>OU342493.1:10036700-11311500 GCA_910589525.2 Ennomos quercinarius
CACTGACGTAGCGATACGTGTGAGCAGTACAAATATAATATCGTTTTGATGGATATCTCTATGCTTTTAGTCTATACTCTAAGTAAGTACCCTTTTAAAACATTTTTCATAAAATATTTCGTATCATTGGCTAAGTACAAATGTCGTCTAATGCCAAAATAAAAAAAAACATCTACTTTCACACTATTAATATTTGTTGGTATATGTATCTATTTAATTAACTTCTAAAATGCTAAACAACCTGCAAAAATATAAATAGGAAACCTATAAAATGTTTTGATTCTCTTAGTGTAGTGGTTCTAATATTACTCTTTGGTCATATCCATTCACAGAGTCTTTTTCTTTAATCTTTGCCTCCAGATAAACATGTGGCACAGAGTGTAGTCGATTGTTTTTTTTCTAATCTGTGACATTATGTGGTAACTTACAACCACAGCTTACAACTTACCGTTATGGCAGAAACAGTAGCCAACTTAAAAAAAAAACTTACCTAAAACCTTTACCTAAAAACCTAACTTAGTAACGTACCTAAAACCTTCCCATTCATTCAATAACGCATTTAAAAATATTGATAGACAGAGAAGAGTTAGTTGTATGAAACGTGTGCTACACTTATACATGTTGCGCACGTTTCATACAACTAACTCTTTTCTCTATGGGAGTCCCATCTCTTCAGCGTAAGCGGTTATTTTCTCTTTGCTTACTATAAGTAACCAAAAAAAAAACCATCAATCGGCCATGTTGTTTAAAACTCGATTCGTTCCGTAATGAAATCTTAATAATTGTCATCAATTTTTTTTAACGATATTGCAATTTTAATATATCCTATGTTAAGCGCCGGTTATTTCTAAGCATATTAGTAAAAACCGCATGAAAATCCATTCAGTATTTTAGGAGTTCAGTCATAACAAACAAACAAACAAACAAATAAACAAACAAACAAACAAACAGACAAAGTGTTTAAAAAGTGGCTTAACGTGATCAGCGGCTAATTTTAAGCCAACCTGTGTAATTTTTTTGTTGATATCTTGCAATTACAGACTTTTTTATCTCTACAGTTTTATTATATGTATAGATAGATTACGTGATTCGAGTGCACACACATGAAAGGAATAAATTAAGACTATTTTCAACACAATGGCCATTATCGTTTATACTACGTAGCATTACAATGTCTGTAACAAAATTAATTTGAATGTATAAATGTTTCTCTTTGTATATTATAGGTAGATTTATGAACGCTGTCACGCAATATAAAGGAATATTTTCATATTCTTTTATATTTAAAAATCCGATCTGTTTTTGTTACAGTAGTCTTTTGGGAACACTTAGTAGGTACTCTTCTTCTCGGTGGTCTCTTTTGAGAATAAGTACATACCTAAAATATTTTTGTGCCTATTTAGCTTCATCAATGTTAATGCTGTGGAATCTCTACAATGAATGCAGTGATTTCAACTTAAACTACTGACTGCTAAACGCGTTTTACCGACCATTAGAGCCACACGTGTGAATCCCGATCATTATGAAACCACAATGGAAACTCACCAAACCATGCGCTACCGACAACTACGAACAGAAACTTTTTAATTCGTAGCTGTCATGTCCTAAAGATCTGACACTGAGAAATAATTTGGTAGAAGAGGTCAGGTAAGAGGACAGATGCAGCGTCATCCAGAATAAAATGAAACATCCGCGTTGTTAACTAAATACCCAACAATCACATACATAGAACCATAACTAGGACTCCGTATCTAGGGATCCATAGGAACTACGAGGGCTACGGTTCCACAACACCCATACAACGTACAAGTATTAGCGAATTATCAAGTTGCAGGAATCGAAATCGCAACTCACAGGTTATTAGTCAACCTGCTCAACCCACCACACCATAGACTACGAGACTGTTAACAAATTTGCTCACAGTGGAGTTATAAGGTACTTCTTTTATGGATTCACGTATTTTTATGAATTTCTACATAAGTGAAGCTACTATAGCAAAAAGCAATTTTTGAAAGCCTTACTATCAAAGCAGTAGGTATTATAAAACATTAAAATACCTAGACATCGCCGCACCAGCAGACTAACACCGGGTCATTTATAAATGCAGCTCATATCACGTGATTTGGTTTGCTAACCGGCAGGGTGAGGCATGACTACTGTCAGACCGCGTGGAATGTATGGAACTCTCGTTACTTGAAGCGATAACGCCAATTTATACACCTACATGCACGAGGACATTAGCCGATATCACTCGTGATGAAGATCCTAGCTGGAGTTCATTTCGTAGGTTAGCTTTTCGTTTTGTAGTATCTTTCCGGTTTTTGAGGAAATTTATCTTGCATCGAACGACAGAATTAGACAGTTAAAATAAAACTTTTTTGTGTTGAAATATTAAATTGACCGCGCCATGCACTTTCACCTGAAATATTTCTACCTCAGATTACCCATTTTCTTGCCGAAACTCTTAATTTTTCGTGTATATATTATTGGTTTCAGTAGTAAATACTTTATAATTGAAATCGGCTCAGCGTTTTAACGTGCGTGGAAGACACATAAACTTTAATTATTTAGACCAGGTATATAAATAATCAAAGAACACAAACATAGGTATGTTCGTGATTCAGATTTTTGCTCTATATCTATTTCTATCCATTTATATCTCGTTCGATTCCAACGTGTCTCGATTGTTTCGCTTTTACTGTTAAATTAGTAAGATAGGGAGTAGACTTCTTAATAGAATTTTCATTTTCATTTCGACAAAAATAAACTACTACTATACTAACCTAAATCCTCTAATTTTCCAATATGGCAATAGTATATACCACAGAATTCCTACTAGTAGAAATCTATTTCGCGTGGCCGCCTAGTTGTTTCTTGCTCCCACACGAGGTGCTGCCTGAATAAGAACGTCTCCCAAAATTTTGGGTAGATAATGGGAGATTTCGTTAGCTCTATCTATAGGTATAGAGTAATTTACCTTGATACCTAGAATTTATGTTTTACCAGTGTCACTGCTTCTTTATTGTAAAAACTAAAATGTAAGGTCAGGTGGGGTAAGTGAAACGAAGGAGTACCTAAGTGAAACCCTATCGTAATCAATAAATCACGCAGTTTAGCTCTATGCTATGAGGCGAAATGGTTTCAATGCTCTAGCACACGCGTCACACAATCTTTCTGCTAGGTCATAAAATAAAAAGAAATCAGCTATCTTTATGTTTACAAAACACAAGTCGGCTGATGCCATGAAGCAATTTAATAGTGTTTATGTACATTTTTACACGAAAATAATGCATGAAACGGCGCGTAATGTGGGGTTAGTATTTGCAGTCACAGACGACACAGGTAATAAAATCAATCAAATACCTACTACATTACAAATGTCCCATGGGCGAAAATCACGTATTTCACATCAATAGCTGGAAGACGTCTATGGCTGAACACAGGCATGCCCATAAAACGCCATTTAAGACGCTGATTATAGGGAGGTTTGCCATAATCACCTCGCTTAGCAAGTAGCTTGTCATCGCAGAAGATTATAATGTACCAAGGAGAATGCTACTGCCTATTCTCTGGATTGTCCCTTATTCTGCTCTTATACGGCACCCAAAGAAAAAGATGGAGATTCTGCGCTAATAAAGTGATACCTGGCAGCTATTATTATATAAGTAGGTACCTAATATAATGACTGCGGGTAACAGATAATAAAAACAAAACTGTCAATATAGGTAACTGCAAAATAGTCAAACGCCAATGTCAACCCACCGTCAGAATATTGAATCGGAACGTTTCATTCACGCAAATTGAATTTTCAAAAATTATTTTCTTGAAAAGTATTTATTGCCGTCATTTGCCATTTCAGATTTAAACTTTCTATGTGTAAAAAAATTAGCGTCCTAGCAGAATTCACAAAGTGGATAGATGTGCAAGTATGTTTCACTTACCCCACCTGACCTTAAATGTAAAATGATATATTTTACTAAGTTAAATCAAGCAAATAATTAGCTAATATACCTAAAAAAGGATTTTTTCCTCCTTATAAATATTTGCAAATCAACATGGTACCTAAAACAGCTGTTCTAGTAAAGTTCTAGCTTCGAATCTGGTTTCGTTTTATTCAATAAACTAGTTTTGCATATTTGGCTCCCTCGGAGAGTGGAAAACGTTTTATAGACTTATAAAAGGACTGAGCGTGGTGGTAACTGTGTCAGAATTTAAGCGGGGACGGAGATTGTGCCAGAAAGCAAGTGCGCCTCGGTGGCTTCTCTTAATCTACCCCCTGTCAAATTAATACGTCATTTTCCAAAGCGGCGGACAAATCTCAAAATAAATGTGAAGGTACGAGCGTGAAATGTTACCTCGGGATATTTATTGCCTCTAGATACAACCAAACCAACGTTTACATTTCCTTTTTGCTGTGACACTTACGCTTGGAAACGTTTGGTATTTAAATCATTTTCTTAGTGTCTCATAATCATAACATTTTGAAATGCTCTTTGAATAAACGTAACTTCAGTTATTACAGTACATCAGCTTATATCTATTTCGATACCTATTAAATGCTCTACGTGATCGAAGCCTATCTGATTGAACTGTATTTACCAACTAAAATGGACAACCGCGCACGCAATTACCATAAATAATGTCTCACATCTAAATTAATAAACGTTTGGACCATAAATCACACTTAATTTAACGCAGTGCGGGGAAATAACACGTGCAATTACAATGTAATCGACTTGCATCGTTTTGCCTTTCAATTCGCAATCAGGGTATGAATTCGTAGGCGTTTATGTTTCAATTGTTTCATCGTGCGATTGTCTGAAGGGCGAGCATTTTCACGTTATTATCATGTGCCTTTTCCGTAAACAGGTGTTGAGCGGTCCCGGTTCTATCATTCGTGAATTTAATTTTGTGTTTACCGCCTTTACGACGCAGATTTTTTTAGGATTAGTCTGTGGAAAAGTGACGTGTATTTACGAAGCAGAACATTTTTTTATATTTGTGATAGTGATGTGCAATGATGGTGTGATGTGAATAAAAATTATGTTACCACGCCATATCTAGATTGGGAACTGACTCTCAATTGAGGTTATTAAGTGCTTGACGACAGCAGACTGAAGACGTGCAGACTATTAACTTTATTAGGGTGGTATAGGGTATAGAAAATGCCATAAACCACCATCATAACGATGTTTGCCTTTACCAGATACTGATGCTTATTATGGGATTCGAACCTACGGCCGATACATTGTATGATCGCCAGTCAACAGCTCAAACACACGAGCATATCGCTTCAAAACATGTATAAAAACGCGAGCATACCTATACCCACTATATTTTTTCAAATTTTAATAGTTCTTCCTTATTTCTAACCTAAGCTACGAAATATAAATAGTGTAACCTAATTACTCTGAATTCCGTGTTAAAGATTGAAAACTGAGGTTGCAGAATGATTAAACTTTGCAAAGTTGAATTGGTTTAACCCGCAGACCTTTATCGGTAAGTGTAAGTAAACGTTACCTACTCGTTTACATTAACTACTTCGAAATAGATCCTTGTTCTAATGTTTCTAAAGTATAACGGTTGTGTGGCGTGTAGCTCGATTGGGCATAGAATAGAATAACAATTCTTGGAAAAATACACCACTGGAATGGGTCGCCACTACATCGGTCAATAGTTATATTATATTCTTTGATATTGCGATGAGCGTTCAAGTAACGTAGCTCCATCTTCGGCTATATTATGTTTCATAGTTGTTACAAGAAGAGCTTATTTTAGCAAAATATAAGATCACCATATCTTTTCATTTTATAAAAAACTAGGTACTAGGAACAGAATTTTAGAAATCCAGCTTTAAGAAATGTCGTTAATATGCCCGTATGCTGCATATAAAAGGTCCCCACAGCGTGTGTTACCGCTCTACGAGAACTTTGAAGATGACTTGTTACAATGCTTCCGAGAACTATTCAGTAACCAAGTTGAAAGTTATGAGTACTTAATGCACTTTTGAATATAAACACAAAGCAGCAGAGTTCTCGAAGTTCTTAACAATGCGCCCATCCGAGTATCCGAGCGTTTGTTCATTCTATAACTTTTTATTCAGAGTTTTTTTTAATTAAATAGCACGTCGCTGAATTAATTTATAGCGCTTCTGGGTTTACATTAATTTTGTTTGGTTGTACTATATATATATATATCTTTATCTGGCATTGCCAGTTTGTTTGTGTAGTTTTTGTTATAATATCGTTCAAGTATTTCGCAGTATGAAATGAAGCTGATTCAAGTCGGTCTTTAAAAAAAAGATATTAGACATGTATGTCTGTGACGCAGAACTACCACAATTCTGCTCATGAATGGACTACATGCAATACAACGACCTTTACCTGATATGTACTTGTAGTTTTAGTTCCTTGCCAAGAAACACTTTTGCTCCGAACTAAGTTTTCAGAGTTTAACGAAGAGCAACGAAGTTACTAAAGAAACTGCATTACTAAAACAAACTCTCATATTTCATACGGGCCTGCTACGTATATGTGTTATATTTATTTATGGCACCAGTACTACATGATTTACAAATGTAACAAAAATCATAGCATCATATATGATGTTATTTTATTTTGTATTTGACTGGCCTGTTAGCTCAGTTGGTAGTAGCTCTTTCTTCTGAACTATAGGTTGTGGGTTCGATTCCTACCCAGGACAAACATTTGTGCGATGAACATCGATGTTTGTTCTATGTCTGGGTGTTATATTGTATTCTATGTAAAAGTATCTAAGTATTCTACCAGCTATCTGGATCCCATAGTAAAGCTATGCATAGTTTGGGGCTAGATGGCGCTGTGTGAAATGTCCACACATATTTATTTATTTTTATTCACATGGGTATAACAAGATTTAAATCTATTTAAAACTCAAAGTAAAATTATGATTGTCACGAGTAGATGGGATGTATTCGTCATTAGCCCACGTTCCCGCTGCTTGGACAAAAGCATCTCATACAGGGAGACATGTAGAACATAATCCACCACACAGGCTGATGGATGACAATGTTTTCAAATTTATGATTATTGAACATGCCGCTTTCCTCACGATGTTTTCCTTCAACATTAATAATAATAATAAATAATAATAATAACACTAAGCCACACTAGCTCTTACTGAGATTTAGATGAGTATTTTTTAAGACCGAGAAGACCGGCTTTATATAATATGTATTTAGCATACCTACGGTTTGACTAGAGCGTTTGTCAAATTTGTGCTTGGGGACCAATAGTCATTCGAATCGGTAAATAGCCAAATAGCGAGGAGTTGAATTGATCCCAAGTTATTCACTTTATGCAGGGTTTTTGAGGAATATCATTATTACTAATTAGTGACATTTTAAAATTTAAAATTGGAGTCAGTAGAAGATATTTATATTTGTATTGTTGTATTGATGTGATATGTGGTGGATGTGGTAGCAGTCAATTGTTTGTAGTTGACGGCTTCTTATGGATAAGACCAGCCGCGTGATCCCGTCGTAGGACCTGCTCTTTCCTATGGGTGCCGTAAGAACTAGCTGAGACAATATCAATAGCGTCATTCTCCTAGATCTGCATTATAATCTACTGCAACCACCACGCCTGTCAAGCGTTCTGATTATGCAACTGCAATGTTGTATATATGGATACTTTTAAGGACCATTATTTGCTATAGTGGTATAATAATTTGCACTAATAGCTACACCTCTTAGATAATTGATTGACTCAGGCGTGACTTCGCGGAAGTTCATCTTAAATACAAAATGAAAAAGTATATCTAGTGTAATTCCGCTAAAAATAACTATAAAATTATCTATATTGGGGAAGTTGTAAAGGATTGTTGTAGGTAAATGTATTACAAAAACGATAAGAAAAGTATTAGGTACAATATTTTTATTAAATATACTGGGATGCCTAAATTGGTCCAACATTCGTTGCGCAGGATTAGGGAAACCCAGTAAAAACCTAATCAGACCAATGACAGACTAATTTAAGCGATTAAAACAAACTACACTACACACCACTCACCACCACACTACACTAGATATACTTTTTTCATTTATGCACCTATTAGACACATTTTTAACATAAAAAACAAATTTCAGCGTATAGTATATAGAATTTGTATATGTCCAATGAACCCAGAAAACAAAAATGTGCGTTGGAAGTTTTTGAAAGCGTGGGAATAATCCCCAACCTAACTGCAGATAAAAACTAATTCCATCATCCACCTGATATACTTAATGCAAAATAATATAGATAGTATTATGTCCTAGTCCATTACGGCCAGGAAGAGTTGAAAGCTTCCTCTCTCACCGGAAATGAAAGAAACTGGCGCCGATCGTCACGTGCCGCGTCGACATCATCCCGTCGATGTCGGTATAATATTACACGGAGATCTAAATTAATTCCGTACCAATGATGGTGTAGAAAATGTTTACAATTCATGGCTGTCTTTTAGATAGAGAGAGAGAGTTCCTTTTATGAGGCTTATGTTCAGCAGTGGACGTCTTCCAGTTGTTGATGTGTGTGCGGGTTGTGTGTGATTGCAGTCTTTTACAATAATGGGTCAATGAGAGTTTTATTTGTTTGGCATGTTTTTGAGTACCATAATTTATGTGATAAACATCGATGTTTGTTCTGTGTCTAGGTGTTATATTGTATTCTATGTTTTTATTTACAAACAAAAAGTATAAAGTATTCTATCAGTTATCTAGTTCCCATAGTACAAGCTTTGCTTAGTTTAACTAAATGGCGCTGTGTGAAATGTCCACAAATATCTATTTATTTAATTAGTTCACAAAACTAAACATCTCTTTTGGAGGTTGAATCGTTTTTACTTTGTAGGCTGTTATAGAGATAAGATAAAACCGATTTAGGTATCACTATTGTAGGCATAACATATTCATGTCCCCGACTATCTGAGTTCCGAGTCGTACACACAAAAAATGCCGGTACAATGGCACGAGTACCCCGAAGGTAAGCAATCTTCATTTACTTTTGTCATAAAAGGAAGACGTCAGAACAGTTTCCTGAAGGTTTGCTATATAAAAGTTATGGTTGCTCTAACTTTTGTGCGCGGGAAGCAGTGAATGTCATATCCGGTTGACGAGACAATGCCCGCGGTTACTCTCCACTCGTGATAAAAGTCCTAGACATTCATTTGTGCCTTTGTGCGCGGCCTCGGTTGGAAAGACGGCGAACTACAAGAAAAACTTTGTTTTGATAACTTTCTGTTAAAATAAAGTCGTGTTGGAAGAAGTAGTAGGTGTACATTTGAAAATGAAAACTCAATTCTAGGTATATTTTGTGCATTCATTGGAAGTCTGTAACTTTTCTGTAACCTATATACATCACATAAATATATTACAAGCAGCAATTCGTATAAGCGCACGAAAATTTTATTTGTTTGCGTAAACACCTATGTAAAACAAAGATTTTACGACATTAAGTCAAATGTTCAGCATTTGTTACGTTTCATACATAACAAACAAAAAAGCTTAGGTCTCCCAAATAAGGATAAGCAAATAGACGAGACGGAGGAAGCGTAATGATGGGACACGAAAAAGTCGACTGAAACCGGACGGAGCGTTCAAATGCCGAAGATAAAAGAAAAAAAACAGATTTAAAATCCACATCGAAAGCTTTTCAGAGCGTGACTAATAGGTACACGTCATGGAACAGAAGACTTGAAAGTAGAAAAAATACGCAGCAGCTGTTTCAATGAAAAATAACGTGTCATTAATCATAACGATGAAAGGAAGGAGCGACAAGGCAGCGCGACAAATACCTTCCTGGAGCGAGTCCGTGTTTACACTCACGCGTCTGCAGACCCACCGTCAAATGATATCTCGCCGGAATGGCAACACCGTTTACTACTATTGTTTTGTGAACAATAGCGAGCCAAAAACAATACGCACCGTTCAGGTATCGCTGACAATTGAATCAATATCTTTATGGAGGGTTTTATTTAACCGGCTCGGGTGTTAGACAATGTTTCGATGCCGTTAACGGTACCTACTGACAATTATATTTCTTTTTCGATGTAGCACGTTTTATTACTACCGTGCCGAAAGG
Source organism: Ennomos quercinarius (assembly GCA_910589525.2). Taxonomy (NCBI): domain Eukaryota; kingdom Metazoa; phylum Arthropoda; class Insecta; order Lepidoptera; family Geometridae; genus Ennomos; species Ennomos quercinarius. The sequence goes on from OU342493.1 coordinate 10,046,798, forward strand.
TTGTTTGCGATGCCCTTTATTTGCGTGGAGTGCAAATGGGCTATGCCATTTCCACTGCGGTGCAAAATGATAATTTTAAACAGTTTTTCTAATGTATGAAGTAATTATGTAGACCACGCGTACTTTACGTATTTGCCATTAGATCAAGGCATCCTATTAATATTTTTTTAGATTAGTAAGTTTATTTTTAAGACACCTAGTTCATTTCCTTGTTGTCCTGCATATGAGTTAGTAATAACTGTCTACCTGGTATTGATCTAAAGTGTGAAAACTGAAATGTATTAAAATAGACACGGGCGGGACTAAAACGCATCCGCGTGACATCTACGTAAACTTTTTATCTGTAACAATGAAAAGAGCTAATAGTTATATGTTGAATATCAGCACACGAGTTTAATATTGTCATTGTTTACTAAAAATAAACAGAGCAAAACAAAGAGAGAGCAAGAAACCTTGAAAAATAGAGAGTAATACAAATATTATGGGAAATAAAACAAAAAATCAAAAGAATGTACCACTCACGAAGGTATGAGTGTTATTGAAGCGACATGTGATTAACAAAGGTATAAATGTTGCATCGTTATGGCTGTTAATAAAGCAAATAACTGAAGGTACCAACAATATTCTCGTATCTAATATTATTACGGACATTGAAATTATTTCACGGTCTTGTTATGCGCGCCCTGTATGTTCTCGCCAGCGTAGCCTGTAATAGGTCTGTCAGTGGTTGCCGGCACAAATGCCTACATAACCGTGTCATTTTATTTCCGGGGCAGCGATAATTTCACCTGCGGGACATGTTTAATATTTGAACAATTACGCTGGCCTCTAATGAAAGGGGCAACCCTAATATGTCCATATTAGAGCAATAAATTATCGTGTAAGTGCCTCTTTACATTGTACTTGATGAAGACCTTTAAAAATTTGTTTACTTTATTATCTACGGGTGTTGAATTCAAACAGTAACCTTTAAAAGCTTTTAAAACGTTTGTTTAAACTAGCTTATGCCCGCGGCTTCGCCCGCGTGGACTATTTTACAGGAACCGTTTATTTTCCGAGATAAAATTACCTTAACCCTCCTTTTTTGAGAGTCGTTTAAAAAACACTATACCTAAATAGGTTACTTTCAAATTCTTATATTCGAAAATTCAAGATTTTAGCTTCAGCGGTTTAGGCTGCGCGAGCGTTTTACGATGAGCCCTTGTTGTGTATTTTTAGCCCTTTAGGGGATGAAATTTAAAAATTACGGAGACCTGTATCTTTTTCCTTTGTATGTTTTATGCACTTTCTAAATTTCAGTACGATACGATTAAATTGTTTAAAATTTCCATACTTTGCACTACTTATTTTATTCCCTTAGAGGTTTAATTTCGAAAAGCTAATAAATACCTTTTCTTTTATTTTTACACTTTGTGTTTGTATGTACCAAATTTCAAAACGATAAGTCACGAAATGTAGCTTTTTCATACAAACGGTTTTGACTCTTTCCACCCACTTACAGGATGAATCTTCAAAAATTCTTTCTTAGCACGGGCTTACGTCATAAGAGAAAGCCACCTTTCAAGTCTTTACGTCAAGTGGTTTGGGCTGTACGTTGTCTGTCACCCAGTCAGGACAACGCCTTTTATATAATAGATAGTGCCTAGTGCTATGCAAAAACATAAAGGATACTAACAAGTTTATGATTTTTGAGTTGTGACATTATACTTAGCACTTTAATTTACAAAAATCTTACTCCTATTACGCTAGTCATTCTTTAAATCTCTATGGATTCAAAACGTAACTAATTGTAAATATCTATAGGTCACATATTTATCAGCAAACGGGAAGTAAGTGCAAGTAGTCACCTGCTAATTGATGAGAGTCGCAACTTCGGCAATAATTTCACTGCGGTCTCGCCAGAGAACATTCAGATTCATAAATATTCATATACCTCTAAACATCCTTGCAGTTGCGAGCTAAATGATAACTGAGGCGAATAATTTCAAACAAAGAAGCGCTCTAGTTAATATTAATTGATTAAGCTTTTAAATATAAAACTTAAAAGATTAGGTAATACAGTATGTTTTTTTTTGCATGGTCTACTCGAGTAAAAGCTTGCATTTGTGTAAATCGATACATAGTGCCGCCGCTATGATCGTATTATAAAAAGTCTTGCATATTTCTATTCGTTTCTATCAAAGACCAGCAAAGTGGTTTCAACTAAAAAATTCACGGTAGAAAAAGTATCCTGTTAATAGCGCAAAAATTAATGGGATTTTCAGCCAAAATGCTGCTTCCATTTTCGGCGAGAGGACCTTTTACGTTATCTGATCTGGCAAGGTTTTAGTCTACGCTTGATCAAATTAGTTTAACAGTCTCCAGGATGGTCTAAGTGGATTCGGTATCACAGGAAGGTAGGCAGCATAAAATAAATGCACGTTAAAGTATGCACAATGTGAAAACTATATAGAGTGAGGCACTTGCATGATATTATTCAATACACGATATATTTTTTTTTTTCGATATTTTTTTATCAGTAAAATGACCGATAGATGAACCGATGGACCGATGGATGGTCCGACTAGGTATGGATGGAACCGATGATCTGGTGAAAGCCGCGGGGAGCCGATGGATGCAGGAAGCGAGCAGCCGCGCTTAAAGTGGCGCTCTCTGGGGGAGGCCTATGTTCGGCAGCGGACGTCTTCAGGTTGTTGATGAGTAAAATCACGACGCGCCGCATCACAGTAGATTTATGAATGAAAATGGATACTCGATGCATCTTGGTTTAATAAGCTCTTTGGAAGATGTATACAATTATTTCAGCCAAATATTAAGAAATACTTTAAAATAAAAAAGTATCAAGATGTCTCAAATTGTGCGTGGCTAAACACAGGTAGTTTTTTTTTTAATGTTAAGAGCGACAAGCAAGCATACGGCCTGCCTGATGGAAAGTGGTAACCGTAGCCTATGGACATCTGCAACACTAGGGGCGTTATCGACGCGTTGCCAGCTCAGTAAGGCTTTTTTTGATACCCTTGATAAGATGTGTTATTAGGTAAAGTGTTAAGCGGTCAACCTACCCTGACTGCCTTGTAGGTATAATCCTTCCTTTCTTTGCCTTTTCCCATTTGTTATTGGGGTCGGCTCCCAATTGTAGGTACAATAAAAATAAGTTTTATCCTCATTTTTTATGTAAACGAATGACGTGACGAGCTTAGTCGTACGACTGATGTTAAGCTTCACGGCCTAAGCTTCATAAAAGTTTTGCGTCACACTGCACGCGCACGTCATCTTGAGGCATCACACAATCTTAAGTACAGTAATAAGATAAGAAATCTTACTAAAGATTGCGAGATCATAAAGTCTCATTTGCCCAGTAATTTCACTAGCTACAATGCCCTTCAAACCGAAACACAATAGTGCTTGCATACTACTGCTTGGCGGCAGAATAACTGTCAAAGCGATGGTACTCGTACCTTACCTAGACGAACTTTGCAGAAAAGTCCTACCATCTATGTAAAACACCAGTAGAATTAGTAGTCAGATGTGTAACTTTTAAAAATCTGGTATAATTTAATGTAGAGAGTACCGAGCGCGTTTCCTGTAAAAGTTTTAACTGACGTGATTTACCGCGTATAATGCAAACAAGTTTTGCAATACGTCAAGACAAGTCTCGGGTGATAAGTTGGTACTAATTGCGAGATTAAAATTTTGCGTACGAGGCAGTTATATTAGGTTTTCTCCGAGTTTAATTTAAGATCTTACGTTGACTGTTATGTTGTCAGCAGGGTTAAGTCGCTGATTAGAATAAAGTTACATCTTATTCTAACTCTTATAGTCATATGGGTAAGTGTGTCACCTAATCAATCCTTGGGTCAGTGGTTACTTTGGACTATAAGGAAACAATATTTTTTATTATTTATTATCAAAAAATATTGTTTCCTTTTTTAATATTTATTAAGTAGCGCTCATAGCGAAGCACCACTAGCCGCTTCTAACTGATTGGTAAAGTTAAGCAACGTTCGTTGTGGTCACTGCTTCGATGGGTGACCGCTACTGCAAAAAGTGGTATTTATAACTGAGCGCTACCTTGCTTCGGAGGACGTGTTCGTGTTGTCTTAAGACGAAAGTCGTTAAGCCAAGTCAGAAGCTTTTGGGCGGCCTAAAAATTCTGCCACTAGGGCTGACCACTGGCCTACACGAGAAGAAGAAGAATATTTATTATTTAACTCGTTGATTTGAATTCCAATCCTGCCTATGCGTACCTACTCTATCAATAATGAGGTTGTGAGTTAAAATTCTGTTTGGCAGTCCTACATATACTTTAGAGAAATATAAATACTTAGATGTTCTTTATAACAATACGTTTTATAAAAAATGTAGATTAAATGACGAATTTGGCGCTTTTAGCGATTGTTATATGTAGAGTAGCCTAAGACTGCAACGATGCAGGGTTTTGACGCAACATTGTGATACAAAAGCTAATAAATGATAAAAATACAGGGATAGCGTTGTGCCCATTCTTTAATTTGTAATTTTCGACTTGAATTTGGACCATCAAGGTCTAAGGGTTTATTGTAAAGCCACAGGTTTTAGATACGATAATATGACGAATATGTAACAGTACGACACTTAATGTAACTTTTATTGGTTCGAAATCAGTGTAAAAACTAAGTTAGGTATATATAACGTACCTGCGGTGGCAGTTTACAAACAGAATTCAGTACCTATATAGACTTTCATTAATCTTTGTGCCAGCCGGTTCATCACCATTGATCAATTCGACACCACATATACCATTACTAGAATGAAAAATACACAAAAGGCACGTAATAGTTGATGAGTGAGTAATTGAGTATTTAAAATTAAATCGGCTGAATGGATTTGAGATTTTGATTCCTATAGTTATGTGATTTTTTATTTAAGTCTATAAGGAAGTAGGTAATCTATTTTTACTCCTTTAAGCATTTTTTGCATTATAAATACTTTAGGATTTGGTCATGCATGCACACTTGAAAGGCACTAGTAATATAATAATTTATGTGAACTATGCGTAAAAAATTGAACATAATTATGCAAGTATTGGATGTTTTTGCTTTTAAGAAATATGTGCAACGTTTTTCTGCTGTGTTTACTTACACAAATGTCTATTACAATATGTCATACTATTGATTCACAAACACTTTGCTACAAGCTCATAGAGAAAGCATTCCGCATATCTACTTCATTATTATACACGCTCGATAATTTAACGAGGCACTTCGTGAATGAAATTGCACCTAAAATATGAGTTTGAATAAAAAAAATTTATATGAAATATATTTATATAGGATATTGTAAAACGTATACATTTTTCCCAGACTTGGTGCAAATAGAAATTATATTCAAGTCGAGTAAGTCTTTAATCTATCCCGTAATTTCACTTCGCCCTGAAATAACGAATCATGCAGAGAACGTACGAGACGGCGAAATATCTCGTTCAGGCGAATGTTTAACATATAAATTGGTATCAATTTTTTAGATTTATATTTGCGCGGCTGCTTCGTTCAGATAAGACGCTGAAGCTCTCCCGAATCGTATTTTCGAAGTTATATAGCGAGTATCCAATAATGATAAGAAAGATTATGAAGACACAAAATGTTAATACGGATTTGAAGCTGATTAGCATCACGATATCCTGAAAGCTAATTCTTTTGAGAACCGAATTACCTACACGAAATCACAATACTTAAAATATTGTATTAAGTAACATTTACTCACTGCATATTTATTTTAAACGTAACTGAAGGATGTCAAATTAAATTTTATAATAATTCAAATTGCTGCCCATACCTCATAAAATTGCACAACCAGCCACAAGTTGTAGATCTTACCTAATATATTAGTGCCAACTAAAGTTGTTTAGATAAGCAATGAATGTAGGTATGTTTCGTGAACACTTGCTGATAATAATAGTCCTAATGAATGGACGCAAGCATGATTTTGAAACTACAAAGTAGGTAATAGGTTTAAAAGCTACACGGCTGAATAGTCAAATATCTACTACACATAATAAACAATGTTTACAATCTAAACTAAAACCCAAACGTAGATATAATTACGTCTCTAAAGCTTTATTCGTAGAGTTCAAAATTCCAAAGCTTACTCGTCTAAATCGATTGTTGCCAGATTTATTTGTTAATTAAATATTACTCTTCTGATACAATAAACACAAATCTTGCTTGCGGAAAATGAATAGCAATAAAATTGGCGTACAAATGTCCATCTGAATATTTTACTGTCTATTTAACTCTGGGCGCTGGCACAAAGCATTTTGTTTTATTCGTATTGTGAAGTTCATAAAGTTATTTTGCAGTCTGGTACACTGAATTGTCTGTAGCACAAAAGTGTACTAACAATGCATTTTATTTCTAATTATTTCAATTTGGTAGGGTTTGGTTTTGTTGGTGGTGGTGGTAGCTCGAACCCAAAAAATAGCAAGAGGTAGATTATGGCATCAACTTTGGTGTGCAAAAACTAAACTTAATTGGACAGTCTTAAAGCTGGTGCGGTCATTTTGGAATTTGTGAAAGGGAGAGTTACATTTTTAAATCTAATAAATTAAATTTAGTTAAGGATTTTAAACAGCACAGGCACTAAGACAATTACTTTATTCTCTGTTAAGAGTTGAACGAAAACTCTTCACTAAAATGTCCCGTCTTTTATAACGCGATCTCTGGGAAAACGAAGGGCGTTACAGGCGTGAAACGATACTGAATTATCGAAGCAATTTGCGCCGGTGTCGATCATCGGCGTTATCTTAACGAAATTCTGTCGAGTCTGCGTAACGTCGAGCCCAGCAATTCGCTTCAAGCGGCGGCAGTGAGCACTTGTAGACGGATTGGAAAACTAGTAGCGAAGGCTCTTTGACTCGCATACACCATTACTTACTTACAGAATATACGGAACAAGGGAAGGATAACGAGGGGAGGGGATAGGATGGGGGGGGGGGATGTTTAGGAAGGATTTAGTATTTTTCCACGGTTGAAAAAATATTGTAACAGCCACCATCGAGCATATAACATTGCAAGAAACCTCCCCCACCCCTCCACACAAACACCTGCATAGGTACCGCAACAAATAATGCTATTTGGTAAAATGAAAATAGAAATACAAATGGATGGACCGGCACAAAAAAGGCAGGTTTCATCTGTCTCCCATCTAATTGCCGTCTATTCACCCTTTCCCCCTATTTTTGTCCCTTTCGCTTCCCTCTTCCCCTGAACAGGGTTAGGGCGTAAAACTAATTAACCCGTGCGAAGCCGGGGCGGGTCAGCTAGTCTAATATAAGTTAATACGGATCGTGCAAAATTAAATTTCTGTAATTTGCAGTCTTAGGATATGGGAACTTGTAATATATTACGCCCTCTAATATGCCATCGCGCTTTGTTCTCGATACTACCTATAAGTTCAAAGCGGGGGAGAGTGCTTTGTGAGTGGATTTAAAGCGCGCATGAGGTATAACGGCACATGGTTACGTCATCTGCTCTTTTTTATGTCTGATAGGTCGATGCCGTTAAACTGGCGTCAAAGGTTAAATGAAAATTGTAACTTTTGTATACGTATTCGACATGATGAATCTCTAATGTAGCGACTATTATGCTCTTTGGATAAAATCTTTATACATATAATCCGGTAATCTAACAGTAAATATTTTTTCTTATTCTATAACCAGTTATCAAATTGGGTTTCTGGAAGAAAAGGTAAATCTTGATTGATAATCCCGTAATCCTACTAATATTATAAATGCGACAGTTTGTGATATGTGTGTGTGTGTGTGTGTGTGTGCGAATATTTGTTACCTTCTATCTATGTAACCATTGAACCGATTTTTATGAAAGAATCCAGGTGATTCCAGCCTACCCCCAAACAAAGAAACGACACACTATGCCTGTTTTCTATAAATGAAGATGTTCATGAAGTATTACCGTGGTTTTAAAAAATAGCATAATTTATAAGCTCGGGAATTAAAAATAAGAATCACTACGGTGATTCCTCACAAAGAATATGCGTGAATTATAATAATATGTTTATTTATGTTCCTTGCTAGTTTCTTAATATAGCGTACTCTTTGACGTAGTTGTGAGGTGACGACAGCAGGTACAAGCATGAATATTAATCACTGACCTAACCTTAACAATGATTATCCGAAATAACTTTTTTCTCCCACGCTAGAAAAATGATTCAATTTATTACTTAAATATATTTGATTTATACTTTCGATATATACAAGTATCATTCAGCCAAACGGCTTCATTCTGCAGTTTCTGCTAGGCTCAAAATAGATGGGATCTGCCTTTCTTTTTCGGAATGCAGGTAGCTTATACGCTGGGTTAACACATAAGATATAAGACTTTTTATCCGCGGGTAAAACCGCGGACCGCAAATAGTATAACTAAAATATTTTTCCTGTTTGAAAGTCAGTTGTCAAACTTGGTATTCTAATACGAATAACAGCTTCGCATTTTATGAGAATTGCTATTTCTATTACTATAATACATTTGAAGCACCTTCTACAAAAGATTTCAACAGTCAACACAAACCTAAGAAGGAAACCCTATTTTAATCTATTCCTGACGCGACAAGCGCAGAAAGCCAGATGTTTGATCATCCAAATTGGTTTGTAATTCTACTGATATACAAACAATGAATCAATGTAGTGAAGCTGTAATTTATGATTAATCCGACACCTAAATTAATTCGTTGTTTTGTATGCAAAACACTATGGATATAGTATTTCCATTGCTAACTCGAATATGGAGGTCACATTGGGAAGTGCTATAATATAGATATTTTTGTACATCAACTAGTATTTTAACCCTCGACGCAAACCCTTATAAGTTTGCATCTCTGTGTCTGTCTGTGACATACCAAAACAATGAAACAATGTTTTTCTTTTGTCTAAGCGACTAAAGTATCAATAATTGAACATAATTATATTTCAGTGGTACTGTATCGTATAGGCAATAGTCCTCAATTAAATAGCCAATCGATTGTGCAACAACTTAGCTATGCTGCTTAAGAATTTGCTACTGTTTATAATGCAACAATCACTTTTGATGGAACTTCAGGTAAACTAACCATGCAGTACAGTGGCTACTTTCCCCAATGATCCCCGACATCTGTAGTGATTTCTATTAAAAATGAAAATTCTTGCAATTGAACTACTGAGCCATGTTAGTCTCCTCAGTTCAATGATTTTTTTAATTGAACTAACGAGACTAACGAGGCTCAGTAGTTTAATCAATTGAACTGTTAATGGAACTACTGTGAATAGAGAAGTACGATCAATCAAAATATTTCATTGAACTAATGTGAATAAATAAGCTCAGTGGTTCAATCAATTGAACTGTTAATTGAACTACTATTGAGAATAGGGTTCTTTTAGACAAGCTTACATATTGACCACTGTCTTACCTAATGATAAGCGGTCGAAGATGGAGCATGCTTTTCTAGAAGATACCAGTTCACTCTAGTCTTAAAAACTCCCAGATCAAATTTGTCAGGAAACAATGACGCTGATAAGGTATTTTATTCCTTTGCTGTTCGAGTTATATAGGTTGAATCAAAACACTTTGTGAGGATTCGAAAAATTCAGTACGTAAATAAACAAAATGAGCTGCAATGTTAAACGGTGCGTACGTGTAAACGTTTGACTGTCTGTGTAAATATTGTGAAGCATCATGAAAACTCCCTTCTTTGTCACGTTATTCAATGAGACGAGATGTTACTCGCACGGCTGTATGCAAAGCGGCGGAAGCCACAATCTCTTTATTAACTGTGAGCTACCCGCCCCACAATGCAGAGCAGAGCTGACATCGAGTATTAAAATCTCCTTGCGTCGTCAAATGTGAAGCTTCGTGATATTAAAATTATAGCTACGATTACGAAGTATTAATTACTTTTACGCGTGTCGTTTTACTTTGACATATTTTGCATGTAGCAATATGCTAATTAAAAGATGTGAGTTTGAGTATATATTATAATTATGTTTTCATTAATTTTCGTTGCTATACGAAATTGCTTCGATTCGTAGGCACCACAGTCGAGTGTGCTACGCTCGTTCACTATCGTAGACATTGCTACGTCGTAGAATGACTGTAGCAGATCTAACGAAAAAGCATTTTTATCTTGCAGTTTAAAAACTAATTATAATAAGTGTACTACACTAAAAAAACTATTATATAAGTAGTTTATCTTGTATTGAGATGATCAGCGCTAGGGCATGGTTTTAAATATTTTTGTGTAGACTGCATGCTCTAGAAATCTTATTTTTCCTTTTTTTTTGTAATCGAATGACATGACAAGCTAGTCGTTTGCCTGGTGTTAAGCGTCGTGGCCACTCATAACAGATTGCAGTGTCACTCGGAACTCTAAATTAGAGTTTTGCGTGACATTGCGCACGCGCACGTCACCCTGACACAGTCTAAAAAGATTTCTAGACTGTGAGATCAGTTCATAAGTCTCATTTGTCCAGTAATTTCACAAGTTACAATGCCCTCTAAACCGGAACACAGTAGTGCTTGCACACTACTGCTTGGCGGCAGAATAACTGGCAAAGCGGTGGTACCTACCTAGACGAACTTTGCGAAAAAGTTCTACCACCTAGTAAAATGTTACACAAAAGCAATTATAAACCACATATATTATTACGGTATAGTTAAATTGAGATGTAAACTTACGAACTCCTTATGACACGAATTAAAACAATATAACAAGTTATAATTGCGAGCAAACTTTTGAAAGTGTAATAAAACATTTTGTAAACAAACGTTCTAACTGTTTGAAATAGCAGATCCTACGTTTCCTTCGCAATAAACTTTTCTACGTGTAACGACCAGCAAAACGCGACCCGCATGGATATTCTACAATTGAAACGGCGATCATTAAAACGTTTTTATTTATGTTTGCACAACAACTTGATGTCTAGAGATTATTTATATTCTAGCTTCGAGTTACGTGTGGATTACGGTCACGTTTTGAGCATTCAGTTCTCTTGAGATTTATACGGACAAATGGTATTTATTTTAGATATTATTTGTATGTTATTGAAAGAATTTGCAAGAATTTGAAGGCTTTAGCACCATAAACCACATCCATACGCTGCGCCAGATTATACAGAAGACCGAAGAGTATAATCGGCCGTTATGCCTAGCGTTTGTGGACTATGAGAAAGCCTTCGATTCAATCGAGACTTGGGCGGTGCTGCAGTCCTTGCAGCGATGCCAAATTGACTATAGGTATATCGAAGTTTTGAAGTGTTTGTACAGTAAGGCCACTATGTCAGCCCGACTACAGGACCAGAGTACGGAACAAATTCCATTGCAAAGAGGCGTGAGACAGGGAGACGTTATTTCTCCGAAACTGTTCACAAACGCATTGGAGGATGTTTTCAAGCTCTTGGAGTGGAAAAGATCTGGCATCAACATAAATGGCGAGTACATCACTAACCTTCGTTTTGCCGATGATATAGTCATAATGGCGGAATCGCTCGAGGACCTTAGCAGCATGCTCAACGACCTCAGTAGAGTCTCCCAGCAGGTTGGTCTTAAGATGAATATGGACAAGACAAAGATCATGTCTAATGCTCATGTTCCACCTATACCGGTAATTGTTGGGAACGATACTCTCGAAGTTGTCGATAAGTATGTCTACCTAGGACAGATTGTCCAATTAGGTAGGTCCAACTTCGACGAAGAGGTGGCGCGAAGAATCCAACTCGGCTGGGCAGCGTTCGGGAAGCATCGTCCTATCTTTTCGTCCAAAATACCGCAGAGCCTGAAAACGAAAGTTTTCAATCAGTGTGTGTTGCCAGTGATGACTTATGGAACTGAGACATGGTCTCTTACTGTTGGCCTCATTAGTAAGCTCAAAGTCGCGCAGCGAGCTATGGAGCGAGCTATGCTCGGTGTTTCCCTGCGAGATAAGCTCCGGAACGAGGAGATCCGCAGGAGAACTAAAGTGACCGATATAGCTCTTAGAGTTAGTAAGTTGAAGTGGCAATGGGCAGGCCACATCGCTCGTAGAACTGACAACCGATGGGGAAGAAAGGTTCTCGAGTGGCGACCACGAACCGGAAGACGCAGCGTAGACCGGCCCCCCACTTGGTGGACCGACGACCTGGTGAAAGCCGCGGGGAGCCGATGGATGCAGGAGGCGAGCAGCCGCTCAAGGTGGCGTGCTCTGGGGGAGGCCTATGTTCAGCAGTGGACGTCTTCAGGCTGTTAATGATGATGATGATGAAAGAATTTGAGCACTTCTTTCAGAATCTAACGTACATATGTGGTAGTGATAATAAAAAATGTTTATTATTTCTACTTTCGGCTACTGCTAAAAATGAGAAGCTGAATTGGATTAAACACAGATAATACTCTTAGTTTTTAGTTTCTAAATGGTCTTCAGTTTCACCACCATATCGCCATGTTTATACTCGGGTTTGCTTTTTCATTAGGTAAAATGTATCTGAGCTTTTCATTAACAGGTTATAGAATACAAGGTATTTGGAGTTTATTAATTTAAAGATCTGAGTGACATTGCAACTGTTATGGGCGGTGGTGTTGCTTAACATCAGGTGAACGACTAGCTTGTAACATCATTCATTCTCATGAAAAAAATTTTTAATTAGTTTCGTGAAAGCAAATTTCGTGCCATTCCACATAAAACTACTTTTTTTACGTAAACGAATGACGTGACGAGCTAGTCGTTCGCCTGGTGTGAAGCGACACGGCCGCCCATAACATATTGCAGTGTCACTCAGAACTCTAAATTAAAATTTCGCGTGACACTGCGCTCTGCGCACGTCAGCCTGAGACATCACATAGTTTAAAAAAGTTTTCTAGATTGTGAGATTAGTTCGTAAAGTCTCATTTATCCAGTTATTTCACTAGCTACAATGCTCTTCAAACCGGAACACAGTAGTGCTTGCACATTACTGTTTGGCGGCAGAATAACTGGCAAAGCGTTGGTACCTACCTAGACGAACTTTGCAGAAAAGTTCTACCACCTAGTAAATCACAGTAGTAATACCTATTTCTACAATTCTACCTCTGAATGATATCAGGTAGAAATATTACGATCGATGAGGAGATTAGAAACTCCACCTGCAGACGGAAAGTTATTAACGTTGAAAAACGCTAGATTGCTGCTGTCAACGTAGCCAGGTTGTTACTGGCGTCCGCTGAAGTTTCGACAAGCCATTTATTTGTCGTGCCAACAAGGTTATAGAACGTTGTAGCACGTTATACCTTGTCGCATGTATGCACAATGACCAATTTAGCGCAACGACTCATCATCCTCGACTTTACGGTCGATGACTTTATGATTAGGCAGATTGAAGAATTTAAATATTTAAGGCCTATAAAAAATTACCACTCGGCGTTTTACCACATTTCACCCATAAAAATGGACAATAATACCAATAGTGGCGACACGCTATTGCTCTAGCTTCGAAATCAAAGTAAGGTTAAGGGTGGGATTTTCGGTCGTAGTTATAGTAATGGTCAAAAATTCTAACAAATTTTGATCATTGGTTACAGTTTGTTAGAGTTTTAACCATTGGTTACCTTAACTATGGGTCAAAAAACCGACCCTAAGACAAAATATTGGCTAAATTCACTAAGTAACAACGTAAACAATAGTTTAATTTCAAGGCCATATTTGCATTGTAAGTATCATCAGCATTACCAAACGAGCCGATGCGTGTGGTCCGTCTGCTGTGGACAGTCATACTGTATGGTTTTCAACACAGAGTTCTAAAACCCATTTGGTGGAATCCATCTGGAGCGGAACTATGATGCCTACTTTATTCATCTTCATTCGGTCTTATAGACAGGTGTGAAATCTATAATAGTCTTTTTTTTTCAATGTTATGAGTGACAGACAAACTTACGGCCCGCCTGATGGAAAGCGGTAACTGTAGCCTATGGACATCTGTAATACTAGGGGGATTGTCGATACATTGCCATCTCGGTAGGGCTTTTTGCCCTTTTATTTGGACTGCATATTGAAGCATCGTGGGAATACTTCGGACAAGATAATTCAACATAGATAGCTAGATAGAGAACTCTTTATCGTCCCACCAATTGAATATGAAAGTACAAAGGAAACCTTATGATCTAGTGTTACGATGGGCGGTCTTATCGCTGACGATTTCTTCCAGACAACCTTTGAATGGACAGCAAAAGAAAAAGTAGACGGTGGTGTATAACAATTTAAAAGAAAAACAATAACAATAATTAAACAGCAAATACCTCATTCCTAGCAATGAATATACCTACATCCTAATTTTTATATAATCATTATGTGATAAACTAGTACACACATCACATCCATACATCTATCTATCTATCGATTCTTTGCTTTGTTAACGTTTTTGTAGGAATTATTATGACCAACATTACCTGAATTTCCTTCCTGTGCAAGGAAACCAGTTTCCCAGTCATAGACTTTCAACGAAACAATTCTAGGTCTGTAGTCCCAGTAGAACATATGAGCTGATAAGAGATGAGGATGACTTTACGTTTTCAAGATTCAAATTTCAATTTAACCGGCCCGCATGTGGTTACGTTATCGGCCACATTTGCTCACCAAATGAGACGAAATTATGCAATTACGCATGTTGTATTAATTTGGTATTGTATTTAAGATTCCCTAACCTTATCCGAGAGAATAGATGGTGTCTGGCGTCTCGCCAGCGTAATCATCGTTGAATAATAGGGAATGCCTATTTGTATTTGCGAAGCGAGCGTTGTCGCCGTGTAAAGCGTACTTGTTCTGTCCCGCTATTAATAACACCAAATATTTGTTCTAACACCTATCTATGTTTTGAGTTTCTGTTTAATTTTAAAATTGAGTCAGTAATTAAGGTGTGGTAGAGAAATATTGACTTATAGACAATGATTAAAGTGGTATGATGATACTATAGGGGTAGGTTATAATAACACCAATGAAGAATTCCTAAGTAAAAGTAACTGTCGAAGTTATTAAAAGGGTTAGCCGGATATAATTACAGAGGTACGTGTAGAACAAAGAATTCCTAGTATATAGGTAGTAGTATTGGAACAGGAGTAAAAATAAATTACTCACTTTTGTTACATTAAATAGCTTACTAATTCCTATACAAAAAAGTGATCTGTTACTGATTGATTCTTAATTTTTATGGTATTAATATGTTTTAACAAAAAAAACAACAAAGTGAAGTCAATGGTTGATCATGAACCCTTACATGCGTGGATCATGATGGGGGGGGGGAGTTTAACACATACAATCACGAAAATAACAGCTACGTAGGAAAATAACAGGGGTAGGGCATTCTTCTATAATGAAGAGGCCTATGATTAGCCGGCTAATGATGATGATGATGATGAGAGTAATTTATTCAGAAAGATTGGTCATTATATCATCTCCCCCGATTACTGTTCAATGGGAAATCGTTAATTGTACGATTACATTAATCAAAGTAATGCATTCCGACCACTCAAATCAAGCGTATGGAAATTGCCTAACGTAGTTTATTACAACTCTCTCGGTGTAATAGAAATGGGCATGAAATTAAAGTGATAGGACTAAGTGTGTATTTAAATATATATAGATATGTACTTAGTTCTGTGTTTGATGTTTGTGTTAAGGTTTTTTTTTCCATTGGTGTTAAAAGTACTCATACCTTTACTTATCTATAGTTTTAGATTTTATTACTTACTGTTGATTATCGTTAGTTTCTGTTGTTTTATTAAGTATTTGGTAGATAAAGTTAGCCCTTTTTATGAGTGACTATCCATTCACGGTTAGTGGCAAAATTGTGCCGCATTTGGCGGAAACAGTTGGCAAAAAAAATCTCATATCTTGTACTGTAATGTGAATAAGATATTGTCTTTAATTATTTTAAATCCTCAATATGAAATGAAATCAATTGTTATAGAATTTTTAGTCACAAATATTTAGACAATTATTATGATTAGGTTTGATTATCATCATCAAAATCATAAATATTACAAAATTGCATGGAAGTATCATCATGAACTTCTCATGGTTATACCTCTTTTTTCATCAGGGGTTAAAAACCTTGTAATCTATTTCCTCATGGAAAACTAAAGTTTCCCAAGTTCCATCCCCCGATCACTTTTAACCAGGAAAAGGCATCCATCAGCCAAACTTCCACCAACTTACGAAGTGATAAAGATGTAGTCCCAAAAAAGTAAATTTTGCGTATCATACCCATCCATAAGTATAAGGGACAAGTTATCTCCGACAAGTTGGAGGAATCCCCATGTGTATTTCTTACGAAAGTTGAGATCTTCATATAAATGTGAATCGTAACGTCTAGAAGCCGCAAGTCAATCAATCGCGCCAGCCGCCTGTGTAGCGGCAAATCGAAATATCTCCGAAATTTCGCTGATTTTGTCAACGCGAACAAATGAATGTAACACAAAACAAAACAAAACAAAACTTGTCGGTGCTTCCAAACTGGGGAAATATTTACGGGTAATACGATAATTTTATTCTATTCGACAAAGAAAGGTTTTTGAGTGAATAATCTTAACTTATAAGGACTTCACACTGTAACCAAAAGTAAGGGCGGCGCTGGTGATTGAATAACAAATTAAAATAATTTTAATTAACTTTACGCCCCATCCCACTCTATTTGTCCTTTCTTACTTATCCCATCCTTTTGTCTTTACTTCTTACCTTTCCCGTTTACGAATATTATTCAACCCTCAAGTCATGTGTCGAGTATAAAGAATATATAATGGTATATAATCTATCGGCAGAAGTCCATAACAAAAAATACTAAGATTGAACTTCTTTGTGGACAGACCGATTTTGTTGAAACGAAGGTAAGAGCATGCACTCCAAATAATAAATATAACAGGAAACGGCATCAAAATCCATGCAAGTCAATATATTATAGTATAAATTAATAATGATAATTGGTAAAATACACACATTTACATAACATATTTATTTGACTTATATACAATGGAAATAACAACTTCAACAAGAAAGTAGGAGATGAAAATATTATGTTTTTCTGATTCGCAATATTTGCGGCTCAAGTTTTGTTGTGGAGAAGTTGGCACAATAAGTGGGAGCTGCAAAACCACTCTGTACTGGTAATTAAATTATTCGCTACAAAAGTCTACAGTGTCACTTATGGGAACGAATTTGCGGGCACATAATTTGCATATTTGTATTCACGAGACATGCTCAAAGCAAATGAGTTTATGAGCATAGGTATTCCCATTTTGTGTTGAATGTAGGCTAAAAACAATTATATTAATCTGTTTAATATTGGTCCAGCACCATCCTATCCTTCCTACTAACCACACTAATATTATAAAAGCGGAAGTTTGTAGTACATATGTGTGTATGTTTGTTACTTTTTCATGCTCTAATAGCTGGATGGATTTGGATGAAATTTGGTATGAAGGTGGTTTATACCCTAGACACGCTACTTATTATTCCGAAAACGGGAACGGTTCCTATAGGAACGCAGGTGAAACCGCGGGGCGCTACCGAACATTATGTGAATGTTTGTGTGTGTTTGTGTGAATGTTTGTTATCTCTAAACACCACAACGTCTGGACGGATTTGGACGAAATTATGAATAGAGATAGCTTATACACTGAATGAACACATAGGCTACTTATAATTCGTGGATGGAACCACGGGGAGCAGCCAGTTTAAAGTCTCTTTGATTGCAAAGATTCAGATAATGAACAACATAAAGGTGAAGCCATAGACAAAATAACCGCTTAGGTGAAGCTTAGAGTGGGTTGTTTGATCGGTAGTTAAAAAACCAATGGTCAAAAATTATAACAAATTCTAACTACTTAATGGTCAAAATTTTGTTAGAATTTTTAACCATTGGTTACTTTCACTACAGAAAAAAAACCCACCTTTAGTTAGTTTATAAAGTTTAACCATACTTAATCAAATCACATAGGTAATATAGCCAGAATTAATATATTATACATTGTTCAGGATACGTTAGAAATGAATATGCACAAGATTATGTAGTAGGAAATGCCTTTTATTTCTTTAGCTTTTACAGTAAATTTTTTAATTAATAATTTATAGGTTAGCGTTGCCGGTCACTGTCGGTGGCTAAGTGCCGTGAAGCTGCAGACGTAGATGTAGCTATAAGTGCGCGGGAAATTCAAAACGGCTGTCTGAAGTTGGATAGTATTTGTTTGCATAAACATACATCTTACAACCGACACAATGCATATACAGGATGTAATTTAATTCATTGGATAAATTGAGTACACGATAGTACAACATTTATTGATAATCAAAGGGTAAAGAGTGCAAATAAAAATATGTTTTATTGAAAACCATGAAGATTGCTGCAGCGCCTAACGTATACGCGATCTAAAGTAAATGACTAACGTTGTGTATAGCCTTATCAACAAGGACAAATTTTTGCCTCATTTTGAATGCAAGTCGAGACGCCCCGGGCTCAGTGCATGTAGTTAGGAACTAAATTAATCGTGTACCAGAACTAGAGGGTATAATTAAATACATTACGTCTGCAGCTATTATTTTGGCCTGCGCTATTATAATTGGCTAATTGATTAAATTCGTGATATTGTAATTATACACGCATTATTTTCTAACTCTACAATAATTGTACAGTATCTAAATGTTGCTTGCTAATTAATTACATTGTTTCAAATCTATCAGAAATCATAGTTTGAATAATAATAATTGCGATGTTGAAGATCAATCACCTTACAAAGTAAATGAGTATTAGGATATTTATTGCTGGTTTATTCAAAGTGTCAAGTTTCCTTCGATATCATTAATTCAAAACTTTTAAGAAGGTCCGCCGACGTTATGAAACGACGCCAGTGTGGGTCACAAAATGTTTAATAAACTTTTCTTTTTAACACGGAGATAAGAGGAGGCGAGTTATTAATTTTCAGTTTTTTGATACGAGATGAAATATGAAACAGCTAGCCTTGAAATTTGAAAGAGATAAAAGTTTTTCCGGAATTCGGCTCAATCTTTTTTAACATAATGAAGGTCGAGAATGGGCTGAAGGGTTTTCTGCGCCATCGGCTTGCAATTCGATTCGATTTCCTGTTTTGTTCTTTAATATTTCGAAAAAAGTGTCTTTGTTCACATTGTTAATAGCAAATCTCTTACTTATATAGGTTTCCTAATTTATAAATATATATGACTTTTAACTTTATAGTAGCACTCATAACGAAGCACGACTAGCCGTTCTCATATTATCGGTAAAGTTATGCAACGTTCGCTGCGGACACTACTTGTATGATAGCTACCATAATTCGGAGTGCAGTCAGAAAGTAGCCTTTGGTTGCCTAAAAGTTTTGACAACAGGGTTAATGGTTGATCACTACCCTACTTCGGAGTGCAGTCAGAAAGAAGCCTTTGGGTGGCTAAATATTCTGACGCCAGGACTAACCACTTGCCTATTATACTAGAAGAAGAAGGGGCTTTTGGTCACCTTACTCTTACTTTCATTCTTATTTGAGAATATTAATCTCTGCTTTTGTGGTTGCCTATGACTTCAGTTATTAACTTGTTTTACCTCTAGGATATTATAGACACTTAGAGAATCACCAAATTTGGTGGAAATAAATCGTAGAGGTATCTTTCCCGGAATATAATACGAGTAAATAACATTGTGTGTATACTTACGTCGTCTTTGACTTTGTCACTCGTCTTAGTCACTTTTTTACAACACTCTATTTAATACTCAAAAATCATAGCTTTACTAACTAGAGTCAAGTTATTAAACTGTTGCATTAATAATAAGCATAGCATTTTGTTGGTCGTTCTATTCAATTGTATTTACGATTTTTTGGTCACGTCATTATTACAAACTTAATTCTCACCCTATAGAATGAATATTCCGCATAATCAAAATTTATATCCCCTAACCTTCCCACGCTTAGAATTAAAAAAGAAATCGTTAAGAAGGGCCAAGTTTCTTATCCGAAAAATACAATTTTGTTGCGGGAGAAAAAAGGCGGACGCAGTACCGAATGCTAAGGGAGGTTAGGAAATTGAAAATTGTGCCGCGGAATATAACTCCATTACTAAGGAAATGAGCTACGTGAGTATGTTTTAGAATTTGCCTGCAACTCGCGGGTAAGAACGGGAAGTTTTACCTGACCGTGCCGGCATCAGAAGCCTTATCGATGTGGTAATAGAATTGTGTACGGTGCTTTGCTGAAAACTTACAAAACTTTTATACGAATTCAGTATTTTGTTTTTCTTCTTTTCGTGTAGGCAAGTGGTCATTGCTGTGTGGATAGTATGCAGAAAGGCTAAAATTAAGGATCAAGAGATTAAGGAGCAATTTTAGAAATAAAAGTAAAATAAGAAAAAAAAACGCTTCAATTTTTTTATGCGCAACGATCACATACGTAGATCCTGGACCCTAACTGGGATTCCCTGTATCTAGAGACCCAGGAACTACGAGAACCATGGTTCCACAACACCCAGATACAGAACAAATATTTGCGCTTTTTTTTCATGCGCACAAATACTTGTCCTGTCGCGGGAATCGAACCCGCCGCCTCCGGGTTATGAGCCGACTTACTCAACTTCACACCATAGAAGCTGTTATACGCCTTTTACCTGAATACAAAGCCAAAAGGTTATTTATTATTAAGTAAAAGTACTATTATAATCTATTATAATTATATTCTGTGGTAAAAGGTATATGTAGGTAAGTACTTCGTTTAGAATATAACCATGATCTTGCTAAGTGCCATCTAGTCTCACGGGCTTAGCCGACGGAAGCCTTTAATTAACTCGAATTAGGTAGTCAGTTGTTTTAATTATATTAGCCATATTAATTTTAATACGACTCTATTGGATGATTAAGATTGTTACTGTTATAATAAAAATAATACAAAATGGTATCGCTTGATTTTACGTCATTATCATTCATCATCAATGTGTAAGATTAATGAAGTAAATACAAGTTTTGGTTTACTAACTTATTAGGTTAGGTTTGTCCAACCCACAACTTATCAAGAAAAATGCAGTTAGTTTCTACCGACCTTTACCGGGCCAGAAAGCGCATAAAATGCTCAGTTGCAACAACAGATCTGGAATATTTTCATCACGTTGCAACTGATGTTATAACTTGGTATCCCTAAGCCTCGGCTTAATAGGCCATTGCTGGGAGAAAAGCATATTAGAGAAGATTACGTCGACTGCAAGAGTAGACCCTATGGGGCCTATCGAAAGCCGACTCGATCGATTTGTATGACTTTCATAAAACAAGTTAGTTTATAAAACGAATACCTACTACTGAGTTTTTCAGTATTTCTATGAACCGGAAATCCGAAATTTAATTCCAAAAATCATAAAAGTAGCAAAAACAACAACACAGTTTAGATTGACTGCTTGTATTTACAGTACGTAGCAAACCCCTTCCCTACCCCAATCAAAGTAACAAATAGTCATCTTTTTGCATGGCAACCCTCGAGGGTAAACTAATATAACGTAATTACAGCTAAATAAGTTACATAACTATCTCAATCAACGGAGAAGGTATCGCAACATCATTATATGTAGCATATTCTCTCTACTTCGGCGCTGAGAGACGTTAAATAAGTTATAATAACTATTAAAACTTTTTGCCGAGGCAGCAGCTGGTAAAGCTTGCGTTGCCATGAATAAATTTACCTAATGGAATTAGATTCTATTATCCGGGTAGGTATCGGTTGCCGTAGCAATTGCTATTTGATTATCATGATTAGGTATTTGGTATAACCTAAAGCTTATTAGCATATTTATTGTTTTAGTAACCGTACGTAATGGAGTTAGGTTTTCGTGTTTGTTATGAACGAGTAAATTATGAGGTTGAATTTATTTTTATTAAATAAATAATAACGTTGTATAAATAAAATATAACATGACCTATTCTTACATGTAAATTGTATATCGGCCTTTGTTGATTGACGCAGTGAGTGCAAGGTGTGGAATGAGCTTCCTCCTTGGATGTTCTGCTTTATTACAGTATGGGGAGCTGCAAGAAAAGTGTCTTTTCTAAAGGCACGCACCGGCAATGCCCCATACCAAAGAAGTTATTAGTAATACCCTCGGAGTTACAGATGACCATTCGGCAGTGACCACTTACCATCAGGCAGGCCAATATAATTTTTTTTTGTTAACCTATGCTGTCCCACTGCTGGGCAAAGGTCTCCCGCTAAAAAAATATAGTATACAGACATTGTATTATAACACCAAGCTTGCTAAACAACGACTGGTTTTATTTCTCGAAGTCAGTGGTTATTTATTTTAAGTTCACATAATATAACAAACATAATAAGTATGTAGCTTGGCAAAAGCTGATTTGATTCCAGCTAAATATTTATTGTTTTTAATCAAACTAAAAGTGCCTCTATCTTTTCTGCCATCTTTTCGTCCAAAATACCACAAAGCCTGAAAACTAAGGTTTTCAATCAGTGTGTGTTGCCAGTGATGAGTTATGGAACTGAGACATGGTCTCTTACTATTGGCCTCATTCGTAAGCTCAAAGTCACGCAACGAGCTATGGAGAGAGCTATGCTCGGTGTTTCCCTGCGAGATAAGCTCCGAAACGAGGAGATCCGCAGGAGAACTAAAGTGACCGATATTGCTCTTAAAATTAGCAAGTTGAAATGGCAATGGGCAGGCCACATCGCTCGTAGAACTGACAGCCGATGGGGAAGAAAGGTTTTGCAGTGGCGACTACGAACCGGAAGACGCAGCGTAGGCCCACGCTGTGTCTTCCGGTTCGTGGTTGCCACTCGAGAACCTTTCAATAACACACATAATTATCTGATTTATCAAAGGTTGCAACAAATACGTGCCGCCTACGCGCGGCCAATAACGCAATCTGTAGTAGTAATTTAATTTAAATAAATCTAATTTTTAATATAATGTGACAGCAAAATACTTCTAATATTGCTCCACGGCTCGGTGTCGTAAGACAGCCAAAAAACACGGAAATGCTCAATTAGTATACCTAAACTACTAATCTAGTGGTTCTGCCTGCCTCGCTACAACGTAAACCCATAATGGCAAAAGTTTCACTACTATATACTACTACTGTGCAAGAGACAATGTCACAAAGATCTCACGAACAACTTTATAAAGGTGACCTTTTAAGACACGTGTCGTAAAACTTTAAGAACTCTTTATTTGGGACTCACATAGTACAACTCTTTCTTTGCTTTATAATTTCACAGTCAGAGTAACTAACTTATTTTAACATTAAAAATGTATTTTATGCTAATATTATAACGTCACGTGTAGTGCGCAGTTTTCTCTATTAAAATACAGGTGATTATGAGCGTTGAGGTGACGGGTAGAGCCAGATAAACAGGTCCAAATCCGTTCAACGAAACAACAACCTTAAAGTCTTAGACTTAAATATCAGTTCAGTCTGCACTTCAGCGCGGCGCGTACGACACAGACAACGCACGAAATGACTAATTTTGACGGTTTTTAATTAATATCTATTTTTCAAAGTTATTAAGACATCACGACATCTGAATGTTTGTTGGAAATACACTAATTTATTTTTTGTCAAAATGTATTCGGTAGAAACTCAGTAAAATGGGAACATTCAAATTTTTGGAGGGAGGTTTGTGATTTTTTTATATAGAGCTGTATTTATTAATCTTGTATTTGCGGTCATCACAAACGATTTAATGAAATGAATTACATGATATATTAAATTGAAAGCTCCACATGTTCCAATTACGCCAGGAAACGTGCCAAAAAACACCTTGTTTGGTCTACCCGTCGCTTTAATGGTAAGAATAGCTTAAAAATAGGTCTTGCTACATTAATTTATCAAATATTATTTAATATTCTAGTTGTTTTAGATACTAATAAATATAGGGCTGCTATTAGATTCATATCGCCGCCTCATACCCATCATAACCGTGCCGGGCGGCGCCACAACTGATGGCCTTAATGAGCAAAGTTCTGTCGCTCCCTCAGAAACAACGCTGACACACAACAATCTCGGACAATCAATTCAAAAGCTTTTTGCTGTAAGACTGTAGAAAAACTTCTGCCGAAAATGACAACTCGCCTTTTTCGGTTTCGGCAGCTTTTAAAAGTTGTTGGTACTAGTCAAATCGTCACCTTTTCGCGGTCTACTAAGTATGTACTGTTTAAATATAGGTAAGTAGTTCCTTACGAGTTGTGAAACATCCGTAAGTAAAATTACGTACGATGTGTTACATTTTTCATCTGAATATCCAGTGTTAAATGGTACAAAATCCTAGTATAGGTGTAACTTACTGACAATTTACTTACGAAATTTTACGAAACCGATCCTAAATAGTTATCGTATTATCTACTTAGGTATCTATATAGGTAGGTTGGTACACTCGCAAAAACATAAAACGCTTATGCGTGTAAAAAAAATCATATTTATTTTCTTTATGTATGAATGACGTGTCCAGTTAGTTGTTCGCCTGATGATGGCATGATGTTAAGCGTCACGGCAGTGTCACTCGGAACTCTTATTCTTATTCTGAGTGGGGGCGATAAAGGCCTGCACTGACGTCCTGCTTGAGGTATTTTGTGCATTTCCAGGGGGAAATGCACAAAATACCTCAAAACTATATCAATTTAGAGTTCTGGCAGGGGTCAGAACTGTAAATTAATATAGTTTTGCGTGACACTATGCACTGCGTACGTCATCCTGAGACTTCACACAGAATAGTAATATGATTACTAGACTGTGAAATCAGATCATAAAGTCTCATTTTCCCAGTAATTTCACTAGCTCCAACCCCCCCCCCCCCCCCCCCCCCCCTACACTTTAAACCGGAACACAGTAGTGCTTGCACACTACAGCTTGGCGGCAAAATAGCTGGGAAAAGCGGTAGTCTACCTAGACGAACTTTGCATAGTAAAAAAGATATAAATTAAATATTATACTGGGTATAAAATATATATGTTCGTATCACCGGTAATTGTCCTACAATACCACACACACACACACACACACACACACACACACACACACACACACACACACACACACACACACACACACACACACACACACACACACACACTTATTATTATTACTAGAGTTAGCGTTCGGGTTCACTCGTGCTTTTCTACCTATATTAGACTAATTTCCAAAAATCCTTTCTTAAGGTGGAACGTTTCACTAGCGCGGCAAAGTTCTTTTGCCAATAATAGCTTAACTACTCGACATACTCGACTCGATTACATGAAAACTAATTTTGCGCAAATAAATAGAATGTATCAATAAATTAGAATTAAAAGTATCACCTACTTATCATTGGCTTAGCGACAAATGGCAATAGACTGAAAAACTAAGAAGAATTTTGTTTATTGCCATTTGTCGCTAAACCAATGATATCTAGGAGATACTTTTAATCGTAATTTGTTGATATATTCTGTTTCTTTACGTTACATCAGTTTTAATATAATCACGTTTTAAGCTATTATTGGCAAAAGAACGCAAGAAAATTTGAATTTGCCGCGCTAGTGAAACGTTCCATTTTAGTATATGAATGCTACAAAAAGAAAACATACCATGGTAATCTAGCGATGTATCTGTACGTTGTCTATCAGTCAGAATAAAGCCTTTTATAGATAGATTATTATTATAAGCCGTGACGGTTTCGCCCGCGGGTACTTGAATAACCATAAAAATTTACCTACACGAATATAATAAAATTGTTATCACCACTTGATACCGCCTGAATCACACTAATATTATAAAGGCGAAAGTTTGTGTGTTTGTGTGTATGTTTGTTACTCCTTCACGCACAAACGGCTGGACGGATTTGGATGAAATTTGGAATATAGATAGCTTATATACTGGATTAAAACATAGGCTACTTTTTCTTCGCAGGTGAAACCGCGGGCGCAGCTAGTCATTTATAAACCGCGAAAAGTCTTCGTAACGATGTTATAGTCAGCGACAGGTGCGGCTCAAAAACAACATACTTACCGAATTACGGAAAAAAGTAAATAACCTCTTGTATAAGATTTTCCACGTTAATATCTTGTACATCATCCTGTAAGGTATTCACCGCGGTAAACATCAATAGAGCCTGCATTTTCTCGTTAAGTCTCATCACACTATTCGCTCAACAACATTCTAAAGTATTTCCATTTAAGTTCTGGATCAATGTTGTTCCTCTGTGGCGTTGATAGGAACAGATACAGAGAGTAGTTTGCAGCGTTCACTATAGTTTAGTTGCGAAATACTTGTGTCAATACAATAATCTTCCTTTAGTCAACTGCTGAACATAGGGCTCTTCCACAGAGCGCCACTTGCCTCTGACATCCATCCACCGCGCTTTATATCAATTTTAACCATAATTAATGTATCACCATTTCCATACTAATATCTTAAAAGTGAAACCTTGTCTGTTTGTTTCTGAGGACGTTTCTTCCAAACATCCTAGATTGCCAGACTGATTTGGTTAAGAGGAATAATTTGTGGCTATTACACCAAAACGTCTAAATTGAAATACTAACTCTACCGAGATCATAGGACTGTTGTAGATATATTATAAAGATAAAAATACTGAAATATAAAGTACAGACAGTACAGTAGACCAGGTATTTCAGAGAATTGAGAGTTTCATAGGAAAACGGATAAAGCTAGAGCTATAAGTAAGAGCGGACACTTCACTCGTCAAGGATTAAAAATCTATTTATTACTATACAAATTCAAGACACACAAGGGATGTATTATTTTCGTAAAACCTCTAGAGCACAATAATTACGTACTGACCTCTATAATATAGATCATAGTTTTTTTTATAATACAATATTTATTGTTGCGACAAGAAGCTTTGACAATAAGCCCTAATGCTAATGAGTATGCTATGCAGTATTGACTCAATACTGCGTACTCATTAGCATAGGGCTTTACAGGTTTTATCTTACCACAACAATAAATATTCTGATGCATAGAAATATAGACAATTTTACCGAATTTCCACTGGGAATTTGTTAAAACCTCGGTTAAGGGAGTGATGAAAAATGCAAATATTATATTCACAATATTATTCCATAGCTGCGTTGAACTTATGTTTATCTCTGAAGCTTTATTTTTGTTTAACTGAGTCTGTACACTGCGCGCAGTTCATCGAATTGAACTCGATAAAATATAATTGTGTTTTTAAATGGAAGCAAATTTATTGTAGAACCAGTTGACCTGCCCCGGCTTTGCTCGGGTTAATTAGTTTTACCCCTTGTTTACGGGTAAGAGGGAAGCGAAAGGGAAAAAGATAGGGGAAAAGGATGAATGGATGAGCCGGCGAATTTTAAATTCTATTGCCGTCCCATCGATTAATCCTTTTCCCTATCTTTTTCTTTTTCCCTTCCATCTACCCTTCGACAAGATTATAAATAAAAAAATAAATAAAATATAATACAGACAAAAAATCTTGCATGAAAATTACTTACATGTTTCTTCGTGCAACCCGCACTTGGCCATTTTAGAAAACAAAAAGTATCCTAAATCTTATTGTGATAAATTAGCTATAACCATACTAAATTTCAGCGGATTCAGTTCAGTAGTTCCAGCGTGATGCATGTTCAAAGGGGCAAACAGACAGAGAAAGATAGACAAAAAAATAAAACAAAATAGTTTCCACCTTTATATCGACAAAGAAGTGTAATGCAATCAAAATTTAAAAAAATATTTAATGTAGGTACAGGTTTAGCCCAGTTACAGTTCAGTTTTATTATATGTTAAGACTTATTTACTTATAGGTAATATATCTAAATTCAAACTAAAATTTACTAAATTAAAGTTTAGTGCTATGAAATGTGATATGTAATGGAGCTTTCATAAAATAATTCACAATCGGATGCAGTCATACATACCTATTACAAAGTCTTCGCTTTTACAGAATTTACAATAGATTTATTTTATAACGTTTTGTATGCTACAGTACTTTTGCTATTTTGTACAAATTATTATAATATGTTTATAACTTAATTCTTTTTTTATGTACTTAGACAAAAATCGAGATAATACTTTGCAATGGAAACTATAAGTCGCATTCTATTTCTTTTCTTCAACCAAATATTATCAGATCAGCCAGCAGCCATTTCCAGGAATTCTGTAGATTCCTATGAATTGAATTGTGTTATTTGCCCAATAGGGCCCCGTGCCACCCAAGTAATTATATTATATATATAATAGGTATATATAGTACATTTGATTTTGACACTGAGGTGCGACCCCAATTTTATATACACCTAACATTTTTATTTTAGTTCTTTTGGACAAAATAATAACATATCGTTTTAATAAATAACTGTTTTTATTCCAAGAAACATCAAATGAATGCCAAAGAGTTATTTAGACGGCGTTTTCATCGAACGTAGTTTCCTTTGAGCACATTTTCATTTGAACTGTTTCCTCATCTATTCGATATAATACAAAAATAGAAAATACTTTTCGAA
Organism: Ennomos quercinarius; assembly: GCA_910589525.2. NCBI lineage: Eukaryota > Metazoa > Arthropoda > Insecta > Lepidoptera > Geometridae > Ennomos > Ennomos quercinarius. Next base: position 10,075,274 of record OU342493.1, read on the forward strand.
GTCTCAAAACAATTTTTTTTATTGAGGGAAGAGGTAAAATGGCGAGATATAAATTTAACTTGTCAGTCCTTGCCTGAGAGCCCGTCCCTTGTCAAAGCGGCCCTGTCCAGTCTCCGTCCCTTATTTTTTTTGACTCAGTGGATTACCAATACAAATATATAAACACATTCTATGATGTCCGTTTACTTTGTGTCCATTAGTACTACCTACACATCTGAACCGTCAAGTAAGTTTGTGTAGGCAATTACTCTGACTGGCAGCCAAATCTGATAAAAATAATAGATAAGTGTAGGTAAAAGGATTTATTTTACATTTTTTTATGCGATTGAATGACGTGACGTGCTAGTCGTTTACCAGATGTTAAGTGACACGGCCGCCCATAACAGTTGCAGTGTCACTCGGAACTTTAAAACAATAAAGTTTCGCGTGACACTGCACTGCGCACGTCATCCTGAGACATCACACAGTCAAGTAATCAGATTACTAGACTGAGTGATCAGATCATAAAGTCTCATTTGCCCAGTAATTTCACTAGCTACAATGCCCTTCAAACCGGAACACAGTAATGCTTGCACACTACTACTTGGCGGCAGAATAACTGGCAAAGCGGTGGTACCTACCTAGACGAACTTTGCAGAAAAGTCCTACCACCTAGTAAACATACATTTAGTTTTAACTCTCTTTTTTGTCAACAGCAGCGTATTTTTGTAATCATTTGGTATTATGGTTTTGTTATATTATTTATTTACATAAAAAAATCTAAATAAAAAACAAACATGTCAAAAAAGTGCTGGTATGTGATGGTGTCCAACCTTTATTCTATACTCTAAGTGTCCAACCGTCATTCATTAATAATAAATTATCCTAAATAACCATTCTGTAAGTTTTTATGGCGACTATAATATAGAGAAACAAGGCTCTGGAAAAGATTTTTCACTCCTTTAAAGTAACGAAGCAAAACTCATTTTTAAATTATGGTTATATTTGGGACCATCACGTCAGCAAAAAATGTATGACTTGCTAAATTTACCCAGCAGGTCATCCGATGACGGCATAAGCGAAACTTGTGTAACTCCAACCATCATCAACAGCCTGAAGACGTCCACTGCTGAACATATAGACGCCCCATAGAGCGCAATTTTGAGCGGCTGCTTGCCCCCTGCATCCATCGGCTCCCCACAGTCCTGAAGGTCGTTGGTCCACCTTGGGGGGGTGGACTTACGTTGCGTTTTCCGGGTTGTGGTCGCCACTCGAGAACCTTTCGTCCTCATCGGTTGACGTTTCTGCGAGCGATAGCCTGCCCACTACCACTTCCGACTTGTTGATATATTTTTGTTATAATAATAACTCCTAACGATCACATACATAGATCATGAACCCTTACTAAGACCCCTGTGTCTAGGGACTCAGAAACTACGAGGACCATGGTTCCATAACACCCAGACACAGAACAAGTATACGCGCTTTTTTTTCAGGTGCACAAATACTTGTCCTGTCGCGGGAATCGCACTCGCCGCCTCCAGGTTATGAGCCAAGTTGCTCAACCACCACACCACACAGGCTGTTATTCTAAGAGCTATGTCGGTAACTCGCATGCGAAATGTATCTACTCTTTAGAAGATACATTTTGCCGATAGAGTGGCGTTCATATGTAGGTGAGATTGTACCGTACGAATCTCTGAAGTCTGTAGTCTCAACTTTTCATGAAATGAGCTCATGACGCTCTAAAACGGGAAAATCGCTGTTATTTTGATGGTTTTGATACTATGTCTATTATAAACCAGATAATATTATAATTATTAACACCACCACCACCACCACCACAATTATTAACAAAAGTTATTAAAATTTTGGCTTCATTTGCTATATTCTGAGTGTAATATCTTTATTGTCATGACATAGCCGGAAGATTATTCATAAACGCAAAATAGGGCACAGTAGGTAAGTACCTATTTGTCCTGCGTGTTTGAGTGTTGGTGGTTCCTAAATTCCTAACGCCTGGACACTCTATTTAGGTTTATCTTTGTAGGAGATAAAACAATACCTAAAATTATTATAATACACGAAAGTAATGCTTAGGTTATTTTCCTTGGATAAGGGCGTTAGATTACGGGGCCCCAGAGATGTGACGGAAATTTTAGAGTAGCCGACTAGGGTTAACATTAAATTAAATAAATGAGAAACTCTCTCCCCTCAGACGAATTAAATTAAAATGGTAGATATACCTACAAAGTATATAGTATGACGGTGTCTAATTTTAGTTTAAAACCACACTATGAATTTTCTCACGTCTACGTTCTTAGGCGGTCAAAGATCATGATCATTTGGTATGTTGACTACTTTTTTTTACAACTAAATAGGGCCCGCATTTGACCGCAATCTCACCTGATGGGAAGTGACGATGCGATCTACGATGGTACATGCTTGCCTAGAAGATACCTATTCACTCGCGACTTGAAGAGCTCCAGATTGTACATACCTATAAAAAATATTTATATCCCCAAATATTTTACATTTAAAAATAATCGCACATTGTAATGTACCTAGTTCTGAATACAAAGTCCTTGATGATTGACGCATTAGAATATCTAGCAAAGTGGTCATAAGCTACTAACATTATAAATGCGAAAATTTAGATGTGGTAAGTATTGTTTGTTCGGAAACAGATTGTGATACCTACATTACCTACTTTATCCCAGGGCTACAGATGCACAGAATTCTAATAGGTAGGTATCCCAAAAAATCATGTACCTACTCGTAAATTTGCATATATTAAGTTTTATATTACTATTTTCAGTTATTTCGAATAAGCTATACCTATACCTATGGAAATCCAGGATCCAGGAACGTAGCAAGTTCTGTTAGTTTTATTTTTATTATTCTTTCTAACTAAAAATGTTTCTAACCAAAAATGTTGATGGCAAATTGTCGAGAAGTCGCTGTGGCAAAAACTGCTGCTAATTTCTAGATTTTAATAATGATGCTGTTATACATTTCGCCAATAACTTTTATATCCTATACTCTATAAAATGTTAGGTACCTAAATAAAACATTGCAATTCTTATTCTTATTCTGAGTGGGGGCGATAAAGGCCTGCACTGACGTCCCGCTTGGGGTGTATTGTGCATTTCCCCCTGCCAGCTCAGTTACCCTAGCCAACCTAACTCCTTGAAATATCGGAGCACAGCCTTTGGTCGCTGACATAACTGTTTCAGTGATGATGATGGTGGTGATAATGACAAAGCAGTCAATACGGATGAGCCAAGCATACCTATGATGATGAGCGATTCTTGTGATTGGCGGATTTCGACATCTCAGCTCGTAGACCCGTTTTAATTATTGCATCTTCCGTGGCTTCGCAGTGCAGCAGCACGTGCTCTACGGTTTCTTGCTCCTGCATTCAACCACGACACAGGGGACTGTCTGTGTCTCCGATTTTGTGCAGATGGTAGTTCAGGTCGCATTGCCCCGTCAAGATACTTACCATAAGGTGGAGATCCTGCCTAGCTAACTTTAGTAGGTCATTTGTTACATTCTTGTTTAGGGACGGAAACGTCATTTTTGCATGTCTGCAATCCGTTCTTTTGTCCCAAAGCTTCTGTTGTTCTCTTTCCGAATAACGACCAAGTGGATTCCTAACTTTCATCGCAGTCGGTTTACAGAGCTCCATCAGATCTTTGCCAATTTGCTTATTGGCTCCTTCCCTAGCCAGAGAGTGCTCTGATGTTACCTGAACAATGACCATGGTCCTTTGTCCATTTCACTACGACTTTATGTTTATCGGACAAGTGTTGTAGGACCGTATGACACTCTGCTACAACCCTAGACCTAGTCATAGGTTTTCTGAGTGCACAGATTATGGCCGCACTGTCTGTGGTAAAGCTAATCAGCAACCCATCTTTGTGATCTAAGCACGATGTCGGTTTCCCTTCAACACGTATAAATCTTTCGCCTTTTTAACATGGCAATATTAAAACAGAGAATATATGGAAGTATAGATACATACCATCATCATTATCATCATCATTGGCCTGAAGGCGTCTACTGCACATAGGCCTACCCCAAAGAGGGCCACTTTGAGCGGCTGCTTGCTTCCGACATCCATCGGCTCCCCGCGGTTCTGATAAGGTCGTCGGTCCACCTAGTGGGGGGCTGGCTGACGCTGCGTCTTCCGGTTCGTGGTTGCCACTCGAGAACCTTTCTTACCCATGCATTGCCCCATGCGAGCTATGGAGAGAGCTATGCTCGGAGTTTCCTTGCGAGATAAGATCCGAAATGAGGAGATCCGCAAGAGAACTAAAGTCACCGATATAGCTTTGAGAATTAACAAGTTGAAGTGGCAGTGGGCACGCCATTTCGCTCGTAGATACATACCGGTGTACATAAAATATGTACAATACCACCCAAAACATTGGCAAACTTTTAGGTTTAATTTTAAACGAGTGAGACAACTGTCTCATCAATCAAACTTGTACATAACGCCGCATTTTTTACAAAACATAAACAAATATGTCAGAATTTAGCTTCATCATCGTAATGACAAAGTTTTTGCCTAAATAAACATTTTTTGGGAATGATTCCATTTGCATAGATAGGAAATTTCAAGGTAATTAATTAGACGTTGGTTTGAGAAATGAGGGTTACGTCTGACTACTTCATTCTCGTTTGACAAGATTAATGGTGGAGTGCCACGCGAACACTATTGTGCAGCACATCAACAATCGTTATTGGATAATAATTGTGTTTTCAGGATAATTGTGTTTATATTTATGATTTTTATAGCACTAATTGCCTGTTTAGCGTAATCCACAGATTCATTTAATAAAATAAAAAATCCAAACCAAAAAAAACTCAAAAATCCAAACCAATAACACCAAACCATACCGTCTTAATATATCCAAACCATATTTGACCATATTTAATTTGAACATACAGTCTTTAGTTTATTTTACTAGACTAACTTGATTCCAGTCATTTTTTCTATTCTTGGGAGCAAATGGTGGGAAGCCTTGGCATCAGAATTTTTAAGCCCGAAAAACTTCTTACTTGGCTTAACGAATGTTTTTTTACGACATCAACCAGGGCCAACGTGGTCTCTTAATCAGTTGTAAACAAAGATTATAAAGCCCGTTGATAGCTCGTGAACATAATTTCTCGTACAAACACGACTCACCAGCGCGGGCAGGGGGCGAGGTAACGAAACGAGACAATGTCATACGAAATTACAAAGGACAGAGCAGGATGGAACAAAAGACATAAACGGGTTCCCGTGATTTGTATGAAAATAGTAGATGAAATACACTACTAATTTTCGTATGAGGGGAAGTTGTATCATTGGTCAACTGGATAGACAATGGTTGTTAAATATCACTTTTTGTAGCGGTGACCCACCCAAGTAGTGAACCCAGCGATAACCAATCGGTGGACGACTAGTTGAGCTTTGCTATATAGGTTTATAGCCTTCGAACACTACCTGGTGGGCGCTACATACCTACTTAAAGGTTTCAGTTAAGCTATGTTTGTACCTGCCTACTTTTTACAGGCGTATAAAAAAGGTTCAATCGAACTTAAAACTTGTGTGGAGATGGCGGCTAACTGTAATCATGTTGTCAGTCATCACTTCCTTTTAACTACTGTGCATGTAATAAACATTTTCAATTATATATAATTTATTTAGGTTTTAATTTTAATATAGGTCAATATATAATATTCCCAAAAGAGAATATTCCCAATTCTATACATCTTAATAATCTTACTGTCACTTCCATGAACTTTGGCAGGCTGCAGTTTGAAAAGGTCAACTCCTTCGTTAACAACAACAAGGTCAACCACAAGGTCACCTGCGTAACCGATCGGAGATTAAATTAATCCAGCGCATGGCGCGTAACAAAGGAGAGTGTTTAAGAAGCTTAGTCCTGGGTGTCAGCATGCCGAAGCTATTAGCTGATTTAGGTTTTAATAACGTATAAATAATAAAAAATAGATATACGTACAAGTAAAGTTGATCAAAATGATAAAAAAGTATGTTTGTGATCTCTGATTTTGTTTACTCATTTTTTCAATGAACTAAATTTTGTGTGGGTATAAGTGTTACGGGCAACAGAGTATAAAAAAACGCAGTATAAGTAGCATACATGAAAATGATTCGCAGTAAGAGTTCAAAGACTAGGGTAATGTACAAGTCTACTTTTCTTTTCCTTTCTATCGTTCACTGTTTCTTAACAATACAGCGATTTCTTACTAAGTGACAGTGAATAAAAAATAAAATACATATTTATTGTTCAAATGTGTGTTGTAGTAGGTAGTGTAAGCTTAACGTTTAGCGGTAGTTGTTATTATTGCAGTAGTTCGATGACATGTTTGTACTAAGTAGAGTTTTAAATAAAATCTCGGTAAAACTTGTTGCTTGCAAGTAGAAAATTGTAGTAAAATTAGAAAACTAAAAATATTTTTTATACTTAATGTTATCTGAAGTACAGTGGTTGAGGTATTTAAATAATATACTAAAACAAAAAGAACGAGTAGTTTGTATTTACTTTACATTTTTTTTTAGTTTATGGCAAACATTTTATATACATTTTGCAGAAATCGTCCAACATAATCCCGCAGTGTTCAAATATCAATCGAGCGTGTTGACCTATTACGGCCAACAAAGTGCATAACGAAATGTAATCCTGTAATAAGGTAATAGAAAGTAGGTAATGTTCACTGAACATTACCTACTTTGTGTTTGATATTAGTTCATGGCATAATATTTAGTAAAATTCGTTTTTTTTAATTTATAGCCATCAATCCTAGCAGACTAAAAGACTAACATTTAAAAAATTATAGAGGGTATATGACTTTGCTTGCTGACTTGACACCCGATACCTTATGTACGTAAATATTACCTACTGAAGTCAGTTTTGTAAAAAAACGAGTAGGTTTAGGTACGGTATACATAAATCTGAACACTTATTTTTCTAATAATTATCATCACTGAAAATTTAAAAGGTGTTGTAGAGTAAGCACTATAATTCGCAAAGTGCTTAACCAGAAGAATCTGTGCCTTAAAATAATTGAGGCAGTAACATCAAGTACTCTTAACGTAGTGAAAAGCCTTTGTTTTGTTAATTACAGAGCTCGGGGCAGTCCGCACCTGCCTTCGCCGCAGCAGAATAACTCTGCGACTAAATTTCCTCTGTTTAAATTAAAAGATAGTCCTGACCAATAGTTACTTCCGCCCGCACGGAACTCCATTTTGCGTTCCAAATTAACTTCCATCTGTGGTTTTTTGATTGAAAACTTTTTGTAATAGGATTTAAATCGTTTTATGAAATGCTTTTAAATAGCGTAGGTATATTATTTGCTTTATTCGCTAAGAGCAAATGGAGCAAAGTCGTAGTATTATTTTGTACAAGGCATTTTGAAATAAAGAAATTGGAATATGGTTGACATATACAATTTGATTCATTTTTAATTACTCTCTGACTCCACTGTCTCAAGCTGACAGACAAGTTTGAACAGCACTTGCCATGCCAATCTTTCCAACGACTAACGAGAGCTCTCCACTGACTTAAAGCGTACTCTAACGTAAAATAACCCTTGAAGGTGTAGGGAGCATACGTATCGCATTAGCCCTCGGCGGGCGAGGGCGCGTGCGCTATCATGGCCTTAGGGCAGACTGGAGAGCCCTAGAATTTGTCCTCGGAAAGCCCTCCAACACACCTCGTCCTTAATCAAACTACACAGAGTTATGTAGGTACCAACCAGTGTTACTTTTGAACTGTGTTTCAATCCCGGTTTCGTAAGGGTTGGTGATGATTTGACAAGTTTTCTCGATTTTCTAAAACCACGTTATTATAGTGTGCACCGAATTTAATAACATTTAGATCGTCCAGGAAATAATTAACTATCAATGCTGGCACTTATTTGGCCCAACGCATCAGCATTGCAATTCAACGTGGCAATGCGGCCAGCATGTTGGGTACGCTACCTACCGGTAGTGGGCTGGAGCACTTGGACTGTCTATAGGCCATCGCGGCTATTATACAGTCCATAAGTGTTCTTTGTAGTAGGTAGTGTAGCTAGTGTAGCTAGTTTAGTTTAGTTTAGCTTAGTTTAGTTTAGTTTCGTTTTTATTATTGTAGTAGTTAGCTTGAGTAATAAAGGCAATTTGCCCGTAAAAAAAAAACTAAATAATATGCTGTCACTTTAATAATCGTATGGATTAGCAAAAATAAACTTATGTTTTTAATTTTATAGATAGATATAGTTATACTTAATCATATAATATTATGTAAGTATAGTGGACGTTTGAAACGAGATATGTAGTGAAGGTCAAGTTTAATGACATTTTTTAGGTAAAAAAAAAATAGTTTAGACTCTACGTGCGTCTTTTAACGTTTGGTGTGTACAATAAAGAGTTTATCTATCTATCTATCTATCTACGTGGTTTTCGAAACACACAGATTTGGAATGAGTTTGTACCGTGCAAGGCCAGACAAGTAGGTAGCTGAGTTCAAGAAAAAATACCTATAGATTGAGAATTCAACATAACAATGAATAAAATAACAGAACAAAGGCAATCAAAAAGAAATAGAAATGTTGCTACCCACTACGAAAAAATAATAAACGCTTTGTTTTCCAGTGTTTAGCTCCATATTTTTGTTTCAATCAAATATTTGATCGTAATTTTTGGTAGACGTATACCTAATGCGCGAGTGTTTGAGTCGAGTTTTATTAGCGGGCTGTTTGTTAGCCCGCGAAGCAATCAACAAACACCGCAAATGGTACGTATACGTGTAGTTACAATAGCATAAGTATCGAGGTTACGGCGCACCGCTGTGCCGAAATAATCCTACGTTTGTAGGGTTGAAAACTAAAGTCCTTTTTTAAGATATATTACCTTATTCTAGTGTTATATTAGCGATAAATCCTTGAAGTGACTACAATAGTAGTAACTGATTCTGTGAACAGTAGACCTCGCAAGGACAAACTTTTTTGCAACAATTTGGATGGAAGTTGGGCTTAATAGGTACTTACCTACATACCGCATTACATCATTATCTGGAAGATTTCCACTGCTGAACATATAAGTAGGCCTGCCGAGAGTATTATTGAGCAGCCACTTAGCCTTTTGTATTGAAATGCTCCCCGCGGTTTTAAGCAGTCGTTGGTCCAAATAGTATGGAAGGCCGGTACGCTACGTCTTCCAGTTTGTGGTCGCCATTCGAGAACCTTTCTCTTCCATTCTGCGAGCAATGTGACCTGATTGCTATTTAAACTTGCCAAGTCAAAGTCGCGCAACGACCTATGGAGAGAGCTATGCTCGGTGTTTCCCTGCGATATTATACCCGAAATGAGGAGGTCCGCAGGAGAACTAAATTGACCGAAATAGCTCTTAGAATTAGCAAAATAGCAATGGGCCACATCGCTCGTAGAACTGACAACCGAAGAGGAAGAAAAGTTCTCGAGTGGCGACCATGAACCGGAAGACGCGGTGTAGGCCGGCCCCCACTATGTGGACTGACGATCTGGTGAAAGCCGCGGGGAGCCGATGGATGTAGGAGGTAAACAGCCGCTCAAAGTGGCGCTCTCTGGGATGATGATGATGATGAAGAGCTATATCGGTGATTTTAGTTCTTCTGCGGGTGTCCTTGTTTCGAACGTAAGCTAAATAAATATTACCCTGATATTGCAAACAGATCAATCAAAAGCTAATAATCATCAAAAATTGCCACATATGTGGTTAAATAAACTTTATTTAAATATCTTTATTATTTTACATATTATCTAGTTCATTATTTCTTTGCTTGACTTTCGTTTAGTTTTTATGTAAGCGAATGATGTGAGGAGCTTGCCGTGTGCCTGATACTACGCATAGACTGGTGTTATATATATTCTGGTATTACCTAAGCGTCATAGCCACCTCCTGCCTTCATTTCACAAGTTAGCTATCATTTTTACAATCTTTCATTGTCGTTTCAAAAGCAAGGCTCCGCCAACCCTACCCATTAGTTGCGAGCTTGGGCTCGCTCGTAACGCCCCAGACAATTATAATAGAGCACACTGGGAATTAGCTTCAAACTTAATTTAAATAAAAGTAGCTACTAAAAGAAAATTGCATATTGTACCTACAGCTTTATCCGAGTGCATAGTTAGAACTGTCTAACTTTAATAATTGTTTTCTTAGCGGTAACATTTATTAAGTAATTCTTAAAAAACTACATTTCGTATTCGCTTTTAAGTAGCACTTACAGCTGGAAGTATGACTTCGTTAACATATTTTAAAATGGAAACGAAACACATAATGGACTAAGCATTTTAAGAGTTTACTAATGTCCATTAGTTTAAATGTAAAAGCCTATTCTATCCTTAGCTGAGAATATATTCGAATAATACTGCACGATAGCGTGTAATAAACATCGTAGACGCAAATATAATGAACTGCGAATATATAAAAAGCAGAAGGCAAAAGCTGTGGCTTTTTTGATTCATTTAGTTGGTGTTTGGTAAAAATATCACACACAAGTGGAAGAAGGATTTTAATAAAAACGCTGAGGTTTATGATGGTTGAAAATATGAAATTGAATCTTGTAATTGTCATGGTTATATTATAAATTGCATTCCTTGCATGACTAAATATCATTATTTACGCTCAGATAGATTTAAATTAGTTGCAAAATTAGTAACAGGGCTTCAAGTATAAATTATTGGGTTGGCAATATATTCGCCGAATTTGATGTGGGTCGTCAACTCATGAGTACGTTATGTAACGAATCAAAATCGATCAACTAAATTTAACACGATGAATTCCTTAAATAAGGTACTCCAGAATAGTATATATTTTAAAGCTTGTTTTATAGATGTCCAGCCTCATAAAGTTCATAAAATATTGTCTTAATTTAAACATAGCTTTAACTTCCACGAAACCATAAGTTAATATAAATAATCATTTAAGTACTACAGCCAAATATCCAAGATAGGAGTCCGAATGTTCTCGAAACATTAGAGCAGGAAGATACGACTAGGCTATGGGTTAGAGTAGGATAGGAAATGTACTCCCGTAACCAAAGCAAAGACAAAGGACGAGAGGGAGGCTGCGCGGGAGCAGTGATAGTTGGGGATAGGCCGCGCTTGAAGGTGGTTGGTACTCTAACTTAAAATTATAAATGATTAATAATCATTAAAAGTACGTCTTTTAAGAAAATGTGAGTGTGAGGTGAAAATTTACGTGAAGGAGTTTGGTATGTTTTAATTATAATTTTATACAGGGATTTCGGAGATGCTGGCAAAATAATTAGCGTTATCTAATTAACCAAAATGTGTCGTTCCCCACAGTAATGTACGAGATAATGAATGCAGAAATGTATTCGGCATAGTTCAAACATGATCAGATATTAACTGTCATAAGTAGATATCAGTTATTAATCTCTTTGTCAATCTGTTTATATTCATAATTTTATGTTATTATTCATTACTATGTATTTCTCGAAACCAAATCCTCTACAATCCTTTTGAATCCGGTGCGAAATAACATTGAGAGCCAGTGAGTAAATGTTCTTAGAATACGCAGTACGATTATGTATTCTGTGCCTATACGTGGATTTCAGTGCTTAGATTTGAAAGACGCGATGATTTACTAACAAGTTCGGATGCAGATTATATTTGTATTTTAGTTCGGCGACAAACCTCTATTCATATAATTAAGAACTGGAATATAAATGTAATTTTGCGGGTAAATTGAATAAACTCACAAAAACTCTTTTGCTGATTAATAAACTTAATTCATGATTTATCAATAGCTCGATATTACACCATTATACTCTGAAGGTATACTTGTGAGCGATTGATGGCATTCGTAGGAGTTACTTTTGTTAGGTCTGTTCAACCTAGCTTTTCGTGCCTCCAACGAAGTTTCGATGGTTCATGATTATCACCTCTGCAAGCACTTATACTATACACGCAGGAAATACCTTTACGCACACTATACAATGAATGGGTTCAGGAATGTTATGCAACGCCTATGTGTATCATTTCTTTACCTATTCCCTACGACACTACAACAACCACCAGTCGAGGTGATGATAAAATAGTTAAGCTGAAATTCTCTTTTGGGGAAAGGCATGCCTAAAGGGGTAGTTGAGTATGAGAGAGATTTTGATAGAGTGAATGTGATTTATATTGCGTAACCTCTTCGATCCTCCCATTCCCGTCACATCCTTTAATCATTATTATCTATGATATATATATTAATCAAATTATAATAAATTATATGTAGTTATCGTAAACCATCAGGAATAGAACTTATTTCCGTTAGGTAATTACTCTGAATAAATATCCCGAGCATTCTACTCAACGTTTTTATTTCCAATTTCATATTGTTCGAGCTACTGAGAGGAGGTGCAGCAGGTTGACACCGCGATTTGTATCTTTACATAATCTACGAGCGCTACATTGTAGGATAATAGTCATCTCGACGTGCCGGTTTGTCATTCTCCAAAATTCATTTAAAAGGTCATGTATAACTTTTAATCGATAGTATTTGTTCACTGTGCAAATTGTATGTAGTAGATCTTTGGTAGTAATTTACGGTCTTCCAAAATATTATGATGTATTGTATCTAAACTGTATATATTTGTATGGTCAAATATTGTAAAACCAACAATGATAAAAAGAGAAAGAAAGAAAAGATAATCCCTGTAGAGTTTCTTGGGGCTTCTTCTCTATCAGGCGTAATCGAAGTTCCGTATTGTTTTTTTAAAACTCAAAGTTAATCATTAACGGTCAAATAATTCTAACTTCATATTAGTCGCTCTAAGTAGTTGAATTCAATAAGGGTATTTTAATAATTAACATAATTATTCAGAGAAAGTAAACTCTAAAACCATGAAACGTTTGAAGTAACTTTTCACAATAAATAATTTGAGTTTTATCTTGTCTTTTATTAATCTCTAATATAGAACACAACGTAGGCAAATATAATGGGTAACAATTTCTAGACGATCACAACACAACGTAGAAACTAGACGATCACCGTAGATGGCCACCTTAATAAATCTGATTTAGGATTTAATACAATTTATAGGTAGTTTAGGCTTGTTAGGACTAGGGATGTTACAGTTACTCTTATAAGCGATTGAAAATATCGCTTAAATTATTGATAATATTGTATTCTATAATTGATCGAGCGAACGAAGTGAGCGAAAGCTCCGCTTCAACTTGCGATTTTTGCTTTCGTATGTCCGAATACGAATAATAATACTCGCGTACAGTTCGCATTTTTCGACGAATCTTGACGAAACTTAGTATACAGACTTTACAGGCCCGGAAAATTTTTTCAGGTGATTTTTTTATTTTTGGGGCATTTCCCCCAAAAAGGGGGAAGTTTGATGCCTCACCGATTTTGATATCTTTGATTTTCTGTTTTTTGGCTACTTTATTTTTTTTTTAATGTTTGGAAAGAATATTTGGTATCCAATTCCAAACAAGTATGCCTGCTATTAGCACAGTTGGTCAAGAGGTTGTTAAGGTAAAAAGTTGTGAGATCTGAGTTTGGATCACTTACCGGCCAATTTGATATAATACGTATTTGACCAGAATATTCAGTATGTAAGTATTTAAGTAGTTCGCAAGTACATCATTCGTAAAACTGACATCCGATGCGGGAGAAAGGTTGTTGAGTGGCGATCATGAACTGGAAAATGCAGCGTAGGCCCACTGGGTAGAACGACTAAGTATATGGTCAAAACCGCCGGAAGCATGTAGATGCAGGGAGGCAAGTACTCGCTCAAAGTGGTGCTCTGTGAGGTACACCTATATTCAGTAGTAGACATCTAGAGGCTGTTGATTATGGTGTAGATAATGATGTAGGTATGTACCTACTAAAATACACTTTCCAAGCAAATCGTTGAAAAAAATTTTTGTGCTCGGGAGGTCTACTGTTCGTAAAACTGCTAGTCGTAAAAGAGCTGAAAATAGCTTATTTGTGAAAAGTTATTTCATTTACAACTGCGTGAGCAGGCCGGGTTGGTTTAACTATATACGCTAGCCAGGTGGACTAGGTGGACCGATGACCTGGTCAGAGCAGCGGGGAGTCAATGGGTGCAGGAGGCAAGTAGCCGCTCAAAGCGGCTCTCTGTGGGGGAGGCCTATGTTCAGCAGTAGACGTCTTCAGGCTGAAGTTGTGGTCATAAAGTGTATGGGTTTTGATTAAAGTTGGTGTTGAAGAATAGTACTGTAGCGTTCATTTCTATACGTAAAATCTGCGCTCTCAGAGTATTAACAGTATTAACGCAGTATAGAACAGTGCCCTAGCTTCCAACAATGTTAATAAAATAACAAACAATAGATTATGACGTAAATGATTACAGACATGGTATTTGTTGGATAGTGTATAGAACTTTTACATCATGGTATGCATAGGCTATATTTATTTTGTTTGTCTGTGGTAGCTTTCGGCTCCTTCTTGCCCTTTTCATCATTGCTCGTAGTGGACGTCACGTAATTATTATAAAACTGTTTTATCATGTAACCAGTATCTTTTCCTTAAATGTGCGAATGAGTTCGCCCACTGCCTACCTAGGTTTTTTATTCCATGGCCCACGATACCTAGGATCATCAGTATTTGTATTAGGATACAAATAAGACAGTTTATATTAATTTCAGGTTGGACATACGAATAACTCACTATATAATTTTACAAACTTTATAGGCGTTGAAAAGAATAATCACCACACCAAAGGCTGATCTTTGGAAGACTTTAGAGAAAACAAAAAGGGTTTTGTTAACCATTGCTTTGAAAAGATTCGTTGATTCATTCAGATACATGCTCAAACTAGACGGATTAGCGAGTAATACACGTAGGTGCTACACATACCCTCACACACACAATGATCTACTTTTAGCAAGCTTCCTGAGCTCATGTACTGTTTTGTCAATACTGTATATGACTTCGGGCACTGACCGACTAGACTGTTTACCGACTTCTAATCCCAAGATATGCGATCCATCCTGATTTTTCGCCATTAGAGGTTTTTCCTTAATACGCCACTAATTTTGATTACCCGATTTATCATGGAATCACTCCCGCGTTAAGCTAGAATTGTCCACGTTCAGTAGATATATTTGACAACTTTTTGTTTACCTGTAAACGAATAGTTCTCGAACTGAATTGCGCATGATAGTATATAGGTAGGTATAATTATTAATAGACCTGTCAAAGAAAATACCTAATTATTATTAATTAGAGACCCTAGTCCCAACTTGTATTGGTACCCAAATTCATATCTGAAAAGAAAAAACTCTTTTGTCAATCGGCTCCTCACAGTTCGTTCCCTAATGGGCATATACTCAATTAACCGTAACGGCCGCCACGCCGTTCAATTTAACGCCTAACACCGACCGCAGTCAACGAGGTACCTATTTATTTTTATTGACAACAAACAAAACAGCGCTTTTTATTCTACTTTATTCTGACGCGAATATTCTGTTGCGTTATGCTGATGCACGAACGTTTTAGCTGCAGTGAAACTCGATTGCTTATATAAATTATTATTATGAAGCTTAATACAATTTTTATATTGGTAAATATTTACATGTTACCTACTATTTTAAATAACGCTTTAATGATTTGATGCTAAATCCAGTTAAACTAATGCATCTCTTGTTTGTATGTGCCACAGAAATATATCACTATATACGGACACAGTGACAAAGCGTATTTTATCATAGCTTTTTTTTAACTGAATATGTCCGCATTTGACCGTAATCAATAGTAAAAAAAAACTAAATCTATAAAGCACTGTTACAGTAAGCACTGTTTTAAATGAAAACGAATTTATAAAAAACATTAGAAAAGAGACTCGCCATACGAAAGTACTTTATTCCATTAAACTAAACTAAAACAAAACAATTATACTTACCATAAAACATTTTCCACACAATTTGACAGATTTAACGATTAATAAACCCGCTCTTTTTAATTAATTGAAGGGAAAGATTAGACCAAGCTAATAAAATAACCCTAATATTGAAATGTCGTAGTAGAAGGGTTCTATCGATCGTTGGCGGTACACAATGTGAAATTAAAGGGTTGGAGTGTTCCGTGGTTAATTTTACCCTTCCGAATAAGGGCTGGCTTTCATACCATTTCAGCGTTTTGGACCTTCACTTTTTTAATTGTGCCGAGTAGGGCATTCTAGTTAAAGTTGAATGATTTCTGTAATTTAGTTAGATGATTCTGTTTTATCCTGTAGGTACTACTATTTGGTGTTTGATGGTTTCACTTATGTGTATAAGTATCCGAAAATGAATTTAGTGTTAGCATTACTGCTGCATCCTTCGATACATAAGGTTTGAGCAGAATCCTTTGCTAAAAAATATCGTAATTCTTTGTATAAGTAAAGTATTAAAAAATAGGTTTAAAATAGCTTCTTTCCTTCCCCTTTTTGTCACAGTCGGTTTAAATATAAATCAAAGTTTAGGAGTTTAGTTTTGAAATCCAAGAATATTTTAGATTGGTACAAACTGTTAGCCCAATATTCAGTTTGTTTCGTTTCTGATAAAATCTAGTACATTATATACCGAAACTTTGCCTCAGGCAAAGTGTATTCATCAGTCATTTATGTCAACAATAATTACTGCAGTGCTACCTGAAATAGGTACAAACATAAAACTAATTAGCAATTAATGTTATTTAATTACAACAACATTCAATTGAGCTGTATTAATAAAGCTTGAAATAAACGAACAGAATATGTTTGGGAAATACAAAAACAGAATGAAGATTTTTTTATTCAAATTATCATTGCGTGGTAATTTCAATTTATTTTATGTAAACGATCGACGTGATGAGCTAGTCGTTCACCTGAAATTAAGCGTAACGGCTGCCCTTAACAGATTGCAGTATCACTAGGAGCTCTAAATTAATAAAGTTTCGCGTGACACTGCTCTGAGCACGTCATCCTGAGAAATCACACAATCTAGTAATAAGATTATTGGACTGTAAGATCTAATCATAACGTTTCATTTTCCCAGTAATTTCACTAGCTAAAATGTCCTTCAAACCAGAACACAGTAGTGCTTGCACACTACTGCTTGGCAGCAGAATAACTGGCAAAGTGGTGGTACATACTATACCTAGACAAACTTTGCATCAGAAAAAGTCCTACCACCTAGTTTTTTAGATACATCTTTATCTTTACATGTAATAAAACGGTAACTGGGCTAAATCTGTACATTGAATATTTAAAAAAAATTTTGATTGCGTTAAACTTCTTAATCGATATACAAATAGAAACAATTTTTATTGAGTTTTTTGTCTGTCTGCCCCTATGAACACAAAAAAAATGTGTGCTCAAATATGTGTGTGTATTCAAAGGGACACAAATTTCAGCAAAATCCGTTCTACTGAAGTAGTTCTACGGAACGGATTTTGACACTTTCAATAAATTTATCTAAACTTGTACTTCATTTTACCTGGCTCTTTAGTCAGGTAAAAAACTTTACAAATTGTAGTTCCGTACACTTGTAATGACCAAAACAATTGTTCCATTTTACATTTAAAAAATGAAAACTAAAATATATAAATAAATAAATAAATTGCCAGTTTTTCGCTACAAGTACAAAACTTGTAGCTTTATAAAACGGAGCCCTGGAGGTCTTCAAGTCACGAGTGAACAGGTATCTTCTAGGCAAGCATGCACCATCGTAGGCCGCGTCATTACTTACCATCAGGTGAGACAGTGGTCAAATGCTATGCCTATAAATTGTAAAAAAAAACAACCTGTGCGAAGCCGGGGCGGGTCAACTAGTTTAAAAATAAAACCAATAAAATCAATTAAACGCAATTTATTGGGTCACTAACTGTCCCTTTTCTGCGTTTATTATATTCGGTCATACAACTTTTTGCTGGGCTTAGAAATTGAAAATGAACGAATAGTATAAATAAAGGGACTTACGCATTCTGGTCACCTTCGGCGGCTCCTACTATTCCATTCCATGCACTCAGCACTGGCTTTCAGCGAGCTACATCTAACACAAATAGGTTTTCTCTAGTCGAATACAATTATAGGACCACTAAATAAACGCTGACAGGACGTACGTGCGAGTTATGGAACTACACAAAGCGTGTACGCAGTATGCTTTTGTATGAGCTTCGACAAACGGACTGTATCGTCACATGATTCCCTAGAGCAATATGGTGAATACAACTGGTAGTGTATGAACGTGTAAAAGATCTTGATGGCGTACCTTTATGAAACATTTTGTCGCTAATTGTTCTAACTGAATTCGTAAGGATTTTCAATCGAACGAACTCTAAAACTGATTTTAGACTAACGTCTAGACTTACTTAATTTTGAAAAAATGTTTTTTTCTAATATGTGTAACAACATATTATAACAAATAAAATAATGACGATTAAATGGATACTTACTATTTCCCATATCACCCACAACGTCTTTGTTTATTTCGCTTTTCAATCAGTAATGTATCCAAAATGAGTTGCATAGGTCCGTTTTATACCGAAATAGGTTTTACTATTTATTTGTCGTGAGTTCTCTGTATTTTTGCACTGAAGAATAAGAGTAAAGGATGATTGGAGTTTTTATTTTGCATCCTCTCGACGCTTGTACTTATAAGAACCAAACAGCACGTTTCAGTTGTAAGCATTTGTCTTTTACACTTACAATTGGTTTAAAGTATAACTATAACTTCTTCTGTACCGGGAGATGAGATATTTATTAATTCATGTGTCGCAGAAATGCATCTATTATAACACAGTGTGTTCACTCTGCTATACAGTCTGTCATAAGCAAAATGTCCCTGGTGTGTCGCAGCTCTAATTTCTCGTTATGTTTGTTTAAGCTTGTCGGTGTACGCGTCGTTTGTTGCGTTGTGACTACAATTTACTGAGGTATCTGGACGTAGCCATGCCAAAACAGTTTGGGGTATTTGCCCCTGTCTAATATCGGAATACAGGTTTAAATATTTTCGTGTCAGGTTCCATTATAATGTCAGGGACAGACATGCTTAGTATGTATAAACATCATAACAAACATCTTTACTCCAACATCTTTTCTCAAAAAATCTCCACCTTTATACACACGCTAAAAATGATAAAGTTTACTAGGTGCTAGGACTTTTCTGCAAAGTTCGTCTAGGTAGGTACCACTGCTTTGCCAGTTATTCTGCCGCCAAGCAGTAGTGTGCAAGCACTACTGTATTCCGGTTTGAAGGGCATTGTAGCTAGTGAAATTACTGGGCAAATGAGACTTTACAAACTGATCTCATAGTCTAGAAAAATTTTTTAGACAGTGATGACTCAGAATGACGTGCGCAGTGCGCAGTGTCACACGAAACTTTAATTTAGCGTTCCGAGTGACACTGCAATCTGTTATGGGCGGCCGTGTCGCTTAATACCAGGCGAACGACTAGCTCATCACGTCATTTGTTTACGTAAAAAAAGTCTCCTATGTTTTTTTACCATTACCACAGATAATATAATACTATACTAGCCATTACCAACAATGCGCCTCTCACAGGTTTTGTAGCGTAGCTACGTAGGACTATAGGTACGATATTACGATCGATAGGTTGTATTTTTTTATTGTGGGCGAATGGCCCTGGGGGTCTAGCGAAGATGCCTTTCCATTAGCGTTAACGCCGAACGATAACTCAAAATGTATGGGAATGATATTGCCTGCGGAAAACTTTTCCGTAGCTAATGTCATTCCCATACATTTTGATTTATCGTTTGGCGTTAACGCTAATGGAAAGGCATCATTGCTAGACCCCCTGGTTTTTCACACCTACTTTATAAAATGAATTCCTAGTTCTGTTTTTTTTTTTATAGTGTAGTGGTTGGAATTTGGAATCCTATTCAGAATGACAAGAACAACATTCGTTTTTAATGTGACTGCAGGTTATTTAATAAAATAATTACATGTTCAACACTCCATCTGACTCCTACATTTCTTAATTGTTTTAATAATGAATGGTGTTTAGTGAAGTTGCCCCAAATTACACAATACTGGTTACTTCCTCACTAAGGTCTGCGGGGCATTGTGACGCACCCCGTACGCACTTCCGACAGCTATGGGATACAATAAGAATTGATATGTGAGATACACGCGTAGACAGCAATATGCGCCATGTCAACCTTCTCTAGGGCTGTAGTAAATTTTGGTTACTGATATTATAACAGCTATGATGCTGCTATTAACGTAAATATTTTTATTTATATTGTGGGTTCATTTATTCTGATTATTCTGCGAAAATAAATTACGGTTTGATGGTATGAAATATTAAAATAGAATACCTAGTTCTACGAACAGTAATGGACTACAGCAAAATTCCCTCAATTTTGGGGGAAATACACTTAAAAACACAAATCGCGGACTACATTAATAAATCTGTACTGAAACTGTAGGACCTGCTGTATACCGTTTCGTCAAGATTAGTTGAAAAATACGCGCGAGTACCAATATAAGTACCTACATCCTGACAGATGAAAGCAAATTTTGCAAGTTGGAGCAAAGACTTCGCTCGCTTCGCTCGGTCAGTCCAAAATATACCGTCTATAAAAAAAACATGGCAACAAACATAATTGGCTTACCATCGATCAATCGTAGATTTTACCCGACTATACAGCGAATCAAAAGCTAGAGTTATGATTTTGACCGGTAGATATATTTTTTGGAGTGATGAGTGTCAAACAATCAGGCGGCCCACCTGATGGAAGTGGTCACCACGTCACCACTGCCTAGTGGACATCTGCAACCCCAAGTGATGCATTGCCGGTGCGTTGCCTATACCCTTAGATTAGAGAAGGCTCTAATCTAAGAGTAAGTCAATACTACTAAGTAAGTTAATACTTTTCTTGAAGCTCCCTATACTGTAGTGTATAATATATCATATATGTAAGTATTTTGTAAGTATGGATATGTATAATTATGTATGCATATATTTTGTAGCATCGACCTGGCAATATGTTGACAAAATATTTTTATCGATAGTTATACTTTCGTCGCACATACATCCCTACTTCCTTTATAGAGGAATTGAAATTTATTCCAAAGCTTAAATTGCTATGAGACTTCATAGCAAACGTTTTAGCTGCAACTCCGGCGACCGAGCAACCGTTTGGAAGAGCAATGAACATCCGATCGTCAATAACACGTGGCATTCAACTTTAACTCAACAATATTAAAAATACTTGAACGTATATTATGTGGGAGTGGACTTTAAAGTCATAGTAAGGTTTTCAAGTTATATGTAATGGAGGACGCATAGATTGTAGGTATAGAGTATATTGTAGCTTCTCGATTATATTCTTTAAAAAAGGACTTGAGGAGCTTTTATTGGTATAGTCAAAGCATTTGTAATTTGAATACTGTCTTGCATTGGTCTACAATGGTGTATGCTTGCATAAAAGACAAATCTTTCATCTTGCAGAACAAATATTTTTTACTTACAATCTGAAAATCGATCTTTAGCTCATTATTTATTATTATTGTATTACTAAAGATCTTTGAAAAAGCACTGTATTTTACCATCGTGCATAACCTTTTTTTTAAATTTAATTTTAAGGGCTTTGTCGCAGAGCGACCACATCGCCCAGTGCAGAATGAAACCCAGAGAAGACTATTGTTTAAATGTAATAATATATTAGACGTCGGGTTTTTTTTTTGTTAACGTCGGTTAATATTATCATATTATCATGTTCTACGTCAGATCAGGCCATGCTTTTATATAAATTAGCGGAGTTAGGCTTAGTTAAGTAATGTGTTTTTTTTTGTCCTCTTACTGTCGATGTGGTCGCTCTGTGCATAACCTGATTTTAAAAATGGATTACAATAGGTTGTCGAGAAACAATAATAATTCATTTATTCATTGCGTATGCGTCTATAATAATGGTGTCAAACGTAAGGTCTGAGTTCAGACTACTATAAATATAACATCATACCGTGTAGTTCCGGTCCCAGCAATGTGAAAACAGGACCACCACATCCCTTTCCATGGATGCCGTAAAAGCCGGCTTAGGCAATGAGTTGAAATAAGGGATATATCCAGAGAATAGGCAGCAGCATTCTCCTCGCTACATGAAAATCTTCTGCGATCACCTAGCTGCCTGCCATGCGTGAAAAGTATCCAAAATGGTGTTTTACTGTGTAAGCCTACTGTGTTCAGTAGTGGACGTCTTCTGGCTACTAATATGACTATGCATAGATTAATAGACTAACGCAATTATAGTTGCAAAAACGTTTGTTGCTCGCGAGGTCTACCGTTCCCAGAACTACTAGTTTAGTAAAAATTTGAGCCAATAAATTAAGCTTTACTCAATAACACACGCATAGTCGAAAACACCATGCTCCCGAACATTGATTACCCGAATAATGAATTCCTCGTATTCGTGAAATAGCCAAGAAGCTGCGTCGCGCTGATCCAGGATTTGCTAAAGGAAATTGAGTTGTAAGCTTCAACTGGCTTCGGGATAGGAAGCGTTCGACATAAGCCGCCCGAGACGTAGTATGATACCGACGCCTCTTGCTTCACATACAAGCTAACTTTTATTGCGTCTTATACATGTATCGAATGTTTTTTTATGGCTTATATTATACGAGGATAAAGCGAGTAGACTAGCACTTGTAATGAATACGCTGAAGAAATATTTCGAGAGCTTAACTTTGATACATCTTTATTATTCTGAGGAGCTGAGCTTTGCAGTGACAAATGCGGGTAGGAGTGAGCGCGTTTCCGACTAGGCAGCAATTTTATTTAATAGGTGTCTGCTTTAGTTTCAAATACCGCTGAGCATGGCTGTATATGAATATGAGCACATGATACTCTTGTTTCTTATGACTTATCCACACCCACACTAAAGCAACGAAAGTGATAGACCAGTAAAATACATTTAAAAAAACCACCCGACCCATTATCCCACTTTACCTACCCGATATGAAAGTAAATAGCGCAAAGCCCAATTTAAAATGTAAATTAGCAACTCAGTAAAAATATTGGTTAATCACTTAAAATGAAATGAATGAACGGACAGTTAGGTTTGACAAATTATACAACTGCTATGTGCATTGGCAGATTGAATGATAAAATCGAACCAAAATATTCTTTGTTACATGTCATGTCCAAAACATAGCTGCTATAGGGATATAGTAGCTATCTACATATGCACGCTGCTACGTTTGATTACGTGTATCTGCCTGCGTATTAGTCACGCTTTATAAATATTTTACTGAAACTCATAGGTATAATTGAAGGCTATAAGGTTTACTTTTTTATAAAAGACTAGCGGCTCGCCCCGGCTTCGCACGTGTAGTGGTGTAGCCTATGTTACTCAAGGTGAATGTAGCTTTCCAATGGTGAAAGAATTTTTGAAATCGGCACAGTAGTTTTTGAGTTTATTCATTACAAACATACACACAAAAATACAAATCTTTCCTCTATATAATAGTGGTGTAGAAAAACATACATTCATTGACATATATATTACTGAGATTTAAATCTATGCAAAGATTGCATGTTTTGTTTTAGGTATTTTTGTAAATGATGTTTCATGTAGAATGTTGCCTCTAAACTGAATAATTATTATATAAACGTAAGGTAAGGTTAACTAAAACTAAGGTAATCTATACAGATAAATATTGAATATAAAATCATTACAAAGATAATTTTAATGAACCCTTATAAACTCCGAACTTGTTATATTCTGTTTCAAGAGGAATATTACAAGAAACCCAATATCAAAGAAAAACGAGTGAATAAAGGTATATAATATACATACATCCGCGGATCTAACACATGGCTTGTATTAATTTGCGTTTCCCTTTAATTAAATTTTCACACGACACGTTATTCAGAAGCGGGATGATTATGTCACTCGTCGTTACCGAAATGGCGGTGGTCGTCATTAAGTCGGAGTGCCCTCGTTTAGGTCTGTGGCGCGTAAACAGCAGGAAGGAAGGCGGGCTAAAAGCTTAAGGCCCGCTGTCGCAGTGGAAGTCAGCGCGTAATATTGAAACTAACTGCTCATTAGACGTATGAAGACCGACTTGATTAGAGGTTTTATGCTTTGTATATGGAAGAATGTGGTTTTTAATTAAACCTTAAAGCATGTTGGTGGCAAACGTGTAGTACGTATAAATAGTCCGCCTATGTAAATGTAGAGCATTTTGCATTTAATGCTCCTGCAGTGCGTTCAAGTGAAAATTCTTAAATTCGCTGCAACAATGAATGATGAGCTTTGAAACATAAGACTGCTAGTTTTTGAATGTCTAGTAACATAGACTTCAGTCAGTATTATATAATGATGATTATTGTGTACATAAATGTGCTTATAAGTAAGTATAATATACTCACTCATCAGTTATTTCAGAATGTAAATAAAATTAGTTAAGGATTAGGAGTAAGATTCAGGTAGAGGTTAATCCTGCATCAGTTTTTTTATGACCAACCGTTGATAAAAGTACTAAGTAGTATAGTATTGTATTATCTGTGATTAAAGGAAGCTATCAATTTAGTAGGTACAGGTAATATAACACTATACTAGGTATAGGTTTCCGTATTTCCGGTATTTGGTACTAATTTCCGGTACTCATTCCAAATTATTTTAGGCAAGTAAACTTTATAAGTACCTACTTTAAAAAAAAATTACAACACAAAAGTTCTCACTTTACTTATTTTAAGAGTTTGCAGATAAACGAAATGAAAAATCCCTCAATTTTGGAAATTAACATAAGTTAATGAAGTACATAATAATATCTAATATTTACAAGAGAGATAGAGTGAGAGAGTTTTTTATAAGAGCGCCAAGTAAAACCCCTCTACTGGCTTAATCCTAAACTAACGCTGAACTTGTAAAAATAGGGGTCTATCGTAAACCTATCGCTTTCATGTACTGCTTAGCTCTTAATACCGTACCTTGAAACCGGGTGCAGGCTGCAAATTAGCCACGCTTGCTGGATACAACACGTGAGGATGGGCTAAGAGATTACTTTCTACGGTACTGCAATATTTGCATGGGAACACCGACGACACTTTTCACATATCTCAATATCGTAACGACCCCATTACCTAGTTGTGTATACGCGTTCGTTAATTAATGAGGTAAGCATTTATTAGCGCGGCAATATTAACGTGCGGCGTTAGTGGCAGAAGTACCTATGGTGCGAGAACCCACTGCAAAAATATCTACGTCATCGAGTACCCCAATAGGCTATCTTAGATCGTTAACCGACACTTAAACATGTAAAAAAAAAGGTCTGCCAGTTCCGATCTTGCCGGGTCATGGAAATAATCCACCTGCACCAACTTCAAATGCCTTGAATACTAAGTTTTGCCAAGTTTAGACCTGGCAGACCTTTTAATCTGTTATCAGGGTCACCTTGGCTATTACTAGGCGTAGGTTTCATCGGGGTATTCGCTGAGGTAGGTAAAGGGTGTGAAGGGCACATTCTTAGGCGTCTGCCAGGTACTTCCGGCAGAGTGCGCAATGGCAGGCCAATTTTTTTTACATAATTAATCAATGGTTAACTGTTGCCAGAACTTTAATTCGGGTAACTTTTGACAAAAAAAAATACGTCAAAAAATTTCAATTATTTCCATGACCCGACAGGATCGGAACTGGCAGACTGGCCTACCGTGAGCTCTTAGCGCGATTCAAAACAGAGCCTATATTGGATCGCTTTGTTTTTTTTGTATGGAAATTTTGACAAGCGATCCAGTATAGGCTCTGTTTTGAATCGCGCTAAGAGCTCACGGTACGCCCCATGATTGTTTTTACATATTTAGATGTTGGTTAACGATCTAAAGATAGCCTATTGGGGTACCCGATGACGTAGGTATTTGTGCAGTGGGCTCTCTCACCACTAGTGTGTTATGAAATAGTGTTTTGCTTGTTACACAGATTGGAGAAAAAAACAATGCTTGTTAGTTCAGTTTTTGAGCGTAGATATTTTTTGATGTGTTTCTACATTTAGGTACCTATTCCTATAAATAAAGCTGTTGTTCTTATGTTTCTATGCAGGCAGGCGTATACATATCAAATAATGCGCAAACCACTTCTACATTTATATAGCATTGTTTCGCATATGGCATTCATGCAATTCCTTTTATGAGTACTTTATCCTGCCCTTAATCTTTTTTAGTTTATGAGTGAATTTTGAGATGCGTATAGTTATAAGTATGTATTTGTCCTCAGAGTATAGCTGTCTGTAATGCGAAACAAGGCGCAGGGGTCCAATGTAACCAAGTCTGGCCAAGATTTACTGCAGCCGAACTTTGACGGCGCTCCCGCGGGGACGCAAAACCAAGCGTCGACCTGCGGAAGTGTTTTGACACTAGCTTACTAACATTTGCGTATTTTGTGCTTGGCCTACGTGGAATGAGTTTTACAGCTATAAACATCGAAGAAAGTGTAGTGCATAATAGTGTTAATATTTGATGGTAACATCTTCAAAAAATTACAGTTAAATCCATGGTCACATAAAAAAATCGCTGCGGATAAAGGCATCCCCACCAATGATATGCCCATGCCCATGTTTGAACTTTTAGCATAGAGTACATTGCGTAAATGTTGTTATAAGTATCAAAGTAAATTTATTTTAATCGTCACAGACAATGTCAATATAATTTCGTATTCTATACGGTGTATTGCAACAAAAACATTTTGAACGTTTATATTGCGCCCAATTAGAATCTAGCCTAAAATAAGGCTCGTTGTTTTGGCTGTCATCCAAGTGCTTGTTAAAGAAACTGGGGAATTTCTCGAGGCACCATTGTTTCTCGTCCCTATCCCTACATATAATAAATGTGAAATTCTGGAATGCTTCGGAACACACACATAATTATATCCAACGTAATTTATCCCATAGGTTCTATTGTTCAAAAAATATCGCTTGCGCGATGCAGGCCCGCGGCTTTTTGCCCTTTTTCCATACATTATGAAATGTTATTTGTATCAGCGCCATCTAGGGACAGTGATGTGTCTTTTTTTTTGTTTGTTATGACTGAACTCCTTAAATACTGAACTGATTTTCATGCAGGTTTCACTAATATGCTTAGAAATAACCGGCGCTTAAAATAGGATATATTAAAATTGAAATTTCATTAATTTTTTTTGGTCATCATTATTAAGTTTTCATTACGAAACGAAACTGAATTATAAACAACATGGCCGCTTCATGGTGAGATGGTGGGTTTTTTATGGCCACTGACGGTAACTTTATGTCACCTAGCTGGTGCCTACTCAGCGTAAGCGGTTATATTCTCTG
The DNA here is from genome assembly GCA_910589525.2 of Ennomos quercinarius. Taxonomy (NCBI): domain Eukaryota; kingdom Metazoa; phylum Arthropoda; class Insecta; order Lepidoptera; family Geometridae; genus Ennomos; species Ennomos quercinarius. The sequence goes on from OU342493.1 coordinate 10,102,543, forward strand.
TGGTGCCTACTTTATCTGGAGGCACAGATTAAAGAAAAAAAACTCTGTGTAGGCTATGACCAAAGAGGCTTCTCTAAGAGGTAGGTAGATACAATGAGTAATTGAGAGTTTAACCTTTTTGCTACCTATTTATTTTATAGTTTTTCTATTTATGCCTTTACAGGTTGTTTGGCGTTTTAGGAGTAAAAAAAGATACGTACCAAAAGATATTAAAGCTTACATAATTTAAATTTTTATTAAATCTTTCGAATTAAAAGGTTCTGGCTTGTGGATTTAAAAATAAAGCCATTTTTTCATTCCTGTGCAATGCAGGTAGGAAATATATACTATGCAGAACAAATACTACATTGACACACGTAAACTATTCAGAAGCATGAGACTGCACAGCATAAAATGTGGCAGCTTCCAAAAATACCGGTGGCTGTCGCGCGTAACCGCTACTGCTGCGAAAGTGGCGGTGGTGCGTGGCAGCCATCGGTGGTTGTGGACGGTGGCCGGTCTGCATCGGGGCTAAGTACCTATAACTATTACTTTAGGTAATGTAGTCCACGCGTGGCAACGCCGCGGGCAGCAGCTAGTTGTGTACATAAAGGCAAGCAGAGGAAAGCGAGTCGTGTTCTACGAAGAATCTCTTCAGTGCTCGAACCTGGAACACTCGATTCCACGAACTAATGACTACCTTTCAATTCAACGCTTGACGAACGCGTTTGATTTGACTGCAATCTAGAAATCCAAAGTTAAATCGGTATAAAACGAGTAATAATGTAAACTGGAGAAGTCGACCAGATCATGGAAGTTATTACAAAGAGTTGCACGGGGTAAAGCAACTTTTGCCGCTGTTTATAAATTCTACTTGAAGAAGAATCCTTTGTTTATGAGAAAACATTCATTTAGGTAGGCATATACGCTGGTCGTATGACTAAGCGAAATTAGAACGACTCGTGGGTGCTACCTATGCATGTATTTAAAGTCGAAAGTATACACAAAAATGAGCATCAATCAACCTGCATAGAATTTGTCATTCGTTTCACGGTGACTTTTGATTTCTCCAAGCTTTTGTGTTATTTTTACGGGATTTCGTAGAACAGGCAATTAGGCGGGACGCGGGTCTGAGTGGCGAATTAATCACACTTCGTCTTCCGTCCATCACAGTAATATTTAAAGCTTCCTGAGATCCGCTACCTGGAAATTTATTTTGAATTCGTGTTTTTATTCCTTCGCGTTTCGCCTTTCGGAGGGAATAGCTGGAAAATGAGGAAAAATGTATCGCGTCTACGTTAAATATTACCGAGATATTATTTTGTAAGTATTACTTTTCTGTTTAGTGTAGTAAAGGGAACGTTTATTAAATTGGACCATCGTTTTTATCTTGCTAGAATTAACTTTGAATGTACCCAATAAAAAAATTGTATCACACTTTTTTTAAAGACACTAAGTATCGCATTGCTTTTAATTTTTTTTAATTAGACATATTAATAAATAGACTTGTTTCAACAGAAGTATTGAAATTACAAAATATGCGAAATAATTATCATACCACCCTAGTAACTTAATTATTTATTTTAACAACTTATTATATAAGTAAAAGATTGTTGATCTTGTTAATAGCTAGCTGACCCGCCCCGGCTTCGCACGGGTTAATTAGTTTTACGCCTTATCTCAGTCTAAAGGAAGAGAGAAGGAAGAGGGAAAAAAATGAAAAGGATGAATGCATGAAACGATGAAAGGAGGCAGGTGCCCTCCTTTCAACGTTCAGAGCAGAGATCCTTTTCCCTTATCTTTTCCCCCTTTCCTTCTCTCTTTCTCATAGTACCTACAGGATAGGATTGGCTTTGGACCTAATACTGAAGGTTGAATGTCTGTAATTTCTGAACCACAAAACCGATGATTTTGAAATATTTACGGGACTATATTTAAAACATCCTCTTTTCAACAAAAAAAAAAGAATGAATAAAATCGGACCACGCGTTAATGAATTACAAATAAGTACATATTCTTACTTTCATTCCCTCTCCTGCGAAAACAGTGCTGAATTTCGGGATTAAAAGTATCATATAGCTTACCTCGTAATATGAACTCAAATCATGCCAAGTTTCATTTGAATCAATTCAGTAGTTTCAGCGTGATGCTCAACCAAGGTACAGACAGACAGACAGACAAAAATGAAAAAAATATAGTTTTGGCTTTAGTATCGATTATAGAGAGCTTTCCAACAAAATTTTTCAAAATATCTTTAATGTACAGAATTGACAAACGCCCTTAAATATTTGGCTGCAATCTCACTCGGCATGATCCATATCCAGCACGGAAAACAAAAAAGGCCACTTTAAAAGCAGGTCTAGTATAATACAGTTTGTACGTATACTAAGATTTAATTAAGAAACGTATGATATAAGTACATTTAGCTTAGATATCCATTACTAGTATATTTACTGAATGTATTTATTGAGTCTGTAAAGAATTTGAAAATTATAGGTCCTTATCCTTTTTAGTACAATATTTTATCAAAACCTGCATCCAGGCAAACGAATTCAAGTTTCATCATCACAAAAGTACGAATAATAGATAGATAGGTTGTGTCACAGGGGCCCAAAATAATATATTTAGGGCGAGAGCGATTATTTGAATCCAGAGCGAAGATAATGATTCTAGAGTAGAATCACAAGCGTAGCGAAGGATTTAAAGTAGGTACGTCACTCGAAGTTAAATAATTTTGGTACCGTGTGGTACACTCTGATTTTCATCTCACTCTATGAGAAATTTCATGCATTTTGACACTGTTATTATGTGCCCATTTTAGGCGCACTTATCGAGAATCCTTTCGTCTGTATTCGAATAGATGGGATGAAAAGTATATTTCAAGCAGTCGCGGAAACAGAAATTTCTTAAGAGGGGGGCGCACAAATCATTACAGTAGGGGAGTCCAAGAGGGAAATTTGGGGATATGGTGGTAAAACACATAAGTATACGATACAAGACCAATTTGTGCTCTTTTCTTTAAATGATGAATTTCATGCACCTATATCTTGCTGGTAAATTGGCTAATTACCGCGCTTGGTGCTGGACTGCCTGCGTCAAGGGGGGCGCGCCCCCACTGCGCCCCTCCCTATATCCGCGCCTGATATCAAGCCACGTTAAACCTTTTAAAATATAATTTTTCCATATGAACCAAATAGCAACAGCTCCAATTCGAATACAAATAAAAATACAGTCACAATCAAAACCTTTTATCCCCAATCTGCGCTTAAAATATCTCTTGATGTCATTAAACAAGAGTGGGGCTTAAATCGCACATGTCTTTATGGCTTGTTCGTTCATTTAAATGAGACAATGTATGCGAGAGGGAACGAAGCCTTATTTGATTGAATCTCCGGAGTAGGTAATGTATACAAGCTCCAACTCTCCACGAATTTGAATTTTATTTCAATCATGGAGGCATTTCATTGAAATCGACACGGTTTAGGGAAACATCGAGATGTAAGCAAACACCAGTCAATACAATCGTGTATTCGATTTGTGTTGGGATTACTTTTTGCTTCCCACCCCTAAATTTTATTTCATTCTCAAACGTAGGTATTAATATTTGAGTTTTATGCAATTTGTAATATACTACCTTACGTACCTAATACATAACATTTTGTGATTTTACTTTAGCAGTGCACAATCTATCTAGACAGTTACGTTAATATAATTAAAACATCCTGAACACATCCTACATATCCAACCTACATATACTGAACATATCCAACGACATCCTGAACGAAGCCTTATTTTCAGCAAGCTGAGCGAGCGCAAAAAATTTGACGCTCATCGCACTTATAATAATAAAATTCAGTTATATAAACTTGTTGGAAGATTGCATTGCATCACATAAATGCCTAAATCATCCTTCTATAATATGTAAAGATTAATACATGATCTACAAATAATCATACGAAACATGCTACGCATCATTTTGTTGGCCTACAAGGGTATACTAACACCTTCACGCAAAAGACCCACTTAACTCCATTCCCCTTGACATAAATATAAAGTTTTTATAGTATTCACCCTCGATAGTAAAACCTTTTTTATTAAGTTACTATTGAACGCCACTAAACCTGCTGTATAAAGTTGCGCAGTTAAACTGTATACGCCGTAGGTAGTTTAAAGTTACTCTCACGAGTAATCCTTGCTTGCGCTATCACGTGGTTTCAGCGAGGACATTTCCTCGACCCTTGTTTAATTCTGCAATCTACATACGACGTCTAAAGAGACGCATAATATTAAGGGAAACCATCTACGAGTCGGCTACTGTCTCTGTACTGCGTTTGTTCCTTCAGCAGATACGGTAAAATCGAGCCTACTGAAGACCCTTTTTGCAGGAGTCAGCAGGTTTCTGTTACACTTTTTTCTTTAATCAATGTTGCGGGAGTAAAATATTCTCGTTCACATCTTTTTGTATGTGAAAAGATGACGTGAAAAGCTAGTCGTTTGCCTGAGATTAAGCGGCACGGCTGCCCATAATAGATGCAGTGTCACTTGGAACTCTAAATTAAAGTTTCGCGTGACACTGCGCATGTCATCGTGAGACACCTCACAGTCTATTAATACGATTTCTAGACTGCGAGATCAGATCATAAAGTCTCATTTGCCCAGTAATTTCACTAGCTAGAGTGAGTGCCTTTTAAACCGAAGCACAGTAGTGCTTACACACTTGTTTCATATATGGTGATGTCGACTTGGTGATGTCTCAGGATGACGTGCGCAGTGCAGTGTCACGCGAAACTTTATTGTTTTAAAGTTCCGGGTGACACTGCAACTGTTATGGGCGGCCGTATCACTTAACATCAGGTGAACGACTTGCTCGTCACGTCATTCAATCACATAAAAAAAAAAAAAAAAAAAAAAAAATATATATACTTGACTTTTACTATTTTATCTGTATCCCTTTATAAAATCACGAGGTTGAACATCGTGCAAAGCCAGTTGACGACGTTACTATGTAGATTCGATCAACTTAGGGTTACTCTCGAAGAGACCATTGTAGTTTATGCTAAGTCGATACGTGACGTCATACAACATTGTTGCTCTTTCATTATATATTTTAAACTCGCTACACAATGTTCCGTATTGCTCATTTTGAAGAAAAAAAGATGAGAGATGAAATTGGGCAGGAGAGTTTTAAGAGTTCATGACTTGCTTTATTTCGCTCGCGTATTTAGATATTTTTAAAATGTTAAATAACTAAATGTACTTATCCTAATTATCGGACTACCGTCGAGCTATTTTGCACAAAATCTTACCTACATAGTTTTTATAAGAAAAAAAAAAGACTAGATTCAGAATAAAATGATTCGTTTTAATGATACAATTGCTTCTACTGATTTAATTTTAATTTAATTTAATTTAGTTTTTTATTTAATTCATTATTTTGTTGCATCTATCCTGTAGAGTTAAAGAGTTAAATCGTTTAAGTTAATGTTTGTTAGCTTTCAGTTCATAAAATGGAAACGTTGAGCACAAAAGAAATAAACCAGCGTTTAAATTGGTTTCTGAGCTACGTTACAAGTTTCAAGATTTTGATAGATTGTATTCACTAATTGAACAAGATTTTAGGTTTTATTTAATTTTTATACAATATCAAATAGAACTTATATTGCTTTTAAAACAATGTTAGGATTAATTTAAATAAAAGCTTTTCGATATGGTTCTTGCGTCTTAAACGCGTAGTTATTTTTGTTTATATATATAACGTAATACATATTGTACGCTTAATGATAATAGATTAAAAAAAAACACCTATCGTACTAAATAAAAGAGTTAAAACATTGTTAACTTTGGTTTCCTAACTTGACGCAACCAAATTTTTAGTTACTTTTATGCTTAGCTATTCAATTTTCGAAAGAAATGTTTTATCCCTCTTCGAGATAAACGTTAGCCGTATTATGACAAATTTTATTTCAAGCGGTAGATTTGGCAAGTGCAGAAGATATTTCTTACAACGTCCCGCCCACTCCGCACCGCTCCCTGCTTTTGTCGTCATATAGCAGTAAATCTTGGTAGGTTCTCTCAAATTTAGTTGCTTTCTTTTACGAATATTTCTTGGAGTATTTGGAACTTTTATATTTTTGTTGGTACATCATATGACTGTGTGCAAACACATTTTGGCTTGACGAAACGTTAAATATATTTATTCATTGCCATCTTTAATAGTTATAATAAGATACATGTACAAATTATACAACCTATTTCAGATAAATATATTTTTTAATAGGTGCTACACATTGCCTTACTTACAGCTAATTGCAATAAAGAGTGTCCTAAAGTTTACCTAACCTATCTCCATGAGAAATTTCACCAAGATCGGTTCATTCGGTAGTCGTCCAGATAAATAGACAAAGGCATCGATTTACTTTCGAATTTTTTATATAATATTAGTAACTTTACGGAAACTTTAAACCCTTACCAAGTATTTAATTAAATTTGTTTCAAGCCTGCCAGTTGAGTGTGTATGTAATTAGTATGCAGTCAAACGCACGCAGCTTGTAAAAAAGGCGCTGACCCATTTAGACTTTCCCAAAATAAACATTCACTAAACTTCCCCTTTATCACGGCGAGATCTGACGGGGGCTAATTACATTTCGTTGTAACCATAACGTAGCACAGCATATAAACGTGATATCTATAACGTTATATTATTCACCGTAATGTTGTTTATACAACGGTAAGGAAAAGGGTTATTTTCTCGGGATAATATTTTTCGCTAATGCTACGTGCAAGTTCGCGGTGGGTCCTCGATTGTGTCGTGGCTCGGCCGAGTAGCGATAATTTTGCTAAAATGGCCGACTTGTCGACAGCAGAGCCTGTGCTACGAACCCGGGTGAAATAATAACCACATTATGATTTCAGACAGACCACCGCTACTGCTTAAAGTGGTTTAAGGTGACGCAAAGTAAGTGAGGCTTTGTTTCCCACGGTGAAAAATGAAATCAGGATATCCTCCCTTTCCGGTTACTGTTATTATTTTACTCACTGTCAAGTACATTAATGGAGTGTTAAATTAATTATATATCTTTGTGACAATAAATACGCTTTGTATATTGAATGTCTACTGCACTGCGTTCGAATTTCCAGCCTGATTCAAATGTAGAATAAGTTTAGTAATTAATGAAAATGGTTTTCTTTTTAAAAATTCTAAAAATAATTACATAAATAAAAGAGCACTTAAAAATAAAATAACTCGTATAATTGATAAAATACTTTCAATTATTGTACTCTAGGCGTTCAAAGTCTTATAATTTTTATTAAAAGTATGGACGACTTTGATGACAAATTAGGCGGTAACGAAATCTACATCTCTAAAGTTAAATATAAGTACAAAGTAGATAGGTATCCCCACCACATCGATGTTGTTAAAGTAACAAAGAAATTAATTTCCTCCGTCTCGGCTTTCAGAAGTAATTATTTGAAAACAGATTGCGCCTGTCACTAGAAAAGACGTTGTGCTCGTACAGACTTGGAATATTTTGGTGCGTGATGATAATATTTTTATGTACCTACAGCGATAGAGATGTTCTTGTAAGTAGATTGAGTCCGCTGAATATACATCTAAGCATTCATACTCGAATCTTTAAAGCTATTTACTTTAAACGGCAGCCGAGAACCATGTAAGTAACTTAAACATACGTATTCTGAATTAATGAGATAAAAGTTTTTCAATTCAATTCGAATTTGTTTGTCCTTACACCCTTGAAGAACGGTTAAACGTACCTAAACAAACAGGAAGAGGGAATAATTTTCGCACACGAGCACGGAGGCAGGATTTGATTTCAAGGGCTTTCACTACGTCTGAAATATAACAAAAATCTACTTCTGGACGTGACTTCGCATGCACGTGATCATTATACAGTTATTACGTCAAAAGCATTTCTTTGTTGATTTAAAAACGTCTTAAACTCATAGTGACTTTATACCAAACTTGCTATTAGTCTTAAAATACTTTCCTCATACAGACAGAAAGGAAGATAGAGAGAGAAAGAGGGAAGGAAAGAAAGAGAGGGAAACAAGGGAAGGAGGAGAGAGGAAAGAGAGAGTTACTGTTGCATATTTATTGATCCGAACGCTAACTGTATATTTTAGAAAATATTTGAATATATAAAGGGCATCAGTTTCATATCAAATAGATTAGTTCTCATTTTTTCAAAAAGCATTCATTTGCAAATAGGACCCCCAGAATTCACCCCCATAATTTCAAGTTCCTGGTTACGCTCTCGTCCAGGGTTTACTCAGGATGGAACTAATCAAAATCAGTAGGCTGAACGGCTACCCATGAATAATTTGCCAATGCAATTTGTACCTTTGCTGATAAAAGATATGGGTGGTAAGTACGTAATACGAACCGTGCAAATTAATTTTCAGGAGAAAGTCAACAGAGATAAAAAATGACTATAAAAAAAAGGTTAAACCGGCGTTAATCGCCCATCCTACTAATACTAAAATTAAATACATTTTTTTCCACTTATTTTAATTTATTCAACCAAACTACCGAAGTGATTTTGAAAAAAATTATGTGAGATCAACCTGAAAGCCGCAAGACGCATAAGCCGACCCCCCACTAGTTGGACCGATGACCCGCAGACGACGGAAATCGCGGGGCGCCGATGGATGCAGAAGGCAAGCAACCGCTCAAAGTGGCGCTCTATGTTCAGCAGTTCAGCAGTGAACGTCTTCAAGCTGTTGATGATGATGATGATGAACCTGAAAGAATATTGTTTAAAGTAAAAACGTTTCCAAATCGGTCAATAAATGACGGAGTTCTGAGGAAAACTCGTACAATTGAATTAAGAACCTCTTTATAATTTTGAAGTCGGTGGAAAAGATGAACGTCGCGTGCAATGACGTCACAATCTTAATAAATGAAGAATGTCGGCAAAACTGGCCTACGTAATATGCGTGTTTGCTATAAATGACATCACCATCGCCATGTTTGTTTGCTTTGTTTGTTGGTATTCATCCATATGGTTTACAAAAAAAATATTAAGAATAATTTATTAAGCTGTGGGAATCCAAAATAAGTTTCGTTCATTTTCTATTGTTTTACTCGAACTTTGGCGGTTTGTTGTAGAAATTCAGTTTCCAAACCCTCGACGAGCCGCATACTCTGTACGATCACAGTTCCGCCGACGAAGTCTTTGTCAAGTTCAGAACTTTTCTTTCACTACACGAAAGACGCAGCCGAAGTAAACTCGAGAGTTTGTTGCTGTAACAAAATTAATTACTTACACATTATGAAGTATACAACTGCGTATCTTTAAACGCGTTTTAAACAATCTGTGCTATTAACAACTCATGTAGGTACAGGTACCCTGGCATCAGGTGTAATAAACCTTCATCTCGCGGGGAAAGTATCTAAATATTTCATTGTAACTTCTGTTTTGTAGTTGCTTATATTGCTTTAAAACAGAAAGCGGCCAAAGATCCATATCGTGTATAGTAAATATATATATTATGTATAGAAAATGCCTCGTTATACTCATTCAGCGTTAAATTGAAAAGTTTACGATTGAAATTGTAAGAAGGTTTTGCCCAAGTTCATTAACAGCCTGAAGACGTCCACTGCTGAACATAGGCCTCCCCCAGAGCACGCCACCTTGAGCGGCTGCTCGCCTCCTGCATCCATCGGCTCCCCGCGGCTTTCACCAGGTCGTCGGTCCACCGAGTGGGGGGCCGGCCCACGCTGCGTCTTCCGGTTCGTGGTCGCCACTCGAGAACCTTTCTTCCCCATCGGTTGTCAGTTCTACGAGCGATGTGGCCTGCCCATTGCCACTTCAACTTACTAACTCTAAGAGCTATATCGGTCACTTTAGTTCTCCTGCGGATCTCCTCGTTCCGGAGCTTATCTCGCAGGGAAACACCGAGCATAGCTCGCTCCATAGCTCGCTGCGCGACTTTGAGCTTACTAATGAGGCCAACAGTAAGAGACCATGTCTCAGTTCCATAAGTCATCACTGGCAACACACACTGATTGAAAACTTTCGTTTTCAGGCTCTGCGGTATTTTGGACGAAAAGATAGGACGAAGCTTCCCGAACGCTGCCCAGCCGAGTTGGATTCTTCGCGCCACCTCTTTGTCGAAGTTGGACCTACCTAATTGGACAATCTGTCCTAGGTAGACATACTTGTCGACAACTTCGAGAGTATCGTTCCCAACAATTACCGGTATAGGTGGAACATGAGCATTAGACATGATCTTTGTCTTGTCCATATTCATCTTAAGACCAACCTGCTGGGAGACTCTACTGAGGTCGTTGAGCATGGTGCTAAGGTCCTCGAGCGATTCCGCCATTATGACTATATCATCGGCAAAACGAAGGTTAGTGATGTACTCGCCATTTATGTTGATGCCAGATCTTTTCCACTCCAAGAGCTTGAAAACATCCTCCAATGCGTTTGTGAACAGTTTCGGAGAAATAACGTCTCCCTGTCTCACGCCTCTTTGCAATGGAATTTGTTCCGTACTCTGGTCCTGTAGTCGGACTGACATAGTGGCCTTACTGTACAAACACTTCGAAACTTCGATATACCTATAGTCAATTTGGCATCGCTGCAAGGACTGCAGCACCGCCCAAGTCTCGATTGAATCGAAGGCTTTCTCATAGTCCACAAACGCTAGGCATAACGGCCGATTATACTCTTCGGTCTTCTGTATAATCTGGCGCAGCGTATGGATGTGGTCTATGGTGCTAAAGCCTTTTCGGAAACCGGCTTGTTCGGGAGGCTGGAATTCATCAAACCTGCGTGCGAGACGATTCGTAATGACTCTCGAAAACAGCTTATACACATGACTCAAGAGCGAGATGGGCCTATAGTTCTTCAATAAGGTGTTATCGCCTTTTTTGAAGAAGAGCACCACCACGCTCTTGTGCCATGCCTCTGGCGTTGTACCTTCAAGGATGACAGAATTAAATAACTTCTGGAGGACTAAAAGTACCGGTCTACCACCCGCTCTCAGAAGTTCAGTCGTAATTCCATCTTCACCTGGTGCCTTGTTGTTTTTAAGCTGTTTGAGGGCCATTCTAATCTCGTACAGGCTGACGTCCGGGATATCTTCGGTATAGTGTCGGACTAACTTGGCTCTGATGTCATGAGCTGTGTTAGTAGCGGGCTTACGTGTCGAGGTGTATAACTGTCCATAGAAGTTCTCGATCTCTCTCAGAATCTCAGGCTTGGATGAAATGATGCTACCATTTTCGGTCTTCAGTTTTGTCATTTGGTGTTGCCCAATAGACGAATCCATTGCGAACACTTTAGAGCCTTGGTTCCGCTCAATTGCGGCCTCAATACGTGAAGTACTAAGAGCACGCAAGTCGTGTCGCAAGGAACTCCAGATTCGTCTATTGAGTTCACCGTAGGCTGACATATCAACTGAAGACTGCAGCTTCATTTCGCTCCGGTCGGCCATTAGCTCAAGAGTTTTTTCTGAGAGCTTTTGAGTCTTCTTTCGGCGTTGGGTCTTAAAGAATTTCGATCCAACAGCTTGGACAGTTTCCACCAACCCGTCGTTTAGCTCGTCCACTGTGTTACAGTCGGCTAGGCACTGGAAGCGATTTTGGAGTTCCAGCTGAAAGCCTTCGGGGTTTTGGATTTGGACAGGATTTGGACGGAGCGTAGACTTCACCAGACGTGACCTTTCGAGCTTAACATTGATATTCAATGTGCCTCTAACAATACGGTGATCGCTACCGGTTTTCACCTTGCTGATCACAGAGACATCATCGAATATGTGCTTCTTGGTCGTCATGATAAAGTCTATCTCATTTTTAGTGGAACCGTCGGGACTTATCCACGTCCACTTCCTGGATGGCCGCTTCTCGTAGAAGGAGTTCATCATAAAGAGTTCCTCCTTCTCCATGAAGTCAGCCAGCCTCTGTCCTCGAGGGTTCCGCTGCCCGTATCCAAATGGCCCCACTCTCAGCTCATCGCTATTCCTTGTGCCCAACTTCGCATTGAAGTCTCCCATCACAACGGTGAAGTATGTTTCGGAAGTATGCATGGCTTCGGATATGTCCTCATACATAGCTTCTACTTCATCGTCTGAGTGTGCCGACGTCGGCGCGTATACCTGTATAACCTTCAACGAATACCGTTTGGTTATTCGGAGTACCAGGTACGCTACCCTGGCCGACACACTGTCGACTTTGACCACGTTGTTGACGAGAGACTTGCGGACGAGAAACCCGACACCTCCTTGGGAGAGTTGGTCTCCCTCCCGGTAGAAGAATAAGTTACCGGAATTTAGGATTATCGTGTCCTGTCCCTGTCTTCGGACTTCAGACAATCCCATTACATCCCAGCGTAACTTACCCATCTCCGCCTCTAGCTCGACCATCCTTTCGTCAGCCTTCAGTGTGCGCACGTTATGTGTTGCCAGGGCCAGGGGTCGTCGTTGGGGTTGGTAGCCGGGCGTCTGCCGGGGATTCTTCGCACCCCTTGCCCTGCCGTTACCGTGGCCGCTACCGTAGCCACGGGATAGCAGAGCTGCCGGGGACTGGGGGCCGTTTTTATTTGTGCTTGTCATTAGGGGGGGGGGGGGGTTTGCCATAATCACCACGCTTGGCAGGCGGCTTGGTGATCGCAGTAGGTGAAGATTGATTGCCACCAAGACCGAGGGGAACGCTGCGACCCATTCCCTGGATATTCCCTTAGCCGCCTTCTACGGCACCCACGGGAAGAGATGGGGTGGTCCTATTCATAACCGGGACCACACGGCTGCCCAAGTTAATAGCAACTAAATAGGTTTCCACGTATTTATAGAACACTAGAGCTAGCCCGCGGTTTCACAAGCGATTCTACATACAATTTTTAACATTCCATTTAACTGCCTCAGTCAGTCAGCTAGAGCGTTTTTTTAATTAGAGATATGTAGATAATACAAATTGAAAGGCATTGTATTGATTTAAAATTACTTCTTGGCCTGTTAGCTCACTTGGTAGGAACTCTGCCTTCTGAACTATAGGTTGTGTGTTCGATTCCCACCTGGGACAAACATTTGTGTGATGAACATCGATGTTTGTTCTGTGTCTGGGTGTTACATATTGTATTCTATGTATGTTGTTTACAAATAAAAAGTATCTACGTATTATACCAGTTATCTGGCTCCCCATAGTACAAGCTATTCTTAGTTTGGGGCTAGATGGCACTGTGTGAAATGTCCACACATATTTATTTATTTATTATCATTATTATTTTTTTCATAAAACACCAAACTGGATAAGTCAGGGTGTTAAAAATGTTTTGAAACTGCCTCCACAATTTCGGCACCCCTTTTCAACACAACAATATGTCTAAACATAAAATTACCTTTTACCCGCGTCTTCATAACCGTAAATTACAAGAAAATCCTACCAACTTGGCATTTTAATAATTCAAGAAAACAAAATATTTAATGAAATACTTCGCCATAAAAAGTTTCGCTTCCTGAACTTGAACTTATCCTTTAATATGAGTACTTTAACATTTTTAGTGTTTCCCTAAGTTACTTCACTAACTTACCACTTAAAACGTTGCTTGTTTCTATAGCGTTTCATGAATAACACAATGTGCAGGTAGGTACGTTTCTACACTAAGTAGAGGCGCGTTATACAAGTTGAGAGCAGTAAGGGCGATACAATGGTGACAGCTAGGCTCCAGAGCTAAGAGCACCGTCGTAAAGTTGCCAGCCTAACAGTGTTCACATTTCGGTGAGTATGCTGCGGAGCTACACAATCTAATTCCCCATCTCCATTTCACCATAGGACGACACGACGTACAGATACACGCCATCCATTAAGTTTGATATTCCTTCAATTCGCACAAAGCGGTTTGACTCGACATTTATAATCCGAGCAGCGATGGAATGGAACACTTTACCAGCGTCTTTATTTCCCGATAAGTACAATCTGGAGCTCTTCAAGTCGCGAGTGAATAGGTATCTTCTAGGCAAGCGTGTACCATCGTGGGCCGCGTCATCACTTTCCATCAGGTGAGATTGCGGTCAAATGTGGATCTATTTAGTTATAAAAAAAGTAAGAAATGTGACAAAGAAGTGACCGAGAGATATTGGGCGACATTGACTTATTTATGTGGGTATGCGGTTCCATGGAATATGGGTCAGCAATAAGAGGGTAAATCAAGGGTTTGTTTTATAAACGGTGAAAAGGGTTTGGTTTTTTACATATTAATGAAGTAAGGTTCGTAAATCTGTTAGGTTTTTGACCTCAAGGATCCCGCTAACGCTGCCGCTTTGGCTTTCGGCATTATGCAACACTTTTTTAATCAACTGTATTCTACTGTATAGGAAGTGTTTTAAGTATGTATGTAGGTATATCTTTCAAACCTAATACTATTAATTCATTCAAAGTATATCTCCTTCGCAGCGAGCTATGGAGCGAGCTATGCTCGGTGTTTCCCTGCGAGATAAGCTCCGGAACGCGGAGATCCGCAGGAGAACTAAAGTGACCAATATAGCTCTTAGAGTTAGTAAGTTGAAGTGGCAATGGGCAGGCCACATCGCTCGTAGAACTGACAACCGATGGGGAAAGAAAAGTTCCCGAGTGGCAACCACGACCGGAAGACACAGCGTAGGCCGGCCCCCCACTCGGTGGACCGACGACCTGGTGAAAGCCGCGGGGAGCCGATGGATGCAGAAGGCGAGCAGCCGCTCAAGGTGGCGTGCTCTGGGGGAGGCCTATGTTCAGCAGTGGACGTCTTCAGGCTGTTAATGATGATGATATCTCCTTCTCCTTACTGGTTATACGAAGGCATGGTGGGAAAATAGGCGAGTTACATTACCTCCGCATATTTTATGCATTGATTGATGTCGAGCCTCCATTCTCAATCAATCATTTTAGGGCAAGTTAAAACGTATTGTACGTAGAAAATGTTGTAGCATCAGTGAAACGGAGCAGTTTTAGAAATATTTACCTTCTATTATTGGAGTATTATATATGTATATATAAAAAACTAGCTTCTACCCCGCGGCTTCGCCCGCGTGGACTACTTTTATTTCTCAGGAACCGTTTATATTTCCGGGATAAAATTACCTTAATTATAACTAACCTTTTTGGGAGGCGTTTAAAAAGTCCTATAGGTATCTAACTAAAAAGGTTACTTTTAAATCCTTTTAATCTTAAGTGGCCTCGTGCAGTGATTTTTCATGGTGGCATTATGAGAGGCAGGTATGAAATATGTAATTTTTGTGATATCTGGACTACCAGATATCATAAAATATTGATGTCAATTACTAAATTGACATCAATATTTTATGTAGGTACATATAGTTTGACACTAAAGTGAAAAATGTTAAAATACACCACCGATTTTTGTTCCTTTTCAACCCACCTACCTAATAATAACCGGTTTTACGAACGTGACTAAGAAAATGAAGAAACAAAACTTCCTTCCCTATTTAACCCTTCAAATCAACCCTGGCAAAAAGTATTACTCTAGCACGAAATGATTTAAAAATAATATATAATGCCAATTTTCATCACTAAAATTTAAAATACACAGTTTCGTCCCTTATTTCAACCACGTAAGTGATCCCTCTCAAAAAAAATTTAAAACAACATTATTTTATATCGAAGGAACTATCCAAGTTTGATTACATTACCACACATTACGATATTTTTTTTATTTACAAAGCTTAACCACTGATTTTGGGGTTGAACTCCAAACAACAAAGAACACCCATTTCATTTTAACTCGTTTGTATGGTCCGAGTTTAAAAACGAACGACGAACCTACGTTAAGAAATAAAGATTTTTTCATACAAAGACTTTTTACCCTTTCCACCCCCTTAAGGGCTGAATTCATTGCACCGCTATGTAATGAACGTATTCGAAATTTTTAAGATTTTAGCTTCAGCGCTTAGGCCGTGCGAGCGTCTTACGTTAGAACCTTATCCTGTATTTTTTAACCTCTCAGGGGATGAAATCAAAAATTCCCGAGACCCTTATCTATTTATTTTGTATGTTCTTTACACATTCCAAATTTCAGTATGATACGGTAATTTTTTTTGTAATTTTCATACAAACTTCAACAATTTTTTTAACCCCTTTAAATGTTGAATTTTGAAAAACTATGAGTACCATTTCTTTTATTTTTATACTTGTTTGTGTGTGTTAAGTTTCAAAACGATACGTCACGAAATGTAGGTTTTTCACACAACTGTTTTTTACCCTTTTCGCCCACTTAGGGGTTGAATTTTCAAAAATCCTTTCTTAGCACGCGCTTGCGTCATAAAAGGTAGCCACCCTCCAAATTTCAAGTCTATACGTCCAGCGGTTTGGGCTGTGCGTTGTCTGTCAGTCAGTCAGGACAAAGCTTTTTATATAATAGATTATAGCTGCGTCAATCTGTTTTGTTAGACCCTGGGGTCTTCTACCAGATCCATACCTCTTGGGACACAAAAAGCATTCACCAAAAAGCAGTCCGCTGTATGCTATCTACTTATACTGAATAGATGTAGGTGCAGGAATAGGTGGTGTGGTAAACAGGGTGATTCGTTTTTAGACAATATCTATTCATGGCATGATTAGACAGGTCTTAGGATAACCTTTAAACGTTTCGTAGACAAGCAATTTTTATTTTTTTTTGAGTTGCCTATATAAAATCTTGTGATAATTAAAATTACTTACAGTAATTTTCTTCTTCAAAATGCTTGAACTTGACTTGAATGGAACACAAATTTTTGGACCCAAAATTCAAAAATGCTATACAGGCAATATTAATGCCTACTTCAAAAAATGTGTTTTCTATATTCTCTTCTACGTACATACATACTTTTCCTTAGATAAAGTATTATTATATGTATAATAAATGTATAGATTTCTCCCACATTTGTCAATACATCTACAGTCAAAAACCTTAATAGAAAAGCTTCCCTTGGTAAATGCTGTATATTTTCATTCAACAAAAATATCACAAGAAATCAGTGGCAGATAAACGTACTTGGATCCCTTAATAGGAAGTTTGCGGCCAGAGAACTAAGCAATAAAAGGAAAGTACAAGTTTCTGCGATTTTTGTTCTAACGTTTTTCAATACTTCGGACTAACTGAGATAATCTCGCTCAAGTATCCGCTAAGCAGTTTACCAATAAATATGTTTGCAGATAGGTGGGTTTTATTCCTCGAAAACAAGCTTCAAAGCTGCAGATAAGCACCAGTTTCCGTTATCATTTGGACTCAAGCCAATGCCTTGCCAGTTATAATAATATTAGATACTCTACCCCTCTACAAATATTGTTTGCTAGGTAACAATTGATTATATTGCGACCTTTTTGGGTATTGCTTGTGCCAGGCATTTTCCATTGTGTTTCTAAAACAAATATTAGTTAAGCACAAACTATTTAACTATTTTTGAGCAGGTATACTTCCCAAACTGTTTGAGTAAAACAGTTATTACAGTAGTGTTGTAAATGTGTACGTAATTATCCTCATGTATTATACAAGGTGGGAAAATTATAGATACGTTAACCGGTCAGGTCGACAACGAAACCGATTTGTCTTACCTACTTCCCGACTCAAGCTGCTTGCCCGGTACCATGCCGGTACACAGGATAAGTCTAATAGATTACAGAAGCAATGAAGAGTATAAGAGTGTGCTTTAATAAAATTTAAGATTATGTAGACTACTTCAAAAGCATCGAGGTACATTACTTAAGTAGATCTCTAATATCTTATTAAGATAATTAGAATTTAATTGGACGTATAAATGAAATTACTTTATATAGGTAATCTGCAAGTTTATTATACTACTAGCTTTTACCCGCGGCTTCGCACGCTTGTATTGTGTTATTTCTACGTTTAGGTACTCTAATAATAGCTCATACATTTTCATGCATTTTCTATAAAACAAACAACAAATCCACTAAATCTTTTCGGAGCTGAGCACGTATTAGCACACGTGTAAATTGCATTTACCTATACGATGCGTACATAATTAATTTTGTTAATACTAATTAGAAATTATAAATACTTACTTAAGTGCGCTACTGTAAAAGGAGTCGACATTTATATGTCCACTATTTTCCACGTTGTCTCATTTCACTGCGCTTTCAACATAGTGGTGGGAGTGAGGAAATAACATGTGTACAAAGCTCAAATCAGAATCGCTTATGCAAAGAATGTTTCATTTTTAGGGTTCCGTAAAAGTTTTGAAATAAGCCAAGCAATGGGATCGGTATCGTTTTTGGCATTTGCAAAAGTAGCGTTGTTGTAAACCGTTCGGTTTGAGAATTTCGCCAATAATGCCACTTTACCATTTTTACTCGCTACCCAAAACGAACACAAAATAACCAAATGCGGTTTGTTATCTCAAATGTCAAAAACAAATTGGCGGAGTTTTACATAACACACGTAAACTTACGTCTGTCGCCTTTCTTCTCACTTCTCCGTGCTATATCATTACGATAACTACAATTTTCACAATGAAATCAGTAATTTTACATAACCGCGACAATAATTCTACGTCAATCTCTAATGTCAGAAAACGATGACTTTTAACCACAGCTTTTAACCCACCTCCACAGGTGGGTCAAAAATGGCAGTTCACGATGGCATTTTTGGCTGTTTTTGAGCTATCCGAACGGTGAACGAAAACAGTTAAAACGCAACTATTGCTCACACATACCCAAAACAAACGGTGCATGTGATCGTTTTTAACTGTTAATTTTGCCACCAGTGGGCTATCCGAACGCAGGTTAAGAAGATTTAAGCACGGATGTACAGACTATATGTAGGTACCTACTCCGTGGAAGTATAATAATCCTCATTGCATCATTTTTGCTCTAACCTGTGGTTCTTCTAAAGAGAATATCACCACTTAGTTTGTTCATTGAAAAGCCCACAAACCTTAAATATTTTACATTAAAAAACTCATTTACATGAAAGAAGAAGAAATCCAAAACGCGGCCATGTTGTTAATTCGAGTATCTTACCATAATGTATATACTTACCTATTTCTAAGTACCCTTTTAAATTATTTTTCATAAAATATTTCGTATCATTCATCATCAACAACCGGAAACATCCACTGCTGAACACAGGCCTCCCCGTAAAACGACAGTTTAGACGATTATCATAGGGGGGAATTTTCCATAACCACCACGCTTGGCGGGCAGCTTGGTGATCGCAGAATGTTCTAATGTACCAAGGCGAATGCTGCTGCCCATTATCTGAATATTTCTACAGCCGCACCCACGGGAGGAGATGGGGTGGTCCTACTCGCAAACCGGGACCATACGGTGAATCATCAATGGTTCTTATCATTGGCTAAATACAAATGTCGTCTAATGCTACAATAAAAAACATCTACTTGTTGCTTTTATTTTATTTTTATTTTTTTATCTATTTGTTGCTTTTTGTCTAACTTCTAAAATGCTAAACAACATGTAAACATAAATAGGAAACCAAGAAATTGTTTTGATTCTCTTATTGCTGATTTTTCAATGGCTGGATAACGGTTATTCGGGACTAATAAATTATAAACCAGCTAAAACAAAAACATTTCAATTTTCAGTATTCCGCTTAAAAAATTCGCTTTTTATTTTTACAGTGTTTTGTTTTACCTAATGAACAACTTTTATCTGATGATTGAAAAATCACGCCTTAGAGTACCGGTATCTACTAATAATACTCTTTGGTCGTATACATTCTTCACAGAGACTTTTTTCTTTAATCTGTGCCTCCAGATAAACATGTGGCACAGAGTGTAAGTTATCCAAAACATTAGTAATCTCCCCCCTTTTTATGAATGACTATACCTTCATGGTTAGTGGCAAAGTTGTGCCGCATTTGGCGGAAACAGTAGCCAAAATAAAAAAAAAGTAGTCGATTGTTTTTTTTTTCTAGTCTGTGACATGTCGTAACTTATATATACCGTAAGTAGCCAAAAATAACACCAATCGGCCATGTTGTTTAAAACTCCGATTCGCTTCGTAATGAAATCTCAATAATTGTCATCAATTTTTTTTAACGATATATCAATTTTAATATATCCTATGTTAAGCGCCGGTTATTTCTAAGCATATTAGTGAAAACCGCATGAAAATCCATTCAGTATTTTAGGAGTTCAGTCATAACAAACAAACAAACAAACAAACAGACAAAGTATTCAAAAAGTGGCTTAACGTGATCAGTGGCTAATTTTAAGCCAACCTGTGTCATTTTTTTCTTGATATCTTGCAATTACAGACTTTTTTATCTCTACAGTTTTATTATATGTATAGATATATTGAAATAACTATATAAAACAAAAAGAGAAAAAAATATCTAGGTTATTATAGCGCTCTATACTGTGGGCTTTTAACTTATTTCATTATATCTTAAATATAAAAGTATTATGATTCATATCCTGTTGAATATGCAAGAAATCAGGAATATTCATAGCGTTCTCGTTAGCGGCCGGGTCGACCGTTTTCACGAAAAGTATTGTATTTAATACGACCCGTCTATTTCTGTACAGATTGTTCGAATTTCAACGACATATTTTTGGTAATATGAATGGGTACAGGCCATGCGAGGGGTTATTTATTTGAACAGACGCCTAACCTTGTATCGTTTATCCTTTTTAGTTAATGATGTTTGTCAATCTTATTTAATGGATTAGTTTGACCCATGTAAAAGTAATACACATAAAGCTTCGTTTTTATTGAATTGAGCTTCCTTCACTGCTCACTACTACTATGGTATCTTTTGAATTTTCGAAGCCCCGTGGGAAATTTTACTTTGTGTACAAATGCCACACGTGGCAGTAAGCGTACTGACTTACGTGTTAGTCAGTATGTTTACTGACGAACATTCTAACCCTGTAGAAGTTTACAAACAATTATAAACAAGTTTATAACATATCAAAAGTGCAGAACTCACAGCAGTGACGGGTCCCATTTGCTGCCGAAGCATTTACATAGACGTATATGCATAAGATCCACTTTACTCTGATTTGTGAGACAGCATAACCCCCAAATATGTTTTCATCAGCATTATTTATTCGAACAGGTTACTTTTATTGCACACTTACAAGCACAAAGTGCGATGTCTCACAAGAACCTTTGAAAAATACTGCCATATGTTACTCTCGGTTTTTTCCTTGCATCTGTCGCATTTCGTTCAGATATAGCAGATTTAGTAGCAGGAATGTAACCTACATTACCCTCGAGATGTATGTAGATATTTGCGTGGACGTAAAAGGTAGAGATTGAAAAGAAAGGGATTTCGCTCTTTCCCGAGGGTTTACAAAGCTTATAGTAATTAATATTATACTTTATACCCAGGGGATCCTGTAATTAATGGGTATGTGAAATCAAACACCAATCCTATTTTTGTCTTCAGGTCAAAAATATAATTCTAATGACTTTGTTTTGGTTATTTTATCTATCATTTGAATTCAGTACTTTAGCGTTCCAACCAGAAACAAATAACGTTTTGAATACATACCTACCTACGTACCTAAGGATTTAATTAACAATTAACATCCTAGTTCAATTTTAGCAAAATAAAACCATGATTTTAGGACTTGAGGAGAACGTTTTCAATAAGTTTTGTGGCTTTTTTTAAATGACGTTTTTTCGTCACTGTTACCTATTTCTCTTCATAAATGTTAATAGGGGGTTATTAGACAACGTTTACAGAGACAGCGAAGCAAGAAGGCTAACGTTATTTCCTTTATATAAAACAAACCTAAGAACCATTCAACTACATTTTCCGTGAAAAGCTTTTTCCGGAATAATTCGTTTGCTTGGTAATGTGACCGTGGCTGGCTTAAACCATTAAGGTGGAACGGGAACGTTTCACTAGCGCGGCAAATCCAAATTTTCTTGTGTTCTTTTGCCAATAATAGCTTAATAACTAAACTAGGTTAATTGTCATATGCTTATTTCGCACGCAACAAAAATGCAGTAGGTACAATACATAATATTATTCATAAAAGACTTAAAAATATCATGCTTACTTTATTTTGATTAAGGTTATGTCCGGTATTCAAAAGGTTTGGTTAATATTCGAATAGTTACTCTAAACTAATGAAGAAATCGAATTGAAATTGCTGAAATAAATCAATTCTCCACCAGAGCAAAGTTCGCGCGGGCCGTTGTAAATCCGCGGGTGAACGAGCATTAATCGTCCGTAGAGTACAAGTAGTTCTCTAATTATTTCCTCGCCTTCGACCCTCCGGTTTTGTCTCCCCAATTGCAGCGTTCAAGTAATGACACCATTAATCTTGAACTTCAATTGAATCCTTGGATGTGGGAGAAATCTTGGAGAAGAATAGTTTTTAGGCAATGATGATGACACAAGTTTCTCTTTTTTTTTTTTATGCGATATAATGATGTGACGAGCTAGTCGTTCACCTGGTGTTAAGCAACACGGCCGCCCATAACAGTTGCAGTGTCACTCGGAACTTTAAAACAATAAAGTTTCGCGTGACACTGCACTGCACACGTCATCCTGAGACATCACACAGTCTAGTAATCAGATTACTAGACTGAATGATCAGATCATAAAGTTTCATTTGCCCAGTAGTTTCACTAGCTACAATGCCCTTCAAACCGGAACAAAGTAGTGCTTGCACACTACTGCTTGGCGGCAGAATAACTGGCAAAGCAATCGTAGGTACCTAGACGAACTTTGCACAAAAGTCCTACCACCTAGTGTAACAGTAGTAGCTCTCTAGAGAAAGCCTAAGCTCAAGATATACTTTAGTATGAGAGTTCCGGTGAGTTAGAAGGCGCGGGTTCAAATCCCGCTGGTTGCTAAAATTTTAAGAACTATATAATATCTTTATAGATATACTTTAGTTTAGTAGCCTAAGCTAAATAACTAGAAATAGCCTTTCACTATTATCCACGAGAAATTTTTATTTCAATCTAATGTTTATGACATTTTTTAATTAAATATAGCAAGCAGGTTAGCAATAGCTTTAGAATAGCTTTTAAGAATTTTTCTCATTGAAATTTCTGTTCTATTCACTTTATTATTATATCTATAAATAACAGACCATGCATATGCTTGGTCAAAGTGTTCTTGTGAGCAATTCCACGTCAAGTGCAAGGACCGGTCGGCGGCGGCACCTCAAAGAGACCGCTGCCAAACTCTTGGTAATTGATAACTAGTGTACCTAGTTTCCACTACGGTATCGATCAGCTCATAGCTCAATGTGTTGCAACTACTTGGAAAGTTCACGGTATTGATCTGCATAACCAAGGATATTTATGCACAAGGATCAATTAATCGTTAGAAATACCTTAGCTTTTCCCCGGGCTTCATGAGTGATTGTGACGAACTCTATCTGAAATAATGCTAACATAAAACCCATTCACAACATCTCAAACTTAAATTACACCTAATTATTCAAATCCATTCAAATACAACATTAATTAACACTTAACAGTGGGAACGTAGTTTTAGTTCTCATGATGGTTAACGGCAGCTAATAAATTTAATTTACGTTAATGGTATATAAATATATTATAAAAATCTAATGTATTATTATTTCTTTTTAATTTTTTTATAAGTACCTATGCTAAACTGACCCACCCCAGTTTCGCACAGGTATATTAATTTTTATCACAGTTGCTCGTAAAGTGGCCCTTATCCCACCGCTTTTAGGATCATAATCTAAGAAATTTCTGACGCGTGCTTTTTAGTTTACACCACACACGTTATAATAAATATGATAACCCGATTCAGTTATGTTTGTATCTCGCTGCAAGTTATACGTACATTTTCGTCTTTTCATTTCGTTTCGTTTCGCGCCGGTTCGGGTTCCTGTTTCTGTTTCTGTTTCTGTTTTGGTTCCTGTTTCTGTTTTTGTTTCAGTTTCTGTTTCGGTTTTGATTTTGGTTTACCGGTTCTGGCTCTAGCTTCGGCTCCGGTTTCGGTTTCCGTGTCGGTTTCGGTTTCGGCTCCAGTTTCGGTTTCGGTTTCGGTTTCAGTTTTGGTGTCGGTTTTGTTTTGGCTCCGGCTGCGGTTTTGGTTTCGGTTTCTGTTTCGGTTTCGGTTTCGGCTCCGGCTCCGGTTTCGTTTTCGGCTCCGGCTCTGGTTTCGATTTTGGTTTCAGGTTCAGTTTTGGTGTCGGTTTCTGTTTCTGTTTCAGTTTCTGTTTCAGGCTCCGGTTTCGGTTTCGGTTTCTGTTTCGGTTTCGGTTTCGGTTTCAGCTACAGATCCGGCTCCGGTTTCGGTTTCAGTTTCGGTTTCGGTTTTGGTTTTGGTTTCGGCTCCGGCTCCGGTTTCAGTTTTGATTTTGGTTTCAGCTCCGGCTCCGGCTCTGGTTTCGGTTTCGGATATACTGACAAACTCAATTCCTTTATGGTATTATAAATGATAATGAAAGAGTTCTGCTTCTGTTTTTTCACTCTTATTTGTGCATAACATTCATTTTCCACTCCAACTTCCTCAAGCAACATTTTGACCCTTCAATTCAAGCGCAAGTTATTGAAGTTGACTAAAGGCTCTACCGCAAAATTAGCGATGTTATCCTTTGGCTCCGGTGACAGCTTCCGTTTCTGTTGACTCAGGGGGACAGTGCAAGTATCATCACGTATGTGTCGATTCAAACGCACTCTTTAACGTGCGTGTATTTACACTCCTTTAGAAATAGGTGATGCGTCGCCTTCGCGCCTTTCGAAGAGAAAAAAGCCTATTTTTTCACACATTTTTCATCTCGCTCCTTGTAACTCAAACGACTTCATGCTATAGGAGCAGTGTGGATAGAAAATGATCATAATATAGCTTGGTTTGATGGCCATGTGTGCATTGCATGAAAAATAAATTTGAAGCTAAGTAATGAGAATAGCTAAGGAGTGGGACTCTTTATACCAGTTTCTGTTTCCGAATAACTATAATCTGGATGTTTTCAAAAAAAGAGTGACCAGGTTTCTTATATGAAAGTACAAAATACTCTGTGGAGTTTGCTTCACTTTGATTACAACTCTACTCACACTAATCTACTATATTATTTCCTTACGTTTTCCTTTGAGGTTTGCTTTTCTATCAAGGAAATATAATAAACCATTGAGTCGATTATTCTTACGTTACTAATTATCTATTTATGAGATAGTCTGTTGAAATGAACTTCGATAGTTATGAACAAAATGATTTATTCCCGAGTGTCCCTATAAAATTGAATAACCTGATTATGTGTGTATTATAATTTTTGTTTAATCTACGTAATTATAATAGTTTGTTCTAAACTAGATACATAGGTACATAATACATAAGCTTGAAAGAGTTATTATATAACCAAGCAAGTGAACATCAATTAAAAATACGCTTTTCAACCAAGCTCGATCTAAAAATATGATCTGAAAATATTTCCGGCGGCGAAAGTTCTGTGAACATTCAACATTCAAGTGGCCACGTATGGCATCCAAAAATACCTGGTTTATTTCACAGAGAGCATCAAAATCTACCTTGCATGCACGAAAGTGATTCATAAGGCTTGCTTCGTTTGGTCCTACTCGTCTGCAATCTTGTATCTCCGGAGTTTAAGTGTTTGACCTCCCTTTGCCCAAATGAAGCTCACGAACATGTCTGCCAATATATTACACGATTTTATATGCGCCTTATTTCCTGCCTCTTACAGTGTATATTTCATCGCCCTAATGCCCCATGTAATCTTGTCGGTTTGCCTCTTTTGTATTTCTTTTTCCGTTTTTTGCCTTACTACCAGGAGAATTTACCAGCTCCAATCCAAGTCTGTATTACTTCGCCGTGAGAGGCGAGTGAAAGCGGAATATGTACGTGGTTTGGTAATTTTTCGTGGCATGTTTTTGCGGATGTGAGCTTTCCTTGAATAGGTCTTGATAGCTGACTTAATGTATATCATGTTTTACTTGCTACGAAGCATTGGAAGAATAGTGAAGAATCTTATTACTATATACAGTGCCACCTGTAATATCAAATTACTGTAGTACATGAAACAAAATGACAAGTTTGAGAAAAATTAAACTAAGTATTTTATTAATTTTTCATTAATGTAAATTGTAAACGACGCATATAATAAATATATAAATAAAAGCATAATGTTAATAAACTTAAAAAATACATAGGGTTAGTAATTGTGATTATCTTTTTAAACATGATGATTAATTAATTCGATATTAAACTTTGCAACCTTTATTAATTATTATCTTGGGTCTAAAATTATTGTAAGAACTCACAAACATGAAAACAAGAAAGACTAGCAGTGCAGCAGTCATTCATACAACTAAAACTAAGTTCTTTGCGTCTGCACTTGTATATACACTATAGGACTGAGTATAAATACAGACGTAATGGTACAGTAACAATAATAGCTAGGTATTCGTGCAATCACGGGCCGTGTTTGCTCAAGGGTCGGAGAATTTATTTGCGAAACTCTCGAGGACTCTGGTTACACGGCACCATTGCCCTAATTCCCAAACTGAATAAGGTTTGATTGCGTATTTGATCAAAATTTTGGCGAACACGCCTTTTAATTTGCTGGTTTTTATGTTTCAATTAAACGTATTTACAATAACTTTATTAACATAGAAGTCTGCCAGCATCAGCTCTGATATTTACACCAACTTAGTTTTACGTTGCTCGCTCATTTTTTTTATAACTTGTTTAGCCCATTGTGAGCTGAGTATATAGTACCTATCTATATAATTATAGTGCATTTAACAAGGTTTTAATTGTATTTTATACCGAGTTGACTTGCCATATAGAGTTATGTGAACCAGTTCAGAGACAGTGGTGCAGAGCTACTGTTCCGTTAACAAGTAACGCCACTGCGTTACTTGTTAACGGAACAGTAGCTCTACAATCAAATAAAACAATGCTTACCTACAATTTCACCAATGGCACACTATACAACATTCACAACAGATTGCTCAAAGATTAACAGCCGGAATTCGATCAATTGTTAAATTATAATCCCGAATGAATGCAATTACTGTCATCCTTTTTAATGGTCTGAAACGACTGCTTTTTAATAGAAGAGTTTTCAATTAAAATCAGGCACCAGCCCACAAATCGAAAGCTTTTACGGTAGCGTAATAATAGCAGGTTACTAACATGGATACTACGACAGCTGCATCAAAGATTTGCAATTAAAAAGAATGTCAAAGCCGTTAAATTGAATTCAGAAGCTGTTTGTAATCAAACGTAAGTCATTAGTGCTTGATCCAATTTGTTTGATCTCGACATTCTGTCAGCGAGTCGGGATTGGACGCCAAATATACGAGGTCAGGAAAGTATAATGTAAGTATTACCAACAAAGCAATATTTTAATTGAACGCCATGTTTTTCCATTTTAGTATTAGCTTTTTAGCTATTTATTTTTATTACTTTTGCAATGGAGTGATATTACTTACTGCTTTTTTCAGCGGAATGGTTTGTATTAATATTCTCAAGTAATATTCTTGAATATAATTTTTTTTTTCTTTTATGTTGGCTCCACACATAGTGTATTTAGCCAGTGTCAAGTATTGTAATTTTCATCGTGCTATAGAATATTTCACGTAATGTCAAGTCTTAGTCACAGTCATAGTCGAGTCTAAGTCAGGTAATCATAGTCCAGTCTAAGTCATGCCCCAGTAAAGTGGTGGCAACTGTACTAGAAGCTTCTATGGAATTTTGGAAAGCAACACGAAAAACCACGTTTCACCACATTATATCACTTGCCCACACTCATGCTCGTAATTCAGCACTTAATGCGTAAAACGGCACCAATTTTAAACATTAACACTAGAAAAAGCACAAGTTTTGAAAAATAATACAATGCAACGACGTGAACTTTTCCGCGTTCCCGCCAATAGTCCAAATATTTTATTTAAGCGCGTTGTTTTTCTAGTTTTGTATAGAACTATATCAACTTATGTTTTTTTAACTCTTTTAACTCTATTTTTGTGACGATATTAGTAACTATATACCTATTTCAGTGGTTTGTTTTTATAGTATTCTTGAGTAACAATCAATAAAAAGATTTAAAAAAAAATAGCGCCCAACGAGTACATACATAGATCCTGGACCCTAACTAGGATTCCCTGTATATCTAGGGACCCAGGAACTACGAGGACCATGGCTCCACAACACCGAGACAGAACAAGTATTTGGTTTGTTTTCACGTGCACAAATACTTGTCCTGTCGCGGGAATCGAACCCACCGCCTCCGGGTTATGAGCCGACCTGCTCAACCACCACACCACAGAGGCTGACAGCAACATTCAACAATCTTTACCTATTATTCAGATTAAACGTATCATTATCGCTGCCCTTTTAGCCAAGTTACGCGTTTGCGCAGCAATTCAAATATTTTCACAGCGGATTTAGTAAATTTCAAATGGACCAAGGGAGCTCTATAACCGGAAGTTTTCTCGCAGGAGCTCCTGCATGACTTCCTGCCACATTTTGAGCCGAGGATTGTTTCACCGGTAGTTGCTATAATGAATATTAATTATGAGGCAAACACTTGAAAGTCTAGAATAAATTAAGTAGTAAAAAATGTGATTTTAATGAAGTAGCTATATTTCATTTTTTATGGAACTCTATAACCTGTACATTTTATAAAATTTGATACTTTCATTAATAATATTCAGAACTAGCTTTTGCCCGCGGCTTCGCACGCTTGTATTGTGTTATTTCTACGTTTAGGTAGTCTAATAATAGCTTAGTTCATGCATTACCAAACAACAAAATCCACTAAATATTTTCGGAGCTCAGCACGTATTGGCAGATTAGGTAGCACACGTGTAAAAATGTTGTTTGGGTAGTAGGTAAGTATGGCTTTTCACGTGTCATCAGATCACCTACACATTGATAAAATAGTGGGTTAGAAACTGCAAATCATAGGTACAATATATAACTAAATATGTACCTACTTGGACCTACCTTATACTTAGACGTTAGTTTTTTTAAATATACGATAGGTCTAGGCATCTAACTAATAAAAGTTCTATAATATGGTATACCTACATACCAGTGATACGGTCGATCTTTTCCTTGTCATTTTCATTTCAACAGATGTTCTTGTGTATTCACCATAAAAACCGTTCAAGTCTTCATAAAAGGTTCCAGTGAATTTTGTTTAGGTAGTAAGTATACCTACATAAGTACCATACCTATTATTTAGGCAGTTTAGAAAAATACAAAACAAACACACATTGGTCAGTTTTTATATCCGCGCGCTTTTCTAGAGTATCTTTGTTGCATTCCCCACATTTTTTTTTACTTTCTTAAGTTTGGTCCATACGAATTGAGTATTTAGCTAGTGTCAACAATAAGTTTATAAAATACATACTTTATAGCTGGAGTACTGCATTTACCTATACGATGCGTACATAATTAATTTTGTTAATACTAATTAGAAATCACAAATACTTACGTACGCCACTGTAAAAAGAGTCGACATTTATATTACGGCCGCTATTTTTCAGGTTGTCTCATTCCCACTGCACTTTCAACATAGTGGTGAGAGTGAGAAAATAACATGTGTACAAAGCTCTAATCAGATTCGCTTTTGCAAAGAACGTTTAATTTTTAGGGTTCCGTAACAGTTTTGAAATAAAGGAACACTTATAGGTAAGATCACTTTGTTGTCCGTGTGTTTGTCTTTCTAAGAATCTGTCGAGACCATTACTTATTTTAGAAATAACGGAAAGAATTAAGCTGAAATTGATATCTATGATCAATTAACTCAAATACGGCTATCATCATCATCATCATCAACAACGACATCCTGAAGACGCCCACATTCAAAGACCTTTTAATAATTAACCTTCTTGGAGCAATCGAGTAACCAATAATATTTTGCTCTAACCTGTAGTTTGTCCTAAAGAGAATATAACCGCTCAGTTTGTTCATTGAGAAGCCCACAGACCTAAAATATTTTAACTATTAAAACCTTTAAAAATCATTTACCTACGTAAAAGAAGAAGAAGAAATGAAAACTGAACGTTACACGGCCATGTTGCTAATTCGAGGATCTTACCTATCCTATATTTTGTCCTATCCTAATGTATAGTTATACTTACCTACATCTAAGTACCCTTTTAAAACATTTTTCATAAAATATTTCGTATCATTGGCTAAATACAAATGTCGTCTAATGCCAAAATAAAAAAAAAATCTGCTTTCACACTATTTAACATTTGTTGGTATATGTATCTATTTAACTTGTGACAGGTTGATAGAACGTAAATTGTTATGTAAGCAAAACAGGTGACGTCATACAAAACATTAAACATTTCTATATTGTGGGGAAAATTTAATGCTAATGTTTAAGAAAAATTACTAAAAGGAACAGTAAAATATACAAGAAATGGAATGAAGGCAATTAATTCGCTTTTAACTCACTTTTCAATAAAAAAGATATAAATAAAATATTAAATTCGTTGCTTGCAAAATTACGTTCTACTGTTGATTAATGACACTTGACCATAGGGGCGGGACATCAACGATAACTACAATCGAAGAATAATCGAAAACAAAATGATAAATCGTTTGGATTACTTTTATTGCTAAATAGCGTGGGCACAAAATACGGTGTTGCCAACCGTCATAAAAATATTCGGCAAAAATTACCTGAAAAATCGGTTTTTAAAAGAAAAATCTATAGTTTGAAATAAAAAAAGATACCGTGAGATCGAATTTCCACAAATAAGCACTCATCCATTGCTAGTCTGGTTTCAACTCGCAACTTTTGCTTTCGTCTGTCCGGAATTGGATGTACGACTCGCGTACAGGTCATAGTTTTCAGCGAATCTTGACGATACTTGATACACAATTCCGATGACAATACGTCAAAGGTTTGATTTTCTCAATAAATTCTTATCATCTAAATCGACACCTACGTTTTATACCCCACCCACGTGTACTTGTGTTTCCTCTAATTTCAACAATGGGAATAATATATTATTTACCACGCACTCTAAGGTAGGTAGGTCTACCTAAGATAGATATCATGATTATATGATATGTGTCTAAAAATAATCGTTAATCGTTATTATGTATCTAAAATAATCGTTAATTATCGAACCGAATATTGGCCTACAAATCACTAAAATTGTTTTTTGACATGTGACAGATGACATTACATAAGCTTCACAGGTGCCTTCCAGTTTGAAAACAATTAAAAAAATCAATCGGCCATGTTGTTTAAAACTCCGATTCGTTTCGTAATGAAATCTCAATAATTGTCATCAATTTTTTTTAACGATATATCAATTTTAATATATCCTATGTTAAGCGCCGGTTATTTCTAAGCATATTAGTGAAAACCGCATGAAAATCCATTCAGTATTTTAGGAGTTCAGTCATAACAAACAAACAAACAAACAAACAAACAAACAGACAAAGTGTTTAAAAAGTGGCTTAACGTGATCAGCGGCTAATTTTAAGCCAACCTGTGTAATTTTTTTCTTGATATCTTGCAATTACAGATTTTTTTATCTCTACAGTTTTATTATATATAAAGACAATAAATCATGTAGAATATAATCTGAATAGAATAGACATCATTGAACAAAACACGAAACCCAGCGTATAGGCAACGAAACCTCAGTTCACAATGCTTTGTGATAGAAACCCTAGTAGGTAATTGTTCACACAAGTAATTCATCGCATTCAATAGAAATTGTAATAGCAAACTATTCAGTTCTAGGTAACAAACACCACATGTCTCTACACAGACTAAAAGCTATGCGTAATAACGCATGCATTTTTTATAAAAACCTCAGCGCATCTGCATTATGCCAGGACTTGTTAAACTTCTGTAGGTATTTTGTAAATCCGTACAACTTCGTAGAGTATATCCTAAACTTTACCCAAAACCGCTTAGCAATATTAATGTACGGTACGTGATAATCATACTGATGCAGAGACTGAACTAAACAACTAACATTATAATAACTGTCTTGCTCCTTATCTTGCTTTCTAACGATCTTATTGATAAACGATTTTGGGAGGTCCCGATCATGTTATCGGTATATTCGAGCTTTTAACTTACGATTTAAGCAGTGTCTAAGTACATGCACAAGCAATGTACCTATATCAATTGTAAATCTCTTTCAAAATGAGATATGTGTCTACTGACAAACTGCTCAGGAGTTTGGTAGAATGTTGTATATTTAAATTAAGATGTTTTCTGTAAAATAAATAAATAACTAAAAATTATATATTATATATTCAGGACATGCACTGCAGCGCATTGCATGAGTAAAAATCACTAAATCACTTAGGGTGCGCATTGCTCTTATGTGGATGTCTATTGAGAATCAAAGGTTTTTATGTGGCGGCGCTGGTGATGACAAACCACCACGTAGGAAGCTCGATTGTTTGCCATACGCATCTCATATAAAAGTGTAAACATAGACGTTCCTTTACTTAAAACTAGCTGACCCCTACTGCTTACTTTAAAACTGGCTGAACGCCGGTTTCGCACGGGTTAATCAATTTTACGTCCTAACCCTCTTTCATGGAAAGAAAGAAGCGAAAGGGAAAAAGATAGGGGAAAAGGATGAATGGACGTGCCGGCCAAGGCTTCGATAGAATCATATGGCGCGCTGCCACCATTAAAATATTCTAGGAATAACTCTATTGTTCCACCAAAAACGGTAGTATAGTGATTACCCTCAAATGGGTTTGCTATTTCTTAGAATTGTATAGGTATGGTAAAATCGGAAATTGATTTGTTCTGAAATTGTTTGATGATTTATTCTAAGAATAAAATTGACTCTTGTTTTGTCAAATCTATCCTTAGAAAGTAAGTAATGACAATCACTATCGCTCACGTCTTGTTTTTCACTTCTTTGTCACTTATAGCAGTCAAGCGTTCCTTTCACTTTCATTAAATTGTGCAATAGAGAAGTGACTATAATTTCTTTGCAGGAACAAACATATCCAGATATACTGGAAACAAGGAGCTCTAATATAATTTTATTGGTGGTTTGCGTTCGCCGATATGATGCATATACAAACAGCTATGATAAAAGTAAACATTATTATTATGCTGTGTTCAATTTCACCTCGATAATTAACAAAAAGAGAATGTATTTTTACAATGTTAACAACCGCGCGAATTGTGCTTATAATTCGATACTATAATGTCCCGCAGTCAAGCATTGTGCTTTTGTAATTTCTCCACAAAAACAATCACGTCTTACGCGAGTGCGATCGAATACGGTGTTGTTGATGGTGTTTGAGGATTCTGGACACCAGGACCTCGTGTGTGGCGGGCCCGCCGCGGTCGCCGTTCCCAGGAGGATCTGGAGCTTTCCCTGTGCTCTCAGAGGTATGTGCTGCATGTCCTTTCTTCTCATTCTCCTTGCCCTATTTGATTGTGCGTACCATAAATTTTAATACAGTCCACTCAGTTTCTCCATCGAAGATATTCGGTAACATATTGGCGTGATCACATTGAAACTACTATGCGCTATTTCTTTAGAGTTCTTTTATATTTTCATAGGATTTCTTCACAAACGAATCAAGTTTTTGTACCTATATAAATATACTCATATATCATATCCGTGCTCCACTTTGCCAACTTTATCAGCCATTCCCACGTTGACTACCAACTTTTTTATTTAATTAATGTAAAAATAATACAATTATATGCACAAATAAAGTGGCGCTCTATGGGGGAGGCCTATGTCCAGCAGTGGACGTATTCAGGCTGATGATGATGATGATAACAACAAAATGTAATACTTAGTAGCTATGAATGATGATACTATTAAAGGTAAGCAATATTAAAGAATTTATTTATTTGTTTGTTTTTATTTTATTTTAATAGTTACTCACAAATATTTTTTTGTCCAATAATAAAATGCTTGTGAAGGGAAAATGCTTAGAAAGTAAACAAACAAATACCTAAAACTCCAATAATAAAGTACAAGTAGGTAACTAATATAAACATATTTTTTTTAACGGGTAATGTGCCTTTCTTTATTCTTTAAACTAACTACTACAGTAATAAAAAGTAATAGACTAGCTACACTATCTACTACAAAGAACATTTAGACTGTACTAGCCGCGATTTTAAATTATACAGGAGGTTTATTATTATTGACATTATTTTCAGCCATGCTTTCATGATGGTAAAAAACTTACAACACGCTTTATAGCACTATATTTTCTTATGTTAGAAATCAGCCCGAGTTTAAGATGGAAAACGCCATGTCCCAAAATAAACTCTTTGTTAACATTTATCGAAAAATGTTTATTCTGTTCCGCCATTCACGTTTTTACTAAGAAAGGGATTACTCCGCGGCCACAATGTTTTGCGCGACTTTTGATGCCGATAAAGTGCTCTCGAGGGGAATTTCACAGGTGGTACTTTGGGGACATTTATAAATTGATGACCTTTTACTTATTATGTACGTACAGCAGTTTCATTCTCAGCTTGAAATAACTAATTTTGAAAGTAAGTGTACCTACTTTGTGTGACACTTTAGTCTGTGGATATATTTACTTCATTTTGTTACAATATGAAATAACTTTGTACAGTTATCCAATCTCATATCACAACGCAATAATCAGCCAGAAGATGTCCACTGCTGAGCATAGCTCTCCCTGTGACTACGTTAGTTCTACTCGTGAGAACCTGTAATTGGCTTTCTATGGCTACATTACCAAATAATTTTGTTAAAATAAGCTGTTGGTTTTCCAATAAATAAATAAATAAAACACAATTTTTGACGCTTATCATAACGGGGTTGCCATAATAATTACGCTTGGCAGGCGTCTTGGTGATCGTAGAAGATTTTAGTTGAGGCGAATTCTGCTGCCCCTGCCCTGCACATATATTCCTGTAGCCGGCTCTTACGGCACCCGCGGGAAGAGATGGGGACAATTTTAAACGTCATATGCATTTTCACCACATGTCTCTAATCTAAAACTTTGGCGAAAATGCATATGATATTTAAAATTGTAAATAGCAATACAGTTTGTTATAGTCTGGAGTGACATTGTCTCTTCGTTATTACGTTTCAGTTTTGTACTGAAGCTCGCAATATGTGTGTGACACTTTGATGCATGAATAGGTTCCGAGTTGAGTACTGAATTCACTAGCAGTGGTATTCCTATATTCTAGCTAACCCAGATCACGTATACATGCGTTATTAAATTCCAATATCAACACTAAAATATATTCTATACGTTTGCCGTGGGTGTTAGATATATAATATCTTGAATTCCTGACTGCGCGAGAAACCGCACTCCACTGGCATTGAGACATGGCACTTGACTCGCTTTGGTTATTAAATTACAACTTAATTTTGCTAATGCTCCGAAACTAAGTTTAACTCTAGTTGCATTTGATAGAGTATGTAATGTACCATTTTCAAGTAGAGGTAATTAATTCCGTCAATTCGTCTTGACTTTTGTTTGAACTGCAACTACGTCCATTTGTATTGAAACTTCGTCGAAGTTAACATAGTCGTAATTTGAATATGAGCCAATTTAAATGCCGTGGTGCCTTTGTGAAAGTTCTGCCCTATAAAAATAAATTTTGAAATATAAGGCTTTTTTGCTGATGTAATAATTGATTAAGTTGATTGTTATTTATATGGTTTTGTTTTTTTTTATTATTAACTATCCACAGAAACAGCCGGAAGACGTCCACTGCTGAACATATCCCCATAAAACCTTGAATGCTTATCACGATCACCTCCCGCTTGCCGCTTGGCAATCGGTTTGGTGGTCACAGTAGATTATTATGTAGACTGAGGGGAATACTGCTGCTCATTCCCTGGATATTTTCTTAGCCGGCTCTTAATACGGCACCCATGGGAAGAGATAGGGTTGTACTATTCGCACACCGGGACCACACGTTAAAGCATTGACTATAAATCCAGTTGACCAATGATACAACTTCCCCTCATACGAAAATTAGTAGTGTATTTCAACTACTATTTTCATAAAAATCGCGGGAACCCGTTGATGTCTTTTGTTGCATCCTGCTCTGTCCTTTGTAATTTCGTATAGCTTTGTCTCGTTTTGTTACCTCGTCCCCTGCCCGCGCAGATGAGTCGTGTTTGTACGAGAAATTATGTTCACGAGCTATCAACGGGCTTTATAAATCTTTGCGTTAAAGACTATTATAGTTTAAAAATAATAAAATGGGTAATATTATGTGCAACGTTTTTCTTTACGTAGTAATTCTGTCCATATCCGCACACTCAAAACACCAAAAAATGACGCTCAAAATGTAACGGTAAATGTGTGAATAATAACGTTCATTAAGTTCGCCCCTCATTAGCGTCCCAATTTCGTCTGAGTTCAGGAAAAATCATGACAAAAAAGAAAAGGATCATGACCCTAGCTGGATTCTGGGACAATGCCTTATTTACTTACAGACCTTTGAGATGAACGGTCCTATAGATTGGGTAGCTTTCGTTATTTATTTTCCTCCAAATAGCGCAAGCAGGTACAGTTATATTGACAACATAATTCTTTCAGCGGCTTAATGGCGCCATCTTATCCTTTACCTACTTTGATAATGTCGGAAAGGCAGAAACGGTTATATAAAACACTTTTGCTTTTCTTGATCAATTTTGGAGGTTTGAAATTAATTATTATGAAAAGTAATACTAGAACGAACGTGAGGTGGGACTTCCAGATTTACTTATAATTCAACATTTTTGCATGTAATTTATATAACTTTTTTTGGAGTTTTAATTGCTGTTCATTTTCATAGTAAGAATTCAAGATTTGTTTATTTTTATTTCATTGTTCCATGTTAACAATCTGTAGGTATGCTATAAATATTCCATAATAACGAAACTATGTAGTTCCGTTATTTAATTGTACGTCCTTCCCCTTTCCATAGAGAAAGTGTCAGTGGTCAGCGCAGGAGAATTTTTAAGCCGCCCGAAGTCATGTAACTATTGGGAGTTATATACAAAATTACTATACTAACTAATATTATCATACCAGAGAAGAGGACAAAACGCTACGTTATCCTTTCAACCCACATTTGCTTTCATCGAAATACTTATAGAACTTTTACCGCTTACCACGCACTCTCGAATATTTCAAAGTTATTGTCAAAACACTAATCAACAACCAGAACTTTATTATCCGTAAACGGCCCTCTTTACGATCCACTGTCGCGAAGCAGACACTCCCTTAAAAGCCTCGTATCCTTGAATTCCCTGATTTACTGCCCAGTTATGTTTACATACCCACTTAAAAAGCCCGAAGGTGCGTTAATACTGGCAAAGGTAAACATTGTTCTCCTGAGATGGAGACTTAAGACAACCCTCGCAAGGATCCACTAGAAAGTGACCTAAATCCTTTACCGTCAACATTATTTGCGTTGTAACATCCACTTACATTTATGTTAATGGATTCGTCTAAATTAAACGCACTTGATTTATAAGAAGACTTTTCAGCTTCATTCCTAATTACGTCTCATTTTTTGGGTCAGCTTTCATAGTGATGACATGAGGCTCGTATGCATGTTTTTGGTTGAGAAAATAAGTAGGACAGAATTTCCCACGAGGCGGTGATTATGCACTTAAATAATAATTATAAATGAGATACCTATGTTTTTAAGGTTTTCAATCAGTGTGTGTTGACTTATGGAACTGAGACATGGTCTCTTATTGGTAGCCTCATTAGTAAGCTCAAAGTCGCGCAGTGAGCTATGGAGAGAGCTATGCTCGGTGTTTCCCTGCGAGATAAGCTCCGGAATGAGGAGATCCGCAGGAGAACTAAAGTGACCGATATAGCTTTTAGAATTAGAAAGTTGAAATGGCGATGGGCAGGCCACATCGCTCGTAGAACTGACAACCCGGGGGGAAGAAAGGTTCTCGAGTGGCGACCACGAACTGGGAGACGCAGCGTAGGCCAGCCCTCCACTCGGTGGACCAATGATCTGGTGAAAGCCGCGGGGAGCCGATGGATGCAGGAGGCGAGCAGCCGCTCAAGGTGGCGCGCTCTGGGGGAGGCCTATGTTCAGCAGTGGACGTCTTAGGCTGTTGTTGATGACCTAAGTTTTTACTTTGGATGAACTAACCATTATACCTACCTAATGCCTATAGTGAGTAGTTTGAAGGTGCTTACGATGTTTACCGTGATTGGAATCATTTCTGAGTTTCTGATATTTGGAGCAGTTTATACATACAGTTTATGAATAGACAGCCTACCCATGAGCATGCTGCATTTTGTATCTTATTGTTTCTAGATACGGAAAAATAAAAATTTAAAACTAAGACAACGCACATTGAAGTTTTCTTAACGCAATCATTTTTGAAGTGCCGGTAAAGATTACCATGGTGTACAATATATGTTTTGTGATACGATAAAATAGCGATAAGCCAGCCCATTGCACCTATCTAATTACTTAATTCTTATTTCTAAATATTTATATCTTGGTGTCAATATTTGTACTGCTGGCCTATATCTGAAATCGAGCAGAGACAAAAAAATCCTTACTAAGCTAGATACCTACTACATACAATACCTCTACACATATTTATGTACCTACGTACCACGAATCTATCAGTTAACATAACACCGATTCCAGCTGGCCGGTTGACGTTCAATTGCTGAATCATAATTGCAGCTCCTGTTAATTAGGCTGGGTTGTATGGTTTGACGTATTTACCTAACCAATTATAGGCTACATAATACCACTGTTAGCGAATGTTATCAAAAGGAAATTTAAGGGTCATAATGAGGGTTAAGAATGTAGATGGAATGAAGAACGTTTTTAGAAACCCATCGAAATTATGACTTCTTAATATGAGATGTTAAAATGATCGAGGTCTATATAACAGGAACAAAAGTGTTGTAGTCGAAGCATCAGAGATCCAAGGACGGATTGTCTGAAGCAATTCCAAAATAGCTGCTGAACAGAGATTTAATAGCTAAATGTAGTATTATGTACTGATGATAAATAGCTACCACCGAAAACTGATGACCATGTAGGTACCTAAATGATAATCAGACATTATCATCGTCAAAGTTGGGAAAACTGTGGATTCATCTGGCGCTATACGCTGTAAACCAAGCCTTACAAACTATATTTTTGACTTTGGTTTTATAAATTGCGTTGAGCTCCAAGAATTATCAGACAAGGTTTAGATAGTAACACCAAACTAATTCAATAACAACGCTAACACCTACACAGTAAATAAAGCGACTTTAAACCGTCTGCTATCTTGACGCAAACGGTAAAAAGGAGGTAAAGTTTTCACATTATTTCTGTGAGCGAGTGAGGGAGTGAGGCAAGAAGTGTGGAAGTTTGCGGGGGATGTTTAAATTGTCGCTTCGGTACACGAAACTGTTGGTGCGCGTGGGACCATCTGTGACCCGCACGGTAAATAATGTTTGAATGAAAGGGGGCTTTTTCTACTATGTATTAGAGTAAATTATAAATAACGTCAGTCAAAAATTCTTTACATAAATATAGTAAATATTCTGTGTTAAATAATGTAAGTATAAAAAAATATATTTGCAATACCAACCATGATATGCAGATTTTACACGTTAGAATTTACAAGTTTTTCATTGTGCTATGAAAGATAAGCTGAATTTTGCTAATGCTATTTAAAAGTTCAAGTTCTGCAAAAATTATTTAAATATGATCTGAATATTTTTTAACACAAATATTTAGCCATCCATAGCTGCTATCCTACTAACTAGCTTACAGCCGATAGCCGTCAAGGCCCTTGAAACTGCATCCAACCAACAAGTTAGCAACCAAAACTGGAGTGCGACCGAATCAAGTTCCGACCGAACGGGAGTAGAGTCCGAATCAACTCCTCGATCGGATCTCGAATTTGAACAAAGTTAGTTTGTTGCGGATTCACGACATGGCCAGCCACTCAATCGTCTTTGCCTGCCGGTTGAACGCCAATTTAGAACTAAAACCAATTCAAATATTGACGAGTTTCACAATTTCACAGTTCCACTCCCCGTTACCGTAATTTCGGATCGTGATAATAATTTAATTAATTTTCGTAGACGGAGTCAATGAAGAGCTTCAGTTTGAAAGTTCTAAAAGTTTGTGAGATTGTATGTAATACTTAGGTGAATGGGAAATGCTGAAAGAGCATGGCCCGATAAGACTTATTCAAGTTTGGTTTCATGGAAAATTATGACGTTAATTTATTCTCGTAGTACATCTAGGTAGATGACGGGTAGGTACATATTAGTTACATAATGCACCTACTGGACATGTTTTAAATAAGGAAATAGAATTTAGCTTGTGAAACTAAGTCGCGATTATTTTCCAAACAGAACTTATAATCAGAGATTTCAGGTAGATATAAACCAAGTAAGATGTTGTGCAAATATGTAGTTCTATACATAAAATTATCTATAATTATCTATCTCATGCCACTCCCATCACTAATATTATAAGCAGAGACCAAGAAGAGGATACTATTATAAATGCGAAAGTTTATATGTGCGTGTGTGTATATGTTCGTTTCCTCTTCATGCATGCTGCAATAGCTAAACGGATTTGAATTAAATTTGGAATGGAGACAGCTCATGCGCTGGTTTAAGACTTGGCATACTTTTTATCTGCGGGCGAAACCGCGGGGCATGGCTATAGTAACAGCTAAAGTCATTATCTACTTCATAATCTATATTTTTACAGGGCAAAAGGTAAAGCACTTAGGTAGGTGCAATTTATGCAGATAATCTCATCTCTTACATACTTTATGCTAAAAACAACTGAAAAATTCAGTCAATGCTCTCAGCTTGGAGTTTCAGTAAACCCACAAAGTGTGGTTTTAGCAAAACTACGTTACTCAGACTGCAGTCATAGAATGCTGAATTATGCTGGGATTTTCAGGACAAAACTCCAGAAAATGTGTAATGCTTGTAGTCACTTATATTGTTGAGAATTATGTGCTAATTAAATATCCCTGAAATCAATAAGCATAATCCAGAGCAGTAGTGCACTATAAAACATATTTGTTTAATTTGTTTATTGACATATTGGAAGCCTATTTTAACACTCGACGGCAATAGTATTAAACGAATTTAGGTAGAATTGGGCACATTAACCATAGACTAACCAGTCGGCGCTTCGTTTATTGGCATTTCTGGAAATGTTCAATTATTTAGTAAACAATGGTTGAAGTATAACAACGAGAGAGGCAGAAGGTTCACTTAGCGTATCATATATTTTGGGTACTAAATGCGAAATCCAAAATCTTCCAAGAATATTCAATCAATATCCGTTATGTGCAAGTGGAATAAAAGTCGAAAAGGTGAGAACCTAGCCACATATAAAATCAATATATTTTTTTCACTTTCGTTATATTATATAAGTACTTTACGAAGGTAGGTTTTAAAAAATAGCATGTCCAAAATGTACACGTGAACATTGTACACGCATCGTGCGGTGGATTAAAGCTCCATGATGATGGGCTTCCTCATAGTTAGTGAGACTTAAGCCGGCCAGCTGGGCTTAGTTTCCGAAAACTTTGAAATTCATAATCAAATCATTTACCTATTTGGGATAACTGGATACTGGATTGTTCAAGTACATCATGCAACCTGTGAAATCTGACATTATTGAGAATCAACGAGTATTATTTGTAAGTTGTTGTGGTTCTCCAAGATTTTTAGTTTAATCATGTTGAACGCTTCGTTGCCGGCCCAATTGGGCCAATAATTCAATTTATCATCATCATCAGGAGCAGCCTGAAAGTGAAGACGTCCACTGCTGAACATAGGTCTCCCTTACAGAGCGCCATTTTGAGCGCCTGCTTGCCTCCTGCTCGGCTCTCCGCGGTTTTGACCATATCGTCCGTCGGTCCACCTATTGGGGGGCTGTCCTACGCTGAGTCTTCTGGTTCGTGGTCACCACTTGAGAACCTTTCTTCCCCATCGGTTCTCAGTTCTACAAGCGATGTGGCTTGCCCATTACCGTTTGAGCTTGCAGCAACTCTAGGAACTATATCGGTCATTTTATAATTCTCCTGTGTTCATTTCGGATCTTGTCTCCTTTATATAATTCGATTAAATTCTTGGAAATCTACAGAACTCCATAAAACAGCCGAGTAAAGTATATTCAATTTAAATCAGGGATTTCATTTGTAAAAAGCGTTCTATCATATACCTGCGGCAATTCTATGTGTATTTGCTGTAGTTTTAGATTAAATTTTCCTTTCCCAGCACGGCTATGCGCAGTTGAATTGTGGTGTCGCACGGTCACATTCTTCACATAGCATTGCGATCTCATGAACTGCCTGGAGTGCCTAGTGTGTCTATTAGATGGCTGTGCGAATGTGCATATTAAAAATTTAAAATATCAAGCCTGTACTTGTGAAAATATATTTTTAATAATAATTTTTTACTGAGCTGATGATGAGTTGCGTATACCTAACACCTATACACATTGTAGGAAATTTACTTGTCTGAAAATATGTAGTGTCATATAAAAATATAACATAAAATCATGTAACTATTTTCTGTCTAGTCTAGAATTAATCAACTGATGATTAAGGCGTATTAAATGGACAAGTCATACGCGTTTTATTTCATCGCGTTCATCATCTATTGTTTTGCAAATTATTGGCATCCAGAGAGTATGTATGCTCTTGATTTTATTTATGCTCACAGCATTGACGGGAAGTGATGCAATATGTCGCAATATAAATCATGTCTTGAATAAATGCGATTAAGTTCTATAAAATGCTGCTCACTTTTGTATAATTACGAGTATACGAGTTGAAAAGGTAAAAGTAGGTATCTCAAGTGTCGGTCCACCATAAGTTCTGTCATGATATACTTCTGAGCTGTTTATAATCGCTTGTCAGTACTACGAGCGATGGGGCCTGCCCATTGCCATTTCAACTGGCCAATTCCACTATCATTTCATTTATTGGTCACTTTAGTTCTCCTGCGGATCTCCTCGTCCGAAGCTTATCTCGCAGGGAAACACCGAGCATAGCTATCTCCATCTCCACGTTGCGTCACTTTGAGCTTACTAATGAGGACAATAGTAAGAGACCATGTCTCAGTTCCATAAGTCATCACTGGCAAC
Source organism: Ennomos quercinarius (assembly GCA_910589525.2). Lineage (NCBI taxonomy): Eukaryota > Metazoa > Arthropoda > Insecta > Lepidoptera > Geometridae > Ennomos > Ennomos quercinarius. Next base: position 10,145,530 of record OU342493.1, read on the forward strand.
ACACACTCATTTAAAACATTCGTTTCCAGGCTCTGCGGTATTTTGGACGAAAAGATAGGTCGAAGCTTCCCGAACACTGCCCAGCTGAGTTGGATTCTTCGTGCCGCCTCTCGTTCCCAACAATTACCGGTATAGGTGGAACATGAGCATTAGACATGTTTTTCGTCTTGTCCATTTTCACCTTATGACCAACCTGCTGGGAGACTCTACTGAGGTCATTGAGCATGATGCTAAGGTCCTCGGGTGACTCGGCCATTACGACTATATCATCGGCAAAACGAAGATTAGTGATGTACTCGCCATTGATGCTGATGCCAGATCCACCAATATCACCATTGCTGAAATTGAAATTAAAATAATTAACAATAGTTACAATGCCACAAAGTTCCTAGACAAAGAACTGTTTGGCATTCGATTCTATCGTATCTTTGTGGTTTTGTAATTATTACACATGTTTGTGACGGTTTTAAAATCATCACTAGAATAATAATAATAATTATTATATTACATTATAATTAAAGATAAAGACAAAGATAAAGATAAAGATAAAGATTCTTTATTTGTATAAACATGTGGTTCGTTACAAACATAATGCATGCAGATGTTACAAAATAAAAATAAAAAGTTCTACATGTTTTGCCCAAGTAGGCGTACAAATGGTGAGAGGTGCCAAATTTTAAAATAGTCACTAATTAAATATTCAATGTTACATGCAAACAAGTATCAAAACATAGAAATAAATAACACATAATAAAATATAATAAATAATTAATATAAATAAAAATTCAATTAAACACACGTCATAATGGCAGTCAATAATAAAATAAAACCAACGAACAAAGACTTATTTCAATTGCTTATCATTAAGAAAATCGTTTACTTTGTAATAGCATTTTTCTGCTAGAATAGTTTTAAGCTTAATTTTAAATATGTTCGCGTTTAGCTCTCTAATAGATTTGGGTATTTTGTTGTAGTATTATAACATACTGGGTGGCGCAAAAGTAAAGACCCTATTTGGTTCAGCTATAACATTTTTTCTAAATTAGAAAACTAGATTTAGGTTTTTTTAAATGTATATTTGTGCCATTAAATTTCGTACCATTAGGATTTAAAGATGATGTCTTTTAAATGGTGACCTCCAGAGTTGATACACATTTGAGCCCTATTTATGACATTTTGCATAACTTGCCGTAACACTTCCTGCGATATGTTCGTTATTTCTTGACGAATGTTTTCTTTTAGAGCTGCGAGAGTCTGTGGCTTGTTCACATACACCCGAGATTTCAAAAAACCCCAAAGAAAGAAGTCTGGACTGGTCAGATCGGGTGATCTTGCAGGCCAAGGCAAATCGCCAAAACGAGAGATAACTCGGCTTGGAAAAGCGTCCCTCACTAAGTCCATAGTGTCGCGCGCTGTGTGTGCCGTAGCGCCGTCTTGTTGAAACCAGATGTGCTCCAGCCCCAATTCGTCCAAACTGGGTATCAAAAACTCACGTAACATGGTTCTGTAGCGTTCTCCAGTGACAGTTATCGCATTGCCTCCAGCGTCTTCGAAAAAATAGGGTCCGATCACTCTGTCAACACAGATGCCACACCATACAGTAACTTTTAGTGGGTGTAGAGGTGTTTCTTGAATAATGCGCGGATTATCAGTGCCCCAGAACCGAGTATTCTGCTTATTGACATGCCCTGAGAGATGGAAATGCGCTTCGTCACTCATAACCAATTTTGAAGGAAAATCATCTTGCAAAATGTCATAAATAGGGCTCAAATGTGTATCAACTCTGGAGGTCACCATTTAAAAGACATCATCTTTAAATCCTAATGGTACGAAATTTAATGGCACAAATATACATTTAAAAAAACCTAAATCTAGTTTTCTAATTTAGAAAAAATGTTATAGCTGAACCAAATAGGGTCTTTACTTTTGCGCCACCCAGTATAATTATGTTATTTCTAAACCTAGTATTACCTTAAATCATTTCCTATGTTTTTGACGTTCTTTTATATTTCTCACGTAAAAGGAATCAAATAAGTCAAATCAGATATTTATTTGCACTTGAAATAGGTAAAACCAGTGTATGACTGTACGTGTATTTCAATTCCGGAACAAGTATTGCTCCGCTCCAAACGGGGGAAGTAATTGACATCGTTAACCTACCCACTAATTAAAACCTAAGCGCTGCCTGGTTACTAGTTAATGGATACGTGATTATATTAACTTCGTTAAAATGACAGGCGAATAATATCATAGTACTTTACATTAATGATAACTTGCTTTTACGGAAAATAGAGGTAATTTATTTCTGAAGACATAAAATTAACGTTAAATCATGTGTAACGTTCAAAACAAATCAGAAAGAAAAGGACTTATCGTTTTTATCTGTATAAATGATATCAGTAGAGCAGCGCCACAGTATATTTTAGTTATGCTGAACGCACTGTAGTCCTACAAACATTAGACCTCGCGAGCACAAACTTTTTTGCAACTCTAATATAATTATATTAATCCGGACAGGCGAAAGCAAAAATCCCGAGTTGAAGCAGAGACTTTCGCTCACTTCGTTCGCTCGGTCAACTAGAATTCTTTTATAGTTATTACTGAGAAATGTCATCATACACTTTCCTTAAAGGAAAATGATTAAAAGTGCCCCCCCACGAAATCTCACCAAGTTCATTTCAGGACAATGTATCTCGGAGTGAATAAACAAGAAATATGCGGTCGCTCGTGTTTTGTTTTAGCGTTTATAAAGCGGGGAGCCTTTATGGTTTATAGCTCAATAATATAGGCCGTAAAAAGGCCCGGTCCCTCGGCCGAGTCTACTCCGTTCCACAATTGAGTCGTCCTAGCGCGTCCCTTCGACTCCTTTAGGACTCCTTGAATAATTCCGCTTTGTAGGTACCTAACAAGATGGAAATGTTCTGTGTTCGTTCCTTTGTTATCTGTTTTATACAGTAGGTCGCCATATCAGTTATTTACGACTGGTATTCGCTTTTTGCCGTAGACGCTTACAGAAATAAAATGTGATGCACACAGGAAATAAGACCGAGGCAATATGTGGGGAATTCAAATGGCGAACTTTAAAGGTCTTTTGCACTTGAACGTCTTCTCGCTCAAACTTTTATTTCAATCGTTACAAGTTTTAATTACCTGTTACTGGTCTTATGTCTGATGGCTATGTAAGATAACGTGAGTTATTTCAGAAGTTCGTCTTTAAAAGAGCCGTTAATCATACGTATCTGTGTAAAAAAACCACATAGTATTTCTGGTTTTTTTTTAAGATTTAGTGTTCTGTAATATGGGAATGTAGTTCAGCGGAAGCTCGTGCGCTTCCAAAAGCAACGCAACCTAATTTGAACCCCGCTTGGCCCCGCATTCTCTCATAAAACCGTGAAGGAAACACATCATGAAAAGCCCGTCGGGTTCAAGAATCACAATAATTCTTAGACATTGTGTTGTCCACTAACCCGTTGGTCAACATGGTGGTTTATGGCTTATACTCTCGCCCTGTGAGAGAAGACCCAGCAGGCAGAGGATAGGTATGAACCGATGATAACTAACAGCTGTGTGATATTGTTTCCTGCAAATTTAGTGTTATTCGGCCTACTGCATATATTGGTTTATGGTTTCTGAATACACATATATGCAGTGAATGCGAAGTAACTGGGTTACTGTTACCTACTCGTTCTGCCTCCTTGCGTTTAATTAGAACCTTCTTGTTGAGTTTAACATGGCCTCAGGGAAGTTTATATAACCGCTACGCCAGATAATATCTGTCTCAGCAAATCAACAGAAACAACCACAAGCAGAAACAACCTACAGATCCTCAAAAGAGCACGCTCCCTTATAAAAATGCCTTTCTTCCTTATTGGTTTCGGAGTATCCAAGCAAACCAAATCTTCAAGTTTGGAAATCCAATCGGGCGCTTAAGCTTTTAGATGATAGATAAGCGTCGCAGCTTAATTTGTTAAGATTTTTCTACTTTAAAATTGCACCGTGGAATCTTCTTAACACTTCCTCAATCTTTGTGATATCGCCGTTGAATTCTCGCGCAAAGTTTGTTTTAAACTTGGGAGAAATTGTTTTTGGATTCAATATACCGTGAAGGTTTTGCTGAAAATACTTTAGAAGATTATTACGCTTATTTTTTATACCGGGCAATAATCACGATCGTGAATATAGGCCAGTAATAAACTACAGATAGTCGTGCATCAGTACCCAGATCAAGATTTCCTTTCTTTCAAAAAATACATTAAAGTCATATTTGACAATTTGCGACAATCTTAACTTGAACACCGGCCGATGGCTTAGCCTGTTTCAGTAATACGGGCCTTAATTTATGTAAAAATTAGAGAATTTAATGTTTTAATTCACCTGAGGGATCAGATTAAATGTTTATAGACTCATTTGCGACGGTTTTCAACTATGAAATAAAACAAAACAATGGACGATCAGGTAAACAACAAACGCCGATATAACCAACACAGTGCACAACTCACAAAAGCCCACCACAGATTACAAACTAATCATAGTCTGCCAATTGGGCCGGCGAGGAAGAGGTTAATTTTCCCAATCGCGGCGGCGCGGCGGCGACTCGCCGGTTACCGCCCGCCCCACCAATTAGCTTTTACTGCTCTTGTGGTCCGATAACTACTCCATGAGACTTATCTATCGGACGATCCGGTTGTTACGCCCCGGTAAACAGGCCGAATTGTATCTCACATCGTATTTACCCTGTTTACGGGTTTCGTAGATAGGGTGTTGTCACTCATGTTTTATTGTTCGATTATTTCGGGTCCCGTACCTTACCGAAGAGTTCAAACGGAACCATAATTGTGGCCAACGTAGATCACGTTGTCTGTATGTGAACGTAATAATAATTATAGGTATATAGTGTAGGTTTTTTTTTAAGTGAACAAATGACGTGACGTGCGAGTCGTCCGCCTGATGTTAAGCGTCACGGCTGCCCATAACAGATTGCAGTGTCACTCGGAACTCCAAAGTATAAAGTTTTGCGTGACACTGCACTGCGCACGTCATCCTGAGACATCACACATTCCAGTAATATGATTACTAGACCGTGAGATCAGATTGTAATGTCTCATTTGCCCAGTAACACAAATATTTGAATTGGGTGTATTCAATTCAATATACCTAAATAATATACGTAGTAATATTTACTGTCTTGTTTCAATGTGCCTTCAAAATGCAAAATAGTTTTATTCTTTCTGAAATTAACTCAATTATAATACATATTCAGTGTGCAGTACTTTCATATTGAAGTATTCATAATCAATATTTTACAATTACAATCTGGAGAAATTAATTCTCTTGAAGATCAAAGCTGTTCCACATGTGCGTGTGTGTGCTTGAAATAACATTTTGGTACATTGGAAATTTTATAGAATACAGTACTGGGCTTCATTTTACTTTATTACTGCCGAGCGTAGCTATAGTAATATTTATTTTAAAGAGCGCTACATTCGTATTTCAATATCAGTTGAAGCATATAGGAGTGTCTTTTGCAGGGGAGCCACTCTGTGACTCTATCAATTCTTTCCTTGTACATAAACATCCCGTGTATTATTTAACTTCCTCTCTTCTAGCGACACATAATCTCGCAAATCCTACACAGTTCTGAAAGCATCGTCTGTAAAATTTTCCAAGTCAACGAAAGCAAGCGGCGACAATATTGCCGACCTACGTCTTATTTTTCAGGAGAGTCGCCCGTTACAACGACAGAGATTTACATTTGAAATAGGCTGAGACACTCTTTTATTTCGCTCCTTTTATTTTTTCTGTCTGTTTGCGTCGTTGCAGTTCCCAGGACTCGCCGCTGGCGGCCTATTTAGGTTATTTCAAATGCAGGAAATGAAAACTGTGATTACGTATTTGGAAATGCACTGTATGGATAAAATATAATACTAATTCGGCTAATAAAGTTATCATATTTTTGACATGGATGTAAGAGTCAAGTATTAGTTTTAGTAAAGTAACCCTTGCTGGCTGTCAGACCATTGTCAAGCTTTCACTATTAAATTTTTAGGTAGCACTGTATTTGTTGCTTGAGAAACCTGCAAGTGGGTAGAAACTAGATGCCATACCTACATAATAGGTACCAAGAGAGTTAATTTTCCAGTTAGCGATCACAGGCCCAGCGGGCCGGCTTATTTGATTAAACCGCTAATTTTTAATTATTTGCTAAGTTGCAATTTGCTATGTAAATGGACGGAGTTTGCGTTAATACTGCGATGGAGAATATCTTATAAGTACCAAAATATGAATGGAAACCTAATTGCATTTCTTATTGCGAATAATTAACATCAGATTAGATTAACTCTAATATTGTAATCTAAAAAAAATTGTTTATGTGTTTTTAAGGGAACTATGTACTTAAATACAGTTTTTAATGTAGTATGTTACTTTGTAATTAACTTTTCCTGTATATGTATTGGTTATTGTAGAACATTTGAATTCAAATTCAATGCAAATGTTCGTGTCGAATGAATGGAAACCGTTAAACTAACGGGAACTAATGACTCCCCCTCTTCAATAGTCTCACATTTGAACTGTGAAATAACGGGAGACTGTACCTAAAGCTTTACAGTTACTAAAAGGTAGAAGAGCTCTAATTGTATGGATAATTCGATACTACTATCTCTTTTTTCTTTGCTTACGATTGAACCATTTCTTTTCTCCTTCGCATTTTTAAATATTTTTAGAGAAAGGCACAGTAGTTAAAGGATTATGGAATATCACCCAGAAAGCATTTTTTATTACTTATATATCTGATCCGTCATGTAGGTATAGGAACAACTATTAATTTAATGCTATAGCTGACCCGCCTCTCCCCACCCTTCTCTCTTCCTTTCTCGTAAGTACACCTGCGTAGACCAACCGTATTACATCATGAAATCACCGAACTTAGTAATGGCCTTTTTTTCTCTTTTTTTATAATTTATAGGCATAGCATTTGACCACTGTTTCACCTGATGGTAAACGATGACGCGGCCTACGGTGGTGCTCGCCTAGAAGATACCTGTTCACTCTTGACTTGAAGACTTCTACGTTATAGTTAGCTGGAAACGGGGACGACGGCAAGGTATTCCACTCATTTGCTGTACGCACTATAAAGTTTGATGCGAAACGCTTAGTTCGGACTGTAGGAATATTAACGATATAAGGATGCCGAGTTTCTGTGCGCCTTGTAGTCCGATGAAAGAATATAATAGAAAAGAGAAAAATATTTACGGGACAATGTTTAAAGTACCTCTTTTCTAACAAAATAAAGGAATGAAATCGGACTACGCGAACTAAATACACATTTTAACTCTTGTCCCCTCTCCCGAGGGAACCGTGCTTAATTTTGGAATAACAGTAGGTGTCTTATGTCTTACCTTGTAATATGAAGTCAAATCATGCCAAGTTTAATTTGATTCGGTAGTCCGAATGAATTTAAATGAAACTTGGCTTGACTTTTTCTCGGCGTGATGCTCAGCCAAGATACAGACAGGCAGATAAAAGAGAAAAAACACAGTTTTGGCTTCAACCTCGATTATAGGGAGCACTCCAAAAAAATTTTTTTTTTCTAAATATCTTCAATTTACAGAATTGGACCGGTTACAGTATTATTATAAGACATTGCTGTGTGCATACAGGTGGCATACATAATTTCGTTTTATAAGTTGACAAATAAATAAATAAATCTTCTTTTATCCCGCTTGCATAAAAGTCATAATACACAATTATGTGTGTGTGCAAAATTTTATCAAAATTGGTTCAGCTGACGAATGACGTGATGAGCTAGTCATTCGCGTAGTGTTAAGCGTGACGGCCGCCCAGAACAAATGCAGCGTCACTCGGAACTCAAAATTAACGTTTCTTTGACATGAAATTCATAAAAACAAACAAACAGACAAAACGTTATTTTTTATACAACAATAGAAACCAGTTTGAAATTTTAAAACTCATTTACGTAAATGGAACGGGTAAACAGAAATCAGGATAAACCACCTCATGGTGACTTTTCAACATAAAATAATTCAAGACGAGCACTACCGTCTCTGCTCGGATCGCTGGGAAAAAATCATTCTTTTGTATTTTACTTTGTAATTAATCATGTTGGCTGCTCTTCCTTTACTTTATCGCAATGTACTAGTAAAACAGTACGTTAGTTTAAAAAAATACCTATACTGTCTATCTCTAAATAGTGAGACAGATAGATAGGATAGGTATTTTTTTTTTAAACCGGCCCACTGTTCTTCTTGTACATTGCGACAAAGTAAAGGAAGAGCATATTAGGTATTTTATAAAATTGAAACGTTGTCTGTTGCTTTCCCGCCTAAACGGCTGAACTAAATTTTGATTAATGGATGAAAGATTGATTACACTACCAAGATCTATTAAAGAGCATACTTTTTATCTCGGAAAATTGAGAATTTTGCGTAAAATTTGCGAGTGAAATTGTGATGTAGTAGAGTACATTATGCCTACCTAAAGTACCTAAAGAAGCACGACCGTCAGAGTACGTCAGTTCAATAGTACAAACACAAGTAATATTATAATTATATTATCAAAACATTTACAAGAACAATAAAACCTACAACAAGTCAAATTAATTAGTATTCTTTGAATTTCCAAAGTTACTGCAGAGTTTAAACTAAAATAAGTAGTCTCTTATTTGCAAATATAACAAAAATAAAGCTATGACTATTATGCTTGGTTAGAATCATCAACCATTGACAGTTGTTAAATACATATAAAACTGTAGATGGGTCACGAAACGTCTGCAAATCATCACCGATGCGTTTCCTTATAAGATTTGCAAAAGACTAGAATCTTCCCCATAACTTTATGCCACGTCAATCATGCGTAGCAACTTTTAAACAATGTCGCAAACTTAAGTAACGTCTCGCTTATTTATTACACTGTGACTCCACTGAGTATTTCCTCCGCGGAAGCAGCAGCTGAGCAATTTCATTTATTCCGCAGTACCTACCTATGCATTGTTACACTTGCTTAAAGTTTCTTGAACTAGATAAATTGGCTTGGAGTGTCGCTTTCGCCTCGGTACTCGCATTTTTAAAACGGGGTATTCTGTGCAAACCACGCGTTTCTGCAGCGTTGTTGTTCTATAAATATCTAATCTGCATACTTGGTGACCGAATGCTCATGCCCGACTACCCGATATCATATTTTCATCTTATAATGGTTTTTTTTAAAACAACTACTGGGCTGATCAGCTTTCACTCTTACTAAACTCAGTTTTCATTACATATCTGCTATTCGACAATTGCTTGTATATTTAGCTTTTAACTAACAGCTATCTCAGCTCAGCCTCTACTGCATCAATACATAGACATTTATAGTCAGATGTGTATTTATACCTAAGTTCTAGCAAAATAATAGGTACTTCAATACTTCCCATGCAGTACTATATGCTTTATCAGTGCATTAATACAGGCGTAACGGCAGTTAATCAAGGTGGACTCTAGCCGGCTTTGTGGGATAATCACTCCATGCCTCTACGTCCGTTTATATCTAGGTATATACGCGTGCAAATACTGTATATACTGGCTCTAATAGGTATACTGTATTTAGCTTGTAGTTTACTTATAAGTTGTTCACATGATACTTTTTTAGCTCCTAGCTTAAAACATGAGCTTATTCGGGTTGTAACAAAGCAGACACGAAACGAACACCCCTTCCCGATATTTATTTTTCTCATTCATCTCGCTACACTGCAACAAGGCTCTGTATACGCACACGACAAATTTCCCTCCTCTTTGAAAGAGAAAAGTAGTTACGTTCAAAAATAATGGCCCTATGAAATATATATAATTTTGAATTAAGACTTCTGTTGAAATTATTATCTTCTTCTTTTTATTGTATGGGCAAGTGATTAGCCAGAACTTTTAGGCTGTCCAAAGGGGTAATGGGGCGTTTCACACCGCGCCTGGTTTATACCGCGGTGTAAATCGCCCAAGTGCTCTAAAAATGGCTGACTTGTCTTAATGACTATTATCTTACGACTACAGCTAGAACCATCCCTCCAAAGCACAGTAACGGTAAGTTGTAAATATCACTTTTGGTACCAGCCCCATACAAGTAATAACCGCACACATCAGTGTTCTATGTTGTTTGTCAGAAATAAATCTTTTTCTATTCTAGTTTTAAATACTTAGCTGAAAATGTATCTATGCCTTTGGTCAATATTACCGTCGAGCTCAATGCTTTTCAAACATTTATTATTCATGCTTTCTTGTCGCTAAAAGGTTTAGGAAAGACTTCAAAAGTAAAAAATATAATTAAACAAAATAGAGTTAAAAAAGTAAAACCTGACTACTATAATTATTAAAACAACCCAAAATTGTATGAAACATTTTATATTTATATTTATAGATTAAAAGGTTGCAGAACTATCATTTTCATGAAACCGCTACGAAGCGGCTCGTACTCTGAGGTAGTGAGGCAATTACGATATGCATAGTTTTCTAAATAATATTAAACATGATGTTTATAGTATTACGCTCTATATTATATTGTTGGAGACTTTTCTTTTAATATCAAACGCGGTATAATTTGTCTAAATTAATTTTATGAGGCACAAGGGTACCTATGTTGTAAAATCAGCTATATTCGATCTAGTGTATAGTTGGATTCACCGGGATGTAATATAAGTATAAGTAAGACTTATCGATACATGAAAATTCATGCTCATATGCATAAAAAATTGTACATTTTCGAAATATACTTATTAAGGCCCTTATTTCGATAACATAACACGCCATATTTACCGATAAAAAAATAGGTGGTTGGTTTGCTGTCCACGTTATTAATTTCTATTTTTTTATTTAGTGCTCTATAATCACATAAATTTATGCCCACCTATGAATTTTGCCTGAACACATACTAGACAATAACACAATAGAGGTCAATATTGGTTTACAAATGGGAGAGATATCGTATAACATAACCTACACATAAAACATACAAAAAATAGAGAACATGCTTCTTTTATTAAAGTCACGTAAAGAGTAGATGTTTTGAAAATGTCTATATACCTACCTAACGTCATCAACAAATGCCTTCTATTACCTTTCTGTCACATAATGCCTCAAAGAGCGCTTATATAATGTAGTTTGAATTGAACGTATCAAACAAATTTCAATAGTTATTTATTTTGCTACCGAAAAATAATTTTAGTTTATTTTATGTAAACGAATGAAGTGACGAGCTAGTTGTTCGCCTGGTGTTAAGCGTCATGGCCACCCATTACAGATTGCAGTGTCACACGGAAATCAAAATTAAAGTTTCGCGTGACACTGCGCATGTCATCCTGAGACATCACACATTCCAAAAAAGATTTCTAGACTGTGAGATCAGTTCTTAAGTCTCATTTGCCCAGTAATTTTACTAGCTACAATGCCCTTCAAACCGGAACACAGTAGTGCTTGCACACTACTGCTTGGCAGCATAATAACTGGCAAAGCGGTGGTACTTACCTAGATGAACTTTACAGAAAAGTCCTACCACCTATTAAACACAAAAACGCATAAGTTACAGAATTGATTTTGAGATAGCATTTATGTGTTTGGCAGAAAGATACATTTCTCTACTGCAGCATATCTATATATGTGTGTATCGGAAAGAGTAGTAGCTATATGTCAAACACATCTACCACGTGCAAGCTAAGCCAATACTCGAGTTACAGCCGCTAAAACCAATACTTGAGCGGGACAAAGAACCTTAAATTTCCATTAGCCGGCGACAGTTCGACGCGACTAATCCCAGAGTGTGGGTACACTGTAGTAGCTTTGAAACCTACATAAATGAAGCTATAAAACTACTCCACAAAGACTGAAAATTTCAAAAGCAGATATTTTTCCAATGAGTTGTTTTCAAGTAAACGTCTGGATAAATCCGCTCGCAGCAATAATAACTTATGATGTCTGTGCTACTTTGTCTAACTTTTTTCTTTCAGTTTTAGACGAGTTTTTAAATGATATTGATGAATTTGTTAAACAATTAAGTCACACAAAAAGATGTTACATTGCCCTTTCGTACTTAACTAGTAATTGAAGATTGATAGATTATTACTGTACATTTAAATAGTTACGACAATAACTATTTTAAAAATTAAAAAAACATATGTCAAACTAAAAAAAATACCATCTGGTAGCCATCAGTACCTTATACCTACGTCTGTTACGAGTGCGAGAAGTATTTTCTCTTTCCTTAGAAATAAATTTATTAAGAAAACAAGAATATATAAAAAAGAGATTTTTAGTAACTACAGCTTAACGTCTCCAGTGAATTCAAGGACTTACGTAAATTGTTTCGTTCGCTTGCTTTCGGAATACAAAGAAGTCGGTATTTAAGAAAATATATTATTTGATCTAACACTCCTGAAATTCTCAACCGAAAAGAAACATACTTACAAACAATTTTTATGATTGTTTTATTGAAACAGAAAGTGGTTTGACGTGAACGTATGTAAATATTCCGTTTTTTTACTAAAACTTGAGTAATTTCGAGCGAGTATAACAGTGGATTATTAACCGTTAAAATATGTTCGTGAACCTGCTGATGTGAACATTAGCATTATTAAATAAAATAAAATAAAATAAATCATGTAAAGAAAAAAAACGTGTTTTTGGGTGGTATTTCAAAAATCCCATAGAAACATTCAGTGAAGTTTTTCACCACTTTACTGGTACTTGAGTTTGACTTGACTTGACTGTGACTACATTTAGACTTGAACGGATTAAACTTGATGTACACTTGACTGACTAGACTGATGATTTGAAATAACCATTATTAGGTACCTACTTGAAAAATAATTTTCACTTAATGCTAGCTAAATTTTAATACCTAAGCCTAGCGTGGCGCCAAACATCAAAAAATGTACAAAGTATTTAACACAGTTTTACATATATCATTAGGTAAAGTATTCTTGTAGCTATTTATGCATTGTTCCATTCGTCATTTGTTTTACAAACCATTGCACGTAGGTATGCACGCTACATTAGTAACTCAGTAGATTAATACGTAATGAATCACTCTAAAAGAGCTTTAAATTCACAGAAGCGACAGTGAGCCGTCTTATTCAAGCACATGTGGCTGTAAGTACCTATAGCTCCCTTGCTTTATACTTGTTGTAGCCGGGAAGTGCACGGCACTTTATTTTAGCGTCATCAAGACTGCTTCCCTCGTGACAGCTTACACATGAATTCGGGGATAGACAAAGAGTATGCGCGATGAAAGAGCCTTTCATACATCTCTTCGCTGAGTTTCGAGAGACTGTGTGTTGTGATAACAGTTAACCAGTACCTACTCCCTAGTAAATAAACTATTGTGTGTTATTATCGCTCTCTAACATTCACAATGTAGGAGGTATAATAAAGTTGGAGGCTCAACAGTTATTTCATATGTAGGAATTTTGTTACAGAGTAGAGTTTTAGTAAACAACGGCTTAGTTTTTAAATCGTATCACATAAATATGAAATAAAATAAATATGAACTGCGATTTTTTTTCTATATGCAGTGAAAAAAGTTTTTATAATGATGTACTAAACTAAAGTTTTTATTATTCTCCTATTTGACTAAGCGAACGAAGATGAGCGAAAGTCTCTGCTTCAACTCGCCAAATTTTCTTTCGTCTGTCTGGATGGATATACTCGCATACAGGCCGCATTTTTCAACGAATCTTAGTATTAAGGTTCTACGAGTTCAGGGTTTTTTTGTCGTCGGTGATTTTTGATTTGAGATGTATTTCACCTAAAAAGGGGGAAATTTTCTGTGTTGCCATCTATGCCCATTTTGATAATATTTGGCAGGAGCATTGGATACTGGGTTCTAAACAAGTGTTTCAAATAAGAGAAAAATCCGTCAAGAGATTGTCGTACCCGCCCTGGCTTCGCACGAGTTAGTTAGTTTTACGCCCTAACCCTGTTGGCGGGAAGAGGGAAGCGATAGGAAGAAGGAATAACTTTGTGATTTTTCAAAATATTGAAATAATTTTTGTACCATCGTTAATTGTATTTCACTGTCTTTCAAATAATATAGAAACAAAAAATTCTCACATAAAAATGTCTTCTTATTGATTCGTGCAACCTGCACTCGGCCGGTTTTGAAAATATAAAGTATCCTTAATGTTATTCTGTAAAATTAGCTATAACCATACTAAATTTCAGCGAAATCCGTTCAATAGTTTCAGCGTGATACATGTTCAAAGAAACATACAGACAGAGAGGCAGACAAAAAATTAAGAAACCATTGTTTCTACTTGTATATCGATAAAGAAGTGTAATGCAATCAAAATATTTAAAAAAATATTCAATGAAACAGCTCAGTTACAGTTTTGTTCATGGAATAGAATGGATATATATAGATAGATAGATAGACAATCCAAAAAAGGTATTCAAAAAATATTCATCGTAGGTAAATATTAAGCCTAGTTACAGTTTTATTAATGTATACGTAGAAGTAGATAGAAGATGTATTACGTAAAAGTTTCCATTATCAAAGAAATATCTCGTGATTTGTAGAAGCCAGTAACATCACCGCTTTGCCAGTTATTCTGCCGCCAAGCAGTAATGTGCAAGCACTACTGTGTTCCGGTTTGAAGGACATTGTAGCTAGTGAAATTACTGGGCAAATGAGACTTAAGAACTGATCTCACAGTCTAGAAATCTTTTTTAGACTGTGTGATGTCTCAGGATGACGTGCGCAGTGCGAAGTGTCCCGCGAAACTTTAATTTAGATTTCCGAGTGACACTGCAATCTCTAATGGGCGGCCGTAACGCTTAACACTAGGTGAACGACTAGCTCGTCACGTCATTCACGCTTACATAAAAAAAAACTTTTGTATAAAATTTTAGCAGTTTACTAAAAAACATTATTACTTTGAACATAGCTTATATTCGGATAAACGAATCGAATCAATCTTCAAAATATATAACAGAAAATCAGTTACTTTTCCGATTGCTTACCGCCGCACTGGACGTGTGAGATGTCTGCACGGTAGTAAGAGTCATATCTATATAATAACTGCAGTAGGTACTGCAACATCTAAAAGCACTGCACTACGCTCGTCACACATAGTCATAAAACGTAAAGTAATACCGTTATTTCATCCCTGTTTGATATTCACGTATAAATAACAATACGGCTCCAGTATATAAATTAATTAAGAACAAGTCTGCGCACAGAGTATTGGCTCGGGTTCCATGTTATTTGCTTCGGTTGGACTCTTAAGTCGTTTAACAAAATGACGGGCCCTTTTTATCTTAGTCGAGCTCCAATTTGTTTCTCGCTCTATTTTCTCCAGACCACAAACCGACGGTTGCTATTTGGTATATCCCTTTTCTCCAAAATTAAACAGCTTTTATATAACTAAAGCCAAGGAAAAAAGTTACACTGGCGTATTTATATAAATGTTTTATGTGTCATAAATATTCAGGATAATAAGTTGGAACAGTTTTATAAACTACTATAGCTGACCCGCCCCGGCTTCACACACCCGTGTGAAGCCGGTAATTAGTTTTACGCCCTCACCCATGGGAAAAGAGAAGCGAAAGTGAAAAAGATGGGGAAAAGGATGAATATATGGGACGGCGAAGGAAGGCAGGCTTCGCTTGCTTTCCATCTATTGCCATTTCATCCATTGGCATGACAGGAGGGATGACAGGATGAGTATTAGTGGTTTCATTTTCGTTGCCAGCTATGTTTTATCGCAGCGTATGGATTACGTCAAGTAATTACCTATATCTACACATACTCTGCACTGTGGAGGCCAGCCATATAATCTTACATATGAAAATGATGCAAGGATTAATTTGAAATAACTTCGTCGTTTTTCAATATATTGAAATAGTTTTTTTACCATTGTCGTTTACTGCCTTTCAAATATAATATACAAACAAAATTTCTTGCATACGTCCTTGTTGCTTCCTGAAACCCGCCCCTTATTTTTATGATAATTAATGACGTGACGAGCTAGTCGTTCACCTAATGGTTAGCGACACGGCTGCCCATAACAGTTGCACTGTTACTCGAAACTCTATAAAATATAAAGGTTCGCGTGACACTGCACTGTGCACGTCATCCTGAGACATCATCAGCACTTTCAATATTCGAATGGTTGAGTCACAGCAACCATCAATTACGCCTTTTTGTAGCTGTAACTACAACTACTAATAATAACTGGCCAAGTGCGAGTCGGACTCGCCCACGAAGGGTTCCGTACCATTATCTATAAAAACGAGCAAATAAACCACGTTTGTTGTATGGAAGCTTCTTAAATATTTACTTTATTCTGTTTTTTAGTATATGTTGTTATAGTGGCAACAGAAATACATCATCTGTCAAAATTTCAACTGTCTAACTATCACGGTTCATGAGATACAGCCTGGTGTCAGACGGACAGACAGACAGACAGACAGACAGCGGAGCCTTAGTAATAGGGTCTGTTTTTATTGTCCCTTTGGGTACGGAACCCTAAAAATATATGGGTGATGACGATGTTCTTTGATAGTTACTTGAATTTAGTTTGCTCCGTCGTCACAGCTATATTACGACAACTGCCGAAACCAATGTATTAGTTAGGTAAATAATAAAAATAATAATGAATTTGTAATAGCTTTTATGATTAACAACTTATTGGGTACTAAGTACTAAACTTTTGGTTGTTCTTGACCTAATTATTACAGGCAAAACAAAAATTAAACATTGGTAATTTGTTTTATAATAAACATTTCTGAATTTTTCTGTCACTTGAGTTTTGGTATTTCGCTGTGAAGGCTTCTGACCTTTTTCGAACCCTGTCAGCAGCACTCCGCCTGTTTTATCTAAACACGTTCCAAACGTCGTAATAACTTCGACCTTTTAGTATTTTGCCTATGTCAGTCACAACAAGAATAGTAATTTCTAAAAGAATATGTCAGATACATGTTTGCCTTAAAACAAGGAGACAGGTGAGTCCCAGTCACCAGAAAATATTTGCAAACGGTTTAATGACATGTCAAAGAAGACGTTGAATTATATTTTTAAATTATTCTAAATTACAGTCTTCATTGATTGATTGTTATTCCACTTGATATCACTCGTCCAACTTCCCTCGTGTGTTCACTGTGTCTCGTATTTTCTCCGTTAATAGTTAATTTATGTAAAATTGTTTAAGTATATAATAAGGCTGGTGCGGCGGCGGATTCTGCTGAGCAACTAAAAAGGTGCAAATACAGTAAACTTGATAGCGGTTTTATATTTGCGCCTTTTGGAGTTGAGACACTTGGGCCTTGGGGACCGAGTGCTCACCAAATTTTCAAAGACCTTTCCAAACGTCTGGTCGAGGCTACACGTGACCAAAATGCTGGCCTCTACTTCGGCCAAAGGTTGAGCATTGCCATTCAACGTGGCAATGCTGCCAGCATATTGGGCACGTTGCCTACTGGTAGTGGTTTGTTAGATTAGGTTTTTGTTTTTATATTATTTAGCTTATTAGGGTAGTTTTGTATTATATTGTTAATTTTATAGTACTAGTGTGGTAGTAGTTTAGACTTTTGCGTATTAAATCAGCCTAAAAACTGTTCATTCACATTTCATGTTTATGCCTAACTATTGGTAATCTGTTAATTGCTTTGTTTGTTACCTGTACGTTTTTAGTTTTATGTCTTTATGTAATGCTGTTGATTACCTTATGAATAATAAATAAATAAATAAATAATTCGATATGTAGCCAAAAAAAAAAACAAAAAAAAGAAAAAATAAAAAAAAAAAGTATATAAAAATTAAGTTGAAAGTAATTAGATTAGAAATTGTGTATCTATTATATCTGTTATATACCTAAAGATTTAGATTTGTTTCAATGTCTATTTTTAATTGTTATAAATATAGTATAATATAGTGTAAATATTTTGTTTTGTTTCAGTAATTTTATATTCATCTAGGAGACTAGGAGATTCATTACCTACATATGCCAAAATTTCTCACATAACAATCTTCGTTTGATGTGCTAAAAATCTACATGACATTGACAAAATTGTGGTTACCTCTCCACCATCCAAGAGTTGAAAGTTGAAATTCCAATATAGTATATGCTTTTTTATTGAACAAAGACTCCTCTCGTTTTACGGCAGGTTTGATTCATTCAATTATAGAAACAACGGAAGTGGATTCATGAATTTGTAATATAATATCAGCATTCAGATCCGTAAAAACGCCGTTTTGCTCACACCCTGTCCGTGTATATTCCCAGCATGATATCTTTACACGCACTGCATTTTCTTTGAACTATCTGCAGGTTTTTTTTATATTTTCCTGCAAATAGAGCACACTAACTAATCGACCTTTTAGATTACCTCTCTCACTGCACAGTGCCGAAACTACTGAATCGGCAAAACCTTGCAGATATTTGGCATCGGATGTTGGTAGAGTATACACTCTTGTTATTATTAAATTGGCAATATACTCGATTCAGCATGTTTATTCTAAACTGATTCATTACAGTTTACAAAAAGAGATTTCATTTAATATGTTTTTATAAGAAGTACCAAGACATCCAAAAACACCTGTTTTGTTATTATAAAAATCCCCGCCGAAGACTTAATATACTAGTATTACTGGTGGATGTTTATGGTTTTTTTGGCCAGAAATCCCCACTGAACTAGGAGGCCCCAGTGAGAATTTCCATCACACTTTGGTGAGGTAAATACACCTTAAATAAACTCCAGTTCATAGCGAAACGAAAATTATAGTGCAATAAAAATCGATTCGTGGTGATGGTCTCTTCTCTCACATAATTGGTTCAGCTGTCGTGAGCAATCGACCTCCGAACTACGTATTGCTACGAAACGACTTCAATATATCGCTCGAGAGCTATCATCGATATCTATCGATTTGTAATGTTTTAGTATCTTTTTCCTGTGAATTCTCCTTTTCGTTATTCGATTTTTTGTGAATGATGACACGTTAACGAAATAAGTTGAACATAAATATAGACAAACTTTTCATAATACCTAACTTCTATCAAATAATATAACCGAGTGCATTCTTCCAGAAAACACTAATAAATTTTTAACCAACGAGTACCTCTCACAGTCGTATGATCTAAGGCACAACTAATGTACGGTGACATATAAAAAATGATGACTTGGAAACGAAGCGGATGATCGCGCAGCTCACAGACACGGTCTTTTGTCTCAAGTGTCAAATTACATGCGTCTGTGTAACTGTGTACACAACGACGCATCGCATCCACAAGGAGAAATGAACGACTACAGCATGCTGTCTCGCGCACCTCCCTTTACAATTTTGTTTCCTACAATGTCGACATAGCGCAGAACTTTATTCAAATGATGAGTATTTCTCTGTTAAGATAAATCTGACTCTGAGATATTAGCTTAGACAGCTTCCGGTAACTAACGTTTCGGATATAAAGCTAGAGCATTTGAATTACCAATCAGCACATTTGCTCAGGGAAACTGTGGGGAGCCAATGGCAGACTATTGGCAATTTCGACTAAATTCTATGGTTAGTTACTTACATAGTTGTTATAAACTGTCCTTATACGATAGACGTCCTAAATGTTTGAGAAGATAGCGCTTTTATTAATTAAATTAAGCGAAAGATTCAAATAGTTATTTCAGTTAGGTACGGTTGTTTGCTTAATTCCATGTAAATTGAATTTGTGGACAGCTTTTGAAAGTCTCAGCTTTCGTTAACAAAGACGTAGAACTATAGCTATATAGATAGGTACTATTATTTGCAAAAATAAATGTCTGTATAATAGAATTAGTTGCAATTGGTTGAGTATTTTGTGCAGCATGTTTTAAAAAACATGTTTTGGTCTCTTAATTTGAACAGGGACTTAATAATCAACACATAAATTATTGTATCGACTATTCGACATTTAGGATCCCTTACGTCGGCTCGCTGTGGTTTCCAGCATGTAGAACTTTAGAAAACAAACAAAATAACAAGCACGTTGCTAAGCCCAAACATCCGGATCCAATTTATATGTTCGCAAAGTTTGACACCACATCCTTAGCCCACAGCATCCTTAACAGTGGGTAGGTAGAGGTAGCGAGTGTAGCGGGTTTTTTGCTCGCTCGTTTCAATCTCGGCCGTGCTCGGGTGGGTACACTTCGTTTGTCGCGATATCGCTCATAAGCGCGCGCTATCTCGCCGCGCCGGCTCCCTATTCAGCCGAAATAGTACCTCAAGGAGTTCGGTAATGAGTTCCCTTGAACACTGTTACTAGCTTCCACTATTTTTAACGATGCCATTTTTGAAAATTGACTCTGTGCCGTTTACATTCTTCCGTCTGGGGGCGTTCAACAAAAACTGACGAGGAACAGGAGGCTTTGTATACAGAGCGTGCTTAATGCTCCCTTATACTTTGCCTTGAGTTCTATTATTTTGTTTTGAAGACATATTTGGTCATCACAAAAACGTATACATTATACAAGCCACAGAAAAAATTGTGTTAAACAGTTTTTGTGGAACGATTGAATACTTTTTTGTGTTTTTGATTTTCCTTTTGAGACTTAGGTTAGGTTAGGTAGGTACAGCAATACAAGAAGATAGAAATTTTGATTTCCTTGAGGGCTCAGTGTTGCCCTAAAAAAGTACGGATACTTCGTGTTGAGAAACCCTAATTTGCAACTTATCGACAGGAAATCCCTGGGCGGTTGCGGCCTGCGGACGGAAGCAACGGCTTGAGAAACTGAAGTTTTATTTTTTGCTCCCAAAGACTTTTTGATCTTTTTGTGGGTAGGTAAGTTTTTACGCGCTGTTACTTTAGAATAGAATAGAATAGAATAGAATAGAAGATCATTTATTCAACTTCACAATACTTACACAATACACAATAAAAAATAACAGACAAGGAGCTTACTTTTTTTACTTTCATTTAATTAAAGTGGTCCTGTTTGCAATAAATTATTATTGTTAAAAAAAAGCTTTGGCTTTAATAGAATTTCTAGCAAATAATACAATGAGTAAACAACAATAATACAACACAACACTTGTACTTAGACTTAATAACATTTCCACTATCGTCAAACACACCAGCCAGAAAAGATCTGCTAAATAATGTATGATAATATACTACATACTTCTTATGTTATTTTATTTTGGTATGTCTTATATTTTTATTTTTCTTCTTTTTCTAGTGGTTTATTTGCCATTTAAAAGAGCACCGATCAGTCCTTTTTGTTTCGGCACTCTCAAAGTTCCCTAGATATTTTTCTCATTTTACAAAGCATAAATGAAACTTTTCTGAAGCAGACTGTTGTTTTCAAACCTCAGTATGTTAACTGAAAGTTAATAACAAGCCAATCTCCGTCCGTCGGGGGCAGCCATTTTACTCTACTTGATTTGGCACCGGCTAACTAAGGAAAGGTAAATTTACATAACAAACGAATGAAATACAAAATCTACGTACATGTAATAGAGGTGGGAAGGGTGTCTGATTTATCTTTATCCGGACACAAATTTTTATACCTGTACATATTGTGAAACACACAAATAAGCTAACCTAATGGCAAACGCTTTTACCTGAAAAGTAGTCTTTAGAGTTCTGGGAGGCACTGCAGCTGTTATAGCAGCCGTGTCGCCTTACATTAGGTGAACGTCACGTCATTTATTTACATACAAAAAGTCACTCATGTTATGTGTACAAAATGAAAACACTTCGGGTTTTGTATGTACATAATGTTAATGTTAAGCAATTTCAAATTTATTTTAACTTAAAAAATACTATTTAATATTTGCACTCTTGCATGCAGATGGTACACAAAGTATCTAATAGATGTTGCAGTTTTTGTATTCTAAATAAATATTTGATTTTATTGTTGCTCTGATGTTGAATCAGGTTAGTGAAATACAAGGTTACAGTCCAGTCAAGATAATCTATTCTATGAAGAAACAAGGTCTGGTATAAAAATATAACATTATCAGCAAAAAGATGTCTACTGCTAAACATAGGCCTTTAGGGTGTAAAATTGGGATAAAATCCGGATAAAACTAAGCAATTCCGGTATCCGGCCAAACCGTTACCTACTCGTATTGCAATTAAACATCGGATATGGTCTCAGGTATTTTCATATTAAATTCACCTTTGGATCAAAAATTTATTTTGTTCCAACCTTGTAAGTTAGCTTTGTGCGGTTCAGGATAACGTTAATGTCGTGTTTTTACTCTTCCGTTCCTTTGTGTTACTCATGGAACACAACAAGGTTTGTTTTTAGAATGAGCGTCAAAGCATCAAGCCGATCAACTTGCAAAAGAATTTGTATGTATTTATTTTACCAGTAACAGTTTCCGGTTAGTTTGTAATAAATTTTCATTTAGGTCAAACTTTTTTATTACATGTGCAATTTTTAATATTTTTGTGTAGTTTTTACCATTAATAGATTATATTTTGTCAGACTAATGAATATCAATTACAGCATAGCACCATTAGCGCTTTGTTATTGGGACATAACTACCTCGTGTGAATAACTATTTTGTACAGCAAGTATTCAAACAATAAGAAAATTAATAATCCTACCAATTTATTATCATTTACAACATTACTACTATTTTTGTTGCATCAGTGCAGTCGACACATGATGTCAAAACTTAATAGTCAAAGACGTAGACTGTGTGATCACACTAACCTTTTTAACTAAACCACTTTCCCCAGAGTTTTTTATTGGCGTTAGAGTTGCGTTGAGTTAAGGAAACTTTGTAACTTTGCCCCGTCACAAAAACAACGTAAAGCGGGTAGTGTTTCTATATGAAAAAAATTATAAATAACGCCCAACGATCACATACATAGATCCTGGACCTTCTAGGATTCCCTGTATATAGGGACCCAGGAACTACGAGGACCATGGTCCCACAACACCCCGACACAGAACAAGTATTTGCGCTTTTTTTTACGTGCACAAATACTTGTCCTGTTGCGGGAATCGAAACCGCCGCCTCCGGGTTATGAGCCGACCTACTCAACCACCACACCACAGAGGCTGTCAACATGTTACATTATATTATATATATGTTGCCAATTGCTGTGTTTGGAAAATGGTTTGAAAATATGAAATTAAACAAAACATTGTATTGTTTACCTTGATATTTTCCGTGTATTGAAGGCGTTGAACATTTTCACTAGTAAGTCAAAAGATTTACGTTTCTTTGTGGGAAATAATACGAAACATGGTATGAATTGAAAAAGTTTTTCGCAGAGAACTCGCCACGCTGGCAAGCTCCATTGTAGAAAACGACACGCTACTTTAAAAAAATCGTATCCTTTTCATCAAGTCTGTATATTCAAAAAGTTTTTATAATAGAAAGTTGACATTGGTCCTGGTGGGGATTTTTCAGATCAAATCACGTCGTGCATGTCAACAGAAATGTTATTTTGCTTTTGCATTAATTATGATAAAAGCGTCTACTTCCTGGAAGCTTTAGAACATTCCATATGTGGTTAATGCAATTGAAAGCCAATAAAATTATGCACCCTCAAATCCTGCAGTTGCGAGTTGAATTTAAAAGTGGTATGAATACATTACTATAAGAAAAACATCATTAACAAGATAAGCTTCTGGACGCTTGTGAATAAAAAACTCGCAGAATAAAAACTTAACAATCCAGATGATATGTAAAAACCAAGTCATAAGGCATTGAAATGCCTTAGTATTTATTTATGGATAGGAATTTTAAATGTGTTCGGGACATTCGGGTTCGTGGCGGTGTCCGTGTATCGCAAGCAGAAATCGCCGGCAACAAATTGCGGTTGGGCAAGATAAAAAAGGTCCGTCCGTCATTTTGCTAAACGAGCAGTTGGAGTGCGCTGTGGCGACTGCGGCCGAAAAAACGACTAGACGACCCTCGCCCGGACTTACAGCCCTGTCTTGGCAAAAATGATACCGATGCCAATTTCTATTTACGATAGGTCCGAACTCTATGTAGACGATACCTCTACGTCGTAGAGGATAGTTCTACGTCGTAGAGGGCAGCTCTACGCAAGACGGTACTACGAGCTACGCTTTGGTCACGAAAAATTGAAATAAACATTTCGCACACTCGTTGCTGCGTAGGAAAGAATGTGAATGTGACTATTATTCAAATTGCGATAACATTGCTTTTTATTGCTTACCGCTTTCGACATCAACTTTTTCCCGTTAAAAGTAAGGTTTCGACAAAAATGAACCGCAAAATAACTTTAATATTCCTTCAAGATCAAGACATCGTTCTTAATATTTCCGAACGAATCTTGTATGCAGGACTGGTAATTTATATGTAAATTTTAGACACGAACAAAGATATCCAGAGGCCCATGATAGCAGTCATATTGCGTGCGTGAACCGGTGCCTATAAAACATGGTATGCTGCAGAAATAGGTTTCTAGGCTACAAGGTAAGGAAACATATTGGATTTTCTCAGAAGTCTTCTGCATTTAGCATTCCAGTCTCATAGCACTCGATTTCTTATAGACACAGAAAAGTAAACACAGAATATTATGTAAGTTTTTCTTCTTCTCGTGTAGGCAAGTGGTCAGCCCTGGTGTCAGAATTTTTAGGCTGCACAAAGGCAGAAGACTTGGCTCAACGACTATTGTCTTAAGACAACAGCCGGGACGAACGGCTTAACAGCTAAGCGGCTTAGCGCTCAGTTGTAAATACCACATTTTGCTGTAGCTGTCACCCAGCAAAGTAGTGACCACAGCGAACGTTGCTTAACTTTACCGATCGGTTAGAAACGGCTAGTCGTGCTTCGCTATGAGCGCTATAATATTATGTAAGTACTTCTTCTTCTTCTCGAGTAGGCAAGTGGTCAGCCCTGATGTGAGAATTTTTAGGCCGCCCCAAAGGCTTCTGACTTGGCTTAACGACTAAGACTATGTAAGTAATGTTAGCTTATGTTTATATAGAGTTTTCTAAACACACTAAATTTGAACTTCAAACTGCACACATCAAATAGATACATTACCAGGTGTTTCATGGTTCTTTTGACCCTCTTGAACCTGAAGTCAAGAAAATAATAAATTGAATAGACAAAGTTATGCCACCCTGTCATTAAAAAAGTTGCAAAGGTAATTTTCCAAGTTTATAGCGAGTAAGTTGGCGGCCACTCTGCTACCTACCATTATAATTTGCAATATTTTATGCTTCTACTACTCGACTTTTGCTAATATTTCAAATCTAAAGCCGTTACATAATAACGGTACTGTAATGTGAATTTCAAATGCGTACAAGTTAAATTACATTTTGCTTCTGTCTACTCCATCGGTTCGGATAAAGCCGTATTAAGAATACAAAGTTATATTTAACAAAGTATTCTAAACTCAAAACGACGTGGGACTATTTAAGTCAGCTGGTAACTGGGCTTAATAGAGTTAAATCTGTTTTTGAGCATTAATCTGTTCCGACAAAACTGTCGGATTTACTGGACAATAACGTTAAATCAACATGAAGTTATAGCGAGAATACGCAACGGGAACGCGACAACATCGTCTCGACAACAGAAAGGCAATTTACAGCAACAATAAAAGTATCGCTTTTATTGTCGAACACACAATTCGTTTGGACAGCTGTAATTGCGAACTCTCGCACTGTCTATTGGTCCCGTAATTTAGACCCCACTGTTTTAGCATCACGCTCGCTCACTCGAGCTGATCGAATTAATATCAGTCGCTGTGGAACCGCACGATAGCTTGATGAGATCGGCGATCCATGCATTGTTACTGTTAAATTAGAGGTGTTCCCAGTACGGCACCAGTTTTATAACACTGATTATAATAACATGAAACTAATTCCCAAAATAGCACCTTAACTGCATAGGTGCTATTTAGAAAATAAAAAGAACATCACCCATTGTTGTACCATTCTTTGTTTTTTTGTAATTTGCATTGTTGTAGGGACAATAAAGTATTATTGCCATATATTGTAGTAAATCTATTTTTACGTAGGTGACGATCTGGTGAAAGTCGCGGGAATCCGATGGATGCAGGAGGCGAGCAACCGCTCAAGGTGGCGCTCTCTGGGGGAGGCCTATGTTCAGCAGTGGATGTCTTGAGGAGTGGAGGCTGTTGATGATGATAATGTATGTGTATATCACCTTTGGTATCCAGAGTACAAAGATTTAAAAAACCCAACGTTTAGGTAGTTATATCTTTTTTCTTCTGGGTTCGATTGCTATGACGTTTTAACAAAAAGTGATTGTATAAATAAGATATACAACATGGCGTATGCAATTTAATACTAAAGAGAAAATGAAACTAAAGATGTAGTTCTAATTTTCACCACACGCACGTGGTGCCATTTGCATTGTAAATGCGCGCTATTTTAGCCTATTTTCATATTAGATCAGAAACTTCAAAGATTGTTTGTTGCGACTTTCCCACTAATAAACAAAAGTTTGTTGCATTGCCTATTGTACTGTTTTCTCGCAAATGTGTTGAAAAACGATGTATCATACACGTGCGGAAATAGGTTTTTACAAACTCGTGACTATGGTAAAGCTTCGATTTCATCTTGGGCTTACATTTGTCTATTCGTTTGTAAAAACCAACTTGTCGCACTAATATCATAAATAAGTATTTGGCTCTGGGTGCGTTTTTCGTGATGTAGCATTGAAAGTTATTAGCGACCACAATAATTATCTTTTGGCATGGGTATCGTATATGGGCAGTAATCAAAAAAATATATGCCCAAAACACAAGGGGAAAGTTGCATTATCCTTCAGTTTTCTTTTCATATGTGTGCTATACAAATATTGTTAGACTGCCGAAAGGTTTGCGATGTGGGTTACTATGAATGTCGTAAAACGTTTATTTAATAACATTTTTTTTATGTCAACCGACTTATTTGATTCGTTTTTTATTTGTATTTTACGAATAACTTTGACTACAATTTTAACTACAGTTATTTTTTACCTGCGCTTGTCAACATTTGACCTACAAATATTGCCTAGATACTGATGAAAACCAACGATGCGGTTGAAGATAAAGCTGAATACCTAAAAGATACCCGTAGCCAAACCACAGACAAATCGTTAGTAGTTTCGTGTGAGAGTGTAAAGCTGCCGGGACTGAAACCATAAATTGCGTATTGAGTCAATAAATGTTTGAGTATTGAGTATTGACTATGTCAAGCAATTAAAGCAATACCTTTTTCCATCTGCATTACATTTTTAGGGTTCCGTACTCAAAGGGTAAAACGGACCCTATTACTAAGGCTCCGTTGTCTGTCTGTCTGTCTATCTGCCCGTCTGTCACTAGGCTGTATCTCATTAACCGTGATAGTTAGACAGTTGAAATTTTCACAGATGATGTATTTCTGTAATAACAACAAATACTTAGAAACAGAATAAAATAAATGGTTAAGGGGGCTCCCATACAACAAATTTTTTTGCTCGTTTTTACAGACAATGGAACCCATCGTGCGCGAGTCCGACTCGCACTTGACCGGTTATTTCATGAGAGCAAGATGTTGCAGTTCTTTATAATTATGGTTCAACCTAAAAGCACGAAGCTCTAGACTCGCTTAACGTAAAGAGATCGTCTTTTGTGGAGAACATTTTAGTTCGCAATTTCTTCAAATTACGTTGTGAACTCAGATTGCGGTACTTAATGTATGAAGTCAAAACTTAATTGTCGCATGTCGTGTGTAGGTATATCGATGTATATTGTTTCTGTTTGGGAAAGCTTTTCTTTTAGAGACGTCGTATAATATACCAGGTAACAATCAATAAGGCACTTTTACTTTTTATGCGAGCGATAATTGCGTATTTAATATTTATTTCGTATGTTTCAAGTGAAATCATGTTGTCTATTTATTAAGAAGCTATGCTATGTACTTACTTATACTTATGCTCGTAGGTATATATTAATGGTTATGTGCACTTTAATCTATGGACAACATCGTTAGATTCGCTCCATCCAAAGGTTGCCTGGAAAAGATCGCTTTTACCGATAAGGTTGGTCATTGTTACACTTTTTGTAAATAATAATGTTTTTTGATAACTTTCATTATTTAGTGTGTACTTACAATGGAGAGTTTTATATCTATTCACCAGATCGTCGGCCCACCGAGTGGGAGGCCGGCCTACGCTGCGTCTTCCGGTTCATGGTCGCCACTCGAGAACCTTACTTCCCCATCGGTTGTCAGTTCTACGAGCGATGTGGCCTGCGCATTGCCATTTAAGTCGCGGGGAGCCGATGGATGCAGGAGGCGAGCAGCTGCTCAAGGCGGCGCTGGCGCGCTCTGGGGGAGGCCTATGTTCAGCAGTGGACGTCTTCAGGCTGTTGATGATGATATATCTATTGGTGATCATTGAAACCTTACTTATTTACTTTACTATACTTTACTTATTCCACATCAAATTTATGTAGTAACAGCTCAAGACTAGTGATATTTTCCAATACCAAACTCAGAGATAAAAGTAAACTGACCAATTACAGTTGGAATACCAAGAAAACACGAACGGAAATGATTCGGACTCTAGAGAAGAACACCGAAGCGGTCTCATCATTTCTCCAGAGAGTACTCTCGTATTATGCTAAAGGCGTCGTTGGTTCGTAACAAGTCTGCGGGTACAATTTCTTATTCCGATGCACCTTGTTTGTTGTATTGAAAGCTTCACACATTCCAAATGCACATTTGTATTGTGCACCTCTATCGTTTTGAAAGAATTTTATTTTATTTTATTTATTTTGTGTTATCGGCACCGATGGCGTATATGGCGCGTGTTTCCATCGCTCGGCTGCCCATCTAAATAAATGTCTTTTGATATAAATAAAATAATGAATGCATTAAACAAACAAAAAATGTACGTAAGGTTAAGTAAGGCGTTCAAACGATCAATGATTTGCTTTAGATAATGATAGAATAATATATAGATAGTCATTATATGTAGGTACATGCGGTGTTAACTAGGTTAATGGCTGAGGGATGGCCCTTTTTGATTGAGACGTAATATTACGAGACATTTTTATTATTCTGTTTTAGTATGTTTTGTTTTTAGTTTCTACGCCTATTCTACTTATTAGGTAATACACTGACATAAACTAACTTCATCTTTATCATCATTGGCTTGTATTAGACCACTGTTGGGGAAATGTCTATCCCGAGGTACACCATTGAGCTCAGCACTTGGTTTTTCTCATCCATTTGCTGCTCTGCCAAACTCTCTAATACACACCCACCACTAGGTCGTCTACATAGATATCTATAAACAATGGTTTTGCAAGTGTCAATGTTTTAGGCTCCCAGAAGACTTTCCGACTATACTTTTTTATTTAATTATCTTAACCTGGTACAAGTTTAAACTAAAATGCTACGAGGTTCATCATCATCATCATTAACAGCCTGAAGACGTCCACTGCTGAACATAGGCCTCCCCCAGAGCACGCCACCTTGAGCGGCTGCTCGCCTCCTGCATCCATCGGCTCCCCGCGGCTTTCACCAGGTCGTCGGTCCACCGAGTGGGGGGCCGGCCCACGCTGCGTCTTCCGGTTCGTGGTCGCCACTCGAGAACCTTTCTTCCCCATCGGTTGTCAGTTCTACGAGCGATGTGGCCTGCCCATTGCCACTTCAACTTACTAACTCTAAGAGCTATATCGGTCACTTTAGTTCTCCTGCGGATCTCCTCGTTCCGGAGCTTATCTCGCAGGGAAACACCGAGCATAGCTCGCTCCATAGCTCGCTGCGCGACTTTGAGCTTACTAATGAGGCCAACAGTAAGAGACCATGTCTCAGTTCCATAAGTCATCACTGGCAACACACACTGATTGAAAACTTTCGTTTTCAGGCTCTGCGGTATTTTGGACGAAAAGATAGGACGAAGCTTCCCGAACGCTGCCCAGCCGAGTTGGATTCTTCGCGCCACCTCTTTGTCGAAGTTGGACCTACCTAATTGGACAATCTGTCCTAGGTAGACATACTTGTCGACAACTTCGAGAGTATCGTTCCCAACAATTACCGGTATAGGTGGAACATGAGCATTAGACATGATCTTTGTCTTGTCCATATTCATCTTAAGACCAACCTGCTGGGAGACTCTACTGAGGTCGTTGAGCATGGTGCTAAGGTCCTCGAGCGATTCCGCCATTATGACTATATCATCGGCAAAACGAAGGTTAGTGATGTACTCGCCATTTATGTTGATGCCAGATCTTTTCCACTCCAAGAGCTTGAAAACATCCTCCAATGCGTTTGTGAACAGTTTCGGAGAAATAACGTCTCCCTGTCTCACGCCTCTTTGCAATGGAATTTGTTCCGTACTCTGGTCCTGTAGTCGGACTGACATAGTGGCCTTACTGTACAAACACTTCAAAACTTCGATATACCTATAGTCAATTTGGCATCGCTGCAAGGACTGCAGCACCGCCCAAGTCTCGATTGAATCGAAGGCTTTCTCATAGTCCACAAACGCTAGGCATAACGGCCGATTATACTCTTCGGTCTTCTGTATAATCTGGCGCAGCGTATGGATGTGGTCTATGGTGCTAAAGCCTTTTCGGAAACCGGCTTGTTCGGGAGGCTGGAATTCATCAAACCTGCGTGCGAGACGATTCGTAATGACTCTCGAAAACAGCTTATACACATGACTCAAGAGCGAGATGGGCCTATAGTTCTTCAATAAGGTGTTATCGCCTTTTTTGAAGAAGAGCACCACCACGCTCTTGTGCCATGCCTCTGGCGTTGTACCTTCAAGGATGACAGAATTAAATAACTTCTGGAGGACTAAAAGTACCGGTCTACCACCCGCTCTCAGAAGTTCAGTCGTAATTCCATCTTCACCTGGTGCCTTGTTGTTTTTAAGCTGTTTGAGGGCCATTCTAATCTCGCACAGGCTGACGTCCGGGATATCTTCGGTATAGTGTCGGACTAACTTGGCTCTGATGTCCTGAGCTGTGTTAGTAGCGGGCTTACGTGTCGAGGTGTATAACTGTCCATAGAAGTTCTCGATCTCTCTCAGAATCTCAGGCTTGGATGAAATGATGCTACCATTTTCGGTCTTCAGTTTTGTCATTTGGTGTTGCCCAATAGACGAATCCTTTGCGAACACTTTAGAGCCTTGGTTCCGCTCAATTGCGGCCTCAATACGTGAAGTACTAAGAGCACGCAAGTCGTGTCGCAAGGAACTCCAGATTCGTCTATTGAGTTCACCGTAGGCTGACATATCAACTGAAGACTGCAGCTTCATTTCGCTCCGGTCGGCCATTAGCTCAAGAGTTTTTTCTGAGAGCTTTTGAGTCTTCTTTCGGCGTTGGGTCTTAAAGAATTTCGATCCAACAGCTTGGACAGTTTCCACCAACCCGTCGTTTAGCTCGTCCACTGTGTTACAGTCGGCTAGGCACTGGAAGCGATTTTGGAGTTCCAGCTGAAAGCCTTCGGGGTTTTGGATTTGGACAGGATTTGGACGGAGCGTAGACTTCACCAGACGTGACCTTTCGAGCTTAACATTGATATTCAATGTGCCTCTAACAATACGGTGATCGCTACCGGTTTTCACCTTGCTGATCACAGAGACATCATCGAATATGTGCTTCTTGGTCGTCATGATGAAGTCTATCTCATTTTTAGTGGAACCGTCGGGACTTATCCACGTCCACTTCCTGGATGGCCGCTTCTCGTAGAAGGAGTTCATCATAAAGAGTTCCTCCTTCTCCATGAAGTCAGCCAGCCTCTGTCCTCGAGGGTTCCGCTGCCCGTATCCAAATGGCCCCACTCTCAGCTCATCGCTATTCCTTGTGCCCAACTTCGCATTGAAGTCTCCCATCACAACGGTGAAGTATGTTTCGGAAGTATGCATGGCTTCGGATATGTCCTCATACATAGCTTCTACTTCATCGTCTGAGTGTGCCGACGTCGGCGCGTATACCTGTATAACCTTCAACGAATACCGTTTGGTTATTCGGAGTACCAGGTACGCTACCCTGGCCGACACACTGTCGACTTTGACCACGTTGTTGACGAGAGACTTGCGGACGAGAAACCCGACACCTCCTTGGGAGAGTTGGTCTCCCTCCCGGTAGAAGAATAAGTTACCGGAATTTAGGATTATCGTGTCCTGTCCCTGTCTTCGGACTTCAGACAATCCCATTACATCCCAGCGTAACTTACCCATCTCCGCCTCTAGCTCGACCATCCTTTCGTCAGCCTTCAGTGTGCGCACGTTATGTGTTGCCAGGGCCAGGGGTCGTCGTTGGGGTTGGTAGCCGGGCGTCTGCCGGGGATTCTTCGCACCCCTTGCCCTGCCGTTACCGTGGCCGCTACCGTAGCCACGGGATAGCAGAGCTGCCGGGGACTGGGGGCCGTTTTTATTTGTGCTTGTCATTAGGGGGGGGGGGGGGGGGGGTTTGCCATAATCACCACGCTTGGCAGGCGGCTTGGTGATCGCAGTAGGTGAAGATTGATTGCCACCAAGACCGAGGGGAACGCTGCGACCCATTCCCTGGATATTCCCTTAGCCGCCTTCTACGGCACCCACGGGAAGAGATGGGGTGGTCCTATTCGTAACCGGGACCACACGGCATACGAGGTTAGAGCCAACTTACTCGTACGCTGAGGTTTCCATCCAATAAACTGACATAATGTCAATTAGGGAAGTCTGCCATATTTTACTATCTCATTCGCTTTGTATTGTACTATATATTTATATTCTAACGCCACGTTGTAGCTAAATGAGTGTGAGATTCCGTTTAAAAAGCATCAAACTAATCAAAACCAAATCGATAGCAATGGGACATAAAATCACGTAGTCAAATCACATAACATCAAACCACTACCTGTGTGTTCAGCTTTCAACACAGACGCTTTTGACTACACGCGAAGTAAAGATTGGTGATCATTAAAATTTGTTCTAAAAAACATACGTATATGGCTCGAAACACGAGAAGTTCGTATTTTTCCGTCCTTCATGGTAGATAAGCAGAGAGCCTCATTAAAAATGTTAGCGAGCTTGCATCTGGTCGCTTCTGAAAAACGGACAGTTATTAACGTCACGAAAATTTGATTTCTCCACGCCGGTCGTCTCGGTGAGATCGCGTTAAAAAAGATTTTCCTTGATTATTTTAATTTATCAAATTATCCCAATAAGATACAGTACTTACTCTGCTCTTACCTGCGTTTGCCCGTATAATTACATCGGTCAGGATACGACAAGTTAGTTATTTTATAACTTTACGTAGCTAGATTTGCTTCTGAACAAAGGAAAGATGTGGATAAAAGTAGAGACTTATGCAAATGAAACTTGTGAACTGATCTCACAGACTAGAAATCTTTTTTAGACTGTGTGATGCCTCAGGATGACGTGCGTGTAACGCGAAACTTTAATTTAGAGTTTTGAGTGAAGGGCTTGAAGAAAAAACTCAAAATGGTGATTGTAAATTTTGAATCTTTTTCCAAGTCTCGCGTTATTTTAATTTTGAATATGTAATAATAATGTAAGGGTAGATTATTATTCGTGTGTTTATGAATGTGCAGGAGCGTAGGCAAATAGTTCCAAGTTCCAAAACCACCCCTTTTCGTTTTCTCTTCAAGGCTTTATAAAGTTCAGTAAAATTTATCCACCTTAGGCATTTTTACAGACAAAATAAGACATAACCGTACAAACTGTTACTCACTCAACATTGGCAGAATGGGAATTGTTAATTTTGTTTTATTTATTGTAATTACAAAACCATTTCGAGGGCCAGACTTACTTATTACCTATTACTTAAAAAAACAAAAATAGTTAGGGGTTATTAGTATTTCAAGCTTTAATTGAAAAACCTTCATCTCACCTTATGATGACGCACTCATCACTAAATGGAAGAAATGCCTGAGCCTGTGAAAAAAGGGGAGCAAAAACATAGCTATGACGTGAAATGTAGCACTATTAATATTGCCACATGGAGTAACTTTTTTTTATTGTGCAGAGGCAACGGTCGAAAATGATTGGAAAGAAAGTATGACGTCATCAGCCACGAGAAGTTTTTAAATTTCAATAATGAGTTATAAAATAACTACAATGAATATAACGAAAAAAATTAAATTAGTTTCCTAGATTGCTGTATATTTTCATAAAATAATATGAAATGGAGTTTGCGTAAGTTTTGACACTCTCCATTATCGCTAAAAGAGTTCCGAGTAACTGAGTGCTATCTGTTATGGGCGGCCGCACAGAGCATTGAAAAATATGACACTTCGCACCTAGATAGAGGCGCCCTGATGACATTTGACACAAAAAATCGACTATGGCACATGTCATACATAATATCGACGGCAGCAAACAACAAACAGCTATCTACAAAATCAATTGTTTCCAGAAGAGCGTTCCTCAGGCGAAAATGTAATAACTTCATAAAATAAATAAAGCTAGATACTTCAAATTTGCAATAGTTAATTATAACAACATTTGAAAGAAAATCTAATATAAACAAAATATTTAACTACATTAAACGTACTCTGGTAACGCAAACAGAACATGAAACTGTGAAGTACCTACATTGAGATAGCCAATAAATCCAATAATCAACCAAAGTCTAAACGAACAAGTAGCAGATGCCTTTTGTACTTATAATTGGCGTGCCGAATGGTACGACACACAGACGGACAATTTGTAGATGTGCGTGTGTACTTTGTTACTTCGTAAAAAGGTGTAGTTGTCTTTATATACGCGACAAAATACCAACAAATAATGAGATATTTATCATCAACAGCCTGAAGACGTTCACTGCTGAACATAGGCCTCCCCCAGAGAGCGCCACTTTGAGCGGCTGCTTGACTCCTGCATCCATCGGCTTCCCGCGGCTTTCACCATATCGTCGGACCACCTGGTGGGAGGCCAGCATACTCTTTGTCTTCCAGTTCGTGGTTGCCACTCAAGAACCTTTCTTCCCCATCGGTTGTCAGTTCTACGAGTGATGGGGCCTGCCCAGGGCCATTTCAACTTGCTAATTTGTGCTATTCAGTCACTTTATTTTTCCTGCGGATCTCCTTATTTCAGATCTTATCTCACAGGAAAATACCAAGCAAAGTTCTCTTCATAGCTCGTTGCGCGACTTTGAGCTTACTAATGAGGCCAACAGTAAGATACCACGTTTCAGTTCCATAATTAAGTCATCACTGGCAACACACACTGATTGAAAACCTTTGTTTACAGGCTCTGTGGTGTTTTGGACGAAAAGCTAAGTCGAAGCTCTCTGAACGCTGCTCAGCCGAGTTGGATTCTTCGTGCGACCGCTTTGTCAAAGTTGGATCTACCCAAATACTACCTAAGTTAGATAGAGATATTAGATATATCATCTTGTCTAAGGCGTTTCTTTCCGCGCCACACACACCCACACAAAGACCTTCTTCGGGGCTACTTGTGGTTCATCATGAAAATGATTTACTAAATATTCGGCAACTAATTAAGTGTGGAATTAGAATTACATTATTAGGTGATTCAGTGTATGCATTACAATGAATCCTTCAAATATGGAATGGATGCAGAACAACACCTAGTATAAAGAAAAATGCCAAAATGCAGTTGTCTTTGTTTCTTTGCTACCATCGATTATGTTTTGACATTGGCTTGAGCTGTGCTCAGGACTTCGGCAACAGAAGGGCGCCTCTATCGGGGGGCGAAGCATATTTTTTTTTCTTGCTCTGTGGGCGGCCGTGACGCTTAACACTAGGCGATCTAGCTTGTCACATCATTCGTTTATATAAAGTGTATAAAAATAAAACTTTCGTCAAATCACGTTTTGACTATTAAACATGTATATAGGGCGAATCCTGCGTATTCAAAGAAATCATCTCAAACGGATGTAAAGTCGTCGTTTTAATACTCTACAACATAAAATAAACTCGATACTGTCACTTTTCACTCGGTATTTTCTTAAACAGCTTTAAAAAAAGATAAAAGGTGAAAGGTAAAGGTAAGGTGTGGTGAGGTGGTGGGCGGTGGTGGGGTGAGGCTAAATAAAAAAAGCACAATCACAATGTCTCATTACCTGTAATTTGGATAAAGTTTAAACAAAATGCTGCTTCATAATTACGTATGTTTATATAGGCACTCTCATTAAAATTCGATAGCGAAAGCAAAACAACAGGCCTAATTGTAAATACACATTTTAGACTTAAATAAATAAACGTGGAATCCTCTCCAGTGACGGTAATGACATGGCTTTTTCAACGTTGATGTATAAATAAAGTACGTTTCATATAGACAACCATGAAACTATAATTATTGAGTTGTTAATTTTAATATAGCTGTATGCCATAGTCAAGAAAGAAATGAATAGCGTAAGAGTGAGGATACATAAGCTCTTACGCTAATCATATCTAACTCTGAAGGGCGAAATAAGCCGTCAATAATGATGATGATGATGAATATTAAGCAACGTTTACTGCACTCATCACTTAGACAGGTGATCGCTGCTTAAAGTGGTATTAAGCAAAGATAGAAGCCTTTGACAGCTTAAAATTTTTGACATACCTTGCATATACACGAGAAGGTAGAATTGGTACGTATTTGCTCAGTTATCTTTAAATACTATCATCATCAGCCTGAAGACGTCTACTGCTGAACATATGCCTCCCCCATAGAGTGCCACTTTGACCGGCATCTAGCCTCCTGCATCCATCGGTCCCCCGCAGTTCTGTCAAGATCGTCGGTCCACCTAGTAGTGGGCCGGCCTACGCTGCGTCTTCTGGTTCGTGGTCACCACTCGAGAACCTTTCTTCCACATTGGTTGTGGGTTCTGCAAGCAATGTGACCTGCCCACTGCCACTTCAAGTTGATAATTCTGGGCTAAAATCACCGATATAGCTCCTATAAGAGCTACATCGGTGATTTTAGTTGTCCTGCGAATCTCCTCATTTCAGATCTTATCTTGCGAGGAAACTCTGAGAGAGATACTTACCTTATGTTGAAAGTGTTTATTCTTGTAAACTGCGTGAGGCACGTCGTACTGTATGGTGGTAGTTGAACTTTAGGGTGGGACAGTCCTTTTTATAGCTATAAACCGTGACCCAACCACGCGCGCAAAACCGTGGGCAACAGTTAGTATTCATTTCGTTTAGAAATTATTGCGAAACCAACGAATCGATCACTTGCATCGCTAGTGTATTCCTTTCCAAGAAAACAAACAGTAAAAATAGTAAAACCTATAAACAAACAAGGCAACTATAGCGCACACTTTATAAGCACAAGGTAGTAAATATACGCTTTGAATGACATGAAAAACCTCGCCGCAGACCGTACAGACTGCAGTTTGTACAAGCTATTAACTGTCAAATCGAAACGTCTGCGACATATTTTTAATCAACGAATGCAATCTTAATTGGCATTTTCCTTTTCCGTGAAGCCTGAGCCTGAGCGGCGGGTATGTTTTCTTGTTTAAAAAAAGCATACAAGCCCCAAGCCCGCCTTTGTTCGCGTAATTACATTGTCTCTTTCACACCGCACCTGTCGCCGTCAAACGCCACTCACAAATTTTGAGCACACAATTTAGTAAAGATACTTTCAGCTTATTACATTGTCATCAACACTTGGTACGGATATATTGTGTGTGCGTGACAAACTCTCCGCTGCTCATGGTTTAATTATAAAGGCTAGTCTTAAAGAAGCACTAAAATTGAAAATCAGCTTTATTTTATTATTGGAGTAACTTTCGTTTATCAAGTTATGGTAATTAATAGAAACACCTTAGATGAAGGTGCTGTACAAATAAAATAAACGATTTGTCAAAATACATTGAAAACATATGTAAATTTTTTTTAGTCTGTGTTATGAAGCGACTAATTTACAGTTTAAAGAATTGTGATGCACTAAACTCATTCGATCAATAATTAGCGATATACTGCAGAAACATATTTATAAGACTCGGGTATACGAAAGTTCTTTTAAATAAAGATCAATACAATTATCCAGACCTCTACTAATAGAAAAGATCTCTTCTAAGTGGAAATATAGCTATTGAAAGGAAGCACAACAAACACATAAGCCATTTCACAATCGCACAACTAGGTGGCTTGGTGCCTTGGTCTAACGTTATCAAAGAAGGATCGTTATTTCTACTAAGACTCGCTACTTTGTAGAGTAACAGGGTACTCATAATTTTAATTGGAGGAAACGAGGTGCTTTTTCGATCACATTTTTTTACAATCAGTTTTGTTTGAAAGCGTTCGTCTGAAGTGATTAATGCAACTGTGTAGCTATTGTTTCACGGCGTTACAGTATTGTATAAAATTGAAACAATTCAGGTCAAACAGGTAGTACATTGATTTTTGTACACCCGACTAGTTCAGGCTTAAAAAGCATCAATGGATTGAATCTACATTATTTTCAAGTTTAATATTTTAACCTTCCTTTAAAGTCGACGTTTGTTTGCTTTTATAGTAATGAGCGGGGAACACGCAGTGGCACACTTAAAAGTATATGTAGGTATTTGCCTAGTTTTACCGCTGTTGCAAATGCAGCAGACCATGGTTTTTCTCATGGCACTTTCGTGCACTTTAGTTTTATACTTCACTTCTCGTAAATACTAGATATTATCGGGATATTCTAGGACACTAGATGTTGTCAGCCTGAACAAAGGAAAGAATGGAAGTCTAATGTACAATCGAGAGAAATCTTTTGTTTATCTGTCTTATGCCCGTCTGTACTAAAGTTTGTCCTATTCACACTTATTTCTCTGTGACATACCGAAATGCATTGCAGTAGGTATACCATAGAGGGATATGTGCGAATTTAAGAATAAGTGCGAAGAGGAACTGTCATCTTTAATACAGACGGGCATTAGCTGCAACAGACTGCGCCATATAAATATGTTTTTTAAATGACTAGATCTGCTATAGAGACCACTGAACTCTTATTATATTCTGATAAGCTACTTTTTTCATTCTATTAAAGTCTATTTCTAATAATATTTTCATGCAAGATGTAGTAGTTGGATTTATTATTGATTATGGGACAAGTCATCAAAATTATAAAACTCCTTGTTATTGATTCTATGCTCGCTTCCTTTGGACCAGTTTATGATATCAAAGACTCAGCCAAAGTCAAAAGGTTATCTGCAGGTCACTATCGGTTTGGATCACATTTGCCGAATTTCACTTGCATGTTCGTCCTAAAGTGGTAACAATATTTTCTAACAAAGGACAATTACCTCGGCTTCATGACTTCTTTTTCTCTCTCTAACTCACACACAAAACTTATTTTGAAATTCTGCGTGCTTGGGCGTGTTGAATGCTTTTGAATTGTCTGTCCTATAACTATATTTCACGTTGCCAAACTATTGGTTTACTATCATATATGTAACACGTGCCTCCTGATGATGTTAATTAAATAAATGAGTAAATGTTGGTTCATTATAAACATGAGTGTCGATTCATGATTAATATTTCACATTTCCTTTCATCACTGTCCTATGAAAATAATTCATAGCGGGTAACCATGTTGTTTACATTACCCGTCGCTCAATCAACTGTCAAATTAAATAACAATGATTTAACATTGAAAATAAACAATATAAATTGAAATTCATTTATTTCAACATTAAAAGAATGCCGTTCGCATTTCGCTTAAAAACAATCTTATCAACGACGTCAGTTCAATTACAGTTATTTACAATCCTTAACCTAAATTTCACTAGATAATCATCAAATGATACTTTTACTTTTTTAATGTTTAAACATTTTAATATGATTCGCATTGTAATATAATGGGAATATAATTCTTTCTACTAATTTCGATATAGTAATGTTTTCAACCATTCGGGTCTCGGTTGCTGGGGTTTATATTCGGGTGGACTGAGCGCTAGTGGTGACGCTGCGTCGGCCATTGATACCGAAGACGAAGTTTCCGTCACGGCAACACTAGGTTTCCCCTTTAAAATAGACCGCAACTCATCATGTTCCACGGCTCTCGTTCTTTGTAAATTCTCACGCGTCTCTTTCATTCTCGAAAGTTGCTCCCTTAACGTTCTATATTCTTCCAAAAACTTTTCGAGCTGTGATGCGCGAAAGTCATAGTCCTCCATTGTCTGTCCCGTTCGCGAGTAGTCCCGAAGTCCTGATAAATCAAGCAACGGAGTGGCGGACGGCACCGTAGGCTGCTCCCTCGAGGGCGACGCGGGAAGACTTGGATTTCGACGAATTCGATTCCCACCGGTGGAAAGATCTAGAAAACTATTCGACCGTCTGCTGCTGGCCCTTTGGCGTAGCTTATCGTATGATCTATTATCAAGGAATGAGACTGAATCGCCGCCGGAACTATTTCGCCGACTGTTAAGGAGTGGACTGCGACTGTCACCGTCTTTTCTTCGAGGTATAGTGTAAAAGTAATAGGGGTCATGTTTTTCAGTCCGGAGATAAGAAGCTCCTAGGGCGCTCATTTCGATAAGATCGGGGTAGTTTTTTTCGCTATCGCTGCCGGAGAGATCATTGTCGAGGCGTTCGCGGGTTCGCGCCCGCGGGCACCCTCGCGCGTTGTTATTGAACCGACCGCCTTCAGACATGATCTCGACGTGTGCGTTCATGACACCCGTTGAATTAGAGCTCTGCACTGACTCCGACGTTCCATCAGATCTATAACAACAGAAATAACCACATTCAAGTCACATCAACATTTTTGTTGTTGTTGTTGTTGTCTTTATTTAAGTGAAAGAAGCAAAATTTATATAGTGTTTCGATTTAGACTAAGTTAGCAGCAAGATAATAACTATAAGCGAACGTTAATAAGCCACCGATAACGGTTGATGTCGTTAAGCCAAGTCAGAAGACTGGAAGCTTAAAGTTTTTACACCAGTGCTTAACTTTCGTTTACGGACGGAAGTATTTTGATAATAGAAGTTTAATTCTTACTAGTATAATATAGAAAAGTCTGTAGTTTCTTTGTATGGCTTTCACAAATTTGGGCACAGATTGCTTAAACTACTGAAATCAATTTAATTGGATTTAAATTAAGAGTTAGATAAACAATAAATTGCTCTTAAAATTGCGAGGCTCTTTACGAATGAAAAATGTTCGATAAATTGTACTTAATTCTTAATTTAAATTGTCTTTCATTGAAAAGTAGGTACATTATCAATTCAAGCTCGTACTGGCATAAATGATATTGAGACCTTTATGCTTGCGAGATTTCTTTTCTACCTGAAACTATAAAATTGTGTAAGTGATTTTCAATGGTGGCTACCATTGAAAATCACTTAATAGAACACTTACTCCACATATTTCTAAAAAATCACATCTCCTTCATTAATAGGATTTATGAAGTAGGAAACCGGACAATTTTATTCAGACCGTTTATTATGTTTTTATTGTGGAACAGCTGTAACTCAGTGGTAGATACTTAATAAAGTAAAAAAAAGAATTTACAGCATGAAAATACCTCAAATTGTAATCGCTAAACCGAGGAATGTGTAGATCTCGATCTGGCATACTCCTGCTGGCGCCAGGCTCAAACTCAGCTCGTCTCCAGCTAGAGTCCAGAGACGGTGTCAGTGAACGCTCCCCCTCTCCCCGGTCTCTCGCTTCCCCCCGCGGGTACCCTTCATATTCGTCTTCTGGGTCGTGTAGCGGCACATTCCTATAATCACCTCGCTTACGACTACTATCCGAAGCTATCACACGCGGCACTTCGGCACTGCCCTTAAAATTAGCCTCAATTTTCTCGTAACTATCATCGCGGTGATTGGCTGTCACTATCTGTTCGTTCCATCTATCTAATTGTCTTTTTTTACGAGTCTCGTACGCGCACAGTCCTATTAGACACGAACTAAGCACTATCACTGCGGAAACCGCCATTCCCGCCATTAGCGCACGTCCACTGAAACTTTTACCTTCCGGTTTCTTTTCTATAGCTAAACTTAAAATCACTTCTGCTTTTCCAGCTCTGTTTTCAGCGTTACACGTGTAAGTTCCAGAGTCTTGGATGTCCGCAGACTTTATCGTTAAATTGCTAGTTTGTCCTTCACTACGTAACATAAAAGCTCTACCGGAATTGACATTTGACGATGAGTTATTGCCGAGCAAACGGCCGGCGCGAACCCACCGCACCCGAGGCGCCGGAACACCGCTCACGCGACACACCAGTGTCACCTCGTCCCCCTCCAACCCTTGAAAGTGGTTCGCCACTGCACTCACTTCTGGTTGGCATGCAAAATCCTCCAAGTCAAGTCTATCCCAAGACTGAGTCATCAACCGTGGTGGTAATGCGCAGTCTGGCACCACAGTCGCCGGCACGTTCTTTCTTATCATCCAATCTCTTAAAGGCCTCAGTGCACATGTGCATTCCCATGGATTATTTGCCAACTCTAAGCCTTTCAACGTTCGTAAAGGTGCTAAAACTGCTACATGCAACACCTGTAGTTTGTTTTTACTGAGTTCTAAATATTCAAGAGATGATTCCAATCCGGCAAACCCGCGTGGCTCTACTTCGGATATTTTGCAACTACTTAGTGATAGTCGCACTAGATTGTGTAGAGCAATAAATGATTCATCTCCTATTTTTGCGATGGGATTGCCACTCAGTCTCAGTTCTCGAAGCTCAGGGATTGAACCAAAAGCGTGAGAGGGTATGTTGTCAATGCGGTTACGCGAGAGGTCCAGCTCAACGAGGTTGACGAGTGCTCTGAAGGCGTGCTGGCGTATTGTGCGGAGGTTGCAAGCGGGAATGTAGAGTCTTTGGAGGTTGAGAAGTCCGGCGTTAGAGAAGACGTCGTCGCGGAGCGCGGGGAGACGATTTTCAGAGAGATCGAGGAGCTGCGTGGTGGGGTCGAGACGCGGTGGCACTGCAGCGAGACCAGCGCGTGCGCACAGAGCCGACTCTTTTCCGCTGCGCCACTTGCACTCGCAGTGGCGCGGACAGTCGGCGGAGGCGGCCGCCGCCAGCGCTAGCCATACGAGCACCCACATGCCCGGCGCCAGCTCACCCAGCGCCGCACCGCTCGTCTGCGGCGTCAAGCGACATCCCCTAAATCGCCTTTGACCTGTGAACAATGAAACATTCTATCAAAACCTTTCCTAGTATTACTTTCTTCAACTTCGTAAGAGGGCAAACGTATGTAATAGGTACCACTCACAGCCTTAATAAGATTTATCTATAAACGCAGTGATTAGTTCTTTTAAACAAGCCTCTAATGTTTGTATCATCAATGAATGGCCATTATAAATCCTTAACATTATTTTACAAACATTTTTGTATCAACCTCATGTGATGAAGTGTACAGGAGATATTGAGACCCTAAAGATGCGAGGTTCACTCTCTTTTTGTCCTCTTATTATTCTGGAAAATGAAATGATTTATCCGAAAATGAATAAAATGTGACAGAATCCACAGGGTGCCTTTTGTTTTATAATATAAAGTTTCACAACATGTTAAAACATTTTGAATAGTTTTCCACACAACACAATTCCGTGACCTGAAACACATAGCTGCAACCACGTCGCTTTAAACTGAAAGTAAATGAAAGGGCTTTCAAAATCGTATCCGACTCGCACCGCATGCGGAAAGAGTTCCCAAACTTGTGCGAGGTTATTGTCAGTTTGATTAAAGCGGCTGCACGTGTCGCCCCGGCTAAATAACAGGGACTGTTCTAGTTAGAGAGTTGGATCGGATACACCTTGCTACAATTTTGAACAGTTAAGCTTTCGTGCCAAGTATTAGTTTACAGCTTTGCGGCTGTTATGCAAATACGAATAGGCGCCTAAAGTACCGGCAGCCATTGTTTCACCTCGCCGTCTGACACGGGTGCTTTAGAACTAGTGTAGTGGCCGAGGGGTTCGCCACAGAGTGTGTGTATCGACACCAAGCCACCCGCGCCACCACCGTCGCTTGTTTCTAACGTCTATCCTGAATGAATTAAGTCAGTTAACCAAAGTACATGACTGATGTGTCCTACAAACCTATCCTATCGTCATGAGTCAAACGCGTTCCCACTGCTGACACGGGCATTCTCTTACATGGAGAGTGTAGCCCGTATAGCCACAGTGGCTAAATGCGGATTGGTGTATGAGCCATGTACTCGAATTTTGTGATTCTTGAATATGTCGGTTTCCTCACGATTTTTTCCTTCACTGTTGTCTCGTGTCACATTTTCAGCACGCCAGTTTACAACGTAGGTGGTACCTACGTTGTAAAAGCGAGTGCAAGTTGAAAAATCATTGTGTAGGGCGAGCAGGATTTGGACCTGGCCGCGTCGGGTTAGAAGTCCTACAGGGTACCTAGCCATAGTTACTCTTATTAAGTTTTTTTTGTTATAAATGTTTGCATACTATAGTGAGTTCTGAAATGAATTGAGTATCCGTGGTACTATATTAGGACCACTATCTAAAATCGCTTATAAAGAGTTTGCACAGTTGATACCTATCTGCGTGGTTCCATTCATAATGAGTTAAAATGATTAATTTCCCATCTGCTTTAAATCATCATCATGAGTAAGTATTTATGTCAGCTATTTGCTATAATATACGAGCACATGAGCATAATTAAATAGGAATAGTATTTTTGCAAACAGAAAGCCCGCTGCCTACCCGCAGCTGACGCTGATACTTACAAAAAACTGTGGT
Organism: Ennomos quercinarius; assembly: GCA_910589525.2. Lineage (NCBI taxonomy): Eukaryota > Metazoa > Arthropoda > Insecta > Lepidoptera > Geometridae > Ennomos > Ennomos quercinarius. Next base: position 10,190,061 of record OU342493.1, read on the forward strand.
TATTAAAACAATATCAGCAAAGTAAGATTTTACGTACATACACATTATTGTTTATCACTTGGAATCACGCAATCCTTGCGTGTTCTGTTTTCACATGCAACTTTCATTGTTTGTTTACACGATTTTTGCGTGGTAAAGCCGACCGCATAGATTTATCTGTAGTGCAACCCTAAATCATTGGAGTTAAAAACTATTTTCCAACAAAAGGTTTGGTATGTATTTTATACGGTCGATAGAGGCACGGAGTCCAGACCGGCATAATAGAGTAAGGTCATGATGTACAGGCATTAGTTTTAAAGTTAATGCTCGTATTATACAACGACCCACATATTTTGTATTTTATACAGCATTTTCCGACCTCAATGACTTTACTCGTTTGTTCTAGGACTTACGGAGCGATGTAAATAATATTCAGTCTTTGTTACAAATTTGCATACTGTCACTTTCCACCTCTATAGTACGTACATCAAGTAGGCAAAGCATCTTGAATAATAAATGCGCTTTCACTTTAAAGGGCCTTCATAAAAAGTTAATGAAGAATTTTGTATTGTAAGATGGAAATAAATCTTAACGCACTTATTTAAATACGTCATGATCCAACATCTCGATCCCTGATCTTTGAATAATTTAGCATCAATTGGATTGCTCCGATGGACGGGCCCTCTCATGAAAAATTGGAGCTACGATGAGGGCGGTATTCTTTTACGTCTCGCTAAGTAATTTTGTAATACGGAAACACCCAGTGTACCTACTTCGTTTATGGGGTGAATTTGCCATTGAATGTATCCCGAAGTTAAATGTGCCGATTATTTACGACCGCGTTTTCGCACTCCGACCTTTCCAAGTCGCAGAGGGAAATATAAGCGCGTTTTTATTGCGGCTCCTTTACTGAAACGTTAAAATTAAGCTACGTTTATGTTGCTACCCGAGTAAATGAGACCGCTTGCGGGACATTGGGATTAGTTATGAGAATAATATTATGTTTTTAACTTCCTCGGCGGCTTTGCTTCAGTCAGGGCAAGATAAGATAAATTAACTGGAATGGTAGGTGGATGGTAGGATGTCACAATGCATGCAATTTGTACGGTGTTCTTACCGTCGGAGATATTATTTATTCGTTCGTTTATTTTGCTGAGTGTGCGTGGTTTGGTAGTTTAAGATATCTTACCAATAGGCTATTTGACTACTTTTTAGTTTTTGTTTTATTTTATTAATCGGGATGTCTAATGCACCCTACAATCAATATTTCCTGGATTTCTTTCGTATTTTCGGTAAAAACCGATATTAAACTTTGAATTTTAAAATTCATTCGGCAAACACTATTTTCATCATGGCGGCGGTCACGTGACCTACATGACGTCACACATTAGTAAAAAATCTTCCTCTCTGTTAGTCATCAACCTAACTGAACATTCTTGCACTTAATATTTTATCATTTGTGCTATATCTCCTGCGCGAGTGTTCGAAGCAGTAGAGTAATATTGTTATGTGAATCAAAGAGTGATAAAAAGCTTAGAATATTCAAAAATAATGTCGTATAAATGGTGTATAGTGCCACAGTGCTCCAGTACTTCAATCAAAACACCAGAGAAACTTTTTATTCAGGTTCCCATCAATCCTGCTACACGGAAAAAGTGGCTACGATTAGTCCGCCGAGACCCTAAAAGCATAGCAGCCACTTCTACTGTTTTAATGTGCGAAGATCACTTTGATGTAAGTACCTGCTTACAGCGTAATTCTTCTATGTTACCCTTCGATCAGGCGTATGCTCATTAAATTGAGCTTTACGCGCTCTGTTAAACACCAATTTATACCTACTCATAACTACTACAACACTACAACCTCATGAATCTTTGTGTAGGTACCTATTATAACGAAATTGTAATAAACTTTAACCCTAACCCTATAGCAGAAACATAAGTAGGTACCTATCGAGATAATTAGATCAAATGCATTCAAGTCCAGTATAAAAGGGTAAACTTTATAATCCACACATGGACTTTTTAAACATCCATGATTCCACATAAATAAAACTTTCTAACTCTACTGTCAAATTACCTACAGATGGAGAAGGATATGGATGTGGCAAATTACATGAAGTTCAAAATGGGCTTTAGCAAGAAAATAGTTTTGGTAGATGGAGTTATGCCTCTAAAGTGAGTGTCCAGCCAGATCGCAGAACACAGCTATCAGATGCTTGTATGTACTTCTTGAGCAGCATTTCTTAAGAGGCAAAGATTAGATATCATCAAGGATGTGAGGAAGCCCATGAAAAAGAAAATGAAGAAAATATTACTGAAACCTGTGTAGGTACACAATAATGATACTGAAATACAGAAAGCTATTGAGTTGGAGCCTGTAGTACTGCAAAAACACAAAATAAACAGACAACTACAAACTTTATGGAAATAGCTGAAAAACGTGTCCAAAGTGCAAAGAAAGTTGTACATTGTCTAAGCAACTAAAATAAAGTATTTTAAGTAGGTACTTACCTAAAAGTGCTAAAATCTAAAATAGCCTATTTGTATGTATACTAAAATTCTTTGATTTGTACCTAGCCTACTATTAGGTACAATAAAACATTGCTGCCATTTGTTAATGTACCTACTTAGGTGTGTATGTTTATATGTTATGTTATTATGTAGGTACCTATTCCTAACATAGGTAGGTCTTTGACGAGTAAATGCTATACTCGCAGTACCTAGGTGGTAGGACTTTTCTGCAAAGTTCGTCTAGGTAGGTACCACCGCTTTGCCAGTTATTCTGCCGCCAAGCAGTAGTGTGCAAGCACTACTGTGTTCCGGTTTGAAGGGCATTGTAGCTAGTGAAATTACTGGGCAAATGAGACTTTATGATCTGATCACTCAGTCTAGTAATCTGATTATTAGACTGGGTGATGTCTCAGGATGACGTGCGCAGTGCAGTGTCGCGCGAAACTATTGTTTTAAAGTTCCGGGTGACACTGCAACTGTTATGGGCGGCCGTGTCACTTAACATCAGGTGAACGACTAGCTCGTCACGTCATTCAGGTAGCTGGGTACTTAACCTAAAACGCGAGTTCCAAACAATGATATTATCTTGAATGATTTTCGAATAAATAGTTAAAGAATAATACTTACGGAGCTGTTTTTACGTTTTTTAGCTCCACAGCATAAAAATCAACATTATTTTTAAAGAACAAGACAATCATTAGGGCATCTACTTCGGGTAGATTACTACTGTTAGCTTGCACGAAGTGCCGCTCCATTTTTGTAGTAGAATGTAAACAAACAGTTCGCAAATTCCTTGATAACTTTAAAGACACCTATTCAAAGAACGTAATAATAAAGTGAAATCCGTTTGTAGTGGTTTTTATGTAACGTAGGCACCATTTAACACAGGTCCAGTAGATAATACTATACGATTTTCAAGTAGCGGATACGTGAATACAGTTTGCTGACGTCATCACAGTTGCCACCAATCACAAAACGTTTCACACCATTCATTTATCCTTCAAAAAATTATAAATTTTATTTGCATAAATTAAAGAAAATAATCATATTTTAGTGTTAAAAATATTGTTTTCAGCTTAATTAGGCCTCAATTAGTTAGGATGATAACAATTTTTTACATATTTTTATATGAGTCAAATAGCCTATTGAGTACATTAGTTTGCTATAACTGCCAATACCAGCACGAAAACGATTACCAGTTTTATATTATCGTTAGCAGTGACGTATATCAATGCAACACACGTATTTGGAAATACTATTTCCACCTTTAATTAGTATGGAGTCGCATGTGACAACGCATATGGCTATCACATTGTCGCACAGTTCTGCAATATGAATATGTATCTATGTCGCTTTGACATGCATCATCGTGTGTGATTTGGCTGATACCATAATAGCGATAGATAAAATAGTTTAGATGCTATTACAAGTTTATTGCAGTAGTTATAATATGTATACCTATAATTAATTAAAGCTTTCGAATGGGAATCAGATCAAAAATAATAACTAGAGTGTATTTAAGTTAGCCCAACAAATTGACGAAAGGTACGCTAAACATAAAATTAGGGTACCTACTTTACAATATGGTACTTTACCTTGCAGAATTTGAGTCCAAATATCAACCCAGTGGTAGGTTGGTCATGGATTAAAATTACTGAGCCATGTGTGTCTTACAGTTAAATATTTATAACTGTTTTATTAGGTGCTCAGTTTATCAACTTTTTAATTTACCTATTTCATCAGTTTGCGGTGTCACACACATTTGTTCATACAATCTTTATCAACCTATCACCCTCAGGGGTTGAATTTTCTAAAACCCTTTGTTAGTACGTGCCTATATGTCTAAAAGTAAGATACCCTCTAAATATCTAACAGGTTCAGAGGTTTGGGCTGTATGTTGTCTGTCAGTCAGTCATTCGGTCAGCCACTCAACACAAAGCCTATTATTAATTACTGGAAGATAGGTTTTAAGACGTACCTACCTGCTATTAAGTTCCAATTTCAACATAACGAGCCTCAAATACATCCAATCCAATAACAGCATTAGGATACGAGTAGCTACACGATGACGATGGATAAATTTATCCGCAAGACGAGACGGGAATACAAATTATTTTTATTTCTCCGTAAATTCTGTAGGGAACTTGAACTAAGTATATAACCGTGCAACTTAGAAAATATATAAACTATCTATTTCTATGTCGTTTTTAATGACCCATCTTTTAATTGCAGGACAAAAACATATTCTCTCACCTAGTAAAACAGCTTTAACTTTAGAGTACGAACATTATCTGACTGTTGAAACTTGGGCTTTGAGACTTGTATCATTAAAAAAGTAAAATAAATTATTTTCATAGTTTTTTTTTATGTAAATGAATGGCGTGACGAGCTAGTAGTTCGCCTGATGTTAAGCGTCATGGCCGCTCATAACAGATTGCAGTGTCACTCGGAACTCCAAATTAAAGATTCGCATGACACTGCGCACCACGCACGTCATCCTGAGACATCACACAGCCTAAAAAACTTTTCTAGGCTGTGAGATCAGTTCATAATGACTCCTTTGCCCAGTAGTTTCACTAACTGCAATGCCCTTCAAACCGGAACACAGTAGTGCTTGCACGCTACTGCTCGGCGGCAGATTAACTGGCAAAGTGGTAGTACCTACCTAGACGAACTTTGCAGAAAAATCCTACCACCTAGTTATCATAAAAGGTGTTGAACACCAATACCAGCGATGATGTGTGCTTATATCTAATTTTCTTGATCTAAAATTTGATCTGACGTAAAAATCTATTCTAATGATATTTATAGTAAAAAAGTATTACCTATTTGTGTTAATATCCCATAATGATAGGTCATTATGAAACGTTATCTACGTTTCCGAAAGCGATTTGAGAAAAGGGAGAATTGAAATTCTCAAGCATCCCAGTGAATTTAACCGATTTAGGCAGAGTTTCCTCAAATAACTTCATTGAATTATTCTAACTTATCTCAGAATCCTATTTTACACCGCCAAATTTAAATTAATGCTAGCATAGTTTTATCTATGCAAGTCAAGTAAGATTTTTTCGTCTTCTGTTTTGAGTAACGACTATTAGTGGTGTTCGGCGTTTTTGGTAACTTTTTAACAGTGCAAAGTAAAGCTAATACTACGGCTAAAGTCACGTAAAAATGCCCCAGAAGGCTTATAGAGAGCTTCAAGGATTTTTAACCATGTTCCAACCATCGTGTACATTTACAAACGCCGCTGCTGGAATAGTATTCGAAAATACACGGGACTTAGTAAAAATATAATACCGCCACTCGACAACGAGTATTTTCCGTTTTTTTTATGTTAAAGGGAGCAAACAAGCATATGGCTCACCTGATGGGAAATGGTCACCGTAGCCTATGGACATCTGTAACACCAGAGGAGGCGTCACCAATGCGTTGCTTACCCTTTAGGACTCTTTTAACCCTCCTTTTAAAGTACTCCAAAGTAAGGTAATAAGTATTTTCCGTTTCCTGTTAAGCACCCATCTTAAATTTAAACCTGACGCATAATTTATATTATTTATTATAATTTGTGATTTCTTTGACATTTTATGGTATTGATAATTATGATTCTACTAATATAGCTGTAAGTCTTAGTGTTACTAACAAATTGGATTGTATTATCTGGAATTAAATGAAATTATTATTATTATTATTATTATAATGATTGTCTACTGTTATATACCAGCGAGTGTGACTCAGGGGTAGACTTTCAAATCCAATGCACCCAGGTTCTAATCCCGCTTGGCTTTGCACCAATGACTTTTCAAGTAATATGTGCAATTTACACTCGCTCTTACAACAGTGAAGGAAAATCTCGTGAGAAATCGTGCCCGCAATGATCAATAATGACAAAAATTGATTTAAAGAAATCAAAAGTCAAAAAAAATATTGCAAATAGGCTATTTTTAGCACTTATACAAGTCAAGAGAGGTGCTTAAAATATTAATAAATAAATAAATATGTGTTAACATTTCACACAGTGCCATCTAGCCCCAAACTAAGCATAGCTTGTACTATGGGAACTAGATAACTGATAGAATACTTAGATACTTTTTGTTTGTAAATGCCTACGCAGAATACAATATAACACCCAGACACAGAACAAACATCGATGATCATCACACAAATATTTGTCCCGGTTGGGAATCGAACCCACAACCTATAGTTCATAAGGCAGAGCTACTAACAAATGAGCTAACAGGCCAGTCCAGGCCAGTATTAAAATTAAATTATTGTAGATACTAAGCATAGTTATAGGTGACATTATAAAGTGCTTAATGCAACATAACTGTGTCATACACCAACATGTATTTTGGCCAACGTGGTAGATATTATGACCACCACAAACACAGTGAAAAAAACCCGTGTGGCAGCTGTGGGAACGGATTGGGTTAATGACGTATGACGTATGTGTGCTAATAATCAGTACTGTGAAGACTGGTGAAATCGGTAAACATTGTCTTCCCTCTTGGCAGGGTTAAGTCACAGATATAATAATGTAATATACTATAGTAGATGGTAAGGAACTCGCGTGCTACACACTCGCTTGTTCAGGCAACTTCAAGACAAACACGGACCTGAAGTACATTACAAAAATTAGCGTGATTCAGCATACTTCATTTTTGATGAAATAGTAATAGAAATTAAAAGTATAAATTAAATATATAGCACAAGCAAATAGCTCGTGCATCAACGCGGCGTTCTTACTCAAGCGTATTTCGCCTCGCTGTAAACGGATTCTGGATATCGCATGAAACATTGGTCGTTTACTAAGTTCACTTATTTATTCATAAGCCTCCTGTGTTCGCGTAAATCTTTACTCCAAGCACTAAACTTTGCCATTATTACGTTGAATAATCTAGCATTTTGTAATTTAGTTATTAGTATCAAATGGAAATTGTAAACTCGGAAATGGTTTTGGAATTTGATTCAACAATATGACTGTGTAAAACGTGTTTTTCTCTTTATCATTGTACCGTAGTATTTTTTATGATCAACCATTCTATGGGATTATATAGGTAAGTTTGAAGTATCCGTAATTTAAGCGTCAGTGACTGCTCTATAAAAACCTACCAAATGAAAAGTTAATCAACGCGATTGCAAAAGAAACCAATTTACAATACGTTCAGTATACATTGCAAAATTACTGCATGTTATGAGATAAGACGTTATTTCAGAATTGACTCATATTGCGACACGCTAAAAATTACTCTTATACTTACCCTAAGAGCGCTTTCATATTATATATCTGTTACGTAGTGTTTGAAGGCCGCAGTAAGTTTACGATTAATAAACCACCAAGAGTGCTAAACGTCAAAATCCAAATCACTAAACACAAAGCTAATATATAAATCACTAATCACGATACGCCGTCTACCAAACTATTTCAAACTTCCAAGTGCCTAGTTTACAGTTTAGAATTTCACCAGAATGTGACCAAAAACGTACCACGGAGCACGGAAGCGGTTAGTGGAGTATTCATAAACGTTTTGTTTAATTTTATATCAGAGCCAATCACTGATTTGTGGTTGTTAACATTTCATTGATTGAAATATGGGGAATTTGTATACATTGCTGTTTTTGTTAATGATTAATAGTTTTTATATACTTAAGTAGTGAATAACAGGGTTATTAAGTGTTTTGGAAGTAAGATAATTTGAGATATAGCTCGTCTCGACGCTCGACGACGTTTGTATCGAGAGATTAGGATCATACGAACTGGACGTGATACTATTGTAGTAAGTTATTAGTATTAGACATTTTTACTTTCAATTGGATTCTTCAGTATTTTCAAACAAACTTCAGTGGCTTCAACAAACGTACATAAATCATAAAAGGTATACACAGGTATTTAATATTATGACTTTTACTCGTATGCCACATCTTCAATTTTAACTACCTGATATAGACATCATTAAGATACATCGCGATGATTTTATTTACAGCGAACGTGAAATATATTGTGTAACCTGATTTTCAGAATAAGCCACAGAGTTCGTAATTACAAAATCATTAATTTGACGACAACACTTCACTCGAGCATGAAAGGGCAATATCTTCTGACGAGATACCTTTCCGACTCCAGGTACTGTCGTTGATTTATGAAAATGTCTTCAGAATAAGTTATAAAAGGGTTATGAGACGAGTTATTATACAGGGTGATTCGTTCGTAGACCGTATCCTTTCAGGGTGTGTTTAAGCAGGCCTTGGGCTATCTTTTAAGCGTAACATTAGTTCAGCGAATTTTTTTTTCGAGTTTTAAAAAACCCTTGAAAGAAAGTTATTTGCCATAAATGGTTTTTTATTTATTACGAATATATTTTTCATTTTTATTGTCATCAACATTATTAAGTGTAATTTACCCGGGATTTTGTTCAATTTCAACTCGTACGGTGGGCTCTGTGTATCATGAGAAGCCATCGACACATAAAAATAAGTTTATCACTGCTTGGTTGCCCTAACTTTCGCTATATGGCCTAACGTCAATCGTGATACCAAGTATTTACATGGATGATTTCGTGTGTCGATGAGGGTGTAGACATCTTTGGTTGTGAGTATCGTTGGAACCCATCAATATTTTTTGATAAATCGTATTTCATTAGAAAGCCGTTGAAAAGGACATGTTTTTTAAATAATTTACAGAAAAAAAAACTTCAGTCAACATTTTTGAGATAAATCAACTTTTTTGCCAGAATCATCATTTTCAAGAAAAAAATTGTTTCCCTTTTAAGCACTGTTTTTAAAAACTATGGTTAATTATTATTAAATTTAAGTGTCAGTAGAGTTATTAAGGTCTCTTTTATGTAATTAAAATCAAAAACTTAATAATTAAAAGCGGTGCTTTCAGAAATCAGTGATTTAATGTCAAAAACGGGGAATTTTCCAATTTTCACAAACTTTTTAATAACTCGAAAAAAAAAATCGCTGAACTAATGTTACGCTTAAAAGATTGCCCAAGGCCTGCTTAAACACACCCTGAAAGAATACGGTCTACGAACGAGTCACCCTGTATAATATTATGATAGTATACAATCCTAGATAGATTGATGTCAAATTACTAGTGGCGTAGTATGGTTTTACCTAATGACTTGCCTGCCTTTTTAAAGTAGAAACTAACAAATATAAAAAAATATCGAAAAGTGTCGTAATATGATATGTGAGCGTTAGTCGTAGTGATGGTAAATGGTAAATCCTCACTTGCCAGCTTGATCTTACAAAATGCAAGTTTTTTTCACGTTCTTTGCATCAAACTGATATATGCTACTGTATAACATATGTATACAAAAGCTATTACAAGCAGCGTCTAAAAGCGCATTTAATATCATAGTATAATAAACTTTTACGACCTGTCGATGTTCATTCAACCGTCCTGCGTCGTTCCGTTGGCCATAACAAAGTTACTTAGTTTCGTCAACTCCAGCCACATAGCTTGTGTTTATAGTGAGTTGCTTTTCACATAATCTATGTGACGTAGTATGTCATACCAGGGATATATTTCTGAGTTTTTTTTATGTCCACGAATGACGTAGCTAGTAGGATCATACAGTCTAGTAATTTCACAACTACAATGTCATTCAAACCGGAACACAGTTTTGCTTGCATGCTACTGCTTGGTGGCAGAATAACTGGCAAAGTGGTGGCCACAGATCTAGGATATTTTCGTTATTCGGTGGTACCCAACTAGACAAACTTTGCAGAAAAGTTCTACCACCTAGTAATATATAAGTAGATATTTTTCTTTTAAGAAAGCCGTACTAGGTGGTAGGGTTTTTCTGCAAAGTTCGTCTAGGTAGGTACCACCGCTTTGCCAGTTATTCTGCCGCCAAGCAGTAGTGTGCAAGCACTACTGTGTTCCGGTTTGAAGGGTATTGTAGCTAGTGAAATTACTGGGCACATGAGACTTATGAACTGATCTCACAGCCTAGAAACCTTTTTTAGACTGTGGGACGTCTCAGGATGACGTATGCGCAGTGCGCGGTGTCACGTGAAACTGCAATATGTTATGGGTGGCCGTGACGCTTAACACCAAGCGAACGACTAGCTCGTCACATCATTCGATTACATAAAAAAAACCCTATGCTTGGACATAGATACAACTTTTGTATACACTTGTAACTTGTACCAGGAACGGAGATCACCCACAGGCTAGCTTTGAATTCCTGTGGCATAACGCAACACGACTGTGGCTTTCTGCTCCCTTGAGCAATACTAATTACAAGTTGTCGGATGTAGACCGTATCACAGACCGGAACGCAAGCAAATACCTACTGATGCAATAGTAGGAACATAGAGGACGACTCAAAGGCGTGGCTGAAAATTCTTGATTTTTAGCGCATCAGTTATTATTTAAAGCTTTTTGCTGCAGTGAAAAACTCAATGCAATGAAAAATTACAGTATGTTAAAATAATTTAGTTTGAATAATATAGCGATACCTCGCAAATCATGATATAAAATATCATGCTTTGCATCTCCACAACTAAAAAGAAATAAATTTTGACAAAAATCTATTGCTCTACAAAAAAGAAATCAAAATACCTACATAACCAAGGTTATCTTACTCAATTCATTAGCCGATACATTTCCACTGCTGGGGAACTGGCCTTTCTCCCATCAGGAACAGAGGGACAGAAAGAGAGAGAGATAGAGAGAGAAAGAGTATAACCTACAACGCTGGGCATGTGCGGGTTGGTGGATGACACAGGTGGATATCCTCGAATTTTTTGATTCATGAACATATTTTTTTTTTATGTAAACGAATGACGTGACGAGCTAGTCGTTCGCCTGGTGTTAAGCGTCACGGCCACCCATTACAGATTGCAGTGTCACTTGGAAATCTAAAATTAAAGTTTCGTGTGACACTGCGCGCTACGCACCTCATCCTGAGACATCACACAGTCTAAAAAGATTTCTAGACTGTGAGATCAGTTCTTAAGTCTCATTTGCCCAGTAATTTCACTAGCTACAATGCCCTTCAAACCGGAACACAGTAGTGCTTGCACGCTACTGCTTGGCGGCAGGATAACTGGCAAAGCGGTGGTACCTACCTAGACGAACTTTGCAGAAAAGTCCTACCACCTAGTATAATATAATATGCCGGTTTCCAGATGTTTTTCAACACCGCTGAAAAAGTGAGTGCTAACTCTGCACGCGTAACTTGAAAAGTCATTGGTGCGAGGCCGAGTAGAATTTGAGTCAATGTGCGTTAGTTTGAAAATCGCACGGTCTTCTACTGAATCATACTCGCTCTAAAGCGAGGCAAGGTCTTGTAATTATTAGCAGTACGTATATAAATATTTTTTTTCCAAACAGGGCCATAATTCTCTATGACCACTTTACGATTCCTTGCTTCGAAACCACGCGAATTCCTTGTCTTACATAAGAAATCTGTAAAAATCTATTCTCTATGAAATGAAAACGAACGCGCGAAATGAATGTGGAATTAATTGGAATTAGCGCGATTTGAACTGTCAAAAATCATATGTTTGACTAAGACGCGTTCCGAAACATCAACATGTCAAAAGTTACCACCACTTACGTAAATAGTATCTAATTATTTAAAATAAAAAGCCGTTTGGTGTTGAGACCCTGGGTTCGTGGGGACCGGGAGCTCATCGCGTTTTCCAAAGTCTATCAGAGCGCCTGGTCGATGCGACGCGTGACCAAAATGCTGGCACTTATTTGGCCTAACGCATCAGCATTGCAATTCAACGTGGCAATGCGGCCAGCATGTTGGGTACGCTACCTACCGGTAGTGGGCTGGAGCACTTGGACTGTCTATAGGCCATCGCGGCTATTATACAGTCCATAAGTGTTCGTTGTAGTAGGTAGTGTAGCTTGTTTAGTTTAGTTTAGCTTAGTTTAGTTTTTTTTTTATTATTGTAGTAGTTAGCTTGAGTAATAAAGGCAATTTGCCCGTAAAAAAAATAATATAAGGTGAAGGTATTTCTAAAGGTTTTCTGTAAATTTTTAATAATTACCCATAGCTTCGTTATATCACAACATTAATATAAGCCATTCCTTTATTTTAATTTTTACCGGTTTTGTGATGAGAAATCTTTTAGTCTAATTCGGAATGCACTCGAGGGATCCAAAATCTGTCATAGATAATTTGTCTTATATCATACAGAATACAAATATTGACGATTCCTTGCTGTGACACGATTTGAACAAGACACGATAACGACGTGGTTTCTGTTTCGTGTGGAATTTGTGTTTTCATACAGAATTATGGCCCAGGGCATAATTATTATTAACATAAGTGTTGATAACTTTTGACCTGTTGATGTTTCGGAACGCGCTTCAGTGGAAAATACGATTTTTGACAGATCAAATCGCGCCAATCCGAGTTAATTCCACATTCAAATCGCGCGGTTTCGTTTTCATTTCATAGAGAATAGATTTTTGCAGATTTCTTATGTAAGACAAGGAATTCGCGTGGTTTCAAAGCAAGGAATCGTAAAGTGGTCATACAGAATTATGACCCAGATGAAATCGACTGATTGACATTATTACGGTCGACAGTGGTATTACATTGTAGTAATACATCTAGAATTGGGTGAGCTGGTTGGTTTAGATTTCACTTAGCCGCCGGACATGACAACTGAGTCATTAAATTAGCTCTCGCTGGTCAGCCGCTGGTCTTGTGTAATTGGTCTAGTGTACAAACCTCTAATGAAGCTGACAAACTGGACAGATCTGACGACACCGTAATAATCTATGTCGCCTATTGTGCACATTAAATCAGCCTAACATAATTATGTGATACTAGAACTAGAGGCACCTGCCATTTCACCCGTTTTCCAGCGGAAAATTTGTTCTTACTCTAAATTATTATAGTGGTTTACTGCTGTTTTTAAAACTCGGTGATCTTTACCCTAAATACAAAACAATATCGTTACAAAGCCGCGGTGGTCGCGCGATAGCATCGCAGTTGATCGAAGTTTGTACAAAGTAGCAAGAAATAGCTTTTGTTTTTGCTGTGAAGTGGCTTTGAAATTATTTTGCACATTTTGCAACTCTGTCTAGTAGTAGTTTGAATTTTATTTTCACATTAAAATATTGATAGATTGTAGAGCTGTAGCAGTTAATTATATCTTCATGTTATTTGTTATTTTCTTGTCGTATACTGGTGCTGTAAAACAGCTCTAACGGAACTCCCCAAATAAAATTGTTTATGTCAATGCTTAAGTAGTACGTATCTACCTATCTATATAAAAAACAGCAAGTCATGATAACATCATTAAACTTAATATCAATTGAATCACTTAATACCGAAATAAGCTGATGAATAATTATTTGAATAAAGATTTTTCATTTTAAGAATATTCAATATTTTAAGTGAAGATATTTTGTATTTAGGTATAGTTTGAAAATAATTATCGATCGGGTGTCCAAGCTTGAATCTTTTGAATTAGTTTTTCTGTTATCTAACTAGTTTTACTACTACTAGTAAAGGAAGTACTGAAAAGCGTTTTAATCATCGTAGCACAATAAAATGCTAAAATGACCCACACCGTAGCCCGGGGCCTTGCGGTGAAACTATAAAACCGTTAATAAAATTCATAATAAAACCCACGAAATGTGCTTAACTGAAGCATAAAAGCTCAGCGTGAATTCCTTTTATATTTAGCTTAGCTAAATAGCTTAAGAAGCTTTTCATCTTCTACTTAGATGGTCGTCAGTAAATGCTGTCTGTAGTTAGATAATGCACGGAAGAGAGAGAAAAAAAAAACTTTGCACGTCTCGTCCGGTCGAAATATCCCTTAGGCGAAGCCGTACACGTTGAATGTTATTGCGAAATCTTTTTAATGGTCAGTAAGATTGAACACAGCCTTGGCTACACACGTGCAATTATATTGCGTCAGTAAAATTGAGGAGCAATTCGCGTCAATCTTTTCTTCTTCTTCGTTTAATGCCCGTCTATCGCTATTTAGTGATAATTCTGCCAATGTCAGTTATGTATAGTAATGTGAGTTATTTGTCTAGTCTATAGTTATCTGTGAAATTTATACGGTTATGTATTATTTTCGTCATTAAATAGGTAAGTGGTAAAAATTTATTGAAAATGGAGGATTTGTGGCCCGATGGTGATTGCCTGATATATGAAAAACAAAGATTGCGCAATATAATTGATCGTGTAGGGGCCTTACACACCACTGCGTTAGTTATTACGGAATATCCCCGGACCTATTAGAGTATGCCTTACCATTTATTATTATCAGTTCCGGACCTATCGTTAATCTTCTAATAATTATGTCAAGAGGAAGGTTCTCCGTAAACCCTCGAGCTGATGTCATGTTGAATAGAACGCGTGAGTGGCCGCCTAAGTATTTATTCGGCAGGTAAAGTGGGCTCTCTCTCTACACTGAGACTAATAGCTGTTAGGTATTATCAAGGCTAATTAGTGTCTATAGAAACGCTATATAGGTACCTATTTATATCATAAATGATATTCTCTCTATATAGGTACCGGGAAAATGGGAATTAATTACGTTTCGATGCTTGTAATTGTTAGAAACTAAACAGTGACGATATTTCAATAGTTTTATTTGCTCTCTCCAATTAGTATGAATGATTTCTATTGCTGTGAAACAGGAAAAGGTATTATTATGATAGCTATATAACACTATGGTTGGAAAAGATTCCTGCATGCACAGCTACATATAATAAAACTGTAATTGGTCTAAATCTGTATATTGATTATTTTTAGCAAATTTTGATAGCAATACACTTCTTAAGCGATAAAGAAACAAAAAACAATTTTCAGTTTGTTTTTATTTTCATTTTTTTTTTTCAATTTTTTTTTCTTTTTTGCTGCCAAGCCTGCTTTCCTTCACCGGTTATACTGAAAAATTATTTTCCCCTATCTTTTCCCTTTCGCTCCCCTCTTCCCATGAACCGGGTTAGAACGTAAAACTAATTAACCCGTGCGAAGCGGGAGCGGGTCGAATAGTCCTAAAATAACTGTTAAACCAGTTTGTGAACCGAAAACAGCTTTAAATAAACAACTTCATTACTCAATCAAAGTATGACTTTTTGTTGGAAATATTCCGAGAGCCTTATTAACTGTTCTGTTCGGTATATAAGTATGGATGCCCTAATATTAAGAACTAATAGCCGTATAGTTTATGCGTCGTATTAGCGCTAAGTATTTGCATAACAACTCCAAAGAGACCTGAATGAAACAGTTTTAAATGAATTATTTAAAAGTGTGTAATTTTTTTTAATATACCTACTAAACAACTTATACTTTTCAGCATCCAAAACCGTATATAACCTTCATTTTCACTCAGTGGAACATGGAACCGCGTAACAAGATATTGGAATTTCTACGAAAAATTACCACAGACAATAAACGTTTTTCGGTATTTTAGCCTTTTAGCGTGAAATTGTTTGTTTTCAGTTTTTGGGCTAGCAACGGCAGCTTTGTTTACTTTCATAAATGCCTTGGGAGGGCGAAACTAAACGGCTTCAGTATTCAATTTTGGCTATTAGGTACTTCACTGTGAGATTAGACATGAAAATCAAATCCTAAACGATTGAGAATTAAAACTGCGCTATGTAACTACCTACATATTTTATAAGTATTATGATAATGTCGCCTCCAAGTAGAAAGGGACATTTAATGTAACTGTTTAATGACTTTGTATGTAGAGGATTATATCATAATAATCTCATTTGTATATCTATATGCGCTTTAGCAAGGTTAACTGACAGCATTTCACTGTTATTTATATAATTATGTATCTGTATCTATAACATATTTTACAGAATCAAGGATTAATTATCATTGGCAGTCTCACCTCAAATTCTCACTGCGTCGGATCTGTAAGCTGTCCAAGGTATCTGTAAAAAAAGGAAAATATATTTAGAAGAGATTTCGAACACTATATTTTTCAGGCTGTTGATCATTATGATGATGTTTTAGGTCTTCTCATCGTCATAGACCAATCATATCAAAATGTCACATAAAATCAACGATAAAGATAGCTTCGCTGACACTATAACCGTTAACCTGTTTACCTGGTTAACCGTTTAATCGTGTGGTTCCGGTGTGCCACCTACCAGGCACCCCAACTCTTCCCGTGCATGGGTGCCGAAAGAGCCAGCTAAGGGAATGGGCAGCAGCATTCTCCTCTTTATTATAATGCGATCACCAAGCCGCCTGCCAAGCGTGGTGATTATGGCAAATCCCACCCTATGATAAGCGTTCAAAGTGGCGTTTTGAGGGGGTGGCGTTCAGCAGTGGACGTCTTCTTCTGTTGATTGAACACTTTAGGTTGAGAATTTAATTGGTACCAAGCACTTAACAGCCCCCACTCGGTGGACCGACGACCTGGTGAAAGCCGTGGGGAGCCGATGGATGCAGGAGGTGAGCCGCCGCTCAAGGTGGCGCGCTCTGGGGGAGGCCTATGTTCAGCAGTGGACGTCTTCAGGCTGATGATGATGACTTAACAGCCATCAGCGTTTTCCGGTAACCTCACTTAAGTAGTTGCCATTGGGCAACTACTTAAGTGATGGGATACATCATACAACGCTGATGGGAGAGCCATCTACGCGTACATCAATAATAGTTCGCCATCTTCGGTCTACTTTTCAGAAGTTTGTTTACTTCTGAAGAGAACCCATATTTTACATAAACCTACCAATTAAAAAACCTATTAGTAAAATGGATATATAGATATAATTTCAAAAAATTTAGTTCAAGAGTTCACAAGTTCATGTCATTTTGGCCCTGATAACATTCTACAATCAGGAACAAAGGGTATCTTAACCCATAGCTACCTGTTTATACTTCCACGATACCCTACTACCCTTGTTATTTTATACCCCATGGGATGTGCTGTTAAGATCCGGCTGGCAATTGAGTAACAATACAGATAAACGATGCAAGCATATTATACTCTACATCTGTGTTCCTATATATGTGTCATTGATACGACATCTAACAATAACATGATGTAACCCATTAATTCATGTTTATTAGTTATTTATCTTTGTTACTAAATATTATTATCAACGGTGGGGTTCGTAACTAACATAATCAAGTATTCCAACAGGGTAGTTTCATAACTACAGCTAGTAAACGACTAGCACTCACGTAAGTTTAGACGAATAACTCGACCGGTGTCCAGGCAATAAAGATACCCATTTTCATGGAGTATGCGCGGCCGCGACAGCGGCTCTACGCTGTCGCTGTTATTCGACTAAAATTACGTGAGTGCTAGCCGTTCACTAGTTGTGTTTTGACTGGCCTGTTAGCTCAGTTGGTAGTAGCTCTGCCTTCTGAACTATAGGTTGTAGGTTCGATTCCTACCCAGGACAAACATTTGTGTGATGAACATCGATGTTTGTTCTGTGTCTGGTTGTTATATTGTATTCTATGTATGTATTTACAAACAAAAAAGTATCTAAGTATTGTATCAGTTATCTGGTTCCCATAGTACAAGCTATGCTTAGTTTGGGGCTAGATGGCGCTGCGTGACATGTCCCACACATATTTATTTAAAAAAAAAAAAAAAAAAAAAATTGATTTCAGTATCTTTGGAGTTGTAGTTATGAATACTACTCACGTTAGTTTCTATAATAATAGGGTAGTTTCAGTTTTTTACCCATGGAACACCTACGTGGTTCACCTAGGTGTTGCACGGGTATCATTTTGAACCCGTGGTCTACCCAAATAGGTGAAAAAAATTGTGCCCTTGGTTCATCCAATGGGTGAACCATTCACACAGCACAGTCCTGTGAGTAAAAGATGATTGCAGCATACTACAGAACAATTATTATTAGCTGAGCGATCACGTAACTTGATTAAAACCGATAGAAACACGTATGGATTTGACAGTTTCAATATGCATTTATGTGCATAAAATATCTAGGTTCTATTGTAAGTTTCAAATTAAATGACGAGTAAAATTTCTCCTGTTGTCTTGCAGTCAAAGTTACACGGTCACCCTGACTGACAGTGAGGATACCGCAACACACTGTTAAGTGCTTGGTGACAATTTCTGGTGGTAGGTAGCTAAGCGTGCATTAAAAATGCACTACCATCGTCTATGCAAAAATAAAAACCCATACTTAGTGTATGAAATAATGTGCTGATTTAGCTATAACATCTTATCATGTTGTTTTTTAGCTTGGCTACTAAATTTAATGAAGAAAACGTGTAACGCCTATATAGGTGCTTATATCCTTAACGGATGGGTGCTTGAAGCTTTTACCTTGGTCTCTTCATAACGGATTTCCGATATTTACAGTGACATTTACGTTATTTGGTAAAGACACGCTCATTTATAAAACTTTTCTTTATAAGATACATTACACTTTTAATATTGTTTATTTTTTGGGTGATAAAGAATTGAGGATCCATGTACGACGAATTAATTGATTCAATTGCGTTCTTTGCTTAGTGATAGAACGGAATTGTTAAACAATGTTTTGGTAGGTACTTATACATATTTAGTACAAACCTGTCCCACACCTCAAAGATAATCCAATGAACTATGATTAATCCAATTACGGTTAGAATATTCTAGGTTCTCATTATCTTTGTACCTACTCATTTTCATGATAGAACAGTTCTATCTGTTTTCAATTCACTCCATTTATCGGCACCTAATTAAAAGGGAAGCACCGATTATAAGACAACCTTAATTATGAATTCACCTTTATCCTCCACTTCTCCGTAGTTTATGGGAAAGTACCGACATTATAATTGCAGGGGAGCATGGATATATATTTTTAAAGAAATAAATTCTGAATTAATTGCTCTGTTTCACTTTGTTCAACGGAATAATGGGAAAAAGACGGTATACGTTTCAATTTCTCCCCAAATCTTAATCTTCCTTTCTGTTTTGTTTCAAAATTATGTCGTTAAATTATAGTACCGTATCTCCATAATTTCATAATAGAAACATAACATCCCATTTCTGTAAGAATAAACCGACCGCGTTTCTACAGAGTGCGTATGTATTCCGGATTCATTTGAATGAAAAATCTCAATAAATTGCGCCCTCCAAAAACTGTCACACTTAATATTTTATATATACGTCTACAATAAAAACCCCACTCCCACCACTGTCTGTCCCCACTGTTGTGCAATGTGACGAAAAATTTAGATTGTGACATTAAATTACAACAGCTTTATGCTTAGTTTGTATACCTACTGTATGTAATCTCTATAATTTATCTTATGTCTAAGTAATATAATCTAAGGTCTAAGTATTAAACCATTATTAAACCTAACCATGATGAATTCTACATTGTTTTATGAAAAAAATCATAAAAAATTTACAGTCTATTAAAAATAATTCTAAATTGAAATATGGTACTTTAATGTTGGCTCACTCAGGGTACGATAATTTAATTTGATTATATTAGGTAGTAAGTATGCTTAGCTTAGTAGGTAAGGGAAATAAAACTTTATTTGAAAAACGAAATCAAATCAATTAATTAATATCAATCAAATCAAATCAAATAATCAAAACAAATTAATCAAATTAATTTTATAGTTTTAGTTTAGTGTTATAGAATACCTAGTTTTATTGTTGTAGTTTTGTTATTATATTGTGTTTAAGATAGACATAGATTATAAAATTTATTTTATAAATTATAAAGTTTAGTTTAGTATACTTATTATTATATGTTATTTAAGTTTTGAAATAAAGAGCCCATAGATACATGAATATCTATAATGTAACTGCGCTAATACAAAATTAAAATTATGTTGGTAAAAAAAAAAAAAAAAATTTATGTAATAAAATTATTTTATATTTTTACCTACTTATAAGAATTAAAAATGTCAAAATAAACTAACTGAAAATTAAGAGCTATTTTGTAGGGCCAAAATGCTTTTTCGTAATACTTTTATCTATATTGGCATACTTCCTGGCATACAACTGCGGCAATAAAAAAACATCGAGCGTGTTAAATGTTAATGTTTGACAGGGAAATCGTGGGGAAATGAAAAATGAAATTGCCTGATAAAAAATCAATCTTTTTTACTTGAACCGGACATTGACTGTTTGATTTTTATACGGCTTTTTTGGAATATAAGATCTTTTTTATTAGTATCATTCGCGTGCGGAATAAGCAAGGGTCGTTTGCTGCTTCGGTGGTGTAATTGTAGTGCGCCCTTTTGTAGTCACGCAATCGCGTGTCGGAATCATCCGACCTGCCTCTCTATTTGGAACCGCTCGATTCGATTCCAACGGCTTTATTGCTTTCACCCACACGCCCGTCCTGCGTTGGCAGAACAAGATGCCAATACGACTTTTCCGAAATAACCAACAACAGATTCTGCAACGGCTCTTCATACCGACCTTTTTGAACCCAAATCGATAAATGGAGATTACAAATCATTGCTATAGTAGTTACCTTCACTTTTTGTACAGCCAATTATAAATGAGCGTTTTGTAGGTAGTGGTTGCTGGTTAAGTAAAAACGCTGAAATGAAAAGCTATGAAAAGTTTAGAATCCGTGGCAGCAAATTAAGTACCGTCGACGCGACGTCGACCACTTAATTAGGTTAGGTATCTATATACTGTGCATGCAAAACAACTACACAAGAACTAAGTATGAAAGGCTGAACTAAACTGAATTTTTATTATAGTCATATCTTTAATGTGAGACTTATGACTACAAGTATGATGAAGCGCGTATGATAAAGAGTAGGTAGTAATCTGACCTTAGTGAACCAAATCGTATGAACTCTTATCTTAATCTGATGCGGAGAGCTTTGAAAAATGCCCCGGTGGCTTTTGCGTACAATTAGCTTATGTGTAATTTTCACCCATTGAAACCCCCTGGTGCCGGCTGCCGAAGGCTCTGAGATATCTACAGAAAAACGCACCCATGCAGCTGTCCCTTAGCACAGTGCCACAACTCCTCCCTGAGACAACTAAAAACTTACTTAGTTGGAAAACAATCCAAAAAGTCTATAATCAGCAACAGCATTCAGTCACTTGGCGATTAATGATGATGATAATAATATATTTTGATTCTAAGTGAAACATCTACTTTACTAGGTTATAGGACTTTTCTGCAAAGTTCGTCTAGGTAGGTACCACCGCTTTGTTAGTTATTCTGCCGCCAAGCAGTAGTGAGCAAGCACCACTGTGTTTTGGTTTGAAGGGCATTGTAACCAGTGAAATTACTGGGCAAATGAGACTTATGAACTGATCTCACAGTCTAGAAATCTTTTTTAGACTGCGTGATGTCTCAGGATGACGTGCACGGTGCGCGGTGTCACGCGAAACTTTAATTTAGAGTTCCGAGTGAAACTGCAATCTGTTATGGGCGGCCGTGACGCTGAAGACCAGGCGACCAACTAGCTCGTCACGTCATTCAATGACATTAAAAAAAACAGGTAGCGTTCTATGTTCAATCACTTATTTGAAAACATGCAGCGTAAATACGGAAATGTGCGTATAGATATAATTATTGACCGAGCGAACGAAGTGAGCGAAAGTCTCTGCTTCAACTCGCCAAATTTGCTTTCATCAGTATGGATGTACGTACTCGCGTAAAGGTCATTTCGGTTCGGTTCGGGCATTTTTCAACGAATCTTGGCGAAATATTGGTATACAAGTTCTACAGTTAAGTTCAGGATTTTTTTGTCGACAGCGATTTTAGATTGGTGGAGTAGGTTCTTGGTTCCTTTTTGGGGACAAAAAAGGGGGAAGTTTGCACACTCTAAAAAAAATCAGTCGTTTAAGTTGCTAAATTCCCTTGTCGTTTTTTTTTTTGTGCTACTGACGTAGCTTTTTAACTGTACGTTTTAGTAAGCTTAAACTCCACATCTTAATCTTTTTTGTCGAACGGTTTTTTGTCACTACGACTAGGCTCCTGAGTACGTGGCGTTTATGTTTATTTTTGACACAGTGGCAACACACCGTAGACGTTGTTACAGCATACACCGTCGCAGTGACAACATCCAGTGGACGTAGAGATAGCAACATACTGTCACAGTGACAACACACCGTAGACGTTGTTACAGCATACACTGTCGCAGTAACAACATCCAGTGGACGTAGGAACAGTAACATACTGTCACAGTGACAACACACAGTAGACGTATGAACAGCATACATTGTCACAACGACAACACCCAGTTGACATAGGGACAGCAATAACTGTCACTGTGACAACACACCGTAGACGTTGTGACAACATACACTGTCGCAGTGACAATACCTAGTAGATGCAAGGACAACACACATTAGACAAACTAACAATATTTTTTAAATATGGGGACCAAGTTATATTGGACGTTATGAAAGTACCTTTGTAATAGAGACTTATTACCTTAAACGTAGAGACAACTAGCATTGTCATATCTACAATGTTCGTGATATTTTCGAAGCTCAAAGGGGGCTAATACGGGGCGACAAAAATCCGTGTTTAAGTTCCTTTGTCATTGATATCTGCAAGAGTTTAAATTCGTGCAGTCGGGGTGTTCAAGTTCGTTAGACGGCTCCCATTTGTTAAGGGATTTTTGTCACCGCGTTTAGAAATTTTTTTGAGTGCAGCGGTGCCATTTACTAGCCTATCTTGATAATATTTGGCAGAAATATTGAGTACTTAATTATCCTAAAGAAGTATTTCAAATATGAGCAAAATTGGTCAAGAGGTTGTTAAGATATAAGGCCGTGAGATCTGAGTTCGGGACGTAGGGTAAGTACCTACCAACTAATAAGTAGGTACAACATTATGCCGTGTGGTTGCAAAAACGTTTCTCGCGAGGTCTACCGTTTGCATAACTACTACTTTATATGTACGATCTCTACGTAATTAATAAGTTTCGCATAGAACACGTAGGTATTCGCTTGAGCCAAAGCCAGTAAGATAGTAAACTACCTCTTTAATTCTTGGTACGCCAACATCGCCTCATGATATTTGAGATTAATTACTCTAGTTGTCTACACGCTAATGTTGTCGCCGGATTATGCGGCTCTCTGTGACGAGGGTCGCCGGACTGCTCTATTTGTGCTAACTTTTCAAACTAGTGTGCAAATGTTTTCCGACAATTTATACGGTTACACCATAATAATGTGATGTACGACATGACATGACTAAGCGATACAATAAGGTCTAAGCTATGTACCCAAATGCTATTAGTTATACAGTACCTAATTCCACTTACCTACATTTTAATGCTTTTTATTTGTAGTGTGTATTAAGCCGAGTCTCATCCTCGTGTTTTTTTGAAATATTACACAAAAACATCCAAAGAGTATATATAATTCTATGCACCTCGGAAGCCAAAACCTATGACAAATATGTATGGCCACGCCTCTTTGATGCGATGTTTTGTGTAATGTTTGTCAAAAAACACGAGGAGGAGACACGGCTTTAATCACACAACAAACAAACATTTGCACACTGTGTATGTATTAAGAAGTATGTATGTAAGAATGTATATACATATGGTTCAAATATTATAATACTGTTTGGTACTTCTCATCGCTGAAACCACTAAACGGATTTTGACGAAATTTTGGTAAGTAGATACTTTAGGTTCTAGAATAGGACAAAGAATACCTACATTTTATCCCAAAAAACTATGTAGAACTATGGGTAGGTGAGCAATTGACCATGTCCACGCGGGTGAAAGAGCAGGGCGTAGCTTTATAGTAACTATATCGAATAAAGAATAAAGAATCACAATATCTGATAACATATGTATTGAAGTTTTGGCGGGAACGTGAAAAAGTTCACGTCGTTGCATTGTATTATTTCACAAAACTTATGCTTTTTCTAGTGTTAATGTTTAAAATTAGTGGCATTTTACGCATTAAGTGCTGAATTACGAGCATGAGTGTGGGCAAGTGATATAATGTAGTGAAACGTGGTTTTTCGTGTTGCTTCCAAAATTCCATAGAAGCCTCTAGTAAAGTTGCCACTACTTTACTAGGGCATGACTTAGACTGGATTATGACTACCTGACTTAGACTGGACTATGACTACCCTGACTGACTGTGACTAAGACTTGACTTTACATGAAATATTTCATAATACGATGAAAAACTACAATACTTGACACTGGCTAAATACACTATGTGTGGAGCCAAAATATAAGAAAAAAAAAAAAAAAAAAAAAAACATATGTATCATCCAGCCAACCCGCACATGGCCAGTGTGGTAGATTATGGCCTGCACCCTCTCTCTATAAGAGAAGGCACGTGTCTTAGCACTGAGAACGTATATTATTAGGCTGACGATGAACTGTCCCAAGAGTAATGCGCAATATGCATGCACGAGTTCTAGCAGGATACAAGCAAATGATAGCCAACAGGCCTAATTCTGTATGAAAACACAGATCCCACGCAATACAAAACCACGTCGTTATCGTGTCTTGTTGAAATCGTGTAACAGCATTAGAAATATCTTCACATTACATTAAAGTTTTTTTTATTTTGAACAAATATTGTCATGAGATGATTTGATTTGATTTGATTTAACTTTTGACGTGTTGATGTTCCGGAACGCGTCTCAATGGAACATTATGATTTTTGACAGTTCAAATCGCACCAATTTCACATTCATTTCGCGCGGTTTCGTTTTCATTTTATAGAGAATAGATTTTTGCAGATTTCTAATGTAAGACAAGGAATTCGCGTGGTCCCGAAGTAAGGAATCGTAAAGTGGTCATACAGAATTAGGGCCCAGGAGTGACACTAAAACAATTAAAAACAAATTATAATATAAAGTATAAACTCTGTATATTATATAATACATCAAAGAAGTAACTATACCTCTACTAGATATACTAGATAGTGTAATCGTTACTTTGATACAAGTCATTGAGATGAGACGATGCCTTACACGTGTCACGATACACTTGACTCTATCGGGCATTGCCCGTGGTCCGCCTATTCAGTTTACCTGGGGGAACCACGGTGAATTTTTTTTTCATCCCACTAGCTCGGAAAGATTCTCTTTGTCATTCAAAATCTGGGCGCAAAAACGCATTTTAATCGCTAGCGTGGAAAGTGTTTTTAAAATTCGAACGTTTCTACTCAATAACTTTCTCGTCAAGAATTGATGATTTAATCACACATCTGCCCCAATTTAACCTTCTTGATATTGCCAGTCCAGTGAACTCATTAATACCACAGACTACCTCCTAAAAGACACCATCTTTTTCTCGTTCACCAACCTCATTTTTAGAATAATCGCACTGTCCAGCACCAAAGAGTATATAACCAATACGCTATCCAGCACGGCGACTGCGTGGAAAATGGATGAAAAACACTTTTTCCTTAATTTTCCACGAATCACGTGACGAGCTAGTCGTTTACCTGATGTTAAGCGTTACCGCCACCCATAGCTAAATTAATAAGCTAAAAACTATCTTTTCTTAGCCTTTTAGTTGTTTTTAATGCATTTTCCTCGCTGTAGTGAGGTGAAAAGTTGTGTGTTGCACTCGGCAGCAATGTTTTTCTGCGTCTCGTACCTTTGAAACCTTCGCTACGCTCAGGATTCAATTCAAGTACTCGCGCCAAAAACCAACTTTGCAGCCTTGTATAACAAATAACTATTTCCCGTGGTCCACCTCCATACGATTAAAAAGAAATGTGATTTGAAACCGCTCGTTATGTCCTGTATGTGTCATGCCCAAACAAATAGACCCGATGGCTTCTACGCATAATACTGGCAAACGTTTATTATTACTAGTATCCCATAGTACAAGCTATGCTTAGTTTGGGGCTAGATGGCGCTGTGTGAAATGTCCACACATATTTATTTATTTAATTAATTACTGTTTGGAAATTCTACATTTCATTTCCAACCAAGTGATTTTTCTATTTCCGAGGAGCTTAGTCCAATCCGATAAAAAGGTCGAATACCCCGTGACAAGAATAATTATGATGGCTATTATTTCTCCTCGCTTTATTCGCCAACATGAAAGGTACCTTACAGAGATAGGTAAAGGTAAGCTGGAGCAATATCCCAATTCCTCACAAAACTTTGCGGGATGCATAACAATAGCCTCAGAATATCGTATTATCTTCCTTCCTGAGTCTTAAACGGTTTGATTTATTATGGCGAAGACCCATCCGTTGCTCGAGTTTAGAAGCATCAATTCAGATTAAAATCAATTGGCAGATTCACGGAATTCGTTAAGGTAGATGAAAATCTTGTCGAAGATTGTCTTAGGCTGATGAATTACAATTGTTTATCAGGATTTAATTTATAAATCCTATAAATCGATATATAAGAAACACACAAAACTCCGTAAACTTAAATAAAATTCAAGTTAGGATTAACTTTCAGTCTTTTTAAAGTGACCTCCTAATAATAATTATAGGGAACTGTTTTACGTTCTTTATTTTTGTAGAAGAATAAAATGCGATGAATATTGAGCAATAATAAGGTATCTTAGCACAAAATGTAATGTTACGTGACGTCATGATATAGGTCCTGACCACATACCTTGAATATTTTCGCTCCCAACTCATCATGTACGTAATCAAGGTTCTAAGACCTTAATAACCAATTTTTAGTCGAGTCGTATAAGTATATACTTACTAAAAATACTTACTACTAATTTATAATCTGATCTAATGTAAAAGTTTGTTAGTTTTTCGCAACTATTTAAAATTTTAACAACCCAGTAACTCACTTAGCGATTATATCTCTTTTGAGAAAAGTTTATAACAAAGGTACTCGACAAAGGGCTCTACTGAAGTTTTTGATGAAAATATTTTTGTAAGACAAATTTCATGCTTAAGGTTACTGTAGAGGATGGGGTGAAAGTAAGAAAGAAGATAGGTAGATGTCCAGAACAAAATTGATGGAATGCGAGCGAGCGACGTGTGGGTGCACGTATATAGTTGGCGGATAACTGTTGAGGTGAAGTTTGCGAGTGCCGGCCTACCCCTCTCGCGCCCCTTGCATCTACCCCTGTCCCTGGCTCGTTAGCTACACACAAGAAGCCCGCGATCGCATTCCTTGCCTTTATTAATAAATTAAAAGAAAACAAATAAAAACATACAATAAATGCGTCGCTAACACACCCCACCCCAGTGCATCAGCACTCATTCCCCGTAGGAATTCTAGCGACGCGTGCCGCGGATCGCCGAAGCAGCCCTCTTGGCGTCTTGACGTCAACAACTCTGATGCGCCCATCTTTTCCAGGCATCACAGTGTGTATCAAGCCTTTGGGCCACACGTTCCGAGGAGAGGCAGGGTCCACTATCAGGACGAGATCTCCCACTTGCAAGGGTCTCTCTTCACTCAACCATTTAGTTCTTAGCCTCATTTCCGGTAGCACTTCCTTCACCCATCGCCTCCAGAATATATCGGCCAAGTTTTGCGACATTCGCCATTGTTTGCGCAGGTACATGTCGCATTCGCTAAACTCTCCGAGCACTGGCAAGTTTGAAGAAGTACCAATAAGAAAATGATTGGGTGTTAACGACTCGCTGGTATCAGGTTCCACAGTAACGTGTGTGAGGGAGCGGCTATTGACCATCTGTTCCACTTCTGCCATCAGCGTGCTGAGTACCTCATCTCTTGGGGCACGTTCGTTCAGCGTGGAATAAAGTGAGTTCTTTACACTCCTGATTAGCCGCTCCCATGCCCCACCCCAGTGTGGACTGGCCGGGGGAATGAAAGTCCAGGTCGTTCCATAGTTGACAGCCTCGCTCTTCAACACATCTTCATTTAGCTCCAGAATGGACTTCCTCAGCTCATTATCTGCACCTCTTAGGTTTGTGCCATTGTCTGAGTAAAGGTGCTGCGGCCAGCCTCGTCTGGCGGCCATCCGTCGCAGAGCCATAATCAAGGAGTCTGATGTAAGTTTGTGAACGATTTCTATGTGAATTGCACGTACAGTAAGGCAAGTAAACATAACACCATATCGCTTTTCGCGCCGTCTGCATACAGCTACTTCCATCGGCCCAAACAAATCTACGCCGCAGAAGGTAAAAGGCCGTTGGTGATGGGCCAGGCGAGCCTCTGGTAAGTCACCCATTCTGGGCGGTGCTGGCATGGCTTTTTTGATGCGACATAGCATGCACTTTGAAGTAACTGTTTTCACTGTAGGTCTGATACGAATTATCCAAAATTTTTGTTTCAGCTCATTCACAACCATCTCCCGGTTTCCATGGGCAGCCTTGATGTGGTAGTGGCGGACGATCAACATCGTGACGTGGTGGCGGCCATCCAGTATTACCGGCTGTTTCACCTCTTGTGATATTCCAGGTGCGGCGTTGATGCGGCCACCGACCCGGAGCACTCCATACTTGTCCAGGAACGGGGAAAAGGTAAGTAATTTACTTCTTTTATCTAATCTATTTTTATGTTTCAGGTTGGCGAGATCTTCAGGGAACGACTGGGCTTGTGAGTATGTCATCAGCAGGCGCTCGGCTCTCACCATCATATTACCGTCTATCGCGCCGGTAAGTTTTTTACATTTTTCTACAAACGATAACACACGACATGTTGTTTTCAGTAAGCGCAGCCAGGATGAAAACCTCTCTGGATCTGGTACAGCAGGTAAGATTTCAGTGATGACGTGAAGAGTTGCCACACATTCCAGGTCCACGTCTGATATGTTCGGCGGCTGTAATTCGCGAGGCCAGGTGCTCTCTTCTCCTTTTAAAAATTCAGGGCCGCGGAACCATTCATTCTCCAGTACTGAAAGCTCACAGTGTTCTCTGGTTGCAATGTCGGCTACGTTTAGCTTTGTAGGTATGTAACGCCAGTCAATTATTTGTGTTAGTTCATCTATTTCGCCGAGACGGTGAGCTATGTACACTTTATAGGTGCGCGTGTTGTTACGTATCCAGTGCAGCACTGTAGAGGAGTCACACCAGAAGTACGTCTTATGTATAGGAATTCTATGCTCTTTTATAATCGTCTCTGATAGTCTTGCAGCTAGGACAGCGGCCTGCAGCTCCAAACGGGGCACAGAAACATGTTTTATTGGGGCGACTCGACATTTACTCGCTACAAACGCAACTTTTATCTGGCCGTTATAATTATCTTTCCAGCGTAAGTAAGCTACGGAGCACATCGCTTGTGTCGACGAGTCGCAAAATATGTGTAGCTGTAGGTTGCTATAACCAGCGCCTGCCTGCGCGCCGAGACCAGACGAAGTGGGCGTGGCTTGCGGCCACTGCGCGTTGTTGAGTGCAGCTACACTCACCGCCGCTGGTGCATCTCCCGTCTCGCCCGCCGCTGCTGTGTTATAGTATCTAGGCATACGTATGTGACTCACGCGCTTTAGCATTTGCAGCCATTCCATCCATTTCGTAAACACGTTATCTGTTATCATTTCGTCCCAGCCGAGATTAAGTTTCCAGGTTTCTTGTAGCATTATTTTTCCTTTTATGGTAAATGGCGCCAGGAATCCATAAACGTCGAAGATAGACATAATTAATCTAAGCATTTCTCTTTTAGTAGGTCTTCTTTCACCAGTAATTATTTTTTCAGGAATTCTTTTCAGCGATAAATCGAAGCCTAGTGTATCTTCTTCCGGAAACCAGATTAGGCCAAGGGTGCGCTCGCCGTCATATTGTTGTCCGATTTTGAACTTTATAGCGGTGGATCCTAAGTTTTCTTTTGGTAAGCTGTCGATAACGGCCTCATTGTTACAGGTCCAGTTTCTAATGTCAAAACCGCCTTTTGAATGAATGTGCGCAATGTCAATTGCCTGTTTGATGGCCGTATCTTCGCTTTCCAAACTGTCTATGTAGTCGTCCATGTAATGCTGGGTGCATATAGCTTCCACGGCGGCCGGCATTGATGACTCATAGCGTTGAGCGTTTTTGTTTTTAACAAATTGTGCTATGAATGGGGAACAATTAGCTCCGAAGATTAGGGATGTCATCGCGTAGGTTTTTATTTTGTCATCGAGCGTAGATCTCCACAGGAACCTTAATGCATTTTGATCTTCAGGTATGATTTTCACTCTCAAAAACATGTCTCGTATATCCCCAGTTATGGCAATTTTATATTCACGAAATCGAAGCATTATGCCAAATAGTGATACCAGTAGATCGGGACCCGTCAGGAGGTAATCATTTAAACATAACCCTTCACTTTTAGCAGCCGCATCAAATACAAG
The DNA here is from genome assembly GCA_910589525.2 of Ennomos quercinarius. Taxonomy (NCBI): domain Eukaryota; kingdom Metazoa; phylum Arthropoda; class Insecta; order Lepidoptera; family Geometridae; genus Ennomos; species Ennomos quercinarius. The sequence goes on from OU342493.1 coordinate 10,220,665, forward strand.
ACGAAGCTTTTTTTTATTAGGGTTGTCGACTCCAAAATGCGGGAGGTACCATGTCTTTGGTGTTGTTTCAGTGTCGGTGATCTCCGTCGCGTAGTTATTTTGGAGCAGGTGGTCGATTCGATCTTTGTACCGTAGGGAGTAGCCTTCATCTGATTTTATTTTCTTTATCACACCCCTCAGCCTCTTTTCAGCGTTAGGATATGAATCAGGCATTTTGCAGTTGACATCTTTCCACGGTAGTCCTACGTGCCATCTCCCGTCAACCAAAGAAGATGTTCGCTCGAGGTGCTCAATAGCTCGTACATCATCAGCATTTTGTCGAGGTTTGCAGCTGATACCCATTGACTCAATCGTGAAGGAGCGTCGTACTTCCTCTTGCAGGTCGTGAAGTCTGCGGTCGCTGTCTGACGTCATCGGGTTCGTGTCTTCAGAGATGAACAGCGTGGAATGCAGCGCACCAGTGCGCCCGTCTGCAGCCCGTGGCGAGCTGCGCACACAGCCGTGTACACACCAACCCAGTGGAGTACGAGTGGCGTACAACTCCCCAGGTGAACCGTTAATTATTTTCGAAGGTAACATCAAATGGTAATTGTCCTGACCTATCAACAGTTCCGGTTTTCCATCACTCAGGTATTTTTTTATTTCAGGTAAACACTTCAAGTTCGTGAAATTAGGTGATAAGGTTTGCACTGGTAAGTCTAATTTATTAACACTGCGCGCTCGGAATGTAAACATAGTTCCATCTTTATTTGACACGTTCAAGTCCACAATTTCACTTTCGCACGCTAGATGGGTCGAATCCCATGCACCGCACACACGCATAGTTTGTTTCTGTCCGTGCACCCCTACGCGCGCCGCCAGCGCAGCGCTTATCAATGAGACAGTCGAGCCGTCATCAAGCAACGCGACACAACTCACTATACCGTTAGGTCCGTGGATGTTGATAGGCACAGTTTTTAATAACACACGGGAACTGTTTACTTTTATATGCGAAACTGTTTCAACCTGCACGTCACTGTTCTCACTGTTAGTGTCCTGTAATTCCGTTAAGTTAACACTATCTTGTCGTTGCGTATTATTGTCCTTAGCGTAGTGCAACAAACGATGGTGCGGCTGTCCACAGTTATCGTTATCACACGCGGGTGCCGTACAGTTCTCTTTGTTATGCGTTGACACTAAACACTTGTAGCATAGTCTATTTCGTTTCACAAAGAACCACCTAACTTTACGCAGCGACTTTTTGAACTTTTTACAGACTGGTAGCTTATGATTTGAAACACGACAAAACCGGCACTTATCGTCGTTGTTATTGTCACTTTGTACGAGTACAGTTTGCGCGCGATTTTGAACGTTATAGTGTTTACGTTTCACAGAAAGTTCACTATGAGCGTAAGTTAAGTTCACTGCAGCGCGTGATATCTTCACAGCTTCTCCGTCTAGGAACTCGGATAAAATCACGAGTTTTGACTTACAGCCTTCGTTGAAGTAAGGGTAGCTGAAGTCAGCCCACTTTGAGATGAGAATAGTAGGTAATTTAGATAAAATTACTGACACTAAGTTCATCGCACTTAGGTACTCATTTTGATTTTCTGCTAAATTGAGGTGTACGTCGTAGTAGAAATATATTTCCTACGCCTAGCAACCCCAAAATAGCCACCACCACTGACCTCTATAATACAATACTTGTATTATAGAGGTCAGCGGCCACCACCCATGCAATTTTAAAAGAAATAAAAGTTTAAAGTCAGTTGACTTTTTTTTTTTCTTCGGCCGTAATATTTGAAGTTTAAAAAAAAATCGTTCTGGCTAATTTTTGTATTGTCTGTGTCGATATTTTTATGTCATTGGATGCGAATGTATATCTTTTATACAAATAAAACAAAAAAGTAGTATGTCATCGCTTTTAATTTCGTAGAAATAAATATTTCGCTGAACAACATAGATTTATTTGACTGGGACAACTTTGCACGCTCCTGGCTAATTATTTTACTATTATAATGGACATAAAACGATGCGGATGTGGATGCGTTGTTCGTTCCTGTAACCGGAAACATAGAGTTTATGCTTTGAAAACAAACACCAGAGGCACAGGAACGATTATTCCCAAAGTGCCGAACGTGGCGGCCCGAGTTCCCGCCAAAAAAAAAATCTCTGCGTCACAAACATCAAAACGCGACGCGCACTGAGATTACAGTGGACAATCGATCAAAGTGTATTGACTAAATAAGACAAAAATATATAAACCAAATATTTCAAAAAAAAGTGTTTGGTTCAAAACCTAATAAAAATATAACCTATACTTACGTCCATGCAAAATAACCAAACCCTAAAATCGTAATCAACAGAAAAACAAACTGTTTATCAAATTTATACTTTGACTCTGAACTCTGAACTTGCGTTTGTTGTTGTTGTTCAGTCCACAAAACTCGAAAACTAGACGTTTTTGGATCCTAAACAAATAAATTAGCTAACATCGGTCAAGAGCTGGACATAGCAGTAACCAATCTCTTGATAATATCACACTTAGGTAATAGTTATAAAGGCAAGCATATTCCATCCTCGACCGCGACGCCACTTACCATCAGGTGAGACAGTGGTCAATGCAAGTGGTCAATGGTCAAATGCTATCAAAGGTAAAAAAGGCAAAAATTTGTGTATAAGTGCCTATGTTTTACCTTCACAATGCAATGGCTGTGCGGATTTAAATGAAGAGTGGAGATAGCTTATAAGCTGAATTAACACATATATAAATCATAAAATATATGATACCTTTTATTTTTTATCCACGGATGGAACCACGGGACACAGTTAGTCATAAATATTTTTTATCTGAAATTATTGAAGTCAAGCATTTAAGAGAAAACCCATTAAAAGTTGCTTTTGATCAAAAAACTCAATAAAGGAAAATCGTCCTTATATTATCTCTATCTAAGATTTAGAGAAAATCTAATAAACGGTATCTAAAAGTCATATCCATACTATTTACTTGGAAGGCTGCATGCATTTTTCAAAAAAGGAACGTGACCGACCTTTTTTGACAAAAGCACTCTCTGGATAATTTCATAAAATTAATTCAAGTAAAAAATCTCTTCAGCTATTTCAATAGTTAGCTACCTCTTCTTAGTAATCCCTTGACCTTTTTATAATAATAGGCTAAGCGACTGGATATTCGTAACAAAGACTCGAGGAAAGAATAGAATTTAGAAATCACTCCAGCCAGTCGCAAATCCTAGGGCATTATTATAAATGTTTAGGCATAGGCATCTATAAATTAGAAGAATAGAAAATAACATTATTTCGTAATATTACAAAAAACTTGTAATAATGATAAAATAGCAGTTACGAATAAATAAATAAATATAAGTGGACGTTTCACACAGCGCCATCTAGCCCCAAACTAAGCAAAGCTATGGGAACCAGACAACTGATAGAATACTTAGATACTTTTTTTAAATACATACATAGAATACAATATGACACCCAGAATAGTACTTTACAATTTTATTTTAGTATTTCTATTAATACTGTTTTCAAATATTTTATTACCCCTAAAAACAATGACTCGGTTAAACATTGTTTTTAGAATAAAATTACCATTTTCGCAGATTCTCATTACCTCACAAACAAAAGTAAGAAAAGGTAACCGCTAAAAATTAATAAATCACCCGAAATGCCTGGCCGTTTCACGTAATAACAGACAATATTTTTCGTCGGTCTTTTCTAAAGCATAATCTAATTTATTTACTGTTACTGAAAAATGATATTAAACGTAATCATCTACTATTGTTTTTCATAAAATCACATGGTTTTCATTAAACTAGACTTAAGACTGACATTATGCTATGAGAAATAATACCTATATCTAGGTATATAGGATTATTTTAATTCAACTGAAACCTTTTAGGTCACACTAATATAATTAAAACGATCATACATAATAGTTCTATATATTTCATTATAGTTTATTACATTAATTGGGTATATACACACATTTTTAGGGTTCCGTACCCAAAGGGTAAAACGGGCCCTATTATGGTGCGAGAGCCCACTGCACAAATACCTACGTCATCGGGTACCCCAATAGACTATCTTTAGATCGTTAATCGACATCTAAATATGTAAAAAAATCATGTCTGCCAGTTCCGATCCTGCCGGGTGATGGAAATAATTGAAACTTTTTGACGTATTTTTTTTGTCAAAATTTACCCAAATGAAAGTTCTGGCAACAGTTAACCATTGATTAATTATGTAAAAAAAATTGGTCTGCCATTGCGCACCCTGCCGGAAGTACCTGGCAAACCTGAAGAATGTGCCCTTCACACCCTTTACTTACCTCAGCGAATACTCCAATGAAACCTACGCCCAATAATGGCCAAGATGCCCTTGATAATAAATTAAAAGGTCTGCCAGGTCTAAACTTGGCGAAACTTAGTATTCAGAGCATTTGAAGTTGGTGGGGGTGGATTATTTCCATGACCCGGCAGGATCGGAACTGGCAGACCTGTTTTTTTACAGGTTTAAGTGTCGGTTAACGATCTAAAGATAGCCTATTGGGGTACCCGATGACGTAAGGCTCCGCTGTCCGTCTATCCGTCTGTCACCAGGCTGTATCTCATGAACTGTGATAGTTAGATAGTTGAAATTTTTACATATGATGTATTTCTGTTGCCGCTATAACAGCAAATACTAAAAAATAGAATAAAATAAATATTTAAGTGGGCTCCCATACAACAAACGTGGTTTTTAGCTCGTTTTTATAGATAACTAGCTTTTGCCCGCGGCTTCGCACGCTTGTATTGTGTTATTTCTACGTTTAGGTAGTCTAATAATAACTTAGTTCATGCATTTTCTATATACCAAACAACAAAATCCACTAAATCTTTTCGGAGCTCAGCAAGTATTAGCAGATTAGGTAGCACACGTGTAAAAATGTTGTTTGGGTAGTAGGTAAGTATGGCTTTTCACGTGTCATCACATCACCTACACATTGATAAAATAGTGGATTAGAAACTGCAAATCATAGGTACAATATTTAATTAAATATGTACCTACTTAGACCTACCTTATACTTAGACGTTAGTTTTTAAATATACGATAGGTCTAGGCATCTAACTAATAAAAGTTCTATAATATGGTATACCTACATACCAGTGATACGGTCGATCTTTTCCTTGTCATTTTCACTTAAACAAAAAAGTCTTCATAAGAGGTTCCCAACCCAACGCCGAAAGAAGACTCAAAAGCTCTCAGAAAAAACTCTTGAGCTAATGGCCGACCGGAGCGAAATGAAGCTGCAGTCTTCAGTTGATATGTCAGCCTACGGTGAACTCAATAGACGAATCTGGAGTTCCTTGCGACACGACTTGCGTGCTCTTAGTACTTCACGTATTGAGGCCGCAATTGAGCGGAACCAAGGCTCTAAAGTGTTCGCAAAGGATTCGTCTATTGGGCAACACCAAATGACAAAACTGAAGACCGAAAATGGTAGCGTCATTTCATCCAAGCCTGAGATTCTGAGAGAGATCGAGAACTTCTATGGACAGTTATACACCTCGACACGTAAGCCCGCTACTAACACAGCTCAGGACATCAGAGCCAAGTTAGTCCGACACTATACCGAAGATATCCCGGACGTCAGCCTGTACGAGATTAGAATGGCCCTCAAACAGCTTAAAAACAACAAGGCACCAGGTGAAGATGGAATTACGACCGAACTTCTGAGAGCGGGTGGTAGACCGGTACTTTTAGTCCTCCAGAAGTTATTTAATTCTGTCATCCTTGAAGGTATAACGCCAGAGGCATGGCACAAGAGCGTGGTGGTGCTCTTCTTCAAAAAAGGCGATAACACCTTATTGAAGAACTATAGGCCCATCTCGCTCTTGAGTCATGTGTATAAGCTGTTTTCGAGAGTCATTACGAATCGTCTCGCACGCAGGTTTGATGAATTCCAGCCTCCCGAACAAGCTGGTTTCCGAAAAGGCTTTAGCACCATAGACCACATCCATACGCTGCGCCAGATTATACAGAAGACCGAAGAGTATAATCGGCCGTTATGCCTAGCGTTTGTGGACTATGAGAAAGCCTTCGATTCAATCGAGACTTGGGCGGTGCTGCAGTCCTTGCAGCGATGCCAAATTGACTATAGGTATATCGAAGTTTTGAAGTGTTTGTACAGTAAGGCCACTATGTCAGTCCGACTACAGGACCAGAGTACGGAACAAATTCCATTGCAAAGAGGCGTGAGACAGGGAGACGTTATTTCTCCGAAACTGTTCACAAACGCATTGGAGGATGTTTTCAAGCTCTTGGAGTGGAAAAGATCTGGCATCAACATAAATGGCGAGTACATCACTAACCTTCGTTTTGCCGATGATATAGTCATAATGGCGGAATCGCTCGAGGACCTTAGCACCATGCTCAACGACCTCAGTAGAGTCTCCCAGCAGGTTGGTCTTAAGATGAATATGGACAAGACAAAGATCATGTCTAATGCTCATGTTCCACCTATACCGGTAATTGTTGGGAACGATACTCTCGAAGTTGTCGACAAGTATGTCTACCTAGGACAGATTGTCCAATTAGGTAGGTCCAACTTCGACAAAGAGGTAGCGCGAAGAATCCAACTCGGCTGGGCAGCGTTCGGGAAGCTTCGTCCTATCTTTTCGTCCAAAATACCGCAGAGCCTGAAAACGAAAGTTTTCAATCAGTGTGTGTTGCCAGTGATGACTTATGGAACTGAGACATGGTCTCTTACTGTTGGCCTCATTAGTAAGCTCAAAGTCGCGCAGCGAGCTATGGAGCGAGCTATGCTCGGTGTTTCCCTGCGAGATAAGCTCCGGAACGAGGAGATCCGCAGGAGAACTAAAGTGACCGATATAGCTCTTAGAGTTAGTAAGTTGAAGTGGCAATGGGCAGGCCACATCGCTCGTAGAACTGACAACCGATGGGGAAGAAAGGTTCTCGAGTGGCGACCACGAACCGGAAGACGCAGCGTGGGCCGGCCCCCCACTCGGTGGACCGACGACCTGGTGAAAGCCGCGGGGAGCCGATGGATGCAGGAGGCGAGCAGCCGCTCAAGGTGGCGTGCTCTGGGGGAGGCCTATGTTCAGCAGTGGACGTCTTCAGGCTGTTAATGATGATGATGATGAAGAGGTTCCAGTAAATTTTGTTTAGGTACTAAGTATACCTACCTAAATAAAAGGTAGGTAATCTATTATTTAGGCAGTTTAGAAAAATACAAAACAATCACTGTTTTCGTCAGCTTTTCATATCCGCGCGCGCGAAAAAAACAAATTTACTCTGTGCATTCACCACATAATTTTTTTTTACTTTCTGATGTTTGGGTCGATACGAATTGAGTATTTAGCCAGTGTCAATAATAAATTTATAAAATACATACTTTACAGCTGGAGTATTTATTGCATTTACCTATACGATGCGTACATAATTAATTTTGTTAATACTAATTAGAAATCACAAGTACTTACGTACGCCACTGTAAAAAGAGTCGACATTTATATTAAGTCCGCTATTTTTCAGGTTGTTTCATTCCCACTGCACTTTCAACATAGTGGTGGGAGTGAGAAAATAACATGTGTACAAAGCTCTAATCAGATTCACTTTTGCAAAGAATGTTTCATTTTTAGGGTTCCGTAACAGTTTTAAAATAAAAGAACCCTTAGATGTAAAATCACTTTCTTGTCCGTCTGTTTGTCTTTCATAATTTATTGCTCTAACCTGTGGTTTGTCCTAAAGAGAATATAACCGCTCAGTTTGTTTAGTTCATTGAAAAGCCCACAGATCTAAAATATTTTGACTATTAAAACTCATTTACTTACGTGAAAGAAGAAGAAGAAATCAAAACCGAATGGTTTTTTTTTATATTGACTACTGTTTCTGCCAAATACGGCACAATTTTGCCACTAACCATGTGTCACAGACCTACCACTTCTTCGTTAATGGCTTTCTATCGCTTTTAAGCAATAATGAGGCTTTTTATTTTAAAAAAAAACGCTGGTTCCGCTTCTTTTCTAGATGGCGCTGTAAGTATATAGTTTAAACCTTTCAAACCATAGAGTAGTTTAAACATAAGAAAATGCTTAGAGTAACTACAAAGAAATGTCAAATTCAGTTGAGTGGACCACGAGTTCATTGTCTGTAGTATCTCCTACAGAGCCTGAAAACGAAAGTTTTCAATCAGTGTGTGTTGCCAGTGATGACTTATGGAACTGAGACATGGTCTCTTACTGTTGGCCTCATTAGTAAGCTCAAAGTCGCGCAGCGAGCTATGGAGCGAGCTATGCTCGGTGTTTCCCTGCGAGATAAGCTCCGGAACGAGGAGATCCGCAGGAGAACTAAAGTGACCGATATAGCTCTTAGAGTTAGTAAGTTGAAGTGGCAATGGGCAGGCCACATCGCTCGTAGAACTGACAACCGATGGGGAAGAAAGGTTCTCGAGTGGCGACCACGAACCGGAAGACGCAGCGTGGGCCGGCCCCCCACTCGGTGGACCGACGACCTGGTGAAAGCCGCGGGGAGCCGATGGATGCAGGAGGCGAGCAGCCGCTCAAGGTGACGTGCTCTGGGGGAGGCCTATGTTCAGCAGTGGACGTCTTCAGGCTGTTAATGATGATGATGATGAGTATCTCCTAAATAGTCTGTGGTGCATTCTTCTCAAGTAAATTGAAGTGCAGCAGAACTGCGAGACAGATAAACGTTAATATTATGATCCAAAATTAAGCCGAGCTATCGCGCAACGAAAATAGAATAAACGAAACAGTTTAGAGTTGTCAGTCAGTATCGTGACACATTTCCTATAACCTGTGGTCTATGCTGGAAACAGTGACAGTGACAGATTTTGGTAAAACCACAACTGGCGCCATCTATTGGGTCATACATAAAACACCATTTCTTTTTTTTAAATAAAACTCCTCATTCTGCCAATGTCAAGTGAGTAAAAATTTGTACGGTTATGGCATGTCAAAGTTCTATTTTGTCAGTCAAAATGCCATCAGTAAAATGGTGGATATTTTACTGAAGCTCTTACTCTTATTTTACTCTAAAAAGCCGTTGAAGAGAAAACGAAAATGGATGGTTATAAAAACGTGGAACCATTTGCCAACACTCGTGCACGTTTACGAACACTTAAGGAATAATAATCCACCCTTATTAAACATTGAAATTCAAAAATACACAGGTTTTGGTAATAAAATCAAAATTCACAACCACCATCGTCAGATTTTCTTCAAAGAGCTCCAACCGAACATTACACGGCCATGTTGCTAATTCGAGGATCTTACCCTAATGTATAATTATACTTACCTACATCTAAGTGTTTTAAAACATTTTTCATAAAATATTTCGTATCATTGGCAAATACAAATGTCGTCTAAAGCCAAAATAAAAAAAAAACATCTTCCTTTACACTAAATTGTTTTGATTTTCTTAGAGTAGCGGTTGGTACTAATATTACTCTTTGGTCATTGTGGCACAGAGTGTAGTCGATTGTTTTTTTTCTAATCTGTGACAATATGTGGTAACTTACAACCAAAGCTTACAACATACCGTTAGTAGCAAAAAAAAAAACATGAGTCGGCCATGTTGTTTAAAACTCCGATTCGTTTCGGAATGAAATCTCAATAATTGTCATCAATTTTTTTTAACGATATATCAATTTTAATATATCCTATGTTAAGCGCTGGTTATTTCTAAGCATATCAGTGAAAACCGCATGAAAATCCATTCAGTATTTTAGGAGTTCAGTCATAACAAACAAACAAACAAACAAACAAACAAACAAACAGACAAAGTATTTAAAAAGTGGCTTAACGTGATCAGCGGCTAATTTTAAGCCAACCTGTGTCATTTTTTTCTTGATATCTTGCAATTACAGACTTTTTTATCTCTACAGTTTTATTATATGTATAGATGGCACGGAACCCTTCGTGCGCGAGTCCGACTCGCAATTGGCCGGTTTTTTTATATTAAATGAGTTTGCATTTGACTACGTTTCACTTGATATGATTGAAAGTGAAGATGAATAAGGTCCGCGACGAATCACGGATCCCAGAATAAAGGTACCTATTATTTACTCCGGTTTTGAAAAGATTATAATTATATGGCAGCAAAGACTGATGCGGATTAATTATGTTGCCACGTAACCGGGAGTTCATTCCGCATATTAGTACAAAGACAATATTTTCAAAACCGCTATAGGTATGAGTACAATAAACTATAACACCCATACCTACCATACCTATAATATAAACATTTAGTTCTACAAATAAATATAAAAGTTTTAGTAGATACTGTTTTTTTCGTTTTTTTATTGTTGATAGGCAAAGCATTTGACCACTGTCTCACCTGATAGAAAGCGATGATGCAGTCTACGATGGTACATGCTTGCCTAGATGATACCTGTTCACTCTCGATTTGAAGACACCTAGATCATAGTTAGCTGGAAACAAGGTTGGTTATCAAAAATTATTATTACTTTAAGTTTCAGTTTATCAGGCAAGACATGCTAGTCCACTTTAAATCTTGTAGGTACGTTCTAGGTATACTTAATTAATTTGATTCCGCAAAGGGTGTAGACCTATAACTTCGGCCCTCAAAGAGATTTATACCGAAACCCCGAAATGTCGCTCAATGCTTAATCCAATTTCCACCCAATCTTTTACTGGGGCTCCCTTTAAATTCGTTTTATGTATTACCTTAAATGTACCTAACTCAACAAAAAATTGGTTGAAATAATTAGCAATGCAGTAAACAAAATTCCAAAATAATTTGCCTGATCTTTCTGTGATTAGCGTGACATAAATTAGCGATAATTAAATGCAGATACAAATTCTAAAACGCAAATAAACTTTAATTATTAGACATATTTAGATAGTTTAGATATTATTATTATCAGCCTGTATTTTCCCACTGCTGGGCAAAGGCCTCCCTACCTTCCTTCCATTTCTCACGGTCTTGAGCTGTTAGGGGCCAGTCTAATTGGTGGGAGTCGAGCTCGTCACGCCATCGCCTTCTTGGTCTGCCGCGTTGCCTTGCCAGGGGCCCATTCAGTGGTTATTCTGGCCCAAAGTTCGTCATGCATGCGAATGACGTGACCAGCCCAGTCCCATTTCAACCGGACAGCTTTTTGAGTGACGTCTGTAATTCGAGTTCTGGAGCGCAGTATGATGTTGCGAATACGATCAGTGAGCTTTGCTCCAAGGATACTACGCTCCATCGCTCTTTGACACACTTCGAGTGCGGACCTTTGATGTTCTGTCAAAGACCAAGTCTGTGCGCCGTATGTAAGAATGGGGAGAATGCACACGTCCATGAGTCTCTTCTTGAGGGAAAGTGGAAGATTACCCTTCATCAGATCTTTCATGGCCCAATAGCTCCTCCAGGCGTTTTCAGTGCGTCGTGTGATAGTTTAGGTAAAGTGTAGTATATTTTATTGGTCAATAATTTATTAGATTGTAATTATAGTAGCAGTACTTATCATAATAAAACGAATAGATAAATGACAGAATGAGACAGCTAAAACGAACAAAGTGTACATAAATTAAATGAACGGTAAGCAAAATTGCTTATACTACTTAAAAGTTTACACTGAATCAATAACAGCGAAGATCGACGAAGTTCACAAAGGAAATCGGTGAACTTCTTCTTCAGTTCGCGAAAATAAAATGTTGTTTTCCTGTCTCGAAAGAGTTTTCAAACAATACACAAGAAATAACATTTACTTATTTTGTAATCAGAATTTTATAATAAAGAAGATATAAAGGTACATTAAACAACATACAATCAGGGATACAATAACGCACGTGTGCAGGTACAGTATACGTGTAAGATATACATTAAATCTGAATCATATATTTACTGACATTTCAATTTTATCTTGTTGTGGTTTTGTCATTGAAATAAAGGTTTTCCAGGCTTCACTAGCCAGGCTCTACATTGTTGGGACGGATTCAAATCAATACAAAAGTAGGGAAAATATTGCTTACCTATTCCTATTTCCATATAAAACAAAAATATTGAAAGCTCAGTATTATCATGCAGCTCACGGCAAACTTGGACGTGCCTCGTTTGCCGATATTTGAAACAATGCCAGTCCTTGACAAGAAAGCACAAATCAAACTATATCGTATCCATTTAACTATTTTAACTGTCGTTAATATAATTTATTGCAGTATAGCTATTTCGCTGCGGTATTTTATTATTGGTTCCAAGAACCGCCGTTCCGACTTAATGGTCGGTGACCACGAAGTTTTCGATATCCATTGAATTGCGGGAAACTCCTGAAAGGTTACCGAAATATTTTTTGCGAGTCTGTTGTTGACAACCATTCCATTTAAAACGTTGCAAGTTTTAAAAGCTGTTCGCGTTTCATTTTTCTGGATAAGAATCTCGAGTATTACCAATGATTTCGTAAATTTTGTTGGTACTATTACCAAAAAAATTGCAGATTCATGTACATAACAATTATTGGTAATATGTAGCTACATATATTTCGTATGTAGGTATATCAGACAGTAGCGTTTAATCATTTATTTGAATTAATGAAGAAAGAAAAGGGTGCAACTAAAAACGGCTAACACCAGCATGTGGGATCATATTTCACTTCCAATAGGTATAGGTACAGGTAGAAGTTTTCACATCCATAAACATGAATAAAATATTATGATCAAATTGTCCAATATGAACAAACAGCATTCAAAATGTATGCGTCACCCACATGCTGCACGCTTATTGTGCCCATCTATGCATATAGATGTACAATAAGGCCTCCCTACTATAACAAACCTCAAAACTCCAGTCCCTGTTTGAAATGCAAGATCACGCTGTTCCGCGATAAAAGAAAACTTACGCATAAAGATTATGGAACAGAGAATGTTCCTCAATCTTATACCGAAGTTTGTTTTCAAAGGAGCCATTGTTTTAGTCAGCATACTGTGCATATATGTGGGCCTGGTTACAGTAAACAAGTAGGCCGGTATGGGACGTCGTAAGTGGCACAGTTAGAGCTTTGTCATATCTAAACAGCTGTTTCTGTCATAGCTTGGGCTGGTTATACGACAGTTTCATGTGACAGCAGCAAAGCGCAACGGTAACGTTGGAACTTCTCGGCTGAAATAAATCTTAAGACGTGGAATGGTAGATATTGTAGTAGGAGGTCGGTTTACACTATGTATAGCTATAGGTTTTGTGTAGGTATGAATTAAGGACTGTATTATGAGCACAAGGTAGGTTGGTTTGTGTTGTGCTGTTTATATATAAGTGAGCTTTTAGCGCACAATGACATACCTACGCTTAGAGCTTTTACTTGCTTTATATTTTAGACACAGCTAAATCAGTGCCATTTTTTTTAGTTTTTTATAGTTTTTATAAGTTTATTTTTATGTAAACGAATGACGTGACGAGTTAGTTGTTCGCTTGATGTTAAGCGTCACGGCTGCCCATAACAGTGACTGTATTGCGCACGTCATCCTGAGTCCTGAGACATCACACATACTACCTAATAAGATTATTAGACTGTGAGATCAGATCGTAAAGTCTCGTTTGCCCAAGAATTTCACTAAGTTACAGCGCCTCTCAAACCGGAACACAGTAGTGCTTGCACACTACTATTTGGTGGCAGAATAACTGGCAAAGCGCGCGGTGGTACCTACCTAGACGAACTTTGCAGAAAACTTCTGCCACCTAGTAAATAAACTAGATGTGTTTTTCCAGGTACCATTTGTAATTTAACCGCTTTTACGAAGAAAATTTACATTTTTCGAGGTACCCTTATGATGATATCTGTAGTATAAGGAATTCATGTCTAAACAAAAAAATAAAAATAAATAAGTAAGTACTTACCTAACTTAAAGATGAAAGAAAATTTTTTGGAACTTGCATGGTTGCTTTACCAAACATTAAAAGTAACTTGGCTTGCTTGTATAGCTATTAAATCTTGTTTCACTACCTGCGAATGCAATTTTTATTAATAAAGACAATAAAAATAGTTCATATTAATAAGTGGAATACCTTGCCGTTGTCTTTGTTTCCAGCTAACTATGATAACCTGGGTGTCTTCAAGTCAAGAGCGAACAGGTATCTTCTAGGCAAGCATGCACCACCGTAGGCCACGCCATCACTTACCTTTAGGTGAGACAGTTGTCAAATGCTATGCCTATAAATTATAACAAAAAAAAAACTTTATCCCGACTGAGTGTTTGACAGATACGTAGGCACCTACTAGTACGTTTATATGTCGCTATTTGCTGAAGCCTTTTTAAAGGATAAATAATATATATATACATCAAACTATTTTGAGACAACCGTTGGATTTGGAAGTTGGATGGAGATTAGAGACTGAAGGAAGCTAAGAGCTTACTGAGATCTATTACAAAGAATATGATGGCTTGGCAGGAAAAGGTTAGTAGATGAGCCAAAATCATTAGACGTAGAGAATTGATATGTGTACGGAGAGTCTTCTTTTTTTTAAATAATTATATATATTACATGCTCAGTGTTTCCCGGCGAGATAAGCTCCGAAATGAGGAGATCCGCAGGAGAACTAAAGTGACCGATATAGTTCTTAGAATTAGCAAGTTGAAATGGCAATGGGGCCACATCGCTCGTAGAACTGACAACCGATGGGAAAGAAGGGTTCTCGAGTGGCGACACGAACCGGAAGACGCAGCGTAGGCCGGCCCCCCACTCGGTGGACCGACGACCTGGTGAAAGCCGCGGAGAGCCGATGGATGCAGGAGGCGAGCAGCCGCTGAAGGTGGCGCGCTCTGGGGGAGGCCTATGTTCAGCAGTGGACGTCTTCGGGCTGATGATGATGATGTGATATGTTAAGAAAGAATTTCAGAAAATTCAACATCTAAGCAGCTCTTGATATTGTTACCTATAATTATGCTTAGTATCTACAATAATTTAATTTGAATTTTCTAAGGACTGTGTGATGTCTCAGGATGACGTGCGCAGTGCGCATGTGTCAAGCGAAACTTTATTTTTGATTTCCGAGTGACACTGCAATCTGTATAATAGGCAGCCGTGACGCTTAACACCAAGTGCACGACTAGCTCGTCATGTCATTCGTTTACATTAAAAAAAAAAGACTTAATATCATCTTGACTTGTAAAAGTGCTAAAAATACCCTATTTGCAATAATTTTTTTGACTTTTTCATCACATAGGGTTAACATGACATTTAAAACATGATATTTAAAAACGTTTCTAATAAAATATTTTTAAAAATCTTTAAAATACTACTTTTGTAGGTAAGAAAACATTGACATTAATTTCATAATAGTCATAAGCCTCATTAGTTAGCTTAGTTTTATTCCAGTACATCCCCCAGTGCAGATTGCGGTCACCTACACTTTAACGTCTGTATAAAAGTTATTATGAAAGCGTAAATATATTTTTTCCAGGCGCCACCTGCCATCGTAGAAAAAATACAACATTGCCAAAGTAACTTAGCCTTAATTAGAAATAAGATCTTACGAGCACTTAATTAATTGCAAAATTAAATTATATTCTAAGGTCGATAGTATACTGAGGGCAGGCCAAAATTAATTTCATTTGGAGCTTTGAGTGCTACTGGAGACTCGGATGATACCTACTATAAATTGCTATATATTATATTTACTTCAAAAGCTGTCAAGGCAGAAGGAAAAATATAACAAAACCATTATTTTAGTGTGCTAATGCGATAACTGGATACTAGTTGTACGATTGTCACTAGGTATATATTAGGATGGCGAAAAAGTTTCTTCGCATTTTTTAGGAAAATTCTAATCACTTATTAATAAAATTTATTTACATTTAACTAAAGTATGTAGGTACCATTTCGTTCGATAACTTTTTGCCATCTTGTAAGTAGGGACATGATCCCATTGCTATAGAAATGGCAGTCCTCTCGTGATGTTAACCTGACACTGCATAAAAAATTCTGAAGAGACCGAAACAGGTGGAAATCTGAAGGTGCAAGGTCAGGACTATACGGCGGATGCATTATCACCTCCCAGCCAAACTCTCTTAATTTTTGCTGAGAATCCCACCACACACACAGCATCATCTTGTTGCGAGTTAACCCGGGGTTCGCCACAGTCTGTGAAGCCTGACCGGCCTTTGACCACGACCTTTTTCGCACGTTCTTGTCTTACGTGATCCACTTTTCATCACCAGTTATCAGTTTCTTCAAAAATTGTTCGGTTTCATTACGTCGTAATAAAGAATCACAAATGAGTACACGGTTCATTAGATTTCTTTCAGTGAGCTCGTGAGGTACCCAAATATCGAGCTTTTTTGTGTACCCAGTTTTTTCAAATGCGCCAAAACTGTTTTGTGGTCAATTCCCAGTTCTTCAGCTACGTCGTAACTACTGATATGCCGATCTTGCTCCACTTTTTCAAAAATGGTGTCCATTTTATCCGTAATAGGGCGACCAGAACGAGGTGCATCTTTGACATCAAAATTTCCGGATTGAAAATGCTTAAACCAAATTTGTGGTACTCTCACAGACACTGCACTAGGTCCATAAACATCGCAAATTTTTTTCGCAGCTTGCGTTGCATTTATACCTTTTTTGTAGTAAAATTTTAAAATGTATCGAGTTTCTTCATTAGATTCACTCATCTTCACAGTACGAAAAACAAATAAAAATCACACATTTTCCTAATTTGAATATGGAATTATCTTCTTTAAAATTTAAACTTTTAATGATACCAAAACCAGCCAGATAAAAATAGTATAGCCAAAGAGATTTTATTACAAGGTCATACTATAATGCGAAAAGACTTTTTCCCCAACCTAATATGTCGTGGCCACATCATAGATGCCCACATCATGAAATGCTCGAGACTTTCGTGAAGTGGCCGTTTTTCATAATGTAGGCAACTTAATTTGACCATATTATTATCGTGAACATTTCACTATTTGTCATCCACAATTCCCCATATCGTAAAAATAGGGTGTCCATAAAATATTTAATGAAAATTTGGTACGGTTCAAGAATTTATTTCTCAAAAGAATTACAAAAAAATCACTTACATTAAAAGTAAAGTTATAAAAATGTGCCGGTGGGCACGTTTTACATTTATCTATTTTTCAAAGTGAAAAAAATAAAACAATGGAAAAGTATTATATTATATTATGATAAAATGACATATATATAAATAAATTGGTACACCGCATCATAGCTCTATGATTCAAAATGTGTAGTACATTATAATAACATTAGAAATGGTTATGATTTCCTCCATCTAATAACGGTTTCCTATCGTCGTCGTTGTCGTTAAATTACGTGAGTGTTAGCCGGTTGCTAGTTGTTTGGTTTCCTATCGGTTGAAATCCTGAAAAGCTCTCTCCATTCTGTACAAAGTGCACCACATTCAACGCTCAGACGACATTGTCATATACAACTAGTAGGTACATGTTAACATGGCCACGCAGGCTGGCACGACTGTCGGACCGACACGTTGGTAATCCCCTTAGTGTGTAACGAAGTAGCCAAGTGCCAGCAGATAACTAGCTATTGCACTTTGGGGTATTTTCAACATTGCTAAAAAAGCGCTTTAAAAGCGCTTTCAATACTCCGCCCGGCATTAAACGAACATCGTTGTCATCGATGCAGTTAAACTGTTAATACACTGCTTTTTCAGAGTGGATTTCAATGAGCAATGGGATTATGCGAATTCGTTTATAAAGTTTGTAATACAAAATGTAGGTGGAAGTAGGTATGTATCTCATGCTGGAGACGCTAATACGTACTACGACATTATTTTACCGTATAGAATGTTCTTTTGTTTTTTACTGAAAACTACACAGGTAGGTGGGTAGATATTTATTATTTTGTTTTGCAACTAAACAATTACGTCTATAATAACTAATCATCATTATAATAACTAAACAACGTTTTATAGTTATTGTAACAACATTCTTCAATGTTACACACATGGTGAAATAGCACACTTCACTAATTGAATAAAGGTATAGGTAGATGGTGTTTATAACTGACTGCCAAGACAAAAGTTAAAGTCTTAAGAAAAAAAACCAATCACGTGATTGTGGGGTTACCCGTAGATACATCTTAATTCCCAATACCCAGAAATTACCGGTTTTGCACATACTATAAGATTTCCGAAGAGAATTAGATGTCATCACTATCACGATCATGTCATGATCTTTTAATCATGTAGCTCTGACCACACTTAGATAGAGATAATTGTGGATGATGAACAGTTTTTGAATCCTTTTTTATCATTTGCTTTTCTATGTAGCGGGCCAGCCATATACATGGCATCAAAATTGTTATTACTAAATCTATGAAATTACTAACGAATTAAATTTAAAGTCAATGTTGCAATATTTTATATCTATTTTAGCAGGGATACAGCTTAAACGCAGCGGGTATCATTCCCATTATGGTATCGTAATTTCAATGTTAATGCCGTAAAATTTAAATTGTTTAAATGTTTTTTTGTATCATATTATTCCGGATATTAGTATTTGGCTCTACAATAGATATTATGCGCAATGTGTATGCTCTATTATTAACTATAAGTAAAACAAAATAACTTTGGTGTTTCTTAACCTTAGCTATGAATTGAAATCCAGAAATAGCTAGGTAACTACGGAAACTTTACTACTTATCTGATGATTTGGCTTAATATGCTTTTCTTCTTATTTGATTAGTGGTTTTTAAACGCTGTTTGATGTTTTTCTGCCCGTTTCGAAGTGAGACAAGTGTACGGTATGGCTTATTATTAATAGCTAGGTATTTAATGTAAGTTTTTTCTGTGTGTGTATTAAAAAAATTACGCAAATGCATGTATTTTATTTTTAATATTCGTAGCTTAGATGTAGTTGAGAATGATGATATTGTTATTATTACGTTCATCAAAGTATTTAAAAAAACAACATCCCACCCAGACAAGTAGAATAGCATCTCAACATAGACACCAGCAAATCTACACAAGCGTTTATGTCTTACAGTGTGGTTTAAGTCACTTCATAGATTTTGTACCATTTGTTTTGGCACTACAATTGCAAATGGGTGCTAGAGTTGGCTTGGCATCCACTCGCATAAAGTTTAGCTGTTATCATCAGCCCATACGTTCCCATTCCCACTGCTGAGACATAGACCATCTCACGTAGAGAGAGTATTAAAAATAACTGGTCTCTCTTCTGCTTCTTTTTCTTAGCAATATCCTATAGGCTGCTGACCCAAATGCAGACTATAGGATGTGGTCCCAACATGACATGATGAAGAATTTTTTGTTCTTCGTAAACATGTCAGTTTATTACTGTTTTACTTCATCATTCGTGAGAGCAATTACAAGCTTCGAAAATAAATCAACTAAGCGAGATGCAAACCATGGTGCGTACAATTGGAAATCGTAATGCGACCGTAGCAGCACCACACTCACTCCATAAAGTTTTTGTACCTACATTTTAAACTTAGACGAATAGTTGTTTAACCTTCTTACTTATTGTTATACAATAGGTAACTATATAAAGTTCCCGACATTTATGTTTTTTAGGGTAACAAGCGTGAACTAAACTTTATTATAAGCCTAAATTGCTTTATAATCATAATACTAAGTTCTTACATGACTTATAAACGCAAATTAGGCCAGCCCTCGAAACCAAATGAGGGAAACGGCAATACAAAAGGTCAGGTAGAACCTTTACTATATTTGGTATACAAGTATGAAATCATACAAAGTAGGTAGTTTTCCTTTTTATGGATGGAATGGACGTTGATATTTTGTTCTTTTTTTCTCTATTTTATAGGATTGTCTATAAGTAAATCACTTTTTTCTTTAATCTGTGTCTACTGTTCTATACTGACTGTGCACTTTAATCTGTACTAATCTTGCTTCATGAACAACCCAATGATGCTCTAATTATCTGAGGTCATTAGATTTTTCAACCCACGGCTCGCGGATCTAAATAATAACGAAAATATTTTAGGTCAGTAAAAAATATTTGGTCACCTTGTACGACATGACAGCTTCATGAAAAACATCATAGAAGAAAAGGTAGAAGGAAAGAGAGGAAGAGGCAGACCTAGAAGGGCGTATACATTGTACAGATCAAATAAAAGAAAAGATAAATGTCATGTCGTCCGGGGAAGTCAAAGAATTGGCTGAAAATAGAGAAACATGGTGATTACTCCACCAACAAGAGCAGGCCTCTTAAATAAGTAGAAGAAGAAGTCTAAACAATGTTTTGACCACCACGTAGCAGGAAGTGGACCCAAAAATTATTTTGTTTCTTACTTTTGATTTGAATGTGTATTTAAAAGTGTATTATTCCCTGAGCATGCCCTGAGCCTACAAAATCTGCGTCTCTCACAGATACCGCAAAAATATGTACATAAATGATATTTTCCCCGAAATACCCTACGACGCGCGACGCAACGCACCGAAATTGATAAATGAGGTGTCAAAGAGAATGTTTCCTCAAATGCTCCCTACATTACATTTTGACCCAGTTCTTGGAAAATTGTACGAAAAGTAGTGAAATAGTAATGGTTAAAATGTAATCTAGATTTAAAAAAGGCTCTACAACTTAGAGTAGGTACTTACATAATTATATTTTGTGTAAAATATACAATTAATATATTTTGTGTAAAATTTTAAACTTCTTTTGATATACCTTCGTTTAATTTTAAATTGATTTCTTTCGTTTAGTATAGGTGCCTAAGTAACACGCGATGGTTACATACTCACAAACGTTTAATTATATACCTACCTACTATAAATATTTATGAAAACCACCATACTCCCATTCTCATACCGATAAGTAATTATCTTGACCTAGGGATCCTCGAAGGGAAGGGCCTCCTTTATTCCATGTTCTGCTAATTAAGCACCCATTGTCTTCCATTAATTAATTCACACAATGTGAATAATGAAATATATTTCAACACATTTGTCTTCGCCCAAAAAGGAAAAGTATGTTTCGGGAAAATGCTATCATGCTGAACAATAAGCACGTGTTTTTGTATAAAAAAATAGATTTGGATATACCTATTGTGATTATTGCCATAATTATTATCACATCTATCTCGATGCCAGTATATTGGACACGCTACATTCATAGTAGTCAAGTAGGCTCGAGCATTTAAACTGTAAGGTCAGCACGGCAAGGTAGTCCTTCTAAATGTATAGGTAGAACAGCTAAATAAATATATGAGTGGACAATGGACATTTCACACAGCGCCATCTAGCCCCAAACTAGGCAAAGCTTCAAATCAAATCAAATCAAATCAAATAATATTTTATTGACATAAAGGTTTTTACATTTTATATTGTTGAGTCCATAGACTCCTGAACTAGTTTAAAACTGTATTTCAGGAGCCATGGCTTCTCCCCTTATAAATGATTCACATAAATTATGTCATACAAAATAATTCATAGTTTTATGTTTAAGTATTGCTTGTACTATATATTTTATGGGAACCAGATAACTGATACAATACTTAACTACTTTTTGTGTTTAAATATATAAATAGAATAGAATAACACTAAACTATACAATTATACTAAAAGCAACTGCATTTAGCGATAGTTACTAATTATGATTTATTTATTAGACTGTTTATAAAACTGTCCTGTCTTTTTGTTATCATGTTACTTAAGGTGTACCTATAAAATAGGAGTATAAGTCATCATCATCGAGTTCCTATTATTAATTATCTGAAAACCAAAACTAATAAGTTATATTGGTTTTGTTTATTTGTCACTGCGGCTTTACCCGCATATTACCAGTTTTCTGTGAGAACCGTAGACGTATCATGTCAACTCCTAATCCAGTTTTCAGTTTTCCGTAATAATTATATAAGTAGTATAGGTAAGTTGATCTCGGAAATGTCCACAATGCGTACACAAAATTTCATCCAATTCAGTTCAATCATTTTCCCATACAAACAACTGAACAGACTATTTATTAAAGTAAAAACTAGATATATCTTACTATGCAACTGTGCATAGCTGAATATATTAATATACATAGAACTACTAACAGTTGTTAGTTGAACAAACAAAACAAACTCATATTTTAATAACTATAGATTAGACAATACGGAGGTACTTGACGTACTAAAATTATCCTTTAAGTTCCTATGTATGACAGTGATGGAAAGATACATAAATATATGTTAAAACGACTATTATAAGACCGTTCCAACATTATCGAAAAATATATAGGTATGAAACATTATAGATAGGTAATGTAACTTTATTATAGCCGGGAAACCCATTTTACATTGCTTTCCTGTTAAGTATTTACCTATCCGTATAGGTACCTATACGTAGCAACATTCACTACTCAGGTGAACGACTTACAAGTGAGCCGTAAAAATTAGAAACCATATGGTTTCAGCTTATTCCCCACTGCCGTGGTAGGCTTGCTTATATATTTACGAAACAGTTTCAAACTTTAGCAAACGGCCTCATATTTTTAATACATATAGTCATAAATATTTAACTAAATTTTTTTCATTTAAATTAGTAGCTTACCTCAACAAATGTTATAGTTTTTAAATGACACTTTAACATCGTTCCCGCCGTACTTAAGTTAATTTTGTTCACAATCCAATTTCACTTTCAAACTGTTGTTTACACTTGGCACAAAAACTAAATATTCATCGATGTATAATTATTTAAAACACCCTTTTGCAATAGTTAATATTTGTTTTGAACAAATCATTTTGTATGTAACGATGTTACACTCAATTTGTGTAAAATGCTAGGTGCGCGGTAACTCTCTACGGCGGCGTTGCGAGACTGAATTCCCGCCCGCCCAAAAGGCCGAGGCCTCCCGATCTCACCCGAGCTCGGCCGAATGAAACCCGATTCATGAAACCCACTCGATGAAGTGGTAAGTTTTTACGACTACCCGTTGGCGAGCGTGGTCGGGACCAATATAAAAGGATTGTTTGACACCTGTTCCGGATTGTGTTCCTTTATTTTTATCTAAAGTAATTTATAAGTACCTATCCGAATGTAAGGACCATTCAAATGAACTTAAAATCTCACTACACACACTACGCAGGGTAAACTATTTTAACATTTAAAATAAATACACATTCTATCCATACAAGTATACATAATATACATCAACAGCCTGAAGACGACCACTGCTGAACATAGGCCTATGTGCCCCATAAAACGCCGCTATATGGACGCATCATAGGGGGTTTGCCATAATCACCACGCTTGGCAAGCGGCTTGGTGATCGCAGCAGATTTTAATGTACCGAGGAGAATGCTGCTGCCCATTCCCTTAGCTGGCTCTTACGGCACCCACGGGAACAGATGGGGTGGTCCTATTCTCGCACCGCACCAGGACCATACGGCCAAGTATACATTTAATAAAACTGTAACTGGGCTAAATCTTTATATACAAATATTTTTTGAAAATTTTGGTTGCATTACACTTCTTGAAACATTTTATTTTCATTTTTTTTTTTGTCTGTCTCGCTGTCTTCTGTCTGTCCCTTTGTACGCACATCACGCTGGAACTACTGAATTGATTTCGCTGAAATTTGGTATGGTCATAGCTAATTTTTTAGAATAACATTAAGGATACTTTTTGTTTTCTGAAACGGCCGAGTGCGGGTTGCACGAAAAAACGAGGATGAAATATTCAACATCCAACATTTTTTTTGTTTGTATTATATATTAATTTTTTAATTATATATTTATATATACTCATCCTGTCGAAGTGAAGATAGAAGGGAAGGGGAAAAAGATAGGGGAAAAGGATGAATGGGACGGCAATAGGTGGGAGACAGGCGAACCTTCCTTCTTCCCTAAACAGGGTTAGGACGTAAAACTAATTTACCCGTGCGAAGAAGGGGCGGATCAGCTAGTTTATAATAATTGTACGTATAGTTTGCATAAACCAATACCTATCTCACCCAACCCATTTTTTGATTTTGTGTAACAACTATTCCTAAAACATTTGAGATATTCTAAAGACACGTATTTAACTGTTTTTGAGTAATTAAATAAATACCAAGAAAACATCGTCAATACGAAGTAACAGGGTTTTTGAAAGTGTATTTCTGTAAACCGTCTATTTGTTAAACTATTGTTTTCCGCTTTTAGATATTGTGTCTCTCCAGTGGTTTCCACGAGATTAAAATTAATAACTAAGTTAATTATCACTCCATGGAACAATAAAAAAATCTCAAGCTACAACTTTACACAACGCGCTTACAAAATAAGCTAACAGACCACCGGGAGGAGAACAGTAAACAGTTCTGCACATAAAGTAGGTATTACCCCCAGTTTCCAGACAGGTGGATGGGTATTACACAGTTGAATATTGCACTCGGAACTGCAATAAAATCGGGATCAACTGTTATGACTACTCTCTTACAAAGTACTACAATGGCATTAAAATAGCCTACGTTGCATAACGTTATTGTGAAACATGGAATCTGATACTACGCATTATAACTATTTAATAGCGATTATAGGCTGTGTTAGTGGAAATAGGCAGTGGAAATATTGATTAGCTACTAATCCTCTGTTTGAGGAGATTTCATGAAGCGATTCGCAGGAGAACTAAAGTGATTGATATAGCAGAATTAGCAAGTTGAAATGGCAATGGGCAGGCCACATCGCTACAGTACTAGCTATTACTACTACTTACTACTTTTACTAGGTAGTAGGACTTTTCTGCAAAGTTCGTGTAGGTATGTACCACCGCTTTGCCAGTTATTCTGCCGCCAAGCAGTAATTTACAAGCACTACTGTGTTCCGGTTTGAAGGGCATTGTAGCTAGTGAAATTACTGGGCAAATGAGACTATATGATCTGATTTCACAGTCTGGTAATCTGATAACTAGACTATGTGATGTCTCAGGATGACGTGCGCAGTGCAGTGTCACGCGAAACTTTATTATTTTAAAGTTCCGAGTGACACTGCAACTGTTATGGGCGGCCGTGTCGCTTAACATCAGGTAAACGACTAGCTCGTCACGTCATTCTTTCTCATAAAAAAATAGTACTGTAACAATTTTCCCACCAACCCAAGGAATCTATGTATTATTTTTTCAACATGTGACGTTATGAGTGCTCGACAAAAAGCGACCTCACTAGCTTTGTCCTATCTCAGTGGCATATTCACTGTTCGCAGTCCACCGCGGATGTAGAATGGAAAAAATGGTATGAAGCGGAAACTACGTCATCGCTAAGTGGATTTTAGTAGCGTAGATTATGCTTCCGCCATCCCGTAAAGCAAAAGTGGGTTCTGACTAATAGTGTATGGTAATTAATGTATTTATATGTTAGTAAAACACTTAGGGACTTATCTCTAGTAGATAATACAGGGATCTCTACATTAATTATATAAATCAAACATTGTCCCTTGTTTGTGTTAATATGGACTAAAAGTAAACCCACATAAAACCCAAGCCATTATTGTAGGCAGCTCTCGAACAATCTGCAAGATTGACTGGGATCTTCTGCCCCATATTGTGTTCGACGGAGTTACAATTCCGTATAGTGACACGGTGAAGAATCTCGGCATTACCATGGACAAATGTCTCACATGGGGCCCACAACTAGCCCTCACTAGCCGAAAGATGTTTGCCTCTGCGGGCTCATTGCGTAGGCTACGCAATTTTCTACCTACTACCACTAAAATTGCGCTAGCACAGTCTCTCTTGCTCCCTATTCTAGATTATGCTGACGTCTGCTATCTTGACATCACGGAGGACCAGCTAAATAAACTTGAGCGTCTCCAGAATTTCTGTATAAGGTTCATATTTGGCTTGCGCAAATTTGACCATGTCTCTGCTTTCCGTACTAAGCTCAAGTGGCTTCCCATACGCCTTCGTCGGAATGCTCATATATTATCTCTTCTGTACAGTATACTGTTCATCCTTCTTCCCCGCGCTACCTTCGGGAACGTTTCGAATTCCGTCACGTTTCCAACCCTCGTTCATTGCGGCCATCAGAGTACCATATGTTGAAAATGCCGGTCCATGGAACCACTTTCTATGACTCTTCTTTCACTGTAGAAGCAGTACGGTTGTGGAACGCGCTACCTTTGGACGTCAAACGTGCACCGTCTTTGAATATTTTTAAAGACAGAGTTAAAGCTTTCTATCTCACGAAATAGCTACTATATCTTTAATATTCTATTGTAATCATTTTATGTAAGTATCGTATATAATATAATATGTATTTATTTTTATGTACCTAGTAGATGTATTGGGTAGATATATATATATATATATGTATATATATATAGTATGTTAATATATGTATATTATATTATGATTTTGGTTTGTCATCTATTTATTTATTTAGTATATTATATTAAGTTCTTTCGTTGTACTATAAATTTTTGTAAATTGAAAGCCACCGTCCTTGTTGTGCATTGTCTCTCTATACTTCTGGGATGTCTGGAAGAGATCGCTTTAAGCGATAAGACCGCCCATTGTGGCACTTAGTTATAAGATTTCCCTCTAAATGTTCGTGTAATATGGTGTTTTCAATAAAGTGTTATCTATCTATCTATCTATCTATTGTCAAATCAAACATTTGTGTTGCTTTTACATAAAAATGGCTATACAGATTAGGATGAAATTTTGCACACAGACCGACGACGGATTTTTTACACTACCGAGATCTATATAGGGGTCATAGGGTAAACTTATACCAGAAAATTAAAAAAAAAACAATTTAAGTATCTCTAATAATATCTATCACCACATTAAGTTATTTACTGTGATTTTATTATTGTTATTTATATACTTGAAAGTCTTGAAACTTAAGTTACTAATGCTTTAATTATTAAAAAAAAATCTGTTCACTGTTCAATGTATGTAAGCATTAGATTATACTTATAAATTTTTAGACAAATATACTTGTTTGTAAGTTTGTACGACGATCTGGTGAAAACCGCGGGGAGCCGATGGATGCAAGAGGCGCGCAGCCGCTCAAAGTGGTGCTATCTGGGGGATGCCTATGTTCAGTAGTGGAAGTCTTCAGGCTGTTGATGATGATACTTACTCAAATATTTATATTACTGAAAAGTTGAGTATAGAGAAACGTGAACGTTGTGACTATCTAGGTGTAACCTATATTCAAGCAAATAAAGATTTCATTCATTCAAAGACATTTTGGCACGGTTCTGGCCCTTATATTGGGTGATACAATAGATTCCCGTTTATTTAAAGCCCGCATCAGGCCTTTTTTGCAGAGCAAGTTTACTAGGTATTTAATTGTTATAAGCAATCACATTATTATAGCACCTATACTTACCTACACGAAGGGATGTGCATGGTGCCAGTATTCCAATGTTGGTACGAGAGCCCACTGCACAAATACCTACGTCATCGGGTACCCCAATAGGCTATCTTTAGATCGTTAACTGACATCTAAATATGTTAAAAAAATCAGGTCTGCCAGTTCCGATCCTGCCGGGTTATGGAAATAATTGAATTTTTTTGACGTATTTTTTTTTGTCAAAATTTACACGAATGAAAGTCCTGCAACAGTTAACTATTGATTAATTATGTAAAAAAATTTGGTCTACCATTGCGCACCCTGCCGGAAGTACCTGGCAGACCCCTAAGAATATGCACTTCACACTCTTTACCTACCTCAGCGAATACCCCAATGCAACCTACGCCCAATAATAGCCAAGATGCCCCTGATAATAGATTAAAATGTCGGCCAGGTCTAAGCTTGGCGAAACTGAGTATTCAAGGCATTTGAAGTTGGTGGAGGTGGATATTTCCATGACCCGGCAGGATCGGAACTGGCAGACCTGTTTTTTTTACATGTTTAAGTGTCGATTAACGATCTAAAGATAGCCTATTGGGGTACCCGATGACGTAGGTATCTTTGCAGTGGGCTCTCACACCATGTCTTTTTGACCATACACACTCTGGCTTTTGTGTAATGCTAATGACCTCTATACCTGTTCGTTGTGTAACCCATTTCTACAGTGGAATAGGTACTCAGTGTTACCTCTTGTTATCATTTGTTTTATCTTCGCCTATAACTCAATAGAGAGAAGAAAAACTAATCCTTTTAAAAAAAGAGGTTAAGCCGACTTCAGTTGCCTTCATTTCATACTGGAAAAGTATTTCATGATATATAGAATTGAAAGTTTGTCGTGGCAATGAAACAATGCGGGCTTGAGGCAGCAAATTCCGGCTGTATTTTCACTAAAACTTATTTTAATTTTTACACCGCAGAAAACAACTTTCACCACCATTAATTCACATCTTGCGTCTCTCTCTCTCCCTATCCGTTCACAAACTCCCACACTTCAGTTACATTTATACGTTCACAAACGCTTAGCTTGCTATTTTTAATCCTACAACTCGGCCATCCTGTAATGTCTGGCCTCCAGACTCAAAATGTTACATTGTATTATAAACATCAAAACAAAAAAAAACTCATCTATCTCTACCTTTTACATATTATAAAGTTACTTTCTGTTATTACAAGGCCGCTTATCTTAACAATATTTTTTTTTTACATTATGTTTAAGTTATCTACCTATTATTTTATTTATTCTTCCTATCTTATTTACATATTTTAACTAACAATAACACAGCTTCTTAACCTACTTCAAAATAAAGAGCTACTAATCTTTCTTACAACAACTCAACAAAATTATTTATTTCTATCACATATCATTTTTATATCTATTCTAACAGTATATCATATTTATCTACTAACCCTTACTACACAACTACACTACACTAACACAAGTTTTTTTTTCCTTTTAGGTTTTACATTTTCTTTCTAATTATAACAATAAAATAAACAAATTCTCACAACAAAACATTGGTTTCATTTCCTTTCATCTTTCCTTTAGTTTTAACACAATAATTATTTTAGTTTTAAGCAATAGATTCTTAGCATAAGTTTTAGGTTTTAGCATTAGGTTAATTTACATCTTATTTCTAGGTTTTTTCACACAATTAGTTTTAAGTTTTAATTAATAGCTATTCTATAGTTAACTACAACAAAATTAGATTAACCTCTGGTTTATATTATAGATTTACACTAAATTAGATTCAAATACAGTAAAAGTTTTGTTCAAAAAGTATTTATACATCCGCTTCATAAACATCTTATAAGTTTATAGGTATTTAGGTAAGTACCTACTTTTTCACACAATAGTTCTATTTTTAGTACCCAAAATACAGTGCCTCACACTCTGTGATTCAGTAAAATAGAATAGATCTTAGGTTTTGGAATAGTTTAGAAATATAAATGAAAGTTTAGGCAATGGTTCAGTCACTCACCTCAGGCCAGCGCTTCATGTGATCTGCTGCAGTGGTTGTTCTCCAGGGACCCTCGGCTGCATACTCAGCTTTCTCCACTGCATACCTATCCCTGCCTATGACTTTCACCACCTTGTACGGCCCTAGATACTTAGCTTTTAACTTCATGCTGGTTCCAAACTGTGTTCTCTTGATGGCGACTAGGTCACCAGTATTGTACTGCTTACTCTCCTTCCTCTTTTTATTGTAGGTCTTCCTGTTCTCTTCCTGCACTTTTAGAATTTGTATCTTAGCTTCTGCTCTCATGTCATCCCTCTTCTGTAAAAACTGTTCTCTACATTCTTCCTGTAATAAAGTAATTAAGTCTAGATCTTCTCTCTGTCTCATTTTGGTTCCTATTAACAGCTCAAACGGACTGGTCCCAATGCTTCGCTGGTATGTACTGTTAATGCACCTCTGTACTCTGCCGACATGCTTGTACCACTGCTTCTCATCTTCTATGCATAACTTGGTAAGTACTGCTATCAGGATACGGTGAATTCTTTCCACTTGGCCATTACCACGCGGAACTCCTGTGGTAATGGTTTTGTGACTAATGTTTTCTGTCTTGCAGTAGTCAGCAAAATCATTGCTAGTAAACGCACTTCCTCTATCAGTAATAAGAAGACCTGGGTTTCCAAATATCTCTTGATGCAATCTCAATTTTTCAATCGTCTCCTTAGCTGTAGTTGATTTAGTTGGAAAGAGCCACACAAACTTTGTAAATGCATCCACCACAGTTAAAATATAATTATATTGTTTTCTAGTCTCAGAAAGCGGACCAATATGGTCACAGTGTAAACAACTTAGCGGGATATCTTCTTTATCAATAGTGTTTAAAAACCCTTCTTGTCTTCCTTCTTTCTTTGTGGCCAATATGCAAGGAATACAGGAAACTATAACCTCCTCTATCTTCTTTGTTATGTTCTCTATGTAATATTCTTTATTTAACAACTCTATCATCTTCTTTCTTCCAAAATGACCATTTTCATGTACTCTTTTTATAATTTCATAATCCATCCCATTTGGCACCACTATTTTCCCTTCTTCTCCTCTGTAAAGTATACCATTCTGCTGATAATAATCTAAGTAGGTTTTTTCTTTTAGTACTTCCATTATAGCTTGTAGCTTATCATCGCTTTGTTGAGCTTTCTTTAGCTGTTCATGAATGCTTCTTGTTACCACTCCAACATAGGGATTACGGCTAAGTGCATCCACATGCCTCATCCTGGTACCTGACCTGTGTTCAATGGTATAGTCATATTCTTGTAAAAGTAGAACCCATCTCGCTACTCTGGTTGTCAAATCCTTTTTTCTTAGGGTCATCTCAAATGCTAAGCAATCCGTCACAATTTTAAATGGTATTCCCAACAAGTACCTTCTGTATTTTTTTACACCTTCCACCACAGCCAAAGCCTCGAGCTCATAGCTTGAATATTTTTTCTCAGCGTCTGTAGTCTTTTTGCTCATATAATATACCGGATGTAATAGTTGATCATTAGGATTTCTCTGTAATAAAATTGCTGAAAAAGCTTGCTGTGAAGCATCAGTGTGCAATTCTGTGCTTAGACCTGGACTGAAAATATTTAGAACTGGTTTCTCTGTCAACTTCTTCTTTAAGGTATTAAATGCTAATCTTTCTTCATCTTCAAAAATAAATTGTTTTTCCTTCTTTAATAAATCTGTCAACGGCTTGGCTATAGCTGAATAGCTTTCGATAAATTTACGGAAATAGGAAGTCAATCCTATAAAACTTTGTACCTGTTTTACCGTCCGTGGTTCAGGAAATTTCATCACAGCATCCACTTTCTCTGTAGCAGGTCTCACCGTCCCATTCTCCACTATATGACCAAGGTATTCCACTCTAGTAGTCAGTAAATCACTCTTCTCCCAGTTTATAATCAAGCCATATTCTGACGCCACAGTCAACACCTCCTTCAGTCTTTGTAACGCCTCTTCATATGTCTCAGCACTAATCAAGAGATCGTCGATAAACACTAGTAAATATCCTCTTGCTATGATCTCCCTGAAAATAATATTAACAAAACGTGTAAAATAGTTAGGGCAAATTGATAATCCAAAAGGTGCACGAGTAAATTCAAACTGTCCTGACTGAGTAACAAAAGATGTATACATTGTACACTCATCATTAATTTTCAGATGAAAAAATGCATCTTTTAAATCAAGTTTACTAAATATCTTCGAAGCTGACAACTTATCGAGATGATCATCTATTACAGGTAAAGGAAACTGATCTTTTACCATCTTTTTATTTATCTTACGATAATCAACACACACTCTGATGGAACCATTCTTCTTTTTGACCAATACCAATGGACTAGCATACTCAGAAAAACTTGGTTTTACAATACCTTTATCCAGCCATTCTTCTACCTGTTCATCTACTATCTTCTGTTCATACAACGACAGCCTCCTTGGCCGCTGAGCTACAGGTATCTCATCCTTCAAAATAATCCTCATCTCAATAGGTGCCTCCTTCACTTGAGCAGGTTTGTATGACTGCACTAACTCCTGGGCTGCTACACGGATGTCATCACTGGGTATGTAACACTTAGGTTGAGGGTGAACTTCTGAAATCAAACACTGCAACAAACCACCATCACTTTGAGCAATGATGTTGACTGAACCTTTGTCAAAAACAACTGTAACTTTTTCTAGAAATGGTTG
Organism: Ennomos quercinarius; assembly: GCA_910589525.2. Taxonomy (NCBI): domain Eukaryota; kingdom Metazoa; phylum Arthropoda; class Insecta; order Lepidoptera; family Geometridae; genus Ennomos; species Ennomos quercinarius. The sequence goes on from OU342493.1 coordinate 10,252,655, forward strand.
ACCTAAAATCACATCATAAGGCATCGTACTTTTTGGCACTATATAGAATAATATATTTAAGATACATCCATCAATGCTAATCGTGCTGTTAAACTTTCCTAGCACACTAATTTTCGTCGAACCTAATCCAGTTAACTGCAAGTTTTCTTTAGTGAAATGTCCCTCATTTAAACTAAAAAATAGTTCGTCCGTCACAAGATTTAAATCACTGCCTGAATCAATTAAGCTTTCAACTTCTACACCACTTATTTTTATTAATTTCGTCGATTTTCTGTTGTTTTCTTGATTGTTTACGCTCAACACCGCATGACGTTCGCGATAATCATCTGACATTGACGTTTGCGTTCCTTCAATTTCAAACTCTCGCGCCGCCGTTCGCTGCAACTTCGCACACATCGTTCTTTGATTTTTCTGTGGATTTTCGAACGAAGATGGATCGCTTCTTCTGCCATCTTGATTAAACTTCGCTATGTTGGCAGTACCGTTACATTGGAGTGAAGTGTGCCCAAACGCGCCACATTTGAAGCATTTTACTCCCTTCTGGCATGATGTAGATAAATGTCCTCGGTCTCCACATTTGAAACAGCGTCTTGCATCATCTCGATTTTGTGCTGCTGATGATGATGATTGTATTGGGCGTCTTTGCACTTTTATTGGTGTTTTCATCATGTTTTTCTTCATAGCCTCGTAGATAGCCAACTTATCTTTTAAAGCGCTGTACGTCGTAACGCCGTAAAGGATAGCTTTGTTATTCTCGTAGTCGCTGATCCCGTCGACTATGTACTGTATAGTTACATAATCAGCGACTTTCCCTCGTTTACCGTATTCTTTCATATGCAACATGTACTCATAATACGTCTCATCTTTTTGCTTCTTTCTGGTGGATAAGTATTCATGGGCTTCTTTAGAGTTAATCGTATCTGGGAATTCTTTTATAAGCGCGCTCTTCAGTTCTTCAAATGATTTAAATACTTTTTCAGTTTTCAGCCACATAGCCGCTACTCCGGTAAGTGATCGTCGTGCTATGAAAAGAGTTTGCAGTGCTGACCACTGAAAAATTTCTGCATTCTCCTCGACGTCTTGCGCCCACTTGCTCGCCGAATATGTCTTATCAGTACCGCTAAATTTTGGTATAAGTCCATCTTGATAGGAAGGCATTGCCGCACACGCCGTTTGCACTGCCGGCACCGCCATAACCTCGTCACTACGTTTCGACATTCTCGTAGCAAAACGTCTCCACCGCTCAAAATATCTTCTTTGCACCACAATAATACGTCTTAACGCGTCCGTCTTGACGTCTTCTTCAACACCAATAATTGTAATTTCATCTATATTTTCACCACAACGCCGCACAAAATGCCGCCATCACGCACCACGCGGTCGTTCCATCCGACGAATTGAATTTCTCGTTGTAGCCAAATCCCGTGCGTGCCCCCACAATATAGAATTGAAAGTTTGTCGTGGCAATGAAACAATGCGGGCTTGAGGCAGCAAATTCCGGCTGTATTTTCACTAAAACTTATTTTAATTTTTACACCGCAGAAAACAACTTTCACCACCATTAATTCACATCTTGCGTCTCTCTCTCTCCCTATCCGTTCACAAACTCCCACACTTCAGTTACATTTATACGTTCACAAACGCTTAGCTTGCTATTTTTAATCCTACATGATATTATTTTATCATCATTTATGTATTTTTTCCAGTTAAGTATTTTGTTTTAAAACCAAATTACAAAACTGATTTTGATGAAAGTTCTATGGGATCTGAAAGTAGAATAAAAAAGGATTTTCCAAATCAGTTTATGACAGCCTCTGTGGTGTGGTGGTTGAGCAGGCTGGCTTGAAGGTGGCGGGGCGATTCCCGCAACAAGACAAGTATTTGTGCACATGAAATAAAAGCGTATATACTTGTTCTGTGTCTTGGGTGATGTGGGACCATGGTCCTCTTAGTTCCTGGGTCCCTAGACACAGGGAATCCTAGTTAGGGTCCAGGTTCTATGTACGTGATCGTTAGACGTTATTATTATTATAAAGACGGATTTCTGAAGTAATAAACATTTTAAAAAGTACAAGAAAATGGATAACTTTCTTTTTTTTTTAAGTCGGTTATAATGAGCTATTCTTTTGCTACTTGTTGTTTTTTACTAAAAAGTTAGAGTGTACCTAGAGTCACAGTATCACAATATGTAAGTACAGGTAACACACTGAGCTCTTCATATCCAAATGCTAGAAATAAATCAAATTACAGTATTGAAACAACTCTAAATACATCAAACGTAAATTAACGTTCTAGTGCGCTCGGATCAGCATGGCCTCGTTTGTCACAGACTTACAAATAAATGTATCAAAGCAATAAATTACCAATAATTGTTAATTAACGGAAACAAGGTACGTTTCTGTTACTAGATAAACATAATACATCTTTTGGAGTAATAGTGCATAATATAGACAGTTTAGTAACTGTACATTAAATATTGATGATGATAAACTATTTTGTTACCTGCTTATATCTACATATATTTTCGCACGATTGAGTACTGTAATAATTGAGATATGTAACGCAAACTTAGATTAAGTAAATTAGAGGATTATAGGCCATCGCGGCTATTATACAGTCCATAAGTATTCTTTGTAGTAGGTAGTGTAGCTAGTTTAGTTTAGCTTAGTTTAGTTTAGTTTAGTTTTTATTATTGTAGTAGTTAACTCGAGTAATAAAGGCAATTAGCCCGTTAAAAAAAAAAAAGTAAATTAGAATGTTTGCGGTATTTTCTTAGTTGATAGCGCCCTCTGGATTTTTTTCCATCTATATCATGCTCTATAAAAAATTGTCTTCATGGAAGAGTTGAAAATCATCATCATCATCATCATCATCAACAGCCTGAATATGTCCACTGCTGAACATAGGCCTCACCCAAAGACAGCCACTTTAAGCGGCTACTCGCTCGTAGAACTGACAACCGATGGGGAAGAAAGGTTCTCGAGTGGCAACCACGAACCCGAAGACGCAGCGTAGGCCAGCCCCCCACTAAATGTTCGGTACATCTGGTGAAAACCGCGGGGAGCCGATGGATGCAGGAATCGAGCAGCCGCTCAAAGTGGCTGTCTCTGGGGGAGGCCTGTGTTCAGCAGTGGACGTCTTCAGGCTGTTGATGATGATGATGATCGCAGACACGTCTCACTCTTTGAAGAACGTGAAACCCATACAGGTTTGTTTTCAGTAAAATACAATTTAAAACTGCTGAAACCTTAGTTTCTCAAGATTGTCATCTGATAAATGTAACATAGGTATAATTATGTTTTTTTTTTTTTATGCGATTGAATGACGTGACGTGAATTATGTATTTGTAAGTAATCAATACACTTATCTGGCAAACTCCTTAAAAAATTTGTATCTGCCACTTGGAAATAAAATATAGATAATAAATATACTATAACAGTTAAATAAATAGATTAAAAATTTGTAACATTATTAAAATTTGACACGTTATCTACCCATACCTATACCTTATATAATAGTTTAAAACCATACAGGCCATGTTCAGCCACAGCATAGCAAACAATATGTACATATAGCTGAAAGCTTTGTAATTCTTTTAGCCTGGCATCTACTTTTTCCTTCCATGGAGACGTAAACGATATTCTGTCTCGCATCGCAGCCGCGCCCGGCCCGTGTCCGCCGCAGTAATGGCCCGGTCCGGTTCGTTAGCTCGGCTCTGTCCTCTATTCTGATTTACCCGGAGTGCTGCTGGAATATCTGACCCCTTTCTTACTTGATTACGAAGTTATACCGCACTGTTCTCAAGGATATCTAAAATTAATACTGTTAGTTTTATTGGTTTAGATTTTTAGTACCTTTCAGTAAAACTGATATAATGAATCATTCAATACGTCATGTCGATCCATAACCGAATTTTATCCTCGTCATAGTCTCTAGGATTGAGTAGGTACCTAGGTTGATAACCGATGGGGAAGAAAGGTTCTCAATTGGCGACCACGAAATGGAAGACGCCGAGTAGGCCCCCCTCTAGGTAGACCGGCGATCTGGTAAAAACCGTGGGGAGCCGATGGATGCAGGAGGCAAGTTGCTGCTCAAAGTGGTGCTCTGTAAGGGAGGCCTATGTTCAGCAGTGGACGTCTTCAGGCTGTTGATGATGATGATGATAAACTTAGGTACCCAGGTCCTATCTACCAAATGTTCCTGCTAAAGTGATCAAAATTGGCCTCTAATCACACTCACGACCTTTTCTTGACAACCTCTTGACCGATTTTGCTCATATTTGATTCTTTTATAATTGAGTAGGTAAAAAGAGAAAAATGGTTAAGTTAAGAGTGTGCGTTGGAACCGTTAAAATACCTAACAAATAAAATGCTTTTATAAAAATAAGTATATTTCTTTATTTATAAGTAGAATATTAATCAACGTTGTATCACATTATTCGGTCCAAGAAGTAAAAGGTACATTAATCTTCTATCTTTCTTCTTCTAAAATATACCTTTACATCATTTCTACATCATATAATATTAAAGTCGACGTGTCACCTTATTTTAATAACGAAATTTCAACAACCGAAACCCTACCATCAGTCAAAGTTGTAAAAGATGCCTAATGATGTCTAAGCTACAGTTTCGTAGATGGGTAAAGGGGTCTCGAAGCATTGGTGGGTTTTTAAAACGTCCAAAACTTCTCACGTGTGGTATTTTCCGTTATTTATAATTTACCAATTAATTATCAAACAAAACGGCAACATAAGGCTACAGCATGCTACTTGCTACAACGCTACGGCTACACGGTGTAGTTTTAAGCTCGTAGCACAGCTACGAAACGCTACGCGATTCTAAACACTAAACAGTTTACGTAAACGTTTCGCAGTAGCAGAAGCGATACGTAAAACAGACTGTTTTACGTATCGCTTCTGCCGATGGGTTTGATTCTTTTTTTAAACTACAGGCCTCCCGCAGGTTCACTCGCGTTTTTTATACACTTAAATATTCCATTGGACCCTACGGGTTGAGTTTTTAAAACCACTTTTGAGTACTTAAACCTACCTACTACGCCACTGTTACTGATGACGCGAGAAGTATCAAAACTAATCACATTACGCGATCGTTGTTTGTTTTGGTTAACATCTCAACACCAACGCTCAAATATTCCTCAATAAATTAGCGAATATTTCATTAATATTAAAATTACTTTGTATACATAATTACCACTCAATTTGCTGTGGCAAAGTATTTGAGTATAGTTGAAATTCCCCGTAGGCCAGAAGGAAATTCGGGACGCCTTTAAACCCGGGATTTACATCGGAAAATTATACCTAAGTCTCTTGGAATCCGTCCACATGCGAAATGCCGTTTTAATTGTGTTTACCGAGACGTAGTTAGCAAACAGTGAGCTTCTTAATACAGGGATATAAGTATTTTATGAATACTTTGCGTAAGCAACTCGCTGAAACGTTCAGTTCTGTAGATTGAGAAGACGGTTTGCCTTGTTGAATGAAACAACTAGAGTTCTTCCAACAAAAACGCTTTTTTGAGCTTCTAGAATCATTCTAAAAATGTTTCTGTCTTATAGAATACACAATAAGAAACTCAATAAAACTATTATTCGAGAATTGGCACACGCTTTACGCAACTATCATAGGCTGTTGCACATTGCACGCTTCGCACGTGGCAGGTCATATTTATTATGTCGCGATAAAAGAGCAATGGATCGAATCAGCTGACTTTGGTTCGGCCAAATGTACGAAACGACCATATCCAAAATTAATCACGTTGTTATAAAGTATATCGCAAGTTACGAAAGTAGACTCCCCTAACTGTGACACATGTGGAGTCATAGACGATGTATACCATCTTCTGGTGGAATGTGTTTGGAGCCAGTTGATGAGATCACGTATGGACAGCCAGTATGGGCTGAATTTTACAAATATTGGTGAGCTTCAAAGCGCTTGATCCATGCCATTGAGTGAAGCGGCTGGAACGCTTTTTACAATGGCCTTTGACTTAGTTGATTAAGCGGTGTTTGCAATATTTTTAAGACATTACGGGGCTGACATAGTCGCAAAGCGACACAAAGTCCCAAAAAAAATTAGAATTAAATAAATAAATAAATATCGCATGTTGTCCTTCGAGACTTGTTTCTTAATGTGGGGATGAGTTTCAAGAAAATTCATACATCCACATACATTGCACAACAGTTAACAATATTTCGCGACACTTATGTTTGTCCATGGAGCACTTTTGTAATCTAGTAAATATCTGCCAGTCAGCATATTCGCCCGCATGACAATATAAACACACTCAGACGTCGAGATTCACTCAAGGGTGCTTTTACAAAATTTGGCCCTGGCAGGCTGGAATACCCTTTTCGGCTCTCCACCTTTTTGCCCTCGAAGCCTTAGCGCCTCTCTTCACCTTTCATAATCAAAGGAGGCCAAGTACCCTGCATTTATTGAATGTCTTCACTCAAATCCAATTCCTATTATTATATTCTACGCTTTTTATTTTCATTTCCTTTGTTTCTGTTCCACGAAGAAAATTATTATCTATCGCTGTAGTTGGTTGGGAATAAAACTCATGTTTGAAGCTCGTTTTATCTACGAGCAGCACACAACCCGTATATATACCTACTACTCTACCTATGTAATATTTATTATTTATTTATGAGAATGAATGACGTAACGAGCTGGTCGTTCACCTGATGTTAAGCGACACGGCCGCCCATAACAGTTGTAGTGTCACTCGGAACTTTAAAAAAATAAAGTTTCGCGTGACCTTGCACTGCGCACGTCATCAATAAGATGGCCTTAGATTTAGAAATGGCTATGTATTATTAAGATATTATTTGTTACCATAGTATTAGTTGTTGAACATTTACCTACATTTATCTTATGAGTTAGGTATAGATAATAGGATTTTAAACTTCAATCGCCATTAGCTGTAAACTGCCTCGCCGGCCGCGAATCAAACGGTCTATGAATCTATCTGCTTACACTGAATACTTAAATTTATTTTGAACACCTGGAATGAATAAACATAAAACAAACACGTGTGTTCTACTTATAGTTGTTTGTATCTTATCATATTTCATAGGAACTGGCCTGATAGCTCAGTTTTTAGTAGCTCTGCCTTCTGAACTGTAGGTTGTGGGTTCGATTCCTGCTAGGACAAACATTTATGTTTTTTTTTTTAATTTATTTTATGGGCTTTGTCGCTGTGCGACCACATCGCCCAGTAAGAAAATGCAGACCACAAAAAATTACAATATTGCTTGATTAAGCCCAAATCTGTTAATTTATATAATAAAAGGGCCTGATACGACATAGGACAACTTAAGGAACTATTACAAAATCCTACCTCTAACATGTTGTTTCTACTAAGCCAAGCTCTTCTGTAGGTTTCATTCCGCACAAATGAACATATTATGTTTGTTATGTGTCTGGGTGTTATGTTGTATTTTATGTATATATTTACAAATAAAAAGTATCTAAGTATTCTATCAGTAATCTGGTTGCCATACTACAAGCTTTGCTTAGTTTGGGGCTAGATGGCGCTGTGTGAAATGTCCACAAAAAATAAAAATAGGAACGAGCACAAAATATCTATTCAAGGTCGATAACCGAATTTATGCGTTTTCGATATTGGTTAAAACCATAGATCTAGGACGAAAATATTCTAGGTATGTGGCTAAAACTGAAAATAAAGAGATAGATAGAAAAGCTAAAGTGAAGTTATGTATGTACCTACAGTTACTGCGACACGACACTCTTCATAATTCACGTAGTTATATCTTCATATCTATCAGTCTGCTATAGTAGGTAATTTTATTTTACGACTATTTTTACGGTTGATATATATAGGTAGATAGATAAACTTTTTATTATAGGTACATTAAGTATAAAAGTTTGCAAATAATACGATTAAGTCATCATCATCAACAGCCTGAAGACGTCCACTGCTGAACATAGGCCTCCCCCAGAGCACGCCACCTTGAGCGGCTGCTCGCCTCCTGCATCCATCGGCTCCCCGCGGCTTTCACCAGGTCGTCGGTCCACCGAGTGGGGGGCCGGCCTACGCTGCGTCTTCCGGTTCGTGGTCGCCACTCGAGAACCTTTCTTCCCCATCGGTTGTCAGTTCTACGAGCGATGTGGCCTGCCCATTGCCACTTCAACTTACTAACTCTAAGAGCTATATCGGTCACTTTAGTTCTCCTGCGGATCTCCTCGTTCCGGAGCTTATCTCGCAGGGAAACACCGAGCATAGCTCGCTCCATAGCTCGCTGCGCGACTTTGAGCTTACTAATGAGGCCAACAGTAAGAGACCATGTCTCAGTTCCATAAGTCATCACTGGCAACACACACTGATTGAAAACTTTCGTTTTCAGGCTCTGCGGTATTTTGGACGAAAAGATAGGACGAAGCTTCCAGAACGCTGCCCAGCCGAGTTGGATTCTTCGCGCCACCTCTTTGTCGAAGTTGGACCTACCTAATTGGACAATCTGTCCTAGGTAGACATACTTGTCGACAACTTCGAGAGTATCGTTCCCAACAATTACCGGTATAGGTGGTGGAACATGAGCATTAGACATGATCTTTGTCTTGTCCATATTCATCTTAAGACCAACCTGCTGGGAGACTCTACTGAGGTCGTTGAGCATGGTGCTAAGGTCCTCGAGCGATTCCGCCATTATGACTATATCATCGGCAAAACGAAGGTTAGTGATGTACTCGCCATTTATGTTGATGCCAGATCTTTTCCACTCCAAGAGCTTGAAAACATCCTCCAATGCGTTTGTGAACAGTTTCGGAGAAATAACGTCTCCCTGTCTCACGCCTCTTTGCAATGGAATTTGTTCCGTACTCTGGTCCTGTAGTCGGACTGACATAGTGGCCTTACTGTACAAACACTTCAAAACTTCGATATACCTATAGTCAATTTGGCATCGCTGCAAGGACTGCAGCACCGCCCAAGTCTCGATTGAATCGAAGGCTTTCTCATAGTCCACAAACGCTAGGCATAACGGCCGATTATACTCTTCGGTCTTCTGTATAATCTGGCGCAGCGTATGGATGTGGTCTATGGTGCTAAAGCCTTTTCGGAAACCGGCTTGTTCGGGAGGCTGGAATTCATCAAACCTGCGTGCGAGACGATTCGTAATGACTCTCGAAAACAGCTTATACACATGACTCAAGAGCGAGATGGGCCTGTAGTTCTTCAATAAGGTGTTATCGCCTTTTTTGAAGAAGAGCACCACCACGCTCTTGTGCCATGCCTCTGGCACAAATACGATTAAGTATAGTAATAGTATTCGACATAGCGCAATTAGCGTAAGGTGTCCAGTAAACTAAAGTGGCGGTGGGCGGCTTTGAAGTTGAAGTTATTGAGTGGAGATCACGAGGAACGTAGTGTTTGTAGGATCTACCAGACAACAGGTGAAATGACGACTTGCGAAAAGCTGCTGGTAGGCGTTGGTGTTAGAGAGTCCTACGGCCAGCAGTGGACGGACAGGAAGCGTAGGTACTGTGAGCTCTTAGCGCGATTCAAAACAGAGCCTATATTGGATCGCTCTGTTTTTCGTATGAGGATTTTGACAAGCGATCCAGCATAGGGTCTGTATTGAATCGCGCTAAGAGTTCACGGTACGGCCCCAGGATAGACTGATGCATAATGATCTTACCATCAGGTGAGACAGTGGTCAAATGCTATGCCTATAAACTAAACGCCACCAATACATGGTTAACATCCCACATGTGCGAACAAAGCGACTTGCTTCCACCTTCATCATGCGAACAGCCAAAGAGTGGAACGCTTTGCTGGCGTCTGTGTGTCTTCAAATCGAGAGTGAACAGGTATCTTCTAGGCAAGCATGTTACATCCTAGACCGCATCGTCACTTCCCATCAGGCGAGATAGTGGTCAAACGCAAGCCTATCAAACAATAAAAACAAATTAAATAAAATAAAAAAATGATGACAAAAAATACAATGATTCATAAATAGTGTAGATACTTAACAATGAGTAACATTATCGCATCGTAGATCAAGAAGGTAGAGCAAAAAATTACTATATATTTATTCAGAACCAAAGATGGCTTCGGTGCAAAATAAGTTTGATCCAAGGAAAATGATCCAAAACAATCACCGCACCAGCAGCGGTCCGTTATCAACCCGAACTTGGCTCATTACAATAACAGCAGCGAAGTAATTTTACCTGAACAAGTCACATGTAACCGATAAGCTTAACGACAGTTCCGATTTAGTGTTTAGGGATGCTACTTCTCCAATAGTGTTAATCGACGATTTATCGATGTTAAACCCCTAATAATACCAACCCCCTATTGCAACTGTTATGGGCGGCCGTGTCGCTTAACATCTGGTGAACGACTAGCTCATCACGTCATTCAATCGCATAAAAAATAAAGTATTTGTAAAAATAATATTTTCTACACCAGGTGAACGACTAGCTTGTCACGTCATTCGTTTACATAAAAAAAATTGTCGCATTTCAAATGTCGATAGACGGATATGTTAGTTTGTTGTGTGTGATGGATGCACAGATCGCGAAGACTGCGAGTTCGATACCTACTCACAACAATTTACTGGTCAACTATTTGTGCACATCAGAAAAAACGCTATAATAATAATAATATAGGTACCTGTTAATATAATTATTAAGAAAATAAGTAAGTAAGGTACCTACGTTTGTTTTTATATTATTTAGATTATTACGTACTTTATTGATTTTTAAACATAGTAATAAAAAAATTCTGTATGTATAAATAATGTAAGTAAGTTATGTTTATTTAATTTACTAAATAAAATCGATATTCAGGTACCTACGTAATAAAGACTTGGTGTATATAGGTCACAACACAACATATTACTTTGTAATGGCAACTTGGAAACTTGGTAATATCCACTGGGTGTAGTTGAATTCATTAGCATCCTTTAAAACTAGGTACGCACTCCGGTCCTTTGTTCCACACCGGTCACGTGTGGACCAAAGTTTATGAAATCTAACGTATTGATTTGGTATTGATATTAATTCAAAAAATGGGATAACTTAGGTACCTACTTCATCAACTGCTGCAGTAAAAAACTAAATTAAAATAGTTAAGTACTGTTTTATATTATTACATACAATAAAGTATCAAAATCATTCGTGCCAACTACGTGAGGCACCGCGGCAATATTCATAAAAATATTTTTATTTGCACTCTTTACTCATTAATAATCATCAATAAATGATGTGAGTATCATGTAGGTCATCATCATCATCATCAACAGTCTGAAGACGTCCACTGCTGAACATAGGCTCCCCCAGAGAGCGCCACTTTGAGCGGCTGCTCGCCTCCTGCATCCATCGGCTCCCCGCGGCTTTCACCAGATCGTCGGTCCACCTAGTGGGGGCCGGTTCATGTAGGTACTCAATTATAATGAATTCTGTAGGTATAAGAACCACACCTCATCCAAAGGAATCCATAATCGACTATACCTAAGATCGATTAACCTTTCAATAAATCGGTGCAGCCCTATTTAGTGACTTGAGTGGATTCGACAATCGTCTCGGAACGTGCAATCGTTACCAAACAGCTATAATATACCAAGCCTTTGTCAGGAACACATTATTTTAATGTTGTAGGTATTAAACATTTTTAGGAGTCATTGTCTTTGTCATGAATTCATAATTTTATTATGCGGATAACGTTTATGATGAACAAAACGTCATCTGTTTTCACTACCGTGTAACATTACTAGTACCTACTTTACCTAGGTAAGTATATAAAAAACTAGCGGCTCCCCCCGGCTTCGCACGGGTATAATAGTTTTAGCAGCGCACGCGATGTAAGAAAGAATATTTTATGTAATTTTTTTACACTTTGGATTACAGTATTGGAGTTTTAGTGAGGATCCATAATTTTTTTAAAAATATGATTATATCCTATCTCACCCGAGGATAGTGTAGCTTCCCAACAGTGAAATAATTTTTCAAATTGGTTCAGTAGTTTCGGAGCCTATTCAATGCAAACAAACAAACAAACAATCAAATCTTTCCTCTTTATAATATTGTTTTAGATTATAGATAATCTTTTTAAGGCGACGAGTAGACCAAACAAGGTGTTTTTTGGCACGTTTATGTGGAGCTTTGAATTTAATATATCATGTAATTTATTTCATTAAGTCGTATGTGATGACTGCAAATACAAGATTAATAAATATAGCTCTATAGAAAAAAATCGCAAACCTCCCTAAAAAAGTTTGAATGTTCCCATGTTACTGAGCTTCTACCGAATATATTTTTACAAAAAATAAGTTAGCGTATTCCCAACAAACATTCAGATGTCGTGATGACTTTGAAAAATACTACATAAAGATATTAATTAAAAATCAAAATCTCTCTTTTCGTGTGTTGTCTTTGTCGTATGCGCCGCGCTGAAGTGCAGACTGAATTGATATTTAAGGCTACGACGTTAAGGTTGATGTTTCTGTAAACGGATTTGGACCTGCTTATCTGGCTCTACCCGTCACCTTAAGGCTGCTGTTACATTTTGGCGAGCTCGGTACCGAGCACGCAGCGTCCGTCGGTTTGACCAAATAGGTATATCTAGTTTCATTTGATATATATACATAAGAGCATTAATTTAAAATTTTGAATTCATTTGTAGTAGTTTAGAAAAATGATGAACTTTATTGTGGTATATTTTGTCGATGTAATATAAAACTCCGAAGATATTCGACCTTTTGTTGAAGCCTTTTTTAAAGAAAATCAGATTCAATTATTTTTGTGATGTCTCAGGATGACGTGCGCAGTGCAGTGTCGCGCGAAGCTTTATTTTTGTAAAGTTCCGGGTGACACTGCAACTGTTACGGGTGGCCGTGTCACTTAACATCAGGTGAACGACTAGCTCGTCACGTCATTCAATCACATAGAAAAAAATGCATGACCCGGGATGTACAGCAGGAATCCGTGTACATAGTTTTGAAATACTGGTACCTACTTGCTATTTGGTCGTGCATTCCAGGCTGTACAAAGCAGTGAATGTTATTTGTGTTTGTCAATGTCAAGTATCTTTTGTGGTTCTCGAACTCGTATTACATTTCTATTGACGCAGTAAAATATAATGCACTGATACTGCAGATCTAAATCGGAGGTATTAAAAAGTCTAAAATCAATGTGGAGTAACTTTATGTATAACCCTGTATCATATTCATAAGCCACTATTATCATTTTGATTAATTGCAACTTATTTAACACCGATTTATAACCCACTCCTTTGCATTAGATTTAGTAGGTACTGCTAAATTTAAAAATGTTGTTGTAGAATTGTTTTAGACCGAAACATAAAATGATAAAAAAATTTTTTAGGCTTTCTGATTTCAAATTAAGTGATATTAGGCTACCTTAATGAAAAAAGTTATTAAAGCTGCTTGGCGTTGATTTTTTTGGCGACTTTATCCTTTTTTACTTGGCAGCGCTGATTCGATTTGATTTTATTACTTTCTTTCTGATACCGAGTAGGTATCGAAAGAATGATCCGAAGCTAAAAGTACTTGGTATCGAAAGAAAAGTATCGAATACTTACTCGTATTTACTAGTATCGGAACATCACTATTGACAAGAGTTTTCTAAAAATTCCTTTCGGTTTCTTTCGGATTGGGTTTTCCGTGATATTCTAGAAAAGTGAGTTTAAAAAACCTATTTTCTTTAATACCCGTTATTATCACATTTACATTTACACAAAATTCAAGCAGACTACCTTTGAAAACCTATAATATTTTAACCAGCAGAATTTGGCTATCCACAGAAACTCGTGGCGCAGTAGCTGTTATTTTGCCGGCCGGACACAAATCAAGATAAATATGAGCTGCCCGTTTAATGAACAACAACTCGTCGAGTTGAAAACATTCGTGAGTCTATGTAGGACTCAGCCGATGCTACTCCATCACCCAAAGCTCGAGTTTTTCAAGGATTACCTGCAGTCTTTGGGTGTCACAATTCCAGTTCCGACTTTCGGTTCTACGCCTTCGGCACCTTCTGGAGACGCGTAAGTGCTAATTAGTTATTTACATGATTGTGTGACCTATATGTGTATTGCAGATTTGCAGCATTTATTGATCTTTTGCTCCTAGACCTATTCTAAATACTGACGCGTTTTATATAGTTTTGTGTAATGAGTACCCTACACATACCTTCATATTCACACTTGGTATTGGCAGCAAAGCAACATCAATAACAAAATGAATGCTGCAGTTGCGATAAATCATTCTTAGACAAAAGTAAAATTTCATGTCATTTTTACAGTAACACCAACAACAATGATGAAAGCAAAATTACATCTTCATCTGATGAAGAGGATGACCCTGAATCTGATATTGAGCTTGATATGGAAGGTAAGCACAATATGTTGATAAAATATTACTACTAGTGATTTTTGATTTGATTGACTGTGTCCTACATGTTGCATTTGATTAAATGGAGTAAGCAATAGTCTACAGAAGTCCACGGGAAGAGATGGGGTGGTCTTGTTCACAAACTGGGACTATATGGCAAAAAAAAATTTTAATTACTGTTTACAATATTTCTTATATTACATTTAATTTAATAAAATATATAGTGGGTATGTAAAATACTCCTATACCCTTGAATAAATTGTCCGTGTAAAGATTTTAAAGATTTTGTTTCATGCACAGGTGTCATAGAATCTTTACCAGCAGACGAATCTCAGGACATGGGTGATGAGTCAAAGGAACCTATGGAAGAGGAACGTGATGCATCTGATTTGAAGCGCTCTGAAGCTATGAGAGCTTTCTCTGAACAACAGTATAATGATGCTATCAGGTTGTACACTGAAGCTATTCAACTCAACCCACAGAGTGCCTTGATGTTTGCTAAGAGAGGCCAGGTATGATATGGGAGCTGACACAATTTATTTCGATACAAATTTCATTTTGGACTTTGGAATTCTATAGATTTCCAACTCATTCGTGTTAATTGGGGCCTGTGTCACTGATCACGGAACTTTGATTGCAATGCAACAGGAGAAATTTCATTCCAAATTTGAAAATTTCCACAATAGGTACCTATGCACATAAACTGCATATTGAAACTGTCTATTTAATCTATACATTTTTGTGTTTCTATCAGTTGCATGATCACCTAGCTGGTCATTCCTTTCAACCAAAAAACAACTTCCAACAAAAAAGTTCTTATGTAGGCATTCAGGCCTTGATCTCTATCTAAAACTCTTGAACAACATTTGACTGATATTTCAGGTATATTTGAAACTGAACAAGCTGCACTCCTGTATCAAGGACTGTACTCGTGCTCTTGAGCTGAACTGTGACAGTGCTGCTGCTTACAAGTTCCGTGGACGTGCTTACAGGTACCATTTGTGAAATGTTAAATTCTTAAATTAACAATACATCAATATTCTCTGTGTTCAAAGTGGCAATAGATGATTATGTAATGATGTGCAAATATTTCTGTGTAACTACAGCAGTACCAGCAATGCATTTAACAAGTATCCAAAAAAAAACAACATAAATAATCTGTCAAGCTGACCTAAAAACAGGGAGTGTCACTTTGTAAAATGGTTTCATAACAATAAATAATGTAATGTGAATGAGATGTTGCTTTGCAGTTAGCCTGGAAGAAAAGGCTTAATATGATAAGGCTGCCTATTGTTGTTGTTATCTATATTGGTGTTCAATGAAGTATTTTTGTGTTGTATTGCATTTTGCATTGGACATAATTTATAACAAACATTACACTGTATCTTGTGGATGAGGCAAGAACTATAAGTTTACATATTTATACAGTGGACATACATTTTACTTGTTATGTCACACTAGTCTTCAAGAATCAACTTATTGGTACCATGGAACAAGGAGGAGAGGAATGCCAATACACCAAGAAACAGCATTGATAAAAAATATGCCTAAAACTAGACGGTGTTGCAAAATGAGCGGGTTATAAGTTGAGCGCAGATCAGAAATATGTCAAAGCGTTTTAAACCTGGATGGCACTGCAAAATTAGCGGGCTATATGGGTAGCTACTGCGGGCAAGGTTTAAAACTTTTTTGTCATATTTCTGATCTTCACTCAGCTTATAACCCACTGATTTTGCAACGCCATCTAGTTTAAGCATATTTTTGATTGACGCTGTTTTCTTGGTGTATTGACATTCCTCTCCTCCTTGTTCCATGTTGGTACATACTTGGTGGGTCAGCTCTTTTCTGCTACTGGACCGTGAATCCTAAAGTCATTTCATATATTATTACGTTTTTAGTTTTAAAATTACATCATGTTTGTAGTGTGTGCGATTGTGACTATACCAAAGTGTTGCTTGGGTGCTGAAGAGACCTAAGCGTGACGTGTTTCATGCGCGAGCGTCAGTCTCACTAGAGCCATCGGCCGGAGTGGGCGTGTCCGCGTCTCTGAGCCAGTGTCTGATAAACACTCAACATACACTACAATGTTCACTAGAAATAATACTTATTTTTACATTAAATTGTCAGGCTGCTGGGCCAATTTGAAGAGGCATCCCATGACCTGTGTGAGTCACTGAAGATTGACTATGATGATCAAACCAATGAATGGTTGAATGAAGTTAAGCCTAATGCTGAGAAGCTGCGCCAACATAAGCTGAGTGCCCAACGTAGGAAGGAAGAAAAGGAGGTATTTCTTTTTCAATATATTTAAGTTTTTAGTAGAGTGTATTCATCATCATCATCATCATTAACAGCCTGAAGACATCCACTGCTGAACATAGGCCTCCCCCAGAGCACGCCACCTTGAGCGGCTGCTCGCCTCCTGCATCCATCGGCTCCCCGCGGCTTTCACCAGGTCGTCGGTCCACCGAGTGGGGGGCCGGCCCACGCTGCGTCTTCCGGTTCGTGGTCGCCACTCGAGAACCTTTCTTCCCCATCGGTTGTCAGTTCTACGAGCGATGTGGCCTGCCCATTGCCACTTCAACTTACTAACTCTAAGAGCTATATCGGTCACTTTAGTTCTCCTGCGGATCTCCTCGTTCCGGAGCTTATCTCGCAGGGAAACACCGAGCATAGCTCGCTCCATAGCTCGCTGCGCGACTTTGAGCTTACTAATGAGGCCAACAGTAAGAGACCATGTCTCAGTTCCATAAGTCATCACTGGCAACACACACTGATTGAAAACTTTCGTTTTCAGGCTCTGCGGTATTTTGGACGAAAAGATAGGACGAAGCTTCCCGAACGCTGCCCAGCCGAGTTGGATTCTTCGCGCCACCTCTTTGTCGAAGTTGGACCTACCTAATTGGACAATCTGTCCTAGGTAGACATACTTGTCGACAACTTCGAGAGTATCGTTCCCAACAATTACCGGTATAGGTGGAACATGAGCATTAGACATGATCTTTGTCTTGTCCATATTCATCTTAAGACCAACCTGCTGGGAGACTCTACTGAGGTCGTTGAGCATGGTGCTAAGGTCCTCGAGCGATTCCGCCATTATGACTATATCATCGGCAAAACGAAGGTTAGTGATGTACTCGCCATTTATGTTGATGCCAGATCTTTTCCACTCCAAGAGCTTGAAAACATCCTCCAATGCGTTTGTGAACAGTTTCGGAGAAATAACGTCTCCCTGTCTCACGCCTCTTTGCAATGGAATTTGTTCCGTACTCTGGTCCTGTAGTCGGACTGACATAGTGGCCTTACTGTACAAACACTTCAAAACTTCGATATACCTATAGTCAATTTGGCATCGCTGCAAGGACTGCAGCACCGCCCAAGTCTCGATTGAATCGAAGGCTTTCTCATAGTCCACAAACGCTAGGCATAACGGCCGATTATACTCTTCGGTCTTCTGTATAATCTGGCGCAGCGTATGGATGTGGTCTATGGTGCTAAAGCCTTTTCGGAAACCGGCTTGTTCGGGAGGCTGGAATTCATCAAACCTGCGTGCGAGACGATTCGTAATGACTCTCGAAAACAGCTTATACACATGACTCAAGAGCGAGATGGGCCTATAGTTCTTCAATAAGGTGTTATCGCCTTTTTTGAAGAAGAGCACCACCACGCTCTTGTGCCATGCCTCTGGCGTTGTACCTTCAAGGATGACAGAATTAAATAACTTCTGGAGGACTAAAAGTACCGGTCTACCACCCGCTCTCAGAAGTTCAGTCGTAATTCCATCTTCACCTGGTGCCTTGTTGTTTTTAAGCTGTTTGAGGGCCATTCTAATCTCGTACAGGCTGACGTCCGGGATATCTTCGGTATAGTGTCGGACTAACTTGGCTCTGATGTCCTGAGCTGTGTTAGTAGCGGGCTTACGTGTCGAGGTGTATAACTGTCCATAGAAGTTCTCGATCTCTCTCAGAATCTCAGGCTTGGATGAAATGATGCTACCATTTTCGGTCTTCAGTTTTGTCATTTGGTGTTGCCCAATAGACGAATCCTTTGCGAACACTTTAGAGCCTTGGTTCCGCTCAATTGCGGCCTCAATACGTGAAGTACTAAGAGCACGCAAGTCGTGTCGCAAGGAACTCCAGATTCGTCTATTGAGTTCACCGTAGGCTGACATATCAACTGAAGACTGCAGCTTCATTTCGCTCCGGTCGGCCATTAGCTCAAGAGTTTTTTCTGAGAGCTTTTGAGTCTTCTTTCGGCGTTGGGTCTTAAAGAATTTCGATCCAACAGCTTGGACAGTTTCCACCAACCCGTCGTTTAGCTCGTCCACTGTGTTACAGTCGGCTAGGCACTGGAAGCGATTTTGGAGTTCCAGCTGAAAGCCTTCGGGGTTTTGGATTTGGACAGGATTTGGACGGAGCGTAGACTTCACCAGACGTGACCTTTCGAGCTTAACATTGATATTCAATGTGCCTCTAACAATACGGTGATCGCTACCGGTTTTCACCTTGCTGATCACAGAGACATCATCGAATATGTGCTTCTTGGTCGTCATGATGAAGTCTATCTCATTTTTAGTGGAACCGTCGGGACTTATCCACGTCCACTTCCTGGATGGCCGCTTCTCGTAGAAGGAGTTCATCATAAAGAGTTCCTCTTTCTCCATGAAGTCAGCCAGCCTCTGTCCTCGAGGGTTCCGCTGCCCGTATCCAAATGGCCCCACTCTCAGCTCATCGCTATTCCTTGTGCCCAACTTCGCATTGAAGTCTCCCATCACAACGGTGAAGTATGTTTCGGAAGTATGCATGGCTTCGGATATGTCCTCATACATAGCTTCTACTTCATCGTCTGAGTGTGCCGACGTCGGCGCGTATACCTGTATAACCTTCAACGAATACCGTTTGGTTATTCGGAGTACCAGGTACGCTACCCTGGCCGACACACTGTCGACTTTGACCACGTTGTTGACGAGAGACTTGCGGACGAGAAACCCGACACCTCCTTGGGAGAGTTGGTCTCCCTCCCGGTAGAAGAATAAGTTACCGGAATTTAGGATTATCGTGTCCTGTCCCTGTCTTCGGACTTCAGACAATCCCATTACATCCCAGCGTAACTTACCCATCTCCGCCTCTAGCTCGACCATCCTTTCGTCAGCCTTCAGTGTGCGCACGTTATGTGTTGCCAGGGCCAGGGGTCGTCGTTGGGGTTGGTAGCCGGGCGTCTGCCGGGGATTCTTCGCACCCCTTGCCCTGCCGTTACCGTGGCCGCTACCGTAGCCACGGGATAGCAGAGCTGCCGGGGACTGGGGGCCGTTTTTATTTGTGCTTGTCATTAGGGGGGGGGGGGGGGGGGTTTGCCATAATCACCACGCTTGGCAGGCGGCTTGGTGATCGCAGTAGGTGAAGATTGATTGCCACCAAGACCGAGGGGAACGCTGCGACCCATTCCCTGGATATTCCCTTAGCCGCCTTCTACGGCACCCACGGGAAGAGATGGGGTGGTCCTATTCGTAACCGGGACCACACGGCATAAAAGAGTGTATTGTATATATATTATTTTGTATTAACTTATCTCATGTTTATAAAAATGTTGACAACATCTTTGTGACACTAACACAACTATAACACAAACAAATACAACAGCAACATCAACCACATAATATCATCTTATGCTCTAGTAATTTTTTTTTCTTTTTATTAACAGGGTTAGTTAGTAGGTTAATAATAATAATAATAATAATAATAATAATAATAAATATGTAGGGTTAGTTAGTAGGTTAGTTCTCCGGTGCGCTGTAAATGCGCCGTGGTACATTAGAAATGAGGATCTACATCGTGACCTACAAGTAGACCTTGTCGTCAATGTTATAAAAAAGTTCGCCGAAGCTCATGAACGAAGGCTTCACCACCATGTGAACGTTGAGGCCATCCAGCTCCTCGACAACACGGACATAGTGAGAAGACTAAAAAGGATAAAACCTTTTGAGTTGGTTTAGTGATAGTGATAGTGAACCATAGTGTAGTGAGTGATGCTCAAAAAGAACACGCTAACATTGTGTCTTCCCCTTAATAGAGACATTAAGAATAGTGTTAATGGACACATTCTTAGAATTACTCTACTTAGCAGTTTAGGTTAAATTCATATTACTTATTAGCCATTTATAGGCTAGATTGTAATTTTAATGACGAACTTTTTAATGTTCTTCATTACTTAAAAAAAAAAATTAACAGGGTTTGTATGGTACAACAATAATTGACCTAATATTATAATGAACATACAGCTCTAGTATTTAATAAAATTATACCTCAAAATAAACAGAAACACTTAAAAATAATATAATTTTCTTCAAGTTAATGCCTTTCCTGTTTACAGCACGACGAAAAGTTGCGCAGAGCCCGTAAGGCGCAGGAAGCGCGTGCCCGCGCGGCGAAGGCCCAAGCAGAAGCTCAATCTGCCGGCATGGGAGGTTTCCCAGGCGGTATGCCGGGTGGTTTCCCGGGTGGCATGCCGGGTGGTTTCCCAGGCGGCATGCCAGGTGGCAGACAAGGGGCACAGCCGGGCGCTGGTGCTGGTGGCGCCGGGTTTAACCCGCAGGACTTCGCCTCTCTGCTTATGGATCCGGAGATCATGTCTGCATTCCAGGTATTTTATCTTTACTTTTTAATGTGCTTGCTTATACTTTGGCAAACTTGAGATAGGAGTTGTATGGTTGTGTACTTGTGCCTACCAATGCACTTTCTATATTATTATATGGATGATTCTACATGTAAAAATTACAACGACACACAGTCGTCGGCTTGTGCACTCTCTGTACACTTGTATTGTCTTTTCTTCAAAATCTATTGAACGTAATAACGTGCTATTTTATGTATATTATTTATGTTCACCACTAGCCTCTCATCATCTAACTATAGGAACACGCATGGGTAATAGGCAAAGTGGTGACCCCGACGTGACGTCACGTCATTGGTAGGCACATACTGTTTGTAAGGAAACCATTATCACAATCTTTTACTGTTGTTTTTTAACCTAATTTTATCTTTGTTGCTTTACTACCACTGACTTGTACATAAACTGATTTCTGTTCTGCTAGTCTAAAATGGCCACTTTCAGCAATTCATCTAAAAGCTATTCATACTATGAATTCCTGGCAGATCATTAGCAATTCTGCTATTTGTCGTAAAATGGTCAACTCATTTGGTAAATCATACACAATTCAATTCATTTGCAGATTCATTTTAGTTATCAAGATTGCCAAACGAAAAAAATAAAACCGTAACTTACCGGTAATGTTATTTTTAATTGTTTTTATTATTTAGAAAGGTTTATTTTAAAGTACTCGTTTACTA
Source organism: Ennomos quercinarius (assembly GCA_910589525.2). Lineage (NCBI taxonomy): Eukaryota > Metazoa > Arthropoda > Insecta > Lepidoptera > Geometridae > Ennomos > Ennomos quercinarius. Next base: position 10,274,392 of record OU342493.1, read on the forward strand.
AAAATGCTTTATTTGATAAAATAGATTCATTTTAAATGAAATATTCATTTGTTAGCCCTAAAACTACAAATATAATATTTAATTTTACTTGGTTTTTGCTCTGGCAACAAACTGAAATATTATATAACAAAATATTTACATCGAACATCGCACGCAACCGAGCGTTTATACAAATATAGGGCGCGCGCTCCAAGTCATCACAGTATCCCGCCCGGTGACGGCTGGTGTATGGGTCGGTAGAGGCCAACAGCATTAGCCCGTTAAAAAAACAGTTCATCACAGTGGTCCATTCTTCCAGTGGACGTAGCTTTCTCGATCCTCTTATCCTGGCAATGGCCCAAGCCGAGGCAGGGGTGTTCTTGAGCGTTGCCTCTCACTTTTGACGGCTGGACGCCTTAAGTTCCTGCCCGCCCAGTGACGCTGTAAAGGTCGGTAGAGACCAACACCAATAGCCCGTTAAAAAAAAAATAAGGCCAGTGTAAAGGTCGGTAGAGACCAACAGCATTAGCCCGTTAAAAAAACAATTCATCACAGTGGTCCAGTCTTCCAGTGGACGTAGCCTTCTCGATCCTCTTATCCTGGCAACGGCCCAAGCCGAGGCTCAGGGATGCTCTTGAGCTAGTTGCCTCTCACTTTTGATGGCTGGACGCCTTAAGCTCTTGCCCGCCCACCCGGTGACGTAAAGGTCGGTAGAGACCAACACCAATAGCCCGTTAAAAAAAAAACATATTATCATAGTATGCAGCGAGCCGGGTGCACACGCCCTTCGAATGCTTCGCCGCCACAAGGTCACGACACAAACTTTTATTTATCCCATACAAGCCGACAAACTCTGAATCTGGCATTTCGAATGCCATCTCTATTTTTTTCTATTTTTCTCAAATTTGCACTTCTAGAACACGTGCATGTTCTAAAAAAATTAATATAGGCCTAAATCCGCCATAAAACACTTCTTTTTGACAAAAAAGTGCAAAATGAATTATAAAAAGTTGCTCTTGAGTAACTTCTAACAATTCTGATATTTGACCTATTAGCAGTATTGCGCAATTCATCTTTAGTGGGCCATTTTACGACTTCCCATACAAAATTGACAAACAGATGAATTGCGGGGTATGAGTTATACGTAGCATCTAAAGATGAATTGTCAGTATGTGACCATTTTACGCTTTATGAAATGAATCATAATATGATCATCTTATGATTCGCTCAAAGCGGCCGTTTTAGACCCGCTGAGCACAAAAAAGATACTTATTACACTGATAACAATAAAGAGAAAGAAAGAATTGTTTCAATAAAGCAGTAAAGAGTCTATCTATCTATCTATCTTTACCGTGATAAAAAAAATACATGATGATTAGTTTACACAGTCATGAAGAGCTGAAAATTGTGCTCATTGGCATACCTTGTGAGGGGCCTACGTCCAGCAGTAGGCAGTAGACTAGAGTAAGGTGATGATGGTGTGGTTAATTTCAATTACTAGCATTATGCTAATACTCTTACTATTAATAAATCAAGTGGCGTCTGTGGTATCATCCGCAATCTACTTGTTTCCAGTTTCCACATGGAATTCCTTACATTATCAGGATAAAAGTATCTTATTTCATCTTGGCAGTACAAGCAATCTGTGTGGAAAATTCCATCGGTAAATTTTATTGTCAAAGCCCCACAAATAAAACGGACACTTCCTTTCTATACATACATAGGGGATTGAGTTTATTGATGCATATAGTATGTTTCTAATCCCCAGAGAAAATCGTGCATTGGTCGCCCGGTATTATGTTAGCCCCGAAAAATGCGTCGTTTACGCGTCTACCGCGTTTCGTGGAAGTTCAATCAGCGGCGCTAAACCTGTTTTGACATGTTTCAATTTCGAGTTTCTCAAAGGATCTGAAAATATAAAGCGACCCACCAAACAATAGGTTGAGAGTCGCTGCAGTCCGCTCAAAGGTCAATGTGCGAGTTTCTCAAAGGATTTCAAACGTACTATAGCATTGTATTCAATGAGTGACAACATTTTAAACCAAACTTTTAAATGTATTCAAAATTTCCAGGACCCAGAGGTGGCTGCTGCCTTCCAAGATGTGTCCTCAAACCCGGCCAACTTTGTCAAATACCAGAACAATCCCAAGATATCAGCAGTCATTGAGAAACTGCAGAACAAACTTGGAAAAGGTGGTGCAGGAGGATTCCCTGGTGGGTTCCCCGGTAAGTGTCTATAATGTCTACAAGTTCATATGAACATACAATGTCATGTACTGGGTGGCGCAAAAGTACTGGCACTAAAGAAAATACTTTTATTTTTTTTATATGACATTTTCTGTCATTCTGTTGTTGAAAATTGTGTAGTGAACAAATGTAAAATACACTGAAAATAAACATGGACCGTTTTACTCCCCAAGAACGTGGAATAATTGTGTCAATGTTCTTACGGAATAATTCATCAGTGATAAGAACACAACGTGAATTTCGTCGACGATTTCCCCACCGTCCGGCACCGATTGGTCGCACAATTCGACGCTTTGCCACACGCCTTGAAGCAACTGGCTCAACATTGGATAGACCTAAGTCTGGGAGACCAAGAACAGGCCGTTCAGCTGAAAATATCGATGCTGTGCGCGAAGATGTGGAAGAGTGTCCAGAAACATCAACGAGGCGACGTGCCACGCAATTGGGCATTTCCAGACGGACCCTGCAGCGTATTTTGGTGAAAGACTTAAAGATGTTCCCGTATAAAACTCAAATGACTCATCAACTGCTGCCTGCTGACCACCGAGCTCGTCTAGATTACTGCCAGCGCGTCATAAACCTCAACCTTGAAGAGGATGATTTTCCTTCAAAATTGGTTATGAGTGACGAAGCTCATTTCCATCTCTCAGGGCATGTCAATAAGCAGAATACTCGGTTCTGGGGCACTGATAATCCGCGCATTATTCAAGAAACACCTCTACACCCACTAAAAGTTACTGTATGGTGTGGCATCTGTGTTGACAGAGTGATCGGACCCTATTTTTTCGAAGACGCTGGAGGCAATGCGATAACTGTCACTGGAGAACGCTACAGAACCATGTTACGTGAGTTTTTGATACCCAGTTTGGACGAATTGGGGCTGGAGCACATCTGGTTTCAACAAGACGGCGCTACGGCACACACAGCGCGCGACACTATGGACTTAGTGAGGGACGCTTTTCCAAGCCGAGTTATCTCTCGTTTTGGCGATTTGCCTTGGCCTGCAAGATCACCCGATCTGACCAGTCCAGACTTCTTTCTTTGGGGTTTTTTGAAATCTCGGGTGTATGTGAACAAGCCACAGACTCTCGCAGCTCTAAAAGAAAACATTCGTCAAGAAATAACGAACATATCGCAGGAAGTGTTACGGCAAGTTATGCAAAATGTCATAAATAGGGCTCAAATGTGTATCAACTCTGGAGGTCACCATTTAAAAGACATCATCTTTAAATCCTAATGGTACGAAATTTAATGGCACAAATATACATTTAAAAAAACCTAAATCTAGTTTTCTAATTTAGAAAAAATGTTATAGCTGAAACAAATAGGGTCTTTACTTTTGCGCCACCCAGTATAAAACGTCAGTGTGGTATGTATATGACCATACCTACCACACTGACATTTTATATACAATTTCAATGTATATACATTGTAAAGGCACAAGGCATTGTAACGTTGTTGGATCTGATGATCTATCCAAGTAATCAGTAGTAGAAGAAAACTATAATCCAACAATTATTTCTATTTTTAGGATTCGGAGGAGCTCCCAACCCCGGTTCAAAACCCTCAGATGATGATGTTGGCCTCGACTAAAGATTAGTATCTATAGATACTGCCATGATTCTGATAGTACACATTATGAATTTCACGAAATTCATAGCAGGTGTGTTTATACGTAAAGATATGCACATACACAATGTATTACTTATCTCAATAATTGATAGCCTAATTGAGACACATAATGTTATGCTTTAAGGTAGACAAACAAAATCACAATAATAATACTGTCTTTAAGTATAAAACTTTTTTTTAAATTCTTTATGGTTACTGTACGTTTTTACCCATATTCTATATCAAAATCAAAAACTTACCTTCACCATTTTGTTTCTTTTTTTTTGAGGAGGGAAATGCCCACGCACTTCCCTGCCACCACGGGGGTGATGGCAGGGGGTATGTGGGCCTCGAACCCACTAAAACCCCCCCGTGATCTGTCCGCCACCGGGATTCACCTTAAGGGCCTTGGTGATGTTCACCCAACATTCTTTACAACAGTTACAACAAATAATGTTTGTCGCTATAGAATATGGGTGTGTTTCAATTGGGTCTAAATAGGTTAGGAATAACCATTGTTTTAACATCTTCCATCTCATGAAGTCCTTTTCCAAATTTTGCATATTATATTATTGAGCAAGCTTGTTGACTGTGGCACATTTGCATAATCTGCACATGTTTAGGGCTGAACTGAGATGTCCATGAGGTGGATATCTATCACAACTGATATTCAATATATTATTATTAGATAAAAATGCACAGATGGGATTGAAATGAATTGATAAGTGAAATAAAGCCAGCCGTGTTATTCTGAGTGTTAGCGAGTTAATTAATTTTAAGAACAACAGCTAAGGCATGAAATTTTTCATACAACATCTGGTCAGGAGAACAGTAGCTTTCATTCAATCAATTGGTAATCCTATTGTGCATTTTTTCCTGATGTGCTAAGTATTTAATATCTTCATAAGTGTGCAATAATATAGCACTTTTGGCAATAAGATTGTGCTCAAGAATCATGGTCAATTGAGTTGAGGTGAAAAATTGCTGCTATGTTATCTCAATTGTAAGACTGTATGCCTATGCTGGTTTCCAATTGGTCCAAAATTATGGCCAAAGAAATATCATACTACCATATTTTGTATATTTTTTTATTACTTAAAGATAATTCTGTTTGTTTGGTGCTGGCTGATTAGTTAATTTACATTCTATTCATTTTGCATTTATGTAATATCATTTTGTTAGAAATACAACTTGCTTGTGGTGCAACAGACAACATATTTATAGGGTTCAATAACATTCACGAATGGGAGGATTTTCTGTTAGATTTGTAAGATTTCAAAATGTTTTTATATAATTTGTTTTTCATGTTTGCATAATAAATTTCACGATTGATGGGTCTGAGAAGCGACCCTAGCTGTGGATGATATACCTAAATCACAGCGCAAGATAAATACTGAAAAACAGGTAGTTTTGCAAAAAAATTATGAAATTTATGTACATAAATTCTTGGTCAAAATGTATGCGTTTTATCATGAATTAATATGTTTTTTTAATCTCTTTTCATAATCATAATTTTTCAGTGCCTTTAGAGTAATTTCAAGCCATTATGAGTTAGTCCATTTTTATTATGATGTAATGGTTGATAAAAATATTATTATGTGAGTACATACTGGTGTTTTATTTTTTACTACCATACTAATCAAGTCAGTTGTTATCGTTCCAAATGATTAGGAGATACTATGAAGTCATCATCATCATCATCCTCTTTGCCTTTTCCTATTTGTTATTGGGGTTGGCTCCCAATTTAACCTGTAGCGGCGAGCTACCAGAATTACACAAGCGACTGCCATCTGACCTCGCAATCCATTAAGGAACCAGTAACAGCTGGGTTAGCATGGATGGTAGACAAAATTGTCTTTCCCCGTTTTACGTCACCTTCTTCATACTTGCTTGGAGTAAAACAGGGGAAAGAGTTATGTCTACCGGCCGTGCTAACCCTACAGGAATGGTTAGACCAGGTGTCAGATTCTATCAGGGTTCTGACTACCCACAACGATTGCTATAGCTTATGACAACCGGGACCGACGGATTAACGTGCTCTCTGAGGCACGGAGCGATGACATCGAATATATACTGCACATAACTTACTAGATAAGTCATTGGTGCTGAGGATCGAAGCCGGTGCCGTAAGATTGTGAAGCGCACACGCTACCGCTCGGCCACATACTATGAAGTATGAACACAACTTACATGCATGCCAATACAACTGGAATGATCATTGAATGGTGATGGCTGGAGTGATGATGAAAAATTGTTACAGTGGCGCACATATTGTATAAAAGCGCTCATTCAAATAACGGCACCACCGCGAAGCGACTGAATAAACCTAGTGATGTTATTCAACTTGGCATAGGTATACTCGAAAACATAAACAAAACATTTTTCTCATCTACAATAATTTATTTGTGAAATAAGCATTTATAGATCATTTACTCTTCCCCAACCTAGCCTAATCTTTTTCTCATGAAGTTTCAACCAAGAAGGCATATTTTTAGGTAGTGGCTGTGCATTGGGGAACTTCAACGGTGGTGAAGACATCTTGAAAGGATCCTCAGTTTTGAGCTTTCTCAGCAAATATTCCTTATTAACCTGTTTTGGGTCTCTATACTTGTCCATGTACAAGTTAAATGGTTTTCGCCTAGGGAACCATTCTTGGGGCCGTATGTAAGATGCAGGGAAGTCATATTCATATACTGAAAATATTAATAACAATTAATAAGTGCTCATTTAAGAATGACATAATAAGTAATGACAATAAGCAGAACTGAATACTTACTAGGTTCTTTAGTCTGCAGAATTTTATGGAAGAAATCTTTAACAGTGTTGTCCCAATCACACTGATAAAATGCAAGGCCTGCAGGTGTGATGTTATCTTGGTATTTCTGGTACCATTCTCTGGTCACAAAAGTTCTTTCACCCAAGGATACTGAAGTCACTGAAAAATAAAAGTAATATGTAGGCCTGTTTATTTTTAAACTGTAGTAGCCTGAAATAAATAAATGATATATATTGTGTAGAGGAGTGCAATTGGTATATGTAACTGTTCTTATTACAATATATTATTACATAATAATAAGACTGAATTGTGCTAAATCTTGTACATCGATTTTTTTTTAAATTTTGATTGTGTTACACTTCATAATCAATATAGAAATAGACACAAGTTTTTTTGAATGTTTTGTCTGTCTGTCTGTACCTTTGCTGCTGCTGTCTGTCAACACACATCACATTATTTTTATGTGATGTGTGTTGACTTATGTGACTTGAAAAATTACAAAGTTATTCAAATTAATCTTTGCATCATTTTCATGGTATAATCCATATGCTGCAATAAAACATTGTGGCAACAAAGATGAAGCCACTATACTCATCCTGTCAAAGGGAAGATACATGGGAGGAAGAAAACCCTGTTCATGGGATGAGAGAAGGGTGAGGGGAAAAGGATGAATGGATGGGATGGCCACAGAAGGGAGGCAGGCAAAGCTGTTGTGCTAGCCCACATTAATCCTATACCTCTATCTTTTTCCCTTACCTTTCTCTCTTCCCATGAACAGGATTAGGGTGTAAAACTAATTAACCCATGTTAAGCCAGGGTGCATCAGCTATGACACATAAACATGATGACTCTGTGACCTATTAATCCATTATTAAACAGTCATTATAATGAATTTCATAGGTCATATACATTTTGAATATGGTATAGGGCATGGGATGGAGAGATTATATTTAATTAATGGTGTGTTCATTTAATTACATTTTACCAGTGTTTTAAATTTCACACTGATTAGTTTGTCCCATTCTCTGACATGACTTCATTACAATGCAGACTACCCCACATGTGAAATAGAATAGCTGTCAAATGCAAGCCTACCTATTCGTCAATATTAAAAGTTGTAAATGAAACACTGTAATTATTACCTTTTGGCAATTGATAAGACACTTTCCCATCTTGCTTGTAAAGAACAAATACATATCTGTGATATCCTGTGCCTTTCAATGGGAAAGGTTGCAAGTAGTCCACAACTGTTTCACCCTTTTCAACTGCATTTCCAGGAATGTTGGCCACAAGCCAATGCACATACTCTTTGTTATTGTCATACAAATGTCCATCAAGGCTTGTCAATGCCAGTGTCCAAAGACTATCACCATCAGACTCATAACTAACTGCAGGGGCTTGAAGAGCCTCGGCAGGTTTAATAACATTTCCTGAATAGACTGGTAAGTATGAATTATTCTTGATGTCATACAAAACTTCCAAGTTTACATATGGGATGAAGAACCCTTCCCCATACAGATGATCAAAGAGTCCATAATGATCTGCAATCTGTTTCTTATGCAGTGGCCCATTGGTCTCTAACCAAATCTTCCTTGCTTCATTTAAATCAATTTCCAATTTAATGTTCCGAGCTAGTTGTTCTAAAACTGTGTCCTTTTTGATTTTTTTTAGATGTTCCAAATGAGCTTTTCGAGTTCCTTCTGATGAAGTTCTGTAAAAAAATAAAAGCATCTATTGATTATGGCTTAGTGCAATTTGAAGTTATTTTAGTTCTAGTTTTGTATACCTGATCGAAGAGTTTTTAGGTCTACTTACAGCCCTCCTAGCATGGACTGTGGAAAACGTTATTCCCTGTATTTATCCACATTTTATTTAAACTGGAACAAGGTTTCAGGGATTAAAGTATTTGTCTCCAGTTTATGCTATGGAAGCTGGTATGCATCTCTCTCTATATCAATTCAATATTTGCACATAGAAATAATGAAAGTGATTTGTTTCCTCATGTAAACAGGGCCAATTCTATGATTTACTCATAGTACCCATACCGCTAATGCATCCGATATGTAGTCCAAGATTAAAATCAACCCATCACCAACAAAACCAGTAGTATATACATAGGCCTTCAATCTCGTTCGCATATTGTGTGAAAAACAAATATCATCGTAGTTGTACTTACTGTGGCTTCGGTAGCCCTATATTGATCTTTGTAGTATAGAGTTCATCTTTGTATTCCAATTCATCTATGCGCTCTTTTATAGTTCTGCAAAATATAGGAGCCTTTCCTCTAATTCTGTGCCCATGTCTTAACTGTTGGAACTGTACATTAAATAAAAAAGCACCACGAATACTAAATAACATTTTGTCAGTTTTGGACTCAAATACACTTTCTACCACCAGCTAGGCAGCTAGCAGCTACCAGAAACTAAAAATAGAATAACTATGTAAACCCGTTGTTCAAGTCAGGGTTTCATTGATGTTTTAATTTACATATAATATTTTTTAATTTAATTTTCTAATGAAACTCCATGTGATGTCCAAAAGAATATATAACACAAATTATAATGTATATGGCACAGAATATAATACCTATTAGGGATGTTAAAAAAACGATTTTTTTTTATAGAAATCGATTTTTATGTATAGATTATTAAATATCAAAAAATCGATTATTTTGTTTTCAATTTTTTTTTCCAGCTTCTATTAACAATAATAATGCAACACCGCTACCAAACTCCTGGGGGTCTAGCAAAGACCAGCGTGAGGCGTTACCGCCTCACGCTAACTCCAAAATGTATAGAAAATGACATTGGCTGCGGATAACTTTTCCGCAGCTAATGTCATTCCCATTTTGGGGGTTAGCGTAAGGCGTTAACGCCTCACGCTGGTATCCCTGGTATCTTTGCTAGACCCCCTGAGTGGTTTTAAGTTACAGGTTAGAAAAAAAAATGACTATTTTAGGTCAATGCACAGATCTCAAGCGTTTGTAATTTGTATTCTCTTTGATCCGCTTTGTTCTAATGTCAAGTTTTCGTACTTCGCGCGTGGAATCGAAATGAATTGGCGTTATTTGTGTAAATCTGAATCTGAAATAGTTTATGGAAGCAAATTGTAAAGCGCATCTCTTATAACGACGATGATGGAAGAATCTTCATCGGATCACCAAAGTGAACATGAATGTACTGTCAAAGCTAACAAATAAGTATCTGTGCCAACGAAAGCCAAAAAGTGCTAATTTTCACCCATCGCCTTGAGTGGTAAAAAGTGGCAAAATTCAATACCTTTATAGCATTTCTACTTCAAGTGGAACAGGGGAGTATACTGCCAAAAACAATCACAATGATTACTTTTACTCCATGTGGAACGCCCGTTGTGAACGAATATAACGGAAAAGATGATAATTCAGTCCAAATTGAACGCAGTCTACGAAACAAACTTGAACAAACGCGTCACGTTATATACTTTTTGGTCTTTGTCGCAGTGGTTATAATTGTATGCTCTCTGATTTAGTTTGTTCAAGTTTGTTTCGAGAAAACACAGCGCTAGAATTTCGTTACCGTGAAAGAGTTTGCACTTTGGATCGCAGTGAAACTATATTTTAGGGTTCCAAGTGGCACTGCAAACTGCAACCGTTATTGGCGGCCGTGACTTGACTTGTAAAAGTGCCAAAATAGCCTATATGCAATAAAATTTTTGATTTTTGAGTTTTGATGCTTAACATGAGGCCAAGGATTAGATTGTCCCCACTCAATCACGTTCGAAACAAAGAATTATTGTAAATAAATTTGATTTAACCTGTGTTTTTTTGTTATTATTCCATGAAATACGGCAAAAATAGTTTTTAATCGATTATTTTTTCTCAAAAAATCGATGATTAAAAATTCGATTTTTCACCCCTTAGGTCACATCCCTAGCACAGAACAAAGAGTATGGCACTGCCCTGAGTACCAAAGAGTATGTATGTATATGTAATCACGTTGGTATACTCTTTATTAATATTTGTATGTAATGTAATAGTAGCACAGAGATCGATGTAACGCTACGCTAAGAAGAGTCCGCACTTCATAGAAAACAATTATTATTGTAAAAAAGTAGAATTTATTACAAATGACTAGCCAATATCTTAAGGTGGAACGTTTCACTAGCGCGGCAAATTCTAATTTTCTTGCGTTCTTTTGGCAATAATAGCTTAATTACTAAACGTTATTACATTAAAACTGATTTAACGTAAAGAAATAGAATGTATCAACAAATTACAATTAAAAGTATCTCCTAGATATCGTTGGTTTAGCGACAAATGGCAATAAACAAATTTCGTCTTAGTTTTTCAGTCTATTGCCATTTGTCGCTAAACTAATGATATGTAGGCGATACATTTAATTGTAATTTATTGATACATATTATTTCTTTACGTTAAATCAGTTTTAATGTAATAACGTTATGCTTCTTGGTCTATTTTAACATCTGTTGCAGTTTGCTTGACTCTCAAGCCAAGTACTAGCTCTGCTTTGCCTAAATCTTTCATCTCAAAGCTTTTCATTAAGCCTTTAACATAGGCCAAACGCGTCTTTTTAACTAATCATACTGAAGAACCTATGAATTCTACAGACATGAAAAAAATATCACCAATAAGATCATTCTGCACCTGTACTTATCAATTGAACAAAATATTCGATTACTAAGTACATTATGAATAAAAAAAATACTTTTAGAACGCCTTTCCAGTCACACAGTGTACAATGCCGCGTAAAGGAAGATTGCGTCATTAAATATTTTTACACCCTCGGATAGGAAATTTAAAAATATACAAGCTCAATTGATCATTTTATTTTTAGAGCCAAAATTAAGTCTGTTTAGTAATATTTTGCGTTATTTTGCGGCGAGCCAAGGGCGAGGCCCTTGGCGGGGCGTGAATTAGTCTGCCCCGGCATGTGCCAACGGGTGGACGCGCTGCTGTTTTTTATAAAATATTTTACATGTTTTTCTTATTTGTATGAAAATTATCAATTAAACAGCCAATAAATAGGTATTGACTATACGAAAAAGTCGGTTTTAGAGCCATTTGATTAGTTCTTAGTGACTTTAATGTCAGTAAAAGTATTTGGAACAATAATAGATCGTTAGCACAGAAGGTCAGTATAGGTATTTTAAACTCTTTGCAGGGTAGGGTTCCAGTCGAACTAAATTAGCGTTAGGGGTACCGTGTAACGGGTACGGGTAACGTGTATGGGGACGTTACATTTTATTGATCAATCTTTGTGATTGATCAATTTTATTGATCGTTTAGGGTTAGTATTGGTCAATGTTCTTCGGTTTACAGTATGGAGAAAACATTGACTTAAGTGGTCTCGTCAATTTTATTGATCTATAAAATTGAACGTGTTACCATCACCAGTTATCAGCTTCTTCAAAAATGGTTCGGTTTCATTACGTCGTAATAAATAATCACAGATGAGTACACGGTTCATTAGGTTTCCTTCAGTGAGCTCGTGAGGGACCCAAATATCGAGCTTTTTTGTGTACCTACCCATTTTTTTTCAAATGCGTAAAACTGTTTTGTGGTCAATTCCCAGTTCTTCAGCTACGTCGTAACTACTGATATGCCGATCTTGCTCCACTTTTTAAAAAAATTGCATCCATTTTATCCGTAATAGGGCGACCAGAGCGAGGTGCATCTTTGACATCAAAATTTCCGGATTGAAAACGCTTAAACCAAATTTGTGCTACTCTCACAGACACTGCACTAGGTCCATAAACATCGCAATTTTTTTTCGCGGCTTGCTTTGCATTTTTTCCGTTTTTGTCATAGAATTAAAAAAAACAGGAATGAGTTTTGATTGACATCGAACTGACGTACAGCAATGGCGGACACCTAAACATGTGTGACGGATGAAAGAATTGCCATGTAAGAAAATTACCCGAAACCGACAAAAAAAAGATCTCACGTTGGTGTGACTTTTTGTATGACCAAAAAGCTACGCGATCTTGTAACAGGGTAGTCAAAATTTAATAACTTATGTCATTTTATTTTTCATCCCTCAGGGTTAGTCCTATCTGAATTTGTAAAAAACTAATACGACATAAATATATATATCCTTTTATATGCTATTAATGCTATATTTGCTCCGTTTCAGTATGAAAATGGAACCCATATAGGATTAGTTTGTTGTGTATCTGTCTGTCCATATTAGATGCAACTTATAGGGTACCTACCTACTTTACGATGACCTAAAGCTGGTGTGCATTATTTATCGTATAGGCTTAGAGTCAGATGTTGCCAAAAGATTACTAAATTTTTAATCCTAGCGGTAATTTCATGGTGTACGATAGGTCGGTGAGCTTCGGCAGTGCAGCCCTTGTAGTTACAGTTATACCTGCGCGATGTAAACCATACACTACGATAAAACATCGTCAGCAACGAAGTTGACGCCACTCCATATTATCCTTTATGCTATAGGGAAGAGGAAGGGAGAGCGAAAAAGATAGGGGAAAAGGATGAATGTATGATGGTAAACAGAGGCGCACCTGCCTCCATTCAGGCTTTTCCTCTCCCATTTCTTTCTTCCTTTGGACAGGGCTAGGGCGTAAAACTAACTAACCGGGTTGGGTCTGCTAGTCAGTCAATAAAACTGTTTATTTCGTACAAAGAATTATAGCCAGGCTTTTGCTGAAAATGTTTTATGAACACATCACTATCGTATTTTTCTACTTTACTTTTGAAATGAAACTTGCATCTTCCATTATGTATATTTGTTATTTCTTATACAAACTTCCAATACTAGTAAGTGTCATATGTCTTGACGCCACTGCTGCTCAACGGGAATTAACTGCTTTTTCGACATTTTCGTAATGGTTGGACTCCCCAGCAAACTCAATTTTTTTTGAGCGGGACAATCCATGATTGGCTGATGGTACCAACACTACCAACCTATCAAGTATCAACCAATCATGGCTCTTCTGACAGTTTGCCAACCAAAAAAGTCAAAAACACGTCTTAATTTTTAAAAGTAAGTATCTATTAATAAATTTCACGACACTTTACTTTTTTTACGTTAAAGAAAACCTGCCCAAATATGCACGATTAGTAGGTCCATTACAGGTAAAATATTTATTAACCTGAAAAAGGCCAACACATGCATAATATGCATAATGGAAATATGCATTTGCATGTAGTCAGTTCTCTAATTATGATCAATATATGTGAATAACTTGTATTCGAACACAATTTCGTCATTCTCCCACACTTCCGGGTAATTTGCAAGTTTGATTGTTGGCAACACTAAGCTGGTTTTGTGCATTGATTGCATCTCAATAATTTTATCGAAAAAGCAAAAAATTAGTGGAATAATAACAAGCTTACTTGTGAAAAGTGATCCCCTGAGTTTTTTTTATCATACTGCTATGATTCCGACAACTTTTCACAACGCAAGACGGCATTTTTTTTTTCTAAGCGTCTTGGGCGACGTCCGGAGCAGTAATGGCAGGCGATAGACTTCCTATGATGTGAGTGTGTGCGTGTCCGCTTGTACTTATTAGCGTTTCAACTTCTTAAGGGTACCTCGGTTCGGGATCAATTGGGACTCCGTCCTTCTTTTTTTATTAGGTCCATGTTTTTTGTAGTAAAATTTTAAAATGTATCGAGTTTCTTCATTAGATTCACTCATCTTCACAGTACGAAAAACAAATAAAAATCACACATTTTCCTAATTTGAATATGGAATTATCTTCTTTAAAATTTAAACTTTTAATGATAAAACCAGCCAGATACAAATAGTAGATACAGACAGACAGACGGACAGACAGACTGACAAAAATTAAAAAATGTATACTTAGACACTTTTTTGATTGTAAATACATACGCAGAATACAATACAACACCCAGCACCAGAACAAACATCGATGTTCATCACACAAATGTTTGTCCCAGGTGGGAATTGAACCCACAACCTATAGTTCAGAAGGCAAAGCCATTACCAAATGAGCTATCAAGGCCATCAAAATGGAGCCCTCAAAAAAAAATTCTATATATTATCTTCAATGTACAGATTTGGACCTGTTACAGTTTTATTATAAGTAATATAGATAGATATATTATATAAGTAATAAACCGGGCACCATAATATTATTATAATAGGTAGATATATTTTTCACGGAGTTTCATCTGGAGTTGTTTATCTTTGACAAACTCTAGCTCATTGTCAAACCTGCGAGTGTGGCGCCCCAGGTGGCTCTTATTAATAACTTTGTGTCCAACGCTCAAGGTCATTGGCGCATGTTAAACTCTTAAGAGCTTAACATACGCCAATGACCTTGAGCGTTGGACACAAAGTTATTAATAAGAGCCACCTGGGGCGCCACACTCGCAGGTTTGACAATGAGCTAGAGTTTGTCAAAGATAAACAATTCCAGATGAAACTCCGTGAAAAATATATCTACCTATTATAATAATATTATGGTGCCCGGTTTATTACTTATATAATATATCTATCTATATTACTTATAATAAAACTGTAACAGGTCCAAATCTGTACATTGAAGATAATGTATAGAAATTTTTTTTGAGGGCTCCATTTTGATGGCCTTGATAGCTCAGTTGGTAATGGCTCTGCCTTCTGAACTATAGGTTGTGGGTTCAATTCCCACCTGGGACAAACATTTGTGTGATGAACATAGATGTTTGTTCTGGTGCTGGGTGTTGTATTGTATTCTGTGTATGTATTTACAATCAAAAAAAGTATCTAAGTATACATAAAAAAATATTATTTTGGAGGCTTGCATTAAATAAAATTAAGCAAGATTTAAAATATATTTTACAAAATACAATCAATCGTAACACTTTTTAAACTTTTGTGACTTTAACTCATATTATTAGGTTGGGGAAAAAGTCTTTTCGCATTATAGTAAGTATGAACTTATAATAAAATTTCTTTGGCTGTACTATTTGTATCTGGCTGGTTTTATCATTAAAAGTTTAAATTTTAAAGAAGATATTTCCATATTCAAATTAGGAAAATGTGTGATTTTTATTTGTTTTTCGTACTGTGAAGATGAGTGAATCTAATGAAGAAACTCCATACATTTTAAAATTTTACTACAAAAAACATGGACCTAATAAAAAAAGAAGGATGGAGTCCCAATTGATCCCGAACCGAGGTACCCATAGGAAGTCGGAACGCTAATAAGTACAACCGGACACGCACACACTCACATCATAGGAAGTCTATCGCCTGCCATTACTGCTACGGACGTCGCCCAAGACGATTAGAAAAAAAATTATAAAATGCTGTCTTGCGTTGCGAAAAGTTGTCGGAATCATAGTAGTTTGATAAAAAAAACTCAAGGGATCACTTTTCACAAGTAAGCTTGTTATTATTCCACTAATTTTTTGCTTTTTCGATAAAATTATTGAGATGCAATCAATACACAAAACCAGCTTAGTGTTGCCAACAATCAAACTTGCAAATTACCCGGAAGTATGGGAGAATGACGAAATTGTGTTCGAATACAAGTTATTCACCTATATTGATCATAATTAGAGAACTGACTATATGCAAATGCATATTTCCATTATGCATATTATGCATGTGTTGGTCTTTTTCAGGTTAATAAATATTTTACCTGTAATGGACCTACTAATCGTGCATATTTGGGCAGGTTTTCTATAACGTAGAAAAAGTAAAGTGTCATGAAATGTATTAATAGATACTTACTTTTACAAATTAAGACGTGTTTTTGACTTTTTTGGTTGGCAAACTGTCAGAAGGGCCATGATTGGTTGATACTTGATAGGTTGGTAGTGTTGGTACCATCAGCCAATCATGGATGGTTCCGCTCGAAGAAAATTGAGTTTGCTGGGGAGTCCAGCCATTACGAAAATGTCGAAAAAGCAGTTAATTCCCGTTGAGCAGCAGTGGCGTCAAGACATATGACACTTACTAGTATTGGAAGTTTGTATAATAAATAACAAATATACATAATGGAAGATGCAAGTTTCATTTCAAAATTAAAGTAGAAATATACGAGTGATGTGTTCATAAAACATTTTCAGCAAAAGCCTGGCTATAATTCTTTGTGCGAAATAAACAGTTTTATTGACTGACTAACAGACCCGACCCGGTTAGTTAGTTTTACGCCCTAGCCCTATCCAAAGGAAGAAAGAAATGGGAGAGGAAAAGCCTCAATGGACGCAGGTGCGCCTCTGTTTACCATCATACATTCATCCTTTTCCCCTATCTTTTTCGCTCTCCCTTCCTCTCCCCTATAGCATAAAGGATAATATAGAGTGGCGTCAACTTCGTTGCTGACGATGTTTTATTGTAGTGTATGGATTACATTGCGCAGGTATAACTGCAAGGACTGCACTGCCGAAGCTCGCCGTACTATCGTACACCATGAAATTACCACTAGGATTAAAAATTTAGTAATCTTTTGGCAACATCTGACTCTAAGCCTGTACGATAAATAATGCACACCAGCTCTAGGTCATCGTAAAGTAGGTAGGTATCCTATAAGTTGAATCTAATATGGACAGACAGATACACAACAAAATAATCCTATACGGGTTCCATTTTCATACTGAAACGGAGCAAATATAGCATTAATAGCGTGTAAAAGTATATATATATTTATGTCGTAATAGTTTTTTACAAATTCAAATAGGACTAACCCTGAGGGATGAAAAATAAAATGACATAAGTTATTAAATTTTGACTACTCTGTTACAAGATCGCGTAGCTTTTTGGTCATACAAAAAGTCACACCAACGTCAGATCTTTTTTTTTGGCCGGTTTCGGGTAATTTTCTTCACATGGCAATTTTTTAATCCATCACACATGTTTAGGTGTCCGCCAGGGCCCAGAAGTATATGACGTCATTCATGGACAACAAAGATAGTGCTATACGTTCGGTACTAAGCAAAAAAAAGATGAACGCAATATCTTTGGTCCTTGTCACCGTTACCGGGTTTTTTATTTGGCTTCGTTTGATCTAAGCCAAACAGGTTAACAATTTTTTTTTAACATTGTGGTTTCTTGTGAAATAATCCAATTGAAATAGTGATTAACGCAATAAATATTTGAGAAATAATGTGTGTGCAGTAGGTGAATGCAGCATTTTATGCAGCAGAAGTCGTACTGAGGCGTAAACATGAAGGAATAATATTTCACAAGTAAGTAGACATTATTTTGTTTTTTTCCCCTTTTAGAAGAGTTTATTGTGAAAAATATAAATACAGCGTTACATTTCATGTAATAACAGGTCCTCAGCTTAACAGAAAAACAGCTAAATGATTAATTCATGAATAAAATAACCAAACATAACCAAAAAATTTCATTGTCAAGGTACTGCCAGTTTATGCTTTTTAATTTCCCATAAAACCAGCTAGGTACCATGTTGATTTGCAAATAGTTTATAAGTCGGAATAAATCTTATTGTAGGTATAGTAGCTAATTATTTGCTTGATTTCACTTATTTTTTCGATTGTAATTTGTTTTGTGCTTAAATAAATAAATAAAGTAAAATATATCATTTTATATTTAGGGTCAGAGGGGGTAAGTGAAACATACTTGCACATCTGTCCACTTTGTGAATTCTGTGTGTAATACACATAGAAAGCCTTAATCTGAAATGGCAAATGACGGCAATAAATACTTTTCAAGAAAATAATTTCTGAAAATACAATTTGCATGAATGAACCATCACTTTAAAAATGGTTCACGATTTTGACAGAAACGTTCCGATTCAATATTCTGACGGTAGATTGACATTGGGGTTTGATTATTTTGTAGGTGACTATATTGACAGTTTTGTTTTTATTATCTGTTATCCGCAATTATTATCCTACTTATATAATAATAGCTGCATAGTATCTTTATAGCACTTTATAAGCGCAGAATCTCCATCTCTTTCTGTGGGTGCCGTTAAGAGCAGACTAAGGGGCTATCCAGAGAATGGGCAGTAGCACTCTCTTTGGAACATTATAATCTTCTGCGATGACAAGCCATTTGCCAAGCGAGGTGATTATGGCAAACCTCTAACCTCTCTATAATCAGCGTCTAAAATGGCGTTTTATGGGCACGCCTGTGTTCAGCACTAGACGTCTTCCAGCTGTTGATGTGAAATACGCGATTTTCGCCCATCGGACATTTACAATGACATTTGTAATGTAGTAGGTATTTGATTGATTTTATTACCTGTGTCGTCTGTGACTGCAAATACTAACCGCACATTACGCGCCCTTTCATGCATTTTTTTGTGTAAAAATGTACATAAACACTATTAAATTGCTTCATGGCATCAACCGAGTTGTGTTTTGTAAACTTAGAGATTTCTTTTTATTATATGACCTAGCAGAAAGATTGTGTGACGCGTGTGTTAGAGCATTGAAACCATTTCGCCACATAGCATAGAGCTAAACTGCGTGATTTATTGATTACAATAGGGTTTCACTTAGGTACTCCTTCGTTTCACTTACCCCACCTGACCTTGCATTTTAGTTTTTACAATAAATTTGAAACAATGAACACTGGTAAAACATAATTTTTAGGTATCAAAGTAAATTACTCTATAGATAGAGCTAACGCAATCACCCATTATTTACCCAAAATTTTGGGAGACGTTCTTATTCAGGCAGCACCTTGTGTGGGAGCAAGAAACAACTAGGCGGGCACGCGCTGTAAAATTATACTAGTGGGAATTCTGTGGTGTCCGCCATTGCTGTACGTCAGTTCGATGTCAATCAAAACTCACTCCTGTTTTTTTTTAATTCTATGACAAAAAAGGTAAAAATGAAACGCAAGCCGCGAAAAAAAATTGCGATGTTTATGGACCTAGTGCAGTGTCTGTGAGAGTAGCACAAATTTGGTTTAAGCGTTTTCAATCCGGACATTTTGATGTCAAAGATGCACCTCGCTCTGGTCGCCCTATTACGGATAAAATGGATGCCATTTTTAAAAAAAAGTGGAGCAAGAGCGGCATATCAGTAGTTACGACGTAGCTGAAGAACAGCATTGCGTAGCATTTGAAAAAAACTGGGTACACAAAAAAGCTCGATATTAGGGTCTCTCACGAGCTCACTGAAAGAAACCTAATGAACCGTGTACTCATCTGTGATTATTTATTACGACGTAATGAAACCGAACCATTTTTGAAGAAGCTGATAACTGGTGATGGTAACACGTTCAATTTTATTGATCAATAAAATTGACGAGACCACTTAAGTCAATGTTTTCTCCATACTGTAAACCGAAAAACATTGACCAATACTAACCCTAAACGATCAATAAAATTGATCAATCCCAAAGATTGATTAATAAAATGTAACGTGTATGGGAGGCCTAACGCTAATTTAGTTCGACTGGAACCCTACCCTGCCAAAAGAGTATAGAATACCTATACTGACCTTCTGTGTATACGATCTATTATTGTTCCTAATACTTTTACTGACATTAAAGTCACTAAGAACTAATCAAATGGCTCTAAAACTGACTTTTTCGTATAGTCGATACCTATTTATTGGCTGTTTAATTGATAATTTTCTTACAAATAAGAAAAACATTTAAAATATTTTATATAAAACAGCAGCGCGTCCACCCGTTGGCACATGCCGGGGCAGACTAACTCACGCGCCGCCAAGGGCCTCGCCCTTGGCTCGCCGCAAAATAACGCAAAATATTACTAAACAGACTTAATTTTGGCTCTAAAAATAAAATGATCAAATGAGCTTGTATATTTTTAAATTTCCTATCCGAGGGAGTAAAAATATTTAATGACGCAATCTTCCTTTACGCGGCATTGTACACTGTGTGACTGGAAAGGTGTTCTTAAAGTATTTTTTTTATTCATAATGTACCCTAGTAATCGAATATTTTGTTCAATTGATAAGTACAGGTGCAGAATGATCTTATTGGTGATATTTTTTTCATGTCTGTAGAATTCATAGGTTCTTCAGTATGATTAGTTAAAAAGACGCGTTTGGCCTATGTTAAAGGCTTAACTGCTTCTTCAATTGTATTAACTCCTTTTCATTGTTCCAGAATATTAACAAATCATCCACGTAGATAGCTATCATTAACCAAGTATTGTTAGAGTTACGCATATATACACAAGGTTCATTCTCCAGTCTCTTAAAGTTATATTTCCTCAGTACTTCATCCAATTTTAGGTTCCATTGCCTTGGAGCTTGTTTCAACCCATATAAAGATTTTTGCAGTAGACACACGTAATCTTCTTTCCCTTCCTCAATAAACCCATCTGGTTGCGACATGTATAGCGTCTCGTTTAAGTATCCTTTTAAAAAGGCAGTTTTCACATCCATATGGTCTACAGTAAGACCATGTTCTGCTGCTAACGCTAACAGCAGTCGTAGTGACCCATGTCGTACCACTGGTGAAAAGGTTTCATTGTAGTCCTGGAGGCGTACCGTGAGCTCTTAGCGCGATTCAAAACAGAGCCTATATTGGATCGCTTTGTTTTTTTTGTATGGGGATTTCGACAAGCGATCCAGTATAGGCTCTGTTTTGAATCGCGCTAAGAGCTCACGGTACGCCCCCAGGCCTGGTTTTTGCCGGAAACCTCTAGCAACTAAACGAGCCTTGAAACGTTTTTTGTTTCCCGCCTTGTTTTTGATTCGAAGAACCCACTTTGAATGAATAACGTTTTGTCCTTTCTCAGGTTTCACCAAAATCCATGTTTTGTTCCTTTTTAAGGCTTCTAATTCTTCTTCTATTGCCTTTTTCCAATCTTCTTTATATTTGCCATTCAAAGCTTCATGAACAGTTAATGGTTCTTCACTTATTTTATCTTCAATGGCCTCATACAGAACATGATCTGCAAACTCTTTGGGTTTTCTATTTCGCAATGGATATCTTCTTTAGACCTCAACAGGTTCTACAGAAGGCTCAGCCTCTTCGATAGCATCCATCCATCCTTCATAAACATCTCCAGTTTTATCTACACTCTCTGGTCCCAATTCCAAATTTTGCACTTCATGAGATTGTATTTCATGACATATGTCTCCTCCTTGAATGTCGCCCTCTGGTTCTGTTTCAGAAGATCCAATCTCTTGAACAATGTTTTCTCTTGCACCACTTTCTCTAGGTTCCAAAACATTTGTGGCTGCAACATCAGTATTGGTTTGAACGCTTCCTGTCAAAGGTAATATTGTAATAGGCGTAGACTCTTCCACACTTACCTTATTTGTGTGTGTCTTATTCTCAAAGAATACCACATCCTTGGCTTTATGTACGTTTTTAGTTGTTGGATCCAAAATCCTATAAGCTTTTGACTCCTCACAGTATCCAACAAATATTAGCTCTTTGCACTTCGCATCCCATTTTTGCGTTTTTGATCTGGAACGTGCATAAATGCCTGGCATCCGAATACTCGTAACATACTTAGATCAACTTTACGCCCAGTCCACGCTTCCTCTGGTGTCATTCCCTTGACTGCTAGCGTTGGTGATCTATTCTTCAAAAATACCGCTGTATTAACAGTTTCCGCCCAGTAGCCTCTGCTAAGTCCTGAATCTTCAAGCATACTTCTTGCTTTTTCATTAATGGTTCTGTTCGCGCGCTCAGCGACACCATTTTGTTCTGGCGTGTACTCAACTGTGAGTTGATGAAGAATCCCGTTTTCTTTCATAAACGAACTCATCCGCTTATTAATATACTCGGTACCGTTGTCACTTCTTAAAACTTTTAATTTCCGACCAGTTTGTGTCTTGGCAAAAGTTTTAAAAATTCTAAAATTGTCGTATACTTCGCTTTTGCGATTAAGAAAATAAACAAAAGTTTCTCTACTAAAATCATCAATCAAAGTCATAAAATACCGATTACCACCAATTGATGTCTCTGGCATAGGACCACAAACATCAGAATGTACTAGCTCCAGTACATCCTTTGCCCTAGTACCTCCAGTCTTCTTAAAAGGTAATTAAGTTTGCTTACCTTTTAAACAAGGTGCACAATGAAGTGCAGTTGGATCAGCGAAATATACTCCAGTAGCCATACCATCACGAAGTATCTTCATGTTTTTCAGTCCCAGATGCGCCAGTCGTTTGTGCCACAGCTCATATTTATCGATGACATTTGTAGCAAGTGCTGAATTGATGTCTGAAAACAATTTGAATTTGTATATACCTTTATCAGGTTTGCATAGAAGTATCACTTCTCCAGTTACATCACAATCAGACTTGTCATAGATCTTGCATCCTTTGTCTGAAAAAACAACTACAAAATTTCGCTTCACCAATGTACTTACACTAAGTAAGTTTGCAGACAGACCAGAAACATACATTGCACCTTTCACTCCAAACCTTTCACCCTCAACATCACCACATCCAACTCCATGCAGCGTCTCTCCATTCGCTACAACAATTTCTATTGGTTTATTTAATTCTCTAGTTCTCCAACCAATTTTTCTTCATTGTCATGTGTAATGACGCTCCAGAGTCTACAAACCATTCCTCTTGGTTCTCGTTTATCATGGTTCCAAAGGCAGTGTAAAGTTTCTGTCTATCCTGCTCTTTCTCTTTGCCATAATTTTTATTTGGGCTATTCGGACAGTCTACAGCTTTGTGAGGACCTCCACAAACAAAACATTTTATTGGTTTTGTAAATTTTCTCTTTTCTTTTTGCTTAGCTGCTTGGTTAAATCGTGTTTTACGACTATTTGAGCTCAACGCTGTGCTTGTTGATGGCAATTCTTCCACTTGTAACAGCTTGTTCTTTACATAATCGGTTGTTAATATTATATTTGAATTTTCAATTGTCATTCGCATCGGCGAAAATTCTTCAGGTAACCCTTGCAACATCAGTGCAGCTAACAACTCATCATCGACCTCCTTGCCGATATCAGACAATTGTTGCACTGTCATCATCATAGCAGTAACATATTCTCTTGTATTACTAAACATGGTTAATTTTAGGCTTACGAGCTTTCCGAGTAGTCTGCATCGGTTGTTGATTCCTCGATCTTCATATGCGACCTGTAAGGCCTCCCAAGTCTCTCTCGCTGTAACAGCTTTTCGTACGTGCACCAGGCAATGTGGTTTAATCATTAAACATATTCTCGCTCTTGCCTGCTGATCTCTTTTGCAACTAGTTGTATCAGTTACGGGTGGAGTATTATTCACGTACTGCCAGAGGTCTTCGCATATAAGATAAAGTTCCATTTGAAATTTCCAAGAAGATTAATTCACTTGACCATCTAGTTTATCAAATGATGTCAATCCACTAAAACTCGGTATTCTCACCGAATCCTCAGAATTACCCACTGCATTCCTCGCGCTGTCATCTCTGTTATAATTCATCGTTGATTCATTTGTTAAACTTCTCAAAAATTGCCCATAACCTGTACGTGTAAATACGCACAATAGAAAGCTAAATGAATAAACAATATATAACATATAAAGAAAATAAGATATTTATTTTACAGCGGACAAAATGGAACAATACATGAGACAACGTCATAAAAATAGATCTATCAAAAACTCGAATAACTGACACTAGGCTGCCTGTAACAATTTACTCATATGTATCAAAGCCTCTTTTCAACACTATTTCTTTACGTTAAATTAGTTTTCATGTAATCACGTTGAGTACTTAAGCTATTATTGGCAAAAGAACGCAAGAAAATTTGAATTTGCCGCGCTAGTGAAACGTTCCACCTTAAAATTGTGCCGTGATTGTGCCGCATTTGGCGAAGCTTACGTAGTAAATTATATACTCTTTGGGCCAAGCGAAAACCAATAAAGACCGACCACAGATGACATAAGTATTTCCGTCAGTCAGCGCCATAGATAAATAGCCGGAGAGCGGAGTATTTGTTTTCTCTTTGACTATGATTCCCTATTTCCGTAAACTAGTCAATTATCCCGACATGGCTCGTTTTAAAATAAATTCATTATTGATTTTGATTCCGTGAATTAGTCCCATTCACCGTAACAAACTTTTCAAGACGTGGATTTAGAATCTGACTGTGTTTTTAAGCTGATCAGTGATTGTGGTATGGACGTACATAATAGTATAAAATACTAAATGCGGAATCAAACATTTTTGTAAAAGTGGATGTGGTTCTGTCGATAAAAAGTTTTACGGTGCCATTTACTGATGGCGAGTAGTCACGTACACTGAAACCGATATGAAACGGTTCAAGACTATGAAGATTTTCGATATTTAAGCACCCACATAAATATCAAACAGAGGTCTACACATTATAACTGCTCTGAAAATGGATACCAAGAATATTCAGAAAAATGCCATGCACAAAAGTGCAGAGTTTACTTTCACTGCACCACCTGAAGCGCCAATATTTGAGCCTACAGCTGAAGAGTTTCTGGATCCTTTGGGATATATAGCAAAAATTCGGCCAGTGGCAGAAAAAACTGGAATATGTAAAATTAAGCCACCAGCACGTTGGCAGCCTCCATTTTCGTTAGATGTGGATAAATTAAAATTCGTGCCCAGAATACAAAAAGTTAATGAGTTGGAAGCCATAACGAGACTGAAGCTTTTGTTTCTCGAAAAAATACTTAAATTTTGGGATCTTCAAGGATCACCTGTGAAAATACCCATGATAGAAAACAAAACACTAGACTTGTACTGCCTAAAATTTTGGGTAAATGAAGAAGGAGGCTTTGAAAACTGCAGGAGTCCGAAAAAATGGCGAAAAATTGCTCAAGCCATGGGATATAGTCAGAATGCCAGTTCTATGAACTTCCTCAGAAATAACTATGAAAAAATTTTGCTTCCATTTGAAACTTTAGAAAAAAGTAAAACTGTGAAAAAGGAAACAAAATTGGAAATTATTGATGAATTTAATAGTAGTAAACAGATATTTAAAGAGGTTCCAATAGAATCAATAACTAAAGTTCAAATAAAGGATGATAAGCCCCACACCAGTATTAAAAAAACAAAAACTGGATCTGATATAAAACTGGACCCTGATAAGCCAAAAACTGAATTTGAGAGTGCTGATGACAAACGGAACAGGGAGCTGCGACGGTTAACATGTTATGGTCCAGGTCCTAAAATGCCTGGTTTATCTCTCAATGATGAAGAGTTTGATATTACAAAATCGAGAAAGAGACCACGCTATGATCGAGATCCATTGGCTGATTATATCTGTAACATATGCCAGAAATACCACAGAGAAGACATGATGTTAATTTGTAATGGTTGTGATGATACTTACCACACATTTTGTCTAAAACCTCCACTGAATGCTGTGCCTGAAGGAGACTGGAGATGTCCATGTTGTATTGCAGAAGAAGTTCACAAACCTGCAGAAGCTTTTGGATTTGCTCAGGCTGAAAGAGAATACACCCTTCAGCAATTTGGAGAAATGGCTGACAACTTTAAATCTGATTACTTTGGTAAGTCTGGTCATTTAGTGCCAACAGAAGTAGTGGAAAAAGAATTCTGGAGGATAATTTCATCAGTAGAAGAAGATGTTACTGTGGAATATGGAGCAGATCTACACTCCATGGACCATGGTTCTGGATTCCCTACAAAATCTTCTCTTAACCTTTACCCAGGAGATCAAGAATATGTGGATTCTGGTTGGAATCTCAATAACCTGCCAGTTTTAGATGGTTCGGTTTTGAGATTTATCAATGCTGATATATCTGGCATGACTGTGCCATGGATGTATGTGGGCATGTGCTTTTCTGCATTCTGCTGGCATAATGAAGACCACTGGAGCTACTCCATTAACTACTTACATTGGGGAGAAGCCAAAACCTGGTATGGAGTGCCAGGAGTTGGAGCTGAGCTTTTGGAAAATGCTATGAAAGCTGCTGCCCCAGACCTCTTCAAGTCTCAACCAGATTTGTTACATCAGCTGGTTACTATCATGAATCCGAACATATTGATGGCTGCTGGTGTACCTATTTACAGAACTGATCAACAAGCTGGGGAATTTGTAGTCACATTCCCTAGAGCATATCATGCTGGCTTTAACCAAGGATATAATTTCGCGGAAGCTGTCAATTTTGCACCACCAGATTGGTTGAAAGTAGGTAGAGAGTGCATACTGCATTACAAAAATTTGAAAAGGTTTTGCGTATTTTCACATGATGAATTGATTTGTAAGATGGCATTAGAGGGTGATCGTTTAGACTTAGAGACAGCCTTGGAGACACAGAAGGAGCTTATGCATGCAGCGAAGGAAGAAGGTACTTTGAGGAGTACTCTAGCAAAAGATGGCTTGAAGAGTGCTCGCAGAACTGCTTTTGAGTTGTTAGGTGATGATGAGCGCTTGTGTGAAGTATGTAAAACAACATGTTTCCTATCATCTCTTTCATGCAGTGAATGTAAACATATGGCCTGCCTACAGCATGCAAACGACTTATGCCAGTGTCCAATAGGGAAAAAAACTATTTTCTACCGTTATGACATGGATGAACTGCACATCATGCTCCAAACTATTGAATTCAGGGTCAATAGTTTTGACAAATGGAAGAAGGAAACAGAGAATATAATGCTGCCAACTGCTCCAATTATAGGAAGAGTGCAGAAATTAAAAGCTTTTATAGATGAAGCTGATGAACTGAAAATACCAAAGTGTGCATTATTGACAAAGCTAAAGGAAGAGTATACCAAGGCAACAGAGTGTGTTGTTCCTATTGTAATTGAATTGGATGATGATTAAATATTTTGTGGTCACTACTTGAAATGCCTGCACTGTGCTGTGTTGCTAAGTACAAAACAAATATTTATAATATAGCATGTTATAGCCAAGTATGTAGACTATTCTGCGATTTAAACACAGAATACCAATATATTTAAAGGCCCCCCCACTGGGCGCGTCTGCGGAGCGGCAGCGTCAGCGACGCGAAACTTTTCGGTACCCATCGCTGCCCGCGGCGACTGCAGCGCGACAGTCTACGAACACGGGCAGCTATGGGTACCAAATGCCCGATTTTGACGCTTCACTGACGCCACTTGACGAGCCGGTGTGGCTGAAGCTTAAGATAAATCTGTTAATGAATGTGTATTATGTACCTAGTACCTACAAAATTAATGATAACTGATAATGATAGGTAATCTAGTAATCTTATGTTGTTTACTCTTTCAATCATTACTATTGATAAGCTCCTTGGTATCATTTCATAGATTGAAGTCTGATAATATAATTTATTTTTAAGTTCGTGAAATGATTATGGTATAAGTTTGTTTTGCTTGATTCAGTATAATATTATTAGTATATTAACCAGTAATTTTGATGTGTGAAATTTGAGATCAGGGCATATTTTTTGTGTTGTAGGATGTAAGGATTAGATTATAAGAACCATTTGTATTGTATATGTGTATTAGATTGAAATGAAAGTTCCATGAAGGGGTCTTTACTTTGGATATACCTACTGTTTGTAATTTGCAGTTAGGTGATGAATGTAGGTTTACATTATACCACCGTTTAAATAAATATAAATATTAAGGGATAGTGAATAAGTTATCTATTGTTATCATCACCACCTTCGAAATGTGTTTAGTATTATTTGATACCTAAAATAATATTAAGTACATTCCATTATCGATTTGATTAGATTCCAAATGGTAAAATATCATTATGTTTATAATACAGTCTGCTATTATGTAATTATTATATGACATTAGTAGGATTTATAGGCTATTTAGGTGCATAAATCCATTATAGGGAACTAACAGACACACACACCAAATAGATAGCTTTTAAATGTATCAATTGCAACAACCAAGTGCCCCTGAGATAATGATGATAAAATTATGAGGGTAGATACAATATATTTTGTGACAGAAGAAGTATATAATTGTTTGATGGTACCAGTCTGCTGTAGTTAGTTATATTTACATTTTATGTGTTGTGCATAGGAATAGTACCTATTTAAAACGATTGTACATTTATAAATAACATACTTATTCTGTTCAGAAAACTATTTTGTAGCTACAAAGCATTCATTAGTTTGCCTTTTAGTATGAAAATTCTCACAAGTGTGATTCTTTTTTAAACTATTCAATCACTCTGGCTTTTACTCACACGAATAGTGTCGTTTTTTCGACCAGGGGGTTAAGGGTGTTGTATGCTCGAAACTTGGTCCAGCTGTATTTTGCTGTACTTTTATAAATTTAAATATGTATGTGGCTTGAAAATGTCTTTATTGTAATTAGTGCAGAATGGGTATGAACATTAAAATTGCAGGCTTTCATTAAAATAATACTATAAAAAAGCAGCTGACTAAGATATAACTTGGAAATTGATCTCATCTATATAATATTTATACCTGCGCTAAATAAATAACTATTTTGTCAGCTGCAACTGTTGAAGCAACATAAAATGTTTAATCATTGTAAGGAAACAATTGAATGTTTTATTTGAGTGACTAGATTGTTCTCTGAATTTATAAGTTTTATGTTGCACAAATTGTTTGCCTGAACATTTAAGTGGCACATGCTTTAAGATGTATTCTCTAGGTAATAATAGGCTCCAAACTAGACAGTCTAGTGGCCTACTACTTTTGAAATATTAAAGCATCAATTGCGTCTATATATTATTTACAATAAACCACTGTAAATATTACTTGTAATTTGATTATACTTGTTTTGGATTGTAAAAATAATACATTATACATAATTGTTTTAATATTTGGGGATTCTGCACCAAAGTTCTGAGATTGCTTATGTAGGATTGATGGTCAGAGAAACAAATAAAAATGACCAATTTTTGTGAAATAACTGTTGAAATGTTATTAATAAGTACGTATTTTTATTAGTGTAATTTCTAACTATGTACTTGCATAAAAAAAAACACTTGTATAATGTTTTTTGGCAATCTCAACTTTGGCACTTTGCAGACCTATTAATACTTCGATAACTTTTTATGTAAATTCATGACTGAAATTATTTTATTTTGCAATCAAATGTAATGTTTAGTTTAAAACAGCCAATTCCTGCCTAGGTCCGTTACTGCGATGCGACGTTACAAGAAAAAGAAATCTAACGAGAAATTTTTGCCTACGGGTCGGTCTTAATTTGTTAGATTAATTAATCGCTCAAAGGCGCATTTTCCCCCATGCGTGATCGCGTCAGCGCAACTACGAGCTGTGAGCGCGTTCTCGGCTCGTCTGGGTTGACTGTTCACCATCTGAGGCCTACGCTAAGCGTGAAAAGAAAACCCAATTCATTGATACTCAGTAATATTCCCCAGCCAGAGAATGAAAAGAAATTGTTGCGCTGGAGCCTCCCGTAATATTCAAATAATCATTAGGGGTTTATACATCTTAATGAGTCCAAAGACTCGCGAACTAGTGAACTAGTTTCATTATTATTAACAGCGGCCAGCTTCTGGCGCAGAAATACAAAGGTAGAAAAGGTCTTTAAAACCCCTCTTATTCTTGTATCGTAGTAACGGTATATTCCCAGTTGCCCCCACATGGATTTAACATGGTAACTGTGGTTATCGCCTGAAAAGCTGGCGATTTTAGATCAAATTGTAAAATCTCTAGTAATCATTCATTTAGCATGTATAAGGACCTATTTTATGTATCGGTGGCGAGACATTTTAGAATTAAATAACTTTGCGCCTGATGGTTTTGTTGACAAACTAGTGTGTTGTCTAGTCTAGACATAAGATTATGTGGATTCCAAAATGTACGCGCCACTAGTACGATAAGTAATTATTATTTTAGTGATTCGATTTTTAAACTGTGATCCAAAGTTTTGTTTTGCTGCTGACATATTGAATGCTATTAGGTGTACTGTGTGAGTATTATTTAGAATAGAGAATAGTTCATTTAATAAATTCTTTATGACCCTACTATAAATACTGTTTTAATTTGACCATGGAAAATTAACGTGTAACAACATCATTATAAGGCTGCCCCCACATTGGGCGGTAGCGATATCGCCGCGACATTTTACCATCGTGCGGCGTGTGTCGCCGCGAGATCGCGATATCGCGCGAAGTCGCTCGAGGATCGCTACCGCCCAATGTGGGATCAGCCTAAGTGTATAAGACACAGTTTTTAACAATCTAAATTAAAAGAGACCCGTTTCAATTGTGCATTTTTTATTTAAATAGGCAGTGAAAACTTAACAATTATTAATTAAAAGCAAATATATTTGGTGAGCACGTGATTATATCACGACGAGATTCTTAGCTCTATGAGTAGTGATACATATACCTGATATACATACATCTCAGTGCAAATTCCTTACAAAAATGTAGTACCGCGGTATGGAAAATTTTTGTCAGATGTGTGCACCACTGATATAGGTACTACCAAGATTTTTTAGGCTTTTAGTCTATTAATAATTTCATACCGAGATGGCAGCGAGTGAACCTTCCAACCGAAAAATGTCATAAGGGTCTACCGTGGATCCTCTATCTCGCTCGCACATTGCGACATTTTCGAATATAAACTTAGAATTCACTTACGAAAACTTTGGGTACACCAGGCCCTCAAGAATAAGATTACAAATATTCAAGTAAAATATCACATTAATCCAAATTATAGTGGATCCAGGTATACAGGAGCACTAACATAGAACAAGGAGAGGAATGTCAATACACCAAGAAAACAGTGTAGATCAAAAATATGCCAAAAACCGTTATAAACCTAGATGGCGCTGCAAAAGCGGGCTATAAGTTGAGCGTAGATCTCCTTGTTCCATGGCACTAAATAGTCGTTGATATTTCGCAAAAATACCCGAGGAAAGAAATTACTGCCATTTCAGTGAAAACTGGACCTTAAAAAATTCTATAGTAATAACAACCATTAATACGTAGTCGGTACATTTAAATTCTTTACAAAATTATCAATGTGTATCCCATAAATATTATACCTCCTTGTAGATAAAATAATATTATTTCACAATCATTGCAAAACTTGTGACGGTAAAAAATAATGAAATTACCTTGTTGGCAGGTATTTAATAATAATATCACAACCTTCATGTTGTAGGTACAATACATTTTCATAATACTGACAGAGAATATCTGCTGGGTTAGCATGGACGGTAGACAAAATTGTCTTTCCCTGTCTTACGTCACTTTCTTCATACTTGCTTGGAGTAAATCAGGGGAAAGACAGTTTTGTCTACCGGCCGTGCTAACCCTACTGGAAGACACAAACCGCACAATGCATTTTAGCAGCTTATAAATATTTCAGTCAGATTAAAATTGTATAAAACACTTATAATCTTTTTTTTTATTATTATTGTATTATATTACCTTATATGTAATACTTATATGTTAAATTTCATAAGATTCAAAGTTGTCAGCATATAATAATATTAAGATTGGTAGATCTACATTTTTATAATCAATTTTACATCAATGATTTTTTGATGATGTTGTTTTTAGCTTCATACAATTAAAAGTATATACATTTTTATTCATCTGAATATCGGGGAACAAAATAAAAACAGATAAATGCCATTATGATAAAAAAAATTACATTACAATAAAAACTATTAAGTACCTATAATATTTAATTAAAACCTCCGTTCGCAGAAGTACAATAATTATTAGCGCCATCGACTGAACTATAGAGACTTATGTCTCATTACATTAGTTCAATTATAGTGATTGACTATACTGCTGACACATTTACATTTTTTTGTAGGGTGCAGTTCATAATTAAAACTTAAGTGAGAAAAAAGTAATACTTGCGTAAATGAGATTGTTATTTAGTCCATAAATTACATCCTTCTATTAAGGAGGAACGTTACACTAGCGCGGCAAATTCAAATTTTCTTGCATTCTTTTGCCAATAATAGCTTAATTACTCAACGTGATTGCTTGAACACGGAAACTAATTTTGCGCAAATAAATAGAATGTATCAACAAATTACAATTAAAAGTATCTCCTAGATATCATTGGTTTAGTGACAAATGGCAATAAACAATTTTCTTCTTAGTTTTTCAGTCTATTGCCATTTGGCTCTAAACCAATGATAAGTAGGTGATACTTTTAATTGTTATTTATTGATACATTATATTTATTTGCGGAAAATTAGTTTTCATGTAATCACGTTGAGTAATTAAGCTATTATTGGCAAAAGACAACGCAAGAAAATATGAATTTCCTACGTAGTCTAGTGTCTAGTTCTAGTGTAACGTTCCACCTTAAGTATAATTAACATGCAATGCAACGACACAGAAATCGAACAGTATATATCGAGGGCGTAGTGGGGAAATTAGATAACTAACAGAACCATTATCGCGAGAAAACAACGATTTAGTGTTTTTTTTCGACAAATTTAGCAATAAAAATTTTTGTACGAGCAAAATTACTGTGGGCGTTTTATATGTTATGTAATGGCTCAGTATACAACTTTTGAGTTCATCATGGATGCCGCAGCTCGTTACATAATTTTTTTTAAAATCTGGAAAACCTAATCCGTTTTTGCCTCAGTGAGGCAAAAATGGATTAGGTTATGAGGTAAGACTGAATTACGAGCTTTATACATTTTATGTGACGACAAAATGGTGATACTGTGAAATTATACATTATTTGGTCAGTTATTCACTTCTTCCTCTCAAGTTTTACAGCTATTATTGAAGGTTAATTTCTGTTACAAAAATACCTTTTTTGGAATATTTTTGGCACGGAATAATATATTCGAGCTAGGGTAAGACCAAAAGATGCGTCGTGATTTGGGCTTTATCGTCATGCCAAAAAGTCGATTTCGCAATAAGTGTTAGTTATCTAATTTCCCCACTACGCCCTCGATATAAGCTAAAGCTTCAGCTACACCGGTGCGTCAAGTGGCAACTGAAGCGTCAAAATCGGCCATTCGGTACCCATCGCTGGCCGTGTTCGTAGACGGCCGCGCCGCGACGGCCGCGGGCAGCTATGGGTACCTAATAGTTTCAGGTCGCTGACGCTTCGCAGATAGGGCCGAAGCTTATAAAAACCGTATTTATAAACCGATCTTATTTCTGTGAGCGATCCCTTCACAACTAATCTATAATAATTATACAAAAATGAAACATCGTTTGTTTGACCTTCCCGCTAAAACAACTGGACCGATTTGAATGAAGTTTTGCATGCGTATCGCTTACACGACCGAGATCTACATAGAAGAACTTTTCGTTCCGGGAAATTAATGAGTTCCTGTTTTTTTGTTATACGAATGAGTGGCAATTACCGTGGGGCTAATCTTGTAATTATAAAGTTGATGGTCTGAAACGATAATATTGGCTGAATCAGGTAGTTTGTAGTTTGTTCATTTATAAGCAAATTACAGATCTTACATGTTTACGAAAAATAGATTCATTGAATAAATAGTTTACAGCAAACACAAGACTTCTCTCCGAATCAAGATAAGATCAAAAATAATATTTTTTTAAACCCTATTCATTGTAAATTACAGTCTTGAAAAATATTCAAATAAGTACAAACATCAAGCACCAATCACAGGTGTAATATAGCACCGCGTTGCAAATGTTCTGAATCGTCAGATCATTAAATTACATTATAGTATTAATAAATACTAGAAAAGAAAATTATTATGTAAGCAATAAAATGCGATAAAAATCATTATTAAACTACTAACTTAATGTCTCTACTTCTATCAACCTGAGTTTGCTCTCTACTCGAAAGATTAACATAAGTACAACGCACAGTAAAAACGACTCCGACGAAAACATGAAAATATTGTTTTCCTACTTCCACCATTATGTCCAAGTGCAGTCAAAGTGAGACAGCAATATAAATGTCTGCTCACCCAAAACCTTTTAGGTCATAGCGCAAATAACTTATGTTCATAGTTTTTTATACTCTTTTCCTCAGGGTTAAAACTTTGCGTTAAACCTATTTACCTCTTTCTGTGTGTTTGGCTATAATACAGCGCACTGAGCTTATTATTGAGTAAATAATACGTATTACGATTATTTTTTTGGTGTCAAAATTAAAAATGAAGTTTTAAAAGGCGTAGAACAAATCGAATTATGACCTAATAGATAAAATATTACTACCTGACATATCATGAAAGTTACTAGGTTGAGATAGTAACTGTATCTCTCATTTCCCTGCCCTTTGTTTCTATGGGCAGCGCTAGGCAGGCGATCGCTGCGAGTAAAGCGGCCAATGAGTAGACGCCTGTTGCAATCGCCACAGAGTTCTTTAGTAGCACCTGCAATAAACAATAACAAAAAAATAACGCCCAAATACGCGCCTTTACTAATAACATGCATGTGTGCACACATAATAACAAATCTATTCTCATTACTACTCTTTTTTTCTGTCTTGTAAATTTTTATTAAACACTAGCTGACCCGGCAGACTTCGTACTGCCTTTATATGGGACAAAGAAAAGGGCTGTTTTTAGGGTTTTCCCGGCAATTATTCGAATTTTTCTCAACTTTTAAACCTTCCGTAGACCTCCACGAACATTTCAAGACCAAGATAAGATAAATCCGTTCAGCCGTTCTCGAGTTTTAGCGAGACTAACGAACATCGATTGATTTATATATATATATATATATATATATAAGATATAGAATGTAAATCCAATTTTGGCTGTAGGTTTAGTGTATAAGGTATAAACTTTATTAATTAAAGGCTGTGGATTTATTAAAATAAGTACGCATCATGGTGGGACAAATCAAAAATTATCCCCGTTGTCCCCACCTAAGATAAAATTAGTCGGCGGTGGGTAGAAAGGGAAATAAGGGATAACTTGTAAAGTAAGAGAAAGCGGATGGTCAAATCCAAAACTTTGCTTTGTACAGAAATTATAGCCTATCTAATCTATACTGGGGGGTCTAGCAAAGATACCGTTCCATTAGCGTTAACTCCAAACGATAACTCTAAGGCTGACATTCAGAGTCAATGCATCGAGTTTACTCCCATCGGTCTCACGTGAGATCGAACTCCGGACTCGGCGAGTATACTCCGCGTCGTTAAATTCAGAGACGAGATCAAAGGATAACTCCGTGAAGTTCGACTCCAGCCATAGACAAGCCTAGTTTGACATTAGTGAGCAATGCTTTATTCACGTTTTCTTTTTTATCTGGCAGTATCACAGAGTAACAGAATAGTCAATTGTTTTTTTCTCTAATCTGTGGGCAGTATTATGCTAAAAAGAGAGAATGCGATTACGAATTGCGATGTTGTGTACCTAAATATTAAAGAAACAAGTTAAATTAAACGTATATACAACAGTTGTATATAATAAAACTACGAAGTAAATTTATATAATTATGTCAATGAATATCTACAACAAAAAAACACACAGTAACTTATCTGCTAACAATGAGTAACTGGTATATTTATTTTAGAGTGTTTCATTGTTATTTTGATTATAAATAAAATTATTACCTACTCAATTTTATATTCATTTTATTTTAATACAAAATACATTTCTTCACAATAACCATCTCAAAAATTAATTTTGTCAGCTTTGTTTTTAAATAACAGGCGTGATAGAAAAGATGGCGGTGTCTAAGCACGGCTCGAGTCACCGATTTCGCGGCTCAGCCCGTCTCATTCTTAGCTGAGCTTATACTCGTATTCCATTATGCTAAGCTCGACTGTGAATGCCGATACGATCGGAGTTTGAGTCTAAACTCAAATTCTGACATAACGAAGTTTGAGATCGAACTCGAACTCGTTTGTGAATCGGTGTATCGGCATTCACAGTCGAGCTTAGCATAATGGAATACGAGTATAAGCTCAGCTAAGAATGAGACGGACTGAGCCGCGAAATCGGTGACTCAAGCCGTGCTTAGACACCGCCATCTTTTCTATCACGCCTGTTATTTAAAAACAAAGCTGATTAGAATTAATTTTTAAGATGGTTATTGTGAAGAAATGTATTTTGTATTAAAATAAAATGAATAAATTACGAAATAAAATTGAGTAGGTCAAAAAAGGTGTAGGTAAATTACCCAATTTATAGGTTGTTATAATCAAAATAACAATGAAACACCCTAAAATAAATATACCAGTTACTCATTGTTGGCAGATAAGTTACTGTATGTTTTCTTTGTTGTAGATATTCATTGACATAAATATATAAATTTACTTCATAGTTTTATTATATAAAACTGTTGTATACACGTTAAATTTAACTCGTTTCTTTAATATTTAGGTACATAACATCGCAATTTAGAATAATTTTAACATTGAAAAAAAAAACAAAGAGAACGGCGCGCTTTCCTGAATAGGTACGTACCTACAGAATAATAATCTGAAATGGCGCGCTTTTTAAAGTTTCCTGCAAAGAGTATATCACTACTAAATTTGGTCTCCTGTTTCAGTTTTTCATGCAATATTTGCTATTTTTTCTCTCGGTTTAGCATAATACTGCCAGATAAAAAAGAAAACGTGAATAAAGCATTGCTCACTAATGTCAAACTACGCTTGTCTATGGCTTGAGTCGAACTTCACGGAGTTATCGTTTGATCTCGTCTCTGAATTTAACGACGCGGAGTATACTCACCGAGTCCGGAGTTCGATCTCACGTGAGACCGGTGGGAGTAAACTCGATGCATTGACTCTGAATGTCAGCCTTAGGCTGACATTCACAAACGAGTTCGAGTTCGATCTCAAACTTCGTTATGTCAGAATTTGAGTCTAGACTCAAACTCCGATCGTATCGGCATTCACAGTCGAGCTTAACATAATGGAGTACGAGTATAAGCTCAGCTAAGAATGAGACGGGCTGAGCCGCGAAATCAGTGACTCAAGCCGTGCTCAGGCACCACCATCTTTGCTATCACGCCTGTTATTTAAAAACAAAGCTGATTAGAATTAATTTTTAAGGTGGTTATTGTGAAGAAATGTATTTTGTATTAAACTAAAATGAATAAATTACGGAATAGAATTGAGTAGGTAATAATTTTATTTATAACCAAAATAACGATGTAACACCCTAAAATAAATATACCAGTTACTCATTGTTGGCAGATACTCAGATAGATTACTGTGTGTTTTCTTTGTTGTAGGTATTCATTGACATAATTATATAAATTTACTTCGTGTTTTATTATACACAACTGCTGTGTATATTATACGTTTAATTTAACTCGTTTCTTCAATATTTAGGTACATAACATCGCAATTTAGAATAATTTTAACTTTGAAAAACAAACAAAGAGAACGGTGTGCTTTCCTGAATAGGTACGTACAGAATAATAATCTAAAATGGCACGCTTTTTAAAGTCTCCTGCAAAAAGTATATCACCACTAAATTTGGTCTCTTGTTTCAGTTTTTCATACAATATCTGCTATAGTTTCTCTCTTTTTAGCATAATACTGCCAGATAAAAAAGAAAACGTGAATAAATCGTTGCTCACTAATGTCAAACTACTAATGTCTATGGCTGGAGTCGAACTTCACGGAGTTGCTGTTTGATCTCGTCTCTGAATATAACGACGCGGAGTATACTCACCGAGTCCGGAGTTCGATCTCACGTGAGACCGATGGGAGTAAACTCGACGCATTGACTCTGAGGCTGACATTCAGAGTCAATGCATCGAGTTTACTCCCACCGGTCTCACGTGAGATCGAACTCCGGACTCGGTGAGTATACTCCGCGTCGTTAAATTCAGAGACGAGATCAAACGATAACTCCGTGAAGTTCGACTCCAGCCATAGACAAGCGTAGTTTGACATTAGTGGCAATGCTTTATTCACGTTTTCTTTTTTATCTGGCAGTATTATGCTAAAACGAGAGAAAAAATAGCAAATATTGTATGAAAAACTGAAACAGGAGACCAAATTTAGTAGTGATATACTCTTTGCAGGAAACTTTAAAAAGCGCGCCATTTCAGATTATTATTCTGTAGGTAAGTACCTATTCAGGAAAGCGCGCCGTTCTCTTTGTTTTTTTTTTCAATGTTAAAATTATTCTAAATTGCGATGTTATGTACCTAAATATTAAAGAAACGAGTTAAATTTAACGTGTATACAGCAGTTTTATATAATAAAACTATGAAGTAAATTTATATAATTATGTTAATGAATATCTACAACAAAGAAAACACACAGTAACTTATCTGCCAACAATGAGTAACTGGTATATTTATTTTTGAGTTTTCCGATGTTATTTTGATTTTAAATAAAATTATTACTCAATTTTATTTCGTAATTTATTAATTTTATTTTAATACAAAACTAATTTCTTCACAATAACCATCTTAAAAATTGATTCTAAACAGCATTGTATATAAAAACAGGCGTGATAGCAAAGATGGCGGTGTCTGACGGCTCGAGTCACCGATTTCGCGGCTCAGCCCGTCTCATTCTTAGCTGAGCTTATACTCGTACTCCATTATGCTAAACTCGACTGTGAATGCCGATACGATTGGAGTTTGAGTCTAGACTCAATTTCTGACATAACGAAGTTTGAGATCAAACTCGAACTCGTTTGTGAATGTCAGCCTGAATGTCAGCCAAAATGTATGGGAATGACATTAGCTATGACATTACCTGCGGAAAAGTTCTCCGCAGGCAATGTATTCTTCTCTTATTTTGTACTTAAGTATATTTATTATTCAATATTTATTTTTCTGTTCACTCTCGTGAATCGTTTCACACCCTGATACACCCTCACACATACTCTGGCTCTCAAATAAAGTCTAATAAAACAGTTGCTACGGAATCCTTGGAAGAGTACTGGCCATCGCAAACACAGGGAATCCTACTGCGATGACCAGCGACTTTATTTAATATTATATTATTATTATTGTAGGAAATATCTTGTAGTGTTAGATTTAAGAGTGATTATGTTTGTGATTCTTAAACTTTTGCCATATATATTGTAAATGTAATTACACTCAGTCAATAATAATTATATGTGTACTCCAGTATTGTGCAAATAAATAAATTCTTATTCTTATTCTTAATGTCATTCCCATACATTTTGAGTTATCGTTTGGCGTTAGCACTAATAGAAAGGTATCTTTGCTAGACCCCCTGTTGCTTTATCTTAGCAGTTATACCTGAGCAACATAAGGTGTTATCATAGCACCAAGTCTAGCGACCCCACTGCAAGCGCCTACAGCTGTCGACCTCAGAGCAGTTGGATACACCTGGAACATTTAGCATGTACTATGTTTATTAAGGTGGAACGTTTTACTAGCGCGGCAAATTCAAATTTTCTCGCGTTCTTTTGCCAATAATAGCTTAATTACTAAACGTGATTACATTAAATCTGATTTAACGTAAAGAAATAGAATGTATCAACAAAATTACAATTAAAAGTATCTCCTAGATATAATTGGTTTAGCGACAAATGGCAATAAACAAATTTCGTCTTAGTTTTTCAGTCTATTGCCATTTGTCGCTAAACCAATGATATGTAGGTGACACTTTTAATTGTAATTTATTGATGCATTCTATTTCTTTACGTTAAATCAGTTTTAATGTAATCACGTTTAGTAATTAAGCTATTATTGGCAAAAGAACGCAAGAAAATTTGAATTTGCCGCGCTAGTGAAACGTTCCACCTTAAATCTTTTATTTGTACTATTGGAGCGCAAAAATCTTTCGTCATTGGCTTGTCATTATTACCTAAACTTGTGTTATTTCAAGTGATAACGGTGGATTATTAGCTGCTCAGTGTTCTCGCGAGCCCAAGTTAGTTAAGTATGTAATTTACAATTATTATTATTATAGTTAGAAAGTTTTCTTTGTAAATCAAATATTGCACAAGACCCCATAAAAACTTTTATTATAATGAACATAGTCTGTACAAAAGATCCTGTAATAAACCACATTAAACATACCCCCGGTAACTACCAGCGCGAATAGAACATGGGGTTCAGTTTAATTTGGTTGTTGGAACATTTCAGTGTCTTTACCGTACAGCTGGGTTTTGTTTAAATTTAATTTACGCATACTTTTTACTGTATGTAAGCTATTATTACCTCCGGCGTATAAACGTATGCAGCCTGGAACAGTCCAGCGATGATGCCTCGTGCCAAGAACAAAACGCAAGTCAGGAATGTACGGCTGGAAAAAACAAATTGAAAAGCTTATTTTATTACTAACTGACCCCTTCACACGTGTTAGTTAGTTTTACGTCCTAACCGTCTAAAGGAAGTGAACAGGTAAAAGAAAAAGATCAATGGATGAAACGGTGAATAGGTAGGTTCTGACGCATTTGCCTCCTTCACCGTCATCCATTCATCCTTTTCCCCTATCTTTTTCTTTCCCTCTTCTCTCTTCCCTAGTACAAGTGGCTTCGTTTTCGTTGCCAACGATGGTTTATCGTAGCGTATGGATCACGTAGTTACCTACATTTATGTTCACTGCAGAGGTATAGGCAATATATTCGTAATATTTCGGCAATATCTGACTCTAGGCGTGGTCTGACTTGGATTATAGCCATATCTATTAAGCCTATACTATAAAGTGCGCACGCTCGCATAAGATGGGCCGTTTTTCAAAGTGTACATTCCGGGATTTAAGTAATTTAGACCTAATACTGAGGGTTGAATGTCTGTAATTTCTAAACTATAAAACCGATGACCTTGAAATAACTAAAAATATAACAAATATATGCGCAATATTGACTAAACTTACTTTCCGTTGTAGGTTAGCACACAAACGCAGATAGCGAATATGACGAACTGAACCGCCATTGTTTTCTTTCTTCCATACTTTTCTATGACGAATATTGTTGCAAAAATGCCTGAAAAAAAAATTACATTTATGAAATAATAATGCAAAATTACCTGCGAAATGATAGAAGAAATAGCACATCAAAATATCGTCCAACGATGACATAAACCCGTCTCAAACTTTGCACCGCTGCAAGACGTAGACGATACATTTTTATACATGGAACCGGCCCGTCTGGACGGGTCGGTCCGTTACGAGTCATCAGAAGAGCAGCGCTACAGCGATAGAACGAGAGGCAAATATTTTTTTATGCGTTGGAATGACATGACGAGCTAGTCGTTTAATATACTAGTCATTAGATTACTAGACTGAGTGATCAGATCATAAAGTCTCCTTTGCCCAGTAATTTCACTAGCTACAATGCCCTGCTTGGCGGCAGAATAACTGGCAAAGCGGTGGCAACTACCTGGGCGAAATTTGCAGAAAAGTCCTACCACCTAGTACAAAGCCTAGCTACCTAGCTTGTAGCGCTATGCGAGCTACACTACACATTATTGCGTTGTAGCAACAATCGCTATTTATTTGACTTCGCGAAGTGAGTCTTCTGTTTTGTACTATTATTTATTCTGTGTTCTGTGAAGTTTCATTTGAATCCATTCAGTAGTTTCGGCGTGATGCTCAGCCAAGACACAGACAGACAAAAACCAAAAAAAAAAATATAGTTTTGGCTTTAGTATCGATTATAGAGAGCCCCCCAAGAGATTTTTACGAAACATCTTTAACTAGCTTCTGCCCGCGTGGACTATCCCTCAGAAACCGTTTATTTTTACAGGATAAAATTACCTTTAGCTTCCTATTTTGGGAGCCGTTTAAAAAGCGTCATAATATCTTTAATGTACATAATTGACCCTGTTACAGTTTTATTATAAATATAGATTATTTATTACCGGGGAATTCGGCTAGTGTAGTCCACAGAAGATCCATATAGTCAGTGGTCTGCAACGGGCGACAGTCAGCCGCGCATGGCTCCTCCAAGTTTCCAGGCTCCGTTTCAAACAGCTCCGTGGTCATCAGAACCAGACCGTAGTAGCAGAAAGCGCACGACATCCTGCAAAGGTTTCCAGTTTTTATTGTATTTATTAAGGCTCGTATATTCGCGGATCCTGTATCGCGCTCGCGCATTGCGACGTTTTTGCACATATTAAATAACTGAATTTTTATTAGTTAAGCAACACGGCCGCCCATAACAGTTGCAGTGTCACTCGGAACTTTAAAACAATAAAGTTTCGCGTGACACTGCACTGCGCACGTCATCCTGAGACATCACACAGTCTAGTAATCAGATTACTAGACTGAGTGATCAGATCATAAAGTCTCATTTGCCCAGTAATTTCACTAGCTACAATGCTATTCAAACCGGAACACAGTAGTGTGCAAGCACTAATAAAGCAAAAATATCATATTAATCCAAAATCTTCGTCTTTTACATTGCCCCTTTATTAGAAGAGTACCACTTTAAGTTTAGCTTTTTTTTTAAGGTGACGAGTAGAGCCAGATAAGCACGTCCAAATCCGTTCAAAGAAACATCAACCTTAACGTCGTAGTCTTAAATATCAATTCAGTCTGCACTTCAGCGCGGCGCTTATTCATATTCATATTCATATTCATTTATTCTGTTTCCACATGTGCATATTGATCTTACATTAGAAATAAGTCCTAATTATATTATAAGGTAACAACATGGACCCTGCTGGGCTTACGACAAACAACGCACGAAATGACTGATTTTGACGGTTTTTAATTATTATATCTATTTTTATATAGTATTTTTCAAAGTTTTTAAGTCATCAAGACATCTGAATGTTTGTTGGGAATACACTAATTTATTTTTTGTAAAAATATATTCGGTAGAAGCTCAGTAAAATGGGAACATTCAAATTTTTTGAGGGAGGTTTGCGATTTCTTTCTATAGAGCTATATTTATTAATCTTGTATTTGCGGTCATCACAAACGACTTAATGAAATGAATTACATGATATATTAAACTCAAAGCTCCACATGTTGCAGGAGACGTACCAAAAAACACATTGTTTGCTCTACTCGTCGCCTTAAGCCCAGAACTGACCCCACTTGCATTAGTGACACTGCAATCTATAATGGGCGGCCGTGACGCTTAACACCAGGCAAACGACTAGCTCGTCACGTCATTCGTTTACATAAAAAAAGAAAATTAGATATCTATTTACCAAATCACCCAAAGCAGCAGGCTTGTGTTCCTTAACTGTGGAATGAGTAAATGCTTCAACCGGCCTCGCTGTCCGATGCCCACGGAATCGTCACAGACTAATCTCCCGAGCAACATCGGCCTTCCGTTGTCTTTCGCTATCTGGAATATACAAGAATAGGGTTCTAGACTCTATTCTAGACTCTCAGACTAATTAAATCTTATTATAGTACTTAAATAAATAAATATGTGTGGACATTTCATACAACGCCATCTAGCCCCAAACTAAGCATAGCTTGTACTATGGGAACCAGATAACTGATAGAATACTTAGATACATTTTTGTTTCTAAATACATACATAGAATACAATATAACACCTAGACACTGAACCAACATCGATGTTCATCACACAAAAGTTTGTCCCAGGTGGGAATCAAACCCACAACCTATAGTTCAGAAAGCAGACCTACTGCCAAGTGAGCTATCAGGCCAGTCAAAGACCCGATAGCGATTATGGTGATTCCTAAGCACAGTGCACTGGGCCTGTAGTATAATAACAGAATGAAGAGTTTAACGGTACGTCTTAGTGAATATTTTATGATATTTTTACCTGTTCTAGTGTCGCTAAGGCTTTATCTGGTTGACCACACGCTACGTGAAATCTTGCTGATTCAGGCAGCCACTAAAAGTAAAATTAAACAATTACATACTTTTTGATCCAATATTAAGTTGGGGAATTAAACTATTGTCTATTGAGATTTAACATTAATATAGTAGGTATACTTGGTAAACTATTTCATTATAACCTGATGGTTATAATGAATCGCCTATAAGCTATAGTAGGCTGATGCCTACTATAGCTTATAGGCGATGATTGTTAGGCTTTCGATTTAGGACCCGCAAGTCCAAATGCTTGACAAAAAAACGACAATCAACATGGTAAGAAATACAGGAAAACCGTAAAAAAAATTGAACACTTAATGCAGTTTTCGTTTTGTTTTACAAAACCACCTTGAGATTCATATTTGAACATTTTTAGCTTTTCTCTTTTTTTTTATGTGATTGAATGACGTGACGAGCTAGTCGTTCACCTGATGTTAAGTGACACAGCCGCCCATAACAGTTGCAGTGTCACCCGGAACTTTAAAACAATAAAGTTTCGCACGACACTGCACTGCGCACGTCATCCTGAGACATCACCCAGTTTAGTAATCAGATTACTAGACTGAGTGATCAGATCATAGTCTCATTTGCCCAGTAATTTCACTAGCTACAATGCCCTTCAAACCGGAACACAGTAGTGCTTGCACACTACTGCTTG
Organism: Ennomos quercinarius; assembly: GCA_910589525.2. Classification (NCBI taxonomy): domain Eukaryota; kingdom Metazoa; phylum Arthropoda; class Insecta; order Lepidoptera; family Geometridae; genus Ennomos; species Ennomos quercinarius. The sequence continues at coordinate 10,319,101 of OU342493.1, forward strand.
GCGGCAGAATAACTGGCAAGGCGGTGGTACCTACCTAGACGAACTTTGCAGAAAAGTCCTACCACCTAGTAGTAAGTCCCTAGTTTCTGTTCGGATTTAGCCATCAAAATTCACCCTCTATTGTTAATACAAAAAGCATACCTACAGGGCATATCAACGCGAATAACAGCAGCGGAATCGTGGACAGAGCAAGCAACCAATGCACGCCTAACGTCGGCATTACCACCAGCGCCAGTGCCACTTCTAAGCAAGCGCCGAGCGCCCAGAAACACTGAAAAATAAAACAACATTTATTACCTACAACAATGACGTCATAATAATTATAACAGTTTTGTAAAGGCTTATTTTATGTAGACTGATGCTGTACCTAGCTTGCTATGTGTATTGCAATAAATAAAACTCTACCTACCCACAAAAAGTTCTAGAGGAAACAACTGTTAGCTAGAGCTCTACTGGGAAGACTTTTGTTAGAGTTTGGAAATTTGATAAGACCAAGAAAGAATAAATAATAGTAAGAGTTATTGTAGTAATAAGGAAAATATGAATAAATTCATTGAAATACTAAACATCCGCCTGCATGTGTGACATTAAATATGTTCCTAAAGCCAAGTTAAATTGAGCTTCATTTATAATGGACCCTCAAAACATCTTCCGTACCTTCATGGGTCTAATTAGCAATGCAATACAAATTTATGTTTTACAAGCAAAGTGCAAGTTTAATTATAGAAAAAAATGTAGCATAAATTAAAAAAAAATACAACATCTTGCACTTCAAAATTGTTCAAGCTGTTTAGGCTACACTATGGGTCACACATGAAAACAAAAATACATATTTAGTAGATACATACACTCACAATACTGATACAAAACATTTCCCTTCTTTTAGATGGTCAATCAATATAAGTATAGATCTAATAAAATACTTACATCAAGAAGTACAACACATTTGGCTCTCTGTTTTGTTGGTAAAAACTCTGCATACAATGTAACACTGAAAGCAAGAGTCAGATTAGGCAATATATTTTCACCACAGAACCAATGTGTTGTATTATAAAGCGGACTGTAGTTTAGACATTTGAATAAGATAGAAAACGATAGAGTTAAAGAGGGTCGAAAAAAATTCACCAAATCAGCTTGGGCTTTGGAAGTTCACCTAATACCTATGGGGGCAAGTAGAAGTGAAGTACTTCGGCCTTTTCCAACGCTTCCCTTTTCCTTACCACAGGATTGGTGCTGATGCTGGGGTAGATATTGCGACAAACCGATAAAATTCCAAGGGAACACCCGCGGAGCGACAAATTAAGACATCGAGAGAGGTTGACCAACGACAAGTGACCAAAAATGTAGGCGGGAATTAAAAAGTTATGAGTTGCCAGTGTAGGCATCAAAAGTTTAAACTATTTTGCAGAGTGTGACTCCTCAAAATTGAAATTAATACCAATAATGAACATTCCGCCCACCTAAATGCAAAGTATTTACGAAAAGACGATATGGCATAATAACGATAGCGATGAAGTTATGAGTTTATGAACTTAAATGTTTAATTTTACGACAACGAAAAGCTTAAAATTAACGATAACGATAGTAATGTGGTTTACATTTAGAGTGCTAGTTACTGTCGAGTGCGATAGGCAAAAGACAGAGTTTAACGATAGGTCTTTTGTACTCTCCGGAAGCAGTTTTCACAGTCGCGACTCTACAAATTTTATCAGCTCCAGTATGTAGGGCAACTATCCTCCCTAAGTTCCACTGGAGGGGGCTGGTTTGTTCATTTACAATCAACACCAACGTGCCGACAGCAATGTTCTCGCTACTCTTATTCCATTTTGCGCGCTGTTGCAAAGTGTGAATATATTCATTCTGCCACCTACGCCAGAAGTCTTGATGCATCTTTTGGATCAGTTTCCAACGATGAAGAACACTAATGTGCTGATCCACGAAGTTTTCTTCAGGCAGACCCGACAAAGGTTCTGTAGTAAGGAAATGCCCTGGTGTCAACGCCGTAAAATCATTAGCATCACAGCTAACAGGAGTAAGGGGGCGAGAGTTCAACATTGCTTCCACTTGGGAGAGAACTGTGTAGAACTCTTCGAAAGTCAATCGCTGACTCCCTATCACACGAGACAAATGGGTCTTAACCGCTTTAATACCTGCTTCCGCCAATCCATTGAAGTGGGGAGACCCAGGTGGGCTAAACGAGAACTTTATCTCCTGTGAACAGGCAGCCTGCTTCATGAGAGAGTCCAGATAATTACTGGCACCGACAAAGTTCCGACCCTGGTCAGACACGATTTGACTGCATCGACCACGGCGGGCGACAAATCTTTTAAGGGCGGCTAGAAAAGCCTCTGACGACAATTCCGAAGCTAACTAAATATGTACTGCTTTTGTGCAAGTACACACGAATACGCAAATGTATCCCTTGTAGGTCTTGACACCACGTCCACGACCTAAGGCGATACTGAAAGGTCCTCCATAATCAACGACAGAACAAGAGAAAGGTTTGATCTGGTTTACCCGAAACGACGGCAAGTTGCCCATGAGGGGAGCAGCGACAGGTTGAGGATTCGTTCGAAAGCATCTGATGCAGCGTGAGACGATGCTTCGAATGGCTCTTTTCGACGAGAGGATCCAAAAATCTTGCGCAAGCAAGTTTTGTAGAGCCTGGGCACCTGGGTGCATGAAGCGATCATGATAATCTTGAATGATCAGCGAAGTCAAGCGATGGTCACGCGGCAACAACAACGGATGCTTCACGTTAAAGTCGACTTTGGCGTGAGCCAGGCGACCGCCCACCCTGAGGAAACCCGCTTCATCGACGAAGGGTGAAAGTTTGCGCAAACTCTTTGACAGAGTGTTAGGAGAGCCATTTTTCAGCTTCTCAATCTCAAATGAAAAAGAGACCTGCTGTGCATGTCTGATTAAGAACATGAAGCTGTCTCGAACCTCTGTCACCTCTAAGGGACCGACAACTTTTTGCAAAGGCAACTTTGCATTGCGACAAAATCGAAAACAATACGATAGAACTCGCTTTAATTTAGTAAGCGAGGAGCATTTATTTATTAAATTGTCAACAGTGTTGACATCGACAGTGGTCAAAAGACTAAAAATTCGTTGCTCTTCCAGACCTTCCGAAACAGGAAGGGATGTAGAGGCTGAAAACGAACGACTCCAGTAGCCTTCAGACTCCGTGAGCCACGGCGGACCTCTCCACCACATCTCGCACTTGACGAGTTCGGCAGGGAGCATGCCGCGAGAGCCAACATCTGCAGGCATCGACAGAGTGCTGGTGTGTCCCCAGCAATCTGGAGCTACAATTTCTTGGATGTGGCTAGTTCGGTTGGCTACGAAAGTTTTCCACTTCGATGGACACGACTTTATCCACGCAAGAGCCACGGTAGAGTCGGACCATGCGAAGACGTTGTCAAACCGATAAAATGGCTCGAAAGCCTGGACGACAGCCTTGATCAAGTCAGCAAGTAAAACAGCTGCTTGTAGTTCCATCCTTGGAATGGACAGCTTGCGAAGAGGAGCAACCTTGGTTTTTGCGCAACAAAAGTGGACGGAGCAAGCACGGTCTGCGTCGACGACACGAAAATATATTACGGCGCAATAGCCGCGCTCCGACGCGTCACAGAAACCATGAAGTTGCAGCACGACAAAGGATTTTACGAGCCGACGAGGAATCGAAATGGACGCTAGCGACGACAACTGATTTTTATAGCGCGACCATTCTGAGGTGATCTCCTCGGGCACATCCTCGTCCCACGCGACACCCGAAGTCCAAAGAAGCTGCATCAGGTATTTTGCATAAAACGTGATCGGCGCTAGAAACCCTAAAGGGTCATAAATGCGCGCGATCTCCGATAAGATGATGCGCTTTGTGCAACGATGATCACCGTTTTCTGCAACTCTAAAGCCAAATGTGTCGGACTGAGGTTTCCAAAGAAGTCCTAATATTTTAAGAGAGACATCAGCCAGCTCTTCGAAACTTTTAAAACTCTCCGAGTATAAATCCGATGGAGGGAGATTTTGAAGGAAATCCTGACAGTTAGAGGTCCATTTTCTCAGATGAAAGCCACCAGACGACAATACTCTGGACAGCTCCAATCCAAGTTGTAGAGCACTCTCGGTAGAGTCCGCTCCTGTAACAACATCATCCACGTAGAGGTCTCTAGCTAGTACGGTAGAGGCGGCTGGGTATTCTTCAGCCGCATCCATCGACAGCTGAGCCATGGTGCGTAGAGCTTGGTAAGGAGCGGAAGAAACTCCATAGGTCACGGTCTTGAGTCGGTAATCACAGACTGGCTCAGCAGGACAGGGGCGCCACACGATACGCTGATATTCTGCATCTTCATCCGAAACCAAAATTTGCCTATACATCTGTTGCACGTCACCGGTAAAAACTACTGCGTGCCAACGAAAGCGCAACAACAGATCAAAGATGTTTGTTTGCAATTTTGGCCCCGGAAGGAGAGCATCATTCAGTGACACTCCTGAAGCATCCTTAGCGCTGGCATCGAACACCACGCGCAGTGGAGTACTCACTGAGTCAGGTCTTAAAATTCCATGATGGGGAATATAATAAAATTTTCCATCTTTGGTAGAGGGGGGCTCTACCTTTTCAAGGCGACCACGAGCTTCGTAATCTTCCATGAAGGCAACATACGCCTTTTTATATTCAGGGTTCATTTGCAATTTGCGTTCGATAGATGAGAACCTCCGAAGAGCAATGTCTCGAGAGTTACTAAAAGTTGGTTTATTTTGCAAGTCGACAAAAGGAAGAGGTACGACAAACCTACCTTCTTCAGTACGAGAATGATATTCGACAAACGATTTTTCACAAAGCTCGTCCTCTTTCGATAAAATTTTAGCTTTAGGACTAACTTCTTCAACTTCCCAAAATTTTTTGAGGGAATTATCCAATGTGGCATTGGAAACGAAAAGACAATTTTTTGGAGTGCTACGACAACGAGAAAACAGTGATGAATTATTTTCATCACAAGCACCCATCAAAATCCATCCCAGTTGTGTGTTCAATGCAAGAGGTTGCCCCGGAGAACCACGTTTGATCCCAGGTAACAAACACGAAACGAAAATGCTTGCATCAAGCAACATATCCACTGGACCTGGATGAGCAAAGGTTGGATCAGCAAGATCCAGATTTTTAATGTGAGACCAATTCGATGAATCAATAAAGCGAGAGGGTTGGTCTACACAAATCGAGAGCTTCAAATTTAAAATTTGATGACAAGTTCCTATTAATAGGTTTCATCTCACATGACAATGAGCCGAGAAGTTCAGTAGTAGAATGGCCAATTCCACTAACCGACTGATCATGTTGATTGACCCTAAGTCCTAACCTAGTAGCACAATCTTGCGAAATAAAATTGCATGCACTTGCAGAGTCTAGTAGAGCTCTCACTGGCTGAAAGTTACCAGAGCTATCACGAACCAGCACTCTAGCAGTCGAAAAAAGCACAGTGTTACTGGCAGTCACTGAGGTCAAAACAACGGACTTATTATTTTCATTATTTGTATCACATGTCTGCGAGGGTGTGGTCTGTGTGTGCTTACCAAAATGAAGCAATGTGTTGTGGGAGTAATTACATGAACCACAACGGACCGATGAAGGACAAGATTTCACTCGATGTGAATTTGAAAAACACAAAACACAGAGTCCCTTTTCTTTAATAAATTTAAAACGAGAGAGGGGATCCAATTTCAAAAATTCCTCGCAGCCTGTGAGACTGTGTTGTGGGTGAGAACAAAAGACACATGTTGCATTAGAAACAACTAAAGATGCTTTTGGTTTGTTTTGGTTATTTTTCAAAACAACAACAGGTTTAGGTGCTGTTACATAAGACATCTCTAAAGCTCTATACTGCTTCTCAATAAAATCCTGCAATTGAGAGTACTTAGGAATCTCATCACCTTTAAAATCTAGTTGAAAAGCTTCCCGGGAGGCTCTGTCTAACTTCGTCCATAATAAATGGAAAAGCATGAAGTTCTTATCCGGAAGTGCATATTTTTCCAACACTGATAAGTTTTCTGAAAATGTCCTATGCAGTCTCTCAAGCTCAGAAGCCGACTTAGTTTTAATTGGTTCACAACTAATTAATTTTTCATAGTAGTGAGTTGCAATTTGCCTTTTCTTGTCATAATGTTTATGTAACAACTCATAAGCATCTATATAATTCGCGTCAGTAAGGGGGAAATTTTTAATTAAATCATATGCCTTACCTTCCACACTTGACAATAAATAATGCAATTTTTCCACATTGCTAATGTTCCGGTTGTGTATCAAAGAGTCAAAAAGTCCAATAAATGATACCCAATTTTCTAATGTACCATTAAACTTCGCAATAGAAACTTTCGGTAGACGCGCTTGAACAGATTCTGCTTCTTTAGTTGGTTTGTTATCATTAGCACGATTCACACAACGAGACTTGAGTTTAAACACTAGTTCCTCGAACGAAAATGTTATTGCCATTTCATTCTTTTGCGACAGCTTATCTACGCTGGCTAATAATTTAATTTGAGCATCATGAAACTGTTTTTCTATTTCGCAAACATCTTGTAATGACAATATTAAGAAGTCACAATCGGCATAATATTCAAGTCGCATCACTGCATAATCCCGAGCAGTTCTGTTCACGTCCACCTCGTCCACTTTACTACACACACTCTCCATTATATTTAACACAAAACTATATGTTTAACAAAAGAATAACAGCGAAAACCGAAAATAAACTATTCTTCTGTTTTGTTTACACTAACAAGGAACGAGAACGGGTGAATGTGATCATAACAACTATGTACCGCAGAGTATGTATGGTGCGTAACCGTAGACTACCCAAACTTTTGACACTTGAAGAAATCAACGAAAGTATTCAACAAAATTATAATTACTACAGTGAATCGGAACGTTACTTATTGAATGTGGGTGGATGAACTTTTTTATTTTATATACCCCACAAAGTTAATAAAATGAATATGCAAAATCGACAAAATTAACGAGAAATATCCTAAAATAGGACTGTTCAAGAAAGGATCCGGTCGTAAGGACCAAATTAATGTTGTATTATAAAGCGGACTGTAGTTTAGACATTTGAATAAGATAGAAAACGATAGAGTTAAAGAGGGTCGAAAAAAACTCACCAAATCAGCTTGGGCTTTGGAAGTTCACCTAATACCTATGGGGGCAAGTAGAAGTGAAGTACTTCGGCCTTTTCCAACGCTTCCCTTTTCCTTACCACAGGATTGGTGCTGATGCTGGGGTAGATATTGCGACAAACCGATAAAATTCCAAGGGAACACCCGCGGAGCGACAAATTAAGACATCGAGAGAGGTTGACCAACGACAAGTGACCAAAAATGTAGGCGGGAATTAAAAAGTTATGAGTTGCCAGTGTAGGCATCAAAAGTTTAAACTATTTTGCAGAGTGTGACTCCTCAAAATTGAAATTAATACCAATAATGAACACAATGTATTAGAATAAAATATTTATACTTACGACTGAGGTACACATCCTATTGCAAATCCTACAAGACCTCTCAAAAACAGCAACCAAAGGAAGTTAGGTGCTATAGAACTTAGCAATCCATAATAGAACAGCAGCACTCCACACATACTCAAAGCCTGAAATAAACATAACAAGGTTATAGGAGAGAAATAATTTTTTTTTTTTAAATAAGGTAAGTATATCATAAAGGTGTCTTGAGTTTTACCTAGTACAATCTTTGCTTAGTTTGGGACTAGATGGTGCTGTGTGAAATATCCACAAATTATTATACTACCCATAACAGTTATATTATTAAATACTGTGAGAAAATTTCTTATGGGAAATATTGGTCTTGCAAGCAACAAATGTGGCTTTTATCCCAACTGTTGCTGCAGCTTTTCTATGAAATGAACAATAATTTAACTTTTATTGGCTGGTGGTTGAGATACATAATACAGAAAAACTAGATACAGAATTTAAAAAAAATTGCAGGGTATACCCTATTTTTTAATTAGACGGAGTAAACTGACATTACAAGTGTGGCCACTTTTTTGTGAAAAATAAATAGTGGTGGGTAAAAAAGATACAGTTCACTGTGATTTATTTCAGTTTAGTGATCTATTCCATTCTTTTATATTCTGAACATTTCCTAAAAATTGTGATTCCTGATTGATTTTGATTTACATTAATTAGCGGCCTGTAATAAATAAATAAATAATAAATAAATAAATATGTGTGGACATTTCACACAACGCCATCTAGCCCCAAACTAAGCATAGCTTGTACTATGGGAACCAGATAACTGATACAATACTTAGATACTTTTTGTTTGTAAATACATACATAGAATACAATATAACACCCAGACACAGAACAAACATCGATGTTCATCACACAAATGTTTGTCCCAGGTGGGAATCGAACCCACAACCTATAGTTCAGAAGGCAGAGCTACTACCAACTGAGCTATCAGGCCAGTCTATGGAAAATGAATATACTTAAATAAAAATTGCAAAATTAACAAAATTAAACAAGTTATCATTTTTATAACTTAATATTTTATTCAATATCGGAAGAATCATGTTCACTATCTAGCACCACACCAATAAGGTGTCGGCGATAGTATTTAAAACCGAAAAAGTGGCATTTTTTGTAGTGGCAAATTATAGTTCCGCTCTTTTGAACTGTAGGAGCTGAATTAGATCATCACTGTGATTTAGAAGTTGGCAGCATTATTTTCACAAGTGACATTTTGATCTGTCAGTTTACTCAGTCTAATTAAAAAATAGAGTGTAGTAGCGATATAGCCATCTTGCTCTGTGACTAATTAAGTGGAAAGCAAAATAACATAACTGTAAGATTGTGATTGTCAGTACAAGGTAAAATATTACCTATTATTTTAAACTTAACATAAACTTACAGTTTTTCTTCCATATCTATCACTGAGATTGCCCCAAAATGTGGAACTAAGCATCATGCCCAAAAATACTATTGTAGTAGTTAAAGCTTGTTGATATCTGTAAAAAGGTGTTATTGTAAAATAGCCAATTTCCATTACATGTAAAGAAACTTAAAATTTATTTTGCAGCGTGTGGTAGTACGAGTTAAATTTCTGATTATGATAGGTAATGTTAAGTAATTAAGTATGTAAGGTCCATATTTACTTGCTAATATTCCATTCACAATGCAGTGCTGGTGAGAGAATACTCAATATTGTCATTTCCATAGAATCAGCCATCCAGCATAGACCTGTGCAGAGTGACAGCTTTACTTGGAACCAGCCAAAGCCCAGAGCATTCACTGCTTGTGTTACCGTGAATGTATCTGAAATGAATAGTCAATATCTCATTTTATTATAATTAACTTATTCATCACATTGTGTGGACAGTCAGACAACACAGTATATTTTCAAGAATTCTATTGTGTAATTACCCAATATTGACTGTGCAGCACAACCTGTTAATTTAGATTATAAATCTTAGTTTCAAAAGTGTGCATAATTGGACAAAAATCAGCCTAGCTATTGAAGTAATGTCAGTATTACTTTATTACTTTTATTGTGATAGGTACTGCTGGGCCAGAACTCCAGCTCTATTTCACAGAGTAATGTACAAAGACTATGACACTACATGCAGCCCCAGTGCGACTTGCTAGAGTTAGATGACTTATTTTATTACCTGTTTTATCTTTAAAAGTTTTACTCACCGTCAGGAACTACTGATACTGATGCCATTTCTATCTCCTGTGGAGCAGGCATCGGAGGCGCAGGACCTCTAGGCCCTACGCCACTGTCGTCTAGGTCTTGGTACCCTTTCGAACGCCGCATCATGGAACGCTTCAGGCAGTCCGCAAAAATCTACTGACGTGGATTAGCGAATAACGGGTTATATAAAGACTATAGTTACATTAGCTCATAATCTGAAAATCTATTATTTTACAAAGCTATGAGCTGTAAAGAAAGAACAGTTATTAATTTAGTTATATCCCTTTCCCTTGCATAACTTTTGTATTCAAATCAAAACAAAAACAAAACGAAAGGCCGAAAAGTTTCAAAAGAGATGCGAAAATGCGAGAATTGCAAGAATAGGGATGTTCCGATACTAGTAAATACGAGTAAGTATTCGATACTTTTCTTTCGATACCAAGTACTTTTAGCATCGAATCATTCTTTCGATACCTACTGGGTATCGGAAAGAAAGTACTAGTATTAAATCGAATTAGCGCTGCCAAGTAAAACAGAATAGAGTCGCCAAAAATTCAATGCCAAGCAGCCTTATATATTTTTTCTTTAAAGTAGCCTAATATCATTTAATTTTAAATCTGCTAGCCTAAAACCTGATGTTTTAACATATACTCCGGCATAAAATAACCCTATTTTTAATTTTGTCAGTATTAAATTGAATGCAAATTTTCCTCTATGTGTAAAATAAATTTAAAATATTTAATAAAATAAAACAAAAAGTAATCATTTTACATGAAAATACATGTATCGAATAATGTCAAATAAAATATTTTATACTGAACGCATTCTAGTGCTTGAATGTCTGATTAATCACGCCAAAACATTTGGAAACGTAGTTGAGTAAAAACTGTGGCGACGTGTCTGCGAGTCATCATCTTACGTGAGACAAGTATTACTTATATTATTATGGATAGGTAGCGATACTTTGGTGGTATCGGAACATCCCTAAGCAAGAATTAATTGTCAACCATCTTTGACAGTGACAAAAAAAACGTTAGTCATAAACGTCAGGCAGGTCATATCTTTGTCAAAGTCATTGTCTCGAGGTTGTCAAGATATAAGGTCGTGCCACAGAGTAAATTCTTTTTCTCTAATCTGTGTGCGTGAGATCCATAGACTTGCATGACGCAAGGGCCGCTGTGCGGCCTAGTTGCGGAAAAAGTACCAACTAGTACCAAGTCCAGCCACTGTATTGTGTAACTCACGTAACTCAATCGTAATCGATCAATGGGCTTCATTTGGTCATTTCCGGTTGTGTAAAATCCTCAACCATTGGGATTATGGTCATCGTAATCGATGAATGGACTTCATTTGGTCATTTCCGGTTGTATAAAATCCTCATCCATCGGTATTATGGTCCCTTAGGTGGAGAACTGATTAGACAAAACATTGATTAACTATAATAATAAGAATTAATGAGAAAATACTAATGGGTGGAGATGTTACACAATGCCAACTTGCCGGAAATGACGAAATGAAGCCCATTTATCGATTACGATTGGCTTAGACGGTAGCCACGCAGATCTGTGACCAAGTCCATAGACTAACTATAGACCGTTAAGATGTGCCCTGATGTACCTATTAGTGTTGGGTAGGACAAGGTTCCAAAATGAGTTTGTGTGAGCTCTTCATTATATTTCGTGAGGTGTGACAATGTCATGCCTCAAATGTCATGTCATGTTGTGAGGTACTGATACCGCATTTTCTTCATTTGTCATACAGTACAATTTTGTAACAAGAGGTGGACGCAGTCTTACTTGATCAGTGCATCGGGTCACGCATGATTACATGATGGATTGAGGCGGGTGGATGAAAGAGGCCTTACTTTGTATGTTAGACTTGATTGTATGTTACACAGCTTAAGCTATTGATTTACCTTTTCTTATTATGTATCTAGGTTGGCAGTGGTTAATTTTTTTAAATGATATGAAATGACATGATGAGCTGGGCGTTCACTTTATGTTAAGCGGCACGGCCACCACCCATAACAGTTGCAGTGTCATTCGGAACATAGCTGAATTAAATCATGTAGGACGGACAAGCGCTTGACCACACTCAACTGTTTCCCTATGTAGAAAAGTACTCTGTGAAAACTGATGTTAAATCGCACTACAGTCGAAGATAGGTTGTGGTGGGACATCTTAACTTTCCGAAATCAAAAGTATCATAATGATATCACAGCTTGGAATAACTAGTTATTCTAAGTATCACGGTAGTAATATTATAATGTTTATCTCAGTTACTTAAGGTGAAGGGTAGGGCTGGCCCTACCCTTCACCTTAAGTAACGTAGTAAGTGTTTCTTTGAACGAATTTGGACCTGCTTATCTGGATAAGCAGGTCCAAATTCATTCAAAGAAACATCGACCTTAACATCGCAGTCTTAAATACCAATTCAGTCTGCACTTCAGCGCGGCACTTACGACAAAGGCAACACACGGAATGGCTGATTTTGACGGTTTTTAATTAATATCTGTGTTTATATAGTATTTTTTCTAAATTATGAAGTCATCACAAAATGTGTATGTTTGTTGGGAATACACAAATATTTTTTCTGTAAAAATATATTCGATAGAAACTCAGTAAAATTGTACATTCAAAATTTTTAAAGGTTTGCGTTTTTTTTTCTGTAGAGCTATATTTAATAATCTTGTATTTGCGGTCATCACAAAAGACTTAATAAAATGAATTTATATTAAATTCAAAGCTCCACGACCACATGCTTTAATTATGCCAGGAAATCTGCCAAAAAATACCTTGATTACCCTACTCTTCCGCTTTAAATAATCTGCGTGAAAATAGATAAACTCCAACGTCATGTCGTTCTTCTCTCCTCATTTACTACCTCACCTCATCTCACCTCACCTCTACATGAATCTACTCTACTCTACGCTGTGCTTCGCTCACTCACTTCGTTCTTCGAATGCATCACCGACGCGCGACGGCGAGTGTGACAAAATTTTTGAAGTGTGACATGGATTGAATGAGAGGACCGGGACATTTTTGAGTGAATGAATGTGACAAATGAAGTACATCACGTATGTCCTACTCAACACTAGTACCTATATTATTTAAAAATAAAATATTTAGGTAACCTCATTTTTAATAATGATCTATGTAATGGTGATTATTTATAAATAACTTTGTTCGTAATAGATACGTTTCATAATCCTTTCTTATACAATTATTTTGTTAAAATAATGGTTAAAATAGAATTTTATGTTATAATGTCAATGTTAAGATTTTTTTACATTTTTTTATTACCTATAAGTTTCATTTCTTATAAATTTCATAATAATCATCCTTCATAATTTTATTGTTTAGAATGATTTTGTTTTCGTATTTATTAGGTAACAAAATAATCATTTTCAGGTACCTATAGTTTAATTTTTTTTTGAACGGGCTAATGCTGTTGGTCTCTACCGACCTTTACAGCGTCACCGGGAGGGAGATAGTTTAATCATTACACACCTATCCATGAATACACTAAAGATACAAGGATACTAGTCTAGGGCAAAGTCGTAAATGGTGCGACGATGAGCGAAGCGAGGAGGAGCGTTAGGTTAACAGTGACCACACGATGACAGAAGTCACTTGTGCTTAGATAAAAATTACATATTGTAAAGTGTTTCAGTTTCATTTTATTGATTTTTGTTTTATGATTTAAGTTAGTTATGGTAAAAACATTATTTTATACCTACTGTTATGTATTATACGGTTTCTGATTTTCATTCTTATAAATTTCGATGATTATTACTTCTGATTTATAATAAACAAAATTAGAAGTAGTAAAACTACGTTAAATTGCATTATGTGAAATGATGTTTATTAGGTAACATTTTTATGTGTACAAAATTATGATAAACGATTTTATGAGTTTCTACAGTGAACCCTTGTGGTGATCTGGTAAAATTAACACTGCCTAGTGTTTGTCCACAGCATGGCTCTACCTGCGTAGGCTTTTCATTATGGTGCAGCTACACTATCGGGTTACGGCGAATATTCGCGTTATCGCGCGAAGTGTGGCCGAATACTTCGTTGAATTGCTGTGGCTACACTATTAGATTTCAGACAATACCGGCAAGAGCTATTAGGCCAGTCAAATAAGTTTGACTGGCCTAATAGCTCTGTTGGCAGTAGCTATGCTTTCTGAACTAGGCTGTGGATTCGATTCCCACCAAGGACAAACAATTGTGTGATCAACATATAGATGTTTGTTCTGTGTCGGGAAATTATATTGTATTCTACGTATGTATTTACAAATAAAACGTATCTAAGTGTTCTATTTATTTATTTATACTTTGGCACAAAACACTGTACAAGGAGGTCTTAATGCTATGAAGCATTATCTACAAGTCAACCTGGATGTGCAACAAAAAGTGGTAGCGGTGCAGTAAGATAATTTAAGGTTATACTTAGTAAAATACGTATTTTAAGATTATAATTAAAAAATATTGCATAAACTTAATTATCTATCTATACATATAATAAAACTGTAGAGATAAAAAAGTCTGTAATTGCAAGATATCAAGAAAAAAATGACACAGGTTGGCTTAAAATTAGCCGCTGATCACGTTAAGCCACTTTTTAAATACTTTGTCTGTTTGTTTGTTTGTTTGTTTGTTATGACTGAACCCCTAAAATACTGAATGGATTTTCATGCGGTTTTCACTGATATGCTTAGAAATAACCGGCGCTTAACATAGGATATATTAAAATTGATATATCGTTAAAAAAATTTGATGACAATTATTGAGATTTCATTACGAAACGAATCGGAGTTTTAAACAACATGGCCGACTCATGTTTTTTTTTTGCTACGAACGGTAAGTTGTAAGTTACCACATATTGTCACAGATTAGAAAGAAAACAATCGACTACACTCTGTGCCACAATGACCAAAGAGTAATATTAGTACCAACCGCTACTCTAAGAGAATCAAAACAATTTATAGGTTTCCTATTTATATTTTTACAGGTTGTTTAGTTTAAATAGATACATATACCAACAAATATTCATCATTAACAGCCTGAAGACGTCCACTGCTGAACATAGGCCTCCCCCAGAGCACGCCACCTTGAGCGGCTGCTCGCCTCCTGCATCCATCGGCTCCCCCGCGGCTTTCACCAGGTCGTCGGTCCACCGAGTGGGGGGCCGGCCTACGCTGCGTCTTCCGGTTCGTGGTCACCACTCGAGAACCTTTCTTCCCCATCGGTTGTCAGTTCTACGAGCGATGTGGCCTGCCCATTGCCACTTCAACTTACTAACTCTAAGAGCTATATCGGTCACTTTAGTTCTCCTGCGGATCTCCTCGTTCCGGAGCTTATCTCGCAGGGAAACACCGAGCGTAGCTCGCTCCATAGCTCGCTGCGCGACTTTGAGCTTACTAATGAGGCCAACAGTAAGAGACAATGTCTCAGTTCCATAAGTCATCACTGGCAACACACACTGATTGAAAACTTTCGTTTTCAGGCTCTGTGGTATTTTGGACGAAAAGATAGGTCGAAGTTTCCAGAACGCTGCCCAGCCGAGTTGGATTCTTCGCGCCACCTCTTTGTCGAAGTTGGACCTACCTAATTGGACAATCTGTCCTAGGTAGACATACTTGTCGACAACTTCGAGAGTATCGTTCCCAACAATTACCGGTATAGGTGGAACATGAGCATTAGACATGATCTTTGTCTTGTCCATATTCATCTTAAGACCAACCTGCTGGGAGACTCTACTGAGGTCGTTGAGCATGGTGCTAAGGTCCTCGAGCGACTCCGCCATTATGACTATATCATCGGCAAAACGAAGGTTAGTGATGTACTCGCCATTTATGTTGATGCCAGATCTTTTCCACTCCAAGAGCTTGAAAACATCCTCCAATGCATTTGTGAACAGTTTCGGAGAAATAACGTCTCCCTGTCTCACGCCTCTTTGCAATAGAATTTGTTCCGTACTCTGGTCCTGTAGTCGGACTGACATAGTGGCCGTACTACTGTACAAACACTTCAAAACTTCGATATACCTATAGTCAATTTGGCATCGCTGCAAGGACTGCAGCACCGCCCAAGTCTCTAGTGGTGGTTAAAAAAGCACAAAGCATCCAAAGCGGGACCGCTTTTGGCCCACAACGTACAACGCCCGCTTTCGTGGCTCTCACTTTGCGCTTTTTATATCGCGCAGCGCCTAGACTTAGAGCGTTGTGCATCGCACGCGCTGCGTACGGAACTATGCGGCGCGAGCGCGAGGAGCGAGTTGTAGGTAAAAGCGCCGCGTTTACTAAAGCGGAGCTGCTTGTGCTTACCAAGTTATCGCGGAGCGGTCGGGCAGCCACCAGCCAGTCATCGCTTGCTTTTGGACGCGGCACGCTTTCTACGACTCCCGCGCGAAAACGTGAACTTAGGCCGGCTCACGTAATATACACCTACGCTTACTTTGGTACGCTTTATGTTTTTTGTTGTGCTTTTGATTAGAATCTGTGATAGGACACGCAATGATGTTTATATTGAGTGTTTAATGTTTATTAATTTATATGTATTATGGACCCAATATGTCTGAAATAAATGAATATTTAATTTAATTTTTAATACAATAATTATTTATATAATGATTTATGAATAAGTGGACCTACCTTAGTTTAAGGGTGAATAAAGTGAACATTTAATGAAAAAAAAACATGTTTTTTAGTGGAGATTTTCCAATATGGAACTTTTACCGGTGACTTAAGTTCTCCTCGTTATAACTTAAGCACTTAAAAAAGCGTGCTTTTAAGAAAAAGCACAAAGTTTGTACCACGCTTTTGACATTAAGCAGTTTTGAACACTACTACAAGTCTCGATTGAATCGAAGGCTTTCTCATAGTCCACAAACGCTAGGCATAACGGCCGATTATACTCTTCGGTCTTCTGTATAATCTGGCGCAGCGTATGGATGTGGTCTATGGTGCTAAAGCCTTTTCGGAAACCGGCTTGTTCGGGAGGCTGGAATTCATCAAACCTGCGTGCGAGACGATTTGTAATGACTCTCGAAAACAGCTTATACACATGACTCAAGAGCGAGATGGGCCTGTAGTTCTTCAATAAGGTGTTATCGCCTTTTTTGAAGAAGAGCACCACCACGCTCTTGTGCCATACCTCTGGCGTTGTACCTTCAAGGATGACAGAATTAAATAACTTCTGGAGGACTAAAAGTACCGGTCTACCACCCGCTCTCAGAAGTTCGGTCGTAATTCCATCTTCACCTGGTGCCTTGTTGTTTTTAAGCTGTTTGAGGGCCATTCTAATCTCGTACAGGCTGACGTCCGGGATATCTTCGGTATAGTGTCGGACTAACTTGGCTCTGATGTCCTGAGCTGTGTTAGTATTAGCAACAAATATTAAATAGTGCTCGGCAGCTCTGCTATCCCGTGGCTACGGTAGCGGCCACGGTAACGGCAGGGCAAGGGGTGCGAAGAATCCCCGGCAGACGCCCGGCTACCAACCCCAACGACGACCCCTGGCCCTGGCAACACATAACGTGCGCACACTGAAGGCTGACGAAAGGATGGTCGAGCTAGAGGCGGAGATGGGTAAGTTACGCTGGGATGTAATGGGATTGTCAGAAGTCCGAAGACAGGGACAGGACATGATAATCCTAAATTCCGGTAACTTATTCTTCTACCGGGAGGGAGACCAACTCTCCCAAGGGGGTGTCGGGTTTCTCGTCCGCAAGTCTCTCGTCAACAACGTGGTCAAAGTCGACAGTGTGTCGGCCAGGGTAGCGTACCTGGTACTCCGAATAACCAAACGGTATTCGTTGAAGGTTATACAGGTATACGCGCCGACATCGGCACACTCAGACGATGAAGTAGAAGCTATGTATGAGGACATATCCGAAGCCATGCATACTTCCGAAACATACTTCACCGTTGTGATGGGAGACTTCAATGCGAAGTTGGGCACAAGGAATAGCGATGAGCTGAGAGTGGGGCCATTTGGATACGGGCAGCGGAACCCTCGAGGACAGAGGCTGGCTGACTTCATGGAGAAGGAGGGACTCTTTATGATGAACTCCTTCTACGAGAAGCGGCCATCCAGGAAGTGGACGTGGATAAGTCCCGACGGTTCCACTAAAAATGAGATAGACTTCATCATGACGACCAAGAAGCACATATTCGATGATGTCTCTGTGATCAGCAAGGTGAAAACCGGTAGCGATCACCGTATTGTTAGAGGCACATTGAATATCAATGTTAAGCTCGAAAGGTCACGTCTGGTGAAGTCTACGCTCCGTCCAAATCCTGTCCAAATCCAAAACCCCGAAGGCTTTCAGCTGGAACTCCAAAATCGCTTCCAGTGCCTAGCCGACTGTAACACAGTGGACGAGCTAAACGATGGGTTGGTGGAAACTGTCCAAGCTGTTGGATCGAAATTCTTTAAGACCCAACGCCGAAAGAAGACTCAAAAGCTCTCAGAAAAAACTCTTGAGCTAATGGCCGACCGGAGCGAAATGAAGCTGCAGTCTTCAGTTGATATGTCAGCCTACGGTGAACTCAATAGACGAATCTGGAGTTCCTTGCGACACGACTTGCGTGCTCTTAGTACTTCACGTATTGAGGCCGCAATTGAGCGGAACCAAGGCTCTAAAGTGTTCGCAAAGGATTCGTCTATTGGGCAACACCAAATGACAAAACTGAAGACCGAAAATGGTAGCGTCATTCCATCCAAGCCTGAGATTCTGAGAGAGATCGAGAACTTCTATGGACAGTTATACACCTCGACACGTAAGCCCGCTACTAACACAGCTCAGGACATCAGAGCCAAGTTAGTCCGACACTATACCGAAGATATCCCGGACGTCAGCCTGTACGAGATTAGAATGGCCCTCAAACAGCTTAAAAACAACAAGGCACCAGGTGAAGATGGAATTACGACCGAACTTCTGAGAGCGGGTGGTAGACCGGTACTTTTAGTCCTCCAGAAGTTATTTAATTCTGTCATCCTTGAAGGTATAACGCCAGAGGCATGGCACAAGAGCGTGGTGGTGCTCTTCTTCAAAAAAGGCGATAACACCTTATTGAAGAACTATAGGCCCATCTCGCTCTTGAGTCATGTGTATAAGCTGTTTTCGAGAGTCATTACGAATCGTCTCGCACGCAGGTTTGATGAATTCCAGCCTCCCGAACAAGCCGGTTTCCGAAAAGGCTTTAGCACCATAGACCACATCCATACGCTGCGACAGATTATACAGAAGACCGAAGAGTATAATCGGCCGTTATGCCTAGCGTTTGTGGACTATGAGAAAGCCTTCGATTCAATCGAGACTTGGGTGGTGCTGCAGTCCTTGCAGCGATGCCAAATTGACTATAGGTATATCGAAGTTTTGAAGTGTTTGTACAGTAAGGCCACTATGTCAGTCCGACTACAGGACCAGAGTACGGAACAAATTCCATTGCAAAGAGGCGTGAGACAGGGAGACGTTATTTCTCCGAAACTGTTCACAAACGCATTGGAGGATGTTTTCAAGCTCTTGGAGTGGAAAAGATCTGGCATCAACATAAATGGCGAGTACATCACTAACCTTCGTTTTGCCGATGATATAGTCATAATGGCGGAATCGCTCGAGGACCTTAGCACCATGCTCAACGACCTCAGTAGAGTCTCCCAGCAGGTTGGTCTTAAGATGAATATGGACAAGACAAAGATCATGTCTAATGCTCATGTTCCACCTATACCGGTAATTGTTGGGAACGATACTCTCGAAGTTGTCGACAAGTATGTCTACCTAGGACAGATTGTCCAATTAGGTAGGTCCAACTTCGACAAAGAGGTGGCGCGAAGAATCCAACTCGGCTGGGCAGCGTTCGGGAAGCTTCGTCCTATCTTTTCGTCCAAAATACCGCAGAGCCTGAAAACGAAAGTTTTCAATCAGTGTGTGTTGCCAGTGATGACTTATGGAACTGAGACATGGTCTCTTACTGTTGGCCTCATTAGTAAGCTCAAAGTCGCGCAGCGAGCTATGGAGCGAGCTATGCTCGGTGTTTCCCTGCGAGATAAGCTCCGGAACGAGGAGATCCGCAGGAGAACTAAAGTGACCGATATAGCTCTTAGAGTTAGTAAGTTGAAGTGGCAATGGGCAGGCCACATCGCTCGTAGAACTGACAACCGATGGGGAAGAAAGGTTCTCGAGTGGCGACCACGAACCGGAAGACGCAGCGTAGGCCGGCCCCCCACTCGGTGGACCGACGACCTGGTGAAAGCCGCGGGGAGCCGATGGATGCAGGAGGCGAGCAGCCGCTCAAGGTGGCGTGCTCTGGGGGAGGCCTATGTTCAGCAGTGGACGTCTTCAGGCTGTTGATGATGATGATGATGATGATTAAATAGTGTGAAAGAAGATGTTTTTTTTTTATTTTGGCTTTAGACGACATTTGTATATGCCAATGATACGAAATATTTTATGAAAAACGTTTTAAAAGGGTACTTAGATGTAGGTAAGTATAATTATACATTAGGGTAAGATCCTCGAATTAGCAACAAGGCCGTGTAATGTTCGGTTGGAGCTCTTTGAAGAAAATCTGACGATGGCGGTTGTGACTTTTGTTTTTTTTTTACCAAAACCTGTGTATTTTTGAATTTCAATGTTTAATAAGGGTGGATTATTATTCCTTAAGTGTTCGTAAACGTGCACGAGTGTTGGCAAATGGTTCCACGTTTTTATAACCATCCATTTTCGTTTTCTCTTCAACGGCTTTTTAGAGTAAAATAAGAGTAAGAGCTTCAGTAAAATATCCACCATTTTACTGATGGCATTTTGACTGACAAAATAGGACTTTGACATGACATAACCGTACAAATTTTTACTCACTTGACATTGGCAGAATGAGGAGTTTTATTTAAAAAAAAGAAATGGTGTTTTATGTATGACCCAATAGATGGCACCAGTTGTGGTTTTACCAAAATCTGTCACTGTCACTGTTTCCAGCATAGACCACAGGTTATAGGAAATGTGTCACGATACTGACTGACAACTCTAAACTGTTTCGTTTATTCTATTTTCGATGCGCGATAGCTCGGCTTAATTTTGGATCATAATATTAACGTATATCTGTCTCGCAGTTCTGCTGTACTTCAATTTACTTAAGAAGAATGCACCACAGACTACTTAGAAGATACTACAGACAATGTACTCGTGGTCCACTCAACTGAATTTGACATTTCTTTGTAGGTACTCTAAGCATTTTCTTATGTTTGAACTACCCTATGGTTTGAAAGGTTTAAACTATGTATTTACAGCGCCTTCTAGAAAAGAAGCGGAACCAGCGTTTTTTTTTAAATAAAAAGCCTCATTATTGCTTAAAAGCGATAGAAAGCCATTAACGAAGAAGTGGTAGGACTGTGACACATGGTTAGTGGCAACATTGTGCCGTATTTGGCAGAAACAGTAGTCAATATAAAAAAAACCGTTCGGTTTTGATTTCTTCTTCTTCTTTCACGTAGGTAAATGAGTTTTAATATTTTAGGTCTGTGAGCTTTTCAATGAACTAAACAAACTGAGCGGTTATATTCTCTTTAGGACATACCACAGGTTAGAGCAATAAATTATGATAGACAAACAGACGGACAAGAAAGTGATTTTACATATAAGGGTTCCTTTATTTTAAAACTGTTACGGAACCCTAAAAATGAAACATTCTTTGCAAAAGCGAATCTGATTAGAGCTTTGTACACATGTTATTTTCTCACTCCCACCACTATGTTGAAAGTGCAGTGGGAATGAAACAACCTGAAAAATAGCGGACTTAATATAAATGTCGACTCTTTTTACAGTGGCGTACGTAAGTACTTGTGATTTCTAATTAGTATTAACAAAATTAATTATGTACGCATCGTATAGGTAAATGCAATAAACCCACCCAGCTCCAGCTATAAATTATGTATTTTATAAACTTATTATTGACACTGGCTAAATACTCAATTCGAATCGACCCAAACATCAGAAAGTAAAAAAAAATTATGTGGTGAATGCACAGAGTAAATTGTTATTTTCTCTAATCTGTGGGTGAATGCAACAAAGATACTCTTTGGTTTTGAAACGAAAAGCGCGCGGATATGAAAAGCTGACGAAAACAGTGATGGTTTTGTATTTTTCTAAACTGCCTAAATAATAGATTACCTACCTATTATTTAGGTAGGTATACTTAGTACCTAAACAAAATTTACTGGAACCTCTTATGAAGACTTGAACGTTTTTTATGGTGAAAACACAAGAACATCTGTTTAAGTGAAAATGACAAGGAAAAGATCGACCGTATCATTGGTATGTAGGTATACCATATTATAGAACTTTTATTAGTTAGATGCCTAGACCTATCGTATATTTAAAAAAACTAACGTCTAAGTATCAGGTAGGTCTAAGTAGGTACATATTTAATTAAATATTGTACCTATGATTTGCAGTTTCCAATCCACTATTTTATCAATGTGTAGGTGATCTGATGACACGTGAAAAGCCATACTTACCTACTACCCAAACAACATTTTTACACGTGTGCTACCTAATCTGCTAATACTTGCTAAGCTCCGAAAAGACTTAGTGGATTTTGTTGTTTGGTATATAGAAAATGCATGAACTAAGTTATTATTAGACAACCTAAACGTAGAAATAACACAATACAAGCGTGCGAAGCCGCGGGCAAAAGCTAGTAAAATAATATAAGTATTAATAAACCTACATAAATAAAATATGATACACTTACTTATTTTACATACAATATATTACTATATATACCTACTAGCTTCTACCCCGCGGCTTCGCCCGCGTGGACTACTTATCTCTCAGGAACCGTTCATATTTCCGAGATAAACTTACCTTATAACTAATAATAATAATAATAATAATAATTTATTGCCAAATATAAGTTACAATCTTATGCTGGTATAATTATGTGGTCTAATAACTAACAGCAGGTTGAGCATTTTTGCATATATTTTTCTTCGTTTCCATCCACGCCCACATGACTTTCGCTCCCTAAATAGATTGGTTGAGTCTCTACACAGAACTATTTGATTGATTGGATTGATCTGATTATAGTTTAACCTGTTGTAGTTCAATCCAGTCGTTCGTTGCTTAGGTTAAGCCATGACTTGAATGGCTAATTCTCGGTTGAGCGTCGGTTGTTCTAGACCGGGCCGTAGATGGTAGTGCTACGTTATCGATTGTTTTTTTCTCTGTGTGCTACGTGTTACACTACCGTAGCCACTTTGTCGTAGGCACACTCTACGGCAAAATGCCTTTTCTGAGGCAACGAGCAATTTTACGGTTTTTAATTTACATTGTAATTGAATGGATGCATGTCATAGCCGAAAGTAGAAGACTAAAAGGTAGTTGCAATAGAAAAACCATAAATTTCTTTTGTCGCAATATTTTTTTCTTTATTATGTTCGTTAGGTACAAGATCTTCATAGTTTGCTAGGGTCATCAGTATTGTATCCATATTATAGGTACGTACATACATAATAATAATTACATAAGGTTTGATAAAAAAAAACCAAAATGTCTATTTAAAAATAGAGATACATAAATAACTATGCATCTAATAGTCTGCTACGAAGGTAGTTTGAAAAATGTGAGCAATATTTTAGGCACACTTCTAACTACTGTTTTGTTTACACAACTCCAATTTTCTCTGTTTTCCAATCATTTTTTTACAAAAGTTTTTACAACAAGGAAAGAATACCAGAATAACAATGTTGAAGTTTAGTTCTTATTGTAATTTACACATCAACAACTTCAACATGACCTAATAATACTTTACAGTTCTACTAATTGATATAATTGAAATAAAAGAAATTGGAAAACAATTTCTACGCAGAAAATTAATTTGACTTTATTTTTAGTAGATATGTGCTTAGGAAAGATATTTTTATTTTATCAAAGTTTTATAAATATCATTTTACAGCGTAGCGAATATATTGTACGGTATACAATGGCAGCAAAGTGATAAACTTATCTAATATTATTATTACAAAAGTATTGTAAAGAACAATATTAGTTAATGCAAAAAGACAGGATAGAAACATCGTTTTACAAGATCTTACAAAAATTAAGAAAAGGTCTTAGACCGTGAGTTGTTAAAATCATTACGTAAGAAGCTGTAAAGCTAAAATATCACGACATAATCCTCCGCTTTCCGTGAGAATTATTTTCCTTAGAAATAGGTATACTTTAGATTTTGCTTTGCAAAACTTTATTCGTGGTATTGTCTGCGTAGACCGTCATTTCATGAAGTTCAAAATAATATTAGCACCTAATAAAAGTAGTAAATCTCGTAGGCGTTAAGATGTAGATCAATACAGGCTTTAGCTTTTTTGGTTTACAGAAAATTACGATGTTTTATGTCTATCTAAGTAAATATTAAACAAGTCTTAAATACTCAATTATCTACACATTATTTACAAACGCACGTAATTGTGCGATTAGCTGCACTTTGAAGGGAGCAACTTCAAATTACCTTACCCTAGTCTATATTAATGAAAAATACAATAGACACATCTGTTCACGGGATTATAGTCACACTTTGTACGATTATTTCCAACAATCCATATCATGCCTTCGAAATTAGTAATTTTAAGTAATATTTAAGAAAATATCTATACGAGACCGTAAAAATCATTGTACATTTGTACATAGGTACATTAGGCCAAGTCACAATTCAGGAGCCTAACTAGGCAGAGTTTCATTTCCACTGAAATATAAACATAATTGAAATTTTTTTGATTTGTTTTCCTGTGACACGACCACAGTGCCGTCTATGAAATTTCTATTAAGTAAGTCTACTAATACTCAGTCTCATGTTAGTTGGCGATAAATCAGCATTCTGTTTAGGTCTGGATGCGATGCTTTAGGCCTCGGAGTTCCATCACGAGATCGGAGTCACCAGCAACGAAACGCTTTTCAATTCTTCGTTCTTTCCCTGCGTCCTGTGGACAAAAACGGTTCTATAAAAAACAGTTGCTAAATTGGGAAGAGCTATTGGTGTGCTAAGAGAAGTGATCTAAAAGTAGGTAGGTGGTGGTGGCATTGGCTTCGCCTTCCCCGCTCGATTGACCCGGCCCCGAGCCACTGTGTCACCCACCGCCACCCCTCGCCCGGCATCGGCAGGCTATTTTTAGCCTTCGGGGCTTCCACCGCCTGACTCAGTAGGTACTCCGACGACCGACAACAATATTTAATACTTATACGACTCCTTTGAGAGCCTACTTTAATAAATATGGGTATTAGACAGTTTTATTGCACAACATAAAAACTTACTTGAGATTGGGCTTTCGCAGATTTGTTTGCGAGAAGTTGCGCAACGGTCTCATAGAAATTGTTTCGCTTAATTTGAGTATTTGGATCTTGGTGGTAATGGGTCTGTGCGGGTCGTGGAACCATTATTTCTTTTTGGCCAGTAGTAGGAGTCACCTCAGTGGTTGCAATGGGAGCGGCAGTGGTGATGCTTCTCTTGTTTCCACTCCAATTTATGAAGCCGTCATCGGCAACATAATCATCGTCATCATATACCTTCGGTACAGTTTTGGGTACGTGGTACAGAGGTTTTCCCGCTAATGCTTTCAACTCTCTGACGTCTTCATCCTCGACATCCCTCTCCTCATAATCAACAGGCGGGAAGGCTGCGCGGGCATTCTCGCGGCGCCGCTGAGCGTCCTGAGCCATTTGGGTGAGAATCAAATTGTCGAGGAAAGCCGCACTGACGTCATCGACATCGTTGGCTCGCCAGCGGGGCGTGGCGTCGCTCTCGAACCAAGTTTCCTGGCCGATAGGGAGCGCTGCTAGTCTCTCTTCCTGTTCCTTTGGGATCTCGTTTGGTACAAAGTGACCATATGGATCGTAGTAGTACGGGTAGGATATTGGCTCGTGAACTTCAGGCAGGCTCATAGCAGGAGCATCGTAGTAGTATTGTACTTTAGGTGCATAATAATATTCGTCATCAGCATATTCTCTGGGACTTTGTGGATACATAGGCCATGTTTGCATGGGGTATGTCTTTGCTTGCGCTACTAAGTAGCCAAGTAAGATCGTTAGTAGCCTATAACAATATTTTAAAAATTAGTATTCTGTGTAATATTCTAAAGTTAAAGCTCAGATTTGTAAAATATAAATTTAAGTATCTATGGGACATGATTATATAATATTTTATTTAGAAAGTAATTACTTTAATAATAAAAAGCGAATGCAACGAACTGCAAATATTTAATGGGGCGCCTAAAAGAAAAAATACACTGGCCACGAACATAAACAGATGTTAATTTAAAACAATGGTACACCTACCTTGAAGTTGAAGGATGCATGTTAAATATTTCACACTTTTCGTTGTTTCTCTGTTCACGATCGGAGCACGACTACACGTAGGAGGGGAGAGCCGGGCGGCTTTATAAGGAGGTCGCCCACGCTCACCGCCCACACGTTCTCAATGAAACTTCCCCTGCACCTTACCTCACCCCTGGCCCCCAGCACACCCCCGCAAAATACCCCCTCGGCCCAAACCCGCGCTACTGCTATCGATCGTGCTTGAGATTATTCATCTCACTCGTTCTGGTATGTTTTTATTGTCAAAATGTTGACGTGTCCTTTGCCTTCAAGTTTCAGACTGTCATCCGTCAAGTCTACATTTGGAAACACAAGCGGAAATCTTCAAATGTGGGTAAAAATCTTCCTCCCGCCTATTATAGGTCCACGGGGAGGCATTTTCCTCGAGGGTCGGACGTGTCGTATGGTAGCTGTCAAAGTGCCTAGCATATCGTTATATCATTCAGTACATTGATTCTTAGGCTTAAATTTAGAACCAGGTGGCGCTTTGTGACATTATGATTTATTTACGAGTTATAAAGCTAATAATAGAGCTGTAAGTTTTAAGCTATAAAGGAAGTTTAAAATTAATTGCGGACATTTTCTCGGAAGTGGTCTTTATGAACCTAAAGGAGTGTACTTACTATAACTAGTACAGTATTTTTAGGTAGATAATATATAATTTAAAGCGTTATCATTTGCTTGTGTAAATAAATGGCAACAATGGCGGAGCTGATTTTGTTGAAATGTTTAACAAATCGCTTTATTTTACAAGCATCAACATATTTTTATTCCGGAAAATTTATAGTTCCCATAGGAAAACCGGTTAACTGCGTATGAAACCATGGGTCACCTCTAGAACAACATACATGCAGTAGACAAAGAGACACACATCATGATTGTAATAACATAACTTTTATCTCAATTGGTCAATTTCTCATTTTGGCGTTGGGGGTGTGAAGCGTTATTTTTTTCTCCAGGGTTTGAGTGAATACCGAGTACTTCATATAAGCTAGAATAATTCCTAGCAAACCAATAATAAATTTGCCAAACCTCATACAAACTCGTAGCACTATTAAAAGCTAGCGTATCGTTAACCTTCACTATTACAAACAGTTTTATGATGTTCTGCGGCTAACTACATGCCGTATTCATTGAGCTTTGTACTTACGTCATCAAGTAAGGATCTATCTAATACTGTGAAGGTTGTGATAGCCAAAGAGTAGGAATGAGTGTTACTCTACTTACAGAATGTCATTAGTTTTTTTTATGTAAACGAATAACGTAACGAGCTAGTCGTTAACCTGGTGTTAAGCGACACAGCCGCCCATAACAGATTGCAGTGTCACTCGGAACTCTAAATTAAAGTTGCGCGCGTCATCCTGAGACTTCACACAGTCTAGTAATAAGATTACTAGACTGTGTGAAGTCTCAGGCATGGTGAGGATGAGTCTAGTAATAAGATACTAGACTGAGTGATCAGATCATAAGGTCTCATTTGCACAGCAATTTCACTAGCTACAATGCCCTTCAAACTGGAACACAGTAGTGCTTGGCGGCATAATAACTGGCAAAGCGGTGGTACCTACCTAGACGAACTTTGCAGAAAAGTCCTACCACCTAATAGTTCAACATCTTATGATATCGAGTTAGATTCTTCGCGCGAAGTCGCTTACACCGTTCATGAATTTTAGAACAGCTTTAGCCTTTGTTATATTTTAGGGAGCATTCTAGAGTCAGTTACGAAAGTGTTCCATAATTTTATTCTTCCTTGAACATGTCTGTGTCATAATAAAATCTTATATCCTGTTAGTAAATTGTGTTGCTGTACGTCAGAAGTAACAAAAAATGCTTTATATATGTAATCACTTTATTCATTCAATAAAATTCTGTGATTTGCTTGGCTACGTACTCAATGCGAATCGCCAATAAGGTCGAAAATTATACATACCCAGCCAAGAGTATCCTATACAAGATGTGCTTTTAACAACCTTATTGGTTGATCAAAATGTTAAAACTGTATGTTTTATTGACTTGTTTGTGTTTTAAGTTAAAATGAGAACTATGTATTTACATCTACATCTTCACTCGAAACAAAGCCTGATGGATAACGTGATATTTTAAGTAAAATTACCTAAAACATGATAAAACACGATATGAAAAAGCACTTATATTTTTACTTACTTTTATTATGTTAGACAGGTTGACGTTTCTACATTTCACCTAATTTTAAGTGACAATATACGCTTGAAGGCTTGCAATATTACTGAGACCACCCAAACACTCAACTCAACAATCAATGATCCACTAAGAAAGAGTTTGTCGAAAATTTGACCCTAAGGGGGTGAGATGGGGGGGGGGGGGGTATTACGTATGTATGAAACTTTTTATTCTGTATGTGTGGGATGGCATTATCACTCAACTTAATAATTATTCAGCTAATTTGGGTGACACGATAGCCTCTGGCATGTACTAACAATCGAACTACTTTCCAACTCGGAAAAATGAATGGTCCCTGTGGGTCATAATTAGTAAACAGCTTGCGAGAGCAAGTCAAAGAGAACGTGACCTGAGGTAGAAGTTGGCGTTTTTTTTTCGATGTTGCTCTGCTCACTGGGCTGAAAGCGGTCTGCTACAGCGAGTGTGTTCCGAACGTGACCTGTGAAAAGTTGGCATTAACTTTATTTTGAAAGTGATCTGAGTCGTTAATATACTTAAGTCTCCATCATTCTGCTTATAAGCTCAATTATCTCTGTTTACACGAATACACTCTTTTTTCTCAAGAACCATATATGCGGGTGTAGCCGCGGGCATTAAGCTAGTGACTATATGTGTATTAAGTAATGTAGAGATTACAAAACCTAAAATACTGAAATTGCGTCTACTACCATATGTCACACCTGCATTAGAAACATATCAGTCATACAAATATGACCTTATTATAGAAATTAGTTTTCTTTTATAGCATGAGATAGGTAATCTATTTTAATATAACCGTTGATAACTGAACTGTGCATTTGTTGCTTATCGCGATTATAGCAACTAGCAATAAGCACGTTTAATTCGCAATTTAGAACGTGTTAACAACTTTGCTATGACGCAGATGGTCACAATTTGACGTCAAAACATCACGACAACATGGTAGATACTATCCGTAATATGTTTTTAGATAACACTAATAGTCATCAATACTGTTAGTAGTTAGTATCACACTATAGTTGAATGCACACATTTTGAATAACGTCTGAATGGGTGTCGTACATACAAATTCCTAAAGAAAAAAGCTGAAAATATAGAAAAGTTTCAAAAACACTGGTGGCATTAAAAAACGTTCATTTTATATAAATAAATAAATAAAAAGACAATAGGCACATTCAGTTTATCATCACGCATAAGCCTTGGTTTAGTCCATACATTAGTTTGTACCAAAATAAGTAATATAAAATAGGTCTAAATCATCATTTAAAATAATTTGCATCATGTTATAAATAACATTATATTATAATGTCCTATAAATAATATCTTCATAAGCACTTATAATATTTTGTGTCCCAATAAACATTTTTCTTTCACAAAGCGTTGCGTGGAAGATGAAAATAGATTCCCTTCGCGTAGGTAGACGTATTTGTAAGAATGCCAATGAGCAATTTCGCAACCTTCTTTTTACATAGGCCCTTTTTGTGGGCTTCCCACGTTTGTGGTCCGAGTTTTTCACGTGTACGGGATACAAACAATAGCCTTAGACGAGTTTCCAAATGTTTTTCGTAAATGTGTCTGTAATGGCTTCAAAGTTTAACTAAGTTAGAGAAAAATAAGGGAATGAGATGAACAAAAAGAAAAAAAAATATAGTAGAGATTCATCATCAACAGCCTGAAGACGTCCACTGCTGAACATAGGCCTCCCCCAGAGCACGCCACCTTGAGCGGCTGCTCGCCTCCTGCATCCATCGGCTCCCCGCGGCTTTCACCAGGTCGTCGGTCCACCGAGTGGGGGGCCGGCCTACGCTGCGTCTTCCGGTTCGTGGTCGCCACTCGAGAACCTTTCTTCCCCATCGGTTGTCAGTTCTACGAGCGATGTGGCCTGCCCATTGCCACTTCAACTTACTAACTCTAAGAGCTATATCGGTCACTTTAGTTCTCCTGCGGATCTCCTCGTTCCGGAGCTTATCTCGCAGGGAAACACCGAGCATAGCTCGCTCCATAGCTCGCTGCGCGACTTTGAGCTTACTAATGAGGCCAACAGTAAGAGACCATGTCTCAGTTCCATAAGTCATCACTGGCAACACACACTGATTGAAAACTTTCGTTTTCAGGCTCTGCGGTATTTTGGACGAAAAGATAGGACGAAGCTTCCCGAACGCTGCCCAGCCGAGTTGGATTCTTCGCGCCACCTCTTTGTCGAAGTTGGACCTACCTAATTGGACAATCTGTCCTAGGTAGACATACTTGTCGACAACTTCGAGAGTATCGTTCCCAACAATTACCGGTATAGGTGGAACATGAGCATTAGACATGATCTTTGTCTTGTCCATATTCATCTTAAGACCAACCTGCTGGGAGACTCTACTGAGGTCGTTGAGCATGGTGCTAAGGTCCTCGAGCGATTCCGCCATTATGACTATATCATCGGCAAAACGAAGGTTAGTGATGTACTCGCCATTTATGTTGATGCCAGATCTTTTCCACTCCAAGAGCTTGAAAACATCCTCCAATGCGTTTGTGAACAGTTTCGGAGAAATAACGTCTCCCTGTCTCACGCCTCTTTGCAATGGAATTTGTTCCGTACTCTGGTCCTGTAGTCGGACTGACATAGTGGCCTTACTGTACAAACACTTCAAAACTTCGATATACCTATAGTCAATTTGGCATCGCTGCAAGGACTGCAGCACCGCCCAAGTCTCGATTGAATCGAAGGCTTTCTCATAGTCCACAAACGCTAGGCATAACGGCCGATATTATAGTAGAGATTATTTACCTGCAATTTACAATTTTTTTTAATATTTTTCTTTGTTTCTGGTAGCTGTGTTTGATAAAATTATCTTAAGTTAATCTTGGTGGATGCAATCTGGTTGCAAAATAACGTTTACTATTTCAAGACAGCACAGCAATCCGTCGTAGATGTACCTATACTTACCATACAAGCAAACAGGCAAACAATTGTCACTTCATACGTAAAAGTATGGAAAGGAACATACTTGATAATCAGTCTGTTTTTTAGTTTAAAATTGGAAACATTTTTATGAAGTTAGTATATTTGATTGGCTTATTAAGATTGTGTGAAGTTTGACTAAGAGTTAAAAAACTCTTGCGCTCTCTTGAATTCTAAAATCTAACACACACACTTAGCACACTCTTTTCACAAAAAGCATTATTTGGGTATATGCCCAAATGATTATGTACAGTTTTTTTTATATTAGGTAATAACTACTACAAAAAACTGTAACCTATATTTCACAACAGGGAAAATAATCATTGAAATTTTTCTTTAAATTCGTTTTGAGCTTATAGCCGTACAGTTGCCGGGCACAATACCAACGCAAAGACTCGTTTTAAAATCAATACACCGCAGTCATCCATAGGTACGTTATTAAACAAAACTATCCACACAAATATTGCAGATATGCTCCCACATAATACATATTTGGAAAGACGCTCGCAATCTCACAAAAGCTAGGAGAAAAGGTGTTAAGGGGGCTCTATGGGGTAGGTCGGGAGAGGGGGTACCAATGGAGCCAAAGTGCATCGTCAGGTTCGGCACGGAAGTTGTCACAAACAAAAGGTCGATAACCGGCTGGCGCCTATGCGACGTGTGGTAACTATACACTACTCTAAAACTACTACTTGCAAAACTAGATTTGCACATTTCAACCATTCGTGCAGTGTTTATTTTCTACATGAATGACGCTCGCCAAAAATCTGTACAATACAATAATTATTATGAATCGAATATTAAAATGTTTTATAATATACACGTTTCCGTTTCGGTAGTATTCGTGTTCCAAGAAGTTTTGACGCAGTAGGTTTCATGTTAACGGCTTGTGCAAGGCCAGCGCGAATTCAAGTCAAAGCCACAGAATAGATGTATAGTACTAGGCCAAAGCGGGGATGAGCCAGGGGCCGAGCGGCAGGGGCGGTCTAAGTTAAACTGGTTCCAACGCGCAATAGTTTAGGTAATTTATTATTACACTGAATTTAAAGGGTATTTTAAAAATCCGCTATACATAAGCCCTCCATTATATTTAGTTCAACTACTACACAAAGTTTCATGATCTTATTTAAAGTATTCATTGAATAATCGCTGTTTATTTGTACGGTTTGGAGGTAACTTTGTAATTTTTTTCTATCGAGAAAACTTTATTAATTCGTGTTTTCACTATACATTTGCAGTAGCATTAATCCTGAACTTTACCATGTATTAATTTCAAAGTCATTGTTGCAATATTGTTGACAGGATACTGCTTCAAGCTAAGCCGTTTTAAGCAATTTGGCGTTGTATTGGCTCTTAAATGCTACGCGTGTAATGGAAGCAACAATATAAAAATAACTCTATAAACTCGTAGCTCGTAGGCTGCTACGAATTGCTACGAGCTTACGGATGCTAGACAAAGGACCGGAACTCGATCAAGCAGCGTTCATGCAACAGTTTTTATTAGTTTATGATAAATTTAAAATATCTTACATATCAATAGCTGGAAGATACCCACTGCACAACATAGGCCTCACCGATGAAACACCACTTTCGGCGCTACACCTTTGATATATACATTCCGTAGAAGTTGGATATGACAGCGCAAATCCAGTGTGTGCGTCAAGTATGAACAAAATGAAACTATAGGTAATGTATAAAGGATACCTTTATTATAAGTTTAAATTTAAACTAAAACATGCCACATACATTGTCAGTTAATAGATTACCAATAGCTAGGAAAACATGAAATGCGAACGAAAAATGTTTAAACAAGTTACAGAAAACATGGTAAGACAGCACATTGGCGTATGGCATACTTTAGTTTAAAAATGTCTTCATTAGGCACTAAACATTATCTAATCTAAGCAACCTTTATAATTTAATGGAAATTACTGAATTCCTAGTAAAGTGGTATTACAACGCTCTCAAGGGTTCGACAGTATGAGCACTGGTTACCAAGGAGTACTACGTATTTGTTAAGAGGACCGTCCTGGTATTTGAATATGTTATTTCTGTCGCTCTGCTCTCCACACGTATGATACAGACCACGAGTCCATGAGTGAATTTACCTACATTTTAGCGTTTCGGGCGCCACCCGTTTTCACTCTCTAAAATTTAACAAAAATTTTTAGGTTTGTTGTCAATCGTTTGCATAAATTATGATCTATGCTTATACGTCTTGAATTTTTTTGAAAACATTTTTTCTGTTTTAGTTACAACTACTTTTCTTTGTCATAGTTTTGAATCCAAAAATTCGTAACTTTAAGTGGCTATAAATACGAAGATATTGTGAAAACTTAAAACAGAAAGACGTACGAGCATAGCTTTTTCATTTCAAAATTCATCATACCCGGGTAACATTTAGAGGTGGAAACGCGTTGGCACTTTTTGTATAGGCAAGAAGGGGAGTATACGCTTCTCTTAAAACATACCTATCATGCGTGTAGGTGGATTAACATCCGAGTGTACGTTGTGCAACCTTCTGTAGGGTCATCATCCTTTTGGTAATTATGGTCCTTTGCTATCATACACGTGACCCTGTACCCCCTGTTTAATTTATCAAAAGACCTTACTAATTAGTTTGACCTTTCACATCAAAATAGCTAATTTTCACAGAATGTTTAATGACCCTCATTGTATTCTTCAATATTAAACTTTTGTTAAAAGAAATATACGTACCCAAATATTTTACTGTGCTATTCGTAGATGTACCAGTGAAAATATTTTTTTTTATCTATGACCGGTTGTAAACAGTTGTAAAGGTCAGTAGAGAGCAACAGTATTAGCCATTAAAAAAAAGAAAAAATATGATATGGTTGCGGTTCAATTCAATTACTTTCATGTAGCCTATTTGTGGTTTATAATTAAACCCGAAGTCATAAATAGCTCCTAAACAAATAGTTTCACACTTCAGTTTACGTTTCAGCGTTAACTATAATATTACAGTAAATATTAAAGGGCAAAGGTCAATTCGAAGTATTATGAGGATGCCTATTTCTGTATCTAATACCACAAATCCAACAATCCTGCCACAATTGGTTTAAACAAGCTATAGTTCTGAGACATATCCAAAACTTTGTTTGAACTAAAATAGAAGCAATGACGCAATAATTTGGTTTCTATCTGAGTTCATTATGTGTGTCACTGGTAAATTTAGCCTGTTGTTAATCTGATGAGGTTTCTGTGATAACTAACTAACAAAGTTGTTTACCAACTTTTTCAGATTGAGGCTTCTATAAAAATAGACGTGGAAATCAAGTAATGTTAAAGTGGAAAGGTGTTTTATTGACAAATATTTTTCGCTGTATTTCTGGATCGCTTTGACCGCCATTGTAACACTTACCCTGGTTTCGCGTACGTTTGTCAAGCTCATGTTAACTAAACATACCAAATAGTATACGCTTATTGGTTGACGATAGCCGATGATCAACAGGCAAGCAATGAGCGTCCAGTATTTTTAAGTGACACGTGTTTAACTTTAACAAACGCACGAGAAACCGGGGGTTATAAGTTTGTGATTATTATCGATTATTTTTGCAAAGTATTAGTTAATTACAGCTAAAAATAAAACATTGTTCAACTTAAAAAACCACAGCTAATTCAATTGTTCATACAAAAAGCGCCACCACTGCTTTATCACACTTCACACTAATATTATAAAGCTGAAAGTTTGTATGTGTGTATGTGTGTTAGTGTACATGTGTGTATGTTTGTTACTCCTTCACGCTCAAACCGCTGGATGGATTTGGATGAAACTTGGAATATAGATAACTTATGTACTGGATTAACACATAGGCTACTTTTTATCCGCGGGTGAAACCGCGGGGCGCAGCTAGTTGTCCATATTCTGCAAGACTATTCTTGCCTTTATTCCTGCACATTGGTTAAACTTTGCCTGTTTATTTGCGTGCTGTTTACGCTGAATCGGCTGTATCAATTTGGATGAAATTTTGGACATAGGTTTATTATAATTACCAAGGCCACTAAAAATATATCTTTTATGCTGGAAAATTTTGATTAACTGCGGGAAAACAGGTAAATTATCGGTAAAACCGCGGAGTGTTCCTAGTCTGTTATATATAAATACTAGCTGCGCCCCGCGGTTTCACCCACAGATAAAAAGTAGCTTATGTGTTAATCCAGTACATAAGCTATCTATATTCCAAGTTTTATCCAAATCCGTCCAGCCGTTTGAGCGTGAAGGACTAACAAACATACACACATACACACAAACACACGTATGTGTGTTTGTGTGTATACACAAACACACATACACACATACAAACTTTCGGCTTTATAATTTTAGTGTGATAAATGACTTTATTAATTAACTAGCTTTTGCCCGCGGCTTCGCACGCTTGTATTGTGTTATTTCTACGTTTAGGCAGTCTAATAATAGCTTAGTTCATGCATTTCCTATATACCAAACAACAAAATCCACTAAATCTTTTCGGAGCTCAGCACGTATTGGCAGATTAGGTAGCACACGTGTAAAAATGTTGTTTGGGTAGTAGGTAAGTATGGCTTTTCACGTGTCATCAGATCACCTACACATTGATAAAATAGTGGGTTAGAAACTGCAAATCATAGGTACAATATTTAATTGAATATGTACCTACTTGGACCTACCTTATACTTAGACGTAAGTTTTTTTATATATACGATAGGTCTAGGCATCTAACTAATAAAAGTTCTATAATATGGTATACCTACATACCAGTGATACGGTCGATCTTTTCCTTGTCATTTTCAGTTCAACAGATGTTCTTGTGTATTCACCATAAAAACCATTTAAGTCTTCATAAGAGGTTCCAGTGAATTTTTTTAGGTAGTAAGTATACCTACATAAGTACCATACCTATTATTTAGGCAGTTTAGAAAAATACAAAACAAACACACATTGGTCAGTTTTTTATATCCGCGCGCTTTTCGTTCAAAGAGTATCTTTGTTGCGTTCACCACATTTTTTTTTACTTTCTTAAGTTTGGTCCATACGAATTGAGTATTTAGCTAGTGTCAACAATGAGTTTATAAAATACATACTTTATAGCTGGAGTATTGCATTTACCTATACGATGCGTACATAATTAATTTTGTTAATACTAATTAGAAATCACAAATACTTACCGTACGCCACTGTAAAAAGAGTCGACATTTATGTTACGGCCGCTATTTTTCAGGTTGTCTCATTCCCACTGCACTTTCAACATAGTGGTGAGAGTGAGAAAATAACATGTGTACAAAGCTCTAATCAGATTCGCTTTTGCAAAGAACGTTTCATTTTTAGGGTTCCGTAACAGTTTTGAAATAAAGGAACACTTATAGGTAAGATCACTTTGTTGTCCGTGTGTTTGTCTTTCTAAGAATCTGTCGAGACCATTACTTATTTTAGAAATAACTGAAAGAATTAAGCTGAAATTGATATCTATGATCAATTAACTCAAATACGGCTATCATCATCATCGTCATCAACAACGACATCCTGAAGACGCCCACTTTCAAAGACCTTTTAATAATTAACCTTCTTGAAGCAATCGAGTAACCAATAATATTTTGCTCTAACCTGTAGTTTGTCCTAAAGAGAATATAACCGCTCAGTTTGTTAATTGAGAAGCCCACAGACCTAAAATATTTTAACTATTAAAACCTTTAAAAATCATTTACCTACGTAAAAGAAGAAGAAGAAATCAAAACTGAACGTTACACGGCCATGTTGCTAATTCGAGGATCTTACCTATCCTATATATTGTCCTATCCTAATGTATAGGTATAGTTACCTACATCTAAGTACCCTTTTAAAACATTTTTCATAATATATTTCGTATCATTGGCTAAATACAAATGTCGTCTAATGCCAAAACAAAAAAATGAGCTTTCACACTATTTAATATATAGACACATGGTCAATATCAGGATCTTTATCGGGAGATTCCATACTCATATTTCAATGGCAGGCGTGGATTTATCGGGCGAGGAGATTATAAACCAAACTTTTCACACAGTATGCTATAATCATCGAGTTTTACAATAATATGTTTAAATATGGCTACGAACACAATAAGGATAGTCCAATTATTAATCAACGTAAGACACTCCACCGAACACGTAATGCGCGAGCGCGATGCAAACGGATTGACCACCTTCTTCGTAATGGCCGCTATCCGTCCTGTTCCACGCCTATAGCACACTAGCGCCCGGAGTTGTGTCAGAGTGGAGAAACGTCAGCTGTCAAACGGCCGCTGTCAACTGTCAGCTACCAGTTACGTTCCTTGCCACTCTAAAATAATCGAAGCGCCGTCACGGCCAGACTGACGTTCGCACGTCCTCGTGCGTCTGGTCGCATCCTTTCTCCAGTTAATCTGCAAACAATAAAACTCAGCTGGTGGATTCATCGTTTTACGCTCGTCCATCTCTGACACGTTATTTCTGTGTCACCCGAACAATATCTCAACATCCACTCGTCCACCATACCACGACACCAAGTACTGGACCGGACAACTGAGCTCAGGCGTCCCTTCGACCAGCCATCATCTCTCATGATGACATGGACCGGACAACCCATCAGCGTCCCTCCGACCAGGCCTCTCTAAATGTTCGCCCAACTACAGCATAGTGGCCTGATCCGGAACATCGACCTGCATAAGCCAGTCCCTTAGACCTTCCACTAGCTGCACATACCAACACTGTACATCAGAACATCGACTCTCACGAGCCAGTCCCGATAACATGACCACACAACACAACCATGTGAAAATCGGCGTGGAGGTAATAATGGTTGTGAGACATTACTATGGGTGGGGTTTACACACAAATGAAAAGAACTTACGATTTTACTATTCATCACGCTCAGAGGCAGAGAGGGTTTCAGAGCTAGCGGTCATAGTGCGCGAACTAGATACCGAGACCGTATCACTATCATCATCAGATAACCCTTCAACTTCTTGACCGTGGACCGCCGTCTCGGCCTCCTCTGCGTGGTTAATCAAGGAAGTAGCTGCCTCTACTAGACCATCGTAGCCTCCGGGTACCACACGCAAGTTCTCGTGAGCATACTTGTAAGTTCGACTAGACCCATCAATGTCTTTTAATTCGTACCTATCGTTATCTAAAACACGAGTGATAATAAATGGGCCTTTAAACTTTCTCTGCAATTTAGTCTGGTTACGCTCACTACATTTAATAAAGACGAAATCACCCTGTGAGAAGGGTTTTACTGCTGCCCTACCACGATTGAACCGCTTTGTTTCTGCTTCAGCTGACTTCGCAATATTTTCAGATGCATTTTTCCGGATTATGTCCAAATCTAAACGAGGCTCAGGCTCCGACGTCGCTGAAATGCTAGACATACCTAATGACTGCGATTGTACACCGAACATTAGCTCCGTTGGTGTATAACCTGTTACTCTAGACTTTGTGCTGTTCAGTGCCAGCTGCACCTCAGGAAGTTCATCACGCCACGTCTTATTTGCATCATTCTCAACTATCGTGAGTAGACTCTTTAAGGTGCGCATCACCCGCTCTACTTGGCCGTTAGCCCTACTAGAGCCAGTAGCGATGAGATGGAGTTCTATGCCGTGGTCATTACAGAATTGTTTGAAGTCTGCACTTATATAGCATCTACCCTGATCTGCGATAATGCGTTTCGGTGCACCAAAAAGGCATACAGCTTTTTTAAGAGCTTTGATGGCACTAGCAGCATCGAGTGAAGATGTGTACTCTAGGAGGACATATTTAGTAAAGGCGTCAATAATGACTGAAGCATATTCTTT
The DNA here is from genome assembly GCA_910589525.2 of Ennomos quercinarius. Classification (NCBI taxonomy): domain Eukaryota; kingdom Metazoa; phylum Arthropoda; class Insecta; order Lepidoptera; family Geometridae; genus Ennomos; species Ennomos quercinarius. The sequence goes on from OU342493.1 coordinate 10,358,118, forward strand.
CCTATCACTTTTTCCGCTGAGTTTCCCTGTGATATCAACATGTATAGTATGCCAAGGCGTAGCAACTTTTGGGATTGGGTGAAGTTGGACTTGTTGCCCTCCCGAGCACCCTTTTGACGCTTTGCACACTATACATGAATTAACGAATTTACGGACTTGCTTAGCCATTTGTGGGAACCAATACTGTTCGTATATTTTATCCAGAGTTTTCTCTGCACCAAGGTGTTTAATTTCTGTGTGAACGTGGTTGATCAGAGTCCATGTTAGAGATCTTGGAACTACTGGGAGCCAGAAAGTATTCCTATTACGTTCAATTTTCCTATAGAGTATACCCTTTCTGACATCATAGGTGTGAGCGACTGCTTCCGGCAACTCATTGTTATCGTGTTTTCTGACGAGATCTTGAACTTCACTATCACGTTTTTGTTCTACTGCTAGCCAACCTTGGTGTAGCTCTATGAAATTGACATCTCTACCTTTTTTGGTTTTTGCAGATACATCGACTGTTTGGGATGATCCAGGCGTAGGATCTGAGAGAGGATTTCGCGATAAGAAGTCAGCATGTTCCATGCTGCTGCCTTGTTTGTGGATTATGTCAAAATCATACGCCTGTAGGAAGGCCCACCACCTATGAACGCGCGGAGTCAAATCTGTTTTTGATTTAGACGCTTTGAGGGAGTTGCAATCAGTAAAGACCGTAAAATGTTGTCCGTATAAGTAGTGACGAAAGTTTTCTACGGCCCGAACGACTGCCAGGGTTTCTAACTCGTATGAATGATACCGTGATTCCGTGTCAGTCGTTCGGCGGCTGAAGTATGAAACTACATGAGGCACGTTATCTTTTCGTTGTATTAGTATTGCGTCATATCCTTCTGAGCTTGCGTCAGTATGAAGCTCTATGGGGGAGTCACGATCAAAAATTGTTAAGACCGGTTCTGAGGTAAGTATAGAAACGATTTTTTTGTGGATGTCATCGTGTGCTTTTGTCTACTTAATCGGACCCTTCAATTTCGTTAACGGGTATAGCGGACCCACAATGCGCGTATAATTCGGTATGAACCGTCTAAAGTAAGACGCGAGCCCTAAGAACTGCCTAACATTAGTAGCGGTTTTAGGAGTAGGGGCATCAACCAAAGCTTGTATTTTTCTAGGGTTCGGGGTGACTTCTCCTGCTCTTATCACATATCCGAGGTAATCTACCTGGCTTTTCATGAATTTGCATTTCTTAATGTTAAACGAGAAACCAGCGTCAGAGAGTGCTTTCAATGTTAGGTCTAGACGTTCCAGACCTTGGGTGACGTCATCGGAATAACATAAGACGTCATCCATATAGGCTAGCGCTACCTGGTCTTTTAGGGGACCTAGAGCATTGTTGATACACCTTTGGTACACGGACGCTGCATTCCGCAAACCAAAGGGCATAGCCAAGTATTCATACTGGCCATCAGGGGTCACAAATGCGGTTCGTGCTATGCTGTCTCCCTCTGGTTCGACTACAATTTGGTGGTAACCTGACGCCATATCTAACGATGAAAAGAAGTGTGCGCCATGAAGACGGTCTACTTGTTCATCAATTATCGGCAGCGGGTAGTGCTCAGGGCGTGTGTTGGCATTGAGCTCCCTATAATCTACGCACATTCTATCGGTACCATCCTTTTTTTTAACCAGTAGAATGGGACTAGCAAAAGGCGACGTGCTTTCCCGAATGACACCTGCTCGCAATAGGGACTCTATTTTTTCCTTGACTACTTCCTTTTCCGCAGGGGCTAATCTATATGGTCGTCTCTGTACTGTTTTGTTCGGATCGATGGGGTCTATACGTAAAACACCGGTAGTAACGCGTCGCGTAGGTATGCCGTCAATGAAAAACTCGCTATACTTTTGTAATATCCTAATCAAAGCCACCTTAGCCTTTTAAATCAGTATCAATAGCATTCAAATCAAGACAACTAAGTTTTTCGGCTACATTCACTTTTTTGTGTAAAGCAAATTTAACCTGGTCACTGTCGATTTGTACGCGAATGTTGTTTTCCAGGACATCCCTGCCTATGATCACTGGCTCTGTGATGGAACCATCAGGTACTATATGAAACAGCCGTGATAGCGAGATACCTTGTACATTGATGGGGCTGAGAACCTGTGAAGTACATTTTACATTATGTCTACCTATACCCGTGAGGTATACTAAGTCGCTACGCGTTGTACCCGGAAACTTCTCGGCCAATGTATAGGTCACTAACGAGCAAGCAGATCCACTATCAAAAAGAAAGGAAACGGGCTCACCAGATGATGTAGTCAAGGTACTCCTGGTAGATTTGCGTTCACAGACGTGAACTTCTTTGACCGCCGCTGCTCCGCTGCCTCCTTTCCGGTCTGGGCACGCTGATGCAAGATGCCCCGTCTGGCCACACACGTAGCAGGTGATTGGTCTTGCTTTGTCAAGACTCTTTGCTGCCGGCGGTTGGTTCAATGTCTTGTCTGCAGCAGTAGGGTCTTCTCGGCGCTTGCGACAATCAAGCGCTCTATGTCCTTGCGTACCGCAGCGATGGCACGTCCCCATAAAACGAGGTTCACTGTAACGAGCTCTTTTCGTTTCATTCTCTTGACTATCATTGCCGTCGTATCTTCTCTTCAGTGAAATCCCGCCGAGAGCTCGAAGAAGTTGAGATCTTGTAGTGAGGTTGTGCGAGTGCAGCTCTCAACGAATCACGACGTCTCTCTGACACAACACTGATGTCACGAACCCGGTAGTAATATCTTCGGCCATTTCCATACGTGGAATTCGTTCTATAATATTCCACAGACGCATAGCTGCCTCACACGCAGTTTCCTTCGTACTAATTTGAAAACGCAATACTTCGTCGAAATAATCTTGAGGTAACATGGGCTTTGCAAATTTTGCCAGCAGTAATTCTTTTATCTGAGGCCATGTTAGCTGAGAAGCCTGCAGTCTGGTTATGCAAGTAGCGGCTCGTCCCTTCAAGGCATGCGTTAGCAGTAACAATAACTCAGCACCTTCTAGCTTTCTACTGTTGATTATTATTTCCGACACTTTGCACCAACCTTCTATGTCTGCTTCGGCATCATCTGGGTCAAATCGGATCAGTTGCGTGGTTGTGTTGTTATTAGGCTGAGGGCTTGCCAATATTCTGGATAGCAGCGTCTCCATATGATACAATAAGTTTGGCACTGACGATGACCCGGGCGTTTCATTTCTGCTGCGGGTATTCTCCTCTGATCTTTGCCCTTCACATCCCACTTCTGATATAGACACATGGTCAATATCAGGATCTTTATCGGGAGATTCCATACTCATATTTCAATGGCAGGCGTGGATTTATCGGGCGAGGAGAATAGAAACCAAACTTTTCACACAGTATGCTATAATCATCGAGTTTTACAATAATCTGTTTAAATATGGCTACGAACACAATAAGGATAGTCCAATTATTAATCAACGTAAGACACTCCACCGAACACGTAATGCGCGAGCGCGATGCAAACGGATTGACCACCTTCTTCGTAATGGCCGCTATCCGTCCTGTTCCACGCCTATAGCACACTAGCGCCCGGAGTTGTGTCAGAGTGGAGAAACGTCAGCTGTCAAACGGCCGCTGTCAACTGTCAGCTACCAGTTACGTTCCTTGCCACTCTAAAATAATCGAAGCGCCGTCAAATATTTGTTGGTATATGTATCTATTTAACTTGTGACAGGCTGATAGAACGTAAATTGTTATGTAAGCAAAACAGGTGACGTCATACAAAACATTAAACATTTCTATTTTGTGGGGAAAATGTAATACTAATGTTTAAGAAAAATTACTAAAAGGAACAGTAAAATATACAAGAAATGGAATCAAGGCAATTAATTCGCTTTCAACTCACTTTTCAATAAAAAAGATATAAATAAAATATTAAATTCGTTGCTTGCAAAATTACGTTCTACTGTTGAATAATGACACTTGACCATAGGGGCGGATATCAACGATAACTACAATCGAAGAATAATCGAAAACAAAATGATAAATCGTTTGGATTACTTTTATTGCTAAATAGCGTGGGCACAAAATACGGTGTTGCCAACCGCATTAAAAATATTCGGCAAAAATTACCTGAAAAATCGGTTTTTAAAAGAAAAATCGATAGTTTGAAATAAAAAAAGATACCGTGAGATCGAATTTCCACAAATAAGCACTCATCCATTGCTAGTCTGGTTTCAACTCGCAACTTTTGCTTTCGTCTGTCCGGAATTGGATGTACGACTCGCGTACAGGTCATAGTTTTCAGCGAATCTTGACGATACTTGATACACAATTCCGATGACAATACGTCAAGGGTTTGATTTCCTCAATAAATTCTTATCATCTAAATCGACACCTACGTTTTATACCCCACCCACGTGTACTTGTGTTTCCTCTAATTTCAACAATGGGAATAATATATTATTTACCACGCACTCTAAGGTAGGTAGGTCTACCTACGATAGATATCATGATTATATGATATGTGTCTAAAAATAATCGTTAATCGGTATTATGTATCTAAAATAATCGTTAATTATCGAACCGAATATTGGCCTACACATCACTAAAATTGTTATTTGACATGTGACAGATGACATTACATAAGCTTCACAGGTGCCTTCCAGTTTGAAAACAATTAAAAAAATCAATCGGCCATGTTGTTTAAAACTCCGATTCGTTTCGTAATGAAATCTCAATAATTGTCATCAATTTTTTTTTGACGATATATCAATTTTAATATATCCTATGTTAAGCGCCGGTTATTTCTAAGCATATTAGTGAAAACCGCATGAAAATCCATTCAGTATTTTAGGAGTTCAGTCATAACAAACAAACAAACAAACAAACAAACAGACAAAGTGTTTAAAAAGTGGCTTAACGTGATCAGCGGCTAATTTTAAGCCAACCTGTGTAATTTTTTTCTTGATATCTTGCAATTACAGATTTTTTTATCTCTACAGTTTTATTATATGTATAGATTGCTACAATTTTTGACCTGTAGGTATGTGATTTAAAAAATCTGTCTGCATGTTACTAAGTAGCCTATTTTTTCCGTTTCTGGCACACGACCAGTGAGATTAGAATAACAGTACTAAACCGACTAGACTTCATAAATTGTTGATATGCTGCGCTATAGGTACATACACTTCAGTACTGAAAGTTACTATAAAAAATTGCAAAAATGTTGTATCAGTATGTAAGTAATCCATGAATTGTATTATTTACTTGATAATTGTTGTATTGTTGATATTTTGATAAGTATTTTTACACACAACAATTGTATTATTTCCCTAACTTAAAATCTAGTAATCACATTATAAAGTACTAGCGGCTCGCCCCGGCTTCGCACGGGTATAATAGTTTCCGCTGCGCACGCGATGTTAACCATATTTAAGGTAATTTATTACACCTTGGGTTACATTATTAGAATTTTAGAAAGGATCCCTAATTGTTTTGAAAATATTATATAGCCTACTAGCTTAACGCCCGCGGCTTCGCCCGCGTAGTTCTTGAAAGAAAAAGGATTATTATAGTGTAAACAGAGATAATTGAGCCTATTAGCAGAATGACGGAAACTAAAGTAGGTATATTAACGACTCAGATTACTTTCACAATAAAGTTAACGCCAACTTCTACAACAAGCAACAGGTCACCTTCGCTACACACTTGCTCTAGCGGGCCGTGTGCGGCCCAGTGAGCAGAGCACCCTTGAAAAAAAAACGCCAACTTCTAGCATAGTCACCTTCGCTACAGACGCGCTGTTATGGGCCGCTTGCGCCCGAAAGAACAGAGCAATCAGAATAAAAACGCCAACTTGTCGCCTTCGCTGCACGCTCGCTTTTGCGGACCGTTTGCGGCCAAGCAAACAGAGCAACCCCTAAAAAAGACGGCAACTATGACAGGTCCCGTTCTCTTTTAATTGCTCTCGCAAGCTGCTGCGTACTAAATAGCCCACAGGGACCATTCCTTTTTCCGAGACGGAAAATATTTCTATTGTTAGTACATGCTAGACCCTATCGTGTTACTATATATGCCATCCAAATTAGTTGAATAATAATTATCGTTAAGTTGAGTGATATTGCAATTCCACAGGTACCATTCATTTTTCGGGATGGAAAATATGTAATTTGAACACCCTCTTTTTATATCCACATGCTTTAAGCTGTAAGAATTTAAGCCACCCCGCGCGCCATACGCATGCATACTTTCAAATCCCTATTTGACTCAATTGGGGGATGATTTTGTATATTAAGTTTCGAGTCAATCGACCCAAAGAATAATAACTTTCATAGAAAATTCTACCCCTATGTCACCTTCTTAACGGTGGAATTTCAAAAATCCTTTCTTAGTGGATGTCGAAGCTTCACGAAATACACACTTCAAATTTCATGTCTCTAGAACCAGCAATTTAGGCTGCGCGTTGATTTTTAAATTTCAACAGTAAAAAATCTTTTAGAACCTATTTGACTCTGACGGGAGGCGATTTTCAAAAAATTGTGATACGTCTAAGTTTATTTTAATTGAAGAGGATACCTACACACAAGTTTCGAACTAATCCATCCGCAGAATAAAAAGCTTCATACAAACGAAAAAACCCCATTTCATCCCCTTAGTGTTGGATTTTCAGAAAACCCCTTTTTAGTGCATTCCTACACTTTATAAAAAACAAACCTAAATAAGTCTCTAGGACCGGTGGTTTAGGCTGTGCATTGATTTATATATTTGAGACCTCGTATAACCCCGACGGGAGATAATTCTCAAAAAAACCATGACACAAACTGAAGTTTATTTTAACTAAAGAGTATACACACAAAGTTTCAAACCAATCGATCCACAGAATAAAAAGTTGCAGTCAAACGTAAATCTCCATGTCACCCCCTTAGGGGTGGATTTTCAAAAACCTTTTCTTAGTGGATCCCTACACTTCACAAAGAACATACCCTCCAAAGTTTAAGTCTCTAGGACCAGCGGTTTAGGCTGTGCGTTGATTTATAGATTTCGATAGAAAAAACATTGACACCCTGTTCGACCCCCACGGGAGGTGATTTTAAAAAACCGTGACGTACGCCTAACTATAAATAAATTGAAGAGTATACACACAAGTTTCAAACCAATCGATCCACAGAATAACGAAAAACTTCATTTCATCCCCTCAGTGGTGGATTTTCGAAAAACCCCTTGTTAATAGATCCCTTTACTTCACAAAGATCACACCTTCCAAATTTTAAGTCTCTAAGACCAGCGGTTTAAGCTGTGCATTGATTTATAAATTTGAGACCCCGTGTCATCCTGACGGGAGATAATTTTCAAAAAACCATGACACTAACTGAACTTTATTTTAACTGAAGAGCATACATACCAAGTTTCAAACCAATCGACCCACAGAATAAAAAGTTGCATACAAACGTAAAACCCCCATTTATCCCCCTTAGAGGTGGATTTTGGAAAAACCCTTTCTTCCTCTTTCTTTTTTCTTTGATTCCTGAAATCAGTTTAGAATTTTATATATATAGATAGATGTCACTCGGGGATAGTGTAGCTTCCCAATAATGAAACAATATTTCAAACCGGTTCTGTAGTTTCAGAGCCTAATCAATGCAAACAAACAAACAATCAAATCTTTTTATAATATTGTTATTATAGATTATGACAAACTTTATCATAAGCTGGTTGTTAATGTACTAATAAAACATAACTATATTTCTATCAACCTCCAGTTCTTGACCGGGATCTGTGTCAGGTCAGATAACTAGGTCGGGGATAGTTAAAGCCCTGGGAAGCTAAGCACTTTCAAGGCTTTTCTCCCCTAGTGTTAATTAAGTAAGATTAAAATAAAATATTTAAGCAGTTCATAAAAAAATCATCCTGCTTCATCTGGTTGGTGATTTTCTTTTGATATTATATTTACTTTAATTGATTTTCATTAAAAATTTGTTAACAGTAAAGCTATACATGCACATACAGACATACACACAAAGTGCTGCAAGAATCAATTATTTATTAATTTAAATAAGTTTCCGTAGAAGCTAAAAATGTTATTCAGTATTTCCGACTGTCGGGCCGTAAATAAATGGTGTTTACGTCATATTTGTCATACTCCCAGTAATATTCCGCCCACTCTATAAGGATCCTCGTTTATGTCATCCTGTCCTGTTGAGTAACTGTGCTCCTTGTGACATCTTTCTACATTGCCGAGCAATTTTGTTGCTTACCATATCTTTAGACGAAGTTTGTATAGATATTTATTATAACTTATAGTTTTATTTTTATGTTTCCTGGCGTTATACTTGAATTCGTCTTCTTTAGTTGCCTCAAATTGGTGCACCATGCATTTTATCAGAACCTAACTTTAAAATTATTGCTATTTCGGTAATACTTATTTTGAAGAAAACTGCATTCTTGTCATTCATAATTAAATGACACATAATTATTATCGGTCATAGACATACAAATCGAAATACCATAAGTTGTATCATAATTTACTATTACTTATACAATTTTGTTTACGTATATATAGAAAAGTTCAAACAAGTACAAATTGGATGAATGAATGTGTAAAGCTGTAGGTTTCATGACGGATTGCTGCTCACACAAATCCATACTTATAATAAAACTGTAACAGGTCTAATTCTGTACATTGAATATATTTTGAAACTCGTTTTTGAATATTTTTCTCTATTATCGTTGCTGAAGACAAAACTATATTTTTTTTCCTTTTTGTCTGTCTGTCTGTATCTTGACTGAGCATCACGCTGAAACTACTGAATGGATTCAAATTAAACTTGGTATGATTTGAGTTTATATAACGAAGCAGGCTATAAGATACTTTTAACCCCGAAATTCAGTACGGTTCTCTTGGGAGAGGGGATGAAATTAAAAATATGTACTTAGTCGTAATTCATTAACACGTAGGCCGATTTCATTCATTTTTTTTTGTTATAAAGGGGGTACTTTAGATATTGTCCCGTAAATATTTCAAGGTCGTCGGCTCTGTGGTTCAGAAGTTACAGACATCCAACCTTCAGTATTAGCTCCAAAGCCCCTGCTATCCTGTACTATGGGAAAGAGGTAAGGGAGGGGGAAAAGATAAGGGAAAAGGATGAATGGAAGAAGGTGAAAGGAGACAGCTGCATTCGCCATTTCATCCATTCATCCTTTTTCCTCTTTCTTCTCTCTTCCTATAGACTGAGAAGGCGTAAAACTAAAGAACCCGTGCGAAGCTGGGGCGGGCCAGCTAGGGCAATAATAAATTGAGAAAGATATTAAAACGATATTTTCCTGAAAACGATATCTCTATGCTTGTAATAGATATCGCTACGGCCGGCACAGATGTTGGCCGCAATCTGTGTCGGGTCGACAAACTAGGTCATCCATATTACCACAGCTCCATAGAGCTAATGCACTTTCAAGGATACAGGCATAGGGAGGGTAAGTGAATAGGTACCAAAATCAATATTGCTAAAAGATAGGGCGATAACACACAAAGTAAGCGCCAAATTATTAAGCTTATCGCCAAAGAGTACCTATATAACGCTCCGCTACGCTGGATAAGTACTTTAGGCACTTTCTGCGCCTTTATCCGTTTACATGTGGGAGCTTATCTTGAGATTTTCCTGCTAACAATGAAAGTACAGTTGGTGCCAATTATATGAGCAGTTTTTTTTGGGTATGAATGACGTGACAATTTAGCCGTTCACCTGATGTTAAGCGACACGACCGCCTTTAAAACAACAAAAAATTCAATCAATTGAACAAAACAGACTATTTAAAAAATGTAATATACGTACTTATGGTACAGGTAAATATGTTCATATTAACTGGTGGAAGCTCAGAAAAGTGCATAACAATAGATTTATGAATGGAATCTGCGCACCCGACACGGTAAGGATTTAAGGGACTTTTTAAATGTGGTTTTTCTAACTGCATTTTGCTTGCTTTTCAGTTTTTACTGTCTATTTAATCAATTTCAATTCGTAATAATGTAGGTATATTTTCCAATGACAACAGAACACGATTTATATTAAACCAGTTGCACCCTGCGGTTTCACCCGCGGATAAAAAGTGCCTATCCTATGCTTCGATCAGGTATTTTTTTTTTTTTTTTTTTTTTTTTTTAGGTATACCCTCCTATCAGGACAGGTTGTATACCTGATCAAAGATCCTATGTGTTAATCCAGCGTATAAGCTATCTGCATTCCAAATTCTATCAAAATCGGTTTAGCATGTAGTTACGGAGATAGAAGGTAATAGTCATTCACACACACACCCCTCACACACAAACTTTCGCATTTATAATATTTTAGTAAGATGCTTTTTGGTGTGAAATATATCATACCTAAAATACCGCTGAAAAATCAGAAGCCTGAGCAATAGGCCGCATTTATAAAATAAACAGGTTCATTCTGGTTTCGTTATAATTCCTACTTTTCCTTTCTGCGAGAGTAAAGGTAAAATATTTATGAAGCACCCACGCGGTATTAAGCTTTACTCATAGATTATATATTTTTTAGTCTAGCATTTTAAGAGACTAGCAGTTTTTTGTATAACCTAATCAACTATTAAAGGCATGTTACGATTTCATTACTCTGTGTGACATTTTTCTCTCTTAAAAGATTTTTTTTTATGTTATCGAATGACGTGACGAGCTAATCGTTCGCCTGGTGTTAAGCGACACGGCCACCCATAACAGATTGCAGTGTCACTCGGAACTCTTAATTAAAGTTTCGCGTGACACTGCGCACGACATCCTGAGACATCACACCGTCTAAAAAAGTTTTCTACACTCTGAGATCAGTTCAAAAAATCTCATTTGCCCAGAAATTTCACTAGCTACAGTGCCCTTCAAACCGGAACACAGTAGTGCTTGCACACTACTGCTTGGTGGCAGAATAACTGGCAAAGCGATGGTACCTACCTAGACGAACTTTGCAGAAAAGTCCTACCACCTAGTGATCCCAAACAAATAGCCAAAACAAACGTTGCTCACGTTCACGGGTGTGTGATAAACAGACCCTTGTTTATATTGAAGTGATTTAACAACTAGTGGCTTTGTGAGCTGCAGACCTCGGAAGTCCGTCTTTGCATAGCTTAAAACTGAAAAAACTATTTTTTTACTTCTTCAACCCCCATGATTCTGCCGTTTTGATTCTAATAACTAAATAATACAAAAAATTCAATATAATTATTGAACCTGCTCACAACTTTTCACAAAAATAGGTTGAGAAACCAGCAGGAGAACTAGAGTGACCAATGTAGCTCTTAGAATTAGGAAGTTGAAATGGCAATGGGCAGGCCACATCGCTCGTACAACTGACAACCGATGGGGAAGAAAGGTTTGCGAGTGGCGAACACGAACCGGAAGACGCAGCGTAGGCCGGCCCCCCACTCGGTGGACCGACGATCTGGTGAAAGCCGCGGGAGCCGATGGATGCAGGAGGCGAGCAGCCGCTCAAGGTGGCGTGTTCTAGGGGAGGCCTATGTTCAGCAGTGGACGTCTTCAGGCTGTTGATGATGAGGTTGAGAAATACAAATACGACAAGTTAAGGAAAACAGTCGGGCATCCACTGGCCTACGAACTATTTTTGCCCAAGCTAAAACGGTGACGTTTCACTCGCGCTTTGCGATCGCTCGGTCAACATACCTAGATAATCATGTATAATTTCACAATGAACCATAGGTTCATTTTCGACGTTTACGTTTTAAAAGATATAAAAGCAACATCTAATAGTAGGCTGTGGCAGCTGTATTAAATTAGGTATTTATACGCGTCAGATCATCCAATCATCCTTTATTTTTATTTTTCACCATCGTTGCACTACTGCATTAAACCTCTCACAATACACCAGGCTTAACTGAAGATAATGCTCTATAACATTTAGTTTGCTTAGGTATATCTATACTACTTTTCTTATTGCGCAATAAAGAAGTTCCATCTATCTATCTATCCAAGCATCCACCCAAATGAACTACAATTCCTTAGTAATCGCACGGTTATACTCGGAAGATGTTCTCGAACGTTCAGTGACGCAAGAAGCAAATTTGTAGGTAGATGTAGAACCTGTACTTTATACAGACTTCAGGAAGGAGGTGGGAGTCCTTCCGAAACGCAGGCTGCATACGTCCGTCCCTTTCCTGGCGTGGGAGGTAGCTGAGTCTATTTTTAGATTTTATAGACTTGGCCGGGAATGTCTTCAGAATACCAGACACCGACAAACACCTAGGTAATTCACAATTTTTCCATTACGATGATAATTAAGAGAGGGCAGGCGTTCAAGAGTAATATTAAGTAGATTTTATTATTTATTATTTATTTATTATTTATTTATTTATTGCATTATGTAATAAGGTGATACATCACACAAGTTACACAACCCTGCTAGGGTATAGCAAAACAATACTACTAACTAAGAGTTTACACAATAATAAAATTTAGACTATGAAAATACCGAGGAAATAATTATATCTAAGTATAGGTTATCTGCCTACAGTCACAGTGACTGTGTCATCAATATCATCGTGAATTTGTTACGCTTTTGTCTTCCAAGTATTTAGTTCGCTTTCTGTGTAAAAAGTGCCAATTTTATATAACTCCTAGAATCTAGACTAAGGACAAAAAACTGTACCTATAGAGCAATCTTATCCGTACTAAGTAAGACTGATTTACCTATAACAGTAAAACGTTGTAATTTTGTGTTTACAGTTTTGTGTGGCTTTCAAGCGAAAATAGCTATACCCATTTCGCTGATACTTTTCACACATATTTCTAACACTATAAAGATCAATTTGGGGTACTTTTAATCCTGGAAAATTAAAAGGTCCCACGAAAATACGGATAAACTGTGGGTAAAACCACAAAGTGCGTCTAATTCACAATTCACAAACCAAAGTATTTGTAATGAGAAAATAAAAATCAGATGAACTTTTTGGTCCAGCATATTTTTTAACATACTTATTTAATTAAATGTATATGCCATCTACTCTGTTATCTAAGTGCCTACATGAAGTAATTATAAACAACATCCTTCCTTCCTATTAAATGATTTCGGTATGCTATAAGTTTGAAATCATAGAAATCCGACACATACTTTTACTCTTTTACTTTTACTCTCGGCTCTCGGATCATAATCCATCATCGTCAAAACTTTAGCAAAGCTAGGTCATATAGGATTTATTAGAACAAACCTCGTGCTTTATATTTATGTCTATTTAAAGGCATCTAATTTAATTTAATAATTTTATTATGAAGCAAAATATACAAGTTTATACTTCAACCCTTCCCACGTAAATGTTTTTCTTAGTATGTATTATTCATGAAGCTGACCTTTAACGCGGGCGTGGAAAATTCCTGCTACAAGCTTTCATTTTGAAAGAGCCACAATAAGGATAAGACATCGAGCGTTAATTAACGAACATTTAATTTTGCCGTATTAAAAAAACTTCAGGCATCGATGAAGGGGAACCACAAATATTTTTTTTTAATTTTCCTTTTATTTGTAATTCATCGTGTAAATTGTTGCAGCAAACACGAGCAAATTAATTCATTTACATATTTTAGGTCAGAATTATAATAATGGTTAAAAGGGCTCAATAGTATTTGCCCAACACTCCATCTTTGAGTCTGGATATCATTACTACATTGGAACCATTATTATGCCTGCGGTTGTCAGTTCTACAAGTTATACACTGGGTGTATATGACGTATAAAAACTTTTAAAAGTATTAAAATCGTTCGTGCCAACTATGTTAGGCGCCGCGGCAATCTTCATAATTTTCAATAAAAAATATTTTCATTTGTACTCTTTACTCTTTATAAATCATCTATAAATGATGTACTCAATTTATACTAATGAATTCAATTCCATCCTGTATAATATGTTACTTGCCTGCTGGTATTTCGGTGTATCGGTAAACTTCAATCTCCTGTATTTTTTAATGGATTTCAAATTCAATTATGTAAAAATGTAATTTTCACCAAAATGTAGTTGTCTTTTTGCTTTGCTACCATCGATTATGTCTTGACATTAGGTTGCGATACGCGCTTCTTTTCGGCATAAGTAAGGCGTCTCTATCGCATTTTTTTTCGTGCTGTGTTGAAAACCATAGAAAAAAGAAGAAAAATAAATATCGTATTCGTGATCCTCCGGGATGGGGGCTTCTGGGATCGGGGTACTCGGGGAGTAACCCGTACCAAGAGGCTACGAGGGTGAAGTCGTTTCAGGCACCAAGTACCGTATCCATGTGTAAATATTTTGTGTGCCTTGGAGTTGGACGCCAGCGTTTGACATCTCACCTGATGCTAATATTAACGCATTATTCAAGGCTGTGCCAAGCAATAACGTTACACTTCAGTAGGTACAGGTACAAGTACAGGCATGTCACTTCCAATCGAGTAAGTGATATTGTTGGGATGAATTTTAAAATAGTGACGGTCGTGAGCAGCGCGTGGATCATTGTGCCTACTAATAATAAAATAGATGTCATGGAAGTGGCTCACCGAGTTAATTTTAAATAAATGATAACCGATTTTTAAAAGCTATTTAAAGTGGATGAGTAATTTTATGTTAACACAAAAATAAAACTATAATGCTGTGAATAGAGCTAAATCATCTAAATAAATCAGGAAAAAATATCTAGAAATCTGAAGTGATTATATCTGAATGCTAATTCTCGTTATATCAAATATGCAAAACCCAGTCTCAATCTCATGTCAATCTCACGTCAGACTTAAAAATAGAGACACGGTTTTCTCACAGACCTGGGTTTTCTTTTTTTTTATTATATGATATGAGTCACAGCATATGCAAACAGTTAGCCCACCTGATGGTAAGCGGTACCGTCCCCTATGAACATCACCAACAAACGTACCTAATCATTGTCAGTTCAGCACTGGAATGAGATTGAAATATATAGAACTGAAGTATAATGTTCTTTGTTAAAACAAGGTTAAAACAATAACTGGGTCGGTGTAACCTTTCAACCTACATACCTGCCTATTCTTGCCTAGGTACTTTAGGAAACTATTCTCATGCGCATCAGTGACGCGGTAGGTGGGTATACCTTTCGTAGCAGATACTTATAGCGTATTACATGGTAATAGATTCTAGTGATCGTATAGTTCCAATCCGCCTACATTGTATTGTTGTTATTTTTAGCACACGCCAGCAGGCCTGAAATAGAAAGATTCATATTAATCTCGGCAAGAAAAACTTTTGTGCTGAATATTGTTTGGATTCTTGTTGGGCTATCTCGAGAAAAACAAATGGTGCCGCAGATTTGGATCGATCTCTCTATGTGCGACTATTTATAGCTTTATAGGTACTGGGAGACCGGACGGAGGGCCACCTCTTTGAGGATATTAGAGCTACTATTGGCGACTACGATTCGGTGTTTCCGTTGTCTATAACAATATTATAAAGAGGAAAAATTTGATTGTTTGTTTGTTTGCATTGAATAGGCTCAAGAACTACTGAACCAATGTGAAAAATTCTTCCACTGTTGGGAAGCTACACTATCCCCGGGTGACATAGGCTATATTATATTTCAAACCAATTAGGGATTCTTACTAAAACTCCAATAATGTAACACAAGGTGTAAAAAAATTAACGAAAATATTCTTTATGTCGCGTGCGCTGCGAAAACTATTATACCCGTGCGAAGTCAGGGCGAGCTGCTAGTAGAAAACAAAGTGCGATATATAAAAAGGGAAGCGTGTGTGAATGTGGCTAAAAACAAATTATAATAAAAATTAAAATATATACATAAAAATATACTTACCGACATTTTTCTCTTTGTCAACCTAAAGGAATTATTCTAGACAACAAATATAAACGAAACTAAAAAAGAGGCTACACCCTGACCCCCCCCCCCCCCCCCCCCCTGAGCTCCGTGTCGCTTACACCTACTTTTATAAATGTTGTATTATTTACTAAATAAAACATTTACATTTATTATTTTGTTTGAACGCCCACTTGTTACTAGAATACTGAAATTTCATTTAGGTACGAGTCTTCTAGTCGTTATGGCTTCTTTAGCTATTTTCATGTGCTCACCAAGCTGAAAACCACCATCCAAAAACCTTTCATACTTAATGTAGTTTAAAACTGTTCAAGGAAAACGCAGCTTTTATTAACTCCGCAGCCATGTCGTCCTCGGTTCAAGCGCAAAACACAATTAATAACACCAACGATAGTGATCTATAGTGAGCAACAAATATCTATGTGTGGGCATTATAAGTCAGACCATGATAGGTCTGGGCTTCATTCATTCATGAATCTAAGTTCTTACGTCAGCAGCCGACCCACAAGGAGGCGCGGTCCCCCTCTGGTGTACCAGCACACGGCTAGCTGGAAAGGGGGGTGACGTCAAAGCCGTGCAACAAGTGTGTCGATATAAAATGTAAGTACTAAGCATGAGAACAAGGCTATTTTTAACTAAGCTGGCATTTTGGTTAGGCCAGAGGTGCCAAGCTGTCGATCAATACGATTTCAAAGGACAACGCAGTATGCGGGGACTGTTATAAAAAAGCGTGCTCTACCGTACTGTGTACAGAATAGCGTTGTAAATGCTAAACACACCTTAAATGTTACTACTTTAAGACTCAATTTACCATATTCCTCGTTCATCTGGAATCGAGCATTCATCAACAGCCTGAAGACGTCCACTGCTGAACATAGGCCTCCCCCAGAGAGCGGCACTTTGAGCGGCTGCTCGCTTCCTGCATCCATTGGTTCCCCGCGGCTTTCACCAGATCGTCGGTCCACCGAGTGAGGGGCCGGCCTACGCTGCGTCTTCCGGTTTGTGGTCGCCACTCGAGAACCTTTCTTCCCCATCGGTTGTCAGTTCTACGAGCGATGTGGCCTGCCCAGCCCATTGCCATGAGAAATTGAGCATTAAAACAATGAGTTGTAGATATTCCTAGACTTTTTTACAGATGCAGTCATTATGCAGTACGCAAACGGTACAATATGTATTGTATACCTATAAATATTTAAATAGAGTTCAGGTGATGTGACAAACTTAATTGTTTGAATCATGAGAATAGCAAAGTTATGGCTGGTATGGCTTGACTCTTGGCTTTATAGTACTTATGGGACATCCATAAACCATAATAAAACATCCCTAAAGAAAATAGTCAAAGCAAGTTTTGAGTATTTAGAATTAAAATGTAATTATTTTTAAGACTTTAGTATGAAAATAGAGTAGATTAAGGTTTGTTTAAAATGCCTACTTATTCACTATTACGCTACGCCTGTTTATAATTCGTAAAAAATAAAAAAAATTATAAGTATTGACATTGATGTAAAAAACGAGACTAATAAACGCCCACGTATAATATTCAATGGCACCTTCACAAAAATATAATTTAGAATACTTTACTCAGTATTTCAAATAAACCCTATTTATTTATGATAAAAGATAGGTCACTGTTTTGTGCTATAAATAGCTTTTACTAAGGTACATAATTAAGTACATATACACCTACATAAAACTCGAATAACTAATCGTAACTAAATTCCATTGTACAAAAGAAAATTTATCGATATAGCTCTTAGAATTAGCAAGTCGAATCGGCAATGGGCAGGCCACATCGTTGGCAGAACTGGCAACCGATGGGGAAGAAAGGCTCTCTAGTGGCGGTCACGAACCGGAAGACACAGCGTAGGCCGGCCCCCACTAGGTTGACAGGTGACCGCCATAAGATCAAAACGGTGGGGAGCCGATGGATATAAAAGGCGAGCAGCCCCGCAAAGTGGCGCTCTATAGGCCTATGTGCAGCAGTGGGCATCTTCAGGCTAACGTCGATGATGATGTCAATGAATTTTTTTGTTGCATCTTCAAAACAAAGAACTTGAATGTAGTAAGTACATGTTATAGTATGAGCTCTTTGCAGAGATAGAAGAAAGTTTGCTTATATCTCTGCAAAGAGCTCATGTAAAGGAAACGCTACTACATCCTTGGCACAATCTTGACTCGAGCAGTGATTTGATTTATCAAAGGACTCGATACGGATGAAGAATGACGATCATGGCTAGTGAAATTAAAATTAAGTAAGTGGTTGCAAATGTTGCCATACTTTTTGGGCGATTGCAAAAAAACTATAACTTGTCTTTACAGCTTTTTACTTAATATTCCATTACGTGGGAAGTAGCATGATTTATTTTATTTTTGTTACAAGTTCAATGTAAAATAAAGTTACTTCAAATAAATAACATATTATCAGTTTTATAATAGGAGTAAGATTTTACGCTGTATTATGAACCAAGATGCTCTAGGTAGTAGGTACACTAAGCGCCATCTAGCGAAAAAATAAGGAAGTACCATGAGCAGCTTTTCAATGCACGGTAGAGAGCTTTTAAAGCTCTGGAAATGGTAGCCAGTTGAGGTTACATATTTTGAGAGTTTCTAAATAAATCCGACAGAGGGAATAATGCTTTTTGTTCAGGAATATTTTTGATGAAATGTAGAGGCTAATATTGAGTAGGTAATTTGTAGAAGCCTACTAATGTTTTTACCTCATTTACTAAAATTCTTAAGTTTATGTTTACTACGATATTCTAATTAAAATAAAGTTACAAAGATACAATGTAAAGTCCCGAACGGTAGCGAGGCAGGGCCCATTGCAAGCCAACGATATTCCAGCCAGTGCTCTTTCTAAAATTCGAGGATGAAAAAGTACTCTCGCTTACTAACACAAGCATTGTCGATGTTTGTGGAAGCCGATGTAACTCATCCACAATACGAAGTAGTGAGAAATACTAACCAGAAGTTCTTTGTTATTATCAGTTACAAAAAGCGAAATAAGAGTGTTGTCCACCCCTAAAGATCTGCAGAGTATCCAGTATATACCCACGCTGAAACTGATTACTTGATGCCGAATATTGAGATGCCGAAACCCTTCTGATGATGACGTAAGCAGAGCTTAAAAAAATAATTACAATTTGTGTGAAATTTTATAAAAGTTTTTTTATAAGGTATCCCTTAGAATTGATAAAGAACATAAAATAACTTCGGCCGCGTAGATTGCGCAAATACCCGTAAGGGCTCAGCGTAAGCGGTTATTTTCTCTATGGTCAGGGCGCTAGAGTGAGGAACCTCATAACAATACACCACATGTATGTGCCGGCGCAAGGAGTATTGCCTTTTGAAATCCATTGCCCCAACCATCTAGTTTAAAGGTAACTATTATTATAAATTCGAAATTAAGTAGGTACATATAATATATAGTTTATTATATTATGATTATTGATATTATAAGTATTAGAATGTAAATATATTCATTGCTAGGATTTAGGTATTTGCCGTTTGATTATTGTTATTGTTTTTCTTTTAGATTGTTACAAACCACCGTCTACTCTTTTGCGTGTGATACTGTCCATCCAAAGGTTGTCTGGAAGAGATCGCTGTCAGCGATAAGACCGCCCATTGTAACACTAGTTCATAAGGTTTCCTTTGTACTTTTATATTTAATTGGTGGGACAATAAAGTGTTTTCTATCTATCTATCTATCTATATTGTTTCTATATGTTTTTCCACGACTAAACCAATCTTGATCAAGTTTGCTAAGGAGATAATTTGAATCCAGAAAAAGGTCATAGGATGCTTTTACTTGTGGTAAACTGTAGTACACCACGCCCGAAGCAACGGGCAGCAGTTAGTAGACTACTTATATAGAACTATTCAGTATATTACCACCACCAACCATACCAGACCACAGTAATACAACCAGAATAAATCATAATATAATCCTTCTTTCCCCAAAGCCTTTTTTAGTAAGATGGTGAAAAAAGATAAATGCCTTTTAAATGTTAACAAAACTGTTATGCAATTTTTATAGCTAAAATCCAAATTCTAGAAAAAAAGTGGGTAAGATGTGTATGAATGTTAATAAAACATTTTTAACAGCAAAAAATAAAAATGAATCATTTTTTTAGGTATTTGTTTATTTTAATTTTAATTTGTTAATAGCAATGGATTTTGCAGTTGCGCTGTAGAGCTTTTTGTAGACGTCTGCTACAATTATGTCTACGGCTGCGCTGGCGCATTGTCCATACATTAGACATCAACGCACGTGAGAAGCTGTTTTTAAATGTCAATTTATTTAAATAAATACATAAGTAATAAATATTGAATAAGTATAAGTAATTATTTTCATATAAAATTATTACCATTTATACATATTTTAATGCTATTAAATGAAATGCAACAAAAAATGCAATTTATTTGACAACTCTAAGCTTTAATCAATTTTATTCCACTTAATTTTTTTTTATCTTTACTGAGTAATACACAAGCCTCCTATTATTTATAGCACATTACAAAAATTTCACGGTTTCAATTTTTAAGTAGGTAAATTACGGCGTAGCGTAACGCATGAGGAATAACTGGTATCAAAAATATTCCTACAAAATCTACCTGTGCTCCCATGAGCTTTTCTCGGAATGGTGAAGTGACTCGTATCGAACAATAAATAGTAGAATCCTTCGGCTGCCATTATCTTGGCGTCATCATCACGCATCTACAGTGGGAGCCAAAGCTGTAAAGCGGGCGGCGGCGAAGGGAGGGGCGCGGAGCCGCGTGGAAGCCTCCGCCCGCCCGCCAGTGCCGCGCCGGCTCGGACGCTGCCCGCATGCCGCATCGCGCTCCCGCCTCTACTGTCAAATGAACAAAACACAACTGAAATAATCTTTTAATTTGTGATAAATTGCAACCAGTGATTGTGACGTAACTTATTTTCAAGTGTTGACGGTAGGACGCACCGAATAAACAACTGTGGATAGTGTAGTGTCACGTGTGTTTACGAATGAATGTGACGGCGTAGGCGCAACCGCGGTGGGTCGCACTTTCCGTGAGATATTCGTGCGCGCGCAGGTCGTCGCGGCCATGCTGCATACCTGACGTGAGCGAGCGCGCTAGTCTGCGCGAACGGGACACAGCGATCGCTCCCGGCGCAAGTCGACTTTCGCTGACGAGGAACCAACCCTGCAATGTTTTTGTCGGTGTCATGACGAGGATGGGGCGATGGCACGTGGCGCTGGTCACGCTGGCGCTGCTCGTCTGGGCAGGCGCAGGCGCCGCCACAGAGCAGATGCAGTCGCGCGCTGTCGATACCGGCGTCGATTTTGCAGTGCTTGAAGATCAACCAATCGGAACCTTCATTGGGAAAATCCCTATAAAACCAGGATTTACGTATAGGTTCAACGAACCTCCGAAAGAGTTTGTTCTTGATCCAGTGACGGGTGTTATTAAGACTAATGCTATTCTTGATAGGGAAGCCGTGGATCGTTATGCATTTGTGGTCCTTTCTAGCCAACCGACTTATCCTATTGAAGTAAGATTGCGGGTGACTGATGTTAACGATAATTACCCAGAGTTTCCTGAACCAAGTATAGCGGTTGCTTTTTCTGAAAGTGCAGCAGCTGGAACTAAGTTGTTGTTGGATGCCGCAACTGACAAAGATTTAGGAGAAAACGGTATTGCTAATGACTATCGAATTGTGGATGGTGATAGAGAGGGCAAATTTCGGTTAAATGTTACGGTGAATCCAAGTGGACAAACTTCTTATTTACACTTAGAAACAACTGGAAAATTAGACCGAGAAACGATTGATTTTTACGTCCTCAATATCTCAGCTCGAGATGGTGGGAATCCTCCAAAGTTTGGATATCTTCAAGTCAACGTAAGCATTTTGGATGTTAATGACAATCCTCCAATATTTGACCAAAGTGATTTTTCGGTATCTTTAAATGAAAGTGTTCCGCCGGGAACAACTGTCCTCAAAGTTACGGCTACAGACAGCGACTTAGGTGATAATTGTAAAATTACGTATGAAGTGACAGATACAGAGAAACAATTCGCAGTTGACCCTGAATCTGGAGTAATTACTACTGCTAAAAAGTTAAATTGTCCTAAATATTGCAGCAATACGACTTGTAATATGACATGTGTTCTGACAGTTATAGCAAAAGACCACGGTGTACCACGTCAAGATGCAAGAACGTACGTTACAGTCAATTTAATTGATGCCAATGATCATGATCCTGTTATAACTTTCACCTATGTACCTCCAACGGCAAACTATGCTACTGTTGATGAGAATGCTAAAAATGGATCACTTGTAGCAGCAATTACAGTGACTGATCAAGATGCAGGATTAAATGGTATAACGACTATACGTATAGTAGCTGGTAATGAGCTAAACCATTTTAGGCTAGAAAACTCTTCCAGTGTTTATATTGTTCATGTAAATGGAATTTTAGATAGAGAAGAAATAAGTAAATACAACCTGACCGTAGTTGCTACAGACAAAGGATCGCCTCCTCGAACGTCAACATCTTTTTTAGTAATCCATGTAAATGACGTGAATGATCATGAACCTGTATTTGAAAAATCGGAATACTCAGCAATATTAACAGAACTTTCCCCCGTTGGAACATATGTGGCCAGCATTACTGCAACAGATGAAGATACAGGAGTTAACGCTGAAATATTTTATGATTTTTATGATGGAAATCAACATCGATGGTTTTTTATAGATCATTTGACAGGATTAGTAACTACTAAATCATTTCTTGATCGTGAAGTCCAAGGAACAGTGGAATTAAACGTTTCTGCTAGAGATGGAGGGCCAAACCCGAAATGGGCATACACAAGACTTAAAATAACTATCTTAGATGAAAACGACGAAGCACCAAGTTTTCCACAAGTACAAATTAATGCAACCATTCTAGAAAATGTAAAGCCGATTAAAGATATTCTAGTTTTGACAGCATCTGACTATGACCAAGGAACGAATGGTTCAGTTTCATATTATCTCTCGACAAGTATCGAAAGAAAGTATCCAAACACTTTTACATTAGATCCTATTACTGGACAATTGAGTGCAATAATTGAACTTGACAGAGAAAAAATATCTTTTTATGAGTTGCTTGTAATTGCAAAAGATCAAGGTTTTCCTCCTCAATCATCTACAGCTACCATAATTTTGAAAGTTTTGGACGTGAATGACAATGATCCGGTGTTTTACCCTCAACGTTATATAGAAAGTATTAGTGAAGATGTATCACCTGGATCGACCGTACTGCAGGTAAAAGCACTAGATGTTGACGAAGGAGAAAATGCTCGAGTTATGTATAAACTTGAAAGTGGTGGAAATAGCTACTTTGAAATTGAACCATGGACTGGAAATGTAGTACTACAGAAAAGTTTTCGCAAAGCTCCAGATAGTGTGTATTCATTAAGAATTTCTTGCAAAGATAAGGGAAACAGAAAAGCATCAAAAGATGCTATTGTGGAAATAGTGAAAACATCTCAACGTAAGAATTTGCAATTTGACGGTTATAATGGATACACTTTCAAGTTGGTGGAAGATGAAGGTACTTCAAGATCTAATTTTGGAAGATTTGTTGGCAAAATTAGTGCCAGAATTTCTAGTGACACAATCTCATATTACATTTTAGAAGGTGATCCAAAGCATGTGTTCAAAATTGATGAAAAAACTGGAATTATCACCACAGATAGTAATGTTGATCGTGAAGATAAAATGACATACCATTTGAAAATAATGGCTAAAACTGGAGTCGCGTTTGGATTTACTACTGTGAACATTTCAGTATTAGATGTAAATGATAACTATCCTATATTCATGGAAGACAAAGATGAAATTCATGTCCCGGAAAACATGGCTGTTGGACAAGAAATTTATTTTGCAAGAGCAACGGACCGTGATTCTGGATCTAATAGAACAGTATTTTATTCATTAAGCTATAATACTGAAAACAATTTTCGAGTATCAGAAACCACGGGAGTACTTTATTTAAATAGACCTATATCAAGTGAACCTGGAAGTTCATTGTTTATTGAAGTGACGGCAACTGACAATGGAACTCCGCCTTTGGCTACTAAACATCCTATTACAGTTATTGTAGATGATGTCAATGATCATACGCCTGTCTTTGATCACACATCTTATGAAACTTCATTACTTGAATCAACTTTAGTGAACACCAGGTTTTTTGCCGTTTCTGCTTCTGATGCTGATTTAGATTCAAATGGCAGAATTTCTTACTACATAGAAGAAGGAAATACAGATGCTAAATTTGGCATATTCCCAGATGGTTATTTGTATGTAAAAAGTTCTTTGGATAGAGAAGAAAAAGATTACTATTCCTTAACTATTATAGCAACAGATAGCGGTAAACCACCAAGATCATCCCAAGTTCCAGTTGTTATACATGTTTTGGATGAAAATGACAATAGCCCACAGTTTACTAACACCACATTTATTTTTAAAATCAAGGAAAATGAACCTTCAGATACTTTTGTGGGAAAATTAACAGCCACAGACAGAGACATAGGCAGAAATGCTGAATTAACTTTTTCTTTACCCATCGCACAAAATGATTTCAGAATCGATTCAAGAAACGGCTTCATAAAGACATTAAAATCGTTTGACAGAGAAAGTTTGGCACAAAACACAGGTCAAAATTATATAACGCTAACTGTAACTGTCAGCGACAATGGGAAAATAAAACTAACAGATTCTGTAAGAGTGACAATATACATAACAGATGCCAACGATAATCCTCCTATATTTGGGAGGACACCCTACAAAGTTGAGGTTTCTGAAGGAGCAGCAGTAGGAGCTTCTATAATGAGAGTACATTCAACGGATGCTGATGAAGGTCTCAATGGTGATATATATTATAAACTTATTGGAGGAGACGATAATGAACAGTTTGCTCTTGATGAAGCTACAGGTCAGTTACTTATTAATAAACATTTAGACCGAGAAACTGTTGATAGATACCAACTTACGGTAATAGCTCATGATTCCGGACAAACCGTTCAGTTATCTGCTACTGCGAAAATTTCAGTAATCGTCTTAGATGAAAATGACAATGCTCCAGAGTTTACTCAAACACAGTTGAATGTTTCTGTTTTGGAAACTGAACCAGTGAATAAAAAGATAATACAGTTCCATGCAACAGATGCTGATCTTGGAATTAACCGTGAGCTTCAATACTCTATAACTTCCGGCAATAGAAAAGATACATTTTTCATAGACAGTTACTCAGGAGAATTGTTTTTGCACAAACAGCTAGATTATGAAGATTTAACCTCATACACATTGAATGTGACGGCTACTGATAATGGCAATCCTAGCTTGTATTCAAGTATTTCATTTGTCGTAAATGTAATTGATGCCAACGATAATGCGCCAATATTTACAAACACAGCAATCGTTCGTCAAATCAGAGAAGGTATTCCGAAACATACTCCAATAGTAACAGTCACTGCAGAAGACCCAGATTCAGGGCTGAATGGCAAAGTTTATTACTCTATCACACACCAAGAGCCTAATGATAGTAAGCGGCATTTCGCCATAAACAACGTTACTGGGGTCATACATACATTATTGCCTATTGATAGAGAAAGCATTGACACGTTTAGAATAACTGTGGTCGCATATGATAAAGCTGAGACTCCTTCTGCTAGATTATCTGCGGAGAAATTAGTAACTGTGATCGTTGAAGATATAAACGACAATGCTCCAATTTTCGTTTCAATGAATGCAGCAGTAATTAATTCAGAAAGGATGGGAAGGAGTGCAGGCCGTGGAATATTTATAATGAACGTTTTGGCTCGTGATCTGGATTCAGGAACGAATGGACTGGTCACATATAAACTCATACACGGTGGGAATGATTTATTCGATTTGCATAGAAGCAACGGGGCGTTGACTTTACGGTACCCTCCGACGGCTCCCGAGGCAAGATGGAACCTTGTCATAAAGGCTACAGATGAGGCTGTGCTGAGTGAACAAAAAAGCACAGAAACTTACGTTAGCGTTATAATGGGAGGCACCGAATTAGAGGGTGTAACATGGACAAATGTTAGGTCCGTTTCTGTTGCTGAAAACGAGCCTATAGGAACAGCTGTGTTAAACTTGACAAACAATTACAAATCGGGCTTGGAATATTACATAGTGAATGTGACTGGTGACGGTAAACAAGTGGACAGGCTATTTGATATAGATTCGTCATTGGGAATCTTATCCACGGCAGTGTCGTTGGATCGAGAGGCTGGCGTTGAGCGGTACGAGGTGGAGATATGTGCGGTATCTTCAGGAACGCCACTGAAAACTGCCACAACAAAGGTAAGTAGCTTTTATATTGACAGCTCCACAGCTCAACATAATAATTTTTCTGGCGTTTAAATAGTCGATAATGAACTTTCCGACTGCAAAGTACAGCCATAAGGTGCAGCAGAGCTAGTATTGTTTAAAATAATAAATTGAAAGAGCTTATCGTGAAACGTTGACAGTGTACTAACCACAGTTAGCATTTAATCGGACAATCCAATTAACTGGCACAATTGTCGGCAGAAGACAAAACATCGGCACCATACCGTTGTTAAAATAAAAATAAATTGAAACGAATGCTCGTTAGTGTATGTCGGCCGGCGCAGTCTAATCTGGGGCTCTAAATTACGATAAGTCTCTCGCAAACGATATCAGAACACTCGTTCTGAAACCCCAAAGATTATGTATGTATGTATTCATGCAGAACATAACTTTGTCTGCTTTGTATCATCACTTCATTATAACTAACACGCGTATTCTTTAACTTATCTACGTATTTTATGAATCCTTTAGAAAGAAGTATGAAATTTTTTTTTGTTGGAAAATCTGTTTATGATTACGACCGTTTGAGAGTTACCGAAATAAATTGATGTTATACTTAACATGGGTTCAACAACGTTATTGTATATAATGCATTCCTAATTCATTTTGGTTTTGGCTTGATTTCACACTACAAAAATAGAACCAAATTCTAAATAATATTTTTAATTTAATTTTATGTGCACAATATTGTAGAGTTAAACAAAACCACCTTAAAACTGTATAAACTCATGTGAAGTATAACTTAAGCATGAGACCAAAAAGCCATTTGAGCTGCAAGATTTAACTGTGGTTTTATTTGTCTCCATGGAATAAAAGTCTACCTAAAACTGGTCTTGTGCTCGTAAAAGACTTCTTCGCATTACGATGATCTTCACCTCTGACGAATAAACGTTGAACTTGAGCCGCACAAAGTACCCAAGGTAGGTTATAAGCTGTTAACCTGAGGTAGCTAGCACACTTAACTAAAAAGAAATAATAATTCGCCAAATGCACGCATCACCTACAAATACTTTTAATACTCAATGCATAAAATAGGCACATTTTGAATGAGAGTTTTTACCTTATAGAATAACTCAGGCAGGTGTCTTTTTTAAAATATTAGAAGTTGTATTATTATTCTATGACAGGTAAACAATTCAATGATAGTGGTTGATATTAGACTATATTAATTATTGCAAACATATTTTTGTTACATTGCATGGTAAGATTTCTAAACTAAATTATAATAATAACAACAATCACATACATAGATCCTGGACCCTAACTAGGATTCCCTGTATCTAGGGACCCAGGAACTACGAGGACCATCGTCTCACAAGACCTAGACACAGAACAATGTATTTGCACATTTTTGTCATGAGCAAAAATACTTGTCCTGTTGCTGGAATCGAACCGTAATACTCTTTCCATTAGGACAGGAGGAACAAGCGTATTGTAAAATAGGATTAGACATAAACTCGAAAGAGTCAGCGTTCTGAACGCATTTCCGTCGACCAAATATGTTTAGGCAATTGATCATAATAATCATTATAGTTAGTAAAATTGTTTTTTATTTCACAATACTGTGCTAAGACAGTGATCTATTCTAAGCTTCGAGTCATGACAAATACGATTAATTCAAACAGTATAACATCAATTAATTTAACTATGCATGGTTGAATTGACCAATGATATACCTACGCAGAACGTGGTTTTAATTTTTTTATCGACTGTAGCGGATTTGGCAAAGGCGGTTTTTTGTTGAAACAAAACACCGATTCATGTCAGTCGTATCTTTGTTTATTCATGCTTACATTTCTCTGGGGAACATGTAGCAACTGAGCTGAACTTATTAACGTTAGAAAAAGCCCAATTAGGTGTGAGACTAGGTATATAGCATGGCGTCATTGCCATCATCTGCCAGTCCATAAAACTGCTCGAGTTATACCACGTTGACACCACCGTTATGTTTAACCGCCGTCCAAAACGGCTCGCATACCACACTTGCTGTAAAAGTTTTTAAAACTGAGAGAAATAATAAAAGCGTTAAGCGGTGTTCACACGGCACGACATTAATAGTATTTTTTTATTGTTGTCTATATGACATATTTTATCCGTAGGTATCATCGTAGGTCTGCTTTTTGTAAGTGTTAGAGATTGATGTGAAATAAAACTTGACTGTACCTACTTTCTTTATTATAATTTTTTTTATAAATAATTAATTGTGATACAAGAGTGCCTTGTTCTATTGAAATCAGACCTACATTAGTCTCCAAAACCATGGATAATTAAAATTAATTATTTAAATAATTGAATTGCAAACTGTTTGATTTGATCTACATTTTATACTTAATCAAAATATATGTTTTAAATGTTGTGATATCGATATACCCACATTTAGTTGAGAAGATTTTAGATTATAATTTAAGTGTGGTTTACACTACACACTTTAAAATCCATTTCACGATTTGATTGTGCTGTAAAAGTAATTACTTAATAATAAAAAATGTAAAAGTAAAGTGGCCAGCAAATAATCGAGCCCTGACTGAGACACCCTGTACACCGCTCAATATCAAAGATATGCATAAACATAAGTCAGGTACTGAGCAAGTCACTGATGCTTTAGCCATCAACTTTATGCCGTACACTATATCTATATTTAATGGTGTTACGATAATATAAATGTCGCAACTCGCAACGTGTGTAAACTACCTTAAAGAGAGAAATAATAAAAGTGTATTAGCTTGAAACTCGCTTATTTGAATATACCAATCGAATCGAATATCTTACTTAATAGACGTGAACCGATTGGCCGCTGCAAGTGAGAACTGTCACCTTTACTACTCAATATATTGCCATAAAAATGTATTTTTTATCAACATTTTACTTCGTAATGGTCGCAATCTCGTTATTTCGAACTGTTGATTTACACTCAATTAGGATTCGGTTTCATTTTATTATTCGCTGCATCTCATTTACCGTAATAAAATTAGTTTGGACCCTGCGAAACGCCGATTTTCAAAATCAATGTGGTAAGTAATATGATTTTTTAATACAAACTCCCTATACATTTATTATGATCATATATTAATCGAGTACGTAATATCATATTTCGCGAATAACTATCGACCTCTCAATGAAAACCTTTATTGATCAGTATACTCGATATTTTAAAAAAGCAACTTAGAAATACCTGTGACGAAAACGATATACTTAAGCAACATTCATCATCATCGTCACCATCATCAACAGCCTGAAGACTGAACTAACCTAAGTGAATGTCCAGGGAATGGGTCGCAGTATTCTCCTCGGTATTGATGATAATATAATCTATAACGACCCCCAGTCCCCGGCAGCTCTGCTATCCCGTGGCTATGGTAGCGGCCACGGTAACGGCAGAGCAAGGGGTGCTAACCGGAAGACGAAGCGTAGGCCGGCCCCCCACTCGGTAGACCGACGATTTAGGGAAAGCTGCGGAAAGCCAATGGATGCAGGGGCGAGTAGCCGCTCAAAGTGGCGCTCTCTGGGATAGGCCTATGTTCAGCAGTGGACGTCTTCAAGCTGTTGATGATAAACAACATTAATCGTCTTAATTTCATACTGAAAGTATAAAAGTGTAGGGGTGGAGTATCTTCAATGCCTGGTAGACTGACAACGTAAAAAGATTTTTATATTATTTTTACAGTAAACCAATGAATAGATATGATAGACCCACTGATATAGAAAGCAAAAGAAGTATAAGGTTTTGATTGCATTGAGTACATCCATGTTATGTATGAGTTCACGATTCACGAGCAATTAGTAATTTTATCTATACACATCTAATAAGTATTTACATCTATACGTATAATAAAACTGTAACTGGCATAAATAAGTCCATTGAATATTTTTTGAAAATTTTGGTTGTATTACACTTTGTCATCGATATAGAAGTGTAAACAACTTTTTTTTGTTCGTCCGTCTGTCTGTCATTTTGAACACGCATCACGCTGAAACTACTGAACGTATTTCGCTGTTTGGTATAGTTATAGCTCATTTTTCAGAATAACATTTAGGATACTTTATGTTTTCTAAAAAAAGTGCGGGTTGCACGAAGCAATAGGAAGGTAATTTTTATGTAAGATTTTTTGTTTGTATATTATTTTTTTTATTTATACTCATCCTGTCGAAGGGAAGATCATTTTCCCCTATCTTTTTCCCTTTCGCTGCCCTCTTACCCATAATCAGGGCTAGCACATAAAACTAATTAACCCGTGCGAAGCCAGGGCGGGTCAACTAGTTTAAAAATAAATGCGTTGCTCTATGCATCATTCGGTTTATTGGAACATACGCCATAATATTAACGATCAAATGAAATAATGAGGGTTATAGGCGTTTTTATCCAATCAAACTACTTGCTATTCTAGGTAAACGATATTATATGAGCAAAAGACTCTAATATAGATAGCGATGTTGAATGCCTGAAGCTGTGTCATTATCAGTTTAAATACTATATTAATAAAATGAATCGCCTTTGTTGAGCGTGTGATATTAAAAGCCTGTGACTGTGAAGTTTAACGTGAACGTTATTGCACTAACGTTCACGTTAAACTTCACGGCCTCATATAATACCTTCTCCCATTGAGAAAAAGGGTTTTGACAGATAGACAGACAGATCAGACAGAGAAATATACAACGTGATCACAAAATTGTTCCGTTTTCTCAAACGGGTACTGGATTCTCTTAACGTAATTTGATTTTTACGCGAATTATAATGCTACTCATGATGGTTCGAATCCTGTCGACCAATAACTTTTTCAAGCTGTTTTTATGAGCAGAAACTGCACTCGCTATAACAACAGTGAAGAAAAAATCATGCTGGGAAGAAGTAGATTAATGATCCGCTAAAAGTGTGCTGAAATAATTATAGCAACTGGCACTAGAAAAAAAAAAAAAAATTGGTCCAGTCCTAATCGTTAAAACGGCGGTCCCATGATATCATAAAACTATCGGCATACTTAGGTTCTATAGCTTAGTTTCTAAGATTGTAAATAGAACTTCCGTAAACCTTATTAAAAGGGTAGACAGGGGGAGATAGACTGCCGAATACGTATATCCCCGTAGTTGAAGCAGGAGCAACTTGCTGTAGAAGCTGAGCTATATCAACCAACACCGAAAGCGCATTAAGGTGCCTGCTGCATTCCCGAACTGATTTATGCAACTTACGACCGCCAGCGCGCGGGCATCGACACTCGTCCTAATGAACGTACACGTTACGTTATACGTTATGCTGTGAAGTCTGTGAAATGGTTTTCGTTATTTCAGTCGAAACAAATAGCTTTAGCTTTAACTAATAGCCTTGTGATCATTTAACAACACGAACAGGGAGTTAACTATTACTATTTAGACACTGATGCTATGAAAGTCTCCGAAATTATCTGTTGTTATCACACAATAATTTGCAGTATGCTTACATTGACCAACAAAGCATTGTAATAGTAAAAACTTACAACGGTAAGTGAAGTGACCAATTAAGACGTTATTAAGGTGTAGATACCTAATAGTTAAAGATTTCAGTAAAATTGTAGTGTAATAATCAAACTAGGTTACCAAAATAATGACGATGCGAAGGTAACTTAACCAATTTAGTGTCACGCATAGACATATTATACTCTATGGTGTCGCGTTTGATCAACACATTTGGCAATTTAGCAAACAAATTTTCAATACACATGGCACTATACATATTTACCTACTTACTTTATACCTGTGATATCATCAGTTTTGACTTACAGCAAAAAAATATTACTTCATCTTCATTTAGAGCTAATCATTCGTAAAGACCCACATTATCTGCAATTGCATGGGTAATGAAATGTGAAAAGTCACAGAATTCGATAAATTCCATCAACGCTTGAAGGGCGTTGTCCAAAATTGCCGAATTACCGGCAACGCCAGACGTTTTAACGTATTATCGTTTCTCTTTTTTATCAATGAATTTATTGGTGGCCGAGTCGAACCTACCGATTGGGTCGAGACTTTAAATGTTAAATCAACGTTTGTTTTAACCTGTTACCCCGTCTCTAAATGCGTTTGGAGAGGTATTGATAACGTGTTTGGGTGGCACGGACTGTATAGTCTTATCGTAAAAGAACTCTGGTTTTCCAAAAAGTTTTCTATAATCTCCGAAATGCATTAAGCAAGTCATTTCCGACTGTTGATAACGATTTACATACCAGCCAGCATGAGTAATGCGCTCTGCAAAATTAATCTTTCCTTGATTATACAATAAAAAAACAGCCACACAAATCGTCATATACCTACACAAATTAAAAATATGTATCCAAATGAGGACATCCTCTTTTATAAGTTGGTTAATACATAACCACTGTCTATCTTGTTATTTTTTTCAATAGAAGGCCACTTCTACAACTTATATGAATCAATAGCTAACACTAATAAAAACTAGGTTTTATGCATAGACCTAAGTTTAACAAAAGCTCTAGGTTTGTGGTTTTATGAGACATCATTTCTTCCAGCATCGCGTTTCCATAGATATAGGTACGCTTTCAAAGTTACACTGGTGGCGCCGATCAAATATTAGCTTAGACATAAATTGAAGGTAGGTATACTGATTCGTTGCGCCGAATAAATATCAGCATTTTGGTCCCGCGTCGCATCGGCAAGGCTCTCATGAAATTTGGAAAACGCGATGACCTCCAGATCCCCACGGACCCAAGGTAAAACTTAACACCTAACGGCTCAATATTAGTAACCACTACCAAGATAGTTATTTGTTTTCTTGATATGCGACATACTAGTAAATCATGAGTGGGAGGAGCTTTTTTAGAGTTCAACCTCTTCTTTTTCTCTGTGGCTAAGTCTAGCTCGTGGAGCTTAAATAACACCAGATTAACCAGATTTTCAGCAAGTAGGTAATAAATAAAAGTCGATAGGTATATTGTGATTTGATTTACGTCGCTGGTTAGTTTATTAGCCATTGCGAATAACATTTTCAAACGTTTCCTTTTATTGCAATGTTTTACTGGCCATTACGTGTTTTATGTATTTTTGTATCCTTGTTTTTTTATTTTATTTTAAGAAGGCACTTTTGATTTTTGTTTATTATTCAATGGAAACTATAAAAACTTGACGCAGTCTTCCTTTTATAGTATAAAAAAAGCTTCTAATTGGATGCTTCAGAAGCTTCAACATGTTTAGTCTGAATGATGACTCGGTGACGCAGTAAAGATCGGTATAGCTATAGACCAACAATAGCCCAGTAAAATAACAAGTAATATTTACATCTAGGTAGTTTTTAGCATATTTAAGAGGACTGTCCTGGTATATGAAAATGTTATTGCCATCGCTCTGCTCTCCACATGTATGACAGAGACAATAGAGCCTAAATCGGAGTTTTCTATTCTACATTGTGCCGGATTGCTTACACCTGATGTGGGGAAGAGAACTTTTTTTATTCAAACTCGTATTTTAATGGGCTTGTTATAATTATAATATTTTGACATATTTGACATTAAGCACTGTGTAAGTTTGTTTAATTATGCTTGCTTCGAATGTACAATAATTTAATTTTTATTATTTTTAAATACATTATCTAGTTTTACTACTATTCTTACTTAATTGTGTATATTATACTTGTACTTATCTGTTTTTTGTGAGTGTTGAATAAATATTTTTTCTTTCTTTCTTTCTTTCTTTTTTGACTTGTAAAAGTGCTAAAAATAGCATATTTGCAATAAAAAGTTTTGATTTGATTTGATTAAGATAATTACAAACATTTACATATAACGTAAGCTAACTACTACAATAATAAAAACTAAACTAAACTAAACTAAGTATAAACTATAAGTATAACATATAAGTATAAACTAAACTATACCTAAAAACTTTAAAACTAAAATATAAAACTAAAAATAATAATCTAAAGAAATCTTGAACTATCTATAGACCGGCAAAGGTCTATAGATAGTTCAAGCAATCCGTGGAATCTGGCAACGTGCCCATAATGCTGGCAGCGTTACCCCGCTGTATAGCGAGGCTGATCCTTTGACCAAAGTAGATGCCAGCATTATGGTCACGTGCCGACTCAACTAAATATAAACTAAAATTCCTACTTAAATATAATATATGGCTAAACCATGGCATTGGTCAGCAGCAGCATTCTGCTCGGTACATTAAAATCATCTGCGATCACCAAGCTGCCTGCCAATGCCAAGTGTGGTGATTATGGCAAACCCCCCTCCCATGATAAGCGTCCAAAGTGGCGTTGAATGGGGGAGGTCTCTGTTCAGCAGTGAAATTTCCGGCTGTTATGTGCTAGTTAAAAATAAATATGATACATAAAGTTAGAGTGAAAACTAAAAAAAAATAATCTTGGAATGAAGTGTAAACACATACAGATACAGATACAGATTCTGATAAATAATAATTTACAAGTCATTGCGTAGGTCTAATTAATTATAATTAAAATTATTTAATATTACATAAATGTATGTGTAATAATTTGTATATTTTGCAATATAATTATGTTTAATTTTAATTTTAACGTTAACGTTAAAATTTGTTCAGCATAAACTCGGACACCGAGTAATACGCTTTACTTGTTAACAACATTTTTAACTTGCTCTTAAATAATGTTTGTGGAGGCTGCATTTTTTATCTCCTCGGGTAAGTGGTTATAGAATACTTATAGGTTGTCTTGTCTACAATCGTATTTAAACAATCTGTGCAAGTTAGTCAAAATAATTAAGGTTGCATTTAATACTAATAATATATCCGTCTTTTAAATTGCCGTCTATTTGACACGAACAGCAACAGGTTTAAAATGTTTTCGATCAACCTAAACTTAGGTCCTAAAGCCTTTAAAATTGGCCCAACTTTTGGATTTATTGTAAAAATGGTAAAATACCAAAACTGTTTCTGATGATTTTAGTAATAAATCAGTTTTATAGATATAATCTTACTTAAATCCGTGATAAATTTTAGAACTATTTAATTTCACAATATTAT
This sequence comes from Ennomos quercinarius, assembly GCA_910589525.2. Lineage (NCBI taxonomy): Eukaryota > Metazoa > Arthropoda > Insecta > Lepidoptera > Geometridae > Ennomos > Ennomos quercinarius. The sequence continues at coordinate 10,393,311 of OU342493.1, forward strand.
GATATAGTGATAAAAACTTAATTCTCAAAAATATTATGCTGGTATTCATAATTAATTATACCTACTTACATTAAAATGTTAGTAAAAGTTACATTATGTACCTATATCAACATAGATTAAAATATATACAATTTAGTTTTCAATTGAAATAAACTCTGGTGACTACCACTTCTATTTCAAAATCAACTTAAATAAACTCTCCATACATCTTCTTACTAATATAATTAGACTAGTAATTAGACTTATTATTTAGGCGTTAACTTTTTAACAGATTTTTTTAAAGTTTTTTATCTTTTGTGAAAATATTAGCAATAATCACAACATACTAGATTGTTTCTTGGCAGTTCTTCGACTTAGACCGCTTTCAAATCGTTGTTGAACAAACCAGCTAACCGTGACCTTCCCTGCCTTCCGGAGGAGTTCCTCTTCGCAGACCTCAGCGGGGACACTGCTCGAGCTGTCACAGGCCCATTTTAATTGGACAGTTTACATGTGTGCATTCATGTGATGTCTAACCGGTTCGACTGTGGCTTTCTACGTCATACAGCGGTGTTATATAGGGATGGTTATGAGAACGTATGTGTGTACTTTATAAATTCGAACTTGTATCTACGAAGTTTATTATGATTTGTGTATCATTGACGAAGGCGTGATGGGAGTTTAACTCCAGCGAACTTGTACCTGTCCTCTTTATTTTGTTTATAACTTCACTGCGCTTACTTAGGGATGTAGTTAATATTATGTAGAGCAGGAATATAACTCTCTTATAGTGGATCGCTAAACATGTTTCACCTTGTTCATGCTATCTTCAGTGGCTTTATTATAAGTACTTCGTCATCCAATAAAGCTTAATATGAACGGCATCATGGTAAATATTTGCAGAACCGTTAAGATGCAAAACAGATAAAATAAAGTTGTTAGGTATTTTAGTCTGTACCAAATTCATTGATTATGCATGGAATTTTAATTTGAATGGTAACGAAATTGCAACTTATTTTACGTTGGTTGAATAATTTAGAACAGAAATGTCTACCTGATTGAGAATGAACTGATTGAGGTTTGACATTATTCATTACCAGGGTATTGTAAAACGGTAGGTAGAGTCGTTAAAGTCAAAGTAACCCATCCTTCATCGATATTTTTGCCAAATTTTGAACACACCCATGGCTTTGTCTGCATTTAACTTACGACCTATTTTTGGGTGATGTAGACTGTCTGTGATCTACCTGTTGAAGTAAGTATCAAATACATTCAGATTATTAAGCTATTTAAATTCAAACATCCACCAACCCATTACCATAGACCTTAATAATTTATATTTATAATAAAAATTAACAGTATTGAGAGTTAGTTAAGAACTTTTTTTGAAATACTTACATAAGATCATTTTAAATGCAGTTATAAGTACCCACATTACTTAAAAATAAGGACCTATTCATTGCTTATTATTACACAAATGACTAGATGTATCTGAGTGCAAGTCTTGCCCTTTACTTTGTTATAGATGCTGCTTTTACAAAATTATTCGTAGTTGCAAGGTTTTCGTCGTCAATATTTGATGCATTGGTTTAGTGTCTATACTTAGCCATTATATGCAAAATACCTTTCATTTCATCTTCTTCGATAATGAAAGATCCAATTTCAGGTGATTTAACTATTTATTTAGTAATTATCATTCTCCTGGTGTTCGTTTTGGCAAAAACACACAGAGACCCGATTTGAGAGCTCTAGTTTGCAAATTCTGTGTCGTAACGTAACGTAAGTCTCCAAACTAAATTATACCCCACTAAATTCATCTTGTACTTCAACAATGTCAAACAAACAGATTTTCGATGTTTACCTTTAAAGCAGTTAAAAAAAATGAATCTGATTTTTATTAAAAAAGGCTTCAAGAAAGGATCGAATATCTCCGGAGTTTTATATTACATCGACAAAATATTGTTACCAAAATAAGGTTCATCATTTTTCTAAACTACTACAAATTATTTCATAATTTTAAATAAATGCTCTTATTTATATCAATAAATGAATCTAGATATATTTGGCCAAACCGACGGACACTGCGCACCGCTCGCCCATTAGCGAGCTCAGTACTGCGCACGTGGTACTGAGCTCGCCAACATGTAAAAGCAGCTTTGAATCCTAAACGTTGAATCTGTGATAGCTTTTAATTTTACATTACACCGGCACCTGTAACTTAAAGGCCACAAACCTTACGCCTCCGCGACGTTTTGATGCAAAATTGATTTTCTGATACTATCTACCCTGAGGGAGTGCTGGGTAAATAAATACTTTAAGATAATCTCCGCAGATCTGAGACAGGCCTGTATTAGTGGCCGGTTGGGATATTATTGCATTTTAATTCTTCTCCGGACACACCTTAGTCGCTTTACGATTTGATATGATTTAGTGTGTTATTGTACGTGCCACGATGCCAGCTCTCTCAGCCTTCGCATCGCATAAGTCAAATAAATTTCGGAAAGGATGGAATGAGCGTGGTTGGATGATCTTGATATCGCACTCAATGTTACTAATACATTACAATTAGGGCTACGCGTTTTGACATTTCGCTTTGTGTATTATGCGGTCTCACACTCACGTGTACGGCTCTTTTTATTTTGACTTGTGTAATTCGAATGATAAATCACATGCTTTTGGCTACGTGACATAAGCTTTTAACGGTAAATAAGTAGTTAAGTACATTAAAAATATGCAGGAAACATTTTATATTCTATGCCTTGCTCATAAGTTAAGCACTTTCTTCAAATGGTTTACAATGTTTTCCGCGGATAATTTAATAAGTAGGTAAATAATATCATGTTATGACATCTAAAGATATAGGGGCTTATTTATTTACTACGTACTAGAGAAGCTATTCAAAGCACAAATAGTTGTCATTTTTTGTATAATTAATCTAAAATCCGCTACAGCGCTTTACGAGATTAAATCGTCTACCCAACGATCACAACACGCAGCGCTAGTGCCATGGCACATTCGGATCATAATTTTTACTGTTATTCACTGCTGCACGTGCACTCGCTTTGAGAGCTGAGCATCGTATGAGCAAGAAGATGCTCATTGGCATATTTGCAGTGGTTGACAATGCAAGTTAGAGATGTCCTGTCTGGTGTATACATAGAAGTCTTTGGTTTGAAGTATATGTATTATTATTTAAACCTATACATTTGGTTGTGTAATGGTGCTTTTATATTAATAAAAGTTTTCTAAGCGCTTCGTATAGTGAATAACGAAATTAATAAAGTGGGTAATGGTCCTCGCAGTTCCTGGGTCCCTAGGTACCTACAGGGGATCCTAGTTAGTGTGAGGATCTAAGTATTTGATCGTTGGGCGTTATTTATTATTTACTAAATGAATACATACGACATAACATACTTACATTAACAAACACACAATATTATATAAATATTACATACTATATTATAATAAATTTTACATACATATAACTAAAGATATAGGTAAATATACCTATCTAAATAGGTACTTACTATAAATAAACATCATACCGTGTGATCCCAGCCGTGTGAGAATAGGACCACCTCATCTCTTTCCATGGATTCCGTAAAAGCCAAAGGGATACATACCTAGACACACCTACAAGGATATACAGCTACAGAATCGGCAGCAGCATTCTCCTCGGTACATTAAAATCTTCTGCGATCACCAAGCAGACTGCCAAGCGTGGTGATTATGGCAAACTCCTCTATGAAAAGTATTCAAAGTGGTATTTTATGGGGTAGGCCTATTGTGTTCAGCAGCAGATGTCTTCCAGCTGTTGATGTGATCAATGCAAAAACAGTTGTGCTCGCGAGGTCTACAGTTCACAGAAGTACTGGTATAAAATGTAAGCAATATGGTGAGACGCACTGATTCTCGCCTTCCGAGGCAGAATCTCGTTTAGAACACCGATAAAAGTTGTAAAATGCAAATGGTGCTAGTGAAATGTTAAGAATCTTACGCCCACGCCTCGCTTTAGCACCGTTATTTTATTCACTTTGGTATTTTCACACAACTTCGGTATATATTTCCAAGGGATTTCGTTAATCATTATATACCAAAGAGAAGAGCAGTTCTCCCTCTACAATTTTCTCATACATTGTTAGTCTGTGCAAACACCATGGAATTTAATATTGGTGAAATGTTCACCCGTGGCGCGTGCCGTATCACAATTGCGCCTTACGGTCGTAGACAAATATCGTGAAGTTTTACCTTTCCTCATGAAGCTTATCCCATAAAAAACTTGGCGTCTTCAACACTCAAGCCTCATACTCATTTTACAAGCTAAACCTATCGTTCTTGCGGTATATTTCAGCGCATAAATCATAGGCGAGTGAAGGTAGAGACAATAGAGAACAGACGGCTACATTTCATCCACTAATTGTAGGGGCGCGATGGCCGACTGTCGATGATCAAGCGCCCCGAACGGCAGCTAAACGCCATTTTGTAACCAGGGATGGGGACGATCATATCGATATTAATTTTTCAATATCGATGGAATACCTATTAAATATAATAAATATAAAAACCTTATCAATAGTGTAAAATGTTGATTCATATTTATTGTGATATTAAATTTAAATACTAATTTTATTTTTTATAATTATTTGTAGTACATGCTGCACTCCACTGTCTATATGGCGTTAATTATGTATCTGATGATTAATTATAATATATTCCACATGAACTATACCCCATATCACCATCTATACCATTTACTAGGATATAAAATGTAAAATTATGAACTATTAAATTATTATCCGTTCAAGTAATTTTTTGAGTAGCCAATCCTTGTTTTTTTTATATCGAAAATGTATGCTATTATCAATGACCGTATTTTTTTTACATAATTAAACAGATCTTTTAGCCCCAGATCTCTTAATCTTTAATGGGCATAAATAAAAACAACACCAGAAAACGATTAAATCAAATAAAGCGCCGCTGCATGCTTCAAACAGCAATACTTATAAAAACAATAGTTCAGGTCTGTGACCTAATGGTGCTAACTCAAACCTTACCTGACCAAACACAAATAATATTGTCTACTAAATAATATGTATTAACATACAGCCACACATGCACATCACTAGCCGGAGGAAGCCAGCCGTAAAAATATTTAATTTGGTTAGTGCGTAACCTATAATTAAATAACTTACATAGTTATTCATGACCTGGCAGCCTCCGTATATTCAATTTTCAATTGGTTTTAGTGATACAATGTTCACAAATAATAAGGATCGACCGAGTGTTAACGTTCTCAGCTTGAGCTTTTTAATAAAAGCCAACAACGTCTAAAACGAGACATTGCTAGTAAAAATTAGGTCATAAAAAAGTAGTAAAGATAAGAATTTGAGTGTTCTAAGTCTAAGGGAATAGTATCAAAACGTACTGTCCTTGACTATTTCTAAATACTTTGGTGTTGTTTAAAAAAGGCCGCTTTCCAATCAAAGCGGTCTTTTTTAGACAACACCAAAATATTATATTTAAACAACACTAAACAGAATACAATCAAGTGTCACAAAAGGGTGGTCTTATATTGATAAGACCGTCTTTTGTGACACTTGATTGTAAAATATAAGACCACCCTTTTGTGACACTAGATTGTAAAATTCTGTTTTGTAGTTTTTTTTACCAGATTTTTGTAACAATGACATTTAAGGTGGAACGTTTCACTAGCGCGGCAAATTCAAATTTTCTTGCGTTCTTTTGCCAATAATAGCTTAATTACTCAACGTGATTACATGAAAACTAATTTTGCGCAAATAAATATAATGTATTAATAAATTATAATTAAAACTATCTCCTAGATATCATTGGTTTAGCGACAATATGGCAATAAACAATTTTCTTCTTAGTTTTTCAGTCTATTGCCATTTATCGCTAAACCAATGATAAGTAGGTGATACTTTTAATTATAATTTATTAATACATTATATTTATTTGCGCTAAATTAGTTTTCATGTAATCACGTTGAGTAATTAAGCTATTATTGGCAAAAGAACGCAAGAAAATTTGAATTTGCCGCGTTAGTGAAACGTTCCACCTTAAATGAATCTTTCATCTATTCGATTATTTTCAATGATACTTGTCTTTCTTTGCTCTTTAGTTTTTAATGTGATAGTTCTGCAGTATTTTTATTTGCGCAAAATAAAAACTGATTTTCCTTGAATAGATAAGTTTAAAAAAGTATAACCTATATAACAAGGCGTTCAGTTCAACTCGCGTCAGTTTTGTCTTAATTAGAAATTAATCTTTCATTGAATCTTCGGTACGTACACCGGGAGCAAAGTAGACCTTTACAATACACAGCAGAACCACTGCACAACCAATTAAGAATACAGGTTTAAAACAAGTGTGAGAACTTATTCCGCCAAACAAACAGCTTGCTCTTCCCCCATGTAATACTAATAGGCCTATTCAATATATTTAATTCACTTAAGGAAAGGGGACTACACTCTTTTGTTCCGTTTTTAAAGAATGCGAAGACTTGAATGAAGGATACGATTTATTGAGGAACCATCTCATGCGCGAGGTTAACGACATTGTGGAGTTTGCTACGATCTGAATTAATTTAGGTTCTCCATTGGGTTGGGTTGGCTTTGGTAACTCAGGTACATACACAAAGTAACTTTTTCAGTGACTTGACTAAAAATTAAAGTGATAAAAAATACACCTTTCATAGATCATAAAAAAGTTAGAATACAAAGAGGGCTGAAAAGCTGAGGATTTTCCAAATTCTTGTTTCTTATTTTGTTTAAAGGTAAGTTCTTTATTTTTTGGCTTTAGTTTAAATTTTATGGCATGGTTTATGTGTATTGAAGATGTATGACGTCATTTCCGGCTGCGGTGAATAGTCAACAAATTGTATGGGACGCTTACTCGAAGGCAAAAAAGATCCTTTTACGTAGTACAAACAAATGGTGTGTACCAAGAATTGCCGTCTTTTACAAATTCTTATCTTTTCTTCATTTTACATTGTAAGTATGAGTGCTTTCTACAAATAAATCACAACAGCTTCTGATAATGCACGATCCATGGTCATGCGTATCAGCAGTCCTTTTTGCAGTATTTTTATAAGGCATTTACTGTATTCTATAATCAAACTTCTACAACCATTCGCTATAGCTAGCACTGCACACTACAAAAGCTTTTTGGACTGTATACTGGCTGCACTAAAAATACTCAAACCTACTACCAGTAAGTAGCATGCGCAACATGCTGGCAGCATTGTTCCGTTGAATTTCAATGCTAATCAACATTTTCAATTTTTCACTGTCATACTTAGTTTACATTTATAAAAGCTGTCAATAACTTATATCATTATACAGATGTATCAGACAGCCCGCAGTTTCATCTGTGGTTCTTCCACCTTTATTAGTTCATTCATCTCTATAGTATAAAATAAAGACACCCATGAAATTTCAAGTTTCTATGTCTAGTGGTATCAGCGGTACGGTGTATGTACATCATCATCATCATCATCAGCCTGAAGACGTCCACTGCTGAATTAAGGCCTCCCCCAATGAGCGCCACTACATATACATAGATAGATACAATATACAATATTACAATTAAATTATTATCTCAACCATCACAAAATTCATGGTATCTATTAGAAACAAAAATTTATAAACTCGGACTGCGTCAGTAAATTAGAAGGACGTTTATGGCATACTTTTATTTGAGCTATAAATATACGACGGGCCCTAAATCAACATAATATATAATTGTGTATTAAATTCTAACAGAAAACTTAATGAGATATTGCTATTGGAAATTCTCTGGCAAGAAAAGATTTAAACATCAGAAAAGAGCACTTGAGTTTAAATAAGATCTGAAAATAATGGAGATGTTGCTGAGTTATAGTACAATTACTTTCATTGTGCATATTGTGTGCATAATATGGGGCTACCTTACATATTTTGGTAGTTATTTAACAAAAAAAGCCTTTTATTGCTAAAAGCAAACTTTTCTGTGATTTTTATTTAAAAAACGGTGCTTATAGAGTCAAATAGAAGATTGACGCTCATTTTGCTACAAAACGCGACTGCAAGTGTATAGATAAGATAAGAAATAAGATAAGATAATATAAGATATAAGAATAAGATCTGCGAGCTTATGAGCAATACTAACCTTGCAGGCCATTAATGGGATTACTATTCAACTTTAAATACTAATTGTCAATCTCTATTGAGTCTTGGGAATTAGGAATGACGGGAGCTATTAACACGCATTGATGACTCTTCATCAATGCGTGTTAATAACTCTCGCCATTCCTAATTCCTAAACCTGTGGGACATGTTAACTAGACTTTATGGCGACAATTTCTGACAAGTTTTAATAACTAAGGTGCATAATTTTTATCCGATGAATCCTAACGAGATGATAGACAATTATTCCTACGTTAATAAAGTAATCTTCTTATAGTTGTTGTTATTTTTTGTCGCGAACCGTGCGATCGTACAGTGCATAGCATACGCCTCACTCCGCTCGGTATTTGCCGCTCAGCCCTACGTAGCTCTCGGCTATAAAGGTGCGCCATAAAACGGGTCTCGTTTTATGACCATTTGACGAAGTTATATACGTTTTTGAAGCCGTTTCGTAGCCAGCCCGGCTATTGTGGCTGCATAACCACTCCGCTGACGTTTTGTACCATTCTTATTATTCTATAAGATTGCGCTATTGCAAACGAATGGATTTCAACTTCAATCACTTTGACGTATCTTTATTACATCTATTGTTTAGTAATGCCGTCGTCGGATAATCAGTTAAGGTTAATTCGTCCGGAATCGTGCTGGAGAGTATAGAAAGGGCGGGCTATCGCTGGAGAAATCTGCAATCTCGACAATGCGGTATCAATATTCATGCTTAAGGTCGCGACTCTTTACTATTTGCATAGCAGCGCAATGCATTCCCTCGGTTGCAACTGTTCTATTGTTTTATGATCTAAATGACCACGCGATATAAGGCCGGTCACGATAAGCTTGTAATAATGTACATCAGGACGCATGTTCATGAGAGTCGATACTGATAGGAGAGCTATAATAGATCACATATTGAGCTTTACTCCGAGCTAATCTTACACAACGAATGATACAAAAGTTAATGATTTCATAACCACGAAGATCCGTTGATTGTTATGCTGGAGCTGAATAAACTGACCGTGAAACTATTATTGTTTTAGTGTCAATTATAGCCTAGCACCGAACGCTTTGGAATCAAGTGTAGTAGGCAGCACAATAGCGAGCCAAGTGCAGATAATTCCATTGTATCAAATAGTTTAATGATAGTAAAATGTTTTTTTGTTTGATTTTAGGTAAGGGCCGATGGGATACCGTCTGTACTAATAATTTCATTATTCATAATTTCATTTCACATACCTCATTTTTAATAATGATGAAATATATAATGGTGGTTATTTATAAATAACTTTGTTCATAATAGTTACTTTTTATATTGATCTTTTCTTATACAATTTATTCAAATAATGTTTAAATTTATAAAATTTTATGTTATAATATTAATGTTAAGAATTTATTTATCATACTTTTTTTTATTATAAATATCATTACTTATAATTTCATAATAATCAGCATTCATAATTATATGGTTTATAATGTTTTTTTCATATTTTTTAGTTAACATAATAATAATTTTGAGGTAGTTTCATTACATAGATATGCATGTATACCCTAAAGATACTAAGATATTAGTCTAAGGCAAAGTCATAAATAGGTGCGACGACGAGCGAAGCGAGGAGGAGCGTTAGGTTAACTGTGACCACACGACGCACGAGCCGAGCGAGCGAAGCGAAGCGTAGCGAGCGTGCCGCGGCAGCGGCCGGCGAAGTGCCAGAAGTCACTCATGCTTATATAAAAAATTACAGAAACCATCTATATTAAGTTTCAGATAACCTCTATTTGATTTAAACAAAGTTCACCAACAACACCAAAATCAACATAACATGAGAAAATATAAGTTATTTTACAATTACCTACAGTCCACACGTTAATTTTGATTGTTTTGACTGGATAAAGTGCCTGCATAGATTGAAGAACAAATTGGCTTGCCGTAATACGTTTTTATAACTGATTATTAAGATATATATAACAATCAACAGTTCCAGTCACATAATTTACAGTATTATTGATATTTTGTTTTATGATTTAAGTTAGTTATGGTAAAAGAACATTATAAATTTGTACTGTTATGGCATATACGCCTTATGAGTTTCATTCTTATAAATTTGGATTATTATTAATTTTGATTTATAATAAAGAAAATTAGATGTAGTCAAAGTATAATAAATCACATTATGTGAAATGATGATTATAAGTAACATTTTTATTTGTAACAAAATTATGATAAACGATTTTATAAGTTTCGACAGTGAACCAGGGCCGATAAATCTGCCAGTCACGCACACAGGTGTATATATCTCTAGATACGATGGTAGGTGAGTGCTCTGATTTTTAATAATTTGTGATGTGGTGCCCGAAGCTTTCATATTTTATCTATTGTAGCCTTAAAATTGTATTTAAGGATACTTTTAATAAAACCATATGTGTAAAAGTTGGAACAAACCAGCGCGGGCGCGACCCCATCCCAGGCTTTGCAGGCGGCGCGGCGGCCGGCGCCCACCACGCACGTTGAATGGTTTTTTTTAATGTTTAACTAGGTTAGCGTCTAACTAGCGTTTGACAACAATCTCACCTGATGGGAAGTGATGATGCGGTCGAAGGTTTAGCACGCTTGTCTAGTAATAAACGCACGCAATCTATGGCAGCTAGCCGCGCGGGCGGCGGCCGGGCGGCGGCGGCGGCGCGCGGCGCTCTGACTTTTACGTTTAGGCTGGTTTGTTTCAACCTTTCCAGCTTTATATTACGTAGAGGTATTTCAATGGTTTTATTTATCTTATGAGATTCTAAAGTGCGTTTGGATCAATAAAAATGACAACTAGAAATGAACGAAGTATACTCACTAAGCCATTTTGATAGCGGGTCTACGCCGTAATAAATTAAGTTTAATGATCACTAAAATAAAATAAATTGGAAAATCCAACGCTTCGGTGTAAGTACAAATAAATAAAAACCGTTTCCTCTCACAAATACTGGTAAGTGCATTTATTTAGTAGTGTCAAAGTACATTATATGTGGCATGGCTTAAGTGTTAAAGTATAAACAAACCATTGTATATTTTAGCATGTGAACCAATTGGACCCTAAATCATACCTTGTAGTCATTGTGGACGACAGGTAGGTAGTCGTAAAATGTAGTGGTTTTAATAAAAAGATTACCAGCTGAAGAAATCAAATTAACACAGAAGGGTTTGTTTACCAGTTTACCATTTACAAAGGATAAATATATTTTTTGTTGATTTAATGACTATGTAGTAAAATATTTATATTCATTACAATAATAATTGTATGATTTTCTAATCCCTAATTATTAACAGTAGTAATCATTAGTGATTTGACAATCTTGTCTTAGGATGAACCATAAAATAGAGTTGGAATGCATAGTGCTCTTACTAAACTATATAATAAATTAAAAAAACCAGAACGAGATAAAAAAAGGAGACAAATTCAGATGACGCTGTACGAAACTTTCTTGACGCCTTTCTCTCAAACGGCATTTTTTTTCTCGGGAATTTGTATTGCGATTTGATTACTTGACATCGAGAATTGCAGAAACTAGATATTTAATGTTTGTAAAATAAGCTATATAAAATCGCGTGAAAAAATCACGTGCCATCACCATAACAATAACAGTTATACTACGCACATGAAAAAGTTACAAAACAATCCTAGTTCACTGTTCAATCCTTAAACGAGCAATGATGTAAATACTTAACAGAACATTAACAAGGATCGCCGGCGTAACCACGCGATAACCCGACGACCCGACGACGACGACGCAGCGGCTTTTAATGAAAACGTAAAGCTTATTACAGCTTATCACGCCGCAATCGTATTATTGGTTAGTTATGGAGGTATGTTGTAGAGTGAGTGTGGCTTAGTGGTAGCCATTTCGACTTTCAAACCGACGTACCTGGTTCTAATCCCACTCGACCACCAATCCCCTCAGATCTGCACCAATGACTTTTCAAGTTATGTGCGGGATTTCCGTTTGATACAACGGAACATTGTAAGGAAAGGCTTCTTCAAGAATCACAAAATTTGAGTGCGGCATCCACCAACACGCAGCGTAGGCCAGCCCCCCACTAACCGCGGGGAGCCGATGGATGCAGGAAGCAAGCAACCGCTCAAAGTGACGCTCTATGGCGAAGACCTATATTCTGAAGTGGATGGACATCTTCAGGCTATTTATTGATGATGATGATCCACCAACCCAGTGCGGCCAGCGTGGAGCTGTGGCCTATATTCCCTTCCTGTGAGAAAGCCCGTGACGAGCTATTCGTTCGCCTGATGATAAGCGTCATGGCTGCCCGTAACAGATTGCAGTATCACTCGAAACTATAAATTAATATAGTTTTGCGTGACACTGCACTGCGCACGTCATCCTGAGACTACACACAGTCTAGTAATAAGATTACTAGACTGTGTCATCAGATCATAAAGTCTCATTTGCCCAGTAATTTCACTAGCTGTAATGCCTTTCAAACCGGGACACAGTAGTGCTTGCACACTACTGTTCGGCGGCAGGATAACTGGCAAGCGGTGGTACCTACCTAAACGAACTTTGCAGAAAAGTTCTTCCACCTATTATAATATTATTATTATAGTTGTAGTTGCTATCCAACGTCATATTATGTTATAAGTTACCGTAACTTGGTAGTTGGTTTTATGCTGGCTGGGAGTAAACGTGTGTAATGGACATTTAGCGTTTATTGTCGAGCATTACAGTTGTGAGATTGTGCGTCACAAACTCGAAAATGAACAGGAGGTTAGCGAGTAACGAGAAATGAAATTTGAAGTGTGGGAAGAGTTTAAGTTAACATTTTTTGAAGCGACTACCTCTTATATGATAGTAATTTAAACAATTTATTTTTAATTGTATTTTAATGTGTAAAGGTGTTTTAGTACTGTCCTCGAATTTGAATTCAGTGACAATTCAGGGACAGCATGAGGGGACAACCCTAATTATGTGTCTGTTATTGACCGAGCGAGCAAAGCGAGCGAAGCTTCTGCTTCAACTCACAAAATATGCTTGGATGTTTCCGGATATATTTTGGTATTTGCGTACAGGTCATACTTTTCAATATTGACGAAACTTGGTAATACAGATATTCATAGATATTTTTTTTATTTAACAATCAAAAAAATACGATAGCTTATGTTTGGCAAAATATACCTTAAACCTAGGTTAGCTTTGTCCAGACATATGGTTCTCGACAACTATTAACTAAGTATCTGACTTGAGTACCAGTCCTACAGCTTTTGACGTCGGCTTACGAACAGCTAGGCGATCATGTAACTTGATTGCAATTTGGAACTCATAGAAAACCAAAAATGTATGGATTTGCCAGTTTCAATATACAGTATATGTGCATAGTTACTGCAGAAATTTTCAAATCCGCAATGAAATTTCTTCTGTCTGATTACCCCGCAGGACCAGCCCCTCTCTTTCCATAGGTGCAATGCCGTAAGATAAGAACCGCCTAAGGGAATATCTAGGGAATGGTCAGCAGCATTCTTCTAGGTCTGGATTATAATCTACTGTGTTCACCGCCTCCCAAGAGTGGTGGTTATGGCAACACCCCACCCCATAATTAGGGAACACAGCAGGAGCAGCAGCACGCAAAAGGCTGATTATGTGTTGTGATGTAATTAATAATTACTTACATCTAAAGATTACAAAATAGTTTGTACTCCTGAGGTCTACTGTTCGTAGAACTACTAGTTAAAAAAATATTACAAATAAATGACAAACCAATGTATATAATACTTAAATATACGATAAACTGCCAAAAGTTAAACATTGTTTTGTATTTTCTACATATTACAATCATAATGCCAATACTGCACTTACCTATCGTAGATTATTAAATAATTCACAAACAGAACATATTTTTTCGTCACTGCATTAAATATACGCCAATTTCAACATGACAATAAATTGATTCCTGACAAACCCATCAAGTTAATAAAGCTACTCATTTATATGCCATATTGTGACCTTCACCAACGAAGCCGCGGGCGTCGTGTTTTTTCATGAATTGTTCATAAATATAGCCACTGCACTATTATTCTCATATCTGAATTTTAATTACCTATGTGTATTAAAAACATATTGCTTGGCTGTCGTTTATGTATGCTGTGGACTAATATACGAGTTTTCAACTTGTTTTTGTTAAAATTTCTTAAAACAAGCGTATACCCCCTCTTGTCCATACAAAAAGTGCCACCGCTTTTTCACCTCTAAATGTTATCCGATTTTGATGATTTTTTATATGTTGTCTATCCAGAAAAAACTATGCTTGTACGTCTTTTTTTTAGTTAAGACAATACCTCCGTATTTTCTTTGTTTCCCTTCATATTTATAGCCACCTAAAGTTACGAATTTTTGGCGTAAAAGTTATGACGAAAAAAAGTAGTTGTAATAGAACACGAAACATATTTTCTGAAAAATCAAGACGCACAAGCATATATTATGATCTATCCAAACGATTGACATCAAAATCAAAAGATTTTATGAAGTTTTAGAGGGTGAAAACCGTTGGCGCCCGAAATGCTAAAATGTAGGTAAATTCACTCATGGATGGGTTCTATGATCTCTATCATACGTGTGAAGAGCAGAGCGATGGCAATAACATTTTCAAAAACCAGAAGGGCTCTCTTAAGCTTTCTAATAACAAGATTGATGATAATTTTCTTTGCTAGTCATTATTTAAGGGCCTTATATTAATGAGCGCGTAACGCGCTTTGGATTATTTAGTCTAATTTTTGTCTTTTTCCGTCACTGGAATATACAACTTGATAGAAAAAGACAAGTAGGTAATTAATTCAAAACTACAATGTAAGGCCGCTAGAGTTTATACAACATTAAAAGTGCTAAGTTGCTTCTATTTAAAGTGCATAACTTCTACAAGAATTCGTGTATTATTAAAATTACAAGCAGTGGATATCTCACTCAATGCATCATGGAAGATATGCTCTAAACAAAACGTCATTTTAAACATTCTAAGCCGTTTGTATTAATATTATCGCCTAGGTATTTGCTTGAATGCTGACATTTCCATCTGGCAGAGAGCAAAGGCTATCTGCCATGTAAAGGCAGTATCAAGGATCAACTCACGAGATATCTACAGTTTTGTCATTTACTGCAACCTTATTTACGATCAATATCTTCTGTGATTCATAATGGCAATGCTATTAAGTTTGAGTAGCAGTGTTTGACTAACTTTTCATATCCGTATTGTTCAGAATAGTAGGCATTGACATTTTTACTTACTAATAGGTACATTTTAAGGATTAAAAATTCTAGGTACCAAATAGTACTAATTTATTTATTTATACATACATATTCATGTCCTTGGGTGAACATGACAGTTTCCCAATTCGTTCACCGAGGACTCAAAAAACATAGCACACATATTATATCTAATTTACGACATAATTGTCATTCTATTACTATTTATATACCTACCAATATTTACCAGCAAAACAAACATTACAACTATCTAACAAAAATTAAAAAAAATACCGTTTCTTAAATTAAGTAAACAATTTCTCAATGAACGCCATTGCCACCCTGTGAAATTCCTGTGGCGTGCATTGAAATAAATCTAAATTTTGGTGTTGATTCACCACAGCGTTGAGCAGGCAAAGTGCTCGTGGGAGAGGCGATTGGTACCCCAACTCACCCCTGAGTACCAGCCCTCCAAATAGGTCATGCCTCCTAAATCTGATGTAATTGTCCGGGGCCGCTAAGGCTATATTATCTCTAGTAGCGATGGATTATTCCTACGGCTTGCAAATATATTTAGCACATATTCCAATAGAGCAACGATCCGCCTCACTTCAAGAGTGTTGTATCCTACCATTCCCAGTATGAACTTATTTGGATATTAATAGATGATCTGCAAGATATTTTCCCTTCTTGTGCACTTTATACTCAGAAATTGCATAATTTTTGTATTTGCTGCTTTACTTATACACCTAAAACAGAATCTATGGATGCACACAACTTACAATACGATCCATGTTAACCTGACAATCCTAATAGTAAACTATAAAATACAATATTTCTCTTGTGCTCATAACATTTCACATCAACAAGAAATTGATAGGACGTCTTAAGCATTGATTGTAAAGTTTATAAAGTTAGGATGTAAATTTATGTTTTCTAACTTATGTCTATCATGAAGACACCTCATTGCGCATAATACTAGACACATTTTGTTCTGGACCTTTCACGTAATATTCTCCTTTAAATCATACTCAGTAAAGATGAGGATGTTTAATACACCTTTTAATTGATATGTTACGTGCTGAGTTATAGTACCTGATCTCTGGCCGGCGTGTACCTCAGGCAATTCTATTGGGCAATTTATTTATATTGATTCCCATACAATTTCCTATCTATGTATAGATAACTCCAGACTACTTTATGTGCTCGCACTAAAAGGCTTACGGACGTTACCATAAATTTAATGAATGAAATGACTAACGCTTATTGTATTTATAATGGGGTCCGTGTTCAGCTTTTTAGATTTATTTTTCGGTCATAATTGGTTGTAATAATTGTGATTTTACATCTATTTTACATTCAGATGTTTATTCCCATGAACATTTCACATTTTATTTTTTAAGAAACGCCCAATTTGTTATTTGTAGGAATAGATAAGTAAGTGAGCAACTTTTCATGTACATAATCTTTTACCATGGGCTTTACCATGTAAACGGTTGTACTTTATTTTCATTATAGCCTTAGCTTAGTCACAGATAATATAATACCTAGGCTTAGTGTATAATAGTTCTTGTTATAACGAAGCGCCACGAGCTAATTCTAGGCTTATATCATGGTCTACAAGAAATGAGCTTACCGCATACCAGTAGGTGATCTACCTGCTAGTGAAAACGTAAAAACATTACCACCTCCCGAGAGCTCTTCATACTTAGCCGTAATTAATTAAAACAGGATAGTTGGCAACCAAACTTACTAGTTTTTATCGAGCGCGCATTACGTCAGGTTCATCGAATGTTGGCCGACTGCTACTGGGCAATGGGCATGCCATCTGGGCGGTTCATATATGACAAATTATGTCTTAAAAGTATATTGGGCAGATTTTTCCATATTTTCGTAATTCGGTTATTTTAAGATTTTGTTACGAATAAACACATAGGTACTATTTTAAAGCCGTTACAATCATGATAATTCAAAAATGTTTAATGTCTTTAGAAACTAAGATAAAAACATCAAAAACCCATTTAACTATCAATTTACAAACGATATAACAAAATCGGCTATTCAACACGTTTTTGTTTCACATTTAGACGAGAGATTTATGGTAGTTCGTCTGTCTGGCTTTAAGGTCAGCCTGTCACAGCCATAATTTTAGAGAAGTGTCAAATTACGAAAAGTCGCAACGTGGACATCTTTGGAGATATTCTAAAAATATTACAAAATTATGCGGATGCATACGAATACGCGTTATCTAGCGGTCGAGAATGCCAATAGCGTGAGAACCTGCCGTGGTCACTGCCAAATTATTCAGAATACGTTCGATCCACGTCCTTGGTGCGTGACTGGTAACTAAATCAGCAGGCAATACCGAAGAACACAGTATTATATTGCTTTGCACGTAGGTACTCGCAACCGACACTACCTATTATCTATAAAAATGCTATATCTCGATCTAGACTGTATGCAAATTGACTATTATTTAGCTGGCTTTCTATCCCCAAAGATTGTTGAGTGAAACCGCAGAAGAAGTAATATTTGAAACCACCTAGGTATTTTTGTTCTTAGATTAATATAGAACCCGCCTCGCACCAAAACTCAAATGAAAATGATTTCGGTACTCAAGTTAGCAAGATGTATCATCCTTATGTATAAAATCGTTAACTTTCATTCAGATATCTGATGCTTTCATAACGTCAAACCACCTACGTATCGTATATTGTTCGACGTTAAAACACTTACTCGTAAATTATTTCCATTATATTAATTAAGTTTTTTAAAATATAAATAATGGTCTCACGACTGAATGCGGTAGAGACGAGACGGGTAGAGCACGTGAATCGCAGTTAAACGATTAAGACGAATAAGCCGTATCGAATTCGATTATGGTTCGGTTTCGTCGATTCGAGCTTCCGATGACAGTATCGAGAATGCGATTTGAGATTTCAAGAGGTCGATGTGTACGTATAATTAGAGGTGCGGAAGCTGGGTAGTTAGTGTGAGGGGCGGGTTGTCCTCGTAACGATAAATCATAAGTGTGCGCAGGCGCTGCTGGGCGGACGATAGGCGGGGCGAGTGATTTTTAAACGGTTTTTTGAGTTTCAAGATGGCCAATGCAAGAGTAATTCGGGCATCCTTTTCTGGCGCCTTGAAATGGCGACACTTTTTCATTAATTAGGACAACCATGATTACGCCTAATTTTCCGGACAACGAACCTGACAAGTTGCTATGCAAAAAGCGGTCTTGCTAAAAGGTTGGCTCATTTTTCTGTACACGAGTTGTTTCCATGTGCTGAAACTTTGTTGAGACCCGAAAGACCCGTATGTGTCCATTTCTAGTGCATGAATTATGGAGAAACATCAATTTCGAGAAAAAGGTTGATGAGTTTTCTTGCAGCGTTGTCGCCCTAATATGACTAATTAATACCCCCGACGACGGACGCGGGCACAGGTTCGCTCCGGCCTGCATTCGTGCTTGCATTCTGGTTTTTGTATGGTCGCGTCTCTATTGTTCTCTGCCGGATCACAAGATGTTTGCCCTTAATTCCTTCTCACTGCTGCATGAGCTCTGAATACTGATTGATGTGAAGGGTTAGTGACATAGTCTTATGATGAATAGGTAACGTGTAGGTCTTTGTAATTATTATAACTACACGTGTAATATAACTTTTCAGTTACGTTTTTAGATGTCATCTACAATTTATACGACTGTGTTATCGTAGCTTTTTACTTAATCCTTCTTACTAATAAACATCGTGTAGAGCTTAGCCGGGAACGCGAAAAAGTACTCGTTGCATTGTTATTATTTAAAATTTATGCTTTTCCCAGTGATAATGCTTAAAACTGGTGGCATTTTACTCATTAAGTGCTGAATTACGAGCATGAGTGTGGGCAAGTAATATAATAGCACCAACGTGGTTTTTCGTGTTGCTTCCAAAATTCCATAGAAGCCTCTAGTAAAGTTGCCACCACTTTACTAGGGCGTGACTTAGACTGGACCATGGCTACCCGGGCTGTGACTAAGACTTGACTTTACGTGAAATATTCCATAATACGATGAAAAATTACAATACTTGACACCGGCTAAATAAATATGTGTGGGGCAAAACATATAAGGAAAAAAAAGAAGAAAAACATCGTCTAGCAAAGGAATAGTTATTTAGTGTTTTTGTTTCTTTCTATCAAGTTTGAAATATAACAAGAGAAATAAAACAAAAGAAAACACTGAGTAGCTTTTCCATGATTTACTTTTGTTAGGTATTATTTAAAAAAGTGATGAATGTTTTCTACTCAAATATATAAAACTTAATCAAGAATATAGCGAATAAGTTGTATACTGATATGATCAGACAAGTAGCTGGTAGCATTGCTCTGTTTATAGCACAATGTGTGAGAATACCAGACACTGTGTTTGTTAAGGTCATTTATTTCTTGACTGATGGATCCCACGCATCTATAACACGCTGTTTTTATTGAGCTCCTTCATAGTGGAACCATATTCCAAGACAATGTTATTTGTTGGTTACATAAGTGCTTTAGTTTAGCGTCTAGTAGAGCCTTTGGACTTTAGATGTACGCAAATCGTAAACACTACCGGAAAAACTCTGCATGAAGAGAACAAACTTACATTGTAATAGGCCTGCTATATATTAATATTTGACGTTTAGCACTTTGTAGTGTTACCTATAATTATTATGCTTAAATCTACAATACTAAATTTAATTTTAATATTTTAAGTACCTAATATCATTTTGACTCGTAAAAGTGCTAAAGATAGCCTATTTGCAATATTTTTTTTGACGTTTGAGTTTATAATATAAGTAGTAGATGAAGCTTTTAGTATAAGAAAGTTATTACTTTATCTAGCCGTGAAGTGTTTTAAATTACTATAGCGTTGTTGTGTGTCTGGAAACTTCGTATAATATATTATAGTTCCGTTTTGATGAAAATGACGAGTATTGAGACTGTCACACTATTTTAAGATTTTGAAAAATTGACGTTTTCTTTCTTATTATATCTGAATAACTCAAAAATAAACAAATCAAAGTTGTTCTGAATATCTCAAATAATAATCATGGTAAAAAGTGTTAACTTCGCATAGTATCATCGCCTACGCAATGATCATTAAAAGTGTTGTACGCGTCTTTAAATGGATTGGGACGTGTCAAAATAAATATTCATGCACATAATAGAGTCACAAAACATGATATTATTTGAAATGTTTGATGATATTTAAAATAACTACCAACGATCACCTCGGGGGCGTTACTATCTACATATTTATACCAGATACATTTGAAAACCAGTTCCTTCTCGCCACTCGATTCTAACAAGAATTCGGACTTATACAAAAATAAATACTGTCCAAGTAACATGAGAAAGGTAAAAATCATCATATTAAGCTTTTGTCCATCAATTTTGGGCTAAAATTGGTTGTGGATAAGATACATTTTTGTGTAAAGATCGGTACAGTTGTTAGTTCAGAATAAAATTAGAAATGAAAAGCTATATAGCTGTATTTATTATGACATCCGACAATAAAGTACAAAATTGATTTTATCGAGGTTTACCGACATGCATAGTTTAAATTTCTACACAGCTCTGTTAACCTGTTGTTATGGAGTAATTACTTACATTTAATTTTTAGTTTAATTCAAACTTTACCTACTTATTAATATGTTACTTTACGTTATAATAATTAGAAAAATCTATACTTGTAATAAAACTGTAACAGGTCCAATTCTGTACATTGAAGATACTTTGAAAATTTTTTTTAGAGGGCTCTCTATTATTGATCGATACTGAAACCATAACTATATTTTTTTCATTTTTGTCTCTCTATCTGTATCTTGGCTGAGCATCACGCCGAAATTAGTGAATGGATTCAAATAATTCTTGACATGATTTGAGTTCATATTACAAGGGTAGGCTATAGGATACAATGGTTCCCTCGGGAGAGGGGATGAAATTTAAAAATTTGTACTGAGTTGTAAATAATTATTAGTTTAGTTTCTTCCTTCTCTCCTTCTTTAAACTGAGATAAGGCGTAAAACTAATCAACCCGCGCGAAGCCGGGGCGGGTCAGCAGTTGCAAATAAGATGTGCAAAACTTTGGTCGTAGTTTTCGACTCGTGCATTATTTTTTTATATTCTAATATACTATACTTAATCATATTCATTAAATTACTATTTTTAGTGAAATTGATATTTTAAATGTTATGGAAACTGAAGATCAAATTAATTCTTGGTACGTTTAATTAAATGCTAATAGCCAATTATGCGCAGACCATTACATAGCTGTCACTTCACAGCACACTTTGCATTTAGTGGGAACTGTAAGGAATCTACCATTATGTTTTATCTTAATTAGGTAAAATAACCTGGATTTACTATCTGTATCCAACACGTTGGGACTTGGGACGTATACCTACCAAATACGTTGCAGTATACAGGTACGTCATAGTGGGATAAGTTCCAACTTAGGAGTTGTCAAATTTCAGTGCAGATGGACATCAAATGTGACATTAGTGAGATTAATATTTCAATGAAGATAATAACAATATTAAATTGCAAATTGGCTTTCAAGAGCGTAAAGCACAGTGCTAATGTTTACGACAATGGCCGGTCAAAGATAAGCGTAAGCTTTCGTCCGATGTCGCGCTGAGTAATAGTAGAGATAGTTGCTATCTCGAGTGCATGAAGGCCAAGAGTTTTTATGGACTCATCCAGCCTGTTTATAGGCGTCCGACACAATGCTGTTAATATGCCATGTACATTCATTAAATTGATTGCAAGGATTTCATTGAGACGTTTGCCATAAAACAAAAATACATTCTACGTACATAATAACAGCTACATTTATACTATATTCAAAGTAGACTTCAGTAATCATAGACTTCAGGAAGTGATATGCCTAGCTGAGGAATGAACTCAATTTAAGGAACATCAGACACAGATACAAGTGGCCCACTTTAACAGTAGGTACTTAATTAGTCATTTTTAGAGAATCTATGATATAAAACCTATACCTACAGGTATAAAAATGAAATGTTTTAAGAAATTTTAGAAATGCGTTTGAAATGTTGTCCATTATTAATTATTTTTAGAAAATGTTATGCCTCATTCAGAACAGAGTCGCAAAATATGGTCACAATAAATCATTTAACTCTAACTCGTACCGTGAGTCGTTCGTCATTTTATTCGTATATTTGCCGGGTAGTAAAATGCGGGCTATTTTAGTGTATGGTGGACAATGCCGGTGCTGCGGCCGAGCCGCCAAGCCACGAGGCGCGTACCGAGAAAAAAAAGAATAGCTTCAATAGTCCTCCACGGCCCACACGCCAGCCTATAGCCATGGCCACTCAATCGTTCGTGTTCCTCTATTGGGACTCAGAAAGCAGTAGAGTCGAAAGCCTTTTCAGAAACAATTTTTATTTATTTCTCTGGAACTTCAAATCTATTGGTAAGTAATAAAACGTCAAAGATAGCACTCGCGCTCTAGGTTAGCGATTCCAGCATCTTTATTCAAAATAGTAATGTAGTTCAATATAATTATAAAATTATAAAAACTATTTCCAGGATATAAATATGCGCTACAAAAATTTACTACTATAGTTATTTAGGTATATTTAATTTTTACTCCTTGGTATTGTTACTTGTTATTGTTTTGTATTGTTTTTTTTGTTTGTTTTGGTGTCCTCACTACGGGAACATATCTGTAAAACAAATAGTCATAAACTAACCGAAATGGAGAGATGAGCTTTGCTTTTGCGAAAGGTTACTAGGTATACAAGCTACAAGTAAAAAATAGGCAGCAAAAGTAAGTGCGTGAGTTAATATAATTCTAAGATTTACTTTTTTACTGAACTCAGAAATCTATTACAACAATAATTAATAAACGCGTTGATGTCTTTAGTACGCTCGAGTGGTTTATCTTTGATAATATTTATTCAACAATCTTTTATCTTAGTATTTCTAGTCTACATATTCTCTGTTCTATTTACTTCGAGCAATGACACAGCGTTAACTTTCAAGAGATACTTCGATTCTTTAGAAGTTAAGTTCGAGGTACGGCTGCGAGCTAACGAGTTAAGATTGACTTGAGAGCTGCTCAATACATAAACCTTATGCCTTAATGATTTATAAATAATATCTGATGAAGAAACAATAAACATTCAGACGTTAGTAAGAATTTGTTAAACTCATGCACCAGTGGGGACTTTTTATACACGACACGGGCTTTTTATGGTTTGGTTTTAATATTGTACCAATATTATAGGGGCACATTTTTATACCTTGTACGGGAAATCATTTCAACAGTTACGAATTACGAAAGATTTTGATGATATTGCACTTAAGGGCTTGTGCAAGGCCAGCGCGAATTCAAGCCAAAGCCACAGAATATATGTATAGTACTAGGCCAGAGCGGGGATGAGCCAGGGGCCGAGCGGCAGGGGCGGTCTAAGTTAAACTGGTTCCAACGCGCAATAGTTTAGGTAATTTATTATTACACTGAATATAAAGGGTATTTTAAAAATCCGCTATACATAAGCCCTCCATTATATTTAGTTCAACTACTACACAACGTTTCATGATCTTATTTAATGTATTCATTGAATAATCGCTGTTTATTTGTACGGTTTGGAGGTAACTTTGTAATTTATTTCTATCGAGAAAATTTTATCAATTCGTGTTTTCACTATACATTTGCAGTAGCATTAGTCCTGAACTTTACAATATATTAATTTCAAAGTCATTGTTGCAATATTGTTGACAGGACACTGCTTCAAGCTGAGCCGTTTTAAGCAATTTGGCGTTGTATTGGCTCTTAAGCAACGTAGTCAAAGAAACGCATATACTTATAAAAAGTTTTAAATTGTGATATTTATTTTACATGCTACAAAACGAAGTTTAAATGTATCCATGTTAAAGTTTTCTATTTATACTACTCGTGATCAAAAGTCAGCGTTACCGATGGAAAAGAAACCATTTAAATAATTAGAAATGTCGCTGTCTATCCGACCTTACGAGTCATGCTGTCCCATTTTTAACATCACTTAATTATTTAAGCCAGTCCTTAGTTACTTAAAAAACAAACATTTAAATTTGTTACGTGAGTCGGTAGGGCACGCCTACGCTGGCTGTAACCAATGTTTTCCATATTCAATTCAAATAGGGTCTACTGCATTTGAAGCGACTTATGTGTGTATTTCGTTCAAAAATTCTACAGCCATTATGTGATAACGATTGGTAAAATACACTTAAGTGGTATAGAACATTTAAATATAATATAACAATACCGCAGGCCATTTGAAACTCATTGGTTTTGATTTTAATGAACAAATGACTGTCTTATGTTTTACTTTGCAATTAATAACTCAAACAGTAACTTTTTGTATATCCGCTTTAACTGCGTGTTTTACACACATTACAAAATGTTTTTCTTGAAAGTAGATAGGTACTTACGAGTAGGTAGGTATCTACATGAAGTCTCTCTTAAAGTATTCTATTTGTTGTTTGAACAGTACAATGCCTACACGACATGCAACTCAACGCCTTTCAAGTCAGATTAAGTTAGGAAAGGCGCGTTATTAATAACAACCAATAACTTAACCACAGCTTGAAATATCGAAGTTACTTTTGCTTAAGCGACACTCATATATTATTTGACCTAAGAATGTGTTTCCGGATCGAGAAAGGTTTTGTCATTGGCTCTCAGACGAGGATATTCTGTTTTTCTATGCGAGAATTAGAATGTTAACTTGGAACATAAGTAGTTATTATGTTTCTTTTTGCCCACGCCTTTTATTGAACACTTAGTCCTGGTTTGCCTTTTAAGTGTTATATTTTAGAAATCGTGTGAATAATAATTAATTTTATTTTACATTTTGCAGTGAATATTAATGCATGATTAAGGTAAAGAATCGAAATGTATATAGCACTAAAATTTAATGCGCTTGTAAAATCAGTTTTGAACAAATATTTCGTGACAAGGGTCGTTTTAATTCTTTTCGAGCAACGCAAAGCGTGCTCCCAAAATATGTCTCAATACAAATTTATAGCAACGTATATTTATTCTCATTGGAGCTGTAATGTAATCAAAATTTAAAACTTTAAAAAAATTAATGGTGCTTTTATATTGTCAAGCCTTGTCAATAACTTTATTCTGTTGTGACAGTTCTTCGCTATTTTTAGTGACGACACTCTACTGGTAGTGCGGCTGGTATATTCGTTGCCAAAAAACGAATTTATCATTGTTTCGTTTTACTGACAATTAAACATTTTTATTTATGACAATAGATACATCAACGTCAAATTAAACTGTCTGCTAGAGAGCATTTCATCAGAAATCTCTAGAACAAGTGTATCGTAACAGGCTATTCCTATAGACATCTAATTTATAGCTGGCCCTACATTGAAATACATAGATTTAGCAAAATACTTTAGCCAGTAGAAACAGAGACTTGAAAACAAGTCGTAGACAAAGTGGAAACACACCTCGGAACACTTTGTATATTTCAATCTGGGAACGATGCTCTAGTCAAACGACCCGATTTATCTTGGAAACAAAAGCAAGTAGATTAAAGTATTTATAGCGTTGCCAACATATCGTCTGAGGCTGTTACCACTTTTATCTTTACCTCGCTTAATGCCTTGTTCAGTCTTGGAAAACCTTTTAAATGGTTCGCTCATCCCTCGAGCGACGAAAGCTCATATTGTGATACAAGTTTGCATGTTACGTTTTATTTTATCATAAGTTTTACTTGAGCTGTGAATACATTTTGCAAAGAAGATGCCGATGGCTGGAGCAATGTAGTTATTTCGCATCTCTGAATTTGTACGTTGTGTTTCATTCACAATTGCATGTTACTTAGGATTTTGTAGTCTACGAGCTTAGAGAGGAATTTAATTGTCTTAATTTTGTAATGAAAATGCAAAACATTTTGTAACATGTTCCGGTGAGTAAAGCAAAGATGGGTGTGGCTTTTATCTTTTGTTATGTTCTGAGCTATTTGTATGATTCGGTTTACAGGATTTATTGGTAATTTTTACGCTACAGTTGTCTAATATCTCGCACAAATTCCGAGGTTTTAATGTAAAAAAGTCAGTTAAATTACATTTGATAATTTATTTTAAATAGGTGTTACATTTGGGTCCTCTTAGAATATTTAATTTACTAATAGTGTTATTTGGGAATCAAAACCTGCAACACCGACATGCAGCTGGCAGACTAAAGGAACCCAAAGTTTAAATAAGTGCCCATATGACTCATGAGTTTTAAGCTCGGCCATATCTCCACCGTAGCCATTAAAACTTTACTGCCTGCTAGGCATTTGTGGAAAAAACGGACTCATGACATAAAATAAAAGTTTTTTGCTCACTCTGTCAAAAAGTTAAGTTTTAGAGATTAAATATCTGTTAGCTTGTCACCGTTTCATTGTTATTAGAATAAAGATGCATCAATTGAAATTATTATAAGTACACAATGTTGTTTTATAAACTCTAAAGAGAGTTATGTACATATTAATTAAGTGTAAACGTGGTTTGTAGATTATTAAGTATTCGGAAAAAGCATTTTACTTCTATTTCTTGTTCAAATACACACTTACTGTCGTTTTTTTTGTCTTTATAAAGATCTAAATATCAAACCGGAAACAAGCACTTACGCGGCAGACATGACATGGTACTCTTTTTTGGATCTTTTGGATGTCTTACTTGTGAGACAAGATAAAACATCTTGACAAGACCTTTGGTCTTATGCTTATTATCGATGTACCTAATTATCAATATATTGAAGAGGGAATTTTTCACAATGATTGAAAGGCGCTGAATTTTCGTATGCGACCAATCTATTGATTAATAAATACTTTTTGTTTTATTTATCTGTGTGAAAACTTATTTTTTATCATAAATAAAGTAGTTATAAACGCTATATAATTATAGTTTTATTCGCTTTGACTAAATCTCAAAGCTCACATTTCAAAAAAAATAACAATTTTAGATGCAAATAAGTTGTAAAATGTGGTTTTGATTTTGATCAAATCGGATTTAACTTAATTATTACGGTTATGATTTAATTTCAAGGTTTCTAACTAACAGATTGATTATCTTCTTTGCATAATTTATTTAAAAATTGATTGAACCGGTTGTGTTTTACTTTGTAATCGTTCTCACAGTGCCTACATAGGTATTGACAGAGAATCAATTTTCAAATGAGATTAGCTGATTGTACAAGGCGTTTAGCGCAGTACAAGGTTAAGTTAGGGTTGGCAACGATAATCTACCAGCACCCAATTACAGACTATTGTATGCTTTAAATTAGTACCTAGTAATAAAGCCTTAGCATAAAAAAATTTTTAGGCCTAAAACTTTATGCCCGCTATTAAAACCAAAAAGTGTGGAAAACGAAATGGTGAAAATATGAAGTTGATTCAACAAATACAGTGTGGGAGTAATAATGGAAAGTCCTAAACCAAAAATGGCATAAAATCATTTTGAGTTAATATATTATAGCGTACTAAACTCATTATCAAAGATCATCATCATCATCACCAACAGCCTGAAGACGTCCACTGCTGAACATTGGCCTCCCCCAGACAGCGCCACCTTGAGCGGCTTCTCGCCTCTTGCGGCTCCCCGCAGTTTCACCAGATCGTCAGTCCACCGAGTGCGAGTGAGTACCTATCAAAGATATGAGATATTAATTATGAGTAAGTTACAACCCTAACACAGTCATACTTCATAATGTTGAAGTAATAGGAGTCAGTAGATATAATTTAAAAGGCATTTGCTAATATTATTTAATAGCTCAGTTGCCTATAATTTGTGTGTATAGATTTATAGACTAGTAAGGCGCCGGCTCATGATTTGAATGGCGTGCTGTGATTGGCGCGCTCCGGGTGCGCAGGCGCGTGTATTTAGGTCACCACGTAGGTCTAGACTAGCAATATCTTTTGTAACCAAAACTATTCAGGGCTAATATCGCAATCATTATGGAATCGTGCTTGTTCATGTAGATACGTTTATTGACTTATCAACGGAGTATGAGGTTAAACGACTACTGTGGATATTATAATGGTCACTTGTGCAAAATCTGTAAAACGAATTAAACGAGATTCAAGTATAATATTTTACCTGTGGTTTTTCTTTTAAAACGTTTATTTTATTTATCGTATACGATACATGAGCGACGGTGGCCGAGCGGCAGCATGTGCACTTCGTAATCTTACGGCACCGGGTTCGATTCTCGGCCTTGCACCATATGACTTATCTAGTAAATTATGTGCAGTTTTCATTACCGGTAGTTAGAAGCCTGATAGAATCTGAAACCCTAGTCTAACCATTCCTGTTACTGGTTCCTTATGGGTTGCCAGGTCATCTGACCAGAATTCACGAGCGACTGCCATCTGGCAGTCGCTCGTGTAATTCAGGTAGCTCGCCGCTACAGGTTAGGAGCTAATCCCAATAATAAATGGGAAAATGCAAAGAGGATGATGATACAATACGTGTATATAGGTTGATATAGATTAAATCGTTCTTTTCTTATAACGATTCATTTTTATGTCGTCTTTTTAGACACCCTGTTCTTTGTTGCAATATAATACGCACACAGATGCGTTGAAATGAATTTGAATCAAGCACGGTAAATGCTGATCTGTCTCACGCTCAAATATTTCACACACAACAAAAGAAAATTTACTCTGTGCTCACAATTCACTTCTGATGCCAAACGTGGACAAAAGTCGGTCCTTTCCTATTCAGCGCTCTCCATTGTAACAATCTCGGGTCTTCACAAAAAACATAGCTTCATCCAGCGAAATGACTTACAAGCTGGTTAAAGCTTGTGATTTCAATGCCACGAACGTTTCAGTTAATCGTAAATTAGTATTACGCGCCAAATGCCAGATTCATTCCATCTAAAAGCCGTAAAATTTAAACTGGCATTTCTGGAAAAGTGCGAGAGACTGAAATAATCATAGGAGGTCTGAACACAATAGGTTTTGCTTGTCTCAGCTTGGAGGGCACGTATGCTCGTAAATACGACGTCCCTTATTATTAGCAGGCATTGTTCGCCAAGCGCTGTACAGTCGGCAACGTAGATAGGTACGCGCTTCGGGCGTCTCGCTCGCGTCCTCGACGTCATTCAGGCTACTTGCTAAATAGGAGCTTGGGAGCTTAAATGGACGCCTCGTAATTTATGTCTGAATTATGGGATTTCAGATAATTGTTTGAATCTCTCATGTATTATAAAATGCATTATTTATGAAGTAATTTATTGAGGAAACGCTTTGAATAAAGTTATTTATGCCCCGTGATTGTGTACTTTAAACGCAGCGTTTGGGATGATTTCTTGTTTCGGACGAAGATTTAACGCAGTTAGGTACTTCGAAGTTAGTGTGGACGAGTGTACGCTCTAGGTCTCCGTCGGACATTCGACACTCAGTTTAATATGCGGCTCGGGTCCCGCATTGCACAATTCAATCCTAAATAAACCCAACACCATAATTAGCTACGGCACTGATGAATTTATCGATCAACATTAAAACCTAATACACTGTAATTAATATTTTAATATCCCTATACTATTCATAAATGGCCCTTTTAATTAATATTCAAATCTCACCTGATGAAATTCGATGCGGTCAAAATGAACGTTATGATCTATTCATATACTTATTAATATTACCCAAGCAATTACCCTCTCACGTACTATTTCTGCTATTGATTTACATATTTTATAGAATAATACCTAATATGGCCACATAGGTATTCGTCTATAAAATAAAAATATAATAAAGGCGCGGCGTTGGTAATGAGTCCTAAATAATATGACTTCATTATTTTAAGACTATAAAAAATTTACCAAACTTGTAACATAACTGGAAAATAAGTTATCATTTTAATAGCTAAATATAAAATGCAGCAATCAGCAAACATCCCTATTTATACAGTTTGGGATCCTGTTTATGGTTCATAACACGCTAAGTCCAAGTAATATATTCTGTAGTGCCTTCCATCCATAGTCCATATTGTTAGTACCTACTACTGATATTTTATAATGTAAGATCAATATATGCACATGTGGAAACAGAAATAAATGAATACGAATTATGAATGTTAAAACAAAACTAAATATAAATGTCGCAACCATGGCGTTTAGATATTAGCTGTGATCTCAGATGAGATAATCTTCATCTTGCCTCGTCTACCTTCATCTTAGGTGGAAACCGAAATTTGTAAGTTGAAAATTGGAAATATATAATTTGGAATTGGATCTCTTCAAGACTAGAGTGAATAGGCTCCTCACAGGGCAACGTGCTACACCTCCGACTGCATCGTTGCGTAACATCAGGTAAATTGCATTCAAACGTTGACCTATTCGTACATAAAAAAAAAACAATAATAGAATAATAACATAATTAATAAAATTTAATGTTATACAAAACTAAACTTAAAAACTAAACTATTCTTTAAAAATATTCTATATACCATAATTTTATAAGAATTATTGCATAATCAGCAAATTTAGATTTAGAAGTTTTATTATTTTCTATTAATGTACTGCGCGAGTTCAACCAAAACTCTCCTTACATAAATAATAAACTTTAATAAACCTATAATATTGAATCGTTTAAAAAAGCCCATGTATCTCAGGTAGAGGTTTGTGGGTCCGAATTCGAACCATTCATCTTTTAATCTGACAAGTTCTATTGTGGACGGCAGCAGGTATGTCTTTTGTGAGAGGCCGGGTTGGCCTTAGCTATTTGTTATATTAACGTTTTGGGTTTCACCTACGCGCATAGACGTGTTTATAAGATGTAGGATAGGTTTCTTGGTAAGTGGTTAGTAATACATTAATTGACCGAGCGAACTAACTGAGCGAAAGTCACTGCTACAACTCGCCAAAATTATGCTTTTGTCTGTCCGGATGTACGTGCTGCGTAGTCGCATTTCTCAACAAAACGTAGCATACAGGTTCTATGAGTTCAGGGAGTTTTTTCCTTGTCGACGATTTTTGATTGGAGGTGTATTTCTCCCAAAAAGGGGGAAATTTGCTGTAGCGCCATCTATCGGGCAATTTCGATAATATTTGACAGGGACATTTAAATATGAGAAAAATCGGTCAAGAGGTTGTTGAGATATAATATTATATCGTGTGGTCTCAGCGGCGGTGTGAGAATAGGAACACCCCATCTCTTACCATGGATGCTGCAAAGCCGGCTAGAGGTATATCCAGAGAATGGGTAGCAGCATTTCTGCCATGCGTGGTGGTTATGGCAAGTCCCTCTATGATAAGCATCCAAAGGGCCTGTGTTCAGCAGTGGACGTCTTCCGGTTGTTTATAGGACTATGCATGGACTGAAAACAACTACCTATTGATCCAAAGACGTTTATGCTCGCGAGGTCTACCGTTTGATACTAGTTTAGAATTTGTTGCTACTACTGGCATCACTGGAGACAACTGGGAACGGTACGCATGGTATTTCTATATGTCACCGTAGGGGACGTCATACCAGGGGTGACAAATGGGATGAATTCTAAATACGATTCCCAGTTGCCACCACTGGGGACACAGAAGGTTGTGACAACTGGGAATAGACCCATCTTATTTATTAATGTGAAATGTAGGTACCTATGTTAGCACTCAGCGTGGAATGTGAAATTTTGAGATAGAGTAAATAGTAATGGGTCTTAAATTTTGCATATTTTTTTATCAATGAAAAGCTACCGACGTCCGTTCACCCAAAATTATTTACAAAATATTGTTTTAAGTTAATCTAATTAATAAAAACTATTTAAAAATTTCAGTGTTAAGAAAACATAACTATGCTGTTCTTTCGTAGCATCAATCTTACCCATAAAGAAAAACAATGTGATGTGCTATTTCGATCAAATGTTATTGTTGCCAATTATATAAAGAAACAGTTACTTGTAGCTTATACAAGTCGATATAATAGTAAAAGTAAAATGCAGGCAGAAAATGTAAACGTAAATAAAAGCTCTGCGGCTGCCATTAAAGAGCGGGAGATTAGAGAACTTGCGTACGAGGGTACGAGCAACAAGAATGACTTTTTAACATCGATCCATCAGGCACCGGGCGCAGATAAGGACATATACCTGTCACAGTAATAAGTATTAAGCTTGAGTCATACGTAAAAACCAAAACAAAAAAGCTCATAATGGTTTGGGTTCCTTAACTGAATACATTATCTGAAAAACGATGCTAGGTATTCTACGAGGGTTTAAAACACAAGTGTCATCGCTTTATCTATGATCGGGTGAATTATAAAGGACATTTAAAGAACTGGGCTAGCTTGAGTGATGGAGCTGTATTAGTATAGCTAAAAAGATAAACAACACGGAGCATACGTCAAATTCAATTTACAAATTATTGGCGGGACAAACAAGTTTAGGATTTTCTTTACAAAACGTTGCGAAAGGAAAAACAATTGTGTCTAGAAATGAATATCTACAAATTATCAAGTAGGTATGTAGGCATATAGATAGGTGTGTCCATAGGTAGAGAGACCCCATTTTTAAATTACTTAGTTCATGCAAAGCAAGCAAAGCAAAGCAAGTCAGTAATTGCAGACAGTGGTACCGAGCAAACATTGGAATTCAAAACAGAAAAAAGTGTTGACTAAATTTTCTTATTTTGACTTAACTAATTTACTGGAATCGGTGTTGTAAAATGTGTAGATAGGGTACGAAAACAATTATTTTATTGTACTTAAAATAGCTTGGAAGTCTTATTGGCTGTCATATAACAGGTTTTGCGGCACCTTAGTTGCCAACGGGGCAATCCTAAAGCCAGTTTGAACATTGCTTCGTTACCAACGTTGTTATCTAAAAAATGTTTAGACACAGAGTTTTAGTTCCACCTTTTATTATGTAGGTAGCAGGTACATCATACATGCCTGCACAAATAAAACCAACAAAACAAAAATATAATATTAATCACAAAAATATAAAACCACACATCATGTACACTTACAACAATATCTACATAAAAATAACTAAAATTAAAAGCAAAACATAAAAAAAAAACAAGAAATTAAGCTAAAATTTTAATATAATAAAATAAATAAATAAATGAATTCATTTAATTCAGGCAACTAGCTTAAAAATAAACAGGCTCATATTTACATATATATATATATATATATATATATATATATATATATATATATATACCTTACATACTAACATACATATTTTATTATAGAAACACCTTAAAAAAAGCGCACAGGTTCAGGAATAAGAAGAGATAGTTATGAACTAAACTTAACTAGACTTAAAAACTAGACTATACATTAAAATATAAAATAAACAATTTAATGCAGATATAAAGTAATTACTAAGCTGTTAATCTAATTATACCTATAAAAGACTTAATTGGATATTAATTCATAGAATCAAAATAACCCTTTTTCAAAATAAAAATATACCGAAGAAGAGCAAAAAACATTTTCAAGTTGTAATTTTGTGCTTTCAGAAAGTAACTGTTCAAAAATCCATATCTCTAATACGTATCTTAAGTAAACTGGTGTGGCGACTAACGCGTATTTCTGATACACATTACCAGATAATGTTCGAACTGACAAGTGGAAATAAGTAGCTAAGGCCCCATTTCACCAACGTTTATTCCAAGTATACGGCTATTCCTTACTCCTGGATACAGCTAATTGACAAATGAAATTACACAAAAAGACGCCATTTTGATTGTATCCAAGGAATGAGTCTTATTCCTTCACAAAATTGGTGATATAAGGGCTATATTCGCGTAACTCGGTTGTTCTCGGAAAGTTATACCTGGAATAAAATTTATTCTAGTTTGGTGAAATCGGGCCTTAATGAAGTATTCGTGGTATGCTCTCGGATTTTAATGTTAATACCTGAACATTGCTTGAAAGTTGGCTACTCTCTCTCTCTCTGGTCGGTCCCTCATTAGCTCATTACTATGAGGATCGTAGTCATAGGATCTATCCGATTTAACCAAATGCTTCCATCGACTTCGGTTTATAGTGGCCCTCACAGCCTGCTAAAATTTAAAGTTTAATATTTGCTAAAAGAGGTGACTTCTTTTACTTGGTCAGACCAATGTGTTGGCGAGCGGCCTCGTAATCTTTTGCCTTCAACGTCGCCAACTATGACCAGCTATTCTAAATCGTTTCAGTTGTTTTAATTTTGATGAGTGTGATTCATTTTAAATAAACCCTGAGGAAGAGCATCGGATATGCTCGAAACCTGGTCGAGAAATTGACACGCTATTCGTGAGTGACAGTCGGATATAATTATATTTATAAAGTTTTTTTTAATCTTTGGTAAACATCTTGGTTAATAGTTAATTAAATGAGAATGTACACGAGTAAACGAAATGTATATACTTATATATACCTACCGAAAAAGTAACTGTATCATTATTGTTCTACGTTTTTTTATATCACAGCGTGGTTAATTTTTAGATGAAACTATTGAATTCATTTACCGGGCTCACAGTTTTTGAGGTTTTGTCACCAGTCTATAGGAAGGATTAAATTTATGAATGCTATCAAAATAATACGAGTAATATAGTTTCTCAATCCGAGTTTACGCCTGGCAGCGTGTGGACTGTGCTTCATTCCGATAGCTGGCGCTCATAAAATTGAAATTGCCTAATGAATAATACCGGATTAGTTTAATGGCCCCATATGTAGTTCTTGTCACTTTTGTACTTTTATGTTTTAAGAAATATAATTATTTTTCAAAACATTTTACAACACACCTAGAATCGAATTTGCATTTTATGGCTTTCCAAGACAATTTTTTTTACCGTTTTTTTGTCGATAAAAATAATTAATACCAGACAGAATTTTTGAGGTTCGATGCTATCGAAAAAGTAAGGCACTTTCTTGTCTTCTTTCCCCATCTACTATTTATATTCAGTTTTTGGCAGTAATTACGAACGGTGAGCATTAAAGTTTTGGCTGGCTGCGGCAGCGAATATAAATCGGTTGTTTCATGAAATATCGAGTCGCAGCCGTGGGCTACACGCTTCGAACGCGTCGCCGCCCTTATCTCTACCGATACGATTTTATACGATATTCGATTTTTCTTTTTTTTGCCTTTTAGGGATCGGTTGTTCGCGGTGTATCGATAATTCGAGATCGGTCCTTTATGCTATAATTTCTATACAGGTAGCGGTACACGATCATGTACACTAAAATGTTAACATTGCATTAATGGATCTATAATTCTTTGAACTAATCAGCGTCAAGACTCCGCTTTCTGGGAGTATTTTAGAAATTGCTCAAGTTACGTGGTTCGTTTTCCTATAAAAAGCGTTAAGCCGTATTCAAACCGGTTACGAGGTGAGTTCTCACCAAGTTCGCCCGCTTCATAACCGGCTACTATATGCTATTGTAATGATCTGGCCTAGAAGCTGCCACTGCTTACAAAAACTCTCGCATTGTCTCTTGCACTGGACCTATTGCCGTATCAAGTGTTTTATCACTTCGCGCGCTGACTCGGACACTTCCGAGAAAAAAATAAAAAAGCTCAAGCGTTTTCCATATGCTTAACAGTAGGTGTTTATTGGGCATTTCAAAACAAACTTCAAAAACCAGTGGGCATTTCAAAACAGATTTTCCATACATATCGATGTCACTCTTCAAACACAATTGTTTTAAACCAATTGGTCATTTCAGAACACATTTTTCCAATAATGAGCTCACTTCGTGTTCACTCAGTTCGTTCATTATTGGAAAAAGGTATGCTGAAATAACCAATTGGTTTAAAACAATTGTGTTTGAAGAGTGACATCGATATGTATGGAAAATCTGTTTTGAAATGCCCATTGGTTTTTGGAGTGTGTTTTGTCTGCCCAATAATTTCTGTTGTATTGCGCTTCTCGAACAATATAATTTAATTTATTATCAACATGTCAAAAAAAGCTCGATGACTAGAAAGGTTTGAGTTAAATACGTCTCCAATATAAATATTTCGCCTTGATTGAGTTTCGATAATATTTCAAAATGAGCTCACCTCATGTTCACTCTGTTCATTCGTTATTAGAAAAACAGTGTTCCGAAATGCCCAATTGGTTTTAAACCAGATTTTTGAATAGTCACACCAATATGTTTTAATTAAAGCACACATAGGTTTTGAATTATCTGTTCTGTAATACTCGTTATTTATTGAAATATGGTTCAGTTTTATTTATGTTTTCAAAAGCCCAATAGGTTTTGAGTGGTTCGCGTGAAATGCGCCTCCAATATAAATATTTCGCCTTGTTTGAGTATACATAATGTTTCAGATTGGTAGTATTAGGTAGACCTTACTCATAGTTTTTTTTTCAAATAAAAACCAGTTGTTTTATTTTCACCAAGCAACTTTGTTCAAGCAATGTATCGTCTAGGCTGATTTGCTTGTGTTGTTCACTCATACTAATTATTTACGAATTACTAAACACCTAGAGATTGCAGCTCCTCCTCATAGTGAGAGTAATAAAATATCGTAAGCAGGTATTAGATTTTGACCGTTTAGTTTTAACCATGAGGCTGTTTGCTCAAGGAACTCATTGTCTAGGTTGAATGTTCTTGCCGTACACTCGTACTTATTTCCGAGTTAGTAAGCACCTAGAGATTGCAGCTCCTTCTCATAGTGAGAGTGATAAAATATCGTAAGCAGATATTAGATTTTGACCGTTTAGTTTTAACCATGAGGCTGTTTGCTCAAGGAACTCATTGTCTAGGTTGAATGTTCTTGCCGTACACTCGTACTTATTTCCGAGTTAGTAAGCACCTAGAGATTGCAGCTCCTTCTCATAGTGAGAGTGATAAAATATCGTAAGCAGATATTAGATTTTGACTATTTAGTTTTGACCATGCGGCTGTTTGCTCAAGGCAATTCATCATCAAGGCAGATTGCTCGTGCTATTTACTCGTACTTATTTCCGAGTTACTAAGCACCTAGAGAGGATGATTCCTTCACAAGGTGAATTTGAAAGCAAATATTACGGGTTATATACTAATGTTATGTACAATACACAACGATAATATATATTTGTGTGCCATGTGTGTAAAGATCTAACACAGCATATCTACATGTTAAGGTTATATTATTGCACGTGGAGCTGAGTTAGCATTATACCGCGCAAGTACAGTCAGTTCAAAAAATACAAATACATCAATTACCCACAGACCAAGAATTTTTTCGTTTCTCCTAAGTCTATGCAATTACCAAAATGTGTAGGTAAATACTACTGAGTCTGCATAATGAGGATGATAGCTCCTAACACTTGCTGTTGTATGTATGGGCAGATACGTGTTTATTGAGATTTAAAGAGTTAAAAAGACAGTTCTTTACGTATTTTTCATGTGCTCAAATTTTAATTATGTTTATTGCAACATGAACGACATACCTACCAATTACGCTTATACAGTACTAAAGTAACTATAGTGTTAAAGATTTTCGCAGTCCCCATGCAGGCAACCGTAGCTCAATTGGTAGAGCGTCTAATTTGGTGAGTAGTTAGAAGACGTGGGCTTGAACCCCGCTGGTCGACAAAATTTTTGTAGTCTATCATTTTATTTTATTATTTGATTAGGATTCAAACAAGCACTATAAATTTAAAGAATTATGCATTGGATTGTACTTTTAAGCGTTTCATAGAGTAGCTAATAGTGAATGTTGCTGATTAGTTAATTTCATAAAACTGCCTTCGAGGATAGGTACTCTTTCCATATGTGCAAGTAAGCGAAAACTTTACTTGGAACACGAACTTGATATCATATAACAAACTTCCTTTACTCAGTATTCAAAGCGCCGACACAATTATATCAGAAAGAAATAAGTACTGTAATCTAGTAGGTTTAATATTAAACCTTATATTTATTACTATACGTTTTAACTTTGTCATTGTTATGAGATTACATTGTTGCAAAAAATGAGTGACTTAGCGTGGTTGACTGGTTGTTTAATGCTTCCATTTTCATTTTAATTTTATCGAGCGAAACAAGTGCACCTGCGATTACGGTACAACATGTAAGTAAATTGTTAGTATTCAATACTTTTCATTACAATCACTATTTATATATCTTATATGTTATATATATATATATATATATATATATATATATATATTTTAATCATTTTTATACATTTCATGTAACGAAATTATGTATAAGTTAATTTTGTTAACCTTCTAACGTAGATATTATTATGACAATAGATATTTTAACTAACGTTTTTCATCATCATCATCATTAACAGCCTGAAGACGTCCACTGCTGAACATAGGCCTCCCCCAGAGCACGCCACCTTGAGCGGCTGCTCGCCTCCTGCATCCATCGGCTCCCCGCGGCTTTCACCAGGTCGTCGGTAAACTAACGTTTTTACAGTGGAATAACTGACATAAACTTCAAAATATAGTTTTTTCCATATTGGTACTTAAATATTTTGTAAAACATATTTAATATATCACGTTATTTGTATGTTTACGAAATAGCTAGTTAACACGAGTTTTCACAGGATTACATCGTGGTAAATTTAAATCTTGTTTATTAATTTACTAATTTTATATTTCAGGTCGGACTATGAAACTAACAAAAAACGAGCTAAAAGAGTTGATAAATCACTGCAAGCTGTTTTGGACTCTGATGATGAGAACGAAATCCAGGTTGAAAGGTAAGCTACTATTTCAGGTACCTATTAACTGACTATAATATTTTTATTCTTTTTTCTGACTATAATTATGTACTTATTTAATTATTACGTAATATGGGAAAAGTGGTAGCAGGTAAGTGTTAAAAAACATTCACTCTAATCTAAACATTTTCCATGTTATTTATGTGGGATGAAAGATCAATTTATATTAAAATTTAATTTGAGCTCCAAGCACATAGTTTTATCTACATAAATAGCAACCGTTCTTATAGTATAGGTTAACTAAATTTTTTAGAATTTGATGTAAACACCTGTTGATTAATGTTAATATTTATTAGAATTTACTGCTTTTTCAGTTCTTACACCAATAAGAAGAAGGCGTGTGGAAAGGGCAAAAGGAAGGCGTCCTCGACTCCTGTAACCACCAAACCTCGTAATAAGGACGCTTCGAGCTGGCTCAAGGAATCCGATTCTGAATCTGACTCGGAGTCAGTACGGCGGGCACAGGAGCCTGCATCACATTTGCCATCCGTCTTGACACGCAGAGTCGCTGATGGCGTGCTACGTCGCATCACCAATCGCACTGGAGACGTGTATGTTGATTTAAAACTATATAATACTAACGATATTTTAAAATTAGCACCCAAAGATCGTTGGGAGAAAGCGGTGGTTGCACTTAAATACAGTGCAAAATTTGATAGTGCAGAGCTTACACCGCTAAGGGAATTTATAAATCAATGTAAAAAAAAATTTACTGGGGAAGGCACTTTTTATGCAGATAAAAAGTGAATTGTTGTACTATATTACCAAGCATAAAAAATAGCTGGGTTTTACACATCTATATCATCTGTTTTATCATCTTGTTTTATCTATTTTGTTGTGTGTAGGAAATAGACTTATATTATTTAAGTGACCAGTCTTTTTAACAACTTTATAAAAAGTAACATGGCTATAGATACACTCAATTTAATGCGTATTTAATTTGCATCATTATTTTATTTTATACGGGAGAAGCTTTTGAGTTAGTCATTCCATAAAATTATTAAAATCATGTCTAATCGAGCAGTATATTGCTCAGTTTGCGATATATCCATTAAAAGTAAAGCATTTTCGGCACATTTGCGAAGTAATGTTCATAAAAATAATAGTACTGTTCAATTAAGTGATGGCATTGAAAAAATAGATAGCGCTTTTCGTAGCCGTATAGCATCATATCGAGTTTTTGAGAATTCTACGGATACGGCCAGCAGCTCAACGTTGAAAATGCCAGCAGAGTTTTTGCTGCAGCTGCGAACCCGTGTGCGCAGTCTGCTCGACGCTAGACGAGCTACGTATAACTCAATCAAAGCAAATTTTGAACTATTCGCGGAGTTTTCTTTACCGAAAAGCGATACTCTAGAAATCAAATCTTTTGCTACCGAAAATATAGTTATTCATCAGAATTATGATTTTAATGATATATACTCAAAAGTTTCTCGTAGTATATGTAAAAAAGTAGACGATTTTGAAGAAAGAGATAGTGGATGGGCTTTTATAAAAAATCTATATTTGGAAGTCAATATTAATAAGTACAATCCTTTGAGATCTTCAGGGTTTATTGAGTTACCGAAATGTATAAAATATAAACGTGCATGCATTAACATTCAAAATTCAGATAATTTTTGTTTTTTATATTGCATTATCGCAGCACTATTTCCAGCAAAAAATAATGCTCATAGAACTTCTTCATATCCTCATTTTGATGGAATTCTCAATATAAATAATATGACATTTCCAGTAAGTTTTAATGACATTAAAATTTTTGAAAAAAATAATAGGAATATCAGTATTAACATCTATGCTCTCAAGAACAATGCGAGTGTTGTGGGTCCTTTGTACAAAACAATTAATAGAAGGAAACACCACATCAACTTATTGATGTTAGAAAAAGGTAACCGAACTCATTATTGTTTAATTACAGATTTAAGTAAATTACTTAGATCCCAACTAACAAAACACCATGGGAAAGTGTATTTCTGTGATGAGTGTATGCTATTTTTTAGTACTGAAAAAAAGTTAGACTGTCATGTGTGCAGTGGTATAGCAACAATTTTACCCGATAAAGGCACTCTTATACAGTTTAAGCATTACGAACGAATGCAGGATATGCCTTTTGTTGTATATGCTGATTTCGAATCTTTATTACAACCTAACAGTAGTGAAACCGAGTCTAGTACATGTAACACAACTACATTACAGAAGCATGTGCCTGCAGCTTTTGCTTATTACATTGTTTGTTCATACAATAGCTCTCTCAGTAGATATGTTAATTATCGTGGAAGAGATTGCGTAGATGTCTTTTTGAAGAACCTTCGATCAGATATAGCCAAGGTACATGCAACAACCACTAAATGTGTTCCAATAATTTTTACCGACGAAAATTTAAAACAGTTTACAGATTCAAAATATTGCTTTCTTTGTAATACACTACTATTCGATGATAAAGTTAGGGATCATTGTCACTTAACGGGAAAATATCGTGGTGCTACTCATTCATACTGCAACATTCGATTTAAGCTACCGAAGTTTATTCCCGTATTCTTTCATAACTTGTCCGGTTACGACTGTCATTTGTTCATTCGCCAACTAGGAGAATTACCTGGTAGAATCAAAGTTATAGCAAAAACAAAAGAAAATTACATATCGTTCACTAAATTCTTCGTTACCAATCAGGAAGAATATATACCAGTTCGTTTTGTAGACACCTTGAAATTTTTAGGTTCAAGTTTAGAAAAACTGGTGATGGATCTGGACAAAAAAGATTTTATTCATTTGTCACGTTTTTTCCCTTTAAGCAATCATTTTAGTTTGTTGAAACGTAAAGGTATCTACCCGTATGAGTACATGAATAGTTGGAATTCTTATGAAGAAAAGAAACTGCCACCACGTGATTGCTTTTTTAATTACTTGCGTGATGAAGTAGTATCAGAATTAGATTATGCTCATGCACAACGCGTTTGGGATACATTTAATTTAAAAAACTTGGGAGAGTATACAGATTTATATCTTAAAACAGACGTTATTTTGCTAGCCGATATTTTTGAAAACTTTCGCAAAACCTGCAGGAGAAATTATCGGTTAGATCCAGCTTTTTACATGACGGCTCCAAGTTTAAGTTTTGATGCTATGTTACTTAAAACGAAAGTTAAGCTACAACTTATTGATGACTTAGAGATAATTAGAATGATTCAAAAGGGAACCCGTGGTGGCGTTTCGTTGTGTTCTACCAGGTACTCGTTCTCAAATAATCGATACCTCGCCACTTACAATAACACTGTTCCTGAGAGTTATTTGTTATATATAGATTGTAATAACCTATATGGTTATGCAATGTGTGCATGTTTACCGTATTCAGATTTTAGATTACTGAATGCAATTGAAATGGCTGCACTTGATATTTCTTCCGTACCAAACGATTTTGAATATGGTTACATTCTAGAAGTAGATTTGGAATACCCCGAATACTTGCATGATTTACATAACGATATTCCATTTTGCCCTCAAAAATATACACCACTGGGTTCAAACACTGCCAAACTAATCCCAAACTTGTATGATAAATTTAATTATGTGATACATTATGTTCACTTAAAAACATGTTTAAAACATGGATTGATATTGAAAAAAATACATAGAGTAATACAATTTAAACAAAGTCCGTTCCTT
The DNA here is from genome assembly GCA_910589525.2 of Ennomos quercinarius. NCBI lineage: Eukaryota > Metazoa > Arthropoda > Insecta > Lepidoptera > Geometridae > Ennomos > Ennomos quercinarius. Next base: position 10,436,042 of record OU342493.1, read on the forward strand.
AAAGAATATATAGATTTGAATACCGAATTACGACAGCGTGCTACATCAGCTTTTGAAGTAAATTTCTACAAATTGCTTAATAACAGTATTTTCGGCAAAACCTTGGAGAATACTGAAAAAAGACTCGATGTAAAGTTGGTTAATAAATGGAGAGACGAAAGTAACAAAACTAAAAAACAATTTACTGCTGAGCAACTAATAGCGAGACCAAATTATCATAGTTCTACTATATTTACCGAAAACTTTGTTGCCATTCAAATGAAACCAGAAACCGTAGTCCTAGATAAACCAATTTATATAGGATTTACTGTTTTAGAAGTATCAAAAAGTCATATGTATGACTTTCATTACTCTGTAATGAAACCTTTTTATGGTTCAAAATTAAAACTTTGTTATACAGACACCGACAGTTTTCTTTACTCCATCCACACAGAAGATGTCTATCAAGATATAAAAACAAAATTTTATCATTATTTCGATACTAGTAATTTTCCTGAACCTAACCCATATAATATAATACCTTGCAACAAACGAGTCCCAGGCTTATTTAAAGACGAATTAGGTGGTCAACTTATTACAGAGTTTGTAGGATTAAGGTCTAAACTATATTGCATTAAAACTCAAGATAAAGAATTAAAAAAAGCTAAAGGTGTAAAAAAACATGTTGTGAATGGCTTAGATTTTGCAGATTATAACGAAGTTCTGTTACAGAATAAAGTTAAACGAAAAAGTAACATAATATTTAAATCTCTCAAGCATGAAATATTCACACAAAAAATTAACAAAGTAGCATTGTCCTCTAATGATGACAAGCGAATTTTGTTAGGAAACAAGATATCAACATTATCGTGGGGTCACAAATCATTGTTTTAGCTTCCCATTATCTTCATTTTTATTTACGTGAATGAAAATTATAGCTTCTTGTTGTGTTTATATTGAATCTGAGTTTAATTTTGCAACTCTAAATATTACATAAAAAATATTTAATGTAGACCTGAACTTCTAGCACTGTTTTTATTTACTACCTAACATTATGTTCAATAACAAATTTTTCAACTCATATATCTATACAAATATTATGTTTGATTACCATCAAAAAGTGTTAAACAGACTGGTCCTCATTTATTAGGTAGGTACGAAAAATGTTTATCAACCACATAACTGTTGTAATAAAAATATTCTTATACTTATCTCCATAAGTAGGTTGTCACCAACTTAATAATACTTACCCACTCTATTAGCTGATATAATGATGATGATGATGATAACGTATATAATTGATTTAATTTAGAAGTTTATTTTGTGTTTGTATTCGTATATGTTTTAAAATAATTTTTAGTAATAGCATATTCAGGTATAAAAAGTTATAATTTGATGATTATAATAGGTAGTCTAGTTGTAGTAGTTTCGAATAATTAGTTGTATTAAATAAAGTGGGGTTTCTCTTGAATTTTTACGTTATACAGATGTAAAGTTGTCATTTTTGATACTGTTGTAATAGGTAGGTAGTTTAGTTGAAATAGCTTTGTACCTATAATCTTTTAATCGTATGTAATAAAATTAATTTTCTCCTAATGTTGCGTAATTATCTTCATTTATAGTATTGGTGTTTTTATCGTTGTAATAAGTAACCTAGATATGCATAGTTTTGTACAATTACTTATGAAATAAAATGGTTTTTCTCTATATTTTATTTGTTTTATTATAATATTAAGTATGTACCTTACGAACATATAAGTTTTTGATTGGTTGGAACTTAAAATCTATAAACGCCTATATTTTATTTATGATCACTCTAGCTCAATAGTTCTATGCATTTTTCTATAGGCAATCAGATCAACCACAAAATTAAATGATGTCTGTCTACATATACCTACATACCTTATTAAGTAGGTTGATAGATAGGTAGGTACCTAATAATGTTTGTAATATCATTTATCACATTTTAATAATTTAATCAATATTATAAAAAGCAGGTTCAGACAAGTCAATTTCCGTAACCTTGCGCTAGGTATCAGTTTACATCATGCATGACTGTTTGTGCTGCTATTTGCACTTTTATACATGAAATGAATGAAAATATTCATTCAATACGATTCCACGCTTAGAAACAGTTGTTATTTGTTGTATTCCTGTGATCAAATAATTAAACCACCATCATGTCGGTAAGTTGCTAAACCAAACTTTTAATAATCACAATAAATTTAATATTGGTATTTATATATTGTCTTGAAATATTATTGTTTTATTGTTTCAGTCCCGTACAGTCTGTGACTCTGGCGAATTTTTCCAAGATGCTCAGGACCTGCTAGCTGGATTTGACGAAGACTTCCCGGAGTTCGCCCGTAAACAGCGGGATCCAAAAGGATCATTAAAGTCACGACGCAGCAAGACAATAAAAAGCCCTAAACTACAAACATCCTCATACGTAATCAATAGACAGCCTAAAAAGGGAATCCGTTTAATTAAGATAAGCGTATATGACTTATCGCAACAAATGAGCGGAGATGAAAATGAAGACAGTGAAAGTGTAATTTTAAGTGCTCAATACGTAATATCGGAACCAGTGGATGAAATTATGGACCAAACAGAAAGTTTAATAAATAAAATTTCAAAAAAGTTGTGTGGCTATAATTTGTAAGTAGATAAAAATAGTACCTGATGTAAATATAGTTAGTTAGATTAAATATTAAAATAGAATTATTTTTTAAATAGGTAGAAATAGGTATCTAAACTACTAAAACATAATGATTAAATAAACAAAAATATCGTAGATTGTAATTTTAGTGTAAATAGTTAGACTATAAATATTGTTAGGTACTTATACGAAGTCATTTGATGTTATGAAAATAATTATACATTATAATTTTTAGATGTTTTTAATAAATGTGGGTCTACATACCTACTGAATAAAGATAAATAAATAATTTCATTGTATAACTAATTAAATTAAGAAATAAAAATCATTTATGTATTTAAATTAATTTATTGAAAATAAAAGCTACAATTTATATATTGATATTTTAGTGTTTTATTACAACCATGATAAGCATTTAACAATATTTGATATTATTAAAGTAAAAACATAAATATAGTTGATAATTATAATAAATCCGAATTTTACGTAATTATTTATTAAACAATGAGAATTTGTGAATATGATTTTCATCCATCCATTTTTTAATACATATAACATTTTTCAATGCACATTGTTTAATATGGTTTACACACGACAAAGAGTTATTTAGATCAAAATTGCAAAACAACATAAATAATTTAGGACAGCCTTTTTCTCCTATATCAGTAACTTTACAGTTAGCACCAAGTTCTTTAATCCATTTCATTTTTTCCAAACCTTTGCATAATATATTTTTGTTAGTTAAATACGGCTTAATAATACGTTTGAATTCTCTATAATCAACAAATCCATCGCTCCAGTAAATGCCTCGGTTGTTTTCTACCCATCTCACTTGCTTCTTTTCTTCTTTTGTTAAATAATTATACGAGTAGGGTGGTTTTACTAAAAATGTTTGAGTATATTCTGCAGATAAAATTGCTAATTCCTTGATGATAAACGTATTTTTGGAATCTTTGAACCCTTGCAGATCTACAATAATTGTATCGGAATTCATGTTATTTTCTTTACTAGATTACTTAAAGGTTTATATTCTACTACACAGTCGTTAAGAATGAGGCAATATGCAGATGTATGGGCGGGTATCTCTTTATTACTCTCGAGCTCTACGCGCACATTTACCACAGGGCCTGATTTTATGTTATCACTTTGTCTAGAGCAATCAATTACAAATAACGGTGCTTTATTTTCAAATTCCGATGTGGACAGCAAGGGTTCTGTCTTGCGACCGTAATAAGACTGTTGAAATCTGACATATTGTTCATATAATATAGCGTATTTGTGATCAGTAAAATTAACTTCAAAACTTTCATACGGGAAGTATGTAGAATTAAGATACACTTTGACATCGCGTAAATTACAGTGATCGAATTGTGACATATCTTTATCACCTTGATTTTTTCTATTAGTCTGTAAACCTACAATTACGTATCTAGGTTTTTCAATTTGTGTTGAAGTTTTAATAGACCACGTATGTTTTGTTGTTTGAGGTAATAAGGGATACTCATACAGATCCCAATTTCTATATACTAACAGAAGCGCTCTATCTTTTTCTAAGAGTCTTAGTAAATTTATTTTTTCTCTGTCTGATACTTTAACGTGCGGTACACGCCATACTATTTTACGGATTTCAACACCTTCCAGAACTTCCCCAGTATTCAGTTTCAAAGCATTCAAGTCTGTATTGCTGCGTAAGAGTATCAACTCATGTTTACAGTTAATTATGACTTTTTTTAAATCTTCAGCAAAACCGAGTATATTACTGAGTGGTATTGAAGCTGAAAAATTTCCTTCATGCTTTGTACCATCGATATCCCAAGCCCAGGATTTGGACACTTTTGATTCACTGTCACTCATTGATATTAAAGATTTAATCGTTGTAGTTATTCCGGCGTTTTTAATTTTATCTATTTCCACTCCATTAAGTTCGTATCGAATGTCTTGAAAAAGGTAAAGTAAAGAGTTATTTGTGAAATCAATACTTGTTACCTTCTGTTTTGTATCTTTTTTAAAAACATTCACAACTCCTTCTAAATAAAGAGTACTGGCTGATGGTAGCACGTACAAATCCTGCTGATTGATTGGTATGCGGATTTCATCATTTCTGTTAAAACTTGTTACATAAGGTTTGTATGAATGATATTCAACACCATCGATGGTATTATCGTAGGCAGGAGTACTTGTTATATCTAAAATATTCATTTTAGTAATCCAATTAGTTTGAGATATTTTTTATTTTCTTTAGTTATTTTTATTTTCGGTTTAGATGTTCCTTTGAGGATTGTGCGATTAGCACTAATAGGTTTCGATACAGGGCTCACGTATTTATTGTAGTTAATCATTTTCTTTTAAGATGTAAATAAAGTTGAATCTCTTCACCACGTAAGTTAACTAAATTATTATTTACATCTAACACTCTAATATTTATAGTGCTGATAGTTTTTTGATTAACAGGAAAGTAAACGATGTTTTTAGGTATTTCAATGATACGGTATCCAGGCGGTACGTTAGGCGCAAATTCGTGAATAATATGACTTGATTTTCCATTAATATACGATCCACTCACTATATCACATTCGATCCTCACCACGGTTGTTGACAAAATGTTAACTGGAAGCTGTGATTCGTGCAATATATTAGCTTTCAAAGTCTGTTTACCAAATCCCAATAACACACCAAGAGAATTTTCTTTTTCAAAATGTATATCTTTTGTACAAAATATAAAAGTTTTCAATGTATTATTGTTACAATATAGTCTTAAGGTTGCACCATTTACCTTATTTTTTATGAAATCACTAATATCTTGAAGTTCATATGCTCCTTCAGGTATTTCTATGACTTCATTAAATCCATAATTAAATTTATTATTTTTCTTATCAATGTTCGGAACAGAGTTAAAAGTTGACAAACACAAAAGAGCACATTCATATTCACCGTCAAGTTGTAAAGCAGGAGAATAGTTTGTTGATAAAATTGATGTGTTACCAGTTACAGACAGTGTGAATGACATTATAGGAATGATAAAAATAATACGGTTACTTACATTTTATACATTTTTATTAAGAATATTCTGCAGATATTTTTGTAAAATTGCGTTTGGGTTTTTCCAGTAATCTTCTAGGTATTTCAAACATAAATGACCGCAAATGTATGAGTTGAAACCTTGATATTTGCAATAGTTATAAGTTACACCCATATTTAAATATTTGATTAATTCAAGCGGAGGCTTTAAATTACCAAAGCTGTCGAAATACTCACAATAATCTAAAAACTTTACATAGGCTACCCAATGTGTCCCCTCGTTGGCAACACTATCTAAATTCACGATTGCACATTCAATGACTAACGGTCTTTTAGGTAATTTATCTCTCATATATACACCTCTAAAATAAGGCACATGATCAACAGCATATTTAAGAATATCTATGTTAGTGAGGGCGTGATTAGGTAGCTTTTGCATTAGTTTTTTGATTTTACAAATAACCTATTACCTGTTTTATAAGGTTTTATATATAAGCCTTTACCCAAAGCGATAGATTCCATCGCTTTATTGTGTCGTTGAGACTCTTGTAAGTTACGTTGCGAGGATTTATAGTCGTTCACAGTTTTTGCAATGCCTGCGGCGCCGCCAGCCAACGTGCCTAAAGCAGAGAGTCCAGCAAATATAGGTATTAATGGTAGAATACCACCGGTTTTTGGTAACGGTATAATGCGTGGTAAATGAATTTTTTTATTTTTACATTTTACCAGCTTCTTAGCTGCTGTATAGGCTAATTTTATTGCTGTTGTAATATTTTTTGGTTTTAACTTCTTCAAACGAGAGTGTATCCTAGTAACAACATTTTGAAATGATTTAACTCCAGCTCCATGTTTCAGCTTAGTTTTCATTACTTTGCTAACCAACCAGGATGCTAGTTTCTCTCCCTTTCCTGCATCGTTAGATTTAACTCTCTGTTTTGCCATATGTAATAATTCTAAATCTGCTTTATGACGATCTTCTAGATTATTATATTTAGAGTATGCAATATCGTGTTGCATGCAAGCTTCATCCAAACTGTTTATCCCTCTGTCACCACGCAGTAATCTTTCCTTTAGTTTGGTACCAGGTCCACAATAATTATAACCAGGCAAATGTAATTCAAATGGTAATTTATTTATCAAACTATTAATAAGTCCTCCACCTTGCATAACTAAAATGCTAATGCAAAGGTTCCTCTATAACTCAATTTTTATACTTTATATAATAACTCGTTTATCAATCCAACTGTTCTCACTATCATGCAATCCTAACCATTTTACAAACAATTTGTCTCCTTTTTTCCTAATGATTTTTTCGATTAGGTACAAATTTGGATAATTCGTTTTTTGCAATTCTTGTTCATAAAATGTTCCCAATATTGGTTGTTTATTTAAATCTTCAATTAAGTAAGTAATAGGTGAAGTACGCCTAATTTTACTAATTTTAAACAATTCTGTGGACCAGTTAGGCGTATAACCTTTCTCAAAACAACCTTTAAATTTGCTGATTCTTACGTAGTCGCCAATTTTAAGTTTGCTTCTTTGCTTGTTAAATATAAGCTGTGATTTTCTTATGTTATTCTTGACAACTTCTTCGTTTTCTTTACAAACTTCAATTGGTTTATGTTTTGTAATGCGATGTTTTGAGCTGTTGTAAGATTTCAAAATACTGTCTAAAGGTTTGCCAATCCATCTGTAATTACCGTTTAAGCTAAAACTTTTATATAATCGGCATTTCAAAGTTCTGATTAATCTTTCAACAATTGAAGCTTTTTTAACTGAATAGGATGAATAATGATTAATATTAAATGACTGCATTAGCTTCATGAATACAGCGTTGTAAAACTCTGTGCCTTTATCAGTTTGTAAGTGTACCGGATCACGATGAGTTCGAACTAAAAGGTTTTTAAATGCATTCGCCACTTCAGACTTGGTTTTAGTCTTTACTGGAACTGCCCATGAAAATTTTGAAAAACAGTCTATCACCACTAATATGAATCTAAAACCATTATTGTATTTTTTCAAATTTTGCATGTCTATCAAATCTGCTTGCCACAAATCATCAATTCCTTTTAATATAACAGGTCGCCGAATAAAATTTTTTCTTGCTTCTTTATGAATTTCGTTTACGATGTCTTGTTTACTCATTATGCTTTGGATTTTATTATTTTTTCCAATTCAGATTTGGTGTAATAGTTTTGCTTAAAACTACTTATGAAGATTTGAATATCGTTTTTTATTAAGTCCAGTAAATCTTTAACTTCTTTTTTTGTGTAAAGAGTTTTAGTTATTTTATCTACGTATTCTTTATTAACAGCATCACTGCTAGACAACGGAGATTTGATACCAGTCAACCTTGCAGACTTTAAATCAAAATCACCGTTTTCTTTCTTCGTTAAAGTCTTATCAAAAATATCAAAGAATTCTGAGAAGCGCAATCGTTTATGTATATGATGGCCAAATTTATCTACGTTCATTTTAACCGAACCTCTAGCCTTTATTAATTAAGATCAAATGAAACAATTTTGATAGTTATGTCTTATTTATTTATTATACCACTTTCACGTAGCTCTTCAACAATCGATATGATTTCATTATCCAACCCAGTGTTACCAGCATTTCGAGAGGCGATTAATAGTTTTAATCTATCGACTAATTCATTAGGATTGTCCCAATAAACATAATCTACATTCTCATTCCACTTTTTTAATAGCGGCAGACCCCCTCCATGGCAGCTACTATCAGTACTCGCAGAAACTTTCCGTAATTTAAATAACGGTTTTATAATAGTTAAGTATTTTCGTCCTCTGTTACTTCGTATTGGTTTACTCGGATCATAATCTCTCCTGTGTACATTAGTGTCCAACAACATACTTTTATAATTCATTTTATCATCTTGAGTTACTAACTGTAATTTTGGTACTTTTTTAAATAACAGTTCATTTAGTCCGGATGTTCTTTTGTATTTATGACCTCCAACTTGTATATAATCATCAGTAGCAAGCACACGTGTCAAGCCCATCATAAGTTTTCCACGTTCATTTCTCACACCAAAGGGGATGTCATTAAAAACTTCTGAAGACAGAGACCATGATGATGCATCAATTTTCTCTCCAGAATCAGCTGATTTAAATGATGTATCGTATGTTACGTTTTCCATTTCATCATTATCAGACTGCTCTAAATCAGAAACACTGTTATCTGAATCGGAAATTTCAGTTTTGTTTTTGTAATCAGATGTTCTAATATTAGGTTCTCTCTTCCTCATAGTTTCGTTGGTTTCGTTTGTTTCGTTTGATGTATCTAACTTATTTGAATTGAACTCGGACGTCTTTTCTTGATTAGAATATGATGCCTTTGAATTGATAGCCATTTGGTTTAAGGGTTTAATAATTGGCTTAAAAAATTTGTTTAAAACTTGATCATTTTCTGTATCTATAGCCTTTATTTTGCGATATTTTCTTTTAACAGCTTCTGCAGCACTTATTATTTTCCTTTTAAGGTCTTTCTCCATTATATTATTATAGAAACTTGAAACACGTATTTGCTTTTGTACTGCCATGTGTTAAATGATTTAGTATAAAATAAATACTTATATTTATTTTAACTGAATACAGCAAACGTATCAAAATTTTTTCTGTACCTACCATTATTTTTTTCGCTGTCTTTACAAATCACTAAGTAACTGTGAGATTCTGACCATATTTTTGAACACATGTTTTTGAATTCAAACCATGTCATATCTGTACTTACATGTTCATCATAAACATGTTTTAAATTTATATCATCTTGCTTAAATAAAACTATTAGATTTGCATTATCTCTAACTAACTGCTTAGGTATTTTAGTATACGACTGGTTCAAATAAAAACAGTCTATGATTTTATGTCGTCCCATTGCAAAGTAATCTCGCATATTATTTTGGTTTTCACATGCAACATCATCAAATATTATTATAGAATGAGGTTTCGCTTCTTGTGGACTACGAACTTCTTCATTTTCCTGATACTTGATAAATGATGTATTTGGCACCATTTCAATAACTTTTTCTAAAAATACGTACTTAGGTTGATAAAGAGTTTTGGAATAAACATATACATTTTTATATCGCAACCCATTTTCATGTAAGAGTAGACCCACCATTAAATTAGTTTTTCCACAGTTCGACGGGCCGCTAATTAAACATCGTATCGTATTAGGTAAAAGTTTACCGTGACGATAACTTTTATTTTTTAATTCTCCATATATTTTGTCAACTTGCAGTGATTGAATTTGTTTTACGAACTTCATTGTTATTAAAGCTAAGAATGTTCAGAAAACAATGAGCACGCGTTTCGATTCACTATCATTATATAGGTACCCATATATAATTGGTAAACGTTCACAATGTATGTGTAAGTAATATTGCAGAACATAGTTTATGGTGAGTGAACACAGTTAACACACCCAGTTCAAACGCTTTGAACAAACGATTATTGGTCATTTCAAAACACACTTCAAAAACCAATGGGCATTTCAAAACAGATTTTCCATACATATCGATGTCACTCTTCAAACACAATTTTTTAAACCAATTGGTCAGCACACATTTCTCCAATAATTAACGAACTGAGTGAACACGAAGTGAGCTCATTATTGGAAAAATGTGTACTGAAATGACCAATTGGTTTAAAAAAATTGTGTTTGAAGAGTGACATCGATATGTATGGAAAATCTGTTTTGAAATGCCCATTGGTTTTTGAAGTTTGTTTTGAAATGCCCAATAATCACCTACTCTTAACATGTCTCATGGCCGTGTTAGGTAAATAGAGACTGCGTCCTCTGTGAGCTCATGACACTTTTTATACTCTTTGTTATTTAAACTACGCAGGTTGGCTGGATCCTGTCAAAATATTCATAATAGAAGAAGTTAGGTGGATTACAAATACCCACAAGTAACTTTTTAAGGCGTTAGAAAAAAACAAAACAAAATAGTCGAAATAAATAGGATTTATTCCATTTTGCTCGTCTGAATGAACCAAGTCAACATAGCGAAATAATTATGTACAGATTTTTATTATAGGTGATAAAACGCATTCTATGTAAGTATATGATACATTACAGAAGTATAATACTTTAAAATAGTGTTATGTAAGTGGAAGCTTTGGGACCTTAGGTGCTTAAAGGTAGGCCAACGTTGATATTGAGCAATTTAGCTTTTAACTAGATATGATGACTTCATCTACCTGAATGATTGAGTATATAGGAACGCGCTTCTTGCAAATTGTTCGCTTTTTTATTCGCCATCATCCTTAGTAGACGTTTTGCGCCTTAGCTATTTATTCTTTTTACTGAATCTGTTCAGTATTTATTTTAATGCTGATTTAAAAAACTCTTTAGTATTACTAATAATTTACAGCGTCTCACAATATTTAACTAACTTGAGTATTAATCTAGTCTTTATTTTAAAGAAAGGAGATTATTATAGACGTGACGTTTTGCAAACGAGACGTTATGCAGCTACTTAAATAAAATTATATGAATACTGAGCCCAAACCGCTGAAGATAAAATTTTTAATCTTCTGGAATTGCTTGCCTCTAGCACTCACTAAATATTTAAGCCTAAGAAAATGTTAGAAGTTTTGCTAATTAACTTACATGAAAATATATTTATTAATCAATAATTATTAAAAAATCATTTCTACAATTACGAAAATTTAAATTTTATAACTACCCGACCGAGCTTTGCACGGGTTAATTATTTTTGAGCGAGCGTAGTCGTAAATGGAAGTTTTTATCAAAATAAAACATAGCTTATTGACATAATGATCTATAGCTAGGTATGTAGGTAGGAATGGCTTTCTATCAGTGAAATAATTTTTGAAATCCAGTATTTAGTAGTTACAGAGTTTAGCGCATACATATTATAAACTCGCAAACTGTACACTTTTATAATATTAGTAGGTAAATGGGAGATGGAAGGTTTTAAAAGCACAATCCGTATCTTAAAATATGTAAGGTGAAGTATATTATATAATATAAAAATAAATAAATATGTGTGTACATTTCACACAGCGCCATCTAGCCGTAAACTAAGCATAGCTTATACTATGGGAACCAGACAACTGTACAAGACTTAGATACTTTTTGTTTGTAAATAGGTACTAAACATATATATAGAATACAATATAACACCCAGACACAGAACAAACGCCTATGTTCATCACACAAATGAATGTCCTGAGTGGGAATCGAACTCACAACCTATATACCTATAGTTACCCTATAGTTAACCTATAGTTTAGAAGGCAGAATACTACCAACTGAGCTAACAGGCCAGTCAAAATATCTCTATCTCTTTAGGTGTAGGTAGAGTAAGAAATATCCTAGGTAAGGAAAGAGCTTTAAATCATTTTTGCAGGTTTAAATAATATTTGTTAGCACACGTGTGTAACAATTGCAGTTTTAGAATGGCATATTGGTTTTTGTAGTTAAAACTGCACGCTCATGTTCTTTGCAGTCATAATAATTATTCATAATGAAAAGTCCGGATGAAAGCACTTAAGTATTTATGCATAAGATTGCTCTGTAAATAATTTAAATTTTCAAAACTAACACTAATGCACTTAGGCACTGTTTCGCGATGCAATCACCTAATGACTACAAAAAACGCGAATCCTGTTTAAGAATTCCTGTTGTGTCCACAGTTTTTTGAAAAACTTTTCGCAGACGAATTATTCATAATGAGCATTGATGGATAAAAAGTTATATCAAAGTATTTTATGACTTATTGCCACATCATTACGACACTCTTCTGGTCGGCGATTGTCGCGCCCATGTTCGGAATTTATATAACGTATCGCTTTAAATTTTTTTAAAATACCGTGTTTGTTGCTCGAGGGTTGTGGGCTATCGATTCAGTTTATGATGGGTATTTTTTATTATTTTATGTTAATGCCCTAAATACGTAGTTACACGGTTTTGATTGCACATCGCTTGCGTTGTGCATGCACATGTTTGATTGCATGCATTGCTGTGTGGATCCACTTACTCTTTAGAGTTTACTTGATCTACGAGGTATATTAATTTATCCTGTGGCTATGAGGCTTTGGCCAGACACTTGTTTTGGCTTGGTCTCATCGTCCCCGGGGGCTTGCACGGTACCGGGGACGATGAGACAAAATGTGTCATCCTCCCCGGTAGCCTCAAAAATGCCACTCACCGGGGCCGATGAAACAAAAAAAGTGTCATCTGCCCCGTTATAGTCGGATCGATGAATTCATCATCTCGGTGACAGCGGGGCCGATAGGGAGTTATAGTCTGATCATCCCCGGTACGGCCAGTGCCATAGGGTTAGCACGGCCGGTATACAAAACTGTCTTGCCTCTGTTTTACTCCAAGCAAGTATGAAAAAAGTGACGTAAAACGGGAAAAGACAATTTTGTCTACCGTCCATGCTAACCCAGCTGGTGCTTTTAACGGGGAGGATTACACAATTCTGGTTTCATTAAGCCCAGCATGGAAGGTAGGGTGCTATGATAAAGAATTTGCCTAATAATGTATAAATGAAACGAGTCTGTTTATAATGAATATAAATGTAATAGAGCAATATAAATATACTATGCTTAAAATTAAAATAACGATGATTTAGTAGAGATACATCGTAAGACACAACGATAACTAAATAGCTTTTATTAAAATAAACGTGTTATTTACCTCTTATTTTTATAATTACAAATAATTATTATGTACCTATCTACATTGACCCTTCTTTATTCAACATTGTTTACATTCAATAACACAGATAGTTGTTTTTGTGGTAGCTGTTAGTAGTAAAAACTCGTATTAACTTTGAAAGTAAGTAGAAAATAGATTTTCTTCATGATATTTGCTATGCTCTGCTAAAAATAATAAGCTCAAACGGAATTTATAATTTGTGGTCTACATATAAAATCTCTTCAGGTGTTTATATTTATACCCGCACTGTACAAAATTGATTATCGGATTAAACAATTATACCATACGGTTATACATAACAAAATAAATGAATCTAAGTATGGTGCTCCTTTGTTTCTCTTGTTATTCTTTCGTTGTTCCATAAAAACTTGTTTGTCAGTGAGTTACGGAGGCTGCAGGTGGAGGATGCAGAAGAGAAACTAATGTGTTGTCTATGTTAAATTAATCTATATTTGACGTTCAAATATTACACGATGTACGTATTTTACTAGTCCTACAATCTAAAGTGGTGCTTCCGGCCCCAAGGCCGGGACCGGAGTACCTTATGCCATTCAAAATCACGTGAAATGACATAAGACACTGTCTGCTGCGTCGGCGCATGCCTGGATGGCACCAGTTGCGGTGAGCTGTGGACTGACGTCACGCGGCAACGTAACACCTCCCTCCCAAAGATCGGCAACTGATGGCAGGCCGTGGCTGTCAGAGTTGTCGATGGCACGGGCATCAACCATCATGGGGCTGATGAGGTTTGGTTCTTTGTATTCCGCAATCTCTGCATTGTCTTACTCGCAGGTGATGGCACAGTTGCGAGTGCTGTTGCACCGGTTATAGTGGGCTGGTAGACGGTAGGCTGCATGAAGTGTATTATGAAGCTTGGTAGTTCGCCAACTAAGTTCAGCTTCATGGGCTTGGAGACTCGGAGAGATGATTGAAGTCTTCGTGATGACGACATGAATTTTTTATAGGTGGATTACCAAATATGTGAATGTTAAGGGTGTATCATCTTCTAAGGTACAATGGTCCCAAAAAAATGCTGAAGTGCTGTGGTGGTTTCATAAATCTTTTTGATGATTGATGACGTTGTTCACGGCGATAAAAGTAGTAGTGTCATGACGGAAAAGCTTGAAAAAGTGCTGCGCAGGAAAACTTCCTATGAAAAGATCTAGTGTGATATTCATGATAGAATATCTTGTTTTGAAAAGTTGCTGGTGTAGTGCTTCATAGTTGTTCGAAAGCGAGTTCAAAGTCATTGTGTAGGATGAGTTGAGCCGCTGTTTGGTAGTAGTACACGATGTCTGGACTGGATGGTGACGAAATTATGAATGACCTGGCTGGAACTTTTATATAATAGTACCAGCAGCAGGGGCTGGTCTTCGGACATTCTGTCTCTATTGTACATAGAGTTCGTACTACCGGTTGCACATACTACCTATGGATGAATAGGTTAGGATTAGGTGGTTCTAATTAGGTAAAATAAACTTTGTAATAAGTGATAAATCAAAGGAGAGGCAATCGAGATCCAGAATGCTAACCATTGAGAAATAACCTAAATTCTAAGCCCGGAAGTACTACGTCTAAAGTTTAACCTAAATAGCTATGTGTATGAGGAGTGCTCGATGCACAAGATTATAAAGCTATCTCTAGCTGAATTATTTCCTCGGACATGCGTTCTATAATTAACTTACCTACATTGTGCTAAATGGGCATTCCTAAATCTCAATATACCTAATCCTAGTGTAAGAGAATTTAGTCGTTGCAAAAAAACGTGTTTCAATAAAGTTCGTTAACTTCCAACAGGTAGGTACTTATCGTTTGGCTATACTTATCAGATATTTTAGAGATCATTACGGATTTTTAAGAGTGAAGCCAGATCATAATATGTGAACCTTAAGAAACATTATTTAATTTTCATCATGATATTCAGTAGTATTACTTTTTAATAAGTTCCGTACATACATCTGGTAATAGTCAGTCAAAGGTGACATGATGAGTGAAGTACTGTAGCAAAGATTATACTGCTCAATGCTGCTGCTTCTAGATAAATATGCTTGTGCATATTTGGAGAAACCATTGACTAAGCAATTTGTGAAATTAATTTAAACTTAAATCTATTTTTCATGACTATTGGATTGAAATCTAGTATTGTTAAATGAAGGAAGGTACAAAAAAAAACTATTCAGTTTTTTCTTCTTCAGTCTTTGCTAGCTAACCCACAGTTCATGGCTGTACCTTTGAATTTTCAGTGCTTAAGTACTGTAGGTACTCACTCCATTCACAGAAAAATAAAAGTTCAAAAATTGGCAACGAAACATACATTTAAACCTTCTTTTTTCATAGTCGGGTAAAAGGAACTACGTCTGGTTCTTAGTCGACTTACTCATTTCGAACTTCATACCGCGGCTGTTCTTATTAACATTGTCAACGTATTCGTGAATAATGCAATCTGATATTATACATTAAAAATAATTTTGATCTTTGAAATAACTCTAATTCTTAATGGATCAGTAAGTACTGTTAACCTTTTGATAAGTTTGTTAATAGCCATTCATAAAGATTGCAACTGCATGAGTTACAGGTACAATTTAACTGCATTAGTCACGTTTCAAGTTACCAATGCTGACGCCTAACTTGGAATTTGATTTGTACTGTTTCAACAAGTCATATGAGTAAATTGTCCATGAATACCTGAAACTTAATTATAATGAACAAGAAAGATCATGTTACCTTCTGCACGGAATTCTGAGGAACTCGGTAGCATGATTGAACAATTTCATTATTTTACAATATTATAATAATTAAGTCTGATAAAAATGAATGGAATATGGGAAAAATATTTCACTTTAAATGTTTCAGGGCTAACCACACCTAAGGTAAATTTAACTTCAATAGGGTAATGTAATGTCATTTAATTAACATTAAGTAATATTACATTTCAAATGAATATTACTTAATATCATATACATAGAATAGGCAAGGTTATATTACATACCTGAACCATGAACAAAGTAGAATTTCATGGCACACAGCTGTAAGAATCATGACGATGTTATCTTGGTCGTTGTACACCTAGCGAAATTCCTGCTGTGATCTATGTGCCTGACTAGCAACTTTTTAAATTGGAAATATCTAAAAAAATCTAATATTAAGTAACTATGCTTGTCATGTGAACCTACTTAAAGGTTCCGTTCAAAAGAGATATTTAAATAATTAAAATCCTCTTTAGTCTCAAACAAATCGCTCAAACAATTTAATTTATTTAATTTAAATGAACTGGTACTGAATTTTATAAAATATGGAGAATACTTTTTCATAGAGGTAGGTATACCATAGGTATACAACACTACCATAATAGGCATAAGCATAAGGCCATAAAAATTTCCTCTGCTATCATTAAAATCTAAATTTATTTTATTACTAACTATAACTAGCTGTATATTTTCTATCTTTTCTTCATATCTGAAGAATATATCCTACATAGAAAAACCTATAAGCTATCCAAAAACCTAGGGGTCCGCGATTGCCTTGATTGGAAAATCTTGGAATTTTATTCAACACTTGGTTAAATAAGTAATTATAACGAAAATTATAAAATAAGGAGAGCAACCGTAGTATGAATCTAAGGTACTCACTTAGCATATTAGTTCCTTCGCCGCTGTATCGATGTCCGGATACTCCTCCTGTCCTGTAGCACTCGTAGGTTCTGATATCCGAATGGCCTATCATGGTAAGCCTATATTCGAATATCTCTCTCGACTGCGCCAGTTACGGAGGCTGCAGGTGGAGGATGCAGAAGAGAAACTAATGTGTTGTCTATGTTAAATTAATCTATATTTGACGTTCAAATATTACACGATGTACGTATTTTACTAGTCCTACAATCTAAAGTGGTGCTTCCGGCCCCAAGGCCGGGACCGGAGTACCTTATGCCATTCAAAATCACGTGAAATGACATAAGACACTGTCTGCTGCGTCGGCGCATGCCTGGATGGCACCAGTTGCGGTGAGCTGTGGACTGACGTCACGCGGCAACGTAACAAGTGTGGCATTTAAAAAAGGGAATAAGTACCCAGGTGCTTAACAATACACAGTCATAAAAGTTCAATTTGCATTTGTTTTTAGCACTTCACTATTTTATAGGTGAGTAATATTTAAATGGAAAAAGATGAAAAAAATGGTTATATTTTAAGAATCGTAAGCTAAAATATATATGAGTTTTGACTACTAACAGCAGCTACCACAAAAAACAACTGGCTGTGTTATTGAATGTAAATAATGTTAAATAAAGATGGGTCAATGTAGATAGGTACAAAAAAAGGTAAGGTAATAATTATTTGTTATTGCTTGCTTAATATGTACAATAATTTAATTTTTATTATTTATAAATACGTTATCTAGTTTTGACTTGTAAAAGTGCTAAAAATAGCCTATTTGAAATAAAGAATTTGAGTTTGAGTTTGAAATACAAAAGTAAGAGGTAATTAACACGTTTATTTTACTAGAAGCTATTTAGTTATAGTTTTGTTCTGTGAACTACGATGTCTGGTTCTATTCATCGTTATTTTAATTTTAACCTTAGTATATTTTTATTGCTCTATTACATTTATATTCATTATAAACAGACTCGTTTCATTTATACATTATTAGGCAAATTCTTTATTATAGCACCCTACCTTCCATGCTGGGCTTGATGAAACTAGATTTGTGTAATCCTCCCCGTTAAAAGCACCAGCACTGGCCGTACCGGGGATGATGAGACTTTAATTCTCATCGGCCCCGCTGTCACCGAGATGAATTCATCGATCCGACTATAACGGGGCAGATGACACTTTTACTGTTTCATCGGCCCCGGTGAGCGCCATTGTTGAGGCTACCGGGGAGGATGACACTTTTTTGTCTCATCGTCCCCGGTACCGGGGCAGCGCCACCGGGGAGGATGAGACCAAGCCCTTGTTTTGTTCTCGACCGTACTAACACCTGTCCCATTTATTTAAACGTGACTGGAATTCTGTAAATAGTTCTTGTATCAATAGTATAAATTCTAAACATAAACACGGGATTTATAACTAAGCGCTATCGTGCTTTCATATTACCACACTTGTGTGGGAAATATTAATCTAATTTAGAGAAATAAAACTAAGTTAGATTCACCAGAATCACAGTTATCGACAAATAATCGTATCGGATATTAAGCTACTAGCGTCCCGCCCCAGGGTGGTCAGTTGGTCACCACTTCACAAGACAACAATCGTTAAGCCAGACCAGAAAATTCTTCGGGTGGCTGTAAAACTGACACCAGGATTAACCACTTACCTACACGAAAAAGAAGGAAGGATACAGGAACATAATGTATTTGTAAGAAAATCACGTGATATTAGCCCTCCCTAATAGATTTTTTTTGATGCATTGCTTTCTTTTATTTGCTACACCCTACAATAATAGGTAATAATCAGGTATACGTCTACTAATCTAATAGTTACTTTCCTTTCTTGCACCCATCTTTTAGTTTCACCTAAACTTCGCAACAAATGTAAATAAAAACATCATTAATCAATGGGCATCTCATGGGCAAACGTGCTCCACCTTAGACAACTTCGGCACTTACCACCAGGAGAGTTGTTGTCAAGGGTATGCCCATTTTAGCATTAAAAAAAAATGAAAAATCAAAACAATATCTCCTTTTTATGAGAATTAATAACGTGACGAGCTAGTCGTACCGAGGTCGTCGTCGTACGTCCTCGTGTCGTCACCTGTACCTAGACCATCAATTAAACTCCTCAACAACTTTAAATACCATCTCAGATCCCGGGTCAGTTATCCGAATTGTTTTATCGCCGTAGCCGGGGACGCCTGCTAGTATAAATATAAATTAAAAGGTTTATGAAGAGATGCCGGCGTTTGTTGTCGTGTCATAAGTTGTCGCGGCGAGGTTCGTTACACGCCGGTAATGTTGGCAGACAGCGGACGGCAACCGGACACCTTGTAGCGTGTTGCGTGCAGGGCAGTGTGCGAGGACCTCGCCACCTATGTTCGCGAAATGCCTATCACAACAATGCTACTTTAAATAAACATGAAAAATACACCGTTTATGAAAAAATAACCGCTGTGGCTCTGAAAATGAAATCTAACAAAAAGTTTTTTTAATTCTGATTTTGTAAATGCTAATGGTCGAAAGCTAATCCCAAACAACTTATTAGTTTATAATCCTACACACTGATTGCACATGAATTATATTTTATGGTCTTGCTAATCTCTACATTGCGCTCCAACCATTGACTATAAATCCCAACCGACAGTATATTACCGTCTCTGATTCCACGAAATCGCAGCGCCATTTTAAAATTCAATTTTGCAAAACGCTCCCGTACTTTGTAAATCAATTTTAATGGTATCTTCCAAAGCTGTATCCCAGCGTAAGGCAATAATTTTTCACTTAGTTATTGATACATAATTACTCAGTTAGACTATCCTTAAAAATAAAAAAACATAACCTTCTAATCGTAACTTTATGCCCCCGTTCCTAAATCCACCATGCGACGGAATGCTGGAGAACGAGTTTTCTATCCGTCCCTGTCATTTCTATAGCCCGGCTATCTCCGTCCTTGTCAGCCTCTTGTCATTTTCTATAAGTTTTTCTAACATTCTCAGCTCGCACGTCCCCCCCCTCTATTTCGGGCAAACGCCTGCCTTATGAACGATAACTTTTGTTTGTTCAACAGTTATGACTATTGTTCGACACACTGATGCTTGTTACGCTTGCTATAAGTGTTTACTCGCTTAATGAAGCACTGTTACCTCATCCTTCTAATGATTTATTTACCTTTGCGTGTTTAGTAATGCGTTATTCACCGTGTTGTAACGAGATGAATATAAAATGTTAATTATCAAAATCAATGAGCCAAATGTTAAGCACCACAAATTTATTTTAATTCATCATCATTAATTCTCGTCACAATTTCCTGTTCGTGTTAGAATTTGTATTAAACAATTAACGGTTGGTATTGGTCGACATAAGTTATTAAACGTAACTTTCTCGATATTGGTAGAACATGAAATACAGCCGCGTTCAGTATGCTCCCTGACCAATGTTGAAATCTTAATCTAAGCGCGCCCCTCGCGCCTGCTGCTTAATGCTAACGAGTTACAAATTAAAAGAGACCGAGACGTGTGCCAAAGGTAACTTTATGGGCTTCGCATGTCTTATATCAATAAATTATTAACTACGCTCCTTGTTTGATTCTACATTCATGCTAACAACTTTCACCTCAAAACGTACCTTGAGTCTTTTGTTTACGGTTCAGAATGCTCTACGAATGACGTTAGACGCGACGTTGGAATTTAATCCATAAAGCTGGGTGTTAATGTTTAATTTATTCTAGCAAGGGTGCACAGGAGGTAGTACAAATAGTAACTGTGGAATAGGTATTTGAGCGTAAGCCAGGAGAGGCGAGAATCTTTAGCTTTAATTAATACGCTGAACCTAGGCACTGGGTATTTGCTATTTTCAATTAGTCCTCAGCGTCGGTAGCGTGTTTTGAATTATGTGATTTAATAGGATCCTGTACTTCCCATACAATTATTCGAAAATCCAAACCTGCATGGTGCTTTACTTTTCGCATATCCAACGCACCGTATTGACTAAACACACTGAAAATTTTAAAGTATGCAATGGCATGTATTTGCACCTCTAAGGGCAGCGCCTGCACATCACAACAATCAACTTTTCCCGTATTCAAGTGTGGTCAAGTGATAAGTCGAACGTAAATAAAGTATAAAATTTATGATTTTGTCTAATTTACACAACAGTAATATTTCAAATTTAAAATTCAAATTCAATTTTATTATAAAAATGCAACATTACAGGGTTACATTCTTATGAGCTAAAAACAATGAATAAAAACACAATACAATACAGCAATATAAAAAGAGAAAAAAAGATGTAAACATCAAACAGTGTGCTGCTCAGAGTAGAGCATGCTGAACTTTGATAATTTGCCAAGGGTGTCTGTATGTAATAATATGAATCTCAAGGAACAACGGGTCTATAACTTTTAAGAATTATAGGTAAATTTAAATAAAAAATATATTTAGACCCCGCAGAGCAGACGATAAGGAATCAAAGGCTGTTAAAACTACAAAATACCAAATAATGTATGAGTAATTAGCTAACAGAAATATTTTGCTCAAAACAGGAAACTTAAATACAAATTTTAATCACAAATCTTCCTTACATTGTTGTTAACAAACTGTCCAACATAAACAAGGAATATGGAAAGGGTTCATTAAATAAGCTCATCTAATTTGCAGTAACTTCGCTTCATTACATGTAGCTTAAAATAATTTTACGTAAATTATTTTAGAGGTATTCAAATCTGTATATACTTAGTCATAATAATTAGGTACCTACTCAAGCTTTACGCTATTATAATATACAATAAAAACAACTTAACTTATGAATGAACTTAACTTTTCATATTTTAGTATAGCCTATATAAAAAAACAGAGCAGACACTTTAGATAGGTACAATAGTACTAATTGTTTATTCTGAGCTTCTAGGTCCAAAAATAATATACCTCTTAGGATACTTTTCATACCAGAAATTTCTGTCTACGCAAGTGAAACCGCGGGGCGTCGCTAGTAAGACATACTTTGTAATAAAATTCACACGATTGTAGCTTAACGTGACCAATCAGCTATAGATAACGATCAAATTAAATATACTGAGAGATAAGCAATATCTTGTTTCATAGACAAGTTGCCATCAAAATAAAAACTTCTTATCTTAATAAAGAAAACGTCATCATATTTTAAGATCAGAACAAGATGTTTATTAATTTCCGAGCCGCCTACAAAGCAGTTTCTTTTACTTCTACATCTATATGAAATATACCTCGTAGATACTTATATCCAATTAAAGCAACAAATATTTAACCGTAGTGAAACTTAATCTATACGCCTATTACTATTACTGTGGACGCCTTGAGAGCAGAAAAACCAGAAACATAATAATGTGTTCGTAAAAAGATAAACTTGTCAATTTATGACGAGGTTGGCGAGTGTTGCCGCATAAAAATATAAAAACTTTATCGATATATCTACATTAGCACAGAGACAACCTATTCCAATAAGACGTTAGCCCTGAAATATCTAGATCTCACTGTTATAATCTAGCCACTAAAAATTCTATTAAGTTATCTGCAACTTTGTAAGAATTTGAATGTGTTTACTAATGGATTTGGCTTCAAAAAGAACATGAATGACCTCAGTTAAATATCTAATTAAAACCTTTTTATTAACATAGAGCTGTCAAAGCTGTGTGAAATGTCCAAATTTATCAAAATTTATTTAATTAAAGTTCTGTTTCAGTATTTAGTGAGGTGTGCATTTCTATCCCATTGGACTTGCAGGGTTAATTAAACCGACTTGAATCTGAGAGCTATGAAGCGATCATTAGCCAGAGAAGATACATCATACGCGAAGCTCCAAGAAAGCCAAGCAATAACTAAGTGGTCAAAGCTTGTATAAGCAGTCACGAGTGCACGCTCTCTGATGTTATTCTCACGACTTCCCTCACTAACTCACTATTGACACCGAAATAATAATTGTCACGTAGTTTGTCAAACATAAAGTGTCAGAGAAAAAGTCCTTTTGATGAATTTCTCAAACATAACGTTGTGAAAGAAACAAAAATTAACAAAGGTATGTTAAAGTGCATTCATCATCATCATCAACAGCCTGAAGACGTCCACTGCTGAACATAGGCCTCCCCCAGAGCACGCCACCTTGAGCGGCTGCTCGCCTCCTGCATCCATCGGCTCCCCGCGGCTTTCACCAGGTCGTCGGTCCACCGAGTGGGGGGCCGGCCTACGCTGCGTCTTCCGGTTCGTGGTCGCCACTCGAGAACCTTTCTTCCCCATCGGTTGTCAGTTCTACGAGCGATGTGGCCTGCCCATTGCCACTTCAACTTACTAACTCTAAGAGCTATATCGGTCACTTTAGTTCTCCTGCGGATCTCCTCGTTCCGGAGCTTATCTCGCAGGGAAACACCGAGCATAGCTCGCTCCATAGCTCGCTGCGCGACTTTGAGCTTACTAATGAGGCCAACAGTAAGAGACCATGTCTCAGTTCCATAAGTCATAAAGTGCATTGATGTAGATTAATTTGAAATACGATGTGTATGATTAACAAGTGACTGTAACATTACCAATTAACTGTAATGTAACCAAAAAGATAAATTCTCAATATGTTCTTTAGTAAGTTTTCATGTTTGCGTAAGTAGGTAGTCTAAAAACGTGACATTAAAAGTAGAGAAATTGATTTTATTTATGAATTTTTCAATACGTTTTGATATAACGCGAAACTTTAATGTAGATTTCCAAGTACTGCAATCTGTAATGGGCGGCCGTGCCGCTTAACACCAGGCGAACGACTAGCTCGTCACGTCATTTGTTTACATAAAAAAAATATGATTGAAATATTTTCATCAGGTGGATGATCAACTCATGACATAGGTCATCATTTCTACTATGCTATATAGAACTAAAGCAGCTAAATCCCATTATTTTATACTTTTCACAATATAAATGCGAAAGAATATATTTATTACCGCTCAGTGCTAAAACGGCTGAAAAGATTTAGATGTAAATTCTTACAAATATAATTTACAGCCAATTCCAATTAAGTTTGTTTTAGAGCGTTTGTTAAGAGCGACAAACAAGCACAGGCTACGGTTACCGCTTTCCATCAGACGGGCCCCAATGGAAAGCGGTAACCGTAGCCTGTGGACTGGACATCTGCAACAAGTTTTGCGTAATACAAAAATATACCTAGTGCACGATTTTAACTTGATTTATTTATAGGCTAACATTTATCTTGATGCGTTTATAAGTATGGCCTAAATTCTGTGGAATATTGTGATCATCGTCTATCGCTGGCAAATGTTTCGGAACAGCTATGCAGACTATGATGAAAAATGTAACAGAAAATTAAGAAAACTGAATCATATTAGCTAAAGCACAAAGGTCAAAATCGAAGCTTCATTCAACACCGCGCGGTTGGTTTAAATTTAAGTAATAGGTATTAGATATAATATTGATTAATTGGATGGTAATCGTATGTACATATTTAGTTGTATTGTAAATTCAAAATAAAATATATGAGGTTGACGAACTTGTGGACAAGTGGGAAGAAAAGCAATAAACATTTTTATAGACCAACTAAACTATTCCTACGGCTTTGGCTTACAATACCACTTTGATGGCATTGCGTAACTTCACTGGGAATTCAGTGGATTTTTATTTATTTTACTAGATATAATGAGGCATATCTATAATTATATTTTAGAGGTAATAATAAATTACCGTTGTCTTCTTAAATTTTTAGTGCTGTATGATTGGAAAAGTTTTATGACAGATTTGGTATCAGAGGTAACGAAAGGTAGACCTTACTCTGTAATGTTATGTTTTATGTTAAATGGTAATAAATAATAAATAAATAAATGGGTTATAATTAATATTGTACTTCTTGATTAGACCTTCTCGTATCTATTACCATAAAAATAAGATTTTCTATAAGTACGAAAATTTATTTGTAGTCATAAAATTCAGTAATTATTTGCTGATTTACATACGTTTGACCACGAACTTGGACCGACGATCTGGTCACAACCGTGGAGAGTCGATGGATGCACCAGGCAAACAGCCAGTCAAAGTGGCGCTCTGTGGGGAGGCGTATGTTTAGCAAAGAGGCGTCTTTAGGCTGTTGATGATGATGATGATGATGACTGCCGAGTAGCCTGATGGTAAAGGTGGTATTTATGTAAACAGTATTACGAAATCGAGCGTTAAACACTAACGAAATAATCGCAAAGTGTCTAATAAAAACTTTGACCGGCAATGTGCCTTGCCTTTATTCTTACAATAATAAAAACCATACTATGTTCTAAAAAGTACTAGCTAAGTAGCTACACTACCTACTACAAAGAACATTTGTACTGTATACTAGCAACGATGGCCCATAGACAATCCAAATGTTCCAGCCCACTACCGGAAGGAAAATAATAACTTAAATAGGTAGGTACTATAATTAAATAACCACGTATACCTCTAACTGAAATGTATTTAAATTGAACCTCATGGTTAAAAAAAGTTTTCTACTACCTAATTACTAATAATTTTTACAACCTACATTATTTCGTTTGCGTATTTACCACGTTACATTCACGCGACCGTATTCTCTCAGATTTCTCCAATGTGGGTAAGTATATCAGTCATCGAAGACACATAAAGCTGACGCCTTACCTACCAATCAAGCGAGTAATCACCGTCTAATCACAAGTAAGCCAGTACTTAGGCCGGGTTAACCAGTAGTTAAGGTTTAGTAAGGTAAGACTAAGCAGTAGTTAATCTTAGGAGGTTGGAGTTATAGCAAAAATCAATTTCAGGTAGTTTCCAAATACCTATTAGTTACCTTACGTTAATGTGTTGATATCCTGGTTACCTATACATTAAAAAGTCACAAGCAGTATTAAAGTTGACCGAGCAAGCGAAGTGAGCGAAAGTCTCTGCTTCAACTCGCCAAATTAGGTTTCGTCTGTCCCGATGTATACGTACTCGCGTACAGGTCTCATTTTTCAAGGAATCTTAACGTAACTTGGTATATAGGTTCTATAAACTTGGAGATTTTATTTTGTCGGCAGTGATTTTGATTGGATTTATTTCCCATTTCCCATAAAAGGGGGAAGTTCTCTGCAGCGCCATTTACCAGCCAATTTTGATAATATTTGGCAGAAACATATTTGATCGATTTTGCTTACATTCAAATATAAGCAAAATCGGACAATAGGTTGTTGAGATATAAGACTTCGAGGACTGAGTTTTGGACGTACTCACATGACACGAGACGTACCGTATAATATGGTTACAAAAATGTTTGCGCTCACGAGGTTTTATACCGTTCGCCAAACTATTAGTAGGTAAAACTGTAAAAATGGCGTTAAGTCACCAAAGAAATAAGGTAACGATTGTGATGTAAGTAAGTATACAAAGATTCATAAAGATATCAATAAATACGTACGTAAACTGTTTTATTTTTTACTAGTTGATCCCCGCGGTTTTACTTGTGGATAAAAAGTATCCTACGTGATTATCTCGCGTATAAGCTATTTGCATTCCGAATTTCATCAAAATTGGTTCAGTAGTTACAGAGATTGGTAATAAATACACACTCACATGCACACACAAACTTTCACATTTATAATATTATAGAAGGATTGATACTGTGACATTATTACTGATCAATGTCCATTTCACCTCTACACTTACGTACGCTGTTCGTCAGTAAGATTGTTGACCAAATCTAACCAATTGTTCAACTTCAAACACTGCCTTGTATGGTATATGAGGTCGGATCAGTGCAGTAAGTCGCAGATTCTCGGCAGGTAGGCAAGGCTTCCGGCGTGCGAGCCGCTTTCTCGAGACCTCCTACTGGACCGAGTTTATTTCCAACCATAAACATTGGAGCTTTGCTACGACTGTTCTATTCATTTTAATCCAATAAGGTCCGGTTAAACTAATACTTGATATTTATGGAGAAAATAGGAAAATAACAAAATAACTTTCAAAGTTCAATTATAGTATTATCTTTTCTTTGATATGTAAAGATGCTAATTCCAGTTTAAAGCCGACATAACTTTTAAAAAAGCGTTGGCAACTTGTTGCCAGACTCCCCACATATCAATATTAGCATAAAGAGTACCTACACCTATAATAGCACCTTGTGTATTTGTTTGTACACTTACAACGAGTTTAATAAGCTCACTAGAAGTCACATAGTTTCAGAATGACTAGAGACGACAGTAGATGACTTCATACATGTTTGTTTCGAGGTGTGAAATTCACACCATAACTTAGAGAAGTGACAGGCCTGTGAATTGTTGACTGGCTGGCTTATTAAGTTGCCACACCTCAATTGATGATTGACCGTTTGTCGATAATAGCACGCCTAAAAGATACCGTTTCTTTTTTATACTATCCTTAGCCATGAGCTATGGAGCGAGCTATGCTCGGTGTTTCCCTGCGAGATAAGCTCCGGAACGAGGAGATCCGCAGGAGAACTAAAGTGACCGATTTAGCTCTTAGAGTTAGTAAGTTGAAATGGCAATGGGCAGGCCACATCGCTCGTAGAACTGACAACCGATGGGGAAGAAAGGTTCTCGAGTGGCGACCACGAACCGGAAGACGCAGCGTAGGCCGGCCCCCCACTCGGTGGACCAACGACCTGGTGAAAGCCGCGGGGAGCCGATGGATGCAGGAGGCGAGCAGCCGCTCAAGGTGGCGTGTTCTAGGGGAGGCCTATGTTCAGCAGTGGACGTCTTCAGGCTGTTAATGATGATGATGACTATCCTTAGCCACTGTTTATACTAAATAGCATCCCATAGCGTGTTCACTCGCCTGCTAAATACCATAATAGTTGTAATACATATTTTGTGGACAACAAATAGATGGAGAGATGAGATTCGATGTTTTTGCTGTAGGTATATACCTTTCATGATATTTTTAGTAAAGCTAACATTTTTTGAAGATTTGTTTTTACATACACCGAACGTAAAAATTAGTAATAAAACCACAGACCAGGGAAAGGACTCAATAAATTACGCGTGAGTTATATTTTCCTGCACTGAGAACCTCTACGAAATCTCTGAAAAACGGAAATGCATCTGGTTTGTTTTGATTTAACATAATTATTATATTTTTTACATAAATAATGCGTGTTCCAAAAGAAGCACATGTTTATGTGATCTTTGTAAGTGATCTCTAGTAGTGTCACATTTAAATGTTTTGCCTTAAAATATTTGTTGCAAAAAAAATAGAGGTATATAAGATACGTTTTGTTTACTAAAGCTATACCTCAAACATGGAATCTGTGTGTATGCTCCAAAATCAGTTTCTTAATCAAAATGCACAGTCATTTTCGAAATTCATAGCTTCGTCAATTCGTAAGTGTTTGTTTCCTTCGAACGGTCGGCCGGCACTCGGCAGGTAACATTTTTCTAGAGACGGCAGGGGGTGTCTGGTCCATCCTTCCAATTCAAAAAAGATGCAACATATTTGTCTATTTAGGCAAATAAAATTCCAATACAACTATTTTATCCAACGTTTCTGTTATTCTAATATCTACAACTCGCTTCATTGTATTTATGCTCAGCGAATAGAAACCTTATATAAATAAAAAAAACCTGGCCTATTTAAAATCCTTATTGGGCTGTGTATTTTCATCATATAAATTAAACATAACAGGTGTGTCCCAGTAACCAATAAATTATTCCTTATTTTATTGTTCCATCATTAAATTAGACCTTGATCGATAACATATTGGTTCCCTTCACTTTGCGACAGAATTTAGGTGCAGATAGAATCTTTATCACCACAACAGTGTTACTCAATTATATATCTAAGAGTAGATATCATTTAATCGGTCAATAAATAATGTTACGAAAGTTTTCAGCCGCTTTAAGTATCTGCCATAGAATTACGGTAAGCCAACAACGGCAAATATAAACACTGTAGTATAATTCAGATTTAGGTATTTGAAAAAGCCCAAAAAGCAGGTAATTTCATTACAACACATACGATCAAATATCCTAGAAAAAAGGAACTAAGGAGCTAAATACAAATTTTTAGAGCTGCCGATGTGAAAAAAGAGCTAAAGTTAGCTCTAAAAGAGCTGATTTGGCACTGCATACGATGCAGTCACACAAATAGATGCAGTTTAATGTTGTTAAGTAATAAAATTTTATTGAATATGCCGTCTGACGCCCCATCTTTTTATAGGGCACCTTCGTAAATTATGTTTAGCCAGGTATAACCTGTGCCCTCGCTTTGGAATCGATTAGCTGTGTTTCGAACATATTTCGTCGAGTTCCACCCGATGACTCGTCCCTACTTTTGTCGCTTGATAGCTTTTTGATGTGGCGATAAATGTGACTTATGTGGTTTCGGCTAACGGCGAATACATTTGTGTAATGACAGGTTTTGTGCATTTTAGGCGGAGACCGTTTAATGTGTGAACGTTATTATTATGTTTTTTCAAAGATCCACCGATAAAACGTAATTTGTACGTTCATAACCCGTTTGTAATTTAATGAAGCTAGTGTTTGCATGCTAATTAATTTAGAATTACTAATGATTTAGTAGCTGAACCGTTGTGAAGCGATCGTATCTGACAATGCCTTATTCTTTGACTTAGGATTATAATATTTCATACAAATGATATCCATTTTTGTTTCAGGTAATAAAGAGCTTAGCGAGTGCCTATCAAACAGTAAGTGAATCGCATTAAAACTTTTAATGGTGGTCGTTTGAAATCGCATTCAGGTATAGATAATCGCAGGACACTTATCAAACAAAAAGTATTTTAATTTACGGAGGGCCAAGAGCTTCATTCCTGCATGCCAGCATGTCCTGAGTAGATCGGCTGAGGCTAGATCGCCGTTGGCAAAGAAGCATTCAGCTACTAGTCAATCTTGGCGAGGCATGCAGCGGCGGCCATCTTGCTTGAACGGACAGACGGACGAGAAGACGGCCTGACTGTAATTGCAGCGCTATTCGCCGCGGGCCGTTTTTCTATAAAATGGCGAAGAAAGAGACGTGCATTTGATACGCTCATAATGTGTATATATGTGTCCTTATGGATGTATGTAAAAGTTTTGGCAAAGCTTTGTGTCATGATGATAATTATTTTTCAAGAAGATGTAACACAGGCCATTGTGCTAAAGTTGTTCTAATATAGGTACCCAATATATAAAATAGTTGTATATAGAATTAACATTCCTTCTTAATCAAAACTTACATACACATTCATCTCATTAGTTAAGGTTAGAACTCTTAATTGCTTTACATGTTTTCTGTACTATTTTGTCATTTTGTTTCGCAGTAACCGACAACTAGTGTGAAATATGCATTGGTGTGCTCCAAACCTAAAATGGAAGGCATAAAAAAGTCAAAATAAATTATTGGGTTATTCTATAACTACTTCAGTATAAAATTATCTCATATTTTCTCACGCATTTGCTCCCTTTACACTTTACACCCCTTACACAATCCAGAGTAGAATGAACGAGCAAAAATTAAATTCATAGTAACACGGAGTAAACGATCAATAGCACAAAAAACTGCAGATATAAATCTTTGAATAGAAAAGTGTTAGATTTTAACTATTATGTAAGGCACGTAGTCGTCCGTAAATGGTTTGTAATTGTGGGTGAATGTGAGGAGGTTTTTGCGCTTGCACTGAGGCCGGTGAATACAGTCGCGGTCCGACACTAGTTTTTGCTTCTTCATCTCGATGACATATTATCTATCTCGGATGAAATGGGTACGCCATTTAACTTCCTACGTGGCTTAGAATTTCGTATAGTAGCGGCTTGTACGTGACTCGATAATAGCTCCTTTGTAGTTCTGTTTTATACATTTTGACGGGTCATTGCAGATGCCGATTCAAATTGATGTTAGCGCATGTTCGCAAAATTATATCAATGGAATTACAAAACGAATTGGTTGATATTTAGACTAAAATACAATGTAAAATTTAGTACAGTAACTATTGGTATATAAAGTGATGATTTGAGGGTTTAAAAGGGTGAAGTCTGTATGGGATGGGATGCGAGAATACTTAAAAGAAATCTTTATCAGTCTTTGTCATTTTGCTATGATAAACTCTTGTCAGGATCACATTTGTTAAGATGTATACGAGTAATGTTTTTTTATAGTTTAGGTACCTATTTGATGTATTTGTATTAATATTACTCAGATTTTAATGTAAGTAATTATAATCACCCTCGTTAAACGAAACTTAAACAAAACGTTACACTGGCTAGTCCAAAGCCATAAAAGAGAAAATTGAACAAAATACAGGTAGTTATGGAGTTAAAACTATAGGTAGCTGATAATTATGTATGCAATAAACATTGATTAATTAACACTGTGGCCCAACCTTATACAATCTAGCGCTTATTTAGTCTGCGCCAAATAAGGCTGTATTGTAACTTTCGAGATTTCTACAAGTGGACTGGTGTTAAGTTTACTTTTACCGATAAAAGACTTGTATGTATCAAGGACCAACACCATTGGGGTGCTTGCCCCTCACCACGTAATACCAAATGACCAAACTGCATCAAATTAATTTGTAAAACAATGATACTATTACGCCTGGTTTTAGCAAAAAGAGAAAATATAGAGACACCTATGGAATGCATGAATGTGAATTGTAAAATGATTCTGATACAGTAAAAGCGAAAGTATTATCTAAATAGGTATAGATAAAGTAATAGTAGTATTCAACAGCTATTTATTCAAGTTATTCAAATTGGTATACCCCTCTACCCCAACTCTTACTTCGTATTATGACCGATAGCCGAAGGTAAATTAAGAATAGAAATACATTTATCATTTACCATTCGGAACAATAAGAGTTGCTCATAGATTTATGTCGTGCTTTCGAGGAACAAGAGTTTCGTGTTCGTTATGTGTGCGACATTTCCAATCTTTGACGTCTTGTGATATACTTCGGCTCAGACAATCATACAGCCCACGTATCAGTAACGTAGAGGCTTACTTGGTGATATATTGATACAATATGTTGGCTGAGAATGCGCTTAGCCACGCATCTCTGTAGGTACTACTAACATTGAATATAGCTAAGATATTAAATATATTCAACGTACTTCATTTAATTTATAAACCATCTCTTTGATCAAGTGTATGTACATATGTAAACAAATATATTTGTACTGCAATCTACAGGGCATTCATCATAACCTTGGCCATATTTGACCGAGGTGGTCATGATTTTATAAATTGAATGCGAACGAAAATATTATAGATATTAAAAAAAAGGATGGCAAATAAATAAAAGATATTATGATAATCAATTCGAGAGCCCAAACATTATGGTGATGCTAAACTAAATATAATTTTAACTCGAGCTTCCTTCATCTATTTAATCTATATTGAACTACCCTATAAAACTTAAGAGAGATAAAAAATCGTGCCATTTGATTTTAGCTGCCCTTCACTTATTCGGCGGGAAGTATACCTTTGCTAAATTCAATGTAAAAACCTTTAACGAACATTTTTTTCTTCCCCCACTAGGTAAGAACCTTTTAATAGCACCGATTATATTTACTACTTTTAAAATCCATCATTCGAACATATCATATTATATTATGTATAGTAGAGTTTATTTTAAGTAAGTAAACTATAATATGTTAAAATTGCAATTTAGGTGATTCATTTTGAATTCAGAAAAAATGCTCCAAGGATTCTGTTTCATGTTATTTGTTTATTGCATTATATTACAGCCGAAGCTGTACGAACACCATTGCAAAACCAAATTGGGCTCAAGAATAATGTGTGATATGATCAGTAAAACATCAGACAAATGCTACCTGTGCCGTCTACCTACGCTTAAAATGATCACGGTGATTTGTACATACTTAATTTAAGTGACACTTAAAACTTTTTGTTCGTGACATGTGCCTTTTTATTGGAACGGTCAAACAAGATATTATTTGTCGTTTGGTATTTTTGTTTGTTTATTGACATGTGTTTTTATAATGTAGTAGGTATAAAATATGCTGTTCATATTTAAGCGGGATATACACGGAAGTCATGTGCTAGATAAGTGTAGCAAGTAAAAGTAGCATGATTACTTGATTAGTCTGTGAGAATGAATAAGTAATTGATACAGTTTGTATGGGAGGTCCGTTCTGTGATTCATTAATGATTTTGACTCAATTACTTTTATCTCGTTTGCCAACGTATCTCTGCGGGCTCTGCTCTATTAAATATTTAATTTGGATGAATAATTTATAAGTAAGATTTAGCATAATGTGTTTTGGTTGTCAAAATATCAAGTGATAATATACGTAGCGAATGCTTAAACAGCCTATATACAATAGTCGTTTTTACTTATTTCACGTTTGACAATTACGTTTCTTAAAAAATCTGAACTGTACTTTTTGTAAGTTCTTTGGTTGTTTGTTCGTTGTTCTTTTTTATCGTTTTTTAACACTTGATTAAAGAAACCTACAAACTCAAAAATAACTACTTATCTAGAACCATCTACCTATTTAAAACTACCAATTATGTTGAGATAACTGTTCCCATGAGTCATGGTCCTTTTACCTGTACGTGCATAAGAAATATTTGACGCAGTAACCTGAAACTGTTTTGTATATTTTACGCCAGGCTCGCGGGCGATAATTTCGATATGAAGCCGGAGCGACGGGCTAACGTGCCATTTATGATTTATAATCCGGCCCCCGACGGGTCTTCGTCACAGGGACAGCGGACTAAAATTATTTTGGTTTTAAATTGGAAGCAACTTATTAAGCACCGGTTTTATACGATGGGACATTGAAGAAATTGGTGGCAGGAAAGCATTGGTATGCGGCCATTAGTACTGTAAACGAATTCCATTTAGAAATAGCCTTTAATTATTATTTGTATCATAAACTTCATTCATAAAAAATCTTTGTGATTGGCCTAAAATTTTAAAGACATTTTTAATTTAAGAAATCCAGTGTTTCACCCTCTCATGATTAACTTACGTTTAGTTAAGCTCAACGCTAAGAAAGAGATATTAAGCCATCGAGATAATATCTGTGATCCATACAGCACACGTAACGTGCCAGCATAATGCCACCGTTGACAAAGTGCCCTCCAAGTAAGCATCAAAGCGAACGTTTACCGCGTACACTCTCTAGTCACCTAATTACGAAAGTCACGCTTCAACTAAGAAAATCTTTTGTGCTCTTTTCCCGTGCGTTAAGAAATGTAACAAAACGAGTCGAAGAGCGTTTTTTCCGAAATGACTTTCAGTGTCACGGCTTCGACCGGTGACGGTTTAATGAGAAAGCTTTGTGATCGCTGAGCCAGCCGGCGCTGTGTCGAATTGTTGTTGTGATGTTCTTCAACGTTGAGTTTTACGAGGGTTGTGGTGCTTAGTAGGAACCAAGTACCACCACTCTTGTAAAATTAAAGTTTAGTAGAAAATGGACATATGTAAGTTCCTTTGAGTATATAAAAAAAGCCTAATTCTTTGACCATCCATAATATTATACCATTTGGAAAAAAAACCATGTCACCATTATGTGGTTATTAAATTGGTATTAATGCCTGACAAAAATAATTTTTAAACTTAAAACAAAATTTAAGTTTGAAAAACACATTGAGAATAAAATTTAAATATTAGATTTTGTACAAGGCAACTTATCTCAAATTCATTAATTTATTTCCGTCAGTGTGGCCGAGCGGTCGTGACGCTGCGCTCTGCGGCGCCGCCGCCGGTGCGCAGGCGCAGGCAATGCCTGCCGTCACCCGTGACAAATCCCTCCTGAGAATAGACCCCGTCTACCCTTTCTTGTTAAGGATATTTTAAACATGAACTCGACTCGAGCTTTTGATAATTTTAATTTATTCGATTGTGTTCTCTAATGCTTTCGATTTGACCTCATTTTTTGTTTTATTTTGGAAGAGGTTATTAGTATCGTAATGAAGGACCAGCAAGGCGAAAGACTTACCTAAGTATTGTTAGGGCCCGTTAACTGTTTCAGGCTAACTGGTATCCATCAAAGGAAATTCTATGAAATTGGCCATTGTATCGGGAGAGCCCGTAACTTGAGCTAGCTTGAAGGGTCGCTCTTTAACCCTGGTATAGTCGTGATGTCGCCTCGACCTAAGGCGAATCTATTTTGCCCATCATAATCGCTGCTTTCAATTTACGGTGGCTATTCTATCTGGTGATGTATAATGCTGGTCGATTCGCGACGTTGGTTATTAGACTAAATTGTTTACTGAATTGGTTGTTTAACTGAACTGAGAATGGCTTACACTTTACTGCGAACAATAGTGTATCAACAATGTCAGTCCATGTTTTTGTTATCCCTAAACCCTGTGACTAAGGCCCGATTTCACCAACGTTTATTCCAAGTATACGGCTATTCCTTACTCCTGGATACAGCTAATTAACAAATGAAATTTACACAAAAAAGGCGCCATTTTGATTGTATCCAAGGAATAAGTCTAATTCCTTCACAAAATTGGTGATATAAGGGTGATTCGCGTAACTCGGTTGTTCTCGGAAAGTTATACCTGAAATAAAATTTATTCTAGTTTGGTGAAATCGGGCCTAAAACAGTTACAATCGGTATAGTTAATAATCACACCTGACAATAAATAGTATATACAAATTAGAATTTATGAAATCGTACACCACATCACAGTGTCAGCAATTTCTGACAAATTAAGGGCTGATCTTACCATTCCAATACATCAAGATTTATGTAAATGATTAGGTTAGTTTTGTTAATAAAACTTTTTGACATTCCAATAAGAAAATTACTGACTTCCCTAAATATAAACAATAGAAAACTCCTAAAAAAAGACCTAGTAATAAACTATCGCGTGGAAGTCTTTTGTATGAAGCAATTATCGTCAATAAAATATCAGTTTCTGTGTTGGAAGTAGCATTATTTATTGTAATGGCGTCCAAACCTGAATTACTTTAACACATTCAAGTATTTATATCAAACAACAAGCACGTTATTCTGAGCTCAAAAACATCTTCAGCTGTCTATAATTTCTACGCTTATATGTACGTACGTATCTACTCACCCATAAAATCAATATAAAAGCTTACTCGTATAGAAATTACATTAAATAAACTCAGAAGCATTCCGATATACACGGGAAGTATGGAAACCTTATCAATAAGGCAGCGGGGCGTCTGATCAAATCGCTCGTTCGCCACAAGAGTATCTACACAGAGCTACGAACTTTTGAACATTACTTTGTCTCGAAAACGTGACTTGAAAATATTATATTGTCCACTTATACTGATACCTATTTATATCATACTAATAGGTGCTTTATTTTATTTATGTGTCGATATTTTGTGCGCCTGCATTGTATTATTAAAATATAACGCAATAACTTATGTGAACATAAACATAAGCAAATACGTCTACGGTTTTTGATAGTATAAAATATCTTAGCCTAAACCTTCATAACTCCTACTTGAAAACTTACAATAACAGAAAGTTACATAGTTGTCATAAAACTCGTAAAACGCTTCCCTCATTCAGAAAATGAAATCGTGGTAACTGGAATACTAAATCAAATACTGTTTGTCGATTTCCAAGATCTTTACGATACTCGGGCCGAGTAAATCGTGAGCAAAGATGGCGTCCGGGAAACGGTTATTGGTAATGGTGGAGTATGGGCGTAACCAGGACAGGTTTGGGGGTTCAAAAATCGTAAAAGTAATTATAAAATAAATAAAAAAGAATCATAGTAAGCACAAAAACATTTTTTTAAATAAAATAGGTAGAAAGGGATATCATAGATTTATTTGACTGTCTTCATTAACTCGCCCCCTAAATCAAATCCTGGCTACGACCAGTTATTGGTAAGGGTCGACCACTGCAATCGACCGCGCGTTCAATGTGATTCATCAATTTTTGTTAGTTCGGCACCTCGTCCCGGTGAGATCCCGCGATACCGCCAGCCCTCGCGAACCAACTTGGGTTTTCATTGTCTATTTGTGTGTCGGTTACATTTGATTAATTTTCGAACTTTGTATTGATGGCGAGCTTAAAGAATGTTGGTTTTAGTCAGAGATCCTTAGTAGCGATTGATTATGGCTTTAGTAAAATGTAATAAGGTAACATGAATCAATAATGGCAACAACCGCTAGTGTAGCAGTGTTGCAAACATTGTAGCAAAGTACACTATTTATTTTAGACTATATGGTAAAGAGAAGATAATAGTAGCAAAAGATTGTAGCACTTATAGCGAAGCTCAAATAGCCGTTCTTAACTGATTCGCTGCGGTCACTATTTAGATTGCTGACCGCTAACAAAAAGTGTTATTTACAACTGAGCGTATTAACATGCTTGGAATCGGTCTCAGCTGCTGTCATAAGGTAACAGTCGTCAGAAGCTTTTAAGCTGTCTTAGAATTTTGACATCAGGGCTGACTTTTTGCCTACAGAAGAAGAAAGGCGGGTAAGAAAGATATAAAAAGAAGAGAAAAAAAATCTAGAGACAAAAATTAACGATTTGGGAAAAAGATTAAAAAACAAGAAACAGAGTGACATCTATGAAAATTAAAACTTCGTGCAGTTTTTTGCTAATAATTTTAACTGTTTTTAATTTCTCATGCACGGAATATAGCACAATTCGTCATGTCAAAGCGAGGTTATTTGTTGAAATATAGGTATTATCCTAATCACGTTCCGTTTATTCCTTAAAGTTTAAGAGCGTTTGCTATAGCAGTTTTCGAGGCAAGAGTTCACACGCAGGCGGCCCCGCTACACTGCAAGACAGTGCTAAAGGTTCAAACAAAGAGTCAATTTTGCAAAGTTTTTTGAAAATAAACTAGCACCAACAAAATTAAGGAATGATACCTCGATTTGAATACCGATTCACGACAGGGTACGTGCCTTAGAGATTATACACACCGTTTTTAAGTGTTAAACTGAATGAAAGTAGTATCCAATGTTACAATAATTAAAATTATGTTTGCACTGTGCAGCTAACAAAATGCTATATGCATAAAATCCTGCGAGATTAATGATGGTTATTCAGATATTTAAATTAAGGGACCAATTATGAAATATGATTTAAAATGGCCATTATCGACGTGTAAATGAAATGCATTCGCCATCTTTCTTCCAGGACGTTAAGGAACCAAGGTACTGATATGAACGTTTCACGGTTCCGCTATCACGAAAAGCTATTTACTACCGACACAGTTCTGTCCATCTGTCTAGATAATAAACAGCACTGTTATGACCCTCGTATTGTTTAAATTGTTCTCTGTGAAGCGATTCTCTACATTTCAATGTTTAACTTTGAATACAATTTGCAGATGTACCAAATAATATTACCATATTACTGAGCAATAATTAACTGTAATGCGTAAGTAGTTACAGTGCTTAGAATTTTTCGTCATGTACATGCATTTTGCTTCTATAGCACCGCTTTAACGCCGGTTGCAGTAGCTTTTCTTGTTTAACTTTCGTTTCTGATAAAAAATACAACACAACAAGAATTTGGGGTGTGAAAAAATAAATGTTTTAGAAATGGTTTGCGATCGATTGATACACAAGCGCATAACACAACAACATCATGACCATTCGGTTTCACTTAATACAGTAGTTAAAAAACAACCAGGTGGCATTCAAAGAAATAACTATGACTTAATCTATTAATGCCAGTGTGTATTAATATAAATAATCCTTTCCGAACTACACAACGGACATTTCTCAATTGATTTCCAACCAATTTATCGGAGGGGCGTACGCGTTCTTTATCACTTATTGCATCGTCAAGCGTTACGGGCGTCTTACAGTTTTACTGTTAAATTATTCATACAACTAAATTCGTAATAAACTATTCGATTTATAAAACTGTTATCTATATGGGCAGGTTCCTCCTCTTGTAATGTCTATGCCGCCTGGAGCTAGACCTAATGCGAACTGTCTGGACAGCCGGGCCTCTGGGCTAAGCTTAAAAATTAATCACGCTTTATTAGCAAAGCTCCCATATAAGAACTATAAAGTTGAAAGCGGCATTGGACTTATCTTGTACTTATACCTACATTGTAGTTTTACCCGTTTTAAGAAGTTAGTTATTATGATTACAAACTTTAAGTAGGTGATTATGAAATCAAAAATTTATGAGCATCTCGCAGTTTTACCGTGTAAAATTTCTTTGTTTCCTCTTGGGTAGTTTTTTGGAATAAAGCAATCTGCGCGAAGTTGCATCCTACACAGTTCAGTCATTTTGCGTGCCATGCAAACAAAAAACATCCAATCAAACAGATAACGTTCCAATTTTAGGGATATAATTACTGTCGGTATGAAAATGGTAAACCTATGATGTTTAATTTTTTTTTTTTTATAATTTGGCTCCACACATAGTGTATTTAGCCAGTGTCAAGTTTTGTAATTTTTAATTGTATTATGAAAATTTTCACTTAAAGTCAAGTCATAGTCACAGTCAGAGTAGTCATAGTCTAGTCTAAGTCATAATCCAGTCTAAGGCATGCCCTAGTAAACTGGTGGCAACTTTACTAGAGGCTTCTATGGAATTTTGGAAGCAACACGAAAAACCACGTTTCACTACATTATATCACTTGCCCACACTCATGCTCGTAATTTAGCACTTAATGCGTAAAACACCACCAATTTTAAACATTAACACTGGAAAAAGCATAAGTTTTGTAAAATAATACAATGCACCGACGTGAACTTTTCCGCGTTCCCGCCAAAACTCATGTTTAAATTTAATAACAGGAAAAAATAGTTCATTCAATAATAAATATTAATGTCAATATTGTCAATGTCATACAATAGAAAGTAATACCTTTCATTTAATGATGGAAAAGTTATTCAAAAGCAAAAAGTATATTTGGATTTTAAAAAAAGATGAAAACCTAAGCATAAAACTATTTCAAATAAATTAAATTATAAAGATAGAACATAACCCTTGCACACGGCATTTTCAGGAGCTGTAAAGCTGTCTTGTTGGGTTCGATCCATTATAAGTTAGCTATCGGTAGACTTCTATTATGCCGGCCATAATTTAGCACGTATTCTTTTATTCACACGATACCTAAAGGGGTAGTAGGAGCGTTAAGTTTTTACTATCATATAGCAGATGATTATAAATATAAAATTGCTGACCGCAGGCTTGTTGCGTGAATCTTTTGTTTTTTTCACCATCCCATGACAGCCTTGCGTGCGTTGCATGTATGGCGAACATTGAAAGAAGCCATAAATCGTGCCGCTCCATGTAAAAACATGATTTTTTATAATAATTCTGATTTAGTAACCGAAACTTTCAAATTGATTTTTATATTCGAAGAATTATAATGAAGGCAATTGTTTGGTAGATTGCAGATTTTATAACACTTTCGTGTTTACAGTACTTCTTTTCTATCTATACTGATAATATTAGTGCACGCTTTTCTGTTTGTTGAAAACATACAATACTACTAGCACGGAAATTGCGTATAATATATAGGTCAGCATGGTTAATATTCGATAGAAAAGTTTTGTGCAGTAGTAGGTACTTGCATTTTAGTAGCTTACCCTAATTTTGGGGCTATGTATAGTTAGCTTATATCTATATTGAACATTAATATTAGCTCGTTCATTATCATTCATGTATTTTTTTAATGCAAAGATCTCTTGGAGAATCAGATAAAACCGCAGAGCGCCTCTAACTGAATACCAAAATTAAAACTGTTACACATACTAAAAACGCACAGCTCTTTTTTTAACTATTGTACGAGATTTGTCAACCCGCAACCAGCCGTCACTTAACTAGTTTGTAAACATAAACGTTACTCGACCCGATTAGAAAGTCGCCTATCTACGATCAAGATGAAGATATCGTGCGACTTCAACTTCTTTTGTACTCAATTATATTAGTTATAAGAATCAACAACAAAAAATCTTTGGCAGTTTCCATTTAGTTTTTCTAACGAACGCCTTGTTATGGTCATGCTCATCTTTGATATAATAGAGATAAGTACTTGAATTACATTTTGAATCTTAATCTTCTTAATCTCTGGAGAATAAGCCGAGTATTCCATTTCCATTTATGTAGGTACTACTTGTGTTGTGTTGTGTCATTAAGTAGGTTCCGACTGAAAATCACTTATTAGGGTCATGAGTCGAGACCTAGTCATGACATCACACAATATTACATTATAATTATATGTGCTAATATAGTATGTTTAATTTCTATGTACTAGGTATTGTGTATTGTAGTGTAGTGTTATGTAATGTTCTGAATTAATGTATTTTCTCTTTTTTCTTTCTTCTTTTTATCTGACAAAAATCCTGGCATCAGTAACATGTATATGTGTTTAGTATACAGAGCATTTGCATAAAACTGTATTTTTTAAAATTGTGAAGGTAATAATGCAAAACACATCAATTATGGTTATAGATTGGAATAATATATGCCTTAAACAAACTTTCAATAATGTTTCTTGGTGGAATTTAAAATAAATACACTACACATTGTTATACCGGTTTTTTCAGTCCAACTATGCCTTTGTTGTTAAGGTAAGGTATAGTTGTTACATTGATTGTTTAATTACGCAGGAAAGGCGGAAAAGGTTTTCTCTTAGTAATTAACTTTGTGTCTTGATTTGTGGCCTTATCACGACGACTTGCCAGTCGCCGATTTATGGTAGGGTTTAACTTGTTACCGTCATTGTCAGGGTACTCAGAGTAATTAAGGCTAACTTCTTTGATTAGGAAGGCAAAGATCTGTAAAGAAAATGCGTAATATAAATGTATGCGTTTATGTCGTAGAATGATTGCATAGTTGAATTGTTGAGTGGCATCATAGCTCAGTTGGTAGCCCTGGTCTATATAGGTTGTGGGTTTGATTCCTACCCAGGACAAACATTTGTGTGATAAACATAGGTGTTTGTTCTGTGTCTGGCTGTTATATTGTATTTTATGTATGTATTTACACACAAAAAAGTATCAATGTATTTTGTCAGTTATCTGGTTCCCATAGTACAAGTTATGCTTAGTTTGGGGCTAGATGGCGCTGTGTGAAATGTCTACACATATTTATTTATTATTAAACTATGTTTTTTAAATGTTTTTGCAACCAATCTTTGTGATAGTCACAATTGAAAATAATATACACTTCTAGTTGTAGATGAAAAAGTGAGGTGCTGCTTTTACCTATTATGTACTCTTTAAAATCCCATTTGGCCTCTTTAAAGGTTCAATTTTTACAGCTCTTCCTTGGTTATATCCTTATGACATAAAAGAAAACCCTTTTATAAGCGAGCGGTGGACTCTAAGATTAACTGGTGTATGAAAAAATAAGCGTACGATGGCCTTAAGCTGGTAAAAATCAAATAAACACGACTGAACGTAACCAAATTAAAAATGAAACTTCAAGAAAACAGTTAGAAATTCAAATTATTAAAAAGAAAGAACTATATTTGGCCAGTCGTCAATACTTTCCAAGTACTATCCCAGTAGTTGGTAGTATCCGTTATTTATCAGTTAGTCAGTGAGTCACTCAGGACTAACCCTAAAAGACGATAGATTGAGATAAAAATAAAAGTTAATATGCAAGATCCGTCATGATCTAAGGTGGTTAATCAAAGTGAAGTAAATGTGTTTATTTCTTTACTGTTAAAAATGGTTCAGGTCTCACCTAATAGCCAATTGCATTGACCGTTTGTTTGTTCCATCCATTTTCAAGTCAACAAATAACAAACGGTGAGCAGATGATATCTTGGTACCTAGTACCTATTCCGGGTATGCTGTGTGCATCTGAATGCCTAACGGACGCGTCTGGCTCTAGACTTGGTAGTGCTTCGGTGACGACCGGCTCCGGTCTGTCCTGTCACTCAATCTTTCAGCAGATTACACTTCAACAAATAACTGTACATGCATTTAGACAGCCAATAAACTTTACACCCCATTGGAGTC
Source organism: Ennomos quercinarius (assembly GCA_910589525.2). Classification (NCBI taxonomy): domain Eukaryota; kingdom Metazoa; phylum Arthropoda; class Insecta; order Lepidoptera; family Geometridae; genus Ennomos; species Ennomos quercinarius. The sequence continues at coordinate 10,478,947 of OU342493.1, forward strand.
AATGTAACTTAACCTGAAAATTAAATCCCGGCTAAAGGGTAGGATGCATGCGGGCCAAATCCCGCCCATGATTCAATTTTTTCTTTTAAAATTAGTTATTATACGTTTTTAAATGAAAGGTAAAATTAATGTTGAAAAGGTATCATGTGCGTTAAAAATAGCATCTTGAGATGCGGTTAGTGGATTTATGTGAATCGTTGTACCCAATAAAGTAGGAGATGTCTAATAAATCGTTGGAGGCTCGGTCGAGCCAGGCGACACCTCCGGAGTGGGCGACTCTGCCGTTAGACGTGGCCCGAGGCGGGGAAGCATCAATCCGTTGAACAACACGGCTGAATGTCTGAAAAGTTTTATAAAGATTTTATTTTACTAGTTGTATGCTGTGGAGCTATTAGGAAGACTTTTAGTTTTAGATACCACAATATATTTAAATTTAATCAATGCTTAAAATTATCTGTCATATATTGCTCGTGATATTTTACGTCAACGAGAAGAAGACAGGACATTTTAATTTAAATAGCGTGTATAAGGCTCAGAATAAAAATTTCAAAATAGGTTCTTTTCTAACTATAGTATTACAAAAACGGTTTAAAAATTCTAGTCCATCCATAAATTTAATAAACATGTGTGTACCTGTTAATAGTATTTTTATAACAGACATTTAATTTAGTCTTTCTTGAAAACGAAATCGAACGATTACTTCAAGCACAACGCAGGCACCAAAGAGAATACAACCGCTAACGTAAGCACTTCAAGTTAGAACAAAAGACATCAACGCGCGCCACTCTCTACGAAACTATGCGTACCACGCCACGTCGAGTTGTCCCTAAAGGCAAAATAGCGGCGTCCCACATAACAGAGCGTATCATTTATCTGGTATTGGATTAACACGTGTAACCCTAACTGCCAAGGTGAACGGTACAAATAGTTCGCACCGCGATTAACCATCCATGTAGTTATCTTGCATATAGCCGACCTACTCCGTGTCGGGTAGCTAGGTTCACGAGGGTCAGGTAAATGAGACCATAATGAAATTTGATATTATACCACAGCTTGCAATAAAATGTGCAATTTTGCAATAACAGTAAATTAAAGTCATTACTGAACTCATTTGATGGCTAACACTTGGCACTCCGGGACTGCTGCCGACACCGAGTTGCCATACTGCTGACTGCGGCTTCTACTATTCCCTCCTGCTAAGGTCAGTGGTTATTTATATAGATATGTAACACCGCTCAGACTACGAGTGGAACCCATAACCTGAGACTTCCCAATATATTTCTTCTGGTAACCTTTTAGTTGTCGTCTTTTCTACCTTTTTTTATGTGATTGAATGACGTGACGAGCTAGTCGTTCACCTGATGTTAAGCGATACGGCCACCCATAACAGTTGCAGTTTAATCAGAACTTTAAAACAATAAAGTTTCGCGTGACCCTGCACTGCGCACGACATCCTGAAACATCACACAGTCTAGTAATCAGATTACTAGAACTGAGTGATCAGATCATAAAGTCTCATTTGTCCAGTAATTTCACTAGTTACAATGCCCTTCAAACCGGAACACAGAAGTGCTTGCACACTACTGCTTGGCGGCAGAATAACTGGCAAAGCGGTGGTACCTACCTAGACGAACTTTGCAGAAAAGTCTTACCACTTAGTAAAAACCTGCCTTAGTTCACGTCTAATCTGTAGGAGCTAGGTAGGCTTAACAGCTAGAAGTGTAACAAAACGTCCAAGTCAATATCTGCAGCATTATGTATAATTGTATATGTAGGCTGGTTCTATTGTATGGAGCAGAAACTTATTGTAATTAATTACCTGTCATCGTTGAGTCTAAGCTCAATAGTTTATTAGTTTTGCTAATGAAGTCAGCCAAAATTAGATTCTAGTCATATTGAAAGTGCAACATTCCACGATTTGAGTCAAGGTATTTCGATATTGTATCGTGCTAGCTCTGGCCCTCGGCTTGTTCGCTCAAATCCTTAACTGTAAATCTATATAGATAAAAGAGTACTCGCGTATTTCTGCAAGCGGAATCTTAAAGATTAATCAGGGAGGCCATTGACACCAAATACACGTATCTAAAAGAAAATCTTGTTAAATCGAAGGGGCGAAAGTGGCCCTAAGCACGGTGACTTCTCGCTCCTACCAAACGTTACGTAGTCTCAGAATATTTTCTCCTAATTCCCGCAACCAGAATTTACCAGATTTAACCAGTTAGACACTTACCGCATTGCCTTTATTGCCGATAGTGACACCCGAGCGATCGTCATGACCCGATAGTGTAGCTGAACGGTTGTTGCATGCTCGATACCAGCATCTGTGAATAACGTACTTTACTTTGTTCGTTAGCTTACGTTTACTTTCTACAATTATCTGCGACTAGTTTCTGCTATTCTGTTACATATTTCATCTTCCTCCACTACGAACAGTGATTTTGAAAGTAAAACAAGCCTTTGTTGATAATGTTAAATTTAGAATATAGAAGCACACTAAAGTTAACCAACAAATTTATTGTTACATGAATGGCGTTAGACGGTGCATGCGTGCAACTAACAAAAGCAAATCCATCCCACACAATATCTATCCAATAAATATCCAAAAAGCTTGTTCTGCAAGCATTCCTCGTCCATTGTGTGCCTTACAGATATATCTTGCGTAAGGAGCTTGCGATTCTTGCGAGCTTTCGTTTCTGCCCACGCTACAGATGCTCGTCACTATTGATTGACAAAGTATCCATTACCGCATTGGAACCGACTTTTATCTGAATCGATGCGACGTGAGAAGAAATGGACGAGAAGGTTTACGCGGCTGAGGGAATGGTTTGTGTTGCCCGCGGTGACCAGTTGCCTAATGCAACGGTTGACAAATCGCTCAATTGTCCCGGCTCGGAGCTTGTCGGGTCCCGAGTTGGGTGGCAAGTTGTGCAACTGTTGCTCACTTCTGACCGTTTGACGAATGCCGGAAGACATCGAACTTTATTGTGCTTTATTGGGATTGGATGGTGGTAAATAGGGAACTGCGTTTGTGAAAATATTTCATTATTCTCTTCGAAATTGAATTGGCTTTCAATTTATCGTACCTCATAGTACAACACAAATATATTTTAAAATATTGAAACTAAAACTCAAATGATGTATGCTCATGAATGTCGTTGATTGGGAATGTGGATTCGTTTAATGAGCTTTCCTTAAAAAATATTACTAATACTTAAACACTGCTTAGATATATTTATGTAAATTAAAAGCGTTTAGTTTTGTAGATAAAATTAACGTAGAGGTAGAACACGCTTTGTACAATGTTTGTTGGTTAGTTAAAACTAATATTTACTCGAGTGTTTGCATAATTTTCCGCCTCATATCATAGAGGTGTTTAAGGCACAAGGCAGAAAACTTAATGCAAATGAAGTAGGGTTATCCGATCTGAGGCATTTTATTTGTGGGATAAGATGTAATTTGTTTTTAAGATTGTTTGGATTTGCCTTTAGATTTGATGTTTCATAAATCTTTTTAGGGGTATGATGCTTATAAAAAATCTCTCCGTGACTGATTATAAGCAGCGCCATCTCCATTTCAGTGAATAAAAATGTTTGAATAAACATAGTACTTCAAAGTTCTCAATCATGTGAATTTCTCAGGAACTGAATATAAATATAATATAGGTAATCGTTTATTATTAAGACAACAAAATTAAAATAGGAATCTAGTAGTATCACGAATGTACTATAAGTATAAAGGGGAAAGGTCAACCGCTGTCGCTTCAAAACCGTACAACCATACTGGTCCAATTTAATGCAACCAGCTCAATATTTCCATACAATAATACATTGTTACGTCCAAGGCTAATTGAAACAAGCCATGTGCCATTTGAACCGTCTGCGACCGTAATCATAGGGCCCTTCTTAATTAACTGTATGAATGGAATTCATGAACTGTATATCACAGGCGTTGCGGACTTTGAATGCTAAAATATTTTGAATGGTTGTCGGTTTCTTTTATGTGTATTATGGTGTGAACATTTATTTTATAGAGATCCTTTAACTGTTTTTGAACACGTATGAAATGTTTCTTAAAATTATATTATCATCATTTAAACTTGAGCTTAAAAACAATTGTTCAAAAACAGTTGTTGTTAAAAATTAATTGATTCGCATTTGTTATTATATTTTGTATCGTGTGACAAGAAATAAGATGGAGTAAGCCCACAGTAAACCTCCCCCCGTCTTTTTCTCTTTCCAAGAAAATACCTGATTCCCAACAATGAGATCGTAATATACCTACTAATTACGACTAACCACATTGATCACCGTATTCTATTTGGCCTTGATATATCATGTGAAGATATTCTATTAATCTGTTTTATTTCTAACTGAGCGAAGTATTTGATGCTTTATGCATACTTTAGATTTTTATTGCTTGTATACGTATAATATATTTGTGGTGGAGGCCTATGTTCAGCAGTATACGTCTTCAGGCAGCTGATGATGATGTATAATATTTTTTTTCAAATAAGATAAAATAGGATGCATTATTTTTTTATATCTGATTACAATGAACCGTGTGAAAGACAAAGAAATCTCGGAATGTTTGTCGAAACAGCTGGCGGAAGGCACACACCGCAAAATATTTCCCAAGATACATCGGCACGAGAGCGATGTGGCGATATCTTAAGGAGCGCGCCAGTTCGAATCGTCTATCGACTCTATGATCGGCTACGTCGAGAGGTCACGCGCGTTAAACGTAAATCAACATATCTCGCGACGGGAGATCTAGCCGCGCATGCGGCTGACCAACAAAAACTGAATTTTATAGCCGTAACACTACACCCGGGAAAAAAGTAAATAAATTGGACAGGAACGAGTGAACGTCCGAGCTTACGGCGGTCCTACAACGACCACTTAAACGCCCTGTCGAACGAATACCTACTTATCTAGTAAAATGTGGTCAGACTTTATCAACTCTTAACAGAACTTGTTCCTTTATTAGGGTGAGACGCGCTGTGAACTTCTTACTTTCAACCAGCTTGAAAATATGTGTTCTTTGTTCACAAATGGTTGGTTACCTTTAATAAACGTGAACTAACCGTGCATATGGAGAGATCATTAACATTTTAAACTCACTTATATGTTAAAGCTAATTCCATCAAAGAATGCTAAAGGGGCTGAAATAAGGAGTAACTTTGTTTTTCTAGCAATCACAGAAACAGTGATAACTAGCAATCGCTTCAGTGATCTTTTTTAATAACTAGTGTTGTGTCAGTTTGTCAAGTTAACTGTCAATTTCTTGCAACGCCACCTCTCCTTGGGTCTAAGGAGAGGTGGCGTCAAGTTGCAGGTGGCGTCAATTTTCCTATTGTGACGCCAACTTCGATCAGGTATACCTGATCGAAGGTGGCGGTGGTGCAGTCACCATAATTGACACTTTCACCTTGTTTTTTTATTATTATATCAACTACTTAATTAATAGTTATTTTCTCCATGAGTATTAATTAGTTAATGAAGTGGTTTGCGCTGACTTCATAATGTCGTAGAGGAAACATTACCGACTAGTTAATTAAACTGGCGGTTAAATGACGAATCAGTTAAGGAAAATTTCGCTATAAGATATGTACATTGTACAAATCGTGATTAGAAGTTAGGGTGCTTTCTCTGGAATGTCGAGCAAATGTGGATTGCCTTTCGTCACAGGGTTGTTTCAGTATGGCTTTACATCGTTTTACACGCGAGTTTTTTTAAATTTTATTTATTGGAAATTATGACATGCCGAGTTAGTCGTTCACCTGATGTTAAGCGGTATGACCGCCCATCACAGTTGCAGTGTCACTCGGAACTTAAAAATTAGAAAGTTTCGCATGACACTGCACTGGGCACGTCATCCTGAGACATCACACAGTCTAGTAATCAGATTACTAGACTGTGAAATTAGGTCACAAAGTCATTCAAATCAAATCAAATCATTTATTTTGTGATACACAGGCAATACACAGGTCATAAAACAGATGTTTTAACAAAATATTAAGTTCATACTGCGATCAGCCGCAACGGCATACAAAATTACAAATAAGCCGAAGCTTTTATTATAAAAGTGTCACTTATAGCATTATGAAATACTTGAATTATTCAAATTACATCACAGATAAAAGTCAATAATTAATAAATAGGTCCATGTCATTGTATTATATTAAAGTCAATTACTTAGCAAAAATTCAGTAAGGGAATAAAATGTATGGTCGATTAAATATTGAAATAATTTATGCTTGAATACGTGAAGGTCATTGCACCCTTTTATATGGCTTGGAATTTTGTTATAGATCATTTGCCCAGTAATTTCACTAGAGTTACAGCATATCGACATATTTAATAACATCAATATATAAAATTGATATGATTGGTAGACGGACAATGTGAGACCATTCAGTCATAACTTTAACACAGTGACAGGGAACCTTGTAGATCTGTGTGTTGGTCTGAGTCAGCATTTCCTGCATACATTCCATACTGTTTATATTGTAGTTTAGTCGAGAATCGAGACCAGATCGAGATTCGATCCGCTATCTTCGCAATTGATGGTTATCATGACAGTTTTACGTGGCGTGTCTCACTGCCAGTGGATTCACTGTAACTATAATTTCGATCACACCATTTGTATATTTTATGACTAATTATTCAAATTTATTCAAACGGGCGTGACATTAGGGGATTTGCTACATTCTGGTTTTCTTTCTGTCAACTTTTGAGTTTATTAATTTCCCTTTGTTAGACATTAAATCACATTTTAACGAAACAGTTGTCATGTTTTGTAACATTTTGAAAAATAGACACTTTGTAAAAGATTTATTTTCGTAAGATTGTATAATTTATTTATCTTACATTTTTGCCTTTTACTCTTCCATGTTTGGCGATGCAATGGTAGGAAGTATAACTTTGATACGATTGTCATTTTATTATTTTGGCTACTTATGTATTTGTTCATACTGTCTATATGGTAGTTTAAATTAGGTTCAGCTATTTAAACTGATAAATTTTAAGTTTTATCTGTTTATATTGAGTTAGAAATAAGTTTTTGCGGAGTTTAACAGTCTTGGTAATTTATTTATTTATTTATAAATATATTAATGATATAGGATCATTCTATAACTACTACTATCATGAACAATAATTTATTGCGTACAATTGAGGTACACAGAATAAACAATAGCCATCTTAATGGGTTTATCTTCACAAACAACTGACGGATTTAATAGTTTCATCTTACATCTTTTGTCAGTGTTCGATGTCAACGACATGTCAAAGCAGTGCTTTGGCTCGCAGCAGCTTACAACAAATTTGAATTACAAATTGATTGTAGTTTCAAACTCACAGATATAGCAGCTTCCAGAATAGCCGTATTACGCATGAAAAAAACCGTTTTGTAATTGAAATAAGCTATTTTTGATAGCATTTAACCATGGTCTACTAGATTTAGTTTTTAAGTTTCATTGTACTTATAGGTATCTAGATTATATATGTATATAGAGATAGAGTAATTCATTAACTTGTTTTAGACATATTTGTCAAGTTTGCTCTTCTGTTAGTGAAGCTACAAATAAGCAAGCTAAAACACCAGACGTAAAAATCACGTCACTAGATTCGTGATATAATCCTGAACACAAAGATTGTCCTCGTTGTTTAAGTGCCTTCAAGTCTTAATTGCGCTCACTCAGTGGGTAAATCGATAAGAAAATCTATTTGAAAACTTGGCTGCGTCTTGAAAAGAAGTAAAACAGTGAGGTGAGCGCTAAAAGCATCGACAGATAAGTGCAGAATCGCCTCCACCAAGTGATAGCACTAATGAACCCGTGTCGCCGTCTCAGAAGTAGCACGGTTTGAACGATGGCGCGCCATTAGAGGGGAAACTCAAGGCCAGTGGAGGGCGGACAGCTATCCGTAATTATCTTAAACAAACCTAACCGAAAGGCGGATATATCGTTGCAATACTCGATTACTTTTTACCACGACAACGAATGTTATAGCGGTAATGAGAGAGAGTAATTTGATTTTCCTGTTGTGCCAGTAATTCGGTCGACTTGGTTAGTAGCTTTCATAAAAACTCCGCTATTGCATTGTTAATTAATATTCAAAACTTGTAAGGGCTGCTTTTGTAATTTGCTTATTATATAAAATCGGGCCTTAAAGATAATTAGTATTGTAACTATCGGTAGCTGTGTTGTTCGGTATTATATATAGGTGTTATATTTATATGCACATATAGAGAACAGATTCATTTTATTGTAAAGAAAAGGAAATTAAGTTTTATTGTGAAAACCGTAAGATACACGTGGAGATGAGACCACTTTCTTTTCCTTTACATTTAAATCAATCAGCGTTGATTACGCCAAGCAAAAGGGGACAGTCAAAGATTATATAAGCTTGATAAAAACAGTTCAACTATCACATTATCAATAAGTCATAGATTTTCTGTACCTAGAATATACACTGTATTACATGTCACCAACTTAGTTATTGTAAATGACACGTAATGCTTAGTGAGTTACAACTTATAGTATTGTTATTTCAGTTCAAGCCATAACAGTTTTCTACCGTTTATCTTGCTTTGTAAACGAGGTGTCCTCATCAGCCGTAACGTAAGACAGTGTTTAAGAGAATCTGATCTTTAGCGCGCTCCATACAAAGTTTACTTTAGTCTTTTATTCTAAACTCACTGTCCTCTGTTCTGGAAACTACTGTGTCACACATCATCAACAGCCAGAAGACGTCCACTGCTGAACATAGGCCTTGCCCATAAAACGCCACTTTGGACGCTTATCATAGGGGGGTTTGCCATAACCACCACGCTTGGCAGGCGGTTTGGTGATCGCAATCGATTTTAATGTACCGAGGAAAATGCTGCTGCCCATTCTGTGGATATTCCTTTACTCAGCTCTTACAATGACACCTATTGAGCAGTGTGGTTTTGCTGATTTCTGATAAATCATTTAGTATCAAGATAATACAGTTTCAAAAACTCTTTAATTTCTATCAATAAAGTGCACACGAGACTATTTATGGGTTTTGTTGTTGTCACTGCATTGCAGACTTTCTACTTGCCCTTTGACTGCTGATTTTGCAATAAACTAGCGCCTCTTACGTTTCACAAAATAATAGACCATTGATGAGTTTTGAGCAAGGCTACTTTTATAGAAAACTGGCTTAGGAAAATTAAAAAATACTTATGGTAACAACGTCAAGTATCTCAAATACAGCAGTGACGTAATTATCGGTGAGAAGTTTAAGTAAAAGTTTTTTGACCCTGTGGTAATAGAAAAATTGAAGGAAAGGTCGCAGCTGTTTGCGAGCATGTCATTTTATCAGTTTCTGTTCTGCTAGAAGTTGACGAACTATTACCCATGCTCTATATTCACATAGATCATGGAGATAGCTCTTGGATCGTATTACGATACCGTCCCTGGCCGTGGAACCGCTAGGAAGATTGATGGATTAGTGTTTAGAAAGGGCTACCGGTTGTTGGCTGGTAGTAATTGCACGCACATTAAACTGTTGTTTAATTGAACATTTACCGGTGTGTGTGCTACACGGATTTACGGTCAATAAACGTTTTAATTTTATCACAACCATGCAAGCCTTGGCATAAACAATTTTTCAGAAAGGGATAACGTAAAAGTTTATCGTGCTGTTCTCGTGGACACCTTTCAGGCTGACCATGTCTAGTATGCTAAAAAAATAGTGTCCTTTTATATCCAGAGTGTGTCTTAATGTCTAGCATCTAAACGTGTCCCGCAAATCTGCAAATTATACATAGTAAGTAATAACTATTTTTGACTAGTAAAAGTGCTAAAAATAGCCTATTATTGCAATATTTTTTGTGTTTTATTGCCCTTGATTTCGTACGCAGGCTCAATCTACAACCACGTCATAATTTTTCCAATTTTTTCCTTTGCGTAGTAAGTGAGCCACCCATCGGACTATTATGATACGAACATTCTAAAACAAAATTTAGTCATTCGGCCATCTAGCCATTGTGAAGTTTACAGCGTTTTTGCAGCTTTTTTTTTGCTGTATGACTCCGTATTATTGAATACCATAGACTATCAAATTATTATCACCAACTTTTTTGTGACGCCTTTTTTACGTTCTTCTAGTGATCTTGACTTGCAGTCATATAATACCTATACTCGGACTTTTTTAATGGAAAACTAGAAATAAACTTCACCAGGTTGGTCATTGACGTTCGAGATCTTTAGCTGATACTATTTCCGTGTACTTTTAATCGTTTTTGCCATTTGACGTTCAAATAGTAATTTAATAACCTCACGTTGCTGCGGCAAACATTCTCGGCAATTCTCGTTGTCTCAAATGTCAGTGGTTGTACTCGGCTGTCAGTGCTAACGATTTCTTAATTATAACCAGGTATTTATATTGTTGTGTCTTCTCTGACAAACTACTGGTAGGAAACTATTACAAAATATTACGTGATCGGTTAGGAAAGTCTTCTTAAAGCCTCACAAGTACTGCCAAAAGCGGAATGACGATGATTTAAGAGCATTATCCCCATCTCTTCCCGTGCGTGCCGTAAGAGTCGGCTAAGGGAATAACCAGAGAATGGGCAGCAGCATTCTCCTAGGTAATTTTTTTTTATTGTTTATAGGCAAAGCATTTGACCACTGTCTCACCACATTAAAATCTTCTGCGATCACCAAGCCGCCTACCAAGCGTGATTATGGCAAATCCTCCCTATCCTAAGCGTCCTAAGTGGCGTTTTATGGGGGAAGGCTATGTTCAGCAGTGGATGTTTTCAGGCTGATGATGATGATGATGATGATGATGATGATCTTCCCGCATAACAAAAATACGTTGTTCAATGAAGCATGCTAGTTGGACTAATTCCATTTTGCCACTGGATAAGTTAAAGATTAACGTTACCCCACTTTTACCTTTCCAACAGGATTTACCGGTATGTACCAGTAATCAAGTCCTTACGGTTATGATCAGTTTAATTTATAATGATTACCTGATAGCAGTTGTCTGTCACTGGATAGGGCCGCACGCGTCACAGTTCATTATAAAAGCGCGCTTTATAGGTAGCGTAGGGGAGCTATGTATCTCTGTTTTCGACAGATAATTAAATTTATGAGGCGATCTATTAAAGATTTGAATCCTTGTTTACATAGTCTTTATTTTATAGATTACTAATTGCCCAAAAAAGTATCCCGCTATGTGTTAATCCAGTATATGTATAAGCTATCTCTGTATGCCAAATTTCGTCCAAGTTCGTCCAGCCGTGAGTTTGAGAGTTACAAACACACATGCACACATACAAACTTTCACCTTTATAATATTAGTAAGTATGGTAGTGTGATTATTTTTAATTTTGAAAATGTTTTAAGCAGTTGTTAAGCAAGTTTGTTTTGTATTTGATATTTATGCACTTTTACCACTAACTAATACTACTAGATACACACACATAGTACACTACAACACACACACTACTTTATAGTACACTATAAATAGTAGTAAACAATATCTTTTATATTTTGGACTCAATATTGCCTATTCAAACTATTTCTGCTTTTATCCCAGTACTCAAGTATATGATGGTCACCTTTACCTATGTAGAGCCTACTCTACATTTACTATACCCTACTACGTGATGAGCGTGAGAATGCACTTTTCATAATAAATATAACCTCGTCTTTTCATGCATAAACAACGTTTATTATGTTTTAATATTCCCATTAATGTCTTTATGAAATTTATAATAGGCGATTTAATAAAATTAGATATTACAGAGGATTGGCAATTTACTTCTTTACATAAAAGAATAGCTAAGTAAGTATGGATATAGATAACTTATTTGGACTTAATATTCATTACCAAAAAAATATTCATTACACGCGTTTGTGTTGCCAGAAAGATATTGATTGGCTTGGCATGTATTATTGTACAGTGACCAAATATAATTTCTCTAGTCACTATAGTAATATAAAAAAATGTGCACTGCAGGGTTATCATTGCATGAATACCGCCAACCTACTGCATACTTCTATGATCGATACCATGACGACACTGAGCCGGCCCCAACGGAAGACCAGCGCTGGTCTCATGACCAGCATTAAGCTGAATTGGGACCTATTTGCGGCAAATGGCATTTTTGGTATTTGTACTGTTTATTGTGTTTTTTGCCACAAATTATTTTTCTTTCTTTTCTTTTTTTTTCTTTACAAGTTTTTATTTTGTTAAGTAATGATCAGTGGGGGGTTTATTGGAACTTTTTTCCATTAAATTTTATTTTATGTGATGACACAAATAAGAAAAAAAAATAGTGATACTCATAAACACGAAATAAATATTTGCATATCTTCAGAAATAAAATAATAAGATAGACCCACGCTGATATTTACAACGGAAAGGGTATATTAATGCCACGGATCGTAAAATTCTCGAAATAATGTGAAACAGTGCAAACTCACGCTGCGTTTTACAATTACCATCATATTGCAATACAGAATCCAAAATAAATATGGAAAAGAAGAGAATTATATTTGCCATCTTCTTTAAAATGGGGTAAGGAGCTCACAGAAAGTAATACATGCCACCAGTGAAGTGATCTTTGCCGGCGACTCTGTTTCTTCTGGTTCTTTTGAAACGTATTCTGAAAGTTTCCAGAGTTTCTTCAAGGCAAGCGTACCACTACCGGATCATTACTTAGCAGTAGAAATTCTATCAAGTACCTAACACTCATCAACAACCAGAAGATGTCCACTGCTGAACACAGGCCTCCCCCAGAGAGCGCCATTTTGAGTGACTGCTCGCCTCCCGCATCCGTTGGATCCGATTTTGATGTTTGGAAAGCAAATTAGCTTATACGCTGAAGTGGGGAACACATGGGATATTTTTTATCTGCGGGTGAAACCGCGGAGCGCAACTAGTGAAAAATAAGTATCACTAACAACTAATCTGAGCCGGAGAATAGATAGTAATACCTGAACTATCTGAAAAGGAGCCTATTTTTCGTTTAGAAAAATTAAATTTTAGTAACGGAAAAACTGACAAACTTCGGTGAAACGACGGGGCGCCACTAGTCTTTTTTACACAGTTGTGTCCATGTTACATACAGGAAAGATAAGTACCCCTGGTCAGCAAGGGGTCCCCCAATTAAAAGATGCGACGCCCACTGCGATTTATGATATTTTTATTAAACCCGGTACGATATTAATGCTATTGCTTTATAAGATTTTTTTATCGTGTTTATTTACACTTTATTATGGTTCTCGCTTTAGTTGTACATTCATACTTATTTACACTTAGTTAAAGTTTAAGTTACATTATGAAAACTGAAATTAACAATATTTATACTTATAGTTAATGCTGAGTCAACACCGTGGAATTTAATTCGATATTTTCCATGCTTTAGAATGTTTATTTAAAGCTAAACACAAAAATACCTATAATGTAAAACGTAAAACTAGGTACTCTAAAATTAGTCCAAATTCAAATTCTTAACATAAGACCTACGACATGTAATAATTTGACACCCCGAGAGAGCGAGTTACTCCGGCAGTACCCCGGATCCCCGAGGCCCACGTCCCGGGAACCACGATTTATTTTTATCGTCATAAACTCAATTAAAGGTCAGTTTAGCTTAAAAGTACCGAAAGCAAACAAAGTGTTAAATAAAATCTTATTAGTTACTAAAATTATAAGGAGAGAGCGGGGCGGGCGGAGCAGGTGTTTTAGCTACCTACGAAACGTTTGCCCGCAGCATGTATTGTGAAATAGACATTTCGGCTAGCGGCGAATTATTATTTTAGGTATTTTTTTTAATGCTGAAATATTATTCAATAGCATGGACTGAGTACATACATTTAAGGAAAATATCGAATTCAGAATTATGAATTCTGTGCCTTTATCTCGGAGTAAACTTACGACCAACTTACAAAATGTTTGAACGAAATTCTAGTGGTAAAATTCGTTAAATTGCTTTATTTATAGTCTGATTTAGCCTTAAGCCATACTTTTTTTATAAGTGGCTGTGTATATGCGTTTTAAAGCTAGAGGTACTATACAGGGTGCAATTGAATTCATTAACATAAATTGAATACAAGATAGTACATGATTTATTGATGATTATTAAAGAGTAAGAGAGCGCAAATGAAAATATTTTTTATTGAAAAGTATGAAGACTGCCGGTGCGCCTAACGTAGTTGGCACGATTAATCTTGATACTTTCAAAAGGAATTTACCTTGTCATAATTAAAAGCAGCACATAATTATTTTCACTTAATTTTTTACTGTAGCAGTTGATTAAGTAAATTATTACTTTTTTGAAGTTATTATCAATACCAAATCGATGCGTTAGATTTCATAAATTTTAGTCCACACGTTACCGGTGTCCAGAGTAGGTACCTAGTTCCAAAATGCTAATGAATTCAATCACACCCAGTATAGCTATTCTGTGGCTATAGTGTGAATTTTGACAATTATTAATAGGTACTTATATCACATATATCGAATATACCGTAAAATACAGAAAACAGTACAGCAATTTAAATTTTACGACGGAACAGATAACTAAAAAGACGCTGGAATCACACCTTCTATTGACTTTACCGTAATTTTGTTATGAAGTTTTGTGATCTGTAGATGTATGTGTGTCCTCAATTTGTCTCAATCAATACCATCATCATAAAGTTGTTCCATTAGTGCAATAACCAGGAATAAATCTCACACAGTTTAATTAGCCACAGATGGCAATCAAAGGCATTTGCTAGAGAAACAAAAGAATAGCGCTAAAACGGTATTTAGGTAAGAGTATTGGTTCGTTAGCCTGAATTTGGTTGAACGGGAATTGAACCCGGGCCCGCGGCCGTCGTGTCCCCAGACAAGGATCTCGACCCATTGTGTGCTCTAGACTCGATAAAATTCTACACTTTACCGTGGAACATTAATCTGGCCAGTAATTTAGCTCGCGCAATTTCTGGAGATCGGCCACAGTGCTCTATCAAATTGGCAGGGTTTGCATTTGATTGCAAAATTAAATAGAATTGGGTTATTAAATGTAAGTGGAGAATGTTATCAGATTACGTAATATTTATGCTACTGGATAAACATTTGGGAAACTGAAATAGGAACATATTGCTTAAGCTTCCCCACAAGTTCCTGTCCGCGTTTTACTCGTTATTTTACAGAAATATCAGATGGAGGCGCTGACGCTGGCCTCTGTAGCTTAGGTGCCTTGCAAATATGTATTTGCAAATAAAATACATTTTGCTTTTACATCATTTGGATTTCGATTTCCCGTTTGCTGAAACATTTTATGAAAGCCGTTCCATTTGTAAGCAACCCTATTTATATCATTTTTTTAAATGGCAAGAGCTTAAGTACTACAATTAAAGTGCTTGTGGGTCCAACGAGAACTTTAGTGAAACAGTTACCAAATCACTTTAATTCTATTAATTTATCAAAATGGTTTAAAGTAAAATTAGAAGACCGGAAATACTATGCAGTAATTATTTTGGGTTAGTATCGTTCGGTCAGAGGCCCATTCGGTCACAGTTTTGCAAACCCATACAATGAATCCCGCTCGGTCACACTTTCAAATAAATACATTTTGAATACCGTGTTCGTTATTTTAACTTTGTTACGGCGTTATTATTTTTTTAAGTTAAAAGGTGCAAACAAGGAGTTATAGTACCGTCATCCATAAAAAAATGGCCCCGCTCTGTCACACATTCCCAAAAATGAGAATAAGTACAGTCAGCAACACTAGCTATTTACGCTAGTTATTGGCGTCTATCACGCAAAATTTAATGGCTCTTGTCGGTTTGGTGTACTTCTTAAATTGTCTATTTCCAAAATTGTCATCTTCCTAATTTTGTCCACTGAACATACTATGCAGTTTTGTCAGGGTCCATGCAATTGCATACGGCCCACCTGATGGGAAGCGATCACAGTATGGACATCTGTAACACCAGAGGCGTTGGCGTCACCAATGCGTTGCTTACCTTGTAGAACTCTTTTTACCCTCCTTTTAAACTGCTCCATGTTCCATGCTCTGCGGAAAGACCGCTGGCGAGAGCTCATTCCACATTTTGCATGTGTATTTCACATGTGTACGGTGTATTCATTATTTATAACCATACGTAATAGCAAATATTGCTATGTAAGTAGCCTATGTGTTAATCCAGAGTCTAAAACTTGAATGAAGAAGGATGGTGGAATCTTATATCCACTTTTATACTCTGTGGTAAACAGTGCTGTTGTCACATTGATTACAACTTACTTCATTGTATATTATTTCTAAGCTATTTTAATGTGATACTGTTTCCTTACCCAAATAAAACAAGAAAAAAACCTACATTATTTCAAACATTTACAAGTTTTTACATTTAGTTTTAGTTGTTTAGTTTAGAACTGATATAGATAGCTTGGCAGCCACCTCGCTGTATGGAGTAGCCCCTTTTTGGGAAAACAACAAGTAGAAAAAATACTTTGCAGTAAACTTTTACAACTCATCTACAAATTCTTATCTACAAATATTAATGCAAAAAATATCGCACATTATATCTATCAAATTAAGTTATAAATTGAAACAGCCGATTGATTTTTTAATAATATGTGCAACAGTACTTGCTACATCATTGCGCTAATGGGTTCATATTGTGGAGACGTGGTGTGGGTGTAGACCTAACAACAAGTTATAACATAGAGGTTCTAGGTAATCCAGTGATTTATGCATTAACCAGTAAAAACCAGATACATTCAGATATCCAGTTTGTATAACAAGTAAATATTACCGTTATCAGTTGAACTGAAAAATGTAGATCAGGCAATATCAGGCAATATTTATGTACCATTCAAGTTATTTTTTTTATACTATAAGTATGTCGTGTTACTGTTTAAATACATATACAATACTAGCTGTGCTCCGCGGTTTCACCCGTGGGTAAAATATCCCTCTGTAAAGTGTTCCTATATGTTAATCCAGCGTATAAGCTATTTGCCTCCCTTTTATCAAATTGGGTTCAGTAGTTATGAGATAGAAGGTAACAAACATTCACAGACACAAACTTTCGCATTTATAATATTAGTAGGATTAGGATTTTATTATACCTAAATGAATAGTAAAGTTGATATTTCTAAATTGTATGGAGGACTTCTTTTCTTCTCCAATTGAAAGGAATTTCTGTTAGACTTCAATATACAGGAAGGAAAAGATATGCTGGCTTTTTCTAGAGGAGGCCTATGTCCAAGAAGCAACCTGACTTTATAACTGTTCGTAAAATTATACAGTAAATTTGATATAAACTTACATAAACAACTACCTTCTTCATTAGATTTTGTATTAAATAAGCGTTGAAAATTGTTAATATGTAAGCTAAAATACTACTAAGTAAGAAAAGTCAGCGATTAAAGGCTATTTTTATTTATATATTTATTAAAGTTGATATTTAAGTCATGCAAGATGGCAAGCTC
The DNA here is from genome assembly GCA_910589525.2 of Ennomos quercinarius. NCBI lineage: Eukaryota > Metazoa > Arthropoda > Insecta > Lepidoptera > Geometridae > Ennomos > Ennomos quercinarius. Next base: position 10,496,418 of record OU342493.1, read on the forward strand.
TACTTTTTATGTTCTGCATTTATTAATGTTATCATGAGTTAGTACCGATCGGTCACAGGCTTGTTCGGTCATCCATAAAAAACTAGGGCCGTTTAGCACAGATTCCAAAAAATTATTATATTTTTAAAAATTATTTCTCGTTCTATATGTCACAGTTATATTGTAAAAGTAATATCAATACAATATAGGACAAAAAATCAAAGCAATAACATTTTATGACCATATTTTCACGATGGAAGCTCTACTCAGCATAGCTCTGTAGACTGTAGAGTAGGCGTAGATAGGTATTTTATTCGCTATAAAAACATACACCTACACATTATATCCATTAACGACTGTCCAAACATAATGTCGATGGCTTTTAGGTGTTTAATAATAAATTGTCTAATACTACAACTTGTATGTGAGCTGTAGAGTTCGTTCTCGCATCTACGAGATTGTGTCAGGTAGAGTTCGTAGGTCACAGTGATTAAGATAAAATCAGCACACTTAATGCAGTTAATAAGGTGTTATGATAATATCTTCTCTTAAAATATTTTTAGGGTTTTGATGAACTCTATAGATACATAAAATATAGTAAAGATCGAAAAAAAAAAACAAAATTATTGTAAACTATTATTGGAGGTAGGTTTTGGATGTAAGTAAGAAATTTATTATTATCACAACAACTTAAAACATATAAAACTACTAAACTAGGCCTAAAAACTAAACAATAAAATACAAAATACAATTACTAAAATTAAATTAAATCTAAACTAAATACTTATCTAAAACTAAAACTAAACTTATAAATAAAAAACCGCGATTAAGTCGCTGTCTGCGGGTAAGGTGCCCAAAAAGCTGGCGACATTACCTCGTTGAATGGGTAAGAGCCAGCTCTGGTCTCTTGTAATTTCTATTAGGCGTCTGGACAGCTCTTTCACGAATCCGCGGGTATAAGCAGGTAAATCCTATATTTAGGCATGTATTTACTTACTACAATATTATGAATATGTGTATAGGTACATATTGAAAAAAAACTATTATTTTTTGAATTTGCTAAAAGTAACCTTTTATAGCGTAATTACTATTAATACTACATCTGCGCCTGTGATAAGTGAATTAAACACCTGTCTGCAAAACATCTTTTGCTTCTTCATCATATTTTTTTTAATTTACTACTTAGTACGTAAAAAATTGAACTTTATTTTATAAAGCAAATAGTTGAAAGAACTAAAATGGTTAAATATTCAAACTTACTTCATAACAAGCAAATCTAGCTCAATGCTCGCAGAACAACAATAGTCCGGCGAGATAGAAAAAGTCGTGACTATCTCGCGCTCAGGTCAGACAGGACGCTGCGGGCGTAAATAATACTGAAGTCCGATCTTAATTATCACTCCATCGTTAGAGATGACCGACGGGCAGACCAAATCGGCGAGCGTTGCGACATCGCCCTCTGTCGGCCGATCTGCCCCGTCATTATCGGGCGCTCGCATCGCCCACCGATAAATCGTTAGAACCACCTGCAATACGATCCGCCAGTGTTATTGTACAGTTTTGGCAGCCGACATTATAATTCTTTTGTTGCCATTGCTATTATTTTCATTGTGATGACTTGTGACTTTTGCTACATTTGAAGATGCTAGATAATGTCAGATCGGAAGAAGAATCCGTTTGTTTTGAAATACGAGCTTATAATGGCTTTGTGTTTCGCTCTATGATCGCATTGTGGCTGCGCAAATAAGATCGTGAAATATAATGGCGTGTGTCAAATGGACACCCAAAAGGATAAAATAAAAATGCGGGCCGAAAATAAGTTATGCTCTCGTTTGGTTTCAGTTCGTTAATCGTTAGCTGCTTTGTGGTCGCCGCTTGCTCACTCCAATCTCGATCCGAGAGCGACGTTGAAAAATTCAGAGCTCGTGATTTTCGTTCGTGTACTTCATTTATTTGTCGAGAAACGAGGAATATTGTTTGCTACAACGAGCGGAGCTTTCCGGCTTTCACTTCTGCTTTATGACGGAAATTAATAAGCACTCCAATATATTTAAAAGTTGCTCCATATCTGATCCAAAGTAAACTAATTAATCAATCTCGGGCTGCTCGTTCTCATTCCAATGCGGTCTTGTTTCGTGGCCGTGTCTCATGAATATTTCGTAGGTGAGTTGTTAGCCCTGAACTAAAGGTGAGCTATTGTTTTAAATCGATCATAAAATGCGATATGTTTATTATATTTTAGTTATTAAAGGTCTTCCAGGTTGCGTTACCGTCGCTTTGTAATTTTAAAACGTTCTCATTTTATATTCCGGATACCGATACCTTATAGGTATTCACATATTGGAATATTTCCAAAAATATGTGAGTCGTGCGTAGTTATTACGAAATTATACTATCGATCAGGCAATAATACGTGGATAGTGCCCCGAGGTAGCGAATTTAGGAGAAATTGAGGGTGCCTGTGTTGCGTGCCTTCCCGCCAACTGAATAATCCGCATGCATAATATAATAAATGTTATTCACCGCCAAGATCATATAACACAGGGCCGGATGGTTTGAGTTCAATCAATATGCTTATACTCAGAATATTTTACGTTGCTGCATGCACATAATAATTAGATTTTGAAAAAACAAATGCGATAGCTAATTCCATATACCTACCTTACCTAATAATATTATTTGTTATATAAGATCCAATCGTTTTTTTTGTCTGCGTTAGTGTGACTTTTTTGAAATGTTTTGTTGTGTTTAATTGAAATTTTATACACAATTTTTTTACATCAAGATTATTTAATATAATAGGATTTTTATGTACCAACACGCCAACGTTTGACTACCATTTTGATGTTTACCGACAATGCAGTCAAAGCTAGCACGTTAACCTGTGAGGAGAAAGAGGGTAAGAAGTATCTACCCTATGTTGAATGTTGATCTATCTCGAAAAGATAAAGAACTTTTTTGGAAAAACGAGTCACTTGTGGGTGAAAGTCCGGAGCGCTCCTTGTCCAATATAAAATTGAATGCCTCGAGTCTAATTATTATACCTACCTATATTTCAGAGAATATTTCTTTTCGTATGTACCTACTACGTTGATTTATTGATAGGTTCGGTTGACGTCGACATCCTAGAACATCGACTCCTTCACCTATCATAAATTCTCATGGCAAAAACTCAACTTACAGTTTATAAAGTTAAGATTTGTGAGTCCTTCTGATCACAGAGTAGGTTACCTCCAAAATGGCATCTTGCAAGGCGCAAGATGACGCGCCATGCATCGTTTACCGTAAACATAGGGCCGAATATTTGCGTCTTGCGCTCACGGCGATGCAAATTGCGTCGCCTCTTATCGTTGCACTTTATCCGGGTACTTTTGAGCATATTTTACATAATATATTTGCCGGGACGCAGCCGATAGCCAATGTGGGCGGAACCCAGGCCCGCATGCTAATACACGGTCAACTGCCGCTCGGTACAGGACTCGGGTAATTTGCTTTGCCTAGGATACAGTTTGGAGAACGCAATCAGAGAAAACACTTCAATGCAATAACAATGCAATAGTATTTAAAATCACGTTTATTTTCTGAACGATTATGTAATAGAAAAGATTGTTTTTTTTTTGTCATTGGTATACAACATATACTTATATAAGTATATATAAAAGTAGGGTAATTTTCTAAATACTGTAATTGATTATCTGTGAAATAATGATACCTACTTAATAAGCCAACGTGCAACCCAATATCGACTAATTTAAAATTATGCCAACCCTCTTGGTATTTTCTCTAGGTAGGCATAAAATAAATAATCGCAATAAAGATTCGTATCTGCAGTCTCGGCCACTAATCTCTGACACCATAACATAATTGTGCCGAGTCCCGGGGGTAGAACGGCCCGCGCGGACTTGCCGCGGTCACGAAGCAAGCTAAACATAGTCTAGCCCTAAACGATGCCACCATATCCGCTGGCAGGCTACATCCACTCATAAGTTCGCATACCCTTCGGTCACGGCAACTGGATCCTGTAAATATTACCTGAGTGTTTACAATTTTATTTTAAACATTATCCTCTAGAAATGCGAACGATATAGCTAATGATTTAAGATTTTGAGCAATAAAAAAAATCTGTTGCTTAGGCAGATGTGGTGAATCGTGGCAGGCGTAAGTATTTATGTTTCATTATAATATGTCGCAGCGTGGGCCGGCCCCCCACTCGGTGGACCGACGACCTGGTGAAAGCCGCGGGGAGCCGATGGATGCGGGAGGCGAGCAGCCGCTCAAGGTGGCGTGCTCTGGGGGAGGCCTATGTTCAGCAGTGGACGTCTTCAGGCTGTTAATGATGATGATGATGATAATATGTCATACTTTAATGGTCACAGTTTTGCTCGTATAATATGTAGGTGCATAATTATACCACTACATAGATAGAAGCTACTACAAATGCAGCTGATGTGCATTTTGGTTTACTCTGTGGATCGGAATATTCCAGTCCATCCCATTAATCTGTTTCCTTAGGGAGACAAAATCTATCTGCTATGTATCAGAATAATAATATGCACGGGTTAATATTTAGGATAACTTATATGCCATTTTAATACATCGCAACAGAAACAAAAATTAGAGTGAATAAAACAATAAATGAAGGGAGTGACGGTGAATTTTTGGTGTACAGTCGCGAATGATTGATGTTCGTGAAATTGCCTACAGTGCTCAGCCCGACAGTACTGTGTGGTCATCTTATTCAGGGCCTAAATTTGGGTGAAATTAAAATGTAATTACATATAAGATAAAAAGGACTTTCTTTAAAAATCAATAGATATTGTAGCATGTGTGATGAATTGACAGGTGGTCAATTCATCACACATGCTACAATATCCTATCCTGATTACCTAATCAGGGAAGCTTATTCTTCTTGTTAAAATTAAAATGCGACATTTTTGGCCTATTTGTAGCAGTCGTCAGATAACCGTCGTTTCATTTGCATGTACAGGGGGCGTACTGTGAGCTCTTAGCGCGATTCAAAACCGAGCCTGTATTGGATCGCTTTGTTTTTTTTATATGGGGATTTAGACAAGCGATCCAGTGTAGGCTCTGTTTTGAATCGCGCTAAGAGCTCACGGTACAGGTCCAGATCGTTAAAAAAATATGACGCTTCGCACCTGAAGCGTAGTATTTTCTTGATCTATGTTTGCATGCCTTTGTGATTTTAAACTTTCAACAAATATTACCCAACGACTGACTATTATAAATTGCGAATCGTCCCGCTCACATAACTGTGATCGAACTTCACTTGGTAAGTTCGTTTGGTCATTAATTATTTTATTAGATGGTGACTTGGTGACGAGTTACGTTGAGTTTTATATTTTATGTATTCAAGTTGAATAACATAATAGCATTCAATTTGTCCTCATTGGTATACAATTCTCAGTTCAATAGCTATAATATATGGTTGGTATGAATCTCGCAAGTTAGTGCTTGCTGTCTGGTACTGTAATCTTATAGATTTATCAATCGGTGAAATTGCAAATAATATCTAGCTGCGTGCGGTTGTTGAAGATATGAACTTAACGCATCAGGTTTTTAAAATTAAATACATATTTACAAAAAAGATACAATCATGTTGAGTTGGATTTGGTATCAAGCTTTTAAAGTGACATAACCGAACACGCGGCCGATAAACTCAATTTTTCAACGCACCCACGACATGGAAACACGAAATATTCCCTATTAATCTAGTAGCGAACCGCAATCAATTATCAAAAGTTGAGTTATCGACGGTCCCAATAAATCGACGTACTGTCATTTCTCTTCCTTTAATCGATTACTTCAAACATGAGCTCCAGGGGGCCTCGGAACAGCTAAACTATGCGTACAGACTTAAGCGTTTTGTCTATGCTTCATAAATCTTATTTGTTTTATTATATGCTTATGTAATACCTCCGCGTAACATAAATATTTATCTATCACGCCGCGAGGTGTCCCTTCCCTACAACCTTTGATAACTATTTATTTGAACACTAGAGAGTTTCAATTAGACAATAAGAAGTACACACTTTGTCGTTTCCATATTATATGGCCACCATTCAAAAGTTAATGAACTCCCGGGAATTTGTAAAGTAACGAACACAAATAAATGTTTACAATCCGTCCCACATTTTCTCAGGCATTCTTCTTTTCTGAACAATAAATTTTATTAACACGTCACAATTTATTTCCTTGAGAGGCTCGATCTTACAATCGACGTTAATTGCTGCTCCTCTTACGTAGGTACAGCGATGGAGGCCGTGGGCGTGTGGAAGCGGATAGGTATTCTATGGCTCCACGCACCCTCGCGCGGGCATAAAGGAAACATTGAGTCATCATAACAAATGCGCATTGCACGCTGTCCACGGCTGGGCCAGAGAACTCTCTACAATCGGCCTCTTCTTATCTGTGACGGCTCCGATCATTGTGTCCCGAATACTTCGTGCCTCGGTGCATGAATGACGAAATACTGGTGCGTTTTAGTCTTTTACTTTTCTCTGCCTTTGTTGACTTGTCGACTTCTTTTCGAATCGTTTTTTGTAATGCTCTATCCGGTTCGTTTGTAAAGCTCGAATCTTTAACTTCGAGACCTTATCTAATTCATCGCATCGGGCAACAGTAATACCATTTAATAGCTAGAATATGATAAAAAACAATGACATGATCAACTTAAATAAATGGACCTGCATGTCTTATATTTAGTCACCGTGAATAAAAGATGTTCTTCATTCTCTACTTATACACTGATATTCAATACGTAACTATGGAGGTATTTGAGTGTAATTAATCTTTGCAAAATATTCAAATAAAACCACATCAAAACGTCTACTGCCTAAAATGAAGAATGAAAAAATGGTACCCAAAAACAGGACAAAAAGTTTAAATTACCAGAAAGGAGGAAAAAATGCCCCATTAATCATATTGATGAATGCACTTAGTATCACAGATACTAACGTCCAACGCTGCGTCCCGCTCGAAATTATTTTTGATTTTCTTTTAATTCGATGCTGCTGATCAATAGGCACCTTAAATCGTTTAATAATGCTGAGAACTCATGTTGAGCTTTTCGAATTATCGCTACAAAACTAATATAGTGTGTTGGTACATTAAAGCATATAGAATGAAGATCATAACAATGTTACCTTGGTATGAAAACGGTTTCCGTTTACCAATGGTGGTGGTGTGAATTCTTCACATTTTTTTTATTTTCTTTTAGAGTTCCGTAACCAAAGGGTAAAACGGATCCTATTACTAAGGCTCCGCTGTCTGTCTGTCTGTCTGTCTGTCTATCCGTATGGCACCAGGCAGTGAACCGTGATAGTTAGACAGTTGAAGTTTTCACAGATGATGTATTTCTGTTGCCGCTATAACAACAAATAGGTATTAAAAAACAGAATAAAATAAATATTTAAGCGGGCTCTCATACAACAAAAGTGGTTTTTTTGCTCGTTTTTATAGATAATAGTAAGGATTCCACCTTCGTGCGCCTTAGAAAATTAACCCGCTGTTTTGAATCTGAAGTGCAACAATAACAAGTATGTGGCTGGGAGAGGCGACATTTATTAGTTAGGTTTTCGATCACCGGAGTCATACATTTGTCGACTGACAAATGTGTAACTCGATTTTGTCAATTCGGCGCTGACTGCATTTTTGGAATTATTAATTTGGTTTGTGTTCTTATATCTACTGCGTTAAAGTGGCCGATTTTGTGCCAACCTCATAAATAAAACATTATGAGGCCCCTCCGTCGGTTTTGTAGCAGTCGACGTTTGCTTAAATACTTGATTATGTTATACGCTTTGCTTTAAATGTCTACGTTTTTTATACCTCTATACCAAAAAGCTGACCGTATCTCATTTTTGTTACAGGTGGAAGTTGTGATCCTGGATAAAAATGACAGTCCTCCCGAATTCAAGAATATCCCACCGGCTTACTTCGCTTCGGAGGACCTGGCTCCTGGTCAGCGGATAGCCACCATCACTGCTGAAGACCCTGATACCATCGGCACCATCACTTACAGCATCCAAAACGATGATCCAACTCCGTTCACATTGGATTCTCAGAATGGAGTGCTGACGCTCAAGGACCCCTTGGATCGAGAAACGGTTTCTGAATACCAAGTGATCGTTCGAGCTGATGACGGAATACAGTTCACGGATGCCACAGTCGTCGTACAGGTTGGTGCACTTGAAATATTTTTAGAAAGAAAAAAAGTAGCATTCATGTTACTCGTATGTACACAAGCACAGAATAAGATTAGTGAAGTGAGATACGTTCTGACGTACTGACGGCTACAAAAGTAAAGTCAATCGATTTACTATACTGTTTTTTTATGTGGGTACCTATAATTTTCATCTACAATGAGGAGTGATGTTTATTTATCATACAGTATACTAATTTATCGAGTTTACCCATTGCCAACTCTGATAAAATTAACTTTGACTCTACTCATCAATAACAAGACTGCTTTAAAATAATACGTAGGTACTTACTTCCTAAAAAGCTTTTTAGGTACAAGATTTTATTAATAAAAATTTGAAGTAAAACTTACATATTTAATTGTATTTTAGGACAACGTAGAGCTCGTAATGTCATTATCCACTTTCATTATTACGTCAATACATTATTACGCTAGCTATAGCGATATTACTGGTATCAGCTCTTACTGATATGGCTAGGTACTTTTGGAGCAGGGATTTGGTACATAATTACGTACGGTATTATAGTACAGTATGTAAACAGTTTTGTACACGCCTGTATCAGCCACAAACATCTGCATGTCAGTCGAGTGGCGCGTCGGCTCGAATCACTCAAATTGTTATCGGCGCGTCTACATCCAGTTGTCCAGCGTTCGCTGGCGATTAACTAATCATTGGAGCATTTAGTGAGATGTACCGCATGTCTGTTTATTTCTCTATAGTAGAACTATTAGATAGAGGTAAATAACCTAAGCCACAGAATATGTAATAGTACTACGTACCTAAGCGTAGAAAGTACCAAGAAATGGTAGGTACAAATGTTTGACTTCTACAGGGTAAGCATATTATTGGTGACGCCTCCGGTCTTAAGCCCTATTCTAACCCGCGCAGTATTCGTACCGCGGTGGGTAGCGGTAAATACCCTTATAAATTTCATACAAAATACCCGAGTGGAATCCCGCGCGGGATACTGCTACCCATAAACACGAACAACACAACAACAAAAAACAACGGCTCTGTGATAGATAGATGCTATACAATAAACTGATATTTTGTTAAATAGGGTGTCCACTGTCCAATGTCCATAGACCACATCAACCAGCCTGATTATTTGGTTTGGGAAATGAAAAAATGACCGGCCAAGTGCGAGTCAGACTCACGCACGAAGGGTTCCGTACCATCATTGACTATAAATCCAGTTGACCAATGATACAACTTCCCCTCATACGATAATTAGTAGTGTATTTCAACTACTATTTTCTAGCAAATCATGTCTTTTGTTCCATCCTGCTCTGTCCCGTGTAATTTAGTATAGCTTTGTCTCGTTTTGTTACCTCGTCCCCTGCCCGCGCAGGTGAGTCGTGTTTGTACGAGAAATTATGTTCACGAGCTATCAACGGGCTTTATAATCTTTGCGTACCATTATCTATAAAAACGAGCAAAAATATCACGTTTTTTGTATGGGAGCCCCCTTAAATATTTATTTTATTCTATTTTTTAGTATTAGTTATAGCGGCAACTGAAATACATCATCTGTGAAAATTTCAACTGTTTAACTACCACGGTTCATGAGGTACAGCCTGGTGAAAGACGGATGCACAGACAGATAGACTAACAGACAGACAGACAGGCAAACAGCGGAGCCTTAGTATTAGGGTCCGTTTACCCCTTGACTACGGAACCCTAAAAAAGAAAGAAAGAAAGAAAAAAATGTATTCAACACTGTAACAACATATATTACAAGAATATTACGCACAAACAATAGAAATAATAGCTAAATTATTAAAATAACGCTGAAAATTTAATGTGCATCATATGCATCTGTAGTGTAGGTATACCAACCATACTGTCATGTCAGTCCACTTTTCAATGAAAGGCTTCGGTTGCCGACAGTGAAGCAAAGCTTGACGTGATCGTAATTTAGTATAGTTATGCGGAAAGAGCATAGATAACATAGGTATAAGACGCAGTGCTAGTGATTACCCACCGCACTAACTTCAGTTCAGTTACTGCTGAAGTAAGGACGCCTATCTCAGATGGATTCTCTTTATAGTTTCCGTCATTTCTTATTACTAGTTTCTATCATTTAGGTACTTAGAATAGATATCTAATATAGAATAAAGTATTTAGTAAATATGCAGTACCTGCCTGTTTTTTTAACCGTCAACATCTCTGGAAAATATCTGACTTTCCATATATACTAACTGCATTCTTACAAAATTGACTATCAACAATAATTAAGCAACTACCGACAACCGATGGAGAACAAAGGTTTTCGAGTGGTGACCACGAACTGGGAAACGCAACGTAGGCTGGCCCCCACTAGGTGGACAAGTGTACTGGCTGCTTAAAACCACGTCAAGAATTGCTTCTTGCAGCCGTTCAAAGTGGCGGTCTGTGATGAAGACCTGTGCTCAGCAGTGTACATCTTCAGGCTGTTGGTGAAGAAAATAATTGGAGTTACATTAGAATTGCTACATTCATGTAATGCAACTCCTTTTTCCAGGTGACCGATACCAACGACAACCCACCAGTATTCAAAGAGACTGCGTACTCTTTTGATATCGCCGAGAACGCAGCAAGAGGTGCTGAGGTTGGCACCGTGGCTGCCACAGACTTGGACTCTGGACCTAACGCCCAGCTGACCTACACTGTCATCTCTGATTGGGCCAACGATGTATTCTCATTAAATCCTCAGACAGGAGTCTTCACGCTTACAGCTAGACTGGATTATGAAGAGGTGAGAGATATTTATTTTATTTTACATTTTTGAACAGCTTAAAAACTATCTAGTATTGCATTATGGTGGAATCACACAATCCTACCTTGTAACTTACGATAGTAAATACCTATAAATAATGATTGGAACACTGAAAACATCAAGGCAAAGGCATTTTTTTAATTTTTTTCATTATTCTTTAAACTAACTACTACAATAATGTGTTTTATGCTTTTATTTGTTGAAAATCATGCATGAACGTTGCAATGATACGAAAATTCAACGAGGCAATGCCGACAGAATGTTGGGTACGCTACCTACCGGTAGTGGGCTAGCTGGAGCATTTAGACTGTCTCGGCTAGTATGCAGTCGAAATGTTCTTTGTAGTAGGTATAAGTGTAGCTAGTAGCATTTAGTACATAGTATAGTTTTTATTAATGTAGTACTTAATTTAATAATTTAAAAATGATCTTATGTAGCGATTTTGACTCCCGCGTGCGAAACTAGAGTTTCGTAGCCTCCACAGTTAGATAGATAACCTCTTTACTGACACCAAATAAAATAAAAAACAGGAAAGCAACTAGGTATAGTAGAAGATTCTTCGCAAAATGAAAGAAGCTATGGGCACAATAAGTTTGACGGCCTTCTTGGTGTGGTGGTTGAGTAACTCGGCTCATAACCCGGAGGCGGCGGCTTCGATTCCCGCGGCAGGTCAACAAATAGGAAAAAAGCGCAAATACTTGTTCTGTGTCTGGGTGTTGTAGGACCATGGTCCTCGTAGTGCCTGGGTCCCTAGATACAGGGAATCCTACTTAGGGTCCAGGATCTATGTATGTGATCGTTGGGCGTTATTTATTTATTTATAAGTTCAGTGTATATATTTGATATTACTATAATACCTACTTCTTGTTAAAAAAAATGCTTTTCAAATTACAATTTTTGTGTTAAACGAAAAAATATTTATTCTGAAAGCTACTAGAGACAGACGAATAAAATATAGGTAGCCAAATGGTTACAACCGATATAAGCTGTAAATTGTAGTAGGTACTTATACATGCGATCGCAGCGAAATCCAAAAAGAATAAAGTCGTAAAGTCGCACGACAGTGCTGTAAAACGAACCAAATGTGCAATTAAAAACACTTAAACTAGATTAAGTGATTATAGACCTTAATGTTTGCAATACGATCAAAAAGCAACGTTGATAAGTAAGTGCCTTGGGATATTATACTCGGATCAATCTTTAATTAACGTCTTTAGTGTTGTAATGTAATGCACGCCATGTGGGCTATTATAAGGAAAGAACTTGTCAGTTGTTTTTGTTAAATATTCTACACTTCGCTAGTGGTATAGATTCTTCTTATATAAATGGCACTGCCCGGTTCTTCTGTGCTAACCAAATTTTTTTGTAGTACCTAAGCTAGTTGCATTTAGCATTAGTTAGGTAGTACGTACGAGGGCCTGTAGAGGACCACACGGCCCTCTATGGGCTACCCCATCTCTTCCCGTGGGTGCCCTAAGAGCCGGCTATATGGGAATATCCAGGGAAGAGAACTATAATGATAATCTACTGCGATCACCAAGCCGCCTGCCAAGCGTGGTGATTATGGCAAACCCACCTTATGATAATCGCCCAAAGTGGCGTTTTATGGGGGAGGCCTATGGCAGTGGACGTCTTCGCACGATTGTAAGAGTTCATTGAGAGAAAAAATGAAGCTCTTTTCTTGTTTAATTTTTTTTTCTTCTATACCTAACTATTCCAAAGACCTACCTACCGTGTGAATAAAGTGTAGACTTTTTAACATTCAGCCATCTTTTAGATTATTCACAAACAAGTTTGTCATTTCGTAAAGCCAGGATCTAACTAATGACCAGGACCTAGCTGACTTTGCTTTGCTACCGCGATAATGTTGAAACCGTTCAACAATAGAATCCTATATTTAGTCACTCACAGCATTCAGCGAACGAATGGTCAGAAGATAAATTGAAAAGCCAGGTTGCTGGATAGCCAAAACTACTTTAGCGAGGCGATAGGATCAACCACTAAAGATTAGTATATCTTAGTATGTCCATCTTTATTATGGAAATAATTTACAGTGCTAATGCACCTACATAATGTTTTCAACATTGTACGTGGTACTCGGCGAATAAAGAAGATATTGTACAGCATAGTTTGAGATAAGAGTGATAAAGTTTCTTGCTATGTTTGTCGTGTGATGTCATAATTTAGATGAGAAGATAGAGACACCTATTTGTTCATGATGGTAGAAATATTACCAATACTATTCTATAATTAAGACTTCTTCAATATAGTTACAGACGTCATAATACTGAATTAGGTATACAAAGTAGAAGTGGGTGTTACGAAATGTTTATTTTTTGTAATAGATAATTTAGTTTTTAAAGAACAAAGACACTTTGCCCGTTAAAAAAGTAAGTAATAACAAAAATTTGTCATGTGTTGTTACTTCATTGATCATTTCAAATGTTTAATCAATAAAATTGTTTTAACCTAAATTTTGAAAATTAGCTCCCTTCTGGAGTATGGTTTGATTGTAATAGGTAATGTATTAGGTATTATTGGTCCTGACAGATCGTTGTCATCTTTAATCAGATTATATAATAATCATTTTTGCATCTTCGACGCTGATTTCTGTCCGATAAACATGTACTACTCCCATGCCGGCGACCGCCCTCAATCGCTTCGGGCCATACGTTGCGGTTGAAATAATTATTATCTTAACATAGATCTTGAGATAGGGCAACGACCCAACAAGCTCCACAAAACAATGTAGCCATGCTAAATAATCTATACCTAATTATATAATTGGAGAATAATTTAATAATATAGATGATGGCGATGGTGGCAAACACGATACGGATACAAAAATATTTATAATAAATTATTGTAATTATCAAGTCAATTGGAAATTTACATCACAACTTACAGACATCTGTGCAAAAACAGGCCTTCTCAAGCTACATTCAAACATATATTTAAACTTAATAATAGTTTGTTGCCTTTGAATTTATTGCTCTATCCATAACTCTACTTACCTGTAATATTTTTATGCAAAATCCTTAAAAGTAACTCTATATATAGCTTTCCACTAAGAAGACCTCGCAACTTTGTTTACTACTTTTACGTGGAATAAAAGTTAATAATGAGGCCAATTTTGAAGGCTTTAGTTTTAGTTTTAGGACTCATTAAAAAACTTAAAACTAAATGGTAATTTAAAGGCACCACTTTATGTCATTTTAGTAACTTCAAACTCAAATTTTAATTGAAATGAATGAATGATTTGAACGAAATCTGATCAATTTAGGATTTTAGGTGAATGTGCTAATTTGAAGGCACATTTTAAGTGACATAAAAACTTTTAGTACTGTCATTTAAAATTTTAAGTTGGTTTTTAGTATATTTTAACAAGTACCATTTTGGATCCTTCCTAAAAATAACTTAAAATTCTAAGTGAGTTTTTTCTATGTAGTTTTGTATATTTACTTGTAAAAGCAGTTGACACCAATACTTCTGTTCAACTTCCACACAAAAAAGAAAGAAATTTGATATTTTGAATTTGTGTCCATATTTTATTTCAAAAAACAACAAGGCTTATAAATAATACAAAGTAGATAAATTTCAAAAGTTTTATTATATAATAATTGTTGCACTTAGGTAGCAGTTGTAATCATTATGAGTAGCACTGCACTTCAAAACAAACAAATAAATTTAATTCATCTTTAAACTACCTCCTAAGTAGCATTTTGCTTTGGCCTGAATTCTTCCAAGTATAAAACTTTGTTTGCTAGCTATCACTAACACCAGCTACTATAATCGTGATAGGGGTTTATAAGGCTGCTGCCAAAGACTTATGTAAATAGGGCGAATTCTGTGGCTGCTGCTATCTGTTGATCCGCCACATGCATAGCTTCAGCCAATTTCACTATGACTTCCTGTAGGTAAGTTCCTTCCATTCTCCACCACTGATGCCTGCGTGGCTGGTACGGGACCGAACCAGCCTGTAGGCTCTAAATGAAAAAGCTACCTTTCTCTTCTTGCTTTTCATATAATTATGGGTGTAGGAGGTTTTTGTTTGAGTGAGCAGAATAAAAAAGGCTAAAACTCTGCATCTATTATCCAACGTCCAATACCTACCGCCGACAGCATTAAACTCTTTGATATAAAATCAAAGGTCATAATCATCAATCAGTAAACTGGTCAAATTCTTTGCGTGTGATGGTCTATCGTTATAGGTACGTAACGGTGGCGGAGTTATGAGTTGTTTTGGGACTGTTGTGTTACTCCCACTTCGGCTGAGCCAGGCTGGACGACGAAGATGATGTATGTATGACGGGGTCTTCATTGTTGGCAGACGTTCAGCCAGAGGCAATTTGTTTGTTCTTAGATCCTCCTTCTTGCCAGCCGTTGTACATACTTCCGTAATTTCTTCACGTTTCCGCGAAAATTAATTGATATTTGAATTCAAAACATTATTTGACAAATAGATGTTACGATCAAAGAGTATATAATTTGTTACGATCACAGACGACGTCACGACAGATTGTTACAAGGAGTATATAAGAAAAAACCCGCTAGGTACTGAAATGTTACCTTTTTACTAAAATCGATGTAGGTCTACCACTGATTATTGCATCGAAAAAATTCTAGGTCTGTGGATTATAGCGACATAGTAGTTTTTTTTTCATCTGTGAGTTCAATGGTGTATGAAAGTAAAGTCGGAATCGTTCTATTTATTGTTTTTTTCTCTAATCTGTGTTCTATTTAGTTTAGAACTGTCACTTAAATTTAAATATTTTTAAAATTATCTAAAACTAAAACTAAAGCCTTCATAATTACCCCCAATAATGAATAGTTATATTCCAATTCTCCTATCTCTTAAAGTTCTCGGGTCTAGCCCGGACATTTGGGAGGCGTTGGCGGGGCCGAAGCGAAGCCAACACTAAGAGGCCCTGTTGAATATATAAACAAGGCATGGTGTGGCATATTATAAACTATTCTGTATATATAAAGGTTAAAAATAAATCTGGGCTATTGTGGTGAACTTTGGATTTAATATTGGATGGATTGATATTTGGTTTATGGAATGAGATAACGGCACCTGCCAACTTTCTCATTATCGAGGGGTCTCATTTAGCCTCTTGGAACCCACTCACCGACGACGGCTCGCCACAAAGCCGCTCCTGCGTATATAGTGTACATAGGTACTTACATAGTTATTATAGTATTAAGTCCTAAAGACTACCACATAGTATTAAGTGTGATTTATAACAATAATAAGGAATTGGTTGAAGTTAAACGATGTATCGTGCATGCTCTTGGATACGCGGTCAAAGGTTTTTATTGCTACTTTAAGATTAACATAAAAGTACGCGTAAATTGCAGATATGATGACTATCTTTTAGATATATCTGAAATAAAAACTCCACTGTTCCTATTTATTTATGTGTTCAGGCGTTAAGCGGGTTTCATATTAAGTGTATTATTTTTATTTTCGCATAAAAGGCTGACAGCTCAAGGACTATTAAGCTTGTTTTTGCTTCTGGTCGCGACCGACTGCCTTATTGTAATGCTCATCAGTGTAGTGGTAAAATGGCAAAGCAAAGTAGATGTTTTACAGTCAGCTGATATGAAGGACTGTGTAGGTACCTACAATACATGCAATACACAACTTTTTATTGTATATCACATAATTAATTAATGTGATTATTATAACAATTACCACAAATCCATTTCTAATACCAGAGATATTTCAGTCTGTGCGTAAGTACCTACACTGCTGGACATAGGCCTCATCAGAAACATTTAAATAAATGAATATCAAAGGTGATTCTGTCTTTTAATTTAAATAGAGTATAAATATGATAATTAAAACAAAAGAATAAAAAAATAATGATTTGAAAGCTGTCTATATACATTTTAAAGTCTACTGGATAGCTGCCAAGTGACCACCAAACCAAATAATAGAAGATCAATTGTTACGGTGCCCGACGGCAGTTAGACTTAATAAATTTACCACTTGAAAATATGACTTTTTTGCAGTCAATAAAAAATATTGTTCTTCTTGATCCACGGAGCCGCTTTACCGCTCTACCACTCTCTTGTGACATATCGCATCCAGTGGAAACATGTAGGTAAAATGTCGACTGTAGTTTATTGAGAAAGTAATCTAAACCTATAGATGTTGAGGGAACAATGGCAATGTTAAAACTAAAGCTTAAAGGAATAGTTCGTAAATATTTTTTCTAATGACGTCAAAATTATGATTTTGATATACCTTAACCGAGATCAAAGATTATTTATTTATTTATGATAACAAATTATCATACAGTTTTTGTCGCAGTTCCCAAAGAAACTTGTTTCATTGTTTTACGAAATTATCTTCATGTCTGTTTGCCTTTCTCGACACAATGCGGGTGCAGTCCGTGAGCCGTGGCTATCAGCCCGCGCTTGCGCACGGCCATCCGGCGAGCCGACGACGACTCATCAAGTCGGCCAGTCCTGCTAATTAGTAAAAACAATCCGCGGTGTACATTCGTCCTCTCAGCCGCTCGACCGCCCGCCAATTCCGCGTACCCCGCTAGAGAGCTGCTAATTTCATCCCGGTACAGTTTTTTCGCGGCGCGCATCATATTCGGCATTTGCCCGCTCGATCCGCCGCCATCGAAATTAAGGCTTGAACAATGTCTGACAAAGCGACCGTCCGCAAAACATCTCTGGGCTGGATTCCGCGTCCACTGCCAGTTTTTAAATCGTCATCTCGCTTTACGATCCACAAATGAAGGAGCTTGTCATAGCTGGAAAGTTTCGGTGTCCTATTATATGGAAAATCTCAATGCCATACTTTTTTATTGTTGACTTTCTTAGGCTGTGTAATGAATGAATGTTTGAGACACTCGTTAGTTTTGTCGAACATTGTTAGTTTTATGTTATAATTGTCGTTCTTTGTATTCATTCTGTTAAGGTGATTCTGCACTCGGTGAAAAACAAAATCTAAAAAACCTTTATGTAGGTACTATAATTATAGCAATTATAGAGAGTTTCTAAATGAGGATTATCTTAAAGTTCATGGGAATTTTAATAAGAAGAGGTACAGGAATATTGTAAAATTAGCAGGTTGCAGTTAGTATTATTTAACGTCATAATCTATCAATTCACCGCTACATAATTAACTTAACTCATTTTCAGACACAACACTACATCTTGGTGGCGCAAGCGCAGGACAATGGACACCCCTCTCTATCTGGCACTGTGACGGTCTACATCAACGTGATAGACCTTAACGATAATGCTCCTATATTCGATCCAATGAGTTTTTCAAATGAAATCCTTGAAGACGTTCCTGTTGGATCCTCTGTCGTTACGATCAGCGCCACCGACTTGGATTCTGGTACGTTTTAAATTAATTTTGTATATCTTATTGCTGACAATAATAGTAATTTGAAATACAATGGTTGACATTCTTATACTCTTACCATAATTCTACTAGTATGTAGTATGTATACCTATTCCTATGAAAAAAGCAATCATTACTTTTATAAAAGCAGAGTTGTTAATGGTTTCATGCATTTTTAAGATTTGAATGAATCATAATGATTTGTGTACCTACAATAATATGAACTTTAATACATTCGTTTTTGTTTAATAATTATGCATTCCCTGGAATTCAGTCTAGTAAGTGTTACCTATTTTACTTAGCTACCTTTACCTATCTACTTATTTAAATAAAGCCACCCGTGCTACCTAATACAGAACAGAGTTTTGAATCTGATACCTGATGTGTATACTTATTTCTCACTTAAGATTAACGACGGTACAGTAGCTTAAAATCAGGGCTACTAATACTTTCGTCTATCCCAGTTCAAACCACCTCAAATACAATGACACATGTGAAACATTTTGAAAAGAAGTTAATATTTTATATTTGTGTAGTTAACATAATTATAGCCAGATAATTATTATTTATAGTAGGTATAAACATAAATAAATATGAATCCGTATATTCTCTAAGCAGAAGCAGTCCAAAATTAATTATATTGATATATTGATTCATATTTTCAGGCTTAAATAGTAAAATCACATATGGCATCACTTTGGGAGATGACAACCAAGACTTTAGAATAGCTGAAAATGGTACTATCTATACAGCAAAGCTGCTGGACAGAGAAACACTTCCGATCTACAGTTTGGTTGTAACTGCAAAAGATATGGCAAAACCTCCTGAGCCCCAACTATCTTCTACTGTGCAGGTAAGAAGTTTCACGAAGAAGTAACACTGTGGAATTTATTCCGTTTTTCATATTATTCTATCCCCAAAGATATTTTAGTTCCTAAAAAAAATTTGGTTAGTTGGGAGTGCGTGGGCTCACATCCCGCTGGTGACAAAATTTTTAGGAACTGTAATGTCTTTGTAGATGTTGATAAGTAGAGGCACAGGAACGATTATTCCCTAAGTGCCGAACGTGGCGGCCCGAGTTCCCGCCAAAAAAAATCTGCGCCACAGATATTAAAATCGCATCGCGATTTCAGTGGTTATGAAATATTTAGTCGGAACACAGTAAACCAAAAACATTAACATAATATCTTCTACTTCACTGAGAGAAGGTAACAAGTAGGTCGTAGTGTAAAATATGTTCGATCTTCATTTGTATAATTCACATATTTTTATACTGCTGATTTGTATTATATTTTCTGTTATAACAATATTTTTAGTGAGCTTAATGTTACTCTATATTATATCTGTATAGTTTATAGGCAAGTCTACAGCAATGCCGAATATTATGATATTGTCTATAGTTTCTATAGCAGGTACTTTTCTAGTAAAGTAGGTACCTAATTTATGTTGACAGGTCCACCTCCGATGTGGACATGGTCCTTCGGGATACAATCAATATTTATTTTTACGGTACAGTGTCATATTTAGAAAGCTCTTAGTAACTAGTCGATACTGACTAAGTTTCTAGTTTTGTTATTTTGTGAAAGGGTTTAGTAGATAGTAGGTTAGGTACCTACCTACCTAACTAATTAGCAAGTTATACGTTTTTATATTTTTCTATACATTGAATAGAATAATAACATACAAAGGTATATCATATAATTCCCTTGAAATGTATTTGTATATTAAACACCTCTCCCGTTGTTGGAGTTGAATTTTATAGCTATTATGGTATGTAGGTAGGTATTATAATCCTCTAGGAAGTATTCATTACGTTCTATTGTTAACTTCGTCCATTATGGCATGTAGGTACAATATGCTCGTAATGAAAAGAGACAGTAATACAAGAATATAGTATTTTAAGCATTTCTTCATCTACATAGCATTTACCTGCGGGTTTGCTTTTAAATCAAAAGTACATTCCTTCGGATCTTTTATTTTATTTTATTTTTATGTACGCATACTACTAAAATAAATGTATAAATAATCAAAAACTGTTCTATTTTAAATCAAACTCTATAATTTTTGTATCTACATTCATACATAATTACATACTCTATAACTACATTGAGTAGAATAATGTTCATGTTTTGTTATGTGATTGAATGACGTGACGAGCTAGTCGTTCACCTGATGTTAAGTGACACGGCCGCCCATAACAGTTGCAGTGTCACCCGGAACTTTACAACAATAAAGTTTCGCGTGACACTGCACTGCGCACGTCATCCTGAGACATCACCCAGTCTAGTAATCAGATTACTAGACCGAGTGATCAGATCATAAAGTCTCATTTGCTCAGTAATTTCACTAGCTACAATGCCCTTCAAACCGGAACACAGTAGTGCTTGCACTGCTTGCACACTACTGTGTTCTTCACTTGTACTTACTTTTATTACAAATAAGTGTACCTACTTTTTTTTACGTTTTAGTCATTTGATGAATTCTAATGTTATATTTAGTTTGTAAATAAGTGTAATAATAGAACACTTAAATGTGCCGAATAACTAAAGTAGGTATTACATTATCTAAATTGCTGTTTTTCAGGTCACAGTACAATTAAAAGACGTTAATGATATGGCACCAGAGTTTATGACATCGAATTCAACTACAATATCGGAAAACATTCCGCTAAATACTGTAGTAATGACCATAAAAGCCATAGATAAAGATGAGGGAAGAAATGGCTACGTTGAATATTTTATGACGCCAGACCCAGATACAAATGGCTATTTTTCTTTGGGAAATGTTGATGGAATATTAAGAGCAACTGGAAAGCTCGACAGAGAATTGAAATCTAGCTATACAATTACTGTCACTGCAAAAGATAGAGGTGACCCCCCGAATGTAACGAGAACAAAAATCAATATAAATATTTTGGATGAAAATGACAACAGTCCTGTATTTGACCCCAAACAGTATAGTGCTTCAGTACCAGAAAATGCTAGTATTGGTGCTAGTGTGTTACAAGTTAGTAAAACGTACATTTTGCTTATACGTTTAATTTTAGCTCTAACTATAGTCATAATCGACAGTGTTGCCAGAATTAATATAAGCTAAAAGTAGTATTTCATTTCAGGTATCAGCTACGGATATTGATGAAGGTGTCAATGGCAGGGTTAGATACTCTATTGCATCAGGGGATGAAAATAGAGATTTTAGCATCAGTGAAGATACTGGCATTGTAAGAGTAGCCAAAAATTTAAACTTTGAAAGAAAATCTCGTTACATTTTGATCATACGAGCTGAAGATTGTGCAAAAGACGATGTTAAATTTGATACGGCTGAACTATCAATTTCCATTCAAGATATAAATGATAATCCACCCACGTTTCTGGATTCTCCATACTTAGCGTATGTAATGGAAAATATAATTCCTCCTAACGGCGGGTACATAATAACAGTTCAAGCTTACGATGCTGATTCACCGCCATTCAACAATCAAGTGCGCTATTTTATAAAGGAAGGTGATGCCGATCTGTTCAAAATTAATGCATCTTCTGGGCAAATTTCCTTGTTAAGAACGTTAGACCGCGAGGCACAAGATGAATATACACTAGCGCTTGTAGCAATGGATACTGGTAAGTCGTTATGATGCACATAATTTGATAAAATTACAACATACATGTACACGTAGGTAATTGTACAACATTATTGAAGCTATAATATTTAAAATTATTTCAAGCAGCATAATAAAATAGGTGCATTGTAGCTGCTGTCATATTATTATCTCTAAAGTTTTATAATATGTTGCCTCACCCATATTTTATATTTCTTTACAGGATCGCCACCACTTACCGGTTCAGGAACAGTCAAAATTATCGTTCAAGATGTAAACGATAATAGTCCAGAGTTTGACAGGCAAAGCTACAAAACAGCTGTTAAAGAAAATTTGCCGGCTGATACAGTGATTCTTAACCCAATAGCAACCGACGCAGATATAGGAAACAATGCCAAAATTAGATACAGTCTTCTTGGAGATAAATCAGAACGGTTTAAAATTGATTCAACTTCAGGAGTTATTTCAACTAACGCTTCATTAGACAGAGAGGAATGGGATGTTTATTACCTAATAATTATGGCACAAGACTCATCGACCACAGATCCAAGAACAGCTACAACTAACCTAACCATAATAGTTGATGATGAAAATGACAATACGCCAACGTTTGCTAACCCAGTGTATGAGACTCACATTTCCGATCGTACAGCCAAGGGAGACTTCGTGTTTGGTGTCAAAGCACAAGACAATGACATTGGGCGAAATAAAATAATATCTTACGATTTAAAAGGTGAACATCAAGCTTTATTCAGTATCAATAGAGAAACAGGAGTTATAAAGGCCAAAGAAAATCTGATGAAGTTTAAAGATGATATGTTTAGTTTAATTGTTGTTGCAACGGACAGTGGAGAAATACCAAGACAAAGTACAGCTGAATTAATTTTGATACCAAAATCAGTAAAAAACTTTCCAAAGTTTATAATCAGTAACAAATTGACATTTACATTTTCTGAAGATACTCCAGAAGGCGTTTTAGTAACCAGATTATCTGCTGATTCTCCGAAAAAAGGACCTACTGGTTTATTACAGTATGGCATTGCTGGAGGAAATGTAGGTGATGCACTAAAAGTAGAACCAATGAGTGGTGAGGTATTTATAACTGGTAAAGGGCTAGACTATGAAACAATGCCGATGTATGAAGTTTGGTTTGAAGTAAAGGACTCAGATAGCCCACCATTAAAGTCTTTTATTGAGATTGAAATTAAAGTAACTGATGCTAATGATAATCCTCCAGTAATAGAAAATGCTTTATATAACGCCACAGTATTAGAAGAAGAGTCACCACCACAGCTAGTCATTAAAATTGATGCTCATGATGAAGATTCTAATGAAAATGGAAGAATATCTTACAAATTAATTAATGATTACGAAGAAACATTCAGAATCGACTCAGAAACAGGAGAAATCTACACAAATATAGCCCTAGATAGAGAATCTATACCATTTTATGAAATATTAGTTGAAGCAGTAGACCATGGAGTGCCACAGCTAATAGGCTCATCTACTGTGCTTGTGACAGTACTGGATAAAAATGATAATCCACCAAGATTCACAAGGTTATTTAGTGTTAATGTCACAGAAAATGCAGAAATTGGATCTTTTGTGATTCGAGTTACGAGCTCAGATTTAGATTCTGGTCCAAACGCCAATGCAACGTACAGTTTTGTAGAAAATCCTGGAGAAAAGTTTTTAATTAACCCAAACAGTGGTAATGTAACTGTAGCTAAGCCTTTAGACAGAGAAACGCAAGATGAATACGTACTGAAAGTAGCAGCAATCGATGGAGCTTGGCGATCTGAGACGCCATTAACTATTACTATACAAGATCAAAATGACAACGCTCCAGAATTTGAATATTCATTTTATAGTTTTAATTTCCCTGAGCTTCAAAAGAAAAACAGCTTTGTTGGTCAAGTGATAGCCAATGATAGAGACAAACAAGGTCCTAATTCCATAATCTCATATTCCTTGCAACAACCGTCTGACTTATTTTCAATTGACCCAGCAACGGGAGAAATATCAAGTAAATACATAATGAACTACAAAAGAACTTCTGTTAACTCATCTCCTGAAAATACATATTCAGTTATTGTTGTAGCTACAGATAATGGCAAACCTCCGATGTCTTCTGAATGTTTAGTTACAGTAAATGTAGTTGATGCAAACAATAATGCTCCCAAATTTAAAGCACACGAAAACTTTGTACCCGTACCAATAGATGCAACCCTCGGGGAAAAGATAGTCAAACTATATGCAGAAGATAACATGGATTATGGAATAAATGCTGAAATTGAATACTTTGTTAATGGTGGTAATGGGTCATCTTATTTATCAGTAGACAAAAGCAGTGGATGGATTGTTGTAAGCAAACAGTTTTACTATCTTGGACAGTATTATGAACTTAAAGTAAAGGCAGTTGACCGGGGAGTTCCTCCTCAATCAGATAACACCAAGCTCATATTTGTTGTAACGGGCGAGAATATCTACAGCCCCAAGTTTACTGCCCTTAGTTATCAAGTTATTGTGCCAGAAAATGAGCCAGTTGGTTCATCCATTCTGACAGTAAGAGCAAGCGATGAAGATAATGGGCCTAATGGTATCGTCCGATACTCAATCTCTTCAGGAAATACTGGAAAAGAATTTCAAATCAATCCTAAGTCAGGAGCCATAAGTATATTGCGGCCACTTGACTACGATACTATTCAGGAATATCGTTTAAATATAACTGCACGAGATCTTGGATTCAAATCTAAAGAAGCAACTGCTACTTTAACTATTATACTGACTGATATCAATGACAATACTCCCCAGTTTAATCAAACACAATACGTTGCGTATTTAGCTGAAAATTCGCCTGTTAATAGCTTTATTTACAAAGTAAAAGCTACAGATATTGATTCACCTAAAAATGCAGTAATTAAATATCATATTAATAATAAGATGCCGTCCTTATTTTCTATTAATGAAAATACTGGTGAAATATTCTCAAAAGAAATGTTTGATTACGAAGAACAAACAGTTTATAAATTAGAAATACGCGCAGAAAATCCAAATTCCAATATGAAAAACACAACAGAAGTCATTGTTCACGTAACTGGTGTAAACGAGTATTACCCTAAGTTTAAGCAACCCGTTTTTCATTTTGATGTCTCGGAGTCAGCCGATGTTGGAACAAATGTTGGTGTTATTCAAGCTACAGATCAAGATAATGGTGATGACGGCATTATTTACTACTTGTTTGTTGGCTCGAGTAATGACAAAGGCTTCAGCATAAATTCTCAAACTGGCGTTATAAGAGTGGCTCGCTATTTGGATAGAGAAACCCAAAATAGAGTAGTCTTGACAGTCCTAGCGAAAAATTCTGGAGGTATAAGAGGAAACGATACGGATGAGGCTCAAATTATAATTTCTATACAAGATGGAAATGACCCTCCAGAATTCTTACGACATAACTATGAAGCAACTGTTTCAGAAGATGCCAGTATAAGCCTTGAAGTAATTCGTGTTCAAGCTATCGACAAAGATGTTCGACCACAAAATAACCAATTCAGTTTTTCTATTATTGGAGGAAATGTTGATCAGAATTTTAAAATTGATCCTCAATCTGGTGAAATCGGTGTTGCTCATCATCTTGATAGAGAAACATTGTCAACTTACACATTGATAGTGGGTGCCATTGACACAGGGGTTCCACCACAAACAGGCACTGCTACTGTTAAAATTACATTGACTGATGTAAATGACAATGGTCCTGTATTTGATACCGAAAGATTTGAAGGATCTGTGTATGAAAATGAACCTCCTAACACAAGTATTACTACTTTATCTGCCACAGATCCTGATTTACCACCCAATGGTGCACCATTTTCTTACGGCATTATCGGCGGAAAACATCAAAGTTATGTCAAGGTGCACAGGCACACCGGTGTTTTACTAACAACACAAAGATTAGATAGAGAGATAACACCCTTCTTAGAAGTTGTAATAGAAATTGCGGATAGTGGCACTCCTGTCATGAAATCTAACTTCACAATACAGATCAAAGTTCTTGACCGAAATGACAATCCTCCAACACCAAGATCAGCGCATATTCTTGTATATGCATTCAACAATAAAATTCCACGTGGCAAAATTGCTGATGTAAGGCCAAATGATCCAGATATTATTGGTGATTACAAATGTAAAATCATTAAAGATTCGACATCAGAAAGCACAATGGCTGCTCTTTCTATAAAAAGTGGTTGTGATTTGTACACGAATGCTGTGAAACCTGGACAAGGTTACTCTTTTTCTGTATCTGGAAATGATGGAATGCACAGAGATGTGATCTCCTCTATAAGCGTCGAGTTCTTCTCTTTTGATAATATGACAGTAGAACAATCTATCACATTACGAGTTTTGAATATGACTGCCTCCGATTTCCTTAGTCATTATTACCGCAGCCTACTAGAATTGCTAAAGGATGGCTTAAAGAGTAAGGAGAGTATTTACTTGTACAGCATAAATGAAATTGATGGGCATTTAGATTTAACAGTTGCTACAAAAGAAGACCACGCTATCTGGAAAAAAGAAAACACGGAAAAGTATTTGAGGTTGAAAGCATCTGAAATCACAAAGATTTTAAAAAGTCAGGTCATCGTGTCTTATTTTCCATGTGCTACTCATCAATGTGAAAATAGAGGTCTGTGTACAGATGCAATCAGAGTATTAGATGATACTAAAATAACAGAAAGCCCTTCGCTCATCTTGTCTTCACCTTTGGTAAAACACGACTACACATGTCATTGTACAGACGGGTTTATAGGAAGCAACTGTGAAAAACGACAAGATCCATGCGCTCCTAATCCTTGTCGCTTTGGAGGTCAATGTCACAAACAAGGTCATGACTTCACTTGCACCTGTCCTCCACGTCGTGAAGGAAAAACTTGCGAAGTAGAACGAGATGACGTGTGCAGTAGTAATCCTTGTAAAAATGGAGGTTCATGCAAAGAAAGCTCCGATAGAAACTCCTTCTTTTGCCTGTGCCGACCAGGTTACCGTGGAAATCACTGTGAAGGTCTCGTTGATTCGTGTCGACCAAACCCTTGCATGCATGGTGGAATATGCATTAGCCTGAAGCCCGGCTATAAATGT
Source organism: Ennomos quercinarius (assembly GCA_910589525.2). Classification (NCBI taxonomy): domain Eukaryota; kingdom Metazoa; phylum Arthropoda; class Insecta; order Lepidoptera; family Geometridae; genus Ennomos; species Ennomos quercinarius. The sequence continues at coordinate 10,523,480 of OU342493.1, forward strand.
AGCTGCACTAATGGTAGATATGGAACACACTGTGAAAGTACTACATTTGGGTTCGGTGATCTATCTTACATGCAATTTCCGGCTCTCGACGCTTCGACAAATGATATAACAATCATTTTTGCTACTACAAAACCCGATTCATTACTACTATATAACTACGGGGCACAAACAAGTGGAAGATCTGATTTTATTGCTATTGAGTTGTTGAGTGGAAAGCCTTTATTTTCATTTGGAGGGGCAAGGACTTCCATTACATCTGTTTCCATTGCAAATTTGAGTAAGAACCTTGCAGATGGAAATTGGTATAAATTGACTGCAACACGAAATGGCCGAGTTATATCATTGAGCGTAACCTCTTGCACTGATCATGGCGATACCTGTACTGACTGCGACCCAGGAGATGATTCTTGCTATAGCGATGACACTGGACAAGCCGGGTAGGTTTTGACCTTCGTTTGTTTCGATGTCAATTTGATTTATCTAGTCATATGATACCTACATAATTATTTCAAATTATGCAAGACTTGAACTGAAACTATATTAATGTTCTCTTTGCATTGTTTCAGAACCTTAAACTTCAACAATGAGCCATTACTAATTGGCGGACTCCACAAAGCAGACCCAGTTTTAGAGCGACCAGGGCAGATTCACTCTGATGACTTTGTTGGATGCATGCACAGTATTACAGTGAATGGTCGTTTGCTGAATTTATCAAATCCTCTTCACGCCCGTGGTGTTGAAGCCAAATGTACACGTTCGGAAAAAGGAGCTTGCTATAAAAAAGATATGTGTGGTTATGGCGAATGCCATGATAGATGGAAAAACAATTATTGCAAATGCAATGGAAACTACATAGCTCCAGATTGTAGTTTTTCCTTACAATCAATATCGGTTACTGAAAATGGTTTTGTAATATACACCGTATCTGAAAAGCATAGACGAATGCAGCTTCTTGACGCGTTCTATGGCGGTACTACTATATGGGACAAGAAAAACGGCAAATTTGCCATAAAAATGATGGCCAAAGTAAGCAACCCACCAAAAATATTATCATTCTTCTTCAGGACGCATCGTAAGAATGGTATTTTATTTTATGCAGCGACTGACAAATATTACACTTTAATAGAGCTGTTAGACGGAAAAGTAAGCTACGTATCTAAACAAAATGCTGTAGTTAACATGACTCAAACTGAACAGACTGATGTGTCAGACGGAAATTGGCACAATGTTACTTTGTTATCAATAGGTAGAAGCATTAGATTGATAGTAGACGGAGAAAACGTAGGCGAAGAACTCGATGCCGCAGGTGTTCACGACTTTTTAGATCCTTACCTTACAGCTGTGTCGTTGGGTGGCATAAAAACTGAGTGGCTAACTATTTCCGCTCAAAATAAGTATGAAGGATGTCTAGCTAATTTTACCATTAACAATGAAATACAACCATTTATTGGAAATGGCAGCATATTTAAAAATACTGCATATAATGGAAAAGTATTGATTGGATGTCAGGGTGCTTTTGCTGGTGGAAGTTCTCAAAATACATCTCCACTTACTGTGGGGCTAGTGCTTGTCTTGGTATTTTTCATATTTTTGATTGCGGCAATATTATCATCTATTGTGATTTACCGAATTCGCAAACAAAAAAAAGAAAAAGTAGGTGGATTGAATGGAAAAACAAACATTGGTCATTCAAAACAAAATGGAGGACCAGCAATGCTCAATGCACCAAATTTGATAGCTGGAACCAATGACAGCATTATGAATAGAAACATGCACAACAATGATACTAACCTCAATAGTTACATGTCAGACAACGCTGATATAACTCGAAATGTAGGACATATTGTCGGACCTGAATTGTTATCAAAGAAATATAAAGACAGAGAAATAATGAACATAGATCCTCCACGACCTCAAAGACCAGACATAATTGAACGTGAAGTCGTGGGAAAAAGCCCAGCATTACGAGAAGACCACCATCCACCACCGCCTTCTTCTACTAACACATCGCATCACACGCATGATCACCCGAGTGGCATGGATTTGAACTCTGAAGTTCCTGAGCACTACGATCTTGAAAACGCTAGTTCGATTGCGCCTTCTGACATAGATATAGTTTACCACTACAAAGGTTTTCGAGAAGCTCCGGGCGTAAGAAAGTACAAAGCAACCCCACCGCCAATAGCTGGATATCATCACAAACATCAAACTCCCCAACACAGACACTCACCTCATCATCCTAGTGGATATCCATCGAGAGTGCTACCCCAGGGATCGCAACCTCCACTACAGCCAACGAGACAGCTTCAAACTACTCCACTCGCTCGGCTCTCCCCAAGCAGCGAACTGAGCCAGCAGCCTCGTATTCTGACACTTCATGATATTTCTGGTAAACCTTTACAAAGCGCTTTTCTGGCTACAACATCTAGTTCAGGAGGAGTTGGAAAAGATGCCTTACATAGTAATAGTGAGCGTAGCCTTAATAGTCCAGTGATGTCGCAATTAAGCGGCCAAAGCTCCTCAGCAGGGAGGAAAACACCCAGTGTACCACCTCAAGTACCGCAAGTTGTTTCAGTAGGATCTGGTGCAGTGGGCCTAACTGCGGAAGAAATAGAAAGAATGAATGCGAGACAGCGGACATCTAGCTTAGTGTCAACGTTAGATGCTGTATCGAGCTCTAGCGAAGCACCAAGAGGAGGAGGAGTAAGTCATCACTTGTCGCACAGACATCATTCGCCACCTGATGATAACAGAAGTTCGACTGGCTCTGACGATGAGAGCGGAAATGATAGCTTTACTTGCTCTGAAATAGAGTACGATAACAACAGTATAAATGCGGACAAGCTAGAAGATGTTCGCAGACAAAATGTCAGTAGTGCCAGTAATCCTAAAAAACCTGTCTTGCCACCTCCTTACGAAAGTTTTGACTCCTCATTCCGTGGATCTTTAAGTACTCTAGTCGCGTCTGATGATGATTTGGCTCCACACGTGAGCTCCGCGTTGTATAGACAAGCTAATGGATCTCCAGCGTCAGCTAGTCTCGGCTGGGATCATCTATTTAATTGGGGCCCAAACTTTGAGAGTATGATCGGAGTTTTTAAAGACATAGCAGAATTACCAGACAACGGGCGAATGTCTTCCTCACTAAGGCTTCAGAATGGAACGCCCAAACCTTCTGAAGAATATGTATGATAATGTTATGTAAATATAGTATTAATTAATAATAGGTAATTATGATTAAAATAGGCAAATATTGTAGAAATGTTAAAATATTTTTTTGTTATAATGACTCATGAAACCTCTACCGTTCGCCTAAAATAACTTGTAAAAACTTCTTCCAGTATGCGAACAAGAACTAGTTCTAAGACTGTATAATATTAGATTATTATGTTAAATTTTGAAATCTTGTATCAAGATTTCTGAATTCTTGCCATATTATTGGAGAGTGTTCCATTGAATACCTAGTTCCTTTATTATTTCTGGGTCTGATAAAGTCTGTTTTGTAAATTTTTTGACTGTCGACATAGTTGTTGAAAACTAATAGGTACCAGTAAACAAACGCTGCTATCGTTAAAGTTTGATGAGCATTCTCCACTTGTTCTACTAGATATAAGCAATTTACAAACCTCATTGTAAATATGTGTAGCTATAATGACATACTTACGTGGTTTAAAAGATAGAGAAATGATAAAATTCAGACCGCATAAAATAAATTATGAAAATTTGATTGTAAACCTTTCGGCCACTCAAGTAGTAGGTACCTACCAAAACTTGTCTACAGATATGATGTTAAAAATGAAAAGATTCATAAACGTGAATTTAATCAGCCATTTATTTTATTAAAATGGTGCCAAATGTTAACTGAAAAGAACTGACTAAGTTAATTAAAAAATAAAGACTATTTCAACATAGTTATTTAGTTTTCTTTGTTTTTTTCAAACGATTTTGATACGGGCCCACATAGGTTTTCGCCCCACTCGGTGGACTGATGATCTGGTGAAAGCCGCGGGGAGCCGATGGATGCAGGAGACGAGCAACCGCTCAAGGTGGCGCGCTCTGGGGGAGGCCTATGTTCGGCAGTGGACGTCTTCAGGCTGTTAATGTAATGATGAAAAAAACACAGGTTTTAGGTCAATGGGCCTGTACATACAAGAGTGTTCATATCAGTTAGCATACGAAAATATTCTAGGTCTGTGTCAGATATTCTTTGACTTTGTATCTGACTCTGTAGAAGTCATAGTATACATGTGACGTAAGATCACATAACATAAAAATTTCTTTCTGGTTCAGACCTAAACGAAAGCCACAGCTAAACTGAAGAAAACCTTTTCACTGCTACGATACAAAGGGTGTTCTGAATTCACTATCAGCTTATTGCTTCCCTTGAAGTAATTAAAAATTAAGTATCGCGATAAAGTACCATTACTAGCGTGTTTTGATGGTAATTTGGTATCACTTACAGTTCACCTTTTGAAGGAATATAGAATCCAAGGAGTAGGTTTTGCCTTATACTTCTAAGTAGTAATGTCTACGAAGAAAATGATATTTAATGAATCAAGGTTAAATCAGTTTGGAAAAACAGTTTGGCCACGAGGAACTTAGGTTCCTCGAACTGTTGTTAAATATATAAGAATATTTTATTTCCTGGAAAATGTAAGCATGTTGTGCATACACATACCTGCAATAGAAAAACTAACATACAAAAATAACTATCCTACCGTGCGACTGAGCGCAGTCCGTCACGTCAACCTAAGTGTTCCCTCGTCTCTTTAACTAAACAAATTATAGCTAGGCATAGGAATATACTCGCCGTAAATCACATAATAATACAAAATAGTTAGTTACATTAACGACATTTTACTTTAGACAACCTCTACTCTAAAGTCTATCCGTACGAAAAAAAAAATTACGTCTCTATATTTTTTGCCGCTCTACCCGAAGTCTGACAAAAGTGTACGAATTTAAGGCAAAAAAGCGCGTTCTGAAAATTAGACGATAAGAAAGTAAATTATGTAAAACGTTCAGTACAGGCTTACTTAGTCGCGAGCAGTCTAAATACTCTATCATAAGGCATACCTATTTATTCTTACTTATTTGTGAAATACGACTGTCAAAATAAGGCGTTTCAAATCTCAATGAACACTTCTGCTTCCATCAAATATAAATTGGCGTTAGAAATAATTGAAACAGAATATTTTGATCGTGATGTACTTGGAGCTAGTGTTCATTTGTTTTGGCTGCTTAAGTAAGTATTTGTAAACGTTATTGTAAGCCTACCTACCTGTTACCTTTGCGATAAGTTATATATGGTTATTTCGCCCGTGTTATGTGTACTCGCAAACTTTATTGTTTTTTTGTCACACTATTATTTTTGGTAGGTATTATCATGGAACAAGAAGGAGAGGAATGCCAATAGGTACACCAAGAAAACAGCGTAGATCTGAAATATGCCAAACACCGATAGAAAACTAGATGGCACTGCAAAATGAGCGGGCTATAAGTTCAGCGTAGATCAGAAATATGCCAAAAATCCGATTTAAATCTAGCCCGCCGTAGCTAGCCGTATAGCCGCTCATTTCGCAGTGCCATCTAGGTTTAAAACGGATTTTTGGCATATTTCTGATCTACGCTCAACTTATAGCCCGCTCATTTTGCGGCGCCATCTAGTTTTATAACGGTTTTTAGCATATTTTTGATCTACGCTGTTTTCTTGGTGTATTGGCATTGGCATTCCTCTCCTACTTGTTCCATGGACAAGTAATCTTACTTGTTGGACTACGTTGTTAATATTATAATTGCCATATTTCTATTCATGGTGCTATTTTAATGGCCACTTATAACGCTAATTTGGTGAATATCACAAAAACGTTCTAAAAACCATTTAACCGTATTAATTTGTTTGAAAACTTTTTAGATACTCTCTAAAGATGCTATAGCTTCATCATTGTCAATATATACCATTATACGTAGGTAAGTAGAAGAAAAGAAAATGCTACTGTAACTATGCCTTTAGGTACATAAAGACCACTTCCCAAAATGTTCGCTCCTAATTTTTATGTCAAACGGTCGATTTCTCATTATGACAACTTCTTATAAAGGCTTTTTCTTATAATGACTACATTCCAAAATTACTACAATTTCAAATGCTTTTAAGTACTTAAAGGCAACTTCCCAAAATGTCCGCATTTTGAGTTTATCTGTCGATTGCGCAACTATTATCTACGAAACGAAACGAAACTAAACGATAATCGTATAAATCTTGGATGATGTTGGCTAGTCTTGACGATGCTCTCAGTGTTGCATAAATTAAATGGATCGTATTTTAGGTATATCGTAATTATTCAAAATCAAGAAATTCAATGTAGTCATCAATAAAATCATATTTTATTTTAATATCCAAAACGTGCTCCTAAACTGCAGGGTATTTTCGATCACTCATTCCTGGGCAGCACGTGGTTTATGGTCCATGATCACAGTCATTAGTTATAGAGATTAGTTAAAAGCCACCAACTATCATGGTGTCACTGAGGATAAATAAATAAATTTATACTTAAATAAATTGAGTTCATTATTATTTTGTTCATTGTTGGGTCGAAGAGCATTAGATCTTATTACTTTTATTTTTTTTATTTCGTTTAAAATATCACAAACCCTTAAAAACGAAGATTTTCAATCAGTGTGTGTTGCCAGTGATGACTTATGAAACTGAGACATGGTATCTTACTGCTGGCCTCATTAGTAAGCTCAAAGTCGCGCAGCGAGCTATGGAGAGAGCTATGCTCGGTGTTTCCCTGCGAGATAAGCTCCTAAACGAGGAGATCCACAGGAAAACTAAAGTGACCGATATAGCTCATAGAATTAGCAAGTTGAAATGGCAATGGGCAGGCCACATTGCTCGTAGAACTGGCAACCGATGGGGAAGAAAGGTTCTCGAGTAGCGACCACGAACCGGAAGACGCAGCGTAGGCGCCCCCCACTCGGTGGACCAACGATCTGCTGGGTTATATAGCATGGACGGTAGACAATATTGTCTTTCCCCGTTTTATGTCACTTTCTTCATACTTGCTTACTTGTCAAGTGGAGTAAAACAGGGGAAAGACAATATCCGTCCGTGCTAACCCAGCTGGTGAAAGCCGCGGGGAGCCGATGGATAAAGGAGGCGAGCAACCACTCAAGGTGGCGCGCTTTAGGGGAGGCCTATGTTCAGCAGTGGACGTCTTCAGGCTGTTGATGATGATGATGCTTTAAGTTTCTGGACCATAACCTCCTTACTAATAAGCATTGTGTAGCGGAAGGATACTTATTTGTTATTTTGTGATTTGGTTCTCTCTATCAAGTTTGATATGGATAAATATAAAACAAGATAAAACACTGAATAGCTATTCCACTCTTTCAGTGTTTATTAATAAGGGGGTAACACATAGGTATATATAGTTTTTTTTTGTAGGTAGAGACTGAGGGAAACTACGTGCCATCAAAACCCAGACACATCAAAATTGTGCTTTTTGCACGTAACTATTTAACCTATCGTTCAAATTGAAATCCGGGGTGCTCTGCTTAACCTTCACTCGAGACTATCAAATACTATCAACAGCACAGATAATTTTATAATGCTATATGTACTATTAGTCTAACCAGTAGATACATCAAGCTGTGGCCAAATGGTTTGACTCATAATTTGATCCAATAAGTTTGAGTGATCATATTATCTACCCAAATAGAGTCTAAGTAGACTTATTAGATACCTATATCTCATCATAATATATGTATAAGGAACATTTACATAATACCTATCCACTGCTGACTGTGCATTAATACTTTACAGACTTCGCACTAGTGCGATCTGGATGTGTCACTCCTCCATTAGAGTGCCCAAATGAAAATATAACTTTTTGGCTGTACACAAGGTGAGTGACTTATATTTAAATACATCTACATATCTATCATGCTAATTATCTATTATGATATAATTATCTATTAGGTACCTATATTTATACTGTATCTATGACGCATGAACATTAACCCATAGCAAAGACCTATATGATATACAAGCTACGGAGAGAGCTATGCTTGGCGTTTCCCTGCGAGAAAAGATGAGGAGATCCGTAGACCGCATGCAAGAGAACTAAAGTGGCCGATATAGCTCTTAGAATTAGCAAATTGAAATGGCAAGGGCAGGCCACATCGTTCGTAGAACTAACAACGATGCTTATATACAATCAAGTCAATATATATACGTTACAGTGTCACTAGTTATCTCAATGCTGTTTTACTTTCTTCTAGCTAATGCAAGGAATGGGGAACTAAGCCTCACTAGAAAAAGACAGTGGTGCTGTCTTGTGTAAATTTCCCATACGAAAATCGCAAACATAAAAACGAATTAGTTGTTCCCAAATTCCAAAAAAATCTGGAATTATTTTCCAATTTTTCATTTTATATAAACTTTAGTTGATTTAGGCGTTCACGCGGGTGCATCATTCACGGAGCGCAGCGCAGCTAGGAATGATACATCCACGCTGTCAAGGTTAAAATATCTGAAATATAGTTCTTTTATTTCTTTGGGTACTACAGAAGTATTGTGAAATATTACAGAGCTAATAAAGACGAACCTCATCAAGTAATCGCCAATAACTCCGAATCGATAACATCAGCACCATGGGTCGAGGACGCACCGATTAAAATATTAATTCATGGATATACCGGTTACAAGGACTTCTCTCCTAACACGGAAATAAGACCAGGTAGCCTAAGATATTACATAATATTACACCTTCTATTAACAATTTTGTGGAGTCTAATCCGATCACTACTGGATTTGCGAATGAAAACTGTGCGTCCGAAGATAACGTCAAATTCTACTACTACCATTGAAAACTTATGAGCTATTCAAAGTGTCATAGCAATTTCTTTTGAGACTCTATTGCTATATTATTTAATTAAATTATTATATTTTGCAATAGCAATTTCTTCTTTAGAACGTTTCTATAAAATTTTATCAGATTCATTATCAGAAAGACAATGAATTATCTTAACCTTCTTTGTAGGGCCTACTTTTCCCCCGACGTCAAAAAATTAAGATTGTTATAAGTTACGGCTAATTTCTCTGTCTGTGTCTTTGTATGCCTCTCTATTAATTATAGGTACATACGACATACGTGTCTGTCTGTCTGTCTGTATGACACTGACGGAAATATCTCCGAAACAGACTAGGCTTGCTTCTTAGCTCATCGGCGTAATCATCATCGATCGTTAGGTTTATTTACATCATAAAATATTACCTACCTATAATATAAGAATCATTTAAATGGAATGTTTCTTTATCGTTATCATCAACCATCATCAATAATATTATTGCAGCCGGAGGATTTTTAAGTCTTACTGATTTTTTATTTGTTAATTGCCAGCGTACATGGAGTGCTGTAACTACAACATCATATCGATTGACTACAATCCTATAGCCCGTGAACCATGCTATATGGAAGCTGCAAAGAACACGGAACTGGTTGGGAAGTGTACCGCACAGCTGATAGATGAGCTAGTCGACCACCATAAGTTTGAGCTGGTTAAGTTCCACGTAATAGGGTTCAGTCTTGGTGGGCAAATAGCGGGATTCATAGGGGATTACTTGACTTGTGGCAGATTGGAAAGAATTTCTGGTGAGTAAACGGAAGTACAATTTAGTAGATACTGACATCAAAAACCCCACCCTAAATAGAAGCGCATAGATAAAAAGTGTCTGTTATAGGCACGTGGGATGTATTATTCCAGGTAGATAGCATACCTGTACTATACCTACTAGTAATACATATAATTATATTTATGGAATTTCCCGTACCTACAGTAAGAGCAAATCGCCGTATTAACTAACATGAAGGTAGAGACAAAAAAGAAACAGTCTGCCTCAAATTAAAATGATGGACATTTCTAGCTTTGGACCCAGCAATGCCTTTATTCGTGACGTATGATAAAAATAAGAAGGTAGATATGGGTGATGCCAAATTCGTGGATGTACTGCACACCAACGCATTAGAGAAAGGAAAGCTAGAGGCGAGTGGTGTAGTCGACATCTATGCAAACGGAGGCATGATGCAGCCTGGATGTAAGGCCACCAAGGAACAAAGTAAGTTTATAAACTTCTTAAATCTCATGATTTCTATGATATGCCTTTCCACTCAAAGTTGCCTCGAAACGCGTAATAACTTATTCATTGATAATATCAGCCATAGTATTCCCAGCCTTGTGTAAAAAGCATTGTACGTCAGCCTAATTTAAATGTTTTTGCAGCCAAGGAATATCTTGGGTTTTTTCTTATAGTTTCATCTATTTTTATCAGTGTCGATAAATATATGCCTGTTCTGCCGGGTAACGGTATAACATGACCACTAACGCACGTTATTGCATTTTAACTACATTCCGCGGTTACAATAAGCACTGTTTTGTCCCATTTATTTCAAAATATTTTTCTCAATAATACCCACAAATTAATGTTAGCAATGGAACATTTTTCAAAATAAATATGGCTGTTGTCGAGGCCGTGTATGTCCTCTCTCTTTAGCACACCTTCATTTTAAGTTAAACAGACATACTCGATACTCGTGTTAAATTTTCAGCAAAATCTGGCTGCGACCATGCCAGAGCACCTGCTTACTACGCGGAGTCCATTACCACTAAAGTTGGGTTCTATGCCACCAAGTGTTACTCCTGGATAACCTATATTATAGGATGGTGCGAACTTTTCAATTCTAGTGACGATATACTCTTTGGAGAATATGTGCCATTCAAGTAAGTTTCTTTGTGGCATTTGGACTGTCTATAAGCCATCGCGGCTAGTATACAGTCCAAATGCTCTTTGTAGTAGATATTGTACCCAGTTAATTAGTTTTAATTATAAATAAAATAAATAAATATGCGTGGACATTTCACACAGCGCCATCTAGCCCCAAACTAAGCATAGCTTGTACTATGGAAACCAGATAACTGATACAATACTTAGATACTTTTTGTTTGTAAATACATACATAGAATACAATATAACACCCAGACACAGAACAAACATCGATGTTACTCACACAAATGTTTGTCCCAGGTGGGAATCGAACCCACAACCTATAGTTTAGAAGGCAGAGCTACTACCAACTGAGCTATCAGGCCAGTCAATTGTAGTAGTTAGTATAAAAAATAAAGACACATTGCTCGTTTATAAAAATAGCATGTTTCTGACGACTGGTGTACTTAAGACTTTTACTATAGGCTTCAGGTGCCGACTTTTTGTCATCTTTATTTTTCATATGCAGTGCAATTGTTGTTCTAAACATTGTTAAACATAATTATGTAGAGTAGATATAATCGCTACATTCATAAAACATTCGGATATCAAAAAACCTTACCAGTGTCATCGTTTTGTAACAATTACCATATGGGAGTTGAAGTGGTATCTTCTAGGCAGGCATGCTCCATCGTCGACCGCCTCATCACTTATCAACAGGTGAGACAGTCTTCAAATGTACCTAAGCCTATCAATGATAACAACAAACAAACTTTAAAAGTATCATTATAAAGATAATTTCGCCATGAAATGGCATTTATCATCGTAACACTGATGTAATTCTCGACACTCTACGCGAGTCTTCAGTAACTCTGCGCAGAGACCGCGACACTTCCACACTTTCACCGGCTGTAGTCACTTTTAATTTCAATTTACTTCCTTTTGCTATTTACAGCCTTACAATATACATTACTTAAATTTTATCAATGTCCTGTCAGCTTCAGTTAACTAAGCTTTTGTCGACACAAATACATATTATAAAACTTTGATGAATTTTTAAAGAAACTCTGCCATTGCATAATATTATGATAAGGCACAAGATGATTATGCCTACCTACCATCATACCACCATAATAAGTCTTGACAAAAAGTTGCTGACCTGCTTTTACTCTGTGCAACGTTTGTAAATTTTTATTCATGTTTCTAGAACATCCGTAAAGATTTTATCCTTCCTTTTAAAAATGTTTCATAACAGTTTTAAAACTACCAACCAAATATTTTGAAATAGCAACAAAAATGTTAATGACGTTTTACTTAGTGTCATTATTTACGAGTTAGGTTCGCCCCTAACTTAACTCGCAGTACCTATAGAATATTATGGATACTAAAATAACGGAATATTGTTTTAAGTGTTTCAGGTTATTACTTCTTCCACACAAACTCGGAGTCACCCTATGCAAAGGGTGAGAACAAAAGGGAGTAAGAGCAATATAATTTTAAAATATTTAATTTTATTTCATTTATAACCCTGTTTCATCTGCTTACTGGAGATAGCAAACAATTTATTCTGTACAGTCATATTGGAATGAATTGATGAAAATTCCTCAAAAGTTTCCTTTTCCTAATATTATAGGCGTTGAGGATTAGATAATTTGGACATTGTTGTGATAAGACCTAAGCAAACGCGGTGACGAGATGGAGCGATGACATAAGTATTATATGCACGGTAGCTGGCAGCATTTGGGATAGGTTTATGTCAAGCAGCAGGCTGGTACCTCACTGATGATGATGATATTGATAAGCTGGTTATTATAAACTATGTTAACCATGGCAGCGTCAATCTCAGCTTTTCTCGCATAGCTTTACACGTTTTCCGTGGAAGACATTATTAACTTTTTGACGAATTCATAAAAGAAAGACACACGCTACACTGAATTACAATACACAGATAAAACGTAATTATACATAAATAACATGAACATAATGAAAAAATACAATGTAACGTTGTGTCATGACATAGGTCCCGATGATAAAACGAAATATCATTAACTGTAAGTATGTTAGGATTTTACTGACAACCGATGGGGATCAAAGGTTCTGGAGTGGCGACCACGAACCGGAAGACGCAGCGTAGGCCGGCTTCCCACTCGGTGGACCGGCCGACGATCTGGTAAAAGCCGCAGGGAGCTGATAGATGCAGGAGGCGAGCAGCCGCTCATGATGGCCCTCTCTGGGGGAGGCCTATGTACATTAGTAGACGTCTTCAGGCTGTTGTTGATGATGATGATGATGATGATGATGATGATGATAATGATGACGATGTTAGGGTATTTAATAATAAGTAGTTACTTATTAGTATGGCAATGGAACTGATTAATTAACACTGGAATAACCTGTTTTGAAAGTACTTCTGAGAAGTCTAAAATTTAAAACTTGAGCAATGCCTAGTTCCTACTTCCCCGTTTCATTAAATTACCAAGTAAAATATTTGCATGATTGCCTTCAACAAGTAAAACTGGGTATACGTATAAACTTTTGGGTTCTTTCGTAAGCACAACGCGTCTAAAATATGCAAACTGCTGAAATTGTAATGCGATGTTATAAACACTTATATTAACTATAATTAAGGTATGCCGCAAGCTGCATTTGCAGACTAGTATTCAAGTAGAATAAATTATACTAACAAGTAGATCTTTGTTTAATATGTAGGTAAGTACCTACGTTTAAAACAGAACTTGCTTCGTTTTGGTACCATATAGTAGTAAAACCACATGCAAAAACAATGCCGATTACTGTACATTGTAGAGTCTACATATGTACAAATGAATTTTGAAGAACACTAAAATCAATGGACAATAAAAAAATCATCAACATCAACAGCCTGAAGACGTCCACTGCTGAACATAGGCCTCCCCCATAGCACGCCACTTTGAGCGGTTGCTAGGATCTACATCGGGGAGCCGATGGATACATCCATCGGCTCCCCGCGGCATCCACCAGATCGTCGGTCCACCGAGTGGGGAGCTTGCCTACGCTGCGTCTGCGTCTGTGGATGTAAAAATTACTTACTTTGTAATACATAATATACAAAAAATGCGGGAGTGTGAGTTACAAAATATACAGAGTGAGAAATCCTATAAGTTGTACTAGTCGAGCAAATATAATAAAAATATAAAAAAAACAACAAAAACACACAAAAATACACAATACATACACACAACACAACACACACACAACACAAAACATAACATAACACACACAAACACACAACAGTTTTGTACATAATAGTAGAACAACAGTGAATGTACCATTTCAAACCAGCCCTCAGATAAAAGAACGATAAGATGGCACACGTTTAGGATTAGAAAGTGTAGCGTACGTAAGCGAAAATAAATAGGTCATCAATACGTAGTAGAAACTATAAGAGCGGGTTTATCGCATTTAAGCGATTTCTTCCAGGCCAACTATGGCTACAGGTTAATAATGCTATTTTCTATTCCTTTTATGGCTTCATTGTCTAGTTTTAAAAGCGCTATCTAAATTGTTTTTTTAATGTGACAACCATCCATTCAGAAGATTCAGAACCCGAGGTAAGACATTACTATGAACCGGACGCTTGATGCATGATTGATTACACACATAGACTTATACCTAGAAACGGATACTACCGTATATTACACAAAACGTGCGGATATATCCAAGACTGCTAACCACTACTTTTAACATCCCTTGACACCTACAATTTAGCTGGCGAATGTTGCAAGAGTCGCATTGAAGTTGCATCGTAGACGACGCAGCATCCGCGTGAGTTTGGCAACACCATCGGATTTCCAAACCCGACCTTCGTCGGCTACTAAAGAATAAATGCCAAAGATTACTTATATGCTAGAGTTATAAAATTGAAGTCCTTGGTTTCGATTGTAGATTGCGTGGATGTATCATTACGTATTTTATTTCAATGAGAAGTATCCATAAATTAGTATCTCTATGGTATGATATAATTTTGTTGAAATATCTATTTTAGCTTTTATTTTTATTGCTGTTACTGTTGTAGGTACTATGGCTGATGATTACTATCACACGGTTTTATTTTAAATACCAGTAGGGTTAGCACGGCCGGTAGACAAAACTGTCTTTCCCCTGTTTTACTCAAAGCAAGTATGAAGAAAGTGACGTAAAACAGGGAAAGACAATTTTATCTCCGTCCATGCTAACCCAGCAGGAACGGGATAGGAGTGAGACAGGATCGGAATAGGAGCGGAATGGGATCGGGATAAGAGCGAGAGCAGGATACCATCAGGTGAGATAGTGGTCAAGCACAAAAAAAAACATAATTGGGCTTTTACGGGATAGGAGCGATAATAGCTGTAACTAATTCCACGTGGACGATGTCGCGGGACGCGAGCACCAGTCTGGTCCCAATGTATATCCCCGCTACTGCTTTCAGTTTTAATTTAAGTTTCATTTCTTTTTTTATTATGATAGATACTAAATGTTCCTTTATTAATACTTACCCTCTTTACATCCCTTAGTTGACCCTTGAAGTGAAATAATACTAACGTAAATTTTATTGTTGAGCCCATTCAACTCAGTTCGTCTTTTTGGTGAAAAAAGGCACTACCAAATTCCTGACCTCACTACGCACTTTAATAAAACGTTCGAGAACTTCTTAATCTAACGGCAACTTTTATCTTTACCCGTTGTTATACAGACAGCAACAATAATTACGTAAGCCAGTGACCGCACCGAATTAATTCGGCACGTTAGTAGAGCGGAAGCCACACGAAGGTCAACAGTATGCACCATGCCTACTTTCGCTATACCACGTGCTATCTGTTCTGTAGTTATAGATAGATACAAATGATGTAAGGATTTCTATTGTAACACCACTCGAGCTAATAGATTATCTATTAATTGGCTGATCGGTAACGATTGTATAGAATATAATCTAAAATATTTCTTTAATTAAAAAAATTAAAATATTGTTTTTCATAGTGAAAACTGGGGGCCTATCTAACATACCTTTTTTTATTTAATTGTGAAATTTAACTACTATAACTACCTACTGCTTTTCTCGTGATGGAACTAACATAATAAAATACCTATAAAAGACAGTATTTCTTCTGGAGGGACTAGGGAGTGTGGCACAGCGACGCTCGTGAAACATTCAAACTGATACCGCTCTCTGGCTCGAATCCTGCTCGGCTTGCATCAATGACTCTTCAAGACGTGTAGAAAATGTATAATGCTGACATAGAGCTTCAAATTATCATTTAAATATTAGCTAATTAATGTTTTGAATAATTATTATTAAGTTATCACTGCTAATGTAATACGTGCATAAGCAACGGCCTATGACAGCATTAACCAAAATGTATTTAGCACAAGTACGTCTTGTAGGTTCTCAGAGCCAGTAATTTCAATCCATTCAAAATCGAACTGTGAATTATTTGAATGAAAGCTTTCTGTCTATACTGTGTGTGGTATGCCAAATTGTTTGCAATCGCTACTCATTTACCAACGTGTATAGGTACATACCTACGTGTTGCAAGTTGTAATGGCAATGGGCAGGCCACATCGCTCGTAGAACCGCAACCGATGGGGAAGAAAGGTGCTCGAGTAGCGACGACAAACCGGAAGACGCAGCGTAGGCCGGCCTCCCACTAGGTGGACCGACAATCTGGTTAAAGCCGCGGGGAGCCGATGGATGCAGGAGGCAAGTAGCCGCTCAAAGTGGCGCATGAGGGGGAGGCCCATGTTCAGTAGAGGACGTCTGTTGATGATGATGATACGTACATGTTTTTAAAGGAAACCATGCCTTTATTTAATAGGTCTTGAGCAAATTACCTCATCTTACCTGCCTCATAGAACCAAAACTTCCAGATAAGATTTTTAATAATGCAAAAGATTGATTAGTTATTTTGTTTCTCGAACCCATCGTCCCGAAGAGGGGAAGACTGCGAGGGTCACCGCTACCATTTACATTGCCACCACCACTTTCGCCGTCAGTCCTCGCACGGAACACTCACGTACCACACGCATATTAGGGTTCTTTACTAAAACCTTTGCGTAAATTTATTTATAAATTGTGATATTTTTCTGTGATTATGGCATGATTCATTTTATGTAATTAGGAGTTACCTATATTGTTATATTTGTAAATAAAGTTATAAAACATGACATCTAGTGCAAAGTGGCTGTTTTTGATTGGAATTACCGCTCTACAGTTTTCCAGTAAGTGCCAATTGGTTAATATTTTTAGAGGTAATATTCGTGATACGTACGTAGGTGCTTTAGAGTCGATTTTTAATGGTTGGATAAAAGTTATCCGACTATTAAATTAGGTATAAACTGACCGTATATCAAAATAAATTCTTTTCTAAAATATTTGATGTCAAAATGCACTTTTTATTTTGATTTCGTTTGTTTCATATAATTTAATGATTAGTATATTTTATCTCATTAAATGAAAAACCGTTTTTTATATATTTTTCACTCCTGTTTAGTTTGTTCTGAAGCCAGCACCGGACCGTATTTTCCAATGAGACTTACTTCAACTCTTTTCCTCATCGAAAAGGCTCGTGTTCCCGATTAAGAACGTATGTGGGCTAATTAAGAAAGCAAACGCAAAGTGATTTTGTGACAACGTATAGTCTGCACAATTTGTGTAAGCCTGCATAATTTAGACGTGACAGCCAAAGCCAAACAAACAAAAGAAATACACCTCTTCATATTATTATACTTGAACCAGCATTGTCATGCAACGGGCAAAATGTTTTTAGCATTTAGTGTAGTATAGCTAGTTGCATGATTGTGCTTAGTTAGTAGTTGGCAGTAACAGTAACAATAATTGTACTTAGCAGTTCATTTAGAGAATAAAGGAACATGGCTAACTAAGTAACATACAAGCAACGTACGGGGTGGTGATGAGCTCTAGACCTTTAGCCACAGGTGAAGGTGTCAAACATGGTTAAACTACCATTGCTTTAACCACTTTAAAGTGCACTATGACAACAACGTAGGTAAGTAGACGGCTGTACAAGTTTATGCGTCAAAACTCAATGCAACTTAACTATTACCTTATTACAAAATGATCATATTATAAAATAACGTTTATTCTATGAAACAATTTGTAACTGAGAAAGATAGACAAATACTGTTCAAATTTAAGTATATTTTACTTTTATTGCTGGGATGTATCTCAATAGATAGGTACTTATACCAAGGTGTTTTGGTGTCGCAAGTGAGAATTTAGAATGAAGAAGAAGCTGAAATTAAAACGATGGTTGAAACATAATTTATTATTGATACTGCTAATACCGATAGGGTAGGTACTATTTAGTATCCTTGCTGTACTTTAGATGTGTTCATTTTAAATTAATATTTATGTAGGAATTCAAGTTACAAATAAATCAATAACATTACAAAAAAATGTTAACGTGTTACTAAAGATCCAAAATTTTGGAGAACCCGAAAAAGATTCATCCAAATCGGTTCTTGGCGTGAAAGCCACACAAACAAACAAACAAACGTTTCCCTTTCATTATATTAGTAAGGATAAGGTAAATATTTCCTAAGCAATACGTAGCCGTTGAGATAGAATAATTGCTTATAAAGTCTCTAGTTATATTAGAATTTATACGAAAATATTTTTGCAATTGTTAATTATTATCAACAAAAACCGAGTATTTTTTGGCTAACCGTTCCCAGTTACGAGCAAGTGTAAATGAATCTACGTAACATTAACCCACACACACATAAACGTAATTGCATAATGCGAGTAACTTTGTGTGCAGCTCTTTCCTCATCCGTAATGTTACACGGTGCAAGTATTGTGGAGTTGAAGGTGACATAAACGGAAGTATATTTATATAGGTTTTTGAGAAATCATCTGACAACTTTGGAAAAGTACCTGTTATTTAGATGAGTAGGTATTATTATTTGAATAGCGCTCAAAGCAAAGATCAACTGTCTGTTATAGATTTAAGCAACGTTACTACCTAGATGGGTAACCGCTACAAAAAGTTGCACAAAAGGTATATAATACGTTTAGCCGTCGGTACCGGTCACTTGCCATACGAGAAGGAAGGAATGAATATTGACAAAACTAACATTACAGTCTAATTACAATGTAAGGCCTCGTTTTTTAAAACAAAACGACTGCGTCTCCAAATTATTATTCCGCATACAAAATATGACTTGCCAAGGTTGATTCACCGAAGTGCGTTACTAATAAAGGCTTATTACGTTGCTATAAATTGCCAGTAATATTTAAACTATACGCACTTATTATTTTTAATCTTACAACCGTTTTATTCAATGGAGGTAGTAATTAATGTAATAACATAACAGACACAGGCACAGTGCATAGGTATATGCTTATCTATGAACTTATACTTATCTATGAACTAGGAAACCCTATTCCGGAATCTTAGATATTTTATGTAAACAAAGGGGATAACAGTGCAAAAAATATTTTTTATAATAGTAGTTTACTATATTTGACCAAAACAAAATTCAATTATTTTTTCTAGTAGTAATCTGATCAGTTATAAAATAAAAATCGTTTTGTACTGTTTATTTTAACGTAATATCTGTTCTGTAAAATGTTTGATAAAGAACACAATTTTTGTTAGAAAATATTTCATGATACTGGTCAGACTGTAGAGGGTCTCAAGATTTTCAAGAGGACATTTCTGCCGCCATCGTTTCCCGTTTCATTCGTCGTTGTTTTCTCATTTGTGTAATTTTATTGTGATAAACTGTTGTTATACTTATTGGTTCTTGTTAATATGGTTTGTTTTGGTGTTGTTCCGTTTTTTGTTAAGTTTGAACAATTTCTTCTGGAAGTTTGTTCACAAAATGGAGCCTCAGCTGGATCTCTCAACCTCAATGACTTTGTCAAGAACAGAAAATCTGTCACCACTCAAAAAGCGGTCGCAAAAATGTTTGAGTGTCACGGAAAAACTCGTGGTAATGATTTTATGCAAAGAGAGACATACAAGAAGTGGCCTGAGAGCAAATATTGGTAACCAACAGACTGTGCAAACAAAATAGCTGAATTGTTGGGAATCAAAATAAAAACAAAAATATTTGACTTGACTTGACTTCTTGGTTTATGGCTTCTGTGGCTAGTTGTCACAATTCTGCCAATGTCCGTTTCATGCTAGTGTCATGAACTTTTGGAGATGATGCTAATATTAAGAATATGATCGGTGGAGATGAGGGAGACTCAACCCGAATGCTGCAGACCAAGATGATTTATTCTGAAAAAACATAGAGACAACACAACTAAGACAAACACAATGTTAGTAAAACTACTATATATTATATTATGGTTAATTATACATAAAACTTGTTTTACTTCATGCTTGGGTATATTATTTGAATACTCATATATATATATATATATATATCTTATATACTTAATAATATATACTACAACCTAATTTTATTTATACTAATGAATTTACATATTATAAAATTGACTAATGGTGAAAAGGTAAGGGATAATAGACATTTTAAGGAAGTAGGACGAGGGATAGCTGAGGGGAGGATATCATAAAGTGAACAACGTAATTTAGGACAGTCAAAAAATATGTGGTCCACGGTTCCTTCGTCGAGGCCACACTCACACATAGAGTGATCCCTGATCCGGAGTTTGGCTAAATGTACAGGAGTGCATGAATGTCCTTATCTTAGCCGACAGATTGTGGAGGTGGTAGTTTTATTAGCTTTTCAAAACTTAAAAAACCAGGGGGCAGCTGGGATCTCTGGTTGTATGTCGCCATAGAATTTACCTTTCTGATTTTTGGAAGTTTCCCAGAGCTTTGACCAAGATGTTTGTAGATGAACTTTAGGGAGAAGACAAAGGTCATGGGAATATATTTTAAAATGGTCCAAAGAGCCTGTCTGTATAGCATTTTTAGCACAGGAATCAGCGGTTTCATTACCAGGAATTCCTGAGTGTCCTGGAATCCAAGCAAGGATGATATTGATACTAAGGTTATGGCACTCATATAGCGCTTGTTTGATTTTCAAAATTAAAGGGTATCTAGAAGAGGATCTGAAAGGATTAGAGAGAATAGCTTCGAGACAGCTTTTTGAGTCAGAGAATATTATAGAATTTAGAAGGTTATGCGATTTAACAAACAGAATGGCCTCCAAAAGAGCAAGGGCTTCACCAGTAAACACGGAAGAGCAAGATGGACTCTTAAAGCTTAAACATATTTTTGAGGAGGGAATCCATACTGCTGCACCAACAACACTGTTGGAGGAGAGCTTGGATGCATCAGTAAATATGAGATGCCATCCTCTAAATTTACTATAAATTTGTTCAGTGAATATTCTGCGTGCATCAACAGAATTTCTGGTTATACCAAAATCTAACATTACATTAGGTTGGAATGTGAGGGCTTCATATGGGGTTGAGTATAGGGGATTTGTAGTGAACTGATTGACTGGATCTGGAAGTTTAGACAATTTGATAAAACTAAGGAGTAAGCATGGTGTTTTACTAGAAATGTTGGAAGAGTCATATAGGTCCGAGAGATGTTTTAATTTTGGAAGGAGGGGATGATTAGAGTATTGAACTAGTTTAAAAAGAAATCTATATGAGAGGAACTGACTACGAATGATTAGAGGAGGGTCACCACACTCTACTTGCAAGGCATTGATCGGAGAAGATTTCATGGCTCCAAGAATAATTCTCAGGCATTTTGACTGAATTTTGGTGATTTTATCTTGGCCGAATTTGTTGCAGGCGTTCAAAAGGAAGGAGCCGTAATCAAAGTGGCTTCGGATTATGGCGTTATAGAGAAGCTTTTGGGTATAAGGGTGAGATCCCCACCAGACCCCAGAAAGCGAACGAAGTATATTAATATTCTTTTCACATTTTTGAGCTATGCGGTCAAAATGGGAGTTGCCAGTCATTCTTGAGTCAAGTAAAATGCCTAAAAATTTGGTGCTACTACATTGTGAGATAATTTCTTCACCTATAAATAGTTCAATGTGCGGAATTAATCTTTTTCGTGTGAAAGCTACCACTGAGCTTTTAGAAGCGGACAATGACAGGCCATGGTCATGTAACCAATCACTAAGGTATGATAAAGCAGAGTTAAGTCTATTAGTTGCTTCTTCAATTGAGTGTACTTGTACATAGAGAGCAAGATCATCAGCGTACTGAAGCACTTCACAAAATGAGTTTACAGACCTCTCCAAGTCGTAAGTATAAAGACTGTAGAGTAATGGACTCAGTACTGATCCCTGTGGCAAGCCTTTCCATATAGTCTTAGGGTGTAAGAAGGTGTTATTTGATTTTATTATTACCGACCGTTCCATAAGCACATATGAATCGTACAAGCTTCTCTGGAATACTCAGCTGAATGAGTTTTCTCCTGAGAACCGGAAGCAGGACATTATCGTATGCTGCCGCCACATCAAGGAACACTCCGAATAGAAGCTTTTTTTCCTTAAATGTTATGAAGATGTCAGTCGTTAAAATCGCTAAACTGTCCATGGTACTTAGTCCCTTCCTAAAGCCATATTGAGATTTGGCCAGTAGTGAATTATTTTCAACAAACCATTCCAACCGCTGTTTAATTAGATGTTCTGTAATTTTACTTAAGACAGATGACAATGCTATTGGTCTTCTACTGCTTGGATCAGAGGGATCCTTACCAGGTTTTAATATTGGTACGACAATTTGCGATTTCCATTGGTCTGGGACTATGCCATTTTGGAAAAAAATGATTAATAAAATCTAAGTAAATTTTTTTGGCTTTATCAGAAGATTTAGTTATAAAAGAATAAGGGATTCCATCGATGCCGGGAGAAGAGTCAGTCAGTCCGTCTAGGGCAAGATTTGATTCAGAAAGGGAGAATGGGCAATCAAAGCAGTTGTGAGATGGTATGAAGGATGGTAGTGAAGGTAAGGAATCAGCGCTAGGAACAGAAGGGGGGGCTAATTTATCTGAAAAGGCCTCTAACCAAGACGAGGGGTTGTTGGCTGATATATTCTCATAATTAGAAGCTCCTCTAAAACGTTTAATCTGTTTCCAGACCAGAGATGATGGGGTTCTTGGAGATAGGCCTTCACAGACATTTATCCATCCCAACTTTTTCGTTTTAGAGACCAATCTTTTGACCTTTGCTGCGGCTTGTTGGTATTTTAAGAAATTTGCCTCAGTCATGGATGAGTTGTAGTTTTGTTCTGCCTCTTTACGCTCCAAAACTGCAGAGGTGCATTCAGAATTCCACCACGGAGTTGAGATTCTGAAATCTTTAGCAGGCTTCTTAAGGGGGACGTGAAGATCAGCAGAGGAAATAATATTCTCTATAAATATCTTATACGAAGTAATGGGGTCAATGTCTATGGGAAATATTGAAGAAGAATCTAATTTGAGATCAAGTGTGGAAGTCCAGTCAGCAGAGGAAAGCTTGTATTTTAAAGAAGGGCAAGGATTGCAGTAAGGGGATACCTTGTCGGGAATAGAAATAACGATAGGAAAGTGGTCGCTACCATATGTAAGCGGGAGAACTGTCCAAGAGAGAAGGGGATGAAGTGATGGTGAACACAGAGAGAGATCAACAGCACTTTTTGGATTTTGAAAGGGAAAAACTCTTCGGGTAGGGGAACCATCTTTCACTACACAGAGATTTATATCATGAAAGATGTCTAGAAGTGAGAGGCCAAATAGGTCTGAGTGGCTAGAGCCCCATAGGATGTGGTGGGCATTAAAATCACCCATTACCATCATTGGTGGAGGAATAGACGAAAGAAGAAGAAGTAAATCTGGAATAAGAGAAGAATTGGGGTGAGGAATATAAATTGATACAAAAGAAATATCTAAGGATCTGATACCAACTATATTGATATCAGGGGGGTGGGGAGGGAGGGGGATTTGGGAGAACTGAAGGGAGCGCTTAGTTAGTAAAGCACTTCCTGCGTACCCGTCAGCCCTGTCGTCCCACACGAGACAGGAGTAACCTGGCACCCGAAATTGGGAGCCCGGAACTAACCATGTCTCCGAGACGGCAATGTCTGACGGGTGGAATTTAGTAATTAAGTGGGCCAGTTCATGCTTCTTTCGACGCATGCTCTGGGTGTTCCACTGCAAAATCTTTACTGGATCCATATTGAGATAAAGAGACTAATTGTGTAATTTAAGAGGCAACGTTGGACGGTAAAGGTTGAGGGTTCATGAGGATGATATTGATGATTAAATTTATAAGAGTTTCCAACATATTGTTGTTTTGTGGGGAGGAATCTGAAAGCTGGTTGTTGTTTAGAGCACAACCATTCTGTAATGATGGTGCTGGATCAGCTACAATCATTTGGTGGGCAACTTTGTCATAAGACTTCCCGAGTGGGGTTTTAGGCTTGGGGGTAGCATAAACCGTCTTTGCATATGAGCGACTAGACTGGATTAGGCGGGGCTGGGAATCCTGGAAAGACCCGGAAGTTTGAGAGGAGGGGATGAGGGTTGATGTAGGTTCTTGTGAAACTTCGGCATAAGACCGAGAGACCTTTGGGAACTGAGCTGCAGCTTCTTCATAAGATATACTATCCTGGGCCATGACAATTTTAATAGACTTTTGCCTTTCATGCTTCGGGCAGCCTCTGTAAGTGGCAAAGTGCCGACCCGAGCAATGAAGGCAGAGGGAGTCCTTTTCTAGGACCTCACAACTATCACCGGTATGTTCCTTGGTACAACGGAAGCATCGAGGTTTAGACCTGCATTGTGTCTTTGCATGTCCGAATCGGCAGCATGTATGGTTGGGTACTGATACAGTTCCACGGGCAGAGAGGTGTAGTAGGAGAAAACTCTTGTTGGTAAGATTTGACCTCCGAAGGTCACTACGACCGTCTGGGTCGGGACCCATGTGACTTTTCCTTCCTCACTATTTTTTCTGTTGAGACGCCTCTGGGACTCTACAAACTCAGTCATTGACATATCTGTGGGAACCTGTCGGATGAGACCCATCCGGGTGATGTTATAGGTAGGTATTGTTGCCGCATATTTACACATAGGGAGAATTGGAGAAGATAGAAATTTATTTGCATCATCAGCGGAGGTAAATTCTACGGAAATTTTATTTCGTCCTACTTTTTTAACTCCATCGGTGCAAATGTTTGTGACCTTGTGGGATTTTAAAAATTGCCCAAATTTAATTGGTCTTATAGTGGTGCCAGCGGAAAAGTCTGGTTCTGAACGAGAAACGTGAACCACATAAGGACCTTTATGAAGTGCGCTGTATGACAGACCGCCGATAACAATAGTCGGGTCTGTATACACGGTTTCAATTGACGCAGATGCTAGTTCTGTTGATGTAATTGTTTTTTTTGCAGGAGGCTGTACGGTTGTCTCCATACGGCGCTTAGCTGCACTTATAGATGGGATATTAGAAGGGGGGTCCGGTGGATCCGGTGGACGCGGCGGATCACACTCCATGATGGCGGCTTGAGGTTAGAATAGAAACCTCAAAGCCGGGAAAAAATATATAAACACAGAAACTACTGACTTACCTCCTGACCTACCCTGATTAGGACAACACAACACTTATATAAATCAAATTGGTGATATTTTGTTTCAATTAAGGCCGATTTAAATATAAAAACACCTAAACCTCTCCGATAAGTTCACTCGCTATCACTTCCGAACGCAGAACTCCCCAAAAATATTTATCTCAAGGGAAAAATGTTTTGTGCAACTAGCATGTCACTTTGACAGTGACTTTTCGCGACATTTCTTTGTTCACATAAAATATCTTAGAGTCAGGAATAGGATTTACATAATATTATAGGAATAAAACAGTCTAACTATTAACAATCGCACCACTAAATTATGATTCTATCATGCCCTCATTTTTTTTAGTTACTACTATAACTTATACTTATACTTATCTGTGACTTATACTATAACTTATACTTATCTATGAACTAGGTACTAATACATAATATTATAGAAATAAAATGAGGCTTTGGGCTTCGTACAGAGCAGACGTGTTGCAAATTACATCTTTGAAAATTAAAATCGATATCAAACTAATTTAAATCTTATAACAACGTAATAAAGTAAAAAGTTAATTGAAGTGCAGTGACACAGTTACGCTGTTATACTTTCAAAAAGTTCCGAGGAAAAGAGACGGCATCTTATCTCTAGCCCGTTTGCAAAGAAACAAGTTCCGAATAACAACGTACAACCATATTTCCTCGTACGAGGAAAAAAAAAAAAAAAAAAAAAAAACAACGTACAACATCCACCGACTGGAAGTGGCCTAGCCACTGGGCGTAGTGAATCGCAGCCAAACTTGGCATCCAAAAGTGTATCGGAACTATCGGAATTTGCTAGAGAAAGAGTCACGCCGCGTATGAAGCGGAAAAAAGCCGACGATTACATTAAAGGAGAAGAGTTGAATGATATCCACAGTATACTATCACACAAAATACAAAAGATATCGTCAATGGGTAGTACCCAGAAAGAATTTATGGATAAAGTATCTAGCGATATTACGTCCATAAAAGAAGGAATACATGAAATAACAACTATGGCAAACACTCTTACGCAGGAACAAAAGAACATTAAAGTAGACATAGTAGAGTTAAAAATGCAAACAGGAGACATTGAGAACACCATTGTGAATCTTCAGGCAGATGTAGATCAGCTTAAATTAATAACCCCGTCGATCTCGATAGCTGGAACAGTTGAAACAATGGTGTTAGAAAAGCGAAGAAAGAAGTAAAAACGTTATTATAACTGGAGTGCCAGAAACAAAATCAGAAACACTCGCAGAAGGAAAGAGTCTTGAAGAGAATGCTGTTTTGAGAATTACAAGAGCCACTAGTGCTGAATGTCCCTCTCCTGAAAGCATGTATCGCCTTGGAAAGTACAATCCAAACAAAAACCGCCCCATAAAAGTCTGCTATAAGTCCCAGGAAACAGCATTATCTATACTACGTGCCAAAAATAAGTTTGTGTCAGATACCATCAAGATATTCTCTGACCAAACTCCACAGCAGCAAACTTATATGAATAATTTAAAGGAGGAACTATTACGTAGAAGTGACTATAGTGAAAAAGATCTTACCATTAAATATATAAAAGGTGTACCTAAAATCACAAAAATACTGCCAAAAAACTAGAACAGCTTGCTTTGGTATCTGTAAGGAATGATTTGACAATTGATGAGGACGGGGTGACGTATCAGACAGTAAATAATTATGCCGACATAATAACAAGCAAGAAGCCCTTGAAGTTCCTGTACGCCAACGCACGTAGTATCTACCGGTAAGCCAGGCAAATAATATGATGAACCAGATAACTGATAGTATACCCAAAAGTACTTACTGTGTGTTAATATATAGAATGCAGTATCCACACACAGAACAAACACCCTGTGTTCATGAATTATTATTATCATCTCCAAAATATACATAACATTATATATAATATTCCGCTCAACTACGCTGCGTGCCACTTCCAACTGCGCTTATTCCGTGTACCCGGGCGCGTCGAACCAAAGTCCGAATGAATGGTAACGCACACACACCACCACACGTTCAACGCTGAGATACCGGCCCCCTAATTACCTAACTCGCAACAGGTTTGCGACAGGCGTAAATCTCGCGGTGATTGCTGTCATACATCATTAGTGGTGTCGAGCATTGCTACTGCTGTCGCATTGCTGTTGCAAATTTTACGTAATTACCCCGCGGGTGATCGAGCGGACACTTTATTTCCCTAACGTTTTTTTAAATGTAAAACTACCCGCAATATTTTAATAAGCTAAAATATATGTATAAAATAACTTTATGATGCTAAATACTTACAAAACTAGTTAAATAAAAATAATGTAAGTACGTTAAGCCCTAATGTTAAATGTAATTTTGTTTTTCTCATGTTAGTGAATTTATTCTTAACCACTTTAAGCTAATTTTTGTATTGTCTGTGTCGATATTTTTATGTCATTGGATGCGAACGTATATCTTTTATACAAATAAAACAAAAAAGTAGTATGTCATCGCTTTTAATTTCGTAGAAATAAATATTTCGCTGAACAACATAGATTTATTTGACTGGGACAACTTTGCACGCTCCTGGCTAATTATTTTACTATTATATTGGACATAAAACGATGCGGATGCGGATGCGTTGTTCGTTCCTGTAACCGGAAACATAGAGTTTATGCTTTAAAAACAAACACCAGAGGCACAGGAACGATTATTCCCAAAGTGCCGAACGTGGCGGCCCGAGTTCCCGCCAAAAAAAAATAGCGCTGCTACGGGGGACAGGGAAATTAAAACCGTTACGGGATGTAAGTGGTTAATGAGAAATAAATATCTTTAACCACAAATAAAACAGTGTAACTTTTAACAATCGCACAACTAAATTATGATTCTATCACGCCTTATTTTTTTTTAGGTACTATACTATAAACTTAAAAATATAAATAACCACATAAGTGTGTTGTTACGTCTTTTTTCCGTGTTACACCTAAAAATCTTTTTATCGAATAGATAATTATGATTCAATAAAGCTATAGTAAAAATTAGTTTGTTACCATTTTTTACACTTCTCGGGTTTTTTCAAACTAGATATTATACTTTCGTGTCAAATCATCATCCGAAAATAATAAAAAAAGAAAGAATGAAGAACTAGGCGCTACGAAATATAATTATGATAAAACTATTAAGATACGTTTACGTTTTCTGTACCTAATTTTACTAAGCTTCTCAAACTATGTACCATATCACAGTCAACGGTGGAATGTAGAGCAGCGCAAGCGCAAGCATACAGTATCTTTAGCAGTTTCTACGAAGATGTCTACAGATTAGTTCATCATCATCATCATCATCATCATTAACAGCCTGAAAACGTCCACTGCTGAACATAGGCCTCCCCCAGAGCACGCCACCTTGAGCGGCTGCTCGCCTCCTGCATCTATCGGCTCCCCGCGGCTTTCACCAGGTCGTCGGTCCACCGAGTGGGGGGCCAGCTTACGCTGCGTCTTCCGGTTCGTGGTCGCCACTCGAGAACCTTTCTTCCCCATCGGTTGTCAGTTCTACGAGCGATGTGGCCTGCCCATTGCCACTTCAACTTACTAACTCTAAGAGCTATATCGGTCACTTTAGTTCTCCTGCGGATCTCCTCGTTCCGGAGCTTATCTCGCAGGGAAACACCG
The DNA here is from genome assembly GCA_910589525.2 of Ennomos quercinarius. Lineage (NCBI taxonomy): Eukaryota > Metazoa > Arthropoda > Insecta > Lepidoptera > Geometridae > Ennomos > Ennomos quercinarius. The sequence continues at coordinate 10,552,428 of OU342493.1, forward strand.
AGCATAGCTCGCTCCATAGCTCGCTGCGCGACTTTGAGCTTACTAATGAGGCCAACAGTAAGAGACCACGTCTCAGTTCCATAAGTCATCACTGGCAACACACACTGATTGAAAACTTTCGTTTTCAGGCTCTGCGGTATTTTGGACGAAAAGATAGGACGAAGCTTCCCGAACGCTGCCCAGCCGAGTTGGATTCTTCGCGCCACCTCTTTGTCGAAGTTGGACCTACCTAATTGGACAATCTGTCCTAGGTAGACATACTTGTCGACAACTTCGAGAGTATCGTTCCCAACAATTACAGGTATAGGTGGAACATGAGCATTAGACATGTTCTTTGTCTTGTCCATATTCATCTTAAGACCAACCTGCTGGGAGACTCTACTGAGGTCGTTGAGCATGGCACTAAGGTCCTCGAGCGATTCCGCCATTATGACTATATCATCGGCAAAACGAAGGTTAGTGATGTACTCGCCATTTATGTTGATGCCAGATCTTTTCCACTCCAAGAGCTTGAAAACATCCTCCAATGCGTTTGTGAACAGTTTCGGAGAAATAACGTCTCCCTGTATCACGCCTCTTTGCAATGAAATTTGTTCCGTACTCTTCAAGGATGACAGAATTAAATAACTTCTGGAGGACTAAAAGTACCGGTCTACCACCCGCTCTCAGAAGTTCGGTCGTAATTTCATCTTCACCTGGTGCCTTGTTGTTTTTAAGCTGTTTGAGGGCCATTCTAATCTCGTACAGGCTGACGTCCGGGATATCTTCGGTATAGTGTCGGACTAACTTGGCTTTGATGTCCTGAGCTGTGTTAGTAGCGGGCTTACGTGTCGAGGTGTATAACTGTCCATAGAAGTTCTCGATCTCTCTCAGAATCTCAGGCTTGGATTACTACAGATTAGTTAACAGTTACTTAACAAATATAACTTACCGTGCAGATTGTTCTGGTAATTCAATGATTATGTCAGCTTCAAATTTAGTGCTTATCTACATAGTCTTCGCTGCAGTTAGTATGCAAGTGACACAGATGGATTATAAGTTACTAGGTGAGTGTCACAGAACGGTTAACAGCTCCTATTTTACTTATGTTGGCCACTTCCGAAATGCGCTACCGACATACTTGGAGTGTTGCATAACCGTGAACCTCTCGCGAGTCACGACCCGTCGTGCTTTCTCGGCGTTTTCGTGGTTATTGTTATTATAATAAATTTACGAAATTGCTGGCAATGCGCAAAATATTAGTGTTCTTTTTTCCATTTTTCTTTACTTTTCGTTAAATTGCCGATGACTTTCCCCCTTACTAATAAACAACGTGTAGCGGAGGTGTAATGATTTTGTGTTTTGTTTCTCTCCATCGAGTTTGAAATAGCCTAAGATAAAACGAGAGGAAACACTGATTATAGCTATTCCACTGTTATGTAATGTTTAGAGGGTTGGGGTGTATGATATTTTATCCATCTGCTGCACTGAGAAAAATGTTTAGTCCAGTCGGCATGTTAAAATGGTATTTACCAGACAACGTACGATACCAACATATTTAAATCTGGATGCTGTAGTGTAAGGTATCAGATATAATATAACTTTGTGAATGGGGAACCGACCCCAATAACAAATGGGAAAAGGCAAAGAGAATGATGATGACATTACTTTTAGAAATACGATATAGAGAAGTATACATACAATAGACAAGTTATGCCGTATAATATTATCTCAGTTAATTTATTGTTTTGCCTATAATCTTAGACACCTCTAATTTACTGATCTACAACTAGATGAAAATTTTGATAGGTTGGTACTTATACTATGGAGTTAAAGCACAGCACGTGAGGTAAACAAGTAACAAACTCACTTGTTTTAAATGTGAGACATGAAGACAATAATTATTTTTAGGCCTGTCATTTTTTTAATATTGTGTAGGTAAGTATAGTTTTTAAAGTTCTTACTTTACAAGGTTGCTCAGTGTCACTAGATCTTGGGATAAATCAGCTATTCGTTTGGTAATTATAAAAAAAACCTTGATACCTACCTATGCTTATTATTGCGAATATTCAAGTTCTCAATGTTTTCTGTTAAGATCTATATTACCTGTATATCTATGTACACTAAGCCTAAGAAAACAAAATAAGTGAGTAATAAAAAGTTATAAATAGAAAACAGAATTTAGGTCACTATCTGCGGGTAGCGTGCCCAAAAAGTTGGCGACATTCCCTCGTTGAGTTGCCAGGCTAATTCGTTGGCCGAGGTATGTGCCAGCCCTTTGGTCACGCGTCAGCTCGACTAAACGTCTGGACAGCTCCCTGACCAGAAGTCGTGCCTGTGAGCCCCAGGGACCCATTGTCTCAACCCCAAACCGAACAAATATGTAACCCTTACCTATGCTTATTTACATATCACTTTGAGAAAACTTATATTATATCTGATGAATTCATAAAATTATTTGTTAATGACATTTGAATTCTGTCCTTCACAATAATATACGAGTTTGAGTAACGTGTTAATGACCTTTTGAATTAACTGACTAACCCTGGCATACCAGCGGTTGCAAAACGTATAATAATATGTTACCAAATTGTATTGTGATGTTTTTATTAGATACTGGCTTTGCCATGGCTCTAGTTATCATATCTTAGTATGATAACGATAGAAATATTTAAACGAGACTAAATTTATTGCCTGTTGACTGACCTATTTGACTCCCTGTTCATAGTCGGTCAGGATCTTTGACTATTGGATGGATAGTCAAAGGTCAGGATGAATGGTCGAATTGGAAGTGTGCATTCTACATACAAGGTGAGTTTGAATTGGTATAATATTATTCTGAAAGGGGCGGGGGACTGGGACCATGATAGCCCACAAGTTGTGAGAGCTTTACTTGAAACTGCGTGTTTCCAAACCTCCATACTAGAAAATAAATCCACTCACAAAATTGTACGTGCGATCGCTACGAGTGTTTCTATAAACATAGGTCTTCGAACTCATTTAAGTGCAGTCGGTCAAGGGCGAAGTTCAACTATACCCAGCTGTGCTAGGGCTATCTTCGAAGCGTTTGGGTAAAATTATAACGTAAACTTTACATGGCATTTCTTCAATGAAAAACTATTAATTTAGAAAAGTCGTAGAAGAAACATTGTCTACTTCGGAGAGTACATTTACCCCCTTTCGGGATAATATACCACTTTAAACTCAGATTGTATAACAAATACAAATTATAACTAGGTAAGCTGTTTTTGTGTAGTTAGGATAGAAACAAAGCTATATATATGTTATAATATTAAAGATGGCTTTTGTAGAAACAATTAGAAATAGTGAATGGACCTGAATAGGGCGAAATAAGCATATTATTTAAAAATAAATAGTACTTCATATTATTAAGAGTTCTACTTCATTTTTATTTTACTATGGTGACCCCAAAAACATATCCAACAATATTGAAACCACAATGAAATAATGCCAATGTCAAATAAAAAAGTATGTAAACTTGAAGCAATGCTAAATTACATGCTGCGTGCTGCAGCGGTTATTAAGTTATAATAGAGTAAGCACCTATATAGTTACATAACATCCAAGCGGTTTTTTTTACGATGAATATGGATAACTCGCTTTTAATTCCAGCCGCACAGCTCCATAGTTCTTAAGGCTGCTGTTTACGCAGATCCACTATCTCGCTCGTGCATTGCGACATTTTTGAAGATATTAATTAACTGATTTTTTTTTTAAATTTTTATGCGATTGAATGACGTGACGAGCTAGTCGTTCACCTGATGTTAAGCAACACGGCCGCCCATAACAGTTGCAGTGTCACTCGAAACTTTAAAACAATAAAGTTTCGCGTGACACTGCACTGCGCACGTCATCCTGAGACATCACACAGTCTAGTAATCAGATTACTTAGTCTGAGTGATCTGATCATAAAGTCTCATTTGCCCAGTAATTTCACTAGCTACAATGCCATTCAAACCGGAACACAGTAGTGCTTACACACTACTGCAAAATATAATTTAATGTAATGTAATTTACTTACGCAAAATCTGTCTAAACCATATTATCATGAAAGACATTATAAATGTTCAACAAAAATATCATATTAATCCAAATAAGTTTTCATAAAAGCGGTTACGAATGAAAAAAAAACTTTGTTACCGTTGTATTTACTCGTTGTTGAAATCTTGTTTAGCCAGATTTTGCGTAAGTAAATTCAGTTATTTAATATCTTCAAAAATGTCGCAATGCGCGAGCGAGATGGTGGATCTGCGTTACATACAGCAGCCTTAAGTGGACCGTCCTGGTGCCTTATCGTGTAAGTCTGATGGCGATGGTGATAGTGTGTTCTCTTGCTCGCACTCACGGACTTGTAAATTGGCGCGTGCAGGATGGCAGGCGAAACCCATGTCCAGAACAGTTACGCGATAGGGGTGCAGGTATTTGAAAATTTTATTGTCATCGCTCCGCTATCTATACGTGTGATAGAGACAATATAATAGAGCATGTGAGTGAACTCACGTACATTTTGCCGTTTCACGGGGAAATGGTTTTCACACTCTAAATCTTAACAACCCCTTTTGGTTTTGGGATCAATAGTTTGTATATATTATATTGTATATATATATATATCTATGCCTACACGTTTGATTTTTATGAAAATATGATTTGGATTCTAATTACATCTCTGCTTTATAAATTTGAGGCAAACAATTCGTCTCTTTAGGTATATAATTATGGTATAACAAGGAAAATAAAGCTAAAACTCAAAAAAGAAGACATATACCTACTAGCAGAATTTTTCACTGTGTAAACAACATAAGTATAAAAAATCATCGATATCAGATATCATTTAGGGGATGAAAAACGTAGCCACTTTTTCTATGAACAAGAGGGGGCTATACCCCCTCTTCTTAAGCTTGTCTGGAAGAGACCGCGTCTCATTGCTTATCTGAACTTCGCGCTAGAGTCATACTTAACATTATTCAAGCGTTGCTAATATTATAAAAGAGAAACGTTGTTTGTTTGTTTGTATGTTTGTCTTCTTTCACGCTACATAGGCGGATCCAATTCAGATGAAATACAGACTTCATACACGACCAAAATAAACAAGGACATGAAACGGGAGAATAGCCGGACCGAAACCACGGTGAGCCTCAGGCCTCAGCTATTAATTGTATAATCATAATGATAAAACGTTATACTACGTTTTTATAATTGTATCACGTATTATTTACTGATTGCTCTACCTAATAATTTATTAGGCACTTTATCACAGAACCGACATTCTATCGTAACTTCAGTTGATGACAGCAAATGTGCTTACAAAGAAGTTTGTCAATACTGGCAAAACATCGTGGGAAAACCAGCAGCACAAGATCCTCTTACAACAGCTTTTATGAAGACAAACGGGGTCATCCATAAGCGGTTCTTATAAATGAATCAATGCGATAGGTCCCAAGTGATCAAGTGTTACGACACTTTCACTGACGGATTCACTTTTGTACTTTCCATCGTGAGCGCAGAAATAATCTGGTTTATTATCATTATGTAAGTGGTATCGATGAACTTTAGATTTGTGTAATGTTTTCCTGGTCTTATGTGAACCGGTTGAATCGAAATACGTGTATGAAATACATTGACATATTTGTGCTGTTGTTGGCATAGCTAATATTCTAGTTCCCTCCGCTTGTCATCGTTTCGTGATTATATTTTCAGTGCATCAGACTTTTATTATATTAATAGGTAATCCGAAGTATGGGCTTGAGTTGCGAAATTCGATACGCAATAAATTTACCATATTACTCCATATTATAGCAAATAAAATCAATTTTGTTGTAATGGAAATATAGAAAAGCTTGGATTTTATTTATTAATGACAGTATTTTCTTAAAAACTTAATTAATGTAATAAGTTAGTAATACTAATCTAAACTATACCTAAAAACCTACAATAGATAAAAATACCTATCATTTTACCGCCATAAATAATTCACTTTTGTATAACATAATCGTAAAGTATTATACATTTTCTCAACATAATTACAGTTTAATGACAGTGATGTTAACACATGAGCATAGATTGCTGCCGCTGTGTGTATCTACTGTGATATCTAAATTCTCAAAGAAGTCATATATATGTTTAGTGATTGTAATTGTTTGGAGTAATCAGAGCGCAAAAGTGTTGACTCTTGACTCTTTGTTTGTAATACTTACCAACAGTCAAGTAGCTGCGTTACACATGCTAAAGATTAGCAAACACTGCAACACTTTGTCTTAATCACAATACTTGACATATCATCTCTGGTTTGGTATGCACGTCTTATTTATTTATTTTGTAAAAGTGCTCACGATGCACGCATGGTAATTGACACTATCAGGTAAAAGGCCTTGCGGGTCACGTGTCAATCTGTTTTGAAATAGTAATTTATTTTTCAATAACATGTTCCAAAGTTATTTTGTGTGTATGGTCATGTTTTTTATAGGGCGATGGTGGTCGAGCGGTAGCATGTGCGCTTCGCAATCTTATGGCAACGGGTTCGATCCTCGGCCCTGCACCAATGACTTATCTAGTAAGTTATGTGCAGTATATATTCGATGCCATCGCTCCGTGCCTCAGAGAGCACGTTAAGCCGTCGGTCCCGGTTGTTACAATAACATATATGGCAATCGTTACGGGTAGTCAGACGCCTGATAGAATCTGACACCTGGTCTAACCATCCCTGTTACTGGTTCCTTATGGGTTGCGAGGTCAGATGGCAGTCACTCGTGTAATTCTGGTAGCACCCTACACTACATCAGGTTAGTTTGGGAGCCGACCCCAATAACAAATGGGAAAAACAAAGATGATGATGATGATGGTCGTGTTTTTAAATCGATAGTTTACTGGACAATACTACAATTATCCTACCAAACTAAAAGTAGCTAAACTGTTACCACCGCATTACTAATCAACATTGTGTAGGGGAGGAATAGCTGTTTTGTGTTTTGTTTCTCCTTATTGATTTTGAAATAGACAAAGATAAATTAAGAGAAAACATTGGGTAGCCATTAGTTAGACTAATGGCGTGACAAGAGGCAACCCGTGGATTCACCTATGTTTCTTCAAACAATCTGTAACATTCATTAGACTTATGAAACTTTTGAAACTTTCTAGGTACGGCGTAAATGGAAATCACGGCTTGGGCTATACGTTGTCACTTGTCAGTTCCAGGATCACTCAGGATAAAACCCTGTATTAATAAGTATTAGGTATGATAGATTATAATATGTGACTGTAAAGTACCTAATTGGCGATGGCTAAGAGTTGGACAGGGAAGGGGGTAGGAGAAGCATGTGGTAGAAGTAGAGAAAGAGGAAAAGTGTAGGTACAAAGAAATGAATTGGAGTAATGTATATGACGGATGAGGAAGCAAAGGGCATTATGCATAAAATAAATCGAAGTCAGTTAGTTTTTTAATAAACACTTTTATTAAAATGAAAAATACATGTATTTTGATAAATGAATCAGATAAACTAAACAGGTTTTATGTAGGTGGGTAGATAAGGTTAGGTTCTTACTATAATTGCTACTAATAGGTACCAATGGTACCACGAAATATTTTTAAACTGGCATTTCACGTATTCCAGTGTCAGAAACACAACAATACAAACAGATGCCCGTGAAGGAAAAGAAACCACAGTCTGTGAAGGACCTTTTCAACACCACATCATGTATCCCACCTCCGTACCGGTGTCCACATCCCAACATGCAGTTCTATTTGTATACAAGGTAAATATGTTATTAGTCCAAAATTATACGCTCCCATTTCTAAAGTTGACAATGATGTAAAGTATCATCTCTTTTTTATTGTTTATAGACAAAGCATTTCATTTGGCCACTGTTTCAGCTGATGGAAAATAATGACGCAGTCTACGATATTTTGCACACACATCAACAGCCAGAAGACGTCCACTGCTGAACATAGGCCTGCCCCATAGAGCACCACTTTGGACGCTTATCACAGGGGGGTTGCCATAATCACCACGCTTAGCAGGTGGCTTGGTGATCGCAGAAGATTTTAATGTACCGAGGAGAATGCGGTCCATTCCCTAGATATTCCCTTTGTTGGCTTTTACGGCACCCACGGGAAGAGATAGGGTGGTCTTATTCGCAAAACGGGACCACACAGCAAATTACATTACACTAAATTAAATTAAAAACGATACATACCATTACCTATATAGGTACCATATTAGTTCACTCTTGATTTGAAGACTCCCAGATTATAGTTAGCTGGAAACAAAGATGCTAGCAAGAGATTATCATGTAAAGAATCTTTTACAGGTTTCTCTATTCATTCAATTCGGGTTATTAATGTTTAAATTATTTAAACATTAACTAAATATACCAAAAAGTCACAGTGTAAGAATAGAACCCTATCTCTTCTCGTGGGTGCCGTGAGATCCAGCTAAGAAAAAGTCCAGCCCGGCGAGCATGCGCACTGCGACAAAAACTTCTCGACACTTTTTCTCGTGAGAGACTGTGACAAGACTATGGTGGAGCTCAAGTGTATCTCACTCTAACAGCGACGACAAGTTTTCTCGCGGTGCGTATGCTAGGCCATCAGGGAATGAGAATAATCAATTACGATCACCAAAATGCCTGTCAAGCGTGGTGATTACCTATAGGTACCTACATATGTGACAAACCCAATTGAGGGCGGCCTATGTTCAGTGGATATCTTCCAGCTGTGACTATGTGAATTGTAATGATTGGGAAACATCAAGTATGCACGAAACTATTTCTGAAATTATATGCGTTATTTTATAACAGTGGCCTTATGGATATGAAAAATGAGTAGGTCGATTAAACCTTTTAATTCATAGTAGGTAAAGGTAAGATTGGCTGTAGCTGAGTTGCGTAGGTAGGTACCTACTTACCCATGTGCGGAATGCGTAGCGAAGTTGCGTGTTCGGTCATCAGTCAACGGTGACCGCACTGGATGAGTTGAAGGAAAATATCCGAATATTCAGACGTCTCTTCATAATTTTCCAACTTACTGTTCTTCCTGGAATGAGACTGAAAGAACACCTGCAGAGTATTATAGCCTGTCTAACCAAAAAATAGGAATTTTCTAAATCGGTCTACAAATGATTGACATATCGATGAACATGACATAAAAATACATATAGAACAACACGGGAACTCCTAGTTTTTTGATGTCTTAAAAATTCAGGTAATCAAGTACTTACCTACGCTCTTACAGAAAAACCCAAGAGAAAGGAGAACTTATAAACACCCTGGACAACGAATCCCTGGCACGGTCTCGCTTCAACCGAAACCATCCCACCAAGGTGGTCGTCCACGGGTTCGGAGGAGGCAGGAACCTGTCTCCGAGCACGGACATGAGGAAAGCATACTTCACTAAAGGAAACTATAATATTATTATAGTGGATTATGGCTCGCTTGTCAAGGAGCCGTGTCTTAGTCAGGTACTTGTTTTACATATCACAATAATGAGCAGTTTGCCATGCACATGTTTCTTTCTGACCGATATAGCTCTTAGAATTAGCAAGTTGAAATGGCAATGGGCAGGCCACATCGCTCGCAGAACTGACAACCAATGGGGAAGAAAGGTTCTCGTGTAGTGGCAACTACGAACCGGAAGATGCATAGGTGGACCGACGATCTGGTGAAAACCGCGAGCCGATGGATGCAGGAGGCCAGTAGCCGCTCAAGGTGGCGCTCTCTGGGGGAGGCCCTTGTTCAGTACTGGACGTCTGGTGATGATGATGATGATGAATAAATACTTACATACCTACGTATTACCCATTTTTCACCAGCATCGTCAGGTACCTACGTTACCACTGTTGTGACATATTCTGGAATCACAAAAGAGAGTTCTTTTGTGATTTTAGAACATGTTGGTTTCCCCGCTATGTTTTTCTTCACTGTTGTAATAGCTATCCATAGTTATGATGTATTACTTGGTTTTCACAATCATTAAACTTTAAAATTCTGTTTATCATAATTTTCTTTTTTATTTTATTTTTTTTTTTTTTTCGCGAAACTTTATTGTTTTAAAGTTCCGGGTGACACTGCAACTGTTATGGGCGGCCGTGTCACTTAACATCAGGTGAACGACTAGCTCGTCACGTCATATAATTACATAAAAAAAAAAAAAATTTATATGCATCACAAAATATTAAATGCTTTATTAAATTAAATCAATTTTGTTTATCAACCTTGCGACCTCAAAGTGAGAGTTGCGTCACAACCAGTTGATTCGCATAACTCACGACAAGCCGTAATCTACATAATAATCTCAGTGATTGTCTGTCGTTCTGTAATTTTGTAACCTGGCATTGTTTTCGGTACCTTCAAATGCGCATCAATTTGCATTGTTCAGGCGGTAACCTGCTATTAGATGTAACAACTGAATGGTGGTCTTTGTGCGGATCTCTGGAGCAGTGCAATGTTAGGTCGCCATGCAGTGCCCATCAAGCAATTCACAATGAAGCTCTTACGCAAGCTCTTGTTGGTTCCTATATATTTTGTTTCACCACTTTCCTACTTCGTCAATCAAGTTTTAGAAATTATCCAGCAAATTGATGATTATTTTCAGATAGATTGGGCACCTCGGTTTGCGGGTCTTTGCATTGCACAATTAGTGGAGTATTTGCAATACCACCCCACAAAGTCAGTGCCGCCTGAGAAGATACACACCATAGGGTACAGCGTGGGGGCTCACATCTTGGGTCTTGTCGCCAACCATCTGGCCAATGGAAAACTTGGACGAATAACTGGTAAGTTAAACTCTGTAAAGAACTTCCTCCCAGATAAACTTCAGCGATAAAGTCAGACATATAAAAAGCCATGCAAAAGTATTTTTCGAATGCGAGACCTGAGGCGAGGACACCATGTACGTACGTAAATAAATGCTACTTTATTCTTACGTATTTACTTTAAAATTTGTAATTAATAAAGGGTTCGTTTTGAGCCGTGTGATGACGGGAATCCAGTTAACATTGGAACGACGAACGTGTATTAACTTTCAGAGTATTTTTCTTTATTATTCAACTCCACAGTCCAAATGCAACGTTATGACGTAATTATCCAAGATTATTTTGATCACGGAAACGGTAGTAAACTAGTTGTTGTACTAAAATTATAAAAGGTAGGTACCTAGCAGCAAAAGTTGTCCGTAGTGTTAGGTCTATACTTAACTAATGTATTTTAACTGTTTGCATCAGTAATAGGGACTAGGGTACGTGTATAATAAGTTTGTACATGATTCCAAGAGAGTTCATTATTAGTATAATGATCCAACTAAATTTTGGAATGTCATTGAATTGAACTCATAAATGTTCGAGCTGATGGCATTATTACAAAATTATGCCACGCTAATATTCCAGCTTGTCCAGTTTAAACCGATATAATTACTAGATTGCTTACCTCATGAAACTGATTGCTTCATCCTGCTAATGCATAAATTTAAGCAACAATAACGTTAGTAATATCTAATTATTATAATCCCATACAAAATATCTTACTGTTGGCCTCATTAGTAAGCTCAAAGAGATCCGCAGGAGAACTAAAGTGACCGATATAGCTCTTAGAATTAGCAAGTTGAAATGGCGATGGGCAGGCCACATCGCTCGTAGAACTGACAACCGATGGGGAAGAATGGTTCTCGAGTGGTGACCACGAACCGGAAGACGCAGCGTAAGCCGGCCCCCCACTCGGTGGACCGACGACCTGGTAAAGCCGCGGGGAGCCGAAGGATGCAGGAGGCGAGCAGCCGCTCAAGGTGCCGCGCTCTAGGGGAGGCCTATGTTCAGCAGTGGACATCTTCAGGCTGATGATGATGATGATGATGATACAAAATATGAGCTGTGGGTAATTCACAACCGCAGTTTTTGGTCTTATCCCCAAAAGTTATAATTTTTTTTACAAAATTTGCAGGTCTAGACCCAACCATCCTGTTCTACATGGGCAACAACCGGTCCCGCGACTTGGACCATACGGATGCTCTATTTGTGGACATCTTACATACTGGTGCTGGCATCCTGGGGCAGTGGGGCCCAAATGGTCACGCCGACTTCTACGTCAATGGGGGCTCGAGTCAACCTGGATGTGCACATGAAACGATTTTTCGTAAGAACCCTTTTTTATAAATCCTGCTTCTCCTTGGCATTATTACCCTCCCGCCGGTGATGCTGTAAAGGTTGGTAGAGACCACCAGCATTAGCACGTTCAAAAAAAAGTTGCTAATATTATATTTTATACCAATAATATCAGGTTTGTGAACTGCCCGATAAGGTTTCCGCCTTAACGATAGAACTGATTTTTCCCTTTAGCATTTTTGTACCACAGTAAAAAATTACGTTGAAACGAACGCCGGCATCGACACCGCGCTCGTGAGAGCTACGTAGCGTTTGCATCTACTAAATATGCGTTACTAAAATGTAATGTAAGGATTTTAGCGGCGATCTTCTTCTTCTCGTGTAGGGAAGTGGTCAGCCCTGGTGTCAGAATTTTTAGGCGGCCCAAAGGCTTCTGACTTGGCTTATCGGTGATGAAATTAATATATCTACTGTATAACGGTACGCTAATATACCCCTATATAAGAAGTAAGTACCTCTAGTAGGCACCATTCTGACCCATTGACCCAAGCCCACAGAATAATTAAAGACCTATGATTGAATGAAGCCCGTAATAACTGCAATGCAATACTGCAAAGTAAGCGGTGTAAAATACACGCATTATAGTACAAGGAAACCTGTTGTGAGTGCCTAGACATGGGTAGTTGTTGCGGAAGTTTGGTAGACTATAATTATTGTCTAAACGCCAACCTTAACAATTGATACTACCTACCTACACATCGATTTTAAATTCTATGGGTCATTAATTTTGCATTATGGACGAAATAAAATGTAATTACCTAGGTACCTATTAAGTTAATTTTAACAAAACCTGCAAAAAAATGTATAATTTTATTGTTTTGAAGCAGCTCCATCTGTGTAACAACTGCTGAATTACCCATCAAAGAAAATTTCTATGTTAGTGCTTATTCAAAAAGTTTTTGCAAGGGGGCGTTGCACGTAGCGGAAATAGTTACTTATAATGGTACAAACAATGCAGATGGCGCTCTAGTTCAAATATTATATTACGACCACAGGTATTTTCACTGAATACTAAACTTGTACCTCGGTTTTATCTCCTTTTTTTTTTTCTCGGTTTTAGTTTTTTGTTATGTGAATTGTGATCGTTGGGCGTTATTAACCTGGCCTAAATAAAAAAAACAAAGACCTAGTAGCAATAAATAAGAGTTGCATATTATCTACGTAAAGCCAATAATAAGGAGATCTTCAATAATAATAACATAACTAATAACTTTAAGTAGATATATATATATATATACCTACCTATTAGGTATAGGTACCTAGGTATTTCATCAGTTCTGCCGTGCTACAGAAGACAGCGCTATCCAACACTTTTTTCAAAATTGAGTTATATACATTTTCGGAATCGCAGCATCTAACTTTACAATTTTGCCTTTGAGAGTTTTACGAAAAAAGACTCTATGAGAGATTTCTTTGCATTCTTCACATTTATATTTTCAATATTATTTGCGCTCCTATCGTAAGGACGGCAGAGTTGTTGCCTAAATTAAGAAAATTATATTTATATAATTTTTTCACCAACCTACCTGATTTATGCAGATAATACTTTTCCACAGAAACCCTATCATGCGATCATACAAAGGTGACGCCATATTTCATCGAGTCAATCAACAGCCGAGCTGGGTTTTGGGCCGGGCCATGTAACAGCCTGTTCTCATACCTGATCGGCTGGTGTGAGCCTAAGGACACAGAGTATGTTCTCATGGGAGAACATGTCACGCACAAGTAAGTGTTGCCTTTAAACTTTGAACCTTAAATAAATAAATATGTGTGGACACACAGCGCCATTTAGCCCCAAACTAAGCATAGCTTGTACTATGGGAACCTGATAACTGATAGAAACACTTATAGATACTTTTTGTTTGTAAATACATAGAATACACTAAAATACCCAGACACAGAACAAACATCGATGTCCATCACACAAATGTTTATCCTGAGTGGGAATCGAACCCACCAAACCCAAACATTTTTGTGAGTCAGGAAAATCTTTTTTGACGTCGACTTTTCACGACGATTTGGCAGTCGTTTTTACGTAAGTTCATATGATAGATTTTTTTTTCTATTCCTAGGGCGCCTAATCACGATTAAGCACTCTATCTATGCGATGGATGCAGGAGGCGATGAGCCACTCAAAGTTGCGCTCTCTGGGGGAGGTCTATGTTCTGCAGTGAACGTTTTCAGGCGGTTAATGATGATGACGACTATATTACAATCTAGCCATCTAATTGGCTAATAGGTAATTTTAGTTAAGCCTAAACAAAAAGAGATTTTTGTAATTAAGTAATCTTTATTAAAATATATTTGTATGAAGCCCTTAGTTTTTTTTTCTTTTATTTTGGCTCCACACATTGTGTATTTAGCCAGTGTCAAGTTTTGTAATTTTTCATCGTATTATGGAAATTTTCACTTAAAGTCAAGTCATAGTCACAGTCAGTGTAGTCATAGTCTAGTCTAAGTCATAATCCAGTCTAAGGCATGCCCTAGTGGTGGCAACTTTACTAGAGGCTTCTATGGAATTTTGGAAGCAACACGAAAAACCACGTTTCACTACATTATATCACTTGCCAACACTCATGCTCGTAATTCAGCACTTAATGCGTAAAACACCACCAATTTTAAACATTAACCCTGGAAAAAGCATAAGTTTTGTAAAATAATACAATGCACCGACGTGAACTTTTCCGCGTTCCCGCCAAAACTCAAGCCCTTAGTTACGTATAGTTGACGGTAGTGCCTCTGGGGTTGTGGTGGATTTCATATACTTAAATATTTTATTGAGTTTAATCGATGGCGAGTATATGTAATACGAGTATACATTAGAATAAACTCATATTATATAGCTACTTACGGACAGTTTTATTGTAAATGGATACATATACCTACTATAATACTAGGTACTTTAACTTGTGTAATTACAAGTAGATAAGTGCCTATTATCTCTAATATAAATGAAAATATCGGTAAAACCACAGACCCAGAATACTTTCGTTATCCTAGTTCTATGGGTAAAACGCTCGACTGCCAAACGTACCTAATATCTGTATAACTACGAAAAATTATTAGTTGTTGTACTCACTGTATGTTTTACTTAGGTATAATATACCTCTGACAGTTTTACCGCACGTCAAAAAGTTGTCCTGGCAATACACGAGCGGATAAATGACAACGATGGACTCTGCAGAAGTTCAGAGTGAAGACACCCTGGTAAAAAATATAAAATAAGGTAAAGGTAGGTAAGGTTCTCGAGTGGCGACCACGAACCGGAAGACGCAGCGTAGGCCGGCCCCCCACTCGGTGGACCGACGACCTGGTGAAAGCCGCGGGGAGCCGATGGATGCAGGAGGCGAGCAGCCGCTCAAGGTGGCGTGCTCTGGGGGAGGCCTATGTTCAGCAGTGGACGTCTTCAGGCTGTTGATGATGATGATGATGATAGTATAAGTAAAGGCATAGTAAAGGTCATCATAGTGAATGACATGTATTTCACTTTTTAATTCTTCTTAATTTTTCCACATTTCAGTGCCCGAGGAGTTTACTACGTGACTACAAACGCGAAGCCTCCATACGCGAGAGGCTTCCCCGGAAAGTCGAGACGGCTGAGAAGATCCTTTACGCCTTACAGCTGATACTCACCAACCTTAATTTTGTACTTACATGGGTATTAGGGGTCTGATAGTCATTAGAACAAATAGTTTGCCAGTGTGCACCGAAGAATAGGTTAATTTTAACTTGTTAAGCGTGTGTGTATCTGTGTGAATAAGTCTCTGGAATGCATGCATAGGGGAGGGTTTTTTGGTCCGTAGGTAAGGTAACCAATGGTTTAAAATGCTAGGAAATTCTAACCAATGGTCAATTTGTTAGGATTTTTAACCATAACTACGGAGTGTTTGGGCTTTCAAAGATCACCTCTTTCCCAGAATTGGCCCAAACTGAGGATTTAACTTATCAGGGATAGACTTCAGCTTAAGTATGATGTATGGCTGCCTTACCAGCTGGAGTGTTATTTGATACAGACAAATGGCATATGCCCGTTAAAAAAAGAAGTGCTCATAGAATTTGATCGAAGTTCATATAGATTAAACGGACTAAAACGGTAACGATATTTTTTTTATTTAGTTTTAATATTTGGTATAATTAAAATATTGCTAAAATGTTGAATTTTCTGCTTCATAGTGGACCACACATCTTAATTTTAATAATAGGAAACTTACCTATCTATATTAGGAATGTCATAAAGAGGAGGATATTACCTAAATAACATACACGTTATTTAGGTAAAAATTACCACAAGAGAGTTGAATTCCTTACGTTGTTCACACCTACACCTACAGGTGTCATTTGTTTTGATAATAATTGTTTATTAATTCTTCAAATATATTTTTTAAGACTTTTTACATTACAATTTGCACTCTACAGATTATTTTCACAATTTATTGTTTCTTTATGAGAAAATGTTTTTGGAACTTTAATTTATTGGATTTCTATTCTGACGTGGTCCAACAAAAAAAAAACATGTTAGGTGCCTACTCATTGTAATGTTGTGATATGTAATTTATATTTCTTTATGAACGTGCGAGTTTTGCTTAACCATTTCGGTTGCTTACATATTAATTAACAATTGGGTAAGCGGCGCACCTAATGGGAATTTGTGATATTCGGTTAATAAAGGTGATTTAAAGCTAACTAGATAACTAAGTAATAATTTATATTACACGTAGAGAATTTTACGAATTAGATTTTTTCTCATAGTGTACGTATGTTGATTAACTATTTAATAATTTCTAATCTCAATATTTTTGTAAATACTAATAGACTTATATATATATTTATTAAAATCTAAGCATAACAATTTATTTTATGAAGTTCTTGTTTTATTTTCTTACATTTCCATTGTGATTGAATATTTACTATTATCACGCAAGTCCTAAAACCATATAATCCTATTTTAAATGGAATAATTTTATTATTAATGGACTCGAAACTTATCCTAGTTTAAAAAATTTGAAGACCGATTGTGGTTCAGTTGCCCATTCGACTATCAAACTGACGCGTAACGACGCATGCTGGTTCTAATCCCGCAAGGCTTATATGCACCAGTGACGTCAAAATATACAGAATTTGTACTTGATGCTCTTCAACGGAGAAGGCCATAGAACAAGAAAAAAAATACGCTTCGGCCGAAGTGTCATATTTTTTAATGCTCTGTGGAGAAGGCATACATCGTTAGAAAACTGGCACGTCCAAGAATCACGAAATCGGTTAATAAATCACGGAGTAATATACATTTTAAGTTTCTGGAGGGGGCACCGCCTGTCCCTTTCTCGCCAAACGGAGAGTATGGCGCTGTGACGACACATGACAGGAGATTGTATGTAGAGCTACCGTAGTATGAAAAATATCATTTCCCATGTCACTGCGTCTTTGATAGCTATCCCTTTCTAATCTTGTACATTAAAATGCTTGCAACTTTGTCATTTTTAGAGATATTTGTTTTTTGTTTTCATGACTGTTTATTTATTGAGGAACTTTATTTATTTATGCAATAAAGTTATAACAGTGAAATACCCCATTGTGAATGTAAGGATTTTATGGTATGAATGAACTTATTGATAAAATAAAACTAATAGCATTATTTTTTCAACATATATTATTTGGGAAGATAATGTCACCATATCGAAAATAACTTTAGCATCATAATCACAATAACAACCGTCAAACAATTTAATTTTTTTAGTTAATAAATAACAAAATGACATATTAATTTAAAGCAAATGACTAGGTTTTTAATAATAGTTTTTTTACACTTACGTGTAAATATTTAACGGAAGCAATTATAAAAGGTAGTAACAAATAATTTAACATATATGAAAACATAGAGTTAAGTAATTTATAATAATTTTTATTTTATTTTTTATTTTATTTATTTTATTTTATTTGGACAACCAACAGCTTTCTTACTAAATTATATAAGAAACAGGATACTAAACACTCTTAAGCCAAATACAGGTTATCACTCTTAGAATATAAATATAAATATAAATTATCATCATAGTATAAACAGAATATTAATAGTTTGAACATAATACCTACAATGTTATATTCTACCTACACTAACATTTTTATACAATCATCTAAAAAAGCATACAACATAGAGCCCCAACCGCTGGACGCTGGAGTGGTAATTAATGTCAAAACTTGGTAAAAGAATTATGTAGTTGCTAATAATTATATTCATATTAAACCCCTACCTAAATAACGTTGAAACACATTTTCTTTTTTATTGAAATTCATATAAATCTATTAGAATAATCTAAAACATACACTATCAACAATTAAGTCATGATAAAATAACTATTAATTTATAATAAGTATTATATTTATATATATCCTATACACTTTATAGGCCCATTTGAAACTTATTTATGTTTATTTGTATTAAACAAGTATAAATATAACTATTTTATACTTGTTTAAACTTTTTGCATTAACTAAATCGTAAGTCGAAAACTAGCTAAGCCGATTGTTATTAATGATTAAACAAATTAAATAAATAAAGGTTTGTAGAAATTATGATAAATAATAACGTAGACTCTTATACGTATAACTATATTATAAAGGTACGTAACGTGCTACGAGTATTTATATCGTTATAATTAATCTTATTTATATTATAACATCGTATTTTAAGTTAATAGTAACTTATCTATATTACATCGAAAACCATTTATTAAAATTGAATACGAATTCTTACAAGACGAATAATGGCGCTCCTTGAGTGGATAAATATAATATTAAAATATACCATGAATGATAATAATTTTTAAAGTTTGACCACAATCATTAAAAGTCTACCTATGTGCTATGTTAAGTTAATAATATGAGCTTGACAAACGTATGAGAAGCCAGGGGTTACCTAGATTGATAAGTGTGAATCATGAGCTGCCAAACTTTAGAGTAAAAAAATTAAAAATTTCTACCTTTGATAAATTAAATTTCAACACAGATTAGGGATGGCTGTGGCATTAGAAATGAGACTTAGCTACAACAACTTTGATTCTTAGCAGTTTCATCTGACCCTGAACAAAGTTTTTACCTTAAAAATTTAAATTTAACAAATTTTGTAAATTATTGGCATTATAGTAAGCAATTAAAATATTTCTGCTAAAAACTGATAGTATTCAACAGCGTACATTTTTTTTTTAATAGTCAAGTTATATACGTTATAGGTACCTACTGTGCTTTTCTGAATCACTCATACTAATTTAAAATAATTAGTTAAGCAATTACAATGAAAATATAATTACTATTGAAGCTAAGTTTCAAAGTCTCAATCCACTGGGTGCTATAGTTATGGAAAAGCGATATTTAACTATTTACAGCTGTGATTTCTACCAGGACTTTGAAAGCAAATCCTAAATTGAATCTAATCAGTAATTGACAAATTGGTATATCCTTGCAATAATATTAGATTATTATTCATCTTATAATATAACTATTAACACACGGTTATATTCATAAATATTCAACAACATTCTAATATAAATAAAAACATAATAGCACAAGCAAAATGAATTGTTGGTTGAACATAATTATAATAAATAAATAAATAAAATAAATAACGTCTAGAATACTTAAAATAATAGTATTAAAAACTTTTATGTATTTCTTCTGTCTGTTCTATCATAAAAGAAAAATAAAAACTACTCCCATTCAACCCATTACATAATTATTGTTATATTATTACATATTAACATCTAAAGTTTCATCATTTTTTTATATGCCTATAAAGCTATCGTATAACCTATCTTTATATTGTATTGTCATTTATTTTATGTTTAAAGATGCATACATACACGCAATGTCACATTTATAATAGTACAATTCAAAGTATATCATATAATAATATTTCATTCTTACATCTACAACTACTGGCGCTTCAAGAAGCTTTATTGTCGACACAGCCTTACAGAGTGAGATCACCCCATATTTTAATATACATAATTATTATTATAGCTAGATCTTATTGTCATAATATATATTGTTTTTGTTAATATTAATATACCCTTACAATATAGTTTTATAAATAATAGAAATGTTTGCCCTAAATTATTATGTTTAAAACTAAATGCCAGCATTATTTAAATAAAATAATAAATATGTATCATTAATTAAGTAACAAAATTATTATTTACCAAGCAAAGATTAAATGAAAAATATTGGTTATAATACAAATCAAACTTATTACACAAAAAAATTGTATACAATATACTAGTATTTATTTATTACAGCTATTTTTACAATGTTATAACAATATCATTATAACGGTGCACATCAACAAGTGGATGGGGGATCATTGTTACCCTTACCGCCATTGATATTGGACACTGTGAAAATTATCTTGACAAATATTTATTATTAATTGATAAAATTATAAATAGAATATTGCAAGGATTGACACATCATAAATATATGGACCAATATATTTGCACGGTTCCCGGCATTATCAAATAGTTTAATAAAAAGTATAATGTCGATATTTTTTATGACATTATTTTCAATATATCAGTTAGGTGTACGTAAAATAAGAAAAATATAAAGCCATCACGTCTTAACCAAAACGAAGAAAAAATATTTTGTATCTCATTGTGATATTATTGTAATATTTTTATTACTATAGTGATATGATATTTAAGATATTGAGATATATTATATTGTATAAATAATTATACAATTTCCAGGTTGTATCAAAAAGTAGGATGAATAAATTTTTTACCGGTTGGGTAAATCCAAAGCGTTGAATGTATAAAATAACAATTTCTCTTTTTTAACAAATTATTCATGTTTTGAACTATAAAAAAACAACAAAATAAGTAACTATTATCAGTGTTTTTTTATAAAATTACATAATTATTTATACACCTGGTACAACTTACTATACACACACTCAAATAGTTATGTCAAAAGTTATTCAAAGTATTTTACATCACTGAATTGACGGCGTAGAGATATATCTTTAAAACAACATTATTGCTTTTTTACAATAACAACTAATACTACAGTAAATATCAAATAGTTCAACCTATTAACAAAGCAAAATTGCTGGATATGAACCTTCTTGATACTTCATTAATACTATCCGTAAAACAGTAGGTATGTTTATGGGCATGATTGGTACTTGTACGTTTATTTGGGTGAATGTACCTAATTTTTATTTTAGTTGGCTCACGACTGATTCGTCAGGAATAGTTGCAATATAATGTATTATATTTTTCAATTCATTTTCATAATAATAGAAGAAGCAATTGAGTATTAATGTCTATGAAAATTAAATATTTCAAATAAAACCACCTCAGACATATTTTAAAACCAAATCATTTCCTGTCTCTATTTAGAGATGTATTTTTGTATTTTACAAAATATTAGTTATACCCTTTTGCCGATAATTCTCACCGATGTCCAATGGAAACACTAAAAGGTTATAACCTACCTAATATATATTTCTACATAATACCGATAATTTTCATTGTTATATTGTCTAAGCAGACTTACATTAGTACATCACTCTTAACATTTATTGTCTCTAAATTTTAATTTAAAATTAAACAGTACATACAGTATACAGACTGTATTGTACTGGGTGGCGCAAAAGTAAAGACCCTATTTGGTTCAGCTATAACATTTTTTCTAAATTAGAAAACTAGATTTAGGTTTTTTTAAATGTATATTTGTGCCATTAAATTTCGTACCATTAGGATTTAAAGATGATGTCTTTTAAATGGTGACCTCCAGAGTTGATACACATTTGAGCCCTATTTATGACATTTTGCATAACTTGCCGTAACACTTCCTGCGATATGTTCGTTATTTCTTGACGAATGTTTTCTTTTAGAGCTGCGAGAGTCTGTGGCTTGTTCACATACACCCGAGATTTCAAAAAACCCCAAAGAAAGAAGTCTGGACTGGTCAGATCGGGTGATCTTGCAGGCCAAGGCAAATCGCCAAAACGAGAGATAACTCGGCTTGGAAAAGCGTCCCTCACTAAGTCCATAGTGTCGCGCGCTGTGTGTGCCGTAGCGCCGTCTTGTTGAAACCAGATGTGCTCCAGCCCCAATTCGTCCAAACTGGGTATCAAAAACTCACGTAACATGGTTCTGTAGCGTTCTCCAGTGACAGTTATCGCATTGCCTCCAGCGTCTTCGAAAAAATAGGGTCCGATCACTCTGTCAACACAGATGCCACACCATACAGTAACTTTTAGTGGGTGTAGAGGTGTTTCTTGAATAATGCGCGGATTATCAGTGCCCCAGAACCGAGTATTCTGCTTATTGACATGCCCTGAGAAGTGTTACGGCAAGTTATGCAAAATGTCATAAATAGGGCTCAAATGTGTATCAACTCTGGAGGTCACCATTTAAAAGACATCATCTTTAAATCCTAATGGTACGAAATTTAATGGCACAAATATACATTTAAAAAAACCTAAATCTAGTTTTCTAATTTAGAAAAAATGTTATAGCTGAACCAAATAGGGTCTTTACTTTTGCGCCACCCAGTATATGCTGGTTAAATTCTACCATTAAATTAGAAATTAAGTGACTATATTAAACGTCTGTATTTAAATGGCAATGGGCAGGCCACATCGCTCGTAGAACTGATAACCGATGGGGAAGAAAGGTTATCGAGTGGCGACCACGAACCGGAAGACGCAGCGTAGGCCGGCCCCCCACTCGGTGGGCCGACGATCTGGTGAAAGCCGCGGGGAGCCGATGGATGCAGGAGGCGAGCAGCCGCTCAAGGTGGTGCTCTCCGGGGGAGGCCTATGTTCAGCAGTGGACGTCTTCAGGCTGTTGATGATGATTACACATCTAAAATTTTATAATTGGGAATAATACTTATCAATAATTTACATACGCAGCTTTTTTTATTCGAGCCATTAAGTAGGTAATAACATTTATAATAGCCGATAAAATAATTTCATAGTCAGAACGTCCGTTTAAATTACAAGTCGAACAGTTTTAGAAATACGAGAATTTGTTTAGGTACTATTTACCTATATTTATTATATTAACACTATTGTAAGAATTTAACGTGTTCTCTCAAAGATTAAAGATTGGTAATTTTTTTAGGGTTCTGCACTTTATTGCAAATAAATATATTTGATAGCAGTGGGTCACTACCACAGTACCATAACTACAGTAATAGCTCACTATTCTTTTTTTAATGTAGAATGAGCCTGCGTTTGACTAGAACTCACCTGATGGTAAGTGACGATGCAGCCGAGGATGTAGAACGCAGTTTCATGAAATTACAGTTACTGTGTATATATTAAAATATATTAAAATTTCCCCGTCAATAGCATGAACTCTCATAACTGACATGACTGTGTTATGACAGTTTTTCAGAAGACATTGAAATTATAATCCGCAATATGATTTTTAATTTTAAAATTAACGATACCTATGATACAATTTTTGCATACCTATTAGTCTTTAAATTACGTCATGTCTCAAACTTTCAAATTCACCTTGAAAATATACGATTTGAATAAAACCATCCTCAAACAAGTTATAATCAAACTATCTTCTTTCCTACTTGTGCATCAATTAACAAGTGGTTTTGGTCTCTTATTCCAGTCAAAAGTTATTGTCTCGATTCATTATGAGCCACAGATGTAGGCAGCACTACAAACTATTTTCACATAATTATATGTATATAAATAATAACGAATTAAGGTATAATATTAGGACACAGAGCCTGGAATATCTAGTAATGCCCTTATGTAATTCAATATCAATATACATAGTGCATTTACAATAGGTAGGTGTGAGCGTTTTTTTTATTATAATTTAAAAATATATTAATAATGAAATGTTACATTTTGTTACCTAGGAGTGCAAGAGCAAGAATACATTCCTTCAAACAAAACTCGACTATGAGCCCCAAACAATAAGCAAAAAGCCTATGCACACTGTGTGTGGCTGTATCTTGGGATACTGGTGTAAATAGATAAGGTGGACAAAAACGATAAATTAGAAGTCAATTTACCTATACCCGCAGAATTCGCCCTATTTACATAAAGTCTATGCATAGGCATAGACCAATAATTTCATTATACTTATAATAATGATCTACATTAGATTAAGGGAATCAAATTCTGAAAAATATTTGGAGCAATTCGAAATGAGCCAACAGAACGCCGTTTGTTTCAGATATTTTAGTTTCTTTGATGCTTTCACAGAGTACAGAGATGGTATAGGAACTATCTTATACCATCTCCATATTTTGGTATTAAAGTACTATCATAACGTACTAACGTTATGATAGTAGTTTAATACCAAAATATAGATACATCGCGTGCGGGACCTATGAGTTTAAGTTCCACTCACACAGGAACGGCCGTATAGGTACGTGACTGTGTGTAGAGATTTTTTTTTATGTTAGTGAATGACGTCACGAGCTAGTCGTTTGCCTGATGTTAAGCAACGAGACCACCCACAGAGCACGAAAAAAAATACGTTCGAGCGTCATTTTTTTAATGATCTGCGCGGCAATTATTAGTACTCGGAACTTTGAAATATGAAGTTTAGCGCACTGCATCGCACGTCATCTTGAGACATCATAAATAAGTTGACGCGTTCTTTTTTTCTCACTAAAAAAAGTTACTAGCTATTCTTTAATCTAATAACTCTAAACTATTTATTTGAAATAATTCAAAACGAAATTTATATTATTAATAATTTATTACCTACGTTACATTTTTGGAAGCTTACAGGTTGTATAATTTTTAAACTGCCGTTTAC
Source organism: Ennomos quercinarius (assembly GCA_910589525.2). NCBI lineage: Eukaryota > Metazoa > Arthropoda > Insecta > Lepidoptera > Geometridae > Ennomos > Ennomos quercinarius. Next base: position 10,577,374 of record OU342493.1, read on the forward strand.
TTAAATGCCGTTACATGGCTATTAATCAATAGATATACTGGTCTAATGTATAGATTTATATTATTGCATCTACCTACTTATGTTTAGGTTTACTTACGCATAAAACCTAGTTATATCACAAACGCGTTGTGGATTATAGAGCATCATGTTTACATGAGACTATCACTAATGAAATAAACCTTTTAAGCTATTATTCTATTATACTCTTACTTAACGTTTATATCTATTGCTTAGAATATTTTAATTATGCCAGGTATATATATATATTTAAGCTAAGAATAGATAAGAAAAGAAAGTATAACCACGTTAATACTTACTATAAGATACACAGATATATAGACATAATTCAAATAATGGTAACTATATAAAAAAATATTTATAAAAGATTACTTATAATATACATAACCTACATAAAAAAATAAGTGATAAAAACACTAAATTGTTTTGTAAGAGATCAAATTCATAAAAAAAGAAAATGTGTTTCAATTCTATACGTCGTAATTTTTGTATTAAGAAAAAGCTCGAGCTACGCGAGGCCGTAAAGGGGTTGCTTTAAAAAAACTTATTCAATAATACATTTTTCCCATTCATATTTTTCTACATAAATTATAGTACCCCCCTTACTGATTAATATATTATACTGCATCAGTAGAAATAGCTCAATTATTTCTCTTGTTTCATCCTTGTCCATTTCAAACTTAAACAAAACACAAAATAACTATTCCTCCACAAAGGGATATAAGTTTGATTCAATACTGCTAATGGTAACATATCTTCCCATTAAAATATATACCTCAAGCTACTCTATCGTCAGTAGGTAGATACATATTATTACATCCAAATATTCGTTTTGTTAAAGTGCTAAAGAACAACTTTTAATCCGTAAATATATTTTATAAACATTTTACAACAATTTTACGAAACTTATTAACAAGGACGAGAGTTAATTTCTATAAAATAAATAACAGTGAATGTAGCAAAGCAATAAAATGTCGAAATTGTTAAAGGCAGCTAAAAATATACTTTTATGATATGCAATGTAATTTATATACAAACGTTTATACAAGTAGGTACAGTGCGATAGACTAAAATTTCAAAATATACAAGTGGGTACAGTCGCCTGGACTAATAAGTATACACTATATAATTTTCAAAATACTGTCACAGTATTGAATTACTCAAAAACTGTGTAACCGTCAATTTGTGGGTTACATGTATACCCATATTCACTAATACTTACATGTGAATGAGACTATTAGTCAAAAAAACAATCCTGTGACAATATTTTGAAAATTATGAAATGTATACTTATTAGTACAGGCGACGTACCGACGACAGATTAACAAATAAATGTTCAACGAATAACACGCTTAGAAACTATTTGACACATACAAGCTAAAAATGACGAAATTTGTTTAAATTGCATTAACTGAAACGAAATATAGCTACAAACAAAAAATGAACAGGTACATCGATATTGGTTTACAAAACTACTACAGCAATTTTTAAATGTAGAGGTTCGAACGCACTTGCTTAGTGCAATATGCCATGTTACGGCAAGAAGACAACAACTTTAGAACCAACACAGCACGCGGTAACGGTGACAAATTTATTCAATCATGGAATTGATTCTAAAGTGTAAACCACACTTCAGGTATACCTATTATAGGTAGTTCTTAAATTTTAGAACCGGTGCCTTCCAACTTACCGGTTTAGACGGTCTGCCAACTGAGCTATGGTCACATGACCGCTGACTGTGAAAATCTTAAGGACTATGTGTTCACCAACTAAGCAGTCGTGGTGTTCATAAGATTTTCGTAGTCAGCGGTCATGTGACCATAACTCAGTTGGCAGACCGTCCATTCTGGTGAGTTGGAACTGGAAAGCGCAGGTTCAAATCCCGCTGGTTGCTAAAATTTTAAGAACTATAATATCTTTATAAATTATTCAATAGCTAGAAAATACTACTACTGTAATAATATAAACCAGTTATAATAATTACAATTCACCGGTTTACAAAAACTCTATTTATTTTTACACCGTCTTGTTCCTTTGAAAACAACAAATGTATATTTTGCTCTGCAAATGCGTTCAGCTGAAAAAAATTGTTGACAGCTAATATGTGCCGTCATCGGTTAAATCTGCGTAGGGCTGTGCTGGTGGCTGGACTTGCTCAGTCTGATAGTACGCTCCGGATACGAAGGGGTTGTTAGGCACGTGGTCCGTGGTAGCGACGGCGGGCGCCGGTGGCCGGGGTGGTGCTATGGCTCCATACGCGGGAGGTTCAGCTCCTTTTAGAGGCGCTGATGCCCTCTCCGTCTAAAAATATATGCTTATTAAAAACAGAGAGAATAAACCCATAAGTCTATAATCAACATCAGGAACAACGAAATTCCATCTTAATCTTAGAGCATAAGCTCCTACATACATTATTCGCTTAGTTATGTTAATAATCACTTGGGACAACAATTATTAAGAATGAGCAAAAATTCTATAGCTAACTTTATGACGGGCAGATGCTTGAACATTTTTTTTTTTAGAAGAAATGACGTAACGGACTAGTCGTTTACCTGACGGCCGCCCATAACAATAGCAGTGTCAATCGAACTTTAAAATAATAAAGTTTCGCGTGACACTGCACTGCGCATGGCATCCTGAGACATCACAGTCTAGTAATCAGATTACTAGACTGTGAAACCAGGTCATAAAGTCTCATTTGCCCAGTAATTTCACTAGCTACAGTGCCCTTCAAACCGGAACACAGTAGTGCTTGCACACTACTGCTTGGCGGCAGAATAACTGGCAAAGCTGACCTACCTACCTAGACGAACTTTGCAGAAAAGTCCTACTACCTAGAAAGATAAGATAATATACGATTCACTTACAAAGGTAGTCTCATGTTCCGGTTTGCCCTCAACGGGTCCTTCGTCGATGGCCTGGTCAGCCCACGGCTGCAACTCGCCAGACGCAAATATGCCGTATATGGTGATACCGATGAAGTGCACCATCGCCCCCATGAGAAACACCTCGCGCCATTCTGTTATTGCTTTCTCTTTCTTGTCCTGTCAAAACCAGTTAGTTTTTATTTCAATCGCTGTTTATAATAACCGAATAATTAGACAATATCTACATTACACAACGTAAGTATTGAGTTTAAATAATACCTATCTAATAGAGGAGATCCGCAGAAGAAAGTGACCGATATAGCTCTTAGAATTAGCAAGTTGAAATGGCAAAGGGCAGGCCACATCGCTCGTAGAACTGACAACCATGGGGAAGAAAGGATCTCGAGTGGCGGCCACGAACCAGAAGACACAGCGTAGGCCGCCCACATGGTGGACCGATGATCTGGTGAAAGCTACAGGGAGCCGATGGATGCAGGAGGCGAGCAGTCGCTCAAAGTAGCGCTCTTTGGGAGCCTATGTTCAGCAGTGGACGTCTTCAGGCTGATGATGATGATGATGAATATATATACTAGGCGGAAAATCGTTTTAAAATAATCATCCCTACCTACATACCCTGGCTGTTTGTTCGTATTTTATGTGGCTTTCACATCAAAGCAGCAGAACCAATTTGAATTAAATCTACGCACGTACTAAATAGGTAGCAATGAGTTTTTTTTTATTAAGATCAGCATAGGACTCCTACCTTCTCTACCTACTTATTCCCAGAAATTTAAGCCTTACCATGGGAAAACTAATAAATTGTGGGTGAAACCGTGTGGTGCCGCTAGTTTCTTATAAATCAGTTTTACAATGTAACCCATAAACACAAAAGTGCCCCAAAACTTCTATACCCCACTCAATGCAGCGGCACTCGTGCGCGAGACTTTCGAACGCAGCCGTTAATAAAGTGCTCAACGAAATATAGGTGCCGTTCGTGAGACGCATCGTCGCGCACCCACAAAGCACCTCATTTCATATTCAGAGCGCGATTCGCGCCTACTCGATTTCCTTTTTTAAATTAGCCACGGCAGAGTGTCCTTTTTGTTTCGCGAGCTCGTGTTCGAGAAAGCGATACCCTAGTACTACTCTTTGGAAATTCGTGGGGGCTGTCACATCAAAGTTTTCAATAAACGCACGAATTGAAATTGCAAAAAGGTTTCGGGTGATATTAAAAACAAGTTTCAATTAACTGGGATTCGAAAAAATATCACAATACAATAGAATAAGAATGAATTGGTATTTACAGGATCTTTTTGGCTTATTCTTGTTCTTTTAAAGATGGCTTTCGTTGGTCTTGACGAGTAGCATGGGTATATTTTACAGATAATGTTTTACAAGGATAGCGAGTTTGATGGCGTATTTCTTTATGTATTCTTATGCGTAATGTTATTAAAATTATGTGTTACTCAAATTAAATTTGAATTATCAATATGTGTTTACATTACAAGGCGCATAATATTTTACCTTTTCCTGAGTTATGTAGTCGATAACGATAGGCACCAAGAAGCCGGCTATCGTTCCGATGCCGTTCGACAAGCCCATGAGGATGGAGGCATAACGTGGAGCGATGTCCAGGTGGTTCACATTATACCCTGATATGGCAAAGCCACTGCACGCCACACCTAATGTCAGTTCAATGGTGGCCACGTACTATAAACAGAAAGATGAGCTTGTAAAAAATATATCCTACATTAGTGGGAAAAGTCTGGTTGAGAAAGAGAATATAACAATAATACATCAATAAATGCTAAAGCGTATTTGATCAAAAAAGATTTCTAGCTCTGCATAGAATAAAGTTGAATGTAATTATTGCTTCTTTTTCAGTCATAATGAGTAAAAAAATTAAAGCTCTAAAACGACGACTTTAGAGTTTATTTTCACTATAGCCATTAGATAATTTAACAAGTTAACAAGTAATTTAGTGGGCTATGTTATCATAGAGTTAAGACGCAACCTGCCAATATTTTTTTACCTTATTATTAGCGTAGGCGACTAGGACGAAGAAGAAAGCCTCCATCCCAAACCCTCCGCAGTTGAACAGTTTCCTCACGTTGGTGGTCGTCATGATGTTGTTCTTGCGCAGGTAGTCGGCCAACATTCCACCGATGGGCACCAGGGATGTCATTATCAAGTGAGGAATGGCACCCACGAAACCAGACTAATGAAAACAATGAAATTTAGGAAAACTGGATACACCAAAAAGTTATATTTGATACAGAAAAACAACTGACAGGTACCTAATAAATTTGTAAAATACCAATCAACTTTATATTTTTGATCGTGATGTGGTGTGAGGAGTCCTATCGTAAAAATGAACAATGCCTGGCCCTGCCATTTTTGTTTGATCAAACCATCTTATTATAACTTGTACAAAACATTGCAGTTTCAATGAAATACAAGAATAAATAAACACATGTATTATACGAAATTTGTAGATAGTTTTGTTGAAAACCATTCTTACCTCAGTAATCTGCATGTTAAACCTGGTGTTGAAATACGCAGATTGGAAGATGACTAGCAAACAGAAGTTCCAAGTTCTGCAAAAGTTGGCCACGATGATGGCGTACACCTGTAGAACAATATCAAATGAACATATAAATATGATATACTCCTAAGGTTTCTTTTGAGACATCGTCGTTACACTTACTGGTGGAGAAGTTGCAAAGGCTCTCCAAGGTGTAGACCAAAACCCAGGCATGGCAGCTTGTGTGGCAGTGCCAATGGACTGCTCAATGTAGGTCAACTCCTTGGGTTGGATGCATGGGTGCTTGCTTGGCCGTTCAAATACCAGCCAGAGCCAGAGCACGTACCTGAAATAATAAAGATAATGTAGGAACTATGTATGTTTATTTATTATAAGGAAAAGTAAGTCAAAAGACTTCTTTCACGGAGAATAAAACGTGTTGCAGGATTTATATGTGACAATCTGTAGCTAGCAAACTACGTAATTATCTATCTTGAGTTACACACATGCGAATCGTCATCTCAATACAAAATGATAGACAAAGTAAGTAGTTGGAATTTAAACAAATTTAACTCTGTATGGTTATAGTTACCAGATAACTCCGGAGACGCCATAGAAGTAAAACGGCGCCTGCCATCCAATGAAATCCGTGAGAAGACCAGAAAGTGGCATTCCGATCACGATACCGGCATAGGTTCCGCAGAAAGCGAGGGTCGCCAGCCTGGATCGCTCCAAGGGTGGGGCCCACATACGCCAGATGCCGTGGCAAGAGGGATACGTCACACCCTGTATGTACATGTACAGAATCATTACAAAACCCACAATGAAAACTAAATTGTAACCATGATCATAATAGGTATATTACGTTATATCTCTACTGGCTGGTTTCTCGTTGAGATTTGGAGTAAAACGGATTAATGGATTTACCAGAAATTTCAGGAATATCTACTTCTTTTTCTGATATTAAATCTATCATAATGAACCGGACAGATGGTATTGAGGTGGATAAAAGAAAATCCGACAAAGGTATCTTCAATTCAATCCGGATTATAAAGATACAGAATATAACCTTTTCTTATCGGTTCCAAAGCTGATATCAATGGCATACAATTTTATCTTTAATAGGAATGAACTAAGCTGGGATATGCGGAGGTAAATGCGTCACCATGGTGACGGAGGGCTCGTAATCCTGAAGAGGCTTTGTACGTTGGTGAGAATGTTCAAGAACGATCGGAGATGAATATCTAACTACACCACATCGTGAAAGCTTTGAGAACGTCGATTTACGAAGTTGGCTAACTATATAGAAATATTTATTAAGAAATTAGACTTCAGTTCTTTTTCGTACCTAATTTTTTCAAATATTTTTTATTTATTTTTGCCGAAAGTAAGCCCTATAATAGGTAAATACGGTGAACTTGAGCAAAACGAAATCACCAACGACAAGGTATGACACATGTGCCATTTAATTTTAGAAAGTTTTTGCATACGTTTATTCACCTCTGACATCTTACAATGCATGGTTATAATATGTTGAATATGTTCTAACTAATTTACAACAATGTTTATTAAAGATGGCAACATTGATTGAAAAAAAGGAGAATGATACTCTTTTTAACATTTTGTCTAGAAAAATCAGTTCACCGGCGGGCTAGTTACGTAACTCGCAACAAGTTTGCAACATGCGTAAGTTTCGCAATCATTGCTGTGAAACATCACTTTGGCAGAGCAGAAAGCGAACGAGTGCTAGATCACCGTCTGTTGGACAGTCGATGAACTAAAAAGTCCATTATTTTGTTTCCATCTATTGCTGTTCTGTTACTAGTGGCGCTAGTATCAAAGGCCAAAGTGCATTCAGCGACAGGCGAGCAACAGGCGGGTGTTTGCGACCGATTGCTAAGTGTTTGCTGTCACTTTGCTGCTACTGTTGTAACTTTTATATAATACGGGGGCTGCTAACACTACCAGCAAGTGAGCGGAAAAATAATTAAGACAAGAGTTCAAAAAGAAGTCAAACCAATTTAAATCACATAACCTTCTAAACGCATTTATTTAAACGAATATTAAATATGTGTCCCTATCTTTAGCAAGGACAGATATGACAAGAACAAGCATTACTGTATGTTCAAAATTCGGAACATTTGGCAATCGGTGCGTGCTGGTGCATGATCAAGCTTATTATAGATGCTTCAAATTTGACACTTGATACCCCGTAATTCTACGGCTCGTCACGTTTGGTCTCGCTCCCCTTTGTACCGAGTTTGTTCATGCTATTTGGATAATGTATTTATAAAATATGTGTATCAATGTCGTAACAGTTTTAAACTCTTTTGTTTCGAAAGTTCATTTAAAATATATTCAAATATTTTATTGCTTCTAGTATATACGTAGATGGTAATTATATAAAATTAATTAAGTATTTAAGGAACTTAGGTAAGTAGGCTCATTATGGACCCCGTTGGGCCCAGCACTTTTGGAGAGAGATCACATTTGTACTGTCACACTTTACAGATTGCCGGAAAATCATTACTGCATTTTAAAATTCCAAATAATTTACAGCCAAACTTGTATACTGTTCCTAAAATTCTCATTTTTAAATATACATAGGTTATATTACGCTCAAATTGATAAGTGAAGGTTCAATAATGATGGTTACGAATGTCATTTGTTTAAGTTTAAAAAAAATAAAAATTGCATCAATGCTTTAACAAAATCTACAAGAAAATAAAAAAATAAAAAAGATTAAGAAAATCTTTTTTTAATGTTTACGTCCTTAAACTTTAGGATCACTTACTTACCTCAACAAACCCTTGAGCGACTTTCAGGATGACCACCGCTGCAGGCCCCATTGTCATCGCGCCGGGAATAGCCATGTTGAAGATTGCTGACGTCACGATGGCTATTCCGAAGATCTTATTGGCAGGGTACATAGAGGCCAGGAACCCACCAGGTACTTGGGTAATGAGATACCCGGCGAAGTATGACGAGTCTATTGAGGACTCCACGCTGATCGTCCAGTTGAAGGGGGCTTCTGCACGCGAAGCCTGTGAAATTATATCATAAATAAATCGTGATTGATTAATTGATTTGATAACTAACGATGTAACTGATTTGATAATGAAAAGGTAAAAGATAATAGTATTGTAACCTTGAACTAAAAAAGTAAATAATAGGTGAAAAATAGCACAATGTACTATTTTTCACCTATTATTTACTTTTTCACAAGGGGCCAAAATAATGTATTTAGTAGTAGTAGCGAGACTAGCGAGGGACTCAAAGTACGTTGCTCGAGGTTAAACAATTTTGGTACCGTGTGGCACTTTCTGCTTTTTATCTCCCTCTATGAGAAAAGTCATTTTCTCACTGTTAATTTTTTTTATAACTAGATAGGGCCGCAATTGATTTCAATCTCACCTAATGGAAAGTGACGACGCGGTCTACGATGGTACATGCTTGCCTAGAAGACATCTATTCACTCGCGACTTGAAGAGCTCCAGATTGTACTTATCGGGAAACAATTGTTAATTATAAATTTCGAGTCAACCCGCTTTGTGCGAATCGAAGGAATATCAACCATAAATGGATGGCGTGTAGCTGTGCGCCTAAATGGCCAATTTTAGGCGCAACTATCGAGGAACCCTCCGCCTCTTTTCGAATATAAGGGATGAAACATAATTGTTTAACTTTGCATGACAGCATCTAACATTATTCTGACGTATGACTTAATTTTACAGATTTTCTCACATTATTATTTTTCTCAGTCATCTTCAGCTTGGCCATACTCATGTTGCACCGCATGCCGAACATGATGCTGAAGCCGAAACATGCCAGCAACGCAACCGTGTACCGCACGCTTAAGCAGGGGCATTCCGCTTTTATGTACTTATCTGTTGCAAAAAGAAACATTGAAAAATACATATTATTTTATTGTTCATTTAAACCTTATTCAATCCTATGAACTGTTACAGAAGGTTCCCACTCGTAATCAACAATTTATCACCTGATTAGGCCATAACATGCACAGAAGTCCATTCCATTGAATGTCTCTATGTTTCATAAAGTATGCTAGTTTATCTCTTACCTGCCTCTAGAGGCGGTTCTTATCCACCTTTTCCATTTTCCCACGGCTACTCTAAATTTTACGAGATAAAAAGTATTCTATGTTGAAACTTGGTGGATACATCTAGGTAAATCATCATCATCAGCCCAAAGACGTCCACTGCTGAACATAGGCCTCCCCCAAGGAGCGCCACTTTGAGGCTGCTTACCGCCTGCATTCATCGGCTCCTCGCGGTTCTGACCAGGTCGTCGGTCCGCCTAGTGGGGGGCCGGCCTACGCTGTGTCTTCCGGTTCCTGGTCGGCAGTCGAAAAACTTTCTTCCCCATCGGTTGTCAGTTCTACGAGCGATGTAGCCTGCCCAAGTGCCCACTGCCATTTCAACTTGCTAATTCTAAAAGCTATATGAGTGACTTTTATCGGTGATCTAGGTAAGTAGGTATATAAAAATATGTTTTAAACGCCATTAAGCCGTGTGTAAACAAATAATTATGTATTCTATTTTGATCCCGATATTATAAAGCAATCCGTACAAACTTAAATACATCTAAATCGGTTTAGGGTGGGTTTTTCCACCGATAGTTAAGGTAACCAATGGTTAAAAACTCTAACAATTTCTAACCAATGGCCCAAATTTGTTAGAGTTTTTAGTCATTGGTTACCTTAACTATTGGTGAAAAAACCCACCCTTAGTCTTATATGTCGCAAAAGCCATATCCTAACAGACAACTCTACTCTGTTAGGGCTACGGAAGTAAGGGTCCATTATGATATATGGTAAAAACTCAAATTTATATAGGTACCAATTGATCGTGGTGGTGGTCTATCCGGGGATGGTGGTGTTTCCAAGTCTTCTCCGTCATACATCTGATCGTAGCCCTTCTGGTCCATGTGAAAAGTTTCATACTGAGCGTTTCTGTAACAAAGAGACACCTTATTAAAATAAGAGTTTTAGTTTGCCTCTTTTTAATCGCGTTACCATTTGTGATGAAAGTGCCAAGTAAAACTGATCACATAGAGTATTCATAGCAAGTATTGTGAATGATAAAAAATGGATCCACGGAAGACAGTGGTAAATCTGTTAGAGCACTTTAATACTTATCGATTTAGATCATAAGCCATTGATCCATTTATTAATTTATAAGGTAAATAGAACCTTAAACATTTTTGCCAAGCACTGATGTGGATAAGTAGTTATTTGTTATGCAAAGCTGCAAAGTTGGTTTTTGGCGAATTTGATACTTTCATACGAAAAATAGAAATTGCATTGCAAACTCTAATGTGCTTTTTATCAATGATAAAAATAGCTAGGTCCTTAATAATTGGCACAAATTAGTAGACCTCAGTAATTATATTTATAAAACAACTAATGTGCATTTATTTACAAAAATAATAACGTTAGCTATAGATAGTGCTGACATGTTATTACGCTAATTTGATAACAGTGGTTAGTTATCGCTTTATGATTCCTTGTTGGTAGATTTATTAACGTCCAAGTGTATTTATAGCACGTTGCTATACAATGCAACTGATTGCAATGTGTTAAATTAAATTGTTCATCTCTATATTTTTACATTTTTTTTATGTGAACAAATGACGTGACAAGCGAGTCGTTCGCAGCTGCCCATAACAGATTGCAGTGTCACTAGGAACTCTAAAGTATAAAGTTTTGCGTGACACTCCACTGCGCATGTCATCCTGAGACATCACACAGTCCAGTAATATGATTACTAGACCGTGAAATCAGATCGTAAGGTCTCATTTGCCCAGTAATTCACTAGCTGCAATGCCTTTCAAACCGGAACACAATAGTGCTTGCACACTACTGCTTGGCGGCAGAATAACTGGCAAAGCGGTGGTACCTACCTAGCTAGACGAACTTTGCAGAAAAGTCCTACCACCTAGTAACACATTAGTAGAAGTACATTATCTCATCATCATCATTAACAGCCTGAAGACGTCCACTGCTGAACATAGGCCTCCCCCAGAGCACGCCACCTTGAGCGGCTGCTCGCCTCCCGCATCCATCGGCCCCCCGCGGCTTTCACCAGGTCGTCGGTCCACCGAGTGGGGGGCCGGCCTACGCTGCGTCTTCCGGTTCGTGGTCGCCACTCGAGAACCTTTCTTCCCCATCGGTTGTCAGTTCTACGAGCGATGTGGCCTGCCCATTGCCACTTCAACTTACTAACTCTAAGAGCTATATCGGTCACTTTAGTTCTCCTGCGGATCTCCTCGTTCCGGAGCTTATCTCGCAGGGAAACACCGAGCATAGCTCGCTCCATAGCTCGCTGCGCGACTTTGAGCCTACTAATGAGGCCAACAGTAAGAGACCAAGACGAAGAGTACATTATCTACTTACATCAAATTATTTCACGTTACTACATAAAATTACTCATTGCAGAGAAATTGATTACATAGGTATATAGAGCTTGAGATGTCATAAACCTAGCTAATAATAGACTAGACCTAATCTGTCTGATAGATGCAGGAGGCAAGCAGCCGCTCAAAATGGGTGCTCTTTGGCGGAGGCCTATGTTCAACAGTGGACGTCTTCAGGCTGATGATGATGAAACTGTCTGATGGCTGCCTCCAGAATTAATTGTCTCTACTGTACACTATTTTTTCTTTTTCAATTCGAGCCGCAAATCACCCGTTTCCGTAAGTAAAATAGTGAGGGGTAGCCCAAAGAGGTTTCATAGTTTGATTTTTAAAAAAACACAGTCTATATTCTAGCTAGACCCAGGTATGTAAACAGTGTCTGCCTACAGTATCCACTCAAACAGTGTTCGCCTACAATATCCACTTTACCGTCGAGCGCAGGTGATCCTACACGCTGTCCCATCGGCACGAGTGCATTTTAATTTTATTTTCTACAGCGTGGATACCTGCCGCTTCCTAGTCAGTTTTAATTACTGGAAAATACGGGCAGATAACGACGAAGATCATTGGTTTTTAATGCAAAAAATAGATTTATAAACACGGTAAAAAATCTCATTGAATTTCGTTTTATATAATAGGGTCAAGAATCATATAAAGGGAGGAAAAATCCTTATTCTTTTACTTATTTCATTTTGAAATTGTTGAAGGTAAATAGACACTACTAAACATTAAGTCTACCTAATTATCCTAGTACTATTTAAATAGAGGTGAATTATATGGTTGTAACATCAAATATAGACCGTCTATTCCTTGTAAATATATTGTATTTCTTTTTTTTTCATACTAAACTAGTACACAAGATATCTCTAGTTCCTTTCACAATTAAACTTTTAAACAAGCAAACCGTTAGGGCTCCCTTTTAAAAATAAAAAAATAAATAGGACTTTACCCAAACGTTATCTAGATCTAGATTATCATAAACGGCTGTGTCCATTATCGAAGCATTCACAAACGGGGGTAAAACAGTAATTACGCCATTTTAAGTTGCGTCACATCACATAATTATAGACTATAGTGTGGGGTGCATTAGCGCCACAATGGGACAGACGGAGGGTGGCATGGATAGGCACGAGGTATTTTGTATTTGATGTTTTGTTACCCGCTCGATAGCTTTCGGGATGACGAAGTTATACCTACATCATTTCGTTTATCGAAAGTTTAATGTTTTCGTCGTCAAAACTTTTGTTCTACCCTCTTTTATAACAGTAAGGGAGAAATCACAAGAGAAAGAAGGGAGTATAGTTCTTCGTATAACTACGGCATTAATTATGTTTGTGTAATAATGATTAAAAATATAAGTAGGTACCTACCTTTTCTGAACCCTTTCCTTTGGTCGAAACTTCGCAGTAACTAGGTAAATAAAAAAAAGTGTGTAAAAAAGAGATAGAAAGAAAAAAAATAGAAAGATTATAAATCTTGTGAAACCACATACCTAAAATATTTTCTTAGGTCTATGTGTGAAACAAATAGTTTAACTATTCGCTACCTACCGGTGGTGGGCTGGAGCACTTGGACTGTCTATAGGCCATCGCGGCTATTATACAGTCCATAAGTGTTCTTTGTAGTAGGTAGTGTAGCTAGTTTAGTTTAGTTTAGTTTTAATTATTGTAGTAGTTAGCTTGAGTAATAAAGGCAATTTGCCCGTAAAAAAAGTTTAAATTTAAGATTAACTATATAGTTCAAATTTTTAAACTTAAAGTTTAACTTTAAGTTTAACTATTTAGTTCAAATCAAGAGAATTCAAGAAATCATTTTATTAGTTAAGATATTTATGGTGATGCAAAGAGATAGGTAGCTAAATTGCATGATGATTGATTTGATGGCATTTATGTGAGGTGTAGGTACTCTACCCCCAGTCCCTCACCAAATGATAACAAGGTAAGTTTCATTGAATATCCCAAATTAGCATCTCTTGTCTACAACACAGTCGAATATTTCTAATTAGCACAAGCCCATATCTCGTCCAGTCACCAGCGAGAAAACGCATTACGTAGAGGGCGCCACTGTCGACGTGTCCTTTCCACTTCGCTATGCCTTTTATGCGACGATTCATTACCGGCAAAGTAAGGAGGGGACGGCAACAGATAGCCACGTTTATTACTTTTGTCAGCGGAAAAATGAATTTGCGCGCGAATGGTTATGCGATTATAATAAATTGATCTGCGGGTTTAGCGATATTTTGAAAAAGTGATTTTTTTACTTTAGGCACCTTATAATATTTCGACCTAAAATGCTCTAGTAACTATAGTTGTTTGCCTAACCACTGTTTCTAAGTTTTAGGAAAAATAAGAGGCAAGGCCAGAAAAGAAGGGAAGATACCTAACCATTATTAATAGAGATGAATCGAAGAAAAAGTCGTGCATTTCTGACACACCCACGTATTATTGGAATAAATAATAGCATGTTGGTAGGTACAGAGAGTAGCGGAGAGTAGGTAATTATACCTATTGAATATTTCTAGAGTGCTGATAGCTCAGTAGTGACGTTGAGTTGCGATCCGTGGGTCGTAGGTTTTAATCCTGCAATGAGCTTGAGGTTTCGTTTCGATGGAAAACATTATTCGAAAACCGTGCTGGATGGTACGACATTTTCTAGTGAAATCGTCTGGCTAACTAAATAGGTCCCACCTTTGAGTAGAAATCCTTTAGAATCCTTTTAAGAATTATTATGGAGCATTTCGACGAACCGGCTCTCAAATTAGGCTACCGAAATACCACTTATAGTACCCATAAGCGTATTCGGTAGCCTCATTTGAGAGCCGGTTAGTATTGGAAACGTGGTGCTACCTTGACCATTATTTTCACTTCATATCTGGTGAAATGTCATCAAACGCTACCCTAAATTATGTAAAAAAGATAAGAAACTTAAGGTGAAACGTTTCACTCAGCGCGGAAAATTCAAATTTTCTTGGGTTATTTCCAATAATAGCTTAATTACTTAACGTAATTACTTGAAAACAAATTTCTCGCAAATAAATAGAATGTATCAATAAATTACAATTAAAAGTATCCCTTAGATATCATCGGTGTAGCGACAAATGGCAATAGACTGAAAAGCCAAGACGAAATTTGTTTATTGCCATTTGTTGCTAAACCAATGATATCTAGGTGATACTTTTAATTGTAATTTGTTGATACATTCTATTTATATACCTAAAATTTGTTTTCATGTAATCACGTTTAGTAATTAAGCTATGATTAGCAAAAAACGTAAGAAAAATTTGAAAGATTTGATTGAATTTTCTACGCTGAGTAAAACGTTCCACCTTAATAATAATTGACGGAATAGAGATCACTGTCTAATATACCAACAATACACCTTATTTTATTCCTAATACTATTACGATTATTTCTAATACAATTTACGACCAAAAGTTTTATCATTTGCAAATATAGGCAGGTACGTATAAAACTCTTTGTTAAACCGTTTATCAAGACCCCCTTGTTTGTAATTATCACTTTCACGCTACCTTTCCGCCCTTAATCTAAAACGGCAGCGTAATAAAGTTACAGCTTTAAAATCCCTGCACTCTCCTGTCAGTGCTACTATCAGCTTGCAAACAATGAGGCGTCGCGACGCGGGCATAATTCAATCTCAGCTCTAATGGATCTGTTTTTGGGTAGTCGGTGATGAGTGTGATTACTTTATTAAGTGCTTTGTTTTACGAAGGATTTTTGATGTGTGCTTGGACTCTATTAGAATAAATAAAGATATTATAGTTCTTAAAATTTTAGCAACCAGGGTGATTTGAACGCGCGCCTTCCAACTCACCGGATTAGATGCTCTGCCAACTGAGCTATGGTCACATGACCGCTGACTGCGAAAATGTTAAGGACTATGTGTTCACCGACTAAGCAGTCGTGGCGACATCTATAGAACCTGTGTAATACAGATAATCTATTCATCAGTAGTAATTCCGATACCACTGAATGACGAGAGATGGTGCGCGTGCTAAATCTATCATGGATTGATTTTAAAGTGTAAACCACGCTTCATGTATATCTATAAAGATATTATAGTTCTTAAAATTTTAGCAACCAGCGGCATTTGAACCCGCGCCTTCCAACTCACCGGAATAGACGCTCTGCCAACCGAACAGTGGTCATGTGACCATAGCTCAGTTGACAGACATCTATTAAAATCTTGCTTTTTTAAACATTATGTGGAGAGGTACCAGTACCTAGAATTTTCATGCCAATAACATGGCTAGGACGCTCTTCTAACCCGGTGATGCTGTAAAAGTCGGTAGAGGCCAACAGAAACGAGACCAATAATTTCTCATGTTATCATGGCTAGGATAGGTATGGGAAATTAATCTATGCTATTTATTCAATTACACTGCGGATTTTAGTGGATGCCATTCAGTTACGGTTTAAGTATGAATTTAGATGTAGGTAGGTACTTAGATCTGCCCAAAAAAAGATATATAAATAAAAAAGATAAAATAGCAAAGAATAAAGAAAGTAGTACTTAATTATTTATAACAATAGGTTGAATTCAATGTTGGCAGCTAAAATTTAGTATGATAAAGTGAATGACGCTTTAAAATTGCAATATCACAAAACGCAAAAAGTCGTCCTAAGTAGTTGTCATAGTTCCCGAAGCATTGTCAAGTAAAAAACTTTCCAAACTTCCAGTCTTTTTACCTGTAATGAATGCAGAAATGTTTGAGCTAGGTATCCCTTTGAAGAGTGTTGTAAAACTTAGTAGAGCCTTAACTTAGAAGTTTCTTATTGACTGCTTTGTACGAGGCATTAATGAGCTAAGTTCTGATAGTAAATGAAGTGGATCAAAGATCGTGTGATTCCCGTCTGTTAACCTACATAATATAGAATAGAGCCTATTTATAGTTAACCTATTTATAGAAAACTAGTGGCCTGCCCCGGCTTCGCACGGGTTCTAAATATAGCCTATGTTACTCAGGGTGAATGTAGCTTTCCGATGGTGAAAGAATTTTTGAAATCAGCACAGTAGTTTTTGAGTTTATTCATTACAAACATACAAAAATACAAATCTTTCCTCTTTATAATAGTGCTGTAGACATATAAAGACACGAATATTACTTACTATAAAATAATTAGGTACCTATCTACTTTCTGCCTTCTCATAGGCAAGTGATTAGCCCTAGTCTCAGAATTTTGAAGTCACCCCCGTAATCTTCTTACTGACTGCGATCTTCCTAAAATAGCTGGAACCAACGACGGTTTAACGTATCCGAAGCACAGTAGCGCTCAGTTGTAATACCACTTTTTGTAGCGGTCATCTCCAACGTTACTCAACTTTGCCGATAGGTTCAAAATGGCTAGTCAAGCTTTGCTATGAGTGCTACATTACTATTATATTTAGTTACAAAGTAGTTCCTATGTGACGGGTCTTGATCCTAGTTTGAGAAACAGGTGCTTCATCAAGCACCTATTTCTCAAACTAGGATCAAGACCTTTTACCTTGTTCACCTATTTTTATGCCACTATAAATTTCCATTGTCATTTTTCATTTTCATTGGGAATTGTGGATTTTTCCTAAAAACCACTAGAAACTTCATTTTAATAATTATTATCACCAAAAATTTAAAAATACATGTGCCTAATTAAATTATATAAACTTATAAAGAGCTTTTAAACAATATCCGTCATTCGTAGTAGGTATAGCTACCAAATATATCTACGACTAATTGTTTCAAAAGTGACTTAAGGTTCGGTTCTAGAGCAGGAGTACAGTTGACCGACTTTAACTATTAGTTAACTCTTCTGGTAACTTCGCTTTTAGTTTTCACTTTGTCAGTGCATTCTCTTCCTGTCGTGGCAGCTCATTTGCAGAGACGTTTAATACTAAATGTATGCTATTATACTATAGCTGACCCACCCCGGCTTCGCACGGGTTAATTAGTTTTACGCCTTATCCCAGTCAAAAGGAAGAGAGAAAGAAGAGGGGAAGAGATAAGGGAAAAGGATGAATGGATGAAACGGTAAATGCTCAGCACCTGCCTCCTTTCACATTCACCAATTCGTCATTTCCCTTATCTTCCCCTCCCCCCTCCCATTTTCCCACAGTACAGAATAGGAGTGGCTTTGGACCTAATCTGAAGGTTCGATGTCTGAATTTCTGGACCATAAAATCGATGACCTTGAAATTATATACGGGCGAATATTTAAAGTACCTTTCTAAAACAAAAAGAATAAATGAAATCGGTCCACGCGTTAATGTATTACAACTAACTACATATTTTTACTTTCATCTCCTCTCCCGAGGGAACCATACTGAATTTCGAGAAGTAAATGCAAACTTAGGAACTGTCAAACGTTAATGCAGGTAGGCATAAGTCTTGTTGTACTTGTACCAAGTTAGGTATGTATGTATCTTTTCGTACAGGAAATCTCGCCTGTAGTATTTCCCACCTATAGTGACACCGTTAAGCCCTCTTAAAAAAGTAATAGGCGATAATTACTTCTCACGCATGCAGGTCCCACGACTTCTCGAAGACAACTCCTGGATCAGACGTGAAGAGCCGGGGTAAGAGAGGGGCAAGGGTAAAATAGGGGGTAAGAACGGCGGGTAGATCACAATATGCACTTGAACATTCCCCACTATGAATACCTACAGATGGCAGGGAGGAATGAGGTTTAATTAATATGAAATGAAGTTTTAATTTAAACTTAATAAAGCTCGTTTAAGTTTCAAGGCTAATCATCTCTGTTCGTAATACCATGGTTGACTAACATTTGCCCTGTTTTTTGGCCACTAAACAAAAAACTAGTATTGGTGTTGGTGGTAGCTTAGCGCTACCATGTTTCATAAATTGGTATACCTAGCACCTAACTAAAGTGATAGTACCTATCACGTGAGTACATGATCTAATTAGTAGTACGCTTGCTCCCATAATACTTCATAATGTCTCGCTAGAGCCCAACTACCTCTCAAAAAGTATCATCAACAGGCTGAAGAAGTCCACTGCTGAACACAGGCCTCCCCCAAAGCGCGCCAGCTTGAGTGGCTGCTCGCCTCCTGCACCCATCGGTTCCCCGCGGCTTTCACCAGATCGTCAGTCCACCGAGCAGGCGGGCAGCTTACGCTGCGTCTTCCGGTTCGTGGTCGCCACTCGAGAACCTTTCTTCCCCATTGATTGTCAGTTCTACGAGCGATGTGGCCTGTCCATTGCCATTTCATCTTGCCAATTGTAAGAGCTATATCGATCACTTTAGTTCTCCTGCTGCGGATCTCTTCGTTCCGGAGCTTATCTCGCAAGGAAACACCGAGCATAGCTCCCTCCATAGCTCATTGCATGACTTTGACATGAGCTTACTAATGAGGCCAACAGTAAGAGATCATGTCTCCGTTCCATAGAACCATAAGTCATCACTGGCAACACACACTGATTGAAAACCTTTGTTTTCAGGCTTGAACGAAAAAATAGGACGAAGCTTACCGAACGCTGCCCAGCCGAGTTGGACTCTTCGTGACACCTTTTCGTCGAAGTTGGACTCGAAAAGTATATTAATTACATTTCAAATAATAATACCCATGTTCAATATACATGTGTATGTGTTGGACTATGGACATAGTTTCCTTTATGACATACGTATCTAAACGGAAAATGTGCTGATTCCGGCCCTGTAGGGATGCGTGGGAGGGGGTCGCTATTACACCCCGTAAAGCCACCCTCTCTAATTGATTTACAATTGTCGGTTAAATTTGTTTCCCGACCACCCTCCGCGATCACCGATCGCAAATGCATTTAGGACAGTTGGTTAAACGAATACTTTTAACTAGAATTTAAAATGAGAAGTCATACATTTTTAGGAAATTTATAAAATATCGTTCGTGTAGAGAAGAAATGGATTTACCAGTCGAATACTGATTTTTGCTCAATTATGAAAAGGTCTACAGGCGTTTGTTCAACTAACTATTGTATCTATTCCTCCGGTCGGTTTGGTCCACTTCCTAAATTGTCCATTTCCAAAATTGTCATCTTCCTAATTTGTCTTGATCCTCCATGGCTTGAGAGTAGCGAAAATATGCTAAGTCTGTAATTGTACCTCACAGAGCATTAAAAAATATGATGATTCGGGGGCGAAGCGTATTTTTTTTATTGCTCTGTGTTGTACCTATAAAATATTAAAAAAATTCCTTGCATCACGATTTCACAGATAAGTTTGCGAATCTCTGTCTCAGCATTTCAGAAGGCCGGTAGGTCGGTCTGTCAACTCGGCCGAACCTCGTGAAGATATTGAATAAAACATGTAATAAATAAACGTAACCAATGTTACGTGACGACCTAATAGCTGGCTATGTAGGATGTAGGTTCAGGGATCTAGCGTGATCGGAGTTTAAGAAAAGTGTGGGTATTTTCCACATAATATTATACCCGCACTTTTCTTAACTTCTTCAGGTGCAGGCTATTTGACAATTATTAAAAATGGACAAGTAAATATTATTTTCATAAAGTAGGTTACAAATGAATGTAATAATAATTGCAAAAATTTGTAAAATTGGTAAATAAATCACGGAGATATACGATTTTAATTTTTATGGAGGGGGCATCACCTGTCCCTTTCTCGCAAAACAGAGCTCGTGCGTAGCTTCCTCACAGCTCTACTATGAAGACATCATTTGCGACGTCACATGCCTAAGGGATTGTATGTAGAGCTACCATAAAAATACCATAGCTTAGTAATGAGGTACTATGAAGGACTAATAACTACGTCACTGCGTGTTCGCGCTGTCTCTTTCTATTCTTGTATTTTATGTATTAAAATGCTTGTAACTTTGTCGTTTTTTGAGATATTTAATTTTTGTTTTCACAACTGTTTATTGTTAGAGGAATATAGTTTATTTAAATAATAAAAAAATAACAGTGAAATAGCTTTTTTAGTAATGTTTATAATGATTATAAGAATGAGTGTGGCTCTGCGGTGGCAGTGCGACTTCCCATCCGACGGAACCAAGTTCTAATCCCACTCGGCCCAGCGCGAAGTTTTCAAGTTATGTAACTTGTACTCGCTCTTACAGCAGTCAAGAAAAACATCGTGAGGACCCCACATGGCTAAAAATCACAAAATTTGAGAACGTGTGTCGTCCGCCAACTCGCACTTAGCAAGCGTGGTGGATTGTGACCTCCACTCGTTTCCTATGAGAAAAGGCCCGTTTCCCATGCAGCAGGAATGTATGAGCTGATGACGATGATAAGAATAAGTATTTTCTAGATTATTTGTACGCGCAAGATCACTTACTTCATTTTGTCTGCCCACTAGTTCGTCTTTTCGTTCTCCTTCAAGCTTTCCTTTAAGCTGTTTCTAAATTAATAAGTTAAAGTACAAAGAGTAAAGATTTGTTTATTTATTTATTGTTAGGAAGACTAACAGCTTTTCTTACATAATAGAAATGTAATGTATGCACTAGGAAGCCAATTACAGGTCCTCAAGTCTAGCAATATAATAGCAATAGTGCCTGAGCAGTGAGAGATAAATAATAAATAAATATGTGTGGACAATTCACACAGCGCCATCTAGCCCCAAACAAAGCATAGCTTTTACTATGGGAACCAGATAACTGATACAATACTTAGATACTTTTTTGTTTGTAAATACATACATAGAATACAATATAACACGCAGACACAGAACAAACATCGATGTTCATCACACAAATGTTTGTCCAAATGGGAATCGAACCCACAACCTATAGTTTAGAAGGCAGAGCTACTACCAACTGAGCTATCAGGCCGGTCAAATGCGATGAATATAGCTAATATAATAATAGCTCGAGACTATACATAGATAGATACCGACAAGTGAAGCTTTAAATTAGCTGAATTAACATACTCTTCTCATTAATTGAGACACAGCTTTCAGATGCGTTGAAAGAGAGAGAAAAATCAAACCAAGATTCATTGCAACTCTATATTATACTTTAAGGAACATAAACTTAAGAGCTAATATAAAGCTTGGACCTAAGAAAATCTTAAACAAAAAAAAAATAACCGCTATAAATAAAATAGACAGAGTCAATAAATAAATCAACCGAATAATATCACATTTCGACACTCACAAGTATAATAGAGTTATGACAAAAATGGCGAGCCGAGAGATATCACTTGCGAACCCGAGACGCTTGTTAGCGTCTTCCCGCTTTTATTTATGACCAGATTTATTTTATGGCGATCCACGGATATATCCTAAAGGAATCGAATGGGGGGCCGGGACAAAACAATAATATAGACGCGTCGGCGCTTGGTCGGTGTTGGGTTAGAGGCAAAGAAAAACCTATATACTTTAGTGATTCTTCAATTATCCAGCCTTAGATTTTACGGTTGTGCAATACTTATAACAAAAAAACGTTATTTCATTGAATTCTATAAAGTGAAAGAAGAACTTCCTTCTTTCTGCTTTTTTTTCACATTATTTTTCAACGAAATTTCTGTTTTTTGTGTAAATCACATGTGAAACTTATCTATATACCTTCACCAGTAAACCTAGCTTTAACGTTGCAACAATTGAAAATGAAACAAAACAATAGCGTGTTATTTTGAGTGCGCGTAAACGTGCTCGTAGCTTTCCAAGCGCGCTTTCAGCCAATCCAGTTTCAAATACACTTTTTTATTTTGACGAATATGACAAATATCATAAAAATGGAAAGCAAACAAGTTCGAACGTTGTATTTGCAGTGCCAGTGGGGCTCTGGTGGATTCTTATTCTCTTTGGAGCGGTCTAATCTGTCGGGCGAGGCCAACCTCACGTCTGGGCGCGACGTTGTTGTTTCTTGATTTTGTAGTGGTGTTTGTACCTACATTACAGTCTTACGTACCTACAAAACTTCTAAAAATAAAAAATAATTTGATACTACATAAAACTATAAAGGTAGATATAGAAATTAAGTTTTATTGTGAATTGCTGTTTCTGAGATTGTTCAAAATCACATAAAATATATGAATTTAAATATTTGAGAAAATTCACCATACTTACATCCATATTATATTTCATAATGGAAATACTTTTTGACTTTTATTTAAAGAGATTTCAGTAATGATAAAACTATCACATGATTAAAGTCATAGATGCAATAAACTACCGAAACACAGCTAAACAGTAACCATCACAGGTTTAATAGCCGGCAATTTCTTACCATTCGCTACGAAAGGGTCGAACGATAACCTGAAACGTTATCACTTCGCAGGGCTGTAAATAAATTGAAGTGAATTTGCTGAGAAGGAAAATCCAGACAAATTCCCGTTTAATCCCGGAAAAAGCTCCCAAATCCCGTGCAAATCCAGGTTAGTTGTAAATATCAATTACGCAAATACCCCGGGCTTAGGAGCGAACACTTAAAGCCCGGCATCGTGTAGATGCATTTACACTCAAGGGGTGAATTTCAAGTATTTTATTACTTGAGAAACATGTTGTATAGATGTTAATAAACTGACAATAAATTAATGTAGATTAAAAACCTGATAATTAAAATGTAAGTAGGAAGGTCAAAGATTTAAAAATATATATGTCAATGAGGAAGGTAGGATGTTATGCTTGCAACTATAGTTACGAACGAATTTTTTTCTTCTATCGTAACTAGAATTACGAAACTCGGTTGCACCATGGAACGAAAAGCTTAGTCACGTCTATATCTTACAAAAACTTCAAATACATTTTTAATATAGAATGTTATTAATAATTGCTATGAAAAGAAGTAGTAGGCACTTTTATAGAGTCCAATGACAAAACTGATCCTCCCGTAATTAGGCCTAGGAACAGTAACGAGCCAACTCAAAGTAACAAATAAAAGGCGCAGGCAATAGGATAAAATTCCCTCGGGCTATTTTTTCCTCCTCTAATAGAGTCGGGAACTCGGTGTCTCGGGAGTCTCGGTGAGGACCGCGCCGAGTCGTTGTAGATGATTTTAATATTCGTGTCGGTGTCCCCACGAGTCTTCTATCGATCACTGATGTAATACACCGATTTATTAGGTCACACTTTATTTAATTAACTGTGTCTTGTATTTAAGTAGCGTAGTGCTTTGTCTTGAGTTCATCGCTTTCAAGTTGTTTTATTTTATTTTTCTATATAAATTACAAAAAGGAAGTGTTTATGCTGTGTATGTTGTGTTATGTGTATATGTATAAAAACAGATAACGTTCTTAAATGAACCATTATTTAGATATCAGTTTCAGAATATACAAATTGAAATTGTTAACGTAATATGCCTATTATCTACCACAAGTCAGAAGCTTATGGGTGGCCTAAAAATAATGACACCAGGGCTGACCATTGGAGAAGAAGAACTGCCTATACCTACCTACCTACCTACCTACCTACCTAACAACTTACTGTAAAATTTATTTTAAATTTTCTACTTAACTACAGTTAAGTTACTAGAAAACAAACAAAACTCAACTACTTTAAAAACTAAAATCAATGAAACACAAAAAATATTAGGTCTCATTTCGATGTCCTTAGGTACCTACTCATATACCTGAAATACAATAGTACAATCGTAAAAATAAATTGGCCTACCTGTGACATAATAATTCTGTCTCTAGAGAGGCGGTTCGAGGGGCATAATGACATATGGAGACATAAGCATAACCGCGGCTTATTGTGCCGTGACGAAGGGCGAAATCACTCCGTGGAAATCCTTGGAGATGTGTAGCGATTTGGGGATACCTATATATAAGTATAGATCTGTATAGCTTGATAGACAGTATGGAATGTCGCTAACAATTAATGACAAAAACGTAACGCTAACGCGTAGCCCCTTTTGGACCGAAAATTGAATTTAATGAACATAGCACTCATGAAATTCTGGCAAACTAGGATACGTCATCTCGTCAAATCGACCCTGCGGCGTTCAACCATAAGTAAGAAAACTGTTTTGTTCGGCATTTGTTTTTCAAAATAATATTAGAAACATTACACTTGAGAGCAAATCTCCTGTTACGAACAAATCAAATAATAACACCTATCACCGTTACAAAAAGCAGTCATGTTTTGCTCGTATGACATAATCAGAAAAAATCTTGCTGACACGCAGTAAACACATACGATACGTCCGTTCTGCTTCTTGTGTAGCAAGTGATCATAGCCTTTGAATGTAGCACTCATAGCGAAGCATGACTAGCCGTCTCTAACCGATCGGTAAAGTTAAGCAACGTTTGCGGTCACTACTTTGATGGGTGACCGCTACAGCAAAAAAGTGGTATTTACAACGAGCGTTACCGTGCTTCGACGGGCACGTTAACTCGTCGGTCCTGGCTGTTGTCGTAAGAGAATAGTCATTAAGCCAAGTCAGGAGCCTTTAGGCCGCCCAAAAATTGCGTTGACACTTCCCTAGGCTTCTGCGACTGTGGTTTTTCAACAATATCCGGGACCGACCAAACGGTTCAACGTACCCACCGAAGTACTTAAGCCCATAGTAAATATTCAGTAACCATTTTTTTTGAGTGTCCATACTGATTTTTAGTATATTTTCTTACGATAAAAGTCGCTTAACGTTCCTGAGCTCTATGTCACGGTAATAAAGTTGAGAATATCGGTCAATGTAGGTAACTTGAAATCCTTTTAGTGATCAGAGCTTCATTTCAAACTATGGATCACAAACAATCTTGTAGTCGGTATAAAGTACCAAGAGCTTTATCTCTCTGGCCTACTTCACTCATTTTAAATGATCTTAACGACTTTAGATAATACCCCCTACCTTTATACCTATTGCAAAAAATATTAATATTAAATATCTATAACACCCTTATATAGGAAAAAATATTGAGTACAGGGTATTAATACTTATGTTACTTTTATTTGAGTATTGCTGTAATCTTCGAAATGTCTAAAGTTTTCATCCACTACTGAACATAGGCCTACCTTAGAGAGCGCCACTTTGAGTGGCTGCTCGCCTCCTGCATCCATCGACTCCCCACGGCTTTCACCAGATGTAAAGTTTTACGATTTCATATTTTTAAGTACAATACAGCTCACTAACAAAGTGCATCAAACGTAGTGATGATCAAAAAAAATTTCATTTGGCATCACTGAATGACTTAGGTAGGTAATTGACTTTGATAAAATATT
This sequence comes from Ennomos quercinarius, assembly GCA_910589525.2. NCBI lineage: Eukaryota > Metazoa > Arthropoda > Insecta > Lepidoptera > Geometridae > Ennomos > Ennomos quercinarius. The sequence goes on from OU342493.1 coordinate 10,603,329, forward strand.
GTTTTTTTTTGAAGATTCATCATTACATAGAGTCGTCGCTAGACTCGACTGTAATGGTCGTCAGTAAAGATATTATTATGGCTATTCCCATCAATAGACATTTGAAAAATTAGTTCACTAATGCCCAGTGTATTATTACAGATGATTACAGACGTTCACCACAATTATTCACTGCTGCAGGGATATCTGATTTAATTAATCATCAGGATCATTGGAAATGTTTCATGACTAAAATGGCTTTTGTGACTCTATTTAATTATACTTTCTAACATACATTGGCTTTAAAAGCTTTTTGTTACAATCGAGAATACTTACAACGACCTCCGGATCATTTTCTCAGTGAATTCTTCACCGGGATCAACAGGTGATAACAAAGTTCACACCCCAAAGTTCCTCTCAACAATTTTCTACTCTATCACCCACTTAACACGGTCCAAATTCTAACAACACATTCATATAACTTTACTAGTAACAACCTGTGGATTACCTAATATAGCACACCTGAACTTTAAGTATATCTTCAAAAATGTTTACACATTAATTTTACTGATTTTTTGTCTATAGCACAGCACCACTTTCGTTGTACGTTTAAATTACAGTATTCACGCCTAGAATAGTGTTTTATTACAAAAAAAGATGCCTTTAATACATGATGAAAATAGTGAAGTGATTTGGATAATAATTAATAGGACGTGATGAAATGTGAGTAATTTATCGAGCGCGAAGAAGCGGTCGGGTGTCACGGAGGCTGCTATCAAACTAGCCTGAAATGCCACGCTCCCTCTGTCCACGCTCGATGAGTTATTCTGCAATTGTCTTAGCTAAGGGTTGAAGGTTCATTGATTTATATAAATTGTTATACTATTTAATGAAATTAGATAAGTCAGTTTATAAGTTTACTGTGAAGTACATACACTTTAATGTATCATTTAAAAAAAAATTAAATACTTTTCTGTACGACTTCTATGTTGAGCGTTGACTATGACAATATATGAAAAATGGTAAGAGAAAATAATATGCTTCTGTGGTAACGTTTTCTATTAGCTTTACATTTTTAGAAGGCTGTACGACAGAATCAGAACGTATAGCTATCGAAATAAATCTTTCAAAATTATCTAGACGTCCGATCTGAGAAAACAGAATCCCACAGCAGATTGATCCTGTATTCTGGCAACGAAGCGTACATATAATGCTAACACCGCGCGCTAGAGCGAAATGACGACAACATCAGAGTGAGAAAACAAAAGAGAGTTCATTCAACATCGGCCAGTTTATTCTGCAAAAATTTCTAGCCTATTTGATAATCAACCTCTATCTCTCCCTGTCTAGCTCGCACTGATATTGATTTGTCCGAGCAAGAGAGGGGATCAAGCATCAAATTTATTCTTTCGTGAAGCAGCAGAATAACCCGAAACGTAGGGGAGCTATTGAACATTATGATTACAAACATAATATTTATGTAATAAATAAAACTTATAAATTTTAATTTAAATATTCACGTCCACTATAATTTCTAAAACGTGCGCGAAAGAGGGTAGACACTTCGTTTGCCCATCTTCTTCTTCTTCTTCTCGTGTAGGCAAGTGGTCAGCCCTGGTGTCAGAATTTTCAGGCCAACCAAAGGCTTCTGACATGGCTTAACGACTATTGCCTTACGACAACAGCCAGGACCGACGTCTTAACGTGCCCTCCGAAGCACGGTAGCGCTCAGTTGTAAATACCACATGTTGCTGTAGCGGTCACCCATCAAAGTAATGACCGCAGCGAACGTTGCTTAACTATACCGATCGGTTAGAAACGGCTAGTCGTGCTTCGCTATGAGCGCTACTATTCACGTTTGCCTATAGCTTATTATCATCCACCCACAACCTAGCAAAGTGCTAGCAACAGGCCAACAGCACCGAAATATCGGCAAATAGAAAAATACATGGTAAATATCGCGTTAATAAACATACTTTTCTTAATTGTATTGTGTTTTTATGGGTAAAAGTTTTATAGTCATGTCCTTTTTAATTTTTTTTTTCATTTCATTTTACAACACTGCTACGCTTGATTATTTGATCTTATCAGTCTTTGCTTTGCTTTTTAGCAAGAAAGTGATGCAAGTATCACTTTCTTGCTAAAAATGGGTGTATTGCTAAACTAGTGATTAAAAAGTTCAAGGGCTCGAAGACTATAAAGTCATGCGAATGCTCCAGATTCACAGACAATGCCCCAATTTATATCCAACTCACTTATGGAGTCAAGCGAGAAAGTAGTTAGGATAGGAAGGATGCAGTTATATGTCTGTCTTATTACGTTAAGCGGGAACACTATAATGAGAAGCCTCATTGTACTTTGAAGCTTCTCTGATCGTTTCCACTACGTATACTGCAATTATATATAAGTTTCCGGTTAAGTTATATTAAGATAATCATTATTTATTGTAAAAAAACCCATAAACAAACCAAAATGACTGATCTCTCTGAGTCAGCATGCTGTTGGCAATTAGTAAGGACTCATAAAATATAAGTAGGAAATAGATAAGGGGAGAGGGGGAGGAACAAGTAGAGGGAGAAGAAGATGGAGATGGAGAAGGAGAGGAAGAATAAAAAGGAGAAGTAGAGAGAAAAGCACCGCGGCTTCCTCAAAGCACGGACGAATAGCAAGAATATGTATAAGTTAATGATATAGATTTAGATTTTTTTCACTGTTTTTTTTAATGAAAACTTTTAGATAGTAAAGTGCCAACGTGATCGACGATAGATCATGCTTGGCTAGAACGGATCGTTGAGATATTTTTTTTATTGAAGAGCGAATCTGTTTTATAAATCATCTTGTACCTTCATTTTAATGTTAAATAGTACAGTTTTGTAAACACGTAATTTGGAACGTATAACAAAAATATCTACACACGAGAAAGTGGGGTAAAAAAGCCCCGTCGCACAAAGCCAATTACATTAAAACATTCGGCGCGGGACAAAGGGCGAGAGAACAATGGAGCCTGGAAGGCACCCGCGATATGTCTTTCAATGCTTTTAACTTTCCACTGATGGCGCGGCGAGGGAAAAATGGTGACGTCTCGCGACAAATGCCCGTGAAATAGTGTTGTAACGGTGTGGTATCGATAATTTTCAAATGGAAATTATTGCACATCGCAATAAACATAATGCTAACAATAACAATACTATGTAAATAGTGCGTGTTCTTTATGAAAATTGTTTTATTGTTTTATAAGATCACAAGACGTGAATGTTCAAGTTCGAAAATGATACTATTATCATCCAACTTTTAAGCGTTTGCTTTGGACACAAAACATGAAAATAGAAATACATAAGTTTAAGAAATATGTTAGACGCTTTCAAAAGAAGTAAATTGATGGTGTTATATTATTCATACCAGAGACACCCCAGGTTTTTCCGGTTTCTTACAATCTTGAACACTTATTTTAACCCATTAGGGTCAGAGTTTTCAAAATTCCTTTCTTAATTCTTAATAAAGCCCTGCCCATAAAAGGAAGACATCCTTTAAATACATATTATCAAGACCCTAGGTTCAGCAGTTTGGGCAGTAGGTATGCTGTCTGGCATCAGTCATCCGACATAACTTCATAATAGTATTTATAGATTATTATCGGTCACCTTTTTTCCTTTCAATAAAATGAATTCAGCTTAAAATATATTTCTGGTTGCATCACTAGTAAAGAAGTGAGACGTAACCAATGGGGTATCACGGCTTGGTTGCACCACAAACTCATTTTATAAATCGTCCATCCACCCGCCCGGAACCACGCGTTAACCCTCCCCTTCTATAAAGTAACTGGAAAAAAAACATTAAAAGGTTTTTTCACGTGAAAGTAGTTTTTCTTATTTTTAGCTCCCCCCAAACCTACTGCATGTAAAGTTGTTTGTGAAGAAAGTATTTTAGTTAGTTATTTTTTGTAGGTGGTGAGCTAGAAGAGGTCCAACCACCAAGTTTTGTTACGACCAGGTTTTACTTCACGGCTCACTGCAGGATTCAAACCCCACGGGACACGAAAACATTTCACTCTTACTAAGCCATATAATTTTAAACACCTATGTATGTTTGGGTTTAAGGCAGAGCACAGAATATTTATACTCATCATCATCACCATCAACAGCCCGAAGACGTCCACTGCTGAACATTGGCCTCCCCCAGAGCGCGCCACCTTGAGCAGCTGCTCGCCTTCTGCATCCATCGGCTCCCCGCGGCTTTCACCAGATCGTCGGCCCACCAAGTGGGGGGGGGGCGGCCTACGCAGCGTCTTCCGATACGTGGTGGTATATTTATACTCGTTTGAGTGAAATTGATAAAATTGGTGTCACGCTAGGTCTAACTTAAACCACAGAATAAATATATAGTACTTAGCGTGACAGCAACTGCTGTCTGTAAACTGCATGGCAAGTACGGCTACTGGAACACACTGACTAGGTGTTTGGTGAAAACTAGCGTAGGTTATTTACATTTGCATTTTTGCTTTAAAAGAAATACCAGTATTATGTTCGAGTAGTCGAAGATGAAGTGAGTAAAGTAAGCAATTAAAAAAAACAACTGAACTCAACACTCTTATAACGATGTCGAAACAAAAGCAATATAAAACGGGCCACCGAGCTACGCGCAGAGTAAATATATCAAATTAAAGGTCCCCTAGTAAAGTATCACATTATTCTTTTACAAAAACGACCGTCCTCTCTCATTTAATAGACGGTATCAGGCCAAAGATCTTAAGTAAATCAAATCGGTCCATGAATGGCGAATGAAGCCGCGCTTTTCTCGGGGTTTTCACAGATGGCTATCACAATAGCCAGGGATCAGAGGAACTTATCTCCGAGGAAGCAAAAATGTTTCTTAATGCTTATTTAAGTTGCTCCCATTTGATGGTATCGGGACCTTGGGTCGACCTACGTTTTTCTTTTCAGAGAACTATCTTGTAAAGCCGCGTCCTTAAATGAAAAGCTACGTTAACCCTTTAATCAAGCTGTATTCATTCTACACAAACCACTTTGTAAGCACAAACTCTTTCAAAGATATATCCCTTGGAAAATCTTAGCAAAAGTGTTGTAAAAACTTGCTAATAGACTTATCGAGGAAGGATCTCTTTATAGCCATTATTTAAAATAGTCTAGACCCTCTTGGCGACAGTGAATAAATCTGGTCTGGGTTATACTGCTTGAATTTTTATTACGAATCCCATTTGGTTTTTTTTTTATGTTAATGGGAGCAAACAAGCATACGGCCCACCTGATGGGAAGTGGTCACCGTAGCCTATGGACATCTGTAACACCCGAGGAGGCGGTTATTATTTTAAATACATTGTATGAAAATATTGGGGCATTCGTTGATTGATACACAGAAAAATAAAACGTTTTAATAAATCTTTATGTTCATTTATACATAAATCTTGGTCACGAAAGAGAACATTAACTTTCTCCATAAAAGCTAGCGTTAACCACCCTTGAAGATCAAGTTGTTCATCACAATTTATCATTGTAAAAAAATACTTTACAATACGTTCGCATTAACATTTTTATGGTTCCTAAACAGAATCCGACCACAATATAAAAACGTATAAAAGTGCGGTGTGCGCTACAAATCTGCAGAGCAGTTGAAACCCTCTTTACAGAAGCGAGACGCTATTGGTATGGGCTTTGAAAAACAACAATAACCCTCTTCGTATGTATGAGGATACGCAATATACATGCTTTCAAAGTACTCAGGTTTATAGAGATGTGAAGAGTAAAGAAGCCCCAAGATTTGAATGACAATCTCTAGGAAATATTTGGCTTTTAAAGAAAATCAGCATAACGTTTACTTATTTTTCGTTAAACGCCAACTCTTCCTAGTAATTAATAACGTGAATAAAACCTCACAATAAAAATACCAAACGTATTTAAGGTGGAACGTTTCACTAGCGCGGCAAGTTCAAATTTTCTTGCGTTCTTTTGCCAATAATAGCTTAATTACTCAACGTGATTACATGAAAACTAATTTTGTCGCTAAACCAATGATATCTAGGAGATATATTTGCCACGCTAGTGAAACGTTCCACATAAAATTAAATTCATTAATGATAATCTTTTAGAACCCAAATAAAATTTTCAATTAAAAAACAGAGTAAACGGAATGGATTGCATACAAATGCAAAATCAACAAAATTGAAATACAGACCGTGATTTAACATCTGAATTTGCATAAATTGCATCAGCGTCGCCTCGTCCGTTTTATTAGCTCTACACAGGACCCCTCTCTGTTTAAAAGCCACGCTATTTTCATGTTTCGCGAGTACAAATGGGAGTACATTTAAATACTATGCCAACATTTCAATACGATCTCGATGTAAAGAGTTTACTGCTGCGTGATTTGTGACTGCCAGGATCCTGTCCTATATCAAACTCTCAAGCGTACAAAGGGTTGCAGAAAGACTACGGCTCTTCCATATAATATAAATGATTCAACAATTTACTTAACTGTCATATTTTTAAACCGTTTGTCTTATGTTATCGTTGAGATATAGAGGTCAGATTCTAGTTTACCATATACTTAAAAATCTTGCATCCAAACAGGTCACAAAGTGATACAGTATGCACTTTTGATGCAACAGTGTTTTAGTATAAGCATTAGCGGATATTATGGAAAGTCTACCTTACATCAATATATACCTACTTCATGTAAGTTGCAAGTTATTGGGCATCTATTGCATCTACCTTAATTTAAATTGCTTCGTAGACGCTCTACCGCAGCGCAATATACAGTAAGCTCTTTGTAACTTCGCGAGCCTTTTGCAAGTACTCGCAGGCTTCCTTTAAAGTTACTTCTCTTTGGCTTCAATTCCTTTGAGCGAACAGGGGCTTGGAATACAGCGTTGTATCGATACACTTATTTGTTTGCCGTTGATCGAGTTGGGGAGACGCGTAATTTAGAGGTTTCTATGTGATATGCGTTTGTGGGATTTTTATATGGGTTTAGAATTGAATCAATGTGGATAAAGAAATTTCAAAATACTAGGCGAATGTTATGGCTCGAAAGGTCACGTCTGGTGAAGTCTACGCTCCGTCCAAATCCTGTCCAAATCCAAAACCCCGAAGGCTTTCAGCTGGAACTCCAAAATCGCTTCCAGTGCCTAGCCGACTGTAACACAGTGGACGAGCTAAACGACGGGTTGGTGGAAACTGTCCAAGCTGTTGGATCAAAATTCTTTAAGACCCAACGCCGAAAGAAGACTCAAAAGCTCTCAGAAAAAACTCTTGAGCTAATGGCCGACCGGAGCGAAATGAAGCTGCAGTCTTCAGTTGATATGTCAGCCTACGGTGAACTCAATAGACGAATCTGGAGTTCCTTGCGACACGACTTGCGTGCTCTTAGTACTTCAGGTATTGAGGCCGCAATTGAGCGGAACCAAGGCTCTAAAGTGTTCGCAAAGGATTCGCCTATATGGCAACACCAAATGACAAAACTGAAGACCGAAAATGGTAGCGTCATTTCATCCAAGCCTGAGATTCTGAGAGAGATCGAGAACTTCTATGGACAGTTATACACCTCGACACGTAAGCCCGCTACTATCACAGCTCAGGACATCAGAGCCAAGTTAGTCCGACACTATACCGAAGATATCCCGGACGTCAGCCTGTACGAGATTAGAATGGCCCTCAAACAGCTTAAAAACAACAAGGCACCAGGTGAAGATGGAATTACGACCGAACTTCTGAGAGCGGGTGGTAGACCGGTACTTTTAGTTCTCCAGAAGTTATTTAATTCTGTCATCCTTGAAGGTACAACACCAGAGGCATGGCACAAGAGCGTGGTGGTGCTCTTCTTCAAAAAAGGCGATAACACCTTATTGAAGAACTATAGGCCCATCTCGCTCTTGAGTCATGTGTATAAGCTGTTTTCGAGAGTCATTAGAAAGAAAGAAAGAAAGAAAATACATTTATTCATGACACACAACACAACACTACACTACATGACATTACAATATCCTGATACATACAATAACAACACAAGTAAAATAATAAACATGTAAAGACAAGCAGTGCAATGCTGCACGGTGTCACGAATAGGCTCCGACTCAGCATACAATTAAGGTCCTATGCAAGACCCTAATTACTGATTTTCAGTCGGAACCCATTTGTGGCACCACGAACGTCAGGACAAACTTAACAAAAAATTACAAAAAATACAATAAACAAAAAGAGCAATACAAACAAAAGATATATACCTATTTTCATAATATCTATTGTTATATGCGTTACCTTTATACATATTACTATACATATTAGTGCAGTTGTAGACTAATTACGAATACCTACTCTATGACCGTGATTTCACGTCCCTGATTAGTACATAGCCATCTGTGGTTACACAGATTGGAGAAAAAAACAATGATTCACGTGCCGCCACGTCAACGCCACGTACACAGCAAAGGCCCACAGATTACTTATGTATCTTAGGCCTTAGCACAGCGCTACATACTCTCTGGTTGCTTATAGGTAGACCGACTAGCGTTATATACTCTTTGAGACCAACAGTATTTTTGCAATCACACAGGCAGGCCACATAATGTATTTATAAAACTGTAGTATTAGACATAGCATTTAGTGTACAAAAAGCGTGAAACAATCAAGCAAAAACTGACAAGTGTGCTGAGGCGTGAAATAGTTATATGGACAAAAATGTAAATAAGACAAATTTGGTTGAGCAAATATTACCACTACCTACTACAACAATATACAATCACGTCGAAAGTTCCAGGAAAAGGTAAGTTAATTTTCATAATTGTATATCCTACTAATTACCAAAGAGTAAAGCAGCACCCATGAAGCCCCAAGAAGAAAAACAATAACTCGAAAGTTATTTTGAAACCTTCTGGTTACACAAAAGATGCCACTTTAAACGTTTAGTGAAGGTTTCCACTGTTTTCAGGCCACGCAATGGAGGCGGCAACGAGTTCCAGCAATGAGTAGCAGCAAATCTAAAACTTCCTCTGAAGGCTGCAGACCTGTGTCGATGTGTTTGGAGCACGAATGTTTTCGTCCTTGCTTCAAACCTGCGTGTCTCCTGAGCCCAAATCAATTTTTTGTATAGATACTCTGACTGATGATTGTTAATGACACCAAAAAGTAATGTTGCTAAGTGTAACTGTCGCCGAGCTGTCATTTTCATTAAATCTGCCTGATTTAAAAACGGAGTAATATGAGCGCGAGCAGGAACCTTAAAACAAAAACGAGCACACGCATTCTGTACTCTCTGAATGAGCCGCTCGGTTCTTGATAGCAAACAAGGGCCATATACAATATCCGCATAAATAAGTTTGGAGAGAATAAGCGATTCACAGAGAGTCAGCCTGATGTCGACACTAAGAAAAGGCCTAACCCTGTAAAGAACCTTCAACCTATACAAGCAGTTGCGCACAGCCTCTTGCACATGACGCTCAAAGCGAAGTTGGCTGTCCATAATCACTCCCAGATTACGAGCCTCCGTAACACACTCTATTGGCTCACCGAGTATCTCAACCCGAGGGTTATGACACATAATGTCCGCTACCTGCTTCTTTGACCCCATAACCATGAACTTGGATTTAGTTGGATTTAATACCATACAATTAGTTTCAGACCACATTTCTAATCGATTCAAATCATCATTAATTCTATTAACTGCTATCGCTGTATCTCCTGGAAGGAAGTGTAAATAAACTTGCAGATCATCAGCATAGATGTGGTATTGACAATTTTTGATGCAGTTTATAATGTCTGCACTATATAAAATAAAGAGAACTGGTCCGAGAATTGAGCCCTGTGGAACACCTCTGAGATTATAGTTACAAGATGAGGACACTGTTTTCCCATCAGGACCAGCAACCTCGACAATTTGAGACCTTAAAAACAAATAGCTGTGAAACCACTTAACTGTACTTGGATCAAAGCCGTAATATGACATTTTTGCCAATAGTAAAGGAATATTAATTGCATCAAATGCACGCGAAAAATCAAGTAGCACAAGAATGGTACCCATACCCCGGTCTTGTGCAGCAAGAATATTGTCTACTACATCAATTAATGCAGTTGCAGTACTCCGCTTCTTGCGGAAACCCGACTGAGCCTGCGGCAAGATTTCTTTAACCTCAAGGTATTTAACCATTTGATAACAAACAATCTTTTCTAATACCTTCGATAAACATGGCAAGATACTAATAGGTCGAAGATCTTTAATTGAAGTTATATTTGCTTTTTTAGGTATAGGTCTTATAATGGAGACTTTCCACAGGTCCGGAAATGTGCTAGTAGTAATAGATAAATTAATAATTTTAGTAATGTAAGATAGGGTATCAGGTAAGGTAAGTATAATCATTTGCAGCGTTATGTGATCAAAGTCCTCAGCATTTGAAGACAACCCTTTTATCACATTTGCAACAATATTCTCACTAACTGGTTGTAAGCAAAATTGAGATTTATTGAACCTATGGTACTCAAAGTAAGTAAGAACTGATATAGGTGCACAGCAATTACCAGGAACATCAAGGAAATGCGAATTAATTAAATTTGGATCATTACAACAAGAAGGAATTTCAAAACTTTTTTTATTATTGGGTATGATTGATGACTTTAAATTTTTCCATAATTTCTTAGGATTTGTTAGGTTTTGGTTTATGTGCCTATCAAAATATACTTTCTTTTCCTGGTATATTGCATTTATAACTATGTGTTTCATATCCTTATATGTTTGTTTATGTGAGTCCAATTTAGAGACATTGTATTGTTTGTGATAACGATCACGAATATGCATCATATCTCTAACAGTGTCTGTGACCCAAGGATATGTGTTGTTTTTTATACACACTGTTTTTTTAGGGGAATGAAGGTCAAATAGAACTAAAATATATGCATTATAATAAGAGACCATATCATTCACATTATCACAGCATTCTAAAGTTTGCCAGTTTATCAAGTTTAAATCTTTATTGAAAAGTTCCAGCATTATGTCTGTAAGAGGCTTATAGGTAATAAAAAAGGGTTTAGGTTTTTCCACCTTAATAAAGAACTCAACAGTTATCATTGCGTGACTACCCAAGTCCGGGATATGGTTAACCGTAACCAAACGTGCTTTCATATCAGTACAGACTACATCTATGAGCGTTTGACTATGATCAGTAAAATGAGTGGGTTCCTGTACCAGCTGTGTAAGGTTTAAGCAGTCAAGAAAAATTTGTAAAAGTTTTGTTTTGTTGTCCAAAGAAGTCAACCAGTTGATATTAAAATCACCAAATAGTGCAATGTGGTCGTAATCAGAAAAACTGGCCACCGACTGCGTCTGTCCATCCAGAAAAACATGTACATCAAGCCAGGGAGGCCTATAGGCTGTACCTACTATAACTTTTTGAGACCTCACTTTCAAACTCAGCCACATTTGCTCTACAGACGCGGCGTGAGGATGTGGGCAAGCTCTCACGTTGATACCACGCTTGACGTAGAACCCTACCCCCCCACCCCTGCCACCCCGTACGGTGGCCGACCGTGGCGTATGCCTCAGTCGGTAGCCAGGCACGACAGGTGCGCGTGCGCATTCCCCGTCTCTCAACCAGGTCTCATTAATGGCCATTATGTCCACTGCTGAATTTACCAACGCCACAACAAACTCTTCATGTCGCGTTCCTAATGAGCCAGCATTAAAAAGTCCAATTTTGAGCAGTTTATCAAGCATTATAAAATATATATTTTTTTAACCAAAAGAATAAAAAATTCTGTCATCCACTCATCATCATCATCATCATCAACAGCCTGAAGACGTCCACTGCTGAACATAGGCCTCCCCCAGAGCACGCCACCTTGAGCGGCTGCTCGCCTCCTGCATCCATCGGCTCCCCGCGGCTTTCACCAGGTCGTCGGTCCACCGAGTGGGGGGCCGGCCTACGCTGCGTCTTCCGGTTCGTGGTCGCCACTCGAGAACCTTTCTTCCCCATCGGTTGTCAGTTCTACGAGCGATGTGGCCTGCCCATTGCCACTTCAACTTACTAACTCTAAGAGCTATATCGGTCACTTTAGTTCTCCTGCGGATCTCCTCGTTCCGGAGCTTATCTCGCAGGGAAACACCGAGCATAGCTCGCTCCATAGCTCGCTGCGCGACTTTGAGCTTACTAATGAGGCCAACAGTAAGAGACCATGTCTCAGTTCCATAAGTCATCACTGGCAACACACACTGATTGAAAACTTTCGTTTTCAGGCTCTGCGGTATTTTGGACGAAAAGATAGGACGAAGCTTCCCGAACGCTGCCCAGCCGAGTTGGATTCTTCGCGCCACCTCTTTGTCGAAGTTGGACCTACCTAATTGGACAATCTGTCCTAGGTAGACATACTTGTCGACAACTTCGAGAGTATCGTTCCCAACAATTACCGGTATAGGTGGAACATGAGCATTAGACATGATCTTTGTCTTGTCCATATTCATCTTAAGACCAACCTGCTGGGAGACTCTACTGAGGTCGTTGAGCATGGTGCTAAGGTCCTCGAGCGATTCCGCCATTATGACTATATCATCGGCAAAACGAAGGTTAGTGATGTACTCGCCATTTATGTTGATGCCAGATCTTTTCCACTCCAAGAGCTTGAAAACATCCTCCAATGCGTTTGTGAACAGTTTCGGAGAAATAACGTCTCCCTGTCTCACGCCTCTTTGCAATGGAATTTGTTCCGTACTCTGGTCCTGTAGTCGGACTGACATAGTGGCCTTACTGTACAAACACTTCAAAACTTCGATATACCTATAGTCAATTTGGCATCGCTGCAAGGACTGCAGCACCGCCCAAGTCTCGATTGAATCGAAGGCTTTCTCATAGTCCACAAACGCTAGGCATAACGGCCGATTATACTCTTCGGTCTTCTGTATAATCTGGCGCAGCGTATGGATGTGGTCTATGGTGCTAAAGCCTTTTCGGAAACCGGCTTGTTCGGGAGGCTGGAATTCATCAAACCTGCGTGCGAGACGATTCGTCATGACTCTCGAAAACAGCTTATACACATGACTCAAGAGCGAGATGGGCCTATAGTTCTTCAATAAGGTGTTATCGCCTTTTTTGAAGAAGAGCACCACCACGCTCTTGTGCCATGCCTCTGGCGTTATACCTTCAAGGATGACAGAATTAAATAACTTCTGGAGGACTAAAAGTACCGGTCTACCACCCGCTCTCAGAAGTTCGGTCGTAATTCCATCTTCACCTGGTGCCTTGTTGTTTTTAAGCTGTTTGAGGGCCATTCTAATCTCGTACAGGCTGACGTCCGGGATATCTTCGGTATAGTGTCGGACTAACTTGGCTCTGATGTCCTGAGCTGTGTTAGTAGCGGGCTTACGTGTCGAGGTGTATAACTGTCCATAGAAGTTCTCGATCTCTCTCAGAATCTCAGGCTTGGATGAAATGACGCTACCATTTTCGGTCTTCAGTTTTGTCATTTGGTGTTGCCCAATAGACGAATCCTTTGCGAACACTTTAGAGCCTTGGTTCCGCTCAATTGCGGCCTCAATACGTGAAGTACTAAGAGCACGCAAGTCGTGTCGCAAGGAACTCCAGATTCGTCTATTGAGTTCACCGTAGGCTGACATATCAACTGAAGACTCATCCACTTCAGTCATCCACAGAGTCATCCACTCAGTACAGGCAAACTCAAACAAAATTAATAAAGATAATGCTGGCATATTGACATAAATAACTCCTCCTCCATCAAACAAAATAGGATAACGCATAATACTAAGCAACTTGCACAATGGATTTCCATTCACAACAATAGAAATACTTAACAAACATAAAACTAACAAACATGAATTTATATCTATTTCAGAGAAACCGTTCAAGCCACACTCGGTTTCGGCCCAACTGCGTCGCCGCCAAAAATTCGCTGCATGTCTATGTCAGAGCGCACCCGGAACGATGCCGTACCCGACTCGCGACGTACGAAAATTCGGCCACCCCTAGTCCATGCAAACCGCCATCCTCGACGGCGGCTCTCCTCGCGCACCTTATAAAACAGCATTTTATTATGCTTGGTGAGCCGCTCGTTAACATAAAACCTGCAGGGCGGATCGCTTCCGGTGAGCCCCAAGCCCTCCTTGGTGACACGGCGGCGTACACGCGCGCACCGCAAAAAGTCCTCCTTTAGTGCACGACGCGCCAGGCGCACGACCACGGGACGCGGACGCGGCGGTGCCGGCAGCACGTCACCGCCCACCGGCGCACGGCGCAGGCCAACGCGCTCGACGGAGACAAAGTCGCGCTCGTCACACGTGACCGCCAACTTGCCTGCTATTAGGCTAATGATGTGACCCACGTTTTCTCCTGGCTCCTCCGGGATACCCGTTATCTCCACGTCACTTAGGAGCGAGTCGTTCATTACGAATCGTCTCGCACGCAGGTTTGATGAATTCCAGCCTCCCGAACAAGCCGGTTTCCGAAAAGGCTTTAGCACCATAGACCACATCCATACGCTGCGCCAGATTATACAGAAGACCGAAGAGTATAATCGGCCGTTATGCCTAGCGTTTGTGGACTATGAGAAAGCCTTCGATTCAATCGAGACATGGGCGGTGCTGCAGTCCTTGCAGCGATGCCAAATTGACTATAGGTATATCGAAGTTTTGAAGTGTTTGTACAGTAAGGCCACTATGTCAGTCCGACTACAGGACCAGAGTGCGGAACAAATTCCATTGCAAAGAGGCGTGAGACAGGGAGACGTTATTTCTCCGAAACTGTTCACAAACGCATTGGAGGATGTTTTCAAGCTCTTGGAGTGGAAAAGATCTGGCATCAACATAAATAGCGAGTACATCACTAACCTTCGTTTTGCCGATGATATAGTCATAATGGCGGAATCGCTCGAGGACCTTAGCACCATGCTCAACGACCTCAGTAGAGTCTCCCAGCAGGTTGGTCTTAAGATGAATATGGACAAGACAAAGATCATGTCTAATGCTCATGTTCCACCTATACCGGTAATTGTTGGGAACGATACTCTCGAAGTTGTAGACAAATATGTATGTCTACCTAGGGCAGATTATCCAGTTAGGTAAATACAACTTCGACAAAGAGGTCGCACGAAGAATCCAACTCGGGTGGGCAGCGTTCGGGAAGCTTCGTCCCATCTTTTCGTCTGAAATACCGCAAAGCCTGAAAACGAAAGTTTTCAACCAGTGTGTGTTGCCAGTGATGACTTATGGAACTGAGACGTGGTCTCTTACTGTTGGCCTCATTAGTAAGCTCAAAGTCGCGCAGCGAGCTATGGAGCGAGCTATGCTCGGTGTTTCCCTGCGAGATAAGCTCCGGAACGAGGAGATCCGCAGGAGAACTAAAGTGACCGATATAGCTCTTAGAGTTAGTAAGTTGAAGTGGCAATAGGCAGGCCACATCGCTCGTAGAACTGACAACCGATGGGGAAGAAAGGTTCTCGAGTGGCGACCACGAACCGGAAGACGCAGCGTAGGCCGGCCCCCCACTCGGTGGACCGACGACCTGGTGAAAACCGCGGGGAGCCGATCGATGCAGGAGGCGAGCAGCCGCTCAAGGTGGCGTGCTCTGGGGGAGGCCTATGTTCAGCAGTGGACGTCTTCAGGCTGTTAATGATGAATGATGAGGCGAATGTTATGGCTAGATATACAATACTGTAATAAGTTGCAAGCATATTTTGAAAATGTAATAAAATTCTTTAGGTTAACTTCCAACAATTTTTTAAAAGATTTTTCAGTTTTGTAAAAGCTTTGACTTTTCGAAGAAAAATATAATGTATCAGCCTCCTGACACCAGTTTCGATTAATATCAACATCTTTATCCTATTTCAAAACCAGTGACTAAGGTTAAGACAAGAAGAAACGTTCAGTAGACACATTCGCTTAGCCATGTTGAATGTGCACTTTTCTGCATATATAGACGTATATGCAGAAAAGTGCTGTACATATATAGACATATACAGTTATATTGTGTTGATACTGCCTATTCCACCGATTCCTTATTTACCAAGGCATATAAGTATATTTAGTTTTTTTTTATAACTGTTACTAACTATTGCTGGTTACCGTGTCACCAAAGATGGGCGTGTATTGTTTCCAGCTGTTTAAAGTCTGTGAGGCATTCTATTACGTTTTAGGTGGCTCAACTCTAACTTTAATTTCACGCAACCTTAGTAACTCAAAGCTTATTCTATTAGGACAATCTGTGAGTTTACTCAGCGAGTTGTCTCCACGATCGCATTTTAGATAATGGCTTCGTAATCACGGCGGTGATTTATCACGCCGTATCTCAGCCTTCACTGTCCATTAGGCAATCACGAGTGCAGCCAAAGGGTTGCTCTGCCGACGGCTGTCACCCTATGTGAAACGTCATATAGTTGGAAGCTAGTGATGTGTTGTAAAGGATATATGTAGTTTTGGATTAGCACCGGAGAAAAGAGAAAAAACACGTCAACAGTGTCTGCATTTTGTTGAAGTTACTATGCGATGCAAACCTTGACTGCATGTGGTGTTTAATTTATTTAGAGTTTCTTTATGTTTTTGTTTTTCTTCAGTATGGAAGCTTGGCGTAGTGCTTAGAGAGGTTGTGAAAGTGATTGGAGAGCTTTAGTTTTTCTGTCTGATTATTTTGGTTTTATACATGTAAATTAGGGATATCTATGAGGGTATGTAATTACTGATGTATTTTGCGTTATTTTAATCTAGGTCCAACTTTTTTTAACAAACAATGCTCATTTAATCAACTTCTGAACATTAGGTGCATAAAGCAGCCCGGGAGGCGGCTGCAAGAACGTACCCTATCAAGTAGCGAAGCGAATAGCGATAGAGCATGTTAGAAGCGCTTAAAAAGTTGGTCATCCTAATCCTATCTTGGCTACGGTTTTGTGTAAAACTCATCGGACACGGTACCAAGATAGGATTCGACTGAATTTTCCTACTTAATATGTCGCTACAGGTTGGTTTAGTTCTCTCAGTCGTTGAGGCTTGCATTAGTTTCTCGGTCTAAAATACCATTTGAAGTAAATACTGTTGCTGTGACATCGTCCGCTAGGGCTGCCCGTAACTAAGTTAGGGGCACAACAATTGACAATCTAGTTACGGCCCGGAAATTCAATCGAGTTTCCCAACAACGTCGCTTGTATTATGGGACACTTGCGATAAATTGCTAATAGAGTCAGGGTAAAGGCATACCTATCGTCATATTTGCATAGAATTGTAAATGCTGTTTATTTTAATTGTATCTAAAATAGATGTAGGTACCTGGATCCTGGGTATTAGAGTAGACCTTGAAATTCAAACTCATAAGCTCTAGAAGAAACAGTTGAAGTAATTAGGAAGGTACATTTATCAAACAAAAACTAGCCATAGCAAAACTAATGCAAAGTACTTAAATAAAAATCAAAATACAAGCTGTCACTTATCTATAACCAACGATTTCCGCTTTACTATAGCCACATAATGTATAGTGAAAACTGATAGAAAAGTTTTGGCATCCCTTACACGTTTTGTATAGATAGGAAAATCTATACAAACCCCTTGTTGTTTGGCAAGCCGAGCTGAAAGCACTAAACATCGAAGAAAGAGCGCAAAATTGCACGCGAGCGAAGCTTACAAGCACTCGAGACGTGACGGAAGCCCCGCCATGATCGCCCTGATCAATAAGTCTTTGGAACTCAAATATTTGCACACGGCGAACATTAGTGAAGCTGAGCGCGCACAAAATGGCGAATGTGTCTATCCGGATTGAAGGACAGAGTAATGAAGAAACCCAGAGATTTAGATGATATTTAAATAAATGATTACCTTTTTTAAGTTATTTTATGTGTGTACGTTTGTGATAAGTATAACAACGTTTGGTATCATTTTAGTATATATTTCAGATTCATTTAATTTTTTTTAATGGGCTATGTGCCTTTATTCTTTAAACTAACTACTACACTACTAAAACTAGTAAATACTATTATAATTATAATTCATTGAAATAAACATGTTATTAATTGTTTTTCTCAAAAACTACTTCACCAATTATATATTTTACCCATGCTCGACAAAAATCCACGAAGATTGGTCCAGACTTCTTGAAGTGATCGATGTACACACATTAACAAAACAAGCTCTATGTTTTGTCTCACGTAGTCATAACGGAGTAGTCCCATCTGATCACCGCTCAGGAGCAACTCTGCTCGCCGCACACTGTATTAGGGAACAGGAATAACTCATACCCATGCAAAGAGTTCTATGTACTACGTACTAGAGCGGCCATCTGGAGCAGAAAATGTTTGCATTTTAGCTATGGTTATGCCTATAGACAAAGACAAAGAGTATCAACATACAGAATGGACATAGATTTTATACCTACCAAACTTTATGATAATATGATTAATAGGTAACTTCATAAAGTTTTGTAGATCTTTGTTAGAAAAGCTGTTTGTATTGTATTAGTTAAAAAAATAGTACGTTTACAATAGGTTAAGGTTACAACTTCTTAAGCTAGAAACAAAATAGGTACATATTCTTATGATTTTGTTTCAAACTAAGAGGTATATGTACTACGTACGTTTTTTATTCTTTTTTTAGTATTTCTTGTCATACCGGGAACAGAAATACATCATCTGTGAAAATTTCAACTGTCTATCATGGTTCATGAGATAGGTACAGCCTGGTCACAGACGGACAGTGGAGCCTTAGTACCTTTGGGTACGGAACCCAAAAAAAAGATTATTTGTATTATTTGAACTTTTGAACAGATATGATTTAATACATGTAAGTTTCCTTGTAGTACTACGGAATCCTAAAAGCTGTTAAATGAATTTTAATGAAGCATAGAACATGGTCATCATAGCTAACGCATTTCAACTAGTTACTTTTCAAACAGTTAAAAACTAAATCAAAACTGGTTCTGTTATTTGAGTGGTTATATTAAACAGACCCGTCAAACTTTTTTCGGGGAAAAAATAGGCGATGTTGCTATTTGTTATATGACATATCTGTTCGCCTATTATTCTATGCTATGACGCGTCTAGGGATTGCTATCCGGCCAAATTTCTAACCCGGCCGGATCCGGCTATATTGACCAAGTTAGGGTACGCTACCTACCGGTAGTGGGCTGGAGCACTTGGACTGTCTATAGGCCATCGCGGCTATTATACAGTCCATAAGTGTTCTTTGTAGTAGGTAGTGTAGCTAGTTTAGTTTCGTTTTTATTATTGTAGTAGTTAGCTTGAGTAATATAGGCACATTGCCCGTTAAAAAAAAAGTTAGGGTAATTTTACTTTTTCGTTCCAGAATGGATTGCTTATGACATAATCGAGTGGGTATAGGCGAGATATTCCTAGGTAAAAAAAAATTAATGTGTGAAATCAAGTATTTTTCCGATATTTTAAACTTCCATGGTCACTAACATCACTAAAATATTGTATACTAGCTGACTCGCCCCGGCTTCGCACGGGTTAATTAGTTTTAAGCCTTATCTCAGTCTAAAGGAAGAGAGAAGGAAGAGGTAAAAAGGTAAGGTGTCATTAATGTACAGAATTGACCCAGTTACAGTTTTATTATAAGTAGAGATTAACAAAGAGGAGTCGGATTGTAAATTTCACCGTTCAGGTAGTTTCTGGGGTGGGGGTAGGGGTGGGGGGCTGGGGTGGTCTAAAGGGAAAACCACACAACCACCACACTATACCACATAGAAAAATTCGAACTGTAGCCCAAGAATATTACTACACTTTGACTGAATATGTCCTTTGGATAGACAGAAAACAGAAAACTTTTTTGACCAGTTTGACAGAAAACTAATTAATCCGTGTAATTATCTATACATATAATAAAACTGCAGAGGTTAAAGAAGTCTGTAATTGCAAGATATCAAAAAAATAATCACATAGGTTGGCTTAAAATTAGTCGCTGATCACGTTAAGGCACTTTTTAAACACTTTGTCTGTTTGTTATAATAGCATACCTACTTCATAATTTTTTGAACAAAATATATTTCTTAACTTAAAAAACATCCTTTTTTAACAAGATGTGCCATAATCAATTAATAGAGACGTCCCTTAATATTTTCATCATATTTTTCTTTGAACAATTTCTAAATGAAGATGCTTTGATGAATTATAAGTTTATTTATTAAGAGCGCTCTTACATTTTGGCGAGCGCGGAACTGAACTCGCAGCTCTACTTAGAGGTTTCAAGTCAGGTTTCTGTGTGTTTTGGACAAAATGAATACCAGAAAAATGATGAGTACTAAATAGATGAAGTATATTACCTAAAATTTGCTGTGTCATTCTTAAAAAAAGTAAATGATGGGTGTTTTTCATGTAATGGCTAGTATTAACGAACTTAAACTTTACTCAGTCCTAATCTTAAATATCCAAAGATAGGTAGTATGGTTGGGATAGCGGAACAAAAAAAACAAGGAGTTACATTATAATTATGTATTGGTTATAGTTTTTACTTCAAACTCACAACACTGGTAGGTACTTATTCACTAGTCACACTTCTTGCTTGAATTATTGAAAAATACACCTCGGCCACCTAGACACAAAAGTCAACAAAGACATTCAAAATTTTCCATAGGTATCGAGAAACAATGCGTCAAAAATGGAAAAAAAAATTGTATGACAGCCATCTTTGAAAATGGCGGAATCCAATTTTTTTTTCAAATTTCGAATCTGCGGCCCCGAAAACCCCCCCATGCGAAAAATCACCCCGATCGGACCAACTTTCAAAATGGCCGCCATTTTGAATCCGCCATCTTGGATTTTCATGACAACCATCTGACAGCCCCTGTCATCCTCTATGACATTTGGTCGAGCACCACCCACATACCTCTTACCGTTTCTGATTTATGAGCGTTTCAATTTTGTATGGAATTTTTATTTTTTGTATGGCAACACTTTTTTTTTAAATTTCTCTGGAAACATCCCAGGGTTTACTCCAACTTTAGTTAAAACAGGACACCCACCCGAGTTAAACATTTCGAGATCCGTTGACCTGTTCCATCTCAGAGACGACTTTCTGGTAATGTCAGATTTTTCCCGGGGTGAAATGACCCATCACTACACAGCCTCATACTCAGTTTTGACCGACCACTTCTGAGAGCTGAGATCAATTATGTCAATCATCAATCAGTCAGTCAGTCAGTCACTCATGGGTATCCAATTTTTAATAGTAGTAGTAGTAAAGTAACGTAATAATCTAACTAAGGCTTAAAATGTTTACAACTTTGAATGTTTGAATCATGAATTAATTCCCTTTGAATAAAATTAGTTTTGTTAGCTTTTGTCGATTGGTGAAGTTAGCTTTTTAGCTAGCATTAGATAGCCATGTTTCTTCACTCCGGTTTATTTGGACAAACTTGATCCACTTTTCTCTTATTTTGCCCGGTTGTGGAATCCTATAAATTCAAAATTATACAAATAAGAATAAAAATGAAAGAAAGAAAGAAAAGACATTTATTCTTAGTTATTCTAGATTATAGAGTAGCCTTAGTTATTCCGATAGATCGTAGAGATCAAATGTTTGGCTGCTGAATTGGTGTCTAATTATTATTACGGATGTATAATTATAAAATTGATGTAATACATCGAACCTATATCAGAAAAAAAACTATTAAAAAAATTAGAAACTACCTATAATATCTTTATGGAAACCTTACTTTCATTTTAAAATACCTATTTTTTCCCACACGCGGAGGATAAGTGAAATTGTTTTTTAACCTTAATTACAGCCAATATTAAAATATAAGATTATACTGTTTTTATACTTTTATAATTGTCAACTTTAAGTTACCTATTCAACGACACTTCTCTTCATCTCACCTATATTGTATATAGGTATCAATTACCTCATAAACAGTCTCTTTTCCAACGAAAAAAGGAAATTATCCTAATTTGAACAATATGGCCGGATTCGGCCAAATCGATAGAAATTCGGCCGGATCTATCCGATTGAAAAAAAAAAGCCGGATCGCAATCCCTAGTCGTGAAGCATGACCTGGCGCCATTACAAATTGACGAAATAATTATTACTCGTGTGTATTTAATCCAAAATCAGAACTTACTTGTGAAAAGTGATTCCATCGACTTTATTTGTTTTCCCCGACCGGTTTTTACAATACCTAAGTATGCACGATGGCATTTTTAGGATAAATTTTCGAAATTTTGAAGCACGTGCGGTCAGTTTGAGTGCCAAGCTTGGTATGAGCGCGAAGATGCCCATTGGCATATTTGCAGTGATTGACAGTGCAAGTTAGAGATGTCCTGTCCAGTGTAACATAGAAGTCTTTGTACCCATGTCATGTTTTGGTAAAGTAGCTATACAAAAC
This sequence comes from Ennomos quercinarius, assembly GCA_910589525.2. NCBI lineage: Eukaryota > Metazoa > Arthropoda > Insecta > Lepidoptera > Geometridae > Ennomos > Ennomos quercinarius. Next base: position 10,625,632 of record OU342493.1, read on the forward strand.
AAATTATAAAAAAACCAAATAAAGCCAACTAAAAACAAATAGGATATCCTAATACTTGATTTTAAAGCACTAATGTGTGTTATACCTACATAACTTTTGCAATGACCTAATGAACAAACAGCCCGATGTGAAATAAAAAAGTCTGTGTCGAGAGCCTACTCTACGCAGTGCTGTCACATAGTGTATTATGAAATCGCAAACGGAATGAGTGGCGCCACAAAGTCTGCTCATCGCCACGACTCTCGAGTGCCGGGCGTTCATCTCTTACGTAATGGCCACACACAGGACTTTATTTTTGATTTTGGTTGGTCAAAATTTTAGTGCGGTTTAGACGATAAGTATGAATAGTATATGTATGGAATTTGGAGGGTACTGACGGCGGTCGCTGGTTTTCCTTAGGTGAAAATTCCGCATACATTCACTTTCTTCTTGCGTTCCTCGCGAGGATTTTGGGAAAATACAATCAGCTGATCGACCCTAACGCGTCCGGTGTGTTCACAGATTAGAGAAAAAAGCAATGGTGTGTCGTACAGAGGTGTTGCGCGCGCGGTGACTGTCGAGCGATTCTCTTCGCGTAATTTTGATAGTTGGTTGTAGGAGCAAGTGCGGGTTTGGATTTCGAATGAGTATAATTATTATGTGTAAGAAAAGTGTATGAGCATGTACGTGCGTGTTGCGGTTGTATGTATTTGTTTTTTCTCTAATCTGTGTATGTAATAAATAACAACCAAATTTTTGGCGTAGATATAAAATAAAAATATAATAATATTAACCTGCATATAAAAATAGTTTAAAATATGTCATACGATGCGTTATCATATTTATTTATTTTTATATTCAACAGGGCCTCTTGGCGTTAGCTTCGGCCCCACCAATGCCTCCCAAATGTCCGGGATACACCCGAGCCTTAAAAAAAACTCTCTAATGTAGGTAAGGTACATTAGTTACATAGTTTTAATGTAGTAAGTATTCAATGGATGAGATTTTAATAAAATATTACTACCACCAAAATGTTAAATCCATAAGTTTAAATTAGGTATTTGTCATTCCACCTTACAATATATTTGCAATCAATCTCAGCAAACAATCGGCGGTACTGATAAAATCTATTTTTTCTCCCTAGCACTCAAACGCTGCCACATTCCATTCAAATCACCCCACTAATTAAAACCCTGATTAGTTTCGTCAGAATGCCACGTCACAAATAATTAATCCGGCCAAAGTCAGCCTGTTAATTTGAATATAATACTGTACCGATGCAGTATGTACCGGTATATATATTGTACGGTACCGGTTGTAATTTCAGAGTGTCCTTTGAAGTAGGATTAAAACCGGGTGGGCAGTGGCGCCCTCTACAACTCCGCAACAAAGTGCGGGTAAAATTAAATCCCTGTCCTTTCATAGAGTACTTAATATGACAATTTAGTATCCTTAATAAAGATGTGACGCCGACCGACGGATAGAGGCCTTAATTAATTATCTTTACCAAAAACCTTAATAAAATATTGATTTAGGACTGAAAAAACTAAGCATCAAATTATGCAATTGAAAATTATATTGCGAGACCTTTCCCTTCGTTGAAGTAGGTAGTTGTAGCTTTTATCGCAGACTGTAGTGTCACCAACTGCGTGTTTGATCTTTTCTTTCAATTAAGTAGGAATTAAGTAGGTAGTTGTAGCTTTTGACGTAGACTGTGGCGTAACCAATTGCGTATTTGATCTTTTCCTGTAGGTGCCGTATCTCGCTCACGCATTGCGATATTTTTGAAGATATTAAATAACTGAATTTAATTACGAAAAATCTGAATAAACTATATTCTTATGAATGACATTACAAATATTCAACCAAAATATCATATTAATCCAAACAAGTTTTCATACATAATAACAATATAGAAAGAAAAAGAAACTTTGATACCATTGTATTTATGAAATCTTGTTCAGATTATGGTGGAACGTTTTATTCAGCGCGGCAAATTCAATATTTTTTGCGTTTTTTGCCAATCGTAGCTTAATTACTGAATGAAAAGAGTTTGCCGCGCTTAGTAAAACGTTCCACCTTAATATGATATTTTTGTTGAATATTTGTAATATTATTCATGAGAACATAGTTTGGCCAGATTTTTAGTGAGTAAATTCAATTATTTAATAACTTCAAAAATGTAGCAATGCGCGACCAAGATAGTGGATCCGCGATAGTAGCAGCATTCTCCTCGGTAGGCACATCTGCTGCGATCACCAAGCTGTCTGCCAAGCGTGGTGATTACGGCAAAGTATGATAAGATCCAAACTGGCGTTTTATGGGAGAAGCCTGTATTCATCTGTGGTCGCCTTCCAGCTGTTGATGTGATAACATATTTAGTTCCATAAAATAATATTTTACACTTAAAGCCATTGAGTCATTGTGTCTTATTAATAAGACACTAATAAGACTAGTGAGTACTAACAAAAGTAATTGTTGTTAATACGGAATTATTTTGGTTAATGTAGTTTATCCTCTTTCATCCTTATATAGCCTCGAGAGGTGACCTAGTTTTGCTCTAGGTACATTAAGATGCTTTGTTTGGCGACTGTGCCCTAGATACGGATGATAAAAGTTTTCTATTAGAGAGCTGTATCTTGCAGTAATATAGGTACCTATATTATAGGAGTTGTTAGGTTAGCACAAGGTCTAAGTGAGCGATCACGTGTGAGTGGGCATCTCATGGGCAAACGTGCTTCACCTTAGACAGCTTCGTTGTTGTTACCATCAGGTGCATACTATATGCATTTTCAGCAGAAAGAAACCGCGTAGCTTTATGAAACGTGTACGTATCAAAAGTATAGATTAAATATATTTAAATAGTAAATCGAATCATTTTTGTAGAAGATGTATTTAGATGTAAAAAAATGGGATAAAAAAAAATTTAAAACCTTTCGTCAACTCACACACAAATTAGTTAGGAATCACTGATAAAATAGGAATCAAAGATTAAATTACATTACCTAATAGCAATATGTTGAAATACTCACAGATTTAATTGAACCATACTGTTTAAATGAATAATTAATGATATTTAATGTATGACATTGACAGACAGAATAGAAGACTAGAGAAGAACGATACATCAGAGTTTTGGCGGGAACGTGAAAAAGTTCACGTCGTTGCATTGTATTATTTCACAAAACTTATGCTTTTTCTAGTGTTAATGTTTAAAATTAGTGGCATTTTACGCATTGAGTGCTGAACTACTAGGTGGTAGGACTTTTCTGCAAAGTTCGTCTAGGTAGGTACCACCGCTTTGCCAGTTATTCTGCCGCCAAGCAGTAGTGTGCAAGCACTACTGTGTTCCGGTTTGAAGGGCATTGTAGCTAGTGAAATTACTGGGCAAATGAGACTTTATGATCTGATCACTCAGTCTAGTAATCTGATTACTAAACTGGGTGATGTCTCAGGATGACGTGCGCAGTGCAGTGTCACGCGAAACTTTATTGTTGTAAAGTTGGCGGGTGACACTGCAACTGTTATGGGCGGCCGTGTCACTTAACATCAGGTGAACGACTAGCTCGTCACGTCATTCAATCACATAAAAAATTAAAAAAAATAAAAAAAAAAAGAATTACGAGTATAAGTGTGGGCAAGTGATATAATGTAGTGAAACGTGGTTTTTCGTGTTGCTTCCAAAATTCCATAGAAGCCTCTAGTAAAGTTGCCACTACTTTACTAGGGCATGACATAGACTGGATTATGACTACCCGACTTAGACTGGACTATGACTACCCTGACTGACTGTGACTAAGACTTGACTTTATATGAAATATTTCATAATACGATGAAAAACTACAATACTTGACACTGGCTAAATACACTATGTGTGGAGCCAAACTATAAGAAAAAGAAAAAAAACGATACATCAATAAATAATAAGTATAGTATGAAATCCGAACGCACGGATTTCACACTATACTATAACTAAAAGCTATGTAGAAAATGAACGAAACAAATTTTTAATTCCCAGCTTTTTTAATTATCCTTAATATTAAACAAAAAACACAATAATATTAGATGAATATACTCATTTATATGAAACCGGCATAGCGCCTGATTTCTTTTTTAGAGGGGGTAGGCCTTAGTAAAGTCTCCCAACAGGTTGGTCTTAAGATGAATATGGATAAGACGAAAATCATGTCTAATGCCCATGTTCCACCTATACCGGTAATTATTGGGAACGATACTCTCGAAGTTGTAGACAAATATGTATGTCTACCTAGGGCAGATTATCCAGTTAGGTAAATACAACTTCGACAAAGAGGTCGCACGAAGAATCCAACTCGGGTGGGCAGCATTCGGGAAGCTTCGTCCCATCTTTTCGTCTGAAATACCGCAAAGCCTGAAAACGAAAGTTTTCAACCAGTGTGTGTTGCTAGTGATGACTTATGGAACTGAGACGTGGTGTCTTACTGTTGGCCTCATTAGTAAGCTCAAAGTCGCGCAGCGAGCTATGGAGCGAGCTATGCTCGGTGTTTCCCTGCGAAATAAGCTCCGGAACGAGGAGATCCGCAGGAGAACTAAAGTGACCGATATAGCTCTTAGAGTTAGTAAGTTGAAGTGGCAATGGGCGGGCCACATCGCTCGTAGAACTGACAACCGATGGGGAAGAAAGGTTCTCGAGTGGCGACCACGAACCGGAAGACGCAGCGTAGACCGGCCCCCCACTAGGTGGACCGACTACCTGGTCAGAACCGCGGGGACCCGATGGATGCAGGAGGTAAGCAGCCGCTCAAGGTAGCGCTCTTTGGGGGAGGCCTATGTTCAGCAGTGGACGTCTTCAGGCTGATGATGATGATGAGGCCAGTTTTGCCAACATTCTTTAAAAATCTCCTGATAGTTAAAAGCACTCTCGACCAAGAAATATTTCAAAGAAAAAATTGCAATCAGTTCGTCCGTTTGGGGGGCTAAGATGCCACAAACAGACACACGTTAAACTTACAACATCACTTTGTTTGTTCAAACGTTAAAAATAGAGATAAATTATATTTCATGAAACCATATTTGTTTCCTCGTGGTCATACTATTTTGTCATACCAGTAGGACCACGCGATATACTTCGGTATAATGGTTTTCTAAAATGACAAAGTATAAAAAAACTATCGCAACAAAATTCTAAAGCAGAACCTATTATTAGTCAATGGTTTTCATTAAGTTACATTAGTCGTAATAAACATTTTTCCTGTATTTTCAGTCCGATGCCCTACACGCACCTATCACAGAAAAAATTGTTGTGGTAATACCCAAAAACGCAGTAAGTAAATCATAGACAGGTGACAAAAATATAAAAATATCCAAGGTGAAAATCAACCATCCTGAACAGGTAGCGGTTCCACTCCATATATAATGTTCAATATTTTTCTTCAAAGAAATTTAAGCCAATACTTTCATCGTTCTCCTGCAAAAGATAGCTAATTAAATAACATTCCGAGACAAAATAAACATAAATATGATTTGTAAAAGTGGCTGTTTGTTGGATTTATTCGCGGCGACCCCCTGGCGCCTGGTGGCGGCGCCGAGCCGTCCCGACGGGCAGACTTGCCGGCGACAGCCGATCTATCGATCTCCAGAGATGACGACAGCAACATTCTTATGGGATAAACCAGGAGTGTTTGTTGTGTCAAAGTTCTCCTTAGTTCCAAACGATAGATTCACCACAAGCTGGTATATATAGGAATAATATAAATATTACACGGCACATTTATATTGATCCTTAAGACAACCTAAGATATATTATAAAGCATCTTTTATGTAATAATCATGTCACCTTATAAATAATTGAGTATGAATATAATATAACTACTTGTCTATACTCGCATAGAGAGAGGACCCCTCTTGGACGTTATTACTAAATAACAAAAATTGCGTGTAAAAAAATTTGACGTATAAAGTGAAAGATGCTTAGAGAGAAAAGTATTGAGGATTATATCTCTTAATTATTGTCTTTGCTAAGTATGTAGCCTTCAAACTAACTCTTCGTAGTTGCTCCCATTTACCGATCTATCGATCGCAAGAGGTGCCGCAAAACAATGCTTTTTAGGTCAAGAATCTTGGCATGGCTTAGAATTTAGGTTAACTACCTACTTATGCTTTATAATGTGGTTTACATTGCTAGAACTGCTAGCAGCAGCTTATATGATAAATTGTCAATGAAGCTTGTGTCGCAAGTACTCTAGAGATACCATATCCACTAATAAAGCATTAGCCACCCTAAAACCTCTCTGTCCCATCTAATTGGGCATCTCGATCCACAACGGGCCACCAAAACGTTCTCCTCATTAAAATTTCAGCCACACCCGTAGGCAAATATTTTAACAAGCTGTAATGCAACACCCGACGTCAAACACCATAGAAAGTTTGATAGACAATACTAAACAAAACTTAACAATACTTGTCAACATACTGAACAAATGCATTGTAAGAGGTTAAGAGGTATACATTGCATGTTACATATTGTGGTTATTGTATGAATGGATTCAGCGAGCTGGAAACTAACTGATCTGATGAGTAGCTTGTGCTGTCATTTTCAGTGATGAAAGATGAACGAATGTTTTAGTCACATTGGTTGCTCTACCTACTCTATAATAAAAGTACTCTGTAATAAAAATCTAGCTTTAAACCTTCCCGACGACGTAACAAGGTACGTACATTCATTACCATTCCAAAAATAAAATAAATCCAATATTTTGTAATTCATAGGAATTGTCCCACCTTTTCTATATTGAGCACTCATGTTACAAAAATGATTTCCTAAGCAAAATGTATACAATGTAGCTATTTACAATCAATGCGTAAGCAATCATAACTAATAACGATCTGCTTCTGAATCTCAATAGAGCTTGATAGATGCCGAAAGGGAGCAGCAATGTCGTCAATAAAATATGAATTGAAGAAAATGTTATCCCATTCTTCATAGAATTGATCTTGGATAACATGAATGATGACGACTGCAGTGAAATCTTAGATAAAATATAAAATACTATTATTAGGTAATATTTAAAATGCTATGCTATCATTGAATTAATTTGTTAACATCATTCCAATCTAATATAAGTATATAACAAAAAATCCTTTGTATCGATAGATGCCTTTAAAATCTCGTCGTTTCAATTATTCTGAAAATCCTATAGAAATAATAGCCAACAATAGCCTTTGAAAACAATATGATAACCTGTTATATTTTAAACATCATTAAGTCAAGTGCTATATATAAAACAAAGCGTTGGAGCGCAATTAATTTGGGGTCCGGTGTGCTCTCAGCGATGGTCCAATCGCGTAATTGTCGCAGACAATATTCAAATGGCGGAAACAATTAGCTTGAGTGCTGTATACGCACTTATTCTGGCAGACTGGTGGGACTTAGTGCGAAAATGTGACGTGCTAAATTGGGAATACCCACTCGTGATTGAAATTAATCTGTTGGTAGAGCCACCTTTTGTTTCTAAGGGCAAATCATTTAAAACTAGCGGCTCGTCCCGGCTTTGCACGTGTAGTGGTGTAGCCTATGTTACTCAGGGTTAATGTAGCTTTCCAACGGTGAAAGAATTTTTGAAATCGGCACAGTAGTTTTTGAGTTTATTCATCACAAACATACAAAAATACAAATCTTTCCTCTTTATAATAGTGGTGTAGATTTAACAGTTATTTTAGCAAACAAAACATTTAGAGAACCCCACAGGAGATCTTTGCAGTACATAAAACCGGAATAGTCCAATATGCACGTACGCAATCCATTCGTTTGTTTTTAATTGAAGTTAAAATTTTGTTAACTTTCAAAGGCAAGATAAAATTCGTTTTAAATATAGTTTCGTTTTCGTCTGGTAAATCAATATTATACAGACAGATACTTTATACGTGTTAAAATTTGTATTAAATAGCAGAATTTGGCAAAAAAATATTGTGAATAAGGTAGCCAAATTAATGTAAAACTATCTAACTGTAAACCAGTGCATTATGTGAGTCAATAAAGATTGAAAAAAACTATCATGGAGATGATTTTTATATCTACCTATTAGCAGACATTATAAACACATTCATAAACGTTATGGATAATAATTGAGCCCCATCGCATCCCTTTCTAAATCTCTTTTGTGTACTGCGATAACGGTACAAAGCTTGCTAATGTCTTTTAAGGACTTAGCGATTTAAACGGACTAAATAATGAACCGGCTACCCTTCCTCTCGTCGCGTCGCTGTGCAATCTATCAGCTTAGCGCATGGGGTAACTTACGTACGTACGATAATGAAATATTTTGAGTTTCTATTTTATTTTATTGAATTTTGATATAACTATTTTTTCATGATGGTGAATGAATGATAAAAGCAATAGTAACTCCATAATATACGAAGGTGCTTGATTGTCCTATCATTTTTCAGGAGGTCATTAGTTATTTCATACTTCCCTTATTATTGTATCAAATCAGCCACGTTTTTCTTCATACGATCTTTTGAAATCTGGCTCTAGATAGAAATACGTGGAAGGAAATGGGAGATCACTTTGCCCAGCAGTGGGATGCAAATGGTAAAAAAATCATTAACACCCAATTTGATCTATTCATGGCATGAATTTACACATATCCTTTTTTGTGGTTTGTTTGTAGGTACCAAACAAGCATACGGCCCCTGATGAGAAGAGGTTACCTATTGACCAGTATATTATGAATCATCTGTAATACGACGCGCCACACTTACCCTGTGAAATGTATCGAGCTCTAAACCACAAAATAGAAAAGTACAGAAGTCAATCACATGTATGTACTTCACTTTTTATACCTACGCTCGGCGCTCGCGCTAGGGTTATCAGCTTTGGCTTATGCACAAAAAGCTATCGTGGTAGTGGCACTCGTATCTAGTTGTTTGATTTATCGTTGAGAATGAAACCGGAAGAACGGAAATATAACAACTAAAGAAATAACTAAAATATTTCAATTTCATTCAAGATTTCTGTACTATTTTGTGTCTAAACTCTACGCAATATAAGGAACTGACACTCCTAAATTTTAAATTTTCATACTAAGGATATACGAAAATTTTAACAAGAACAACTTATTCCATCACCTAATTTATTTCAAACCACGAGCTCGTACAAATCAGTGACCGAGTTACGGGTGATTTCGAAAATCGATACCGTCTCGGTAAATTCGTTTCCAAATCGAGTGGATCCGCAAATAATGCGATTATTTCAGCGGGTGGGACGCAGTCGACTGCTCAGCGCTGATAACAAACTGACATCATCCGGATTTGTGGCGCCATGCGAACTGACTGTACTGTTTCGGAGATTAGATGATATATGATTTATTTGTAACGTATATCTAAGAAAAATGTTATCCAGATTAAATATCCTACTTTTTCTTAGAAAACCCATCAATTTAAAAAAATGGATGGATATTATTATGTATTTTAGCAATATTTTATTGACTAGTGACTACATTAATAAAGTAGGGTTTAAGAAGTTCGATTGAATCAGTAAGACGTGGTCTCTCAGAAGTTAATTTTAAATATAAAATGATACGATATAGTTATGACACGAGTTCTTGTATAACTGTAGAACTGTAGAACTGCGATGGTGGCCGAGCGGTAACATGTGCGCTTCGCAATCTTACGGCACCGGGTTCGATCCTCGGCCCTGCACCAATGACTTAATTATATAGTAAGTTACGTGCAGTTTGTGATGCCATCGCTCCGTGCCTCGGAGAGCACGTTAAGCCGTCGGTCCCGGTGGTCATAAGAACATCTATGGCAATCGTTACGAGTAGTCAGATGCCTGATAGAATCTGACGCCTGATCTAACCATCCCTGTTACTGGTCCCTTATAAGTTGCGAGGTCAGATAGCAGTAGCTCGTGTAATTCTGGTAGCTCGCCGCTACAGGTTAGATTGGGAGCCGACCCCAATAACAAATGGGAAAAAGGCAAAGAGGATGATGATGACGAGTTCTTGTATAATTTTGAAGAGTAGGTATATTTTATAGTGTGTGCTTTTATATTTTTAAATGTATATAAATAAATACGTGTGGACATTTCACACAGCGCCATCTAGCCCCAAAATAAGCATAGCTTGTACTTCACGCTCGCAAAAATAACCTACTTACAGTACTTACGTAAACGGCTACAAACTTCGCTATAGATGAGAAAATGAATATAAAATGTGAATCTCGTATAATGGCCTGTTAGAAATCTGCGTATAATACTTGTTGACGACATTAATGTATTAAATTTCACAAGAACATTTCGATCCCTGTTGCCAGTGCCAGCACGGAACCACAGGAATAAATCCTCATGTTTCTTTGTTATAGTTTACGATTGGTTACGCTCCGGCGAATCTTTTATCCGGATGTACGCGCTGACGCAAACAAATCCGCTTGTCGTATCTACTACCGAATATAACATGAATCGTTGTCGATACAAACAAATCTATATGAGGTATTATAACGAAAAAATATAAATAGGGTATATACCGATTTGTAAGCCCGGTAATGTTCTAAATAAATAGTGATATTATAAGCAATTATCTTCGATCTATCTAAGTATACATAAACGAAAGAGACTTTGTCCTGAGTGACTGACTAGCAGTTTTTTTTATGTGAATGAATGACGTGACGAGCTAGTCGTTCACCTGATGTTAAGTATCCCGGCTGTATGGACAGCCGTGACGCTTAACGCGGCTAAAGTCTGCACTCCAAATTAATGTAGTTTTGCGCGACACTGCACTGCGCACGTCATCCTGAGACTATAATAATATTAGATAAATAAACATGAAGATAAGCTTTCACTCTAACTCTTTTCTATGGTATTTCATAATTCCCCGACGGCTTCCGTCGGCAATCATCAATAACAACTTTCCAATCCCTAGATTCATCTAAAAGTGCACACGCTCTATGCAAATAATTCTTAAAAATGAAGTAACGATTAGCAAAAATAAGTTTTAAGTTAAATAAAATTACCTAACGTGTTCAATTATATAAACTAATTTATTTCACGTCCACTCGTGGCAATAAGTATCTCTTTTACTACAATTTAGATTATTACTACAACACTTTTATTGAAACGGTAAAAGTAAGTTAAGTTTTAAGTTTGTCGAGATCGAAATGGTACTGAGCCGACACGGGCATGAACCACTTTTATCCTGTAAATGACATTTAAAAAGTGAAGTGTACTCATAGCTTTTATAATACTTTTGCCACGTCTAATAAATTTACATTAAACCTCATTTTAATAAAAAAAAGATGTATTAATTCTACATTCCCTAAGGTTGATTCACAGTATTTTAAAAGCACTTACTTGAATAGAAGCGGTTTGTTAGCGAACAGCCCGGAGGCTTTTTCCTTCGCGGCGTTAAGCCCCTGCATCGCGGCCACGTACTCCACATTAAACTACACACAACCGCATCTGAAACAAAAAAAAACATTTGAATAACCATTAGCGATCCCTTAAACTATTTAATAAATAAATGTAGACTGGTCATGATGAGTTACAAAATCCCGCTGTTACTCGATCAACGTGAAGTTATTCAAAAATATTACGTTATATATCTAGGTATAGGTACACTATGTATAGTTATACCTTTATACGAGATCAAATATGCATAGTACCATAGATCAAATATGCATAGTGTGTAGGTACCTCTACATACATTATGTTAACAAAGTCACTCACAGTTAGATAAAGTGAATATGGGCATGCAAAAAAGTAACGTTACTAAAGAAATTAAAGCAAATAACTGAATAAGATTATGTAATAGTTACAGTTACTCACATTTTTCAGTTCCTTGGTGAGGCAGGAACGCCGTAGCGTCTGTGGAACGTAGCACCCCGCACCTCTACGCCGTTGTTCCCCGCTCGCCTCTACGCCGTAGCGCTACGGCTGCGCGTAGACCCAGCGCCCATTGGCCGCAATGGCTGCTGATGTAGATAACTCGCCACCAATCACAGCCGCCGCTGTAAAGGGGCGTGGCTTTTCAGTTTTCAGAAAATTTTCAGAAGTACCCAAAATATGTGGAGTTGAGCTAGCAACCCCACTGATGTTTCCACATGAAATGGCCGGGGGAAAAACAAAAGGAAGCCTTGCATACAGGGCCAGATATACCAAACTGATTTAATTCAAATCATTCTTTGTTTAAATGTGTCACTTATAAGGGTACAAGTAAAATATAAATGGTTCTAACTCTGCCAAAATATGTAATAAATCAAAACTCCAAACACAGACGAATGTAGGCTCAATGTGCTCCACAGAGGTGCTATTTTGTGAAAATTTTCTCTATATTCATCAATTTACACAAAAACATTTCTGTGTAATAATAGTATCCCATTTATAATGACAGTTTGCTCAGAACGAAAACCGCATGATTTTAAGATTCGTTCCCATTTTGTAATACAATCCAAAACCTATGAAGCCTTATATTAAGTTTAACAGTTTTAAAATATAAGTCACATGAAAATAATTATTAAGCCCTGTTTTGGAGTATTGTACCCCCAACACCTCAACACCTCAAACTCTGCTGATGGTCCAATTACTCTTCCATAAATATCTATAATTTTTTTATAAATAATGTCACTACTGGTAATTGCTACAGTCAGGTTGGTATGACGCGTATATTTGGGTAAGAGATTTAATTTTACCTTGAATACTAGTAAGACCACAGATAGAATAAACCTACCGTGGAACTATTTAGAGAGGTTGAACCTTTTTTCCCCATCGGTTGTCAGTTCTACGAGCGATGTGGCCTGCCCTGCACTTGCTAATTCTAAAAGCTATATCGGTCACTTTAGTTCTCCTACCCTTCCTTTGTCATTGTCTTATTACAAAACTACATTACCTATAAATGTCCAACATTATATTTTCTAAAATCACATTACGAAGCAGCTTAGCATGAGAAAAGGATTGCACATAAAAGTCGAAACGGTCTGATGAGCAGAAACTCTGATTCAAACGCGTTATTCAGCCCACTGCTGACGCGGCAATATGAAATGCGACAGAGAGCTATGAATATTTTACGTTGGGATATGACAATTTTTATACACAGTTTTCAGCTGTTGTTTGCACAGACCACAGGGCATTAAAAAACGGGGGCGAAGGGTATTTATTTTTTCTTGCTCTGTGGTACAGACCTATGCCTGAAAGCACAGCGTAAGTGACGGATTTTCAGAAGAAATTTTTCTTTCAATTTTTTGATAGTGTGATCAATTGTGTTATTTTAACGACCCCGCTTCGCTCAATAAAATCAAGGTTTAGCACGTTTGATTTTTGTAACTGGCTACATATCACTAATTAAGGTTTACTAAACTTACTTACTACTTAAACTTACTTTACTAGGTGGTAGAACTTTTCTGCAAAGTTCGTCTAGGTAGGTACCACCGCTTTACCAGTTATTCTGCCGCCAAGCAGTAGTGTGCACGCACTGTTGTGTTCTGGTATGAAGGGCATTGTAGCTAGTGAAATTACTGGGCAAATAAGACTTTATGAACTGATCTCGCTGTTTAGAAATCTTATTAAGTTATTACTAGCCTGTGTGATTTCTCAGGATGACGTGCGCAGTGCAGACAGTGCAGTGTCACTCGAAACTTTAATTTGGAGTTTCAGGTGACACTGATGACGCTTAACACCAGGCGAACGACTAGCTCGTCACGTCATTCGTTTAAACTTTAAAAATAACTAAACTTGCGTTTTTGAAATGGTCCAATACTCTAACGCATTTTTAATAAACTACATTATAAATACGAGCTAGAGCCTCGACTCGTGGGTGCCGTAGAAGGCGGCTAAGGGAATATCCAGGGAATGGGTCGCAGCGTTTCCTTCGGTCTTGGTGATAATCAATCCTCACCTACTGCGATCACCAAGCCGCCTGCCAAGCGTGGTGATTATGGCAAACCCCCCCCCCCCCTAATGACAAGCACAAATAAAAACGGCCCCCAGTCCCCGGCAGCTGTGCTATCCCGTGGCTACGGTAGCGGCCACGGTAACGGCAGGGCAAGGGGTGCTAAGAATCCCCGGCAGACGCCCGGCTACCAACCCCAACGACGACCCCTGGCCCCGGCAACACATAACGTACGCACACTGAAGGCTGACGAAAGGATGGTCGAGTTAGAGGCGGAGATCGTTAAGTTACGCTGGGATGTAATGGGATTATCAGAAGTCCGAAGACAGGGACAGGACACGATAATCCTAAATTCCGGTAACTTATTCATCTACCGGGAGGGAGACCAACTCTCCCACGGGAGTGTCGGGTTTCTCGTCCGCAAGTCTCTCGTCAACAACGTGGTCAAAGTCGACAGTGTGTCGGCCAGGGTAGCGTACCTGGTACTCCGAATAACCAAACGGTATTCGTTGAAGGTTATACAGGTATACGCGCCGACGTCGGCACACTCAGATGATGAAGTAGAAGCTATGTATGAGGACATATCCGAAGCCATGCATACTTCCGAAACATACTTCACCGTTGTGATGGGAGACTTCAATGCGAAGTTGGGCACAAGGAATAGCGATGAGCTGAGAGTGGGGCCATTTGGATACGGGCAGCGGAACCCTCGAGGACAGAGGCTGGCTGACTTCATGGAGAAGGAGGAACTCTTTATGATGAACTCCTTCTACGAGAAGCGGCCATCCAAGAAGTGGACGAGGATAAGTCCCGACGATTCCACTAAAAATGAGATAGACTTCATCATGACGACCAAGAAGCACACATTCGAGGATGTCTCTGTGATCAGCAAGGTGAAAACCGGTAGCGATCACCGTATTGTTAGAGGCACATTGAATATCAATGTTAAGCTCGAAAGGTCACGTCTGGTGAAGTCTACGCTCCGTCCAAATCCTGTCCAAATCCAAAACCCCAAAGGCTTTCAGCTGGAACTCCAAAATCGCTTCCAGTGCCTAGCCGACTGTAACACAGTGGACGAGCTAAACGACGGGTTGGTGGAAACTGTCGAAGCTGTTGGATCGAAATTTTTTAAGACCCAACGCCGAAAGAAGACTCAAAAGCTCTCAGAAAAAACTCTTGAGCTAATGGCCGACCGGAGCGAAATGAAGCTGCAGTTTTCAGTTGATATGTTAGCCTACGGTGAACTCAACAGACGAATCTGGAGTTCCTTGCGACACGACTTGCGTGCTCTTAGTACTTCACGTGTTGAGGTCGCAATTGAGCGCAACAAAGGCTTTTAAGTGTTCGCAAAGGATTCATCTATTGGGCAACACCAAATGACAAAACTGAAGACCGAAAATGGTAGCGTCATTTCATCCAAGCCTGAGATTCTAAGAGAGATCGAGAACTTCTATGGACAGTTATACACCTCGACACGTAAGCCCGCTACTAACACAGCTCAGGACATCAGAGCCAAGTTAGTCCGACACTATACCGAAGATGTCCCGGATGTCAGCCTGTACGAAATTAGAATGGCCCTCAAACAGCTTAAAAACAACAAGGCACCAGGTGAAGATGGAATTACGACCGAACTTCTGAGAGCGGGTGGTAGACCGGTACTTTTAGTCCTCCAGAAGTTATTTAATTCTGTCATCCTTGAAGGTACAACGCCAGAGGCATGGCACAAGAGCGTGGTGGTGCTCTTCTTCAAAAAAGGCGATAACACCTTATTGAAGAACTATAGGCCCATCTCGCTCTTGAGTCATGTGTATAAGCTGTTTTCGAGAGTCATTACGAATCGTCTCGCACGCAGGTTTGATGAATTCCAGCCTCCCGAACAAGCCGGTTTCCGAAAAGGCTTTAGCACCATAGACCACATCCATACGCTGCGCCAGATTATACAGAAGACCGAAGAGTATAATCGGCCGTTATGCCTAGCGTTTGTGGACTATGAGAAAGCCTTCGATTCAATCGAGACTTGGGCGGTGCTGCAGTCCTTGCAGCGATGCCAAATTGACTATAGGTATATCGAAGTTTTGAAGTGTTTGTACAGTAAGGCCACTATGTCAGTCCGACTACAGGACCAGAGTACGGAACAAATTCCATTGCAAAGAGGCGTGAGACAGGGAGACGTTATTTCTCCGAAACTGTTCACAAACGCATTGGAGGATGTTTTCAAGCTCTTGGAGTGGAAAAGATCTGGCATCAACATAAATAGCGAGTACATCACTAACCTTCGTTTTGCCGATGATATAGTCATAATGGCGGAATCGCTCGAGGACCTTAGCACCATGCTCAACGACCTCAGTAGAGTCTCCCAGCAGGTTGGTCTTAAGATGAATATGGACAAGACAAAGATCATGTCTAATGCTCATGTTCCACCTATACCGGTAATTGTTGGGAACGATACTCTCGAAGTTGTCGACAAGTATGTCTACCTAGGACAGCGAAGAATCCAACTCGGCTGGGCAGCGTTCGGGAAGCTTCATCCTATCATTTCGTCTAAAATACCGCAGAGCCTGAAAACGAAAGTTTTCAGGCTCTGCGGTGTGTGTTGCCAGTGATGACTTATGGAACTGAGACATGGTCTCTTACTGTTGGCCTCATTAGTAAGCTCAAAGTCGCGCAGCGAGCTATGGAGCGAGCTATGGAGCGAGCTATGCTCGGTGTTTCCCTGCGAGATAAGCTCCGGAACGAGGAGATCCGCAGGAGAACTAATGTGACCGATATAGGTCTTAGAGTTAGTAAGTTGAAGTGGCAATGGGCAGGCCACATCGCTCGTAGAACTGACAACCGATGGGGAAGAAAGGTTCTCGAGTGGCGACCACGAACCGGAAGACGCAGCGTAGGCCGGCCCCCCACTCGGTGGACCGACGACCTGGTGAAAGCCGCGGGGAGCCGATGGATGCAGGAGGCGAGCAGCCGCTCAAGGTGGCGTGCTCTGGGGGAGGCCTATGTTCAGCAGTGGACGTCTTCAGGCTGTCAATGATGAGAGCCTCGACTCACAATTTTTTATGCCCATGGATTTGCTAATTAGACTTTATTTTTAGAAAAAAGGATATTACTTTTTCAATCATAGGTCCTTTACACTTGACCATCATATTAGGCATAGAGTTTTCATACATAAATCCATTATTATGCAGTGCGCTAACACTGTACTTAATATTTTTGTTGTGTCCACTGAAAAATTACTAGATATTTCAAGCAATACCGCCTACGTCTAGTTTGATTTCTGTCCATTATTTATAGGTACATAAGCATCTAACAAGCGTAACTTTTTTTTAAATTGTGTCTATTTCATTTCCTCGTTTAAATTATTATTCAAAACGTGAACCTCATACCGACAGCGCGCCGCATCCATTTCTCATAAATCAGTGCATGATATCCGTGCGCGTTCGTTGAAGCGGGGAAACTTCATTTGCGAACTCCTCTGTCCGTGAAATGAACTGGGCCCGATATTGCCGTGATATTCCGCGGAATCAGCGGGTTGAAGGGCCGGGAGACGGGAGACGGTGTGCTGATCGGTATTGTTTAAATGTTTTTTGATTATATCATCATTTTCTAAAAATGGTTTAGCCAATATCGATTTTCATGATGGTTATTTGTATTTGAAGAACAAGAAGGGCTGTTTCTTACGTGCCATATATTGATTATGAATCTATGCATCGTGGACGGAATTTCTTGGTTGTAATAATGGGTGACCCTATTATTATTGTATTTAACATAGTACTTCTTTTAAATATTATTACTACCTAAAGTTAAAAGTTCTTCTAAATGTAAGAATTGATTGCATTTTCAAGAGGTGTAAAAAGGGATGGTTCTCAAAATTTTAAGTTAATTTTATAGCATAGCATGGATAGTTAGGACAAGAATTTCGGTAGGACTCTAAATTTCAGTATTCTTAAGCTAAGCAGGAATACTGTGCTGTTGGATGGCATATTAGTAGTTAAATTAAACCTCTATATTCAAAAAGAAGCTAATAGATGAGTTTGAGGTAAAATTCAAACTCGTGTAGATGGCTTTCTTGATGTTTATGAAAAGTGCTATAAAACGATTTTTATATCACTTTCCATAAACTGTTTCTATGCAAAACATAATTGTTATGTAGGTATCTCCGTATTAATTATTAAAATGCCTACCTCCACGTAAATAGTTAGTCATCTAATAAATGGTGTCTCGATACATTCGCTGTCTGTTATTTTATTCCTGCAGTACAGACTAAGTGGCGACGAGGTGAAAATTCGGTGTTTGCAGCTTCAAGGGGAAGTGAAGATCATGTCCGTCGGTAAAATACAGGAGTTTGACGTCGATAACGGCAACTGGACTTTGTACTGTGAGCGCGTCGATTTGTACTTTAAAGCTAATGGAGTGAAGGAGGAATTAATGCTACCGACGTTAATTTCGGTAGCTGGTGACCGTGCATACGAGCTCATGGTTAATTTGGCTAGCCCGAAGAAGCCTAGTGACCTTTCATACAGTGGGTTGGTGAATCTCGTGCGGTCGCACTTGCAACCACGTCCATCGGTAATGGCCGAGCGTTACCGTTTTCGACAGAGGCGACAAAGCAAAACGGAAAATGTCACTCAGTATATTGCAGCGTTGAAACAGTTGTCAAGATATTGTGATTTTGGCAGTACATTAGACGAAAACCTGCGTGACCAGTTTGTTTGCGGGGTCGCCAGTGACCTAATTCGGCAACGGCTGTTCGCGGAAGAAAGTTTGACCTTCATCAAAGCCTCGAGTTTGGCGGGCACATTGGAAGCGGCGGAGAGGGACTCCGCATCCGTGGAAATGGCATCCACGGGGAGTGCAGGAAAAAACAGTGCGTTTAACTCTCAGGCACCAGAGATTAACGCGATGACCACAGGCAAGCAGCGAGGTGTCGCGTCACGACCTGGGCAGCCGTGCGGCGCATGTGGGGGTCAAGGACACGATGGGAACAAATGTCGCTATCGAAACTTTGTGTGTGATGTTTGCAAATGCAAGGGGCATTTGCGTCGCGTATGTCCTAATAAGGCGTCATCAGGCGGTGGCACAAAAGGGCGCGGCAGCAGGAGCAATATGGGTTACCGTCAGCGGAATAACTTTTTCACCGAGGAGGTTACGGCAGAAGAGCCACTATCAGAATCTGAAGAAGAGCAATCCGAGCCTATCTTTCAGATGTCTTTAAGCGAGTTTAAATCGGTGAGTCTTACCTTACTAGTAGATGGTAAACCGTTGCGCATGGAAGTGGATACTGGCACACCAGCGTCGTGCATCAGTGAATCGACGTATAAAAAGTTATTTAGCCATTTACCGCTGCAGAAAATTAAAACCTGTTTTAATTCATACACGGGTGAGAAAATAAATCCTTTGGGTATCATAACCCCAACGGTGCAGTTTAAAGACAAGATGAGCTGCCTGGACTTGTATGTGGTGGACAAAGGAGTAACCACTTTAATAGGTAGACAGTGGCTTACGTATTTAAATATTCAAGTACCCAGGTTCCAGCTCAAGGATGAAGAGAGTGACTTGTGTGGCAACGTTACGGTTCAGAAAAGTACGGATAAGAATAGTGCTGACATGTTAACTGAATTGCTTCACAGATACAATGAGGTGTTCGAAGAGGGCTTGGGCCGCTACACGGGTGGCGAGGCGGTGCTGCGCGTGCGGCCAGACGCAGTGCCCGTGTTCTGCCGGGCGCGGCCGGTGCCGTACGCGCTGCGCCACCAGGTCGACGCGGAGCTCGACGCGATGCTGCGCGAGGGTATCATCGAGCCGGTCGAGTGCTCCGACTGGGCTACGCCGTTGGTTCCCGTCCATAAAAAGGACGGCGGCCTAAGGGTTTGCGCGGACTTTAAGGTAACCTTGAACCCTTGTTTATTGGTCGATAGATACCCCCTGCCGAGGGTTCAGGATATGTTTGCTAATTTAGCTGGTGGGTTAATGTATTCAAAAATTGATTTATCCCAAGCTTACGCACAGATATGTTTATCAGAAGATTCAAAACCGTACACTGTGATCAATACTCACCGCGGATTATTTCGATATAATCGCCTGGTTTACGGTTTATCATCGAGTTGCGGAATATTTCAAAGAATCATTAGTAATTTGATCAAAGATATTCCTAACACGCAGGCTTTCCTTGATGACGTCATAATCACTGGGGATCAGTCCACCCATTTACGTAACGTGGAAGCGGTTCTGGGACGTTTACAACAGTATGGGTTGAAGGTTAAAAAGAGTAAATGCGTATTTTTTGCGGATGAGATCAAATATTTAGGATACGTAGTGAATAAAGATGGCATCCAGCCTGACCCAAGTAAGATAGAATCCATTATGAAAATGCCAACGCCAACAAACATTTCCGATTTGCGGTCTTTCCTAGGCATGGTGAATTTTTACGCCAAGTTTGTACGGAATATAAGTGATTACCTATATCCATTGTACGAGTTATTAAAAAAGGGCCGCCAGTGGCGTTGGTCAGCAGAATGCACTATAGCATTCCGTAAGGTTAAAAAATTGCTTTCTAGTAGTAATGTGCTAGCGCACTACGATCCCAAGCAGTCATTGGTGCTGACGTGCGACGCGAGCTCGTGCGGTGTTGGCGGGGTCCTGTCACAGATAGATGAGTCGGGCGTGGAGCGGGCCGTAGCGTATGTATCCCGGAAGTTGACTAGTGCAGAGAGGGCGTATTCTCAGATTCATCGTGAGGCTCTCGCGATCGTATATTGCGTAAAGAAATATCATCAGTACTTGTACGGTCGTCATTTTGTATTACGCACTGATCATAAGCCATTGGTCAGCATTTTTGGCCCACAAAATGGCATTCCGTGCATGGCCGCTTCTAGGATGCAAAGGTGGGCTATCATTTTGTCAGCTTATAGTTTTAATATAGAATACGTGCGATCTAACGACAACGGTGCGGATGCACTTTCGAGATTGCCAGTCGACAACCCAGCGAAGGACAAAATTGAGTTGTCAGAACAGTCATATTTGCACTTTGCAGCCGCAGCACTTTTACTGGACTGTGAAGATATCAAAAAGTATACTCATCATGATCCAATATTGAGTAGAGTTTATAGTTATATTGATAACGGTTGGCCACAGGATTTAGCTATAGATACCTTACGTCCATACTGGAATAGGCGCGATGAGTTGTATACAGAGCTGGGATGCGTAATGTGGGGGCATCGTGTTGTTATTCCGTCACAATGCCGGGAGCGCGTTTTGAATGAACTACACGAGCCTCACATGGGCATTGTAAAAACCAAGTCCATGGCGCGCAGCTATGTGTGGTGGCCGGGCGTAGACGAAGAAATCGAAGCTCGATGTAAAGGTTGCGCGGTTTGCGCTGAGAATTCGCCGGCACCGCCCGGGTCGCCACCATCACCGTGGTTGTGGCCGCATCGGCCATATGATCGTCTACATGTTGATTTTTTGGGTCCAATTGACGGTTGTATGTACTTGGTGACAGTGGACGCGAGATCCAAGTGGATAGAAATTTTTAAAATGCAGCGCACTACTGCGGACTGTACCATCAAAAAGCTAAGAGAATCGTGGTCTAGGTGGGGCTTACCGAAAGTTTTAGTAAGTGACAACGGCCCGCCATTTTCTAGTCATGAATTTAATGAATTCCTAAAGAATAATGGTATCAAACACGTTTATTCCCCACCGTATCACCCGGCGTCAAACGGCGCCGCGGAAAATGCCGTTAAAATAGTCAAGGGAGTGATAAAAAAAGCAAAGCTGTCAAAGGTGGACGTCGAGACCGCCCTTTGCAGATTTCTATTGAGTTATCATAACACCCCACACACCACAACCGGTGAATGCCCCGCGAAACTCTTACAGGGTCGAATGTTAAGAACTAGGATGGACGTATTAAGGCCAGACAATGATACGGTCGTAGAACGGAAGCAGTCCAAGAAAATTGATATCACAAGATCAACCCAAGCCAGGCGATTAGACCAAGGGGATTCTGTGTTGTATAGAAGTTATAATTCAAGTCGTAGATGGGGACAGGGGCGTATCACAGAACGGCTAGGCAAAAATAATTATAGCGTATCATCGGCAGAGGGTGTCCAACATCACAGGCATATCGATCAATTAAAGAAGTTTTCAAGGCGTTCCACTTGTGTTTACCCGAGCGCAGACGAACCAGGCGGTAGTGTGATCGGGCAGCCGACCGGCGCCAGCGTTGACAGCGGCATAGTACTCGCTCAGCGTCGCGGGTTGGGCGAAGCGCCGGAGCAAGGCGAGCTTTCTCCCGTGGTGCGAGGGCAAAATAGCGCGTTTAAATCTAGTTCGCATTCCCCGAGCGCCACCGCAAACAATGGCGAACAGCTGATAAGCAGCCCGCACGTGCCACTGGAAGAAGCTCCGCCCCAGCCAGTCGTAGGCAAAGAACCGGTTGGCCGCGATGATAGTATGAGGGTTCAGCCAAGGCAAAGAAAACCCGTGAAGCGATATGGTTTCGAAATGGATTAAAATAGGATAGTAATTAAGTAGTAAATATATTTTAACTTTTATATCTTTGTAGTAGTATGTAGGTATAACGATTTATTTTGTCGGTATTAGGTAGGTAATTAGTAAGCACCTAATACATAATAAGTTAGGCGCATTCATTCCAGTTGTTGATTGCTGTTGTATGGTTGTTCTTTTTCTATTGGTATATTTGTTGAACATAGGATTTAAGGGTGAAGGTGTTATGTAGGTATCTCCGTATTAATTATTAAAATGCCTACCTCCACGTAAATAGTTAGTCATCTAATAAATGGTGTCTCGATACATTCGCTGTCTGTTATTTTATTCCTGCAGTACAGACTAATAATGTTTCAAGAAACATTGCTCCGCGTTAAAGACATCATTCTCTAATTTGTTATGCAAAACGTTGCATATTCATATTTGGTATGTAAGCTAAACTGACAAAACGACACCCCCTGCCATGATTAATGACTTCTTTTATAAACTGAAGCGTCAGATTAGGGTGGAATGCAATCTAGTTAAATAGTTCAGAAACCGCTGAATACGTTGCGATGGACTGTAAATTGGTTTGCAAGTTTTGAAATCGATTCCTACCAGGCCCACCGGCAACTCTTAAAAATATTTTTGAATGTTTCAATAAAAAAAAGTACCACTGCTATAAAACTACAATAGTTTTTTATTATTAATATTGCCTACGTTTACGTTTATGTATTTTTAAAGCGACTTCAACAAAAAGAGTTCTTAATTTAACCAATTTTTTGTTGTATTTTATATGATATCTTCTCCAATAATATTTTTTTATTCTGTTAAGTATAAGTATACCTACTGTGCAGGCGCCATATAAATTTGATGAAAATTTGATACAATAATCACAGTAGACTCTTCATAAATTGGTTTCTAGGGAATTAGGAATAGGAATCGAATCGAAAAGGCTATGTTTACCAACCTCATTGGGAATGTCCTACAAAATAGAATACAATTAAAACCTGGAAATAGTCATTATTAGTTATTGTCACAACACACATTTTATAGTGTTAAAGAATTTCAAATGTATTGTAACAAAATACATCTAAATTATACTACGTATATATATGTACACTAAGGCTAAGAAAACAAAATAAGTGAGTAATAAATGAGTGAGTATTGGGAATTCATTAAATTTAATTTTATCTGGATATATGTCATTTATAACATATTTCTAATTTATAACGTAAATCGCTCGGAAACTTTTAAAACTGTACAATTTTTGTCATAAAACTGCTGACACGCAATATAGCGCTGTTAAACCCCTTGTCGGCGATCGTGCCTCTGAAGAGTCAAAGTGCACTCAGAGCTATCGGCTTTATCAGCCTCTTCAGAGTATGGCGATGCGAAACAATGTTGGATCCTAGGCATATAAATTATGTAGCTGGTCTAGACTTTTTTGAAGTCATTGTAAAAAGTGAAAAATGGTTTGGTTATGTTTGGCTTATAACCTGCGAGTTTGATTTCTGCGATAAGACAATTAGTGCACATGTATGCAAAAAAGTGCGTACAATGTTATGTACCTGGGTGTGTGGGTTGTGGGTTCGTGGTCTTCATAGTTCCTGGGTCCCTAGATGCAGGAAATCCTAGTAAGGGTCCAGAATGTCATCATTGCTCGTTATTTGTTTTATTTTGTTTTTAATTGTGTTGTTTTAAGTGTGTGGCAAAAAACGTTAGTGTACGAAAAACTTCCATTTCGTGACGTATCGTGTTGGAATTTAGCACGTCTAAACAAGTATAAAAGTAAATGAAATAGGACTTATTAGTTTTTCGAAATTCAACCCTTAAATGAGTAATTAAAGTTTTTATGGAAATTTAAAAAAAACCGTATCATATTACGGGTCTCAGCATTTTTGAATTTCATCTCCTAAAGGGGTAACCAATACAGAACAAGGTCCCATTGTAAGACGCTCGCACAGCCTAAACCGCTGAAGCTAAAATCTTGAAATTTAGCGGATCCTGGGGGATACTCCACACGGGCGAAGCCGCGGGCATAAGCTAGTGTCAGTATATAACAAAATTTTAAAAATAAACGAAACATCATTACAATTTGTTTTTAGAAATATTGAAAGTTAAATACATTTATTGTTTCTCTCGCTATTCTGTAACAGTAAACGCTTGATTCCCTATTAACGACCAGTCCATCGATGGTAGGCCACTTGTGTTATCGACGTGCTCAGCACTCTACCGGCTTCTATCAACCACTTGAGAATGTGACGGTGCGAAACAATGCCACTTGTGGTTGGAACACTTTTACTGAAGGATTTGTATTCTGCACTGTTTTAAGTATGAAATGAAACAGTTTAAATGACCAGTCAAAAAAGCAAAAAACACTGTGACTTGTGTTATGCCACCGCCGCGCCGCGGTTATTGCTAATTTGACAAAGTTAAATTATTTTATTAATGGTTAATCCTCCTTCTAACTTAGGTACTTATTGACGGAGCGGGCGAAACAAGCAAAGTCTCTGCTTCAACTTGCGAAATTTGCTTTCATCTGTCTGTAATCTGGGTGTATGCAACACAGAAAGTATATAACAACTGATTTTGACAAAACTTGGTTGGTTTCTCCAGTTTCATAGATTTTTGTACCGTCGGTGATTTTCGACTCCAAAAAAAGGGGAAGTTTGCTGCGGTGCCATTTACCGGCCAATTTTGATGATATTTGTTTAATATTTGAATACAAAAATGTTTGATCGATTCTAAACTCAAAATTGAATAGAATCGGTGAAATGGTTGCTATCATGACAGTTATATAAATAAGTAAGGTCATAGGTCTGAGTAGGGAACACAATTGTCGTAAAAACGTTCGTGTTGGTGAGGTCTACTGTTCGCAAAACTACTAGTTTATTATAATAACTACCAAGGTGAGCCGTTAGATCCAAGAGGCAAAAGCTATTTAAAGTGGTGCTCTACTAGTCCAGTCAAGAATTGGTTATAGGGTTTGTAATGAAATGACCTAGGAGAGTCGCTTCACCACACTACCAATCAGCCTATGTTGGCCCTGAGAGGGTTCCTAACTTATGTTATAGGAAATAATATATAAACAGTGAGTAGTTTGACTCTATGTTAAAATTAAAATAAGCCTTTGGCACTGCACTGGGAAATAATCTTCGGTAGGGAGGATCATTGGAGAATTTTAGTGTATGCTAAGGTTTTAGAATAGATAAAAGTTTGGGGCTCCGGAACTAAGCAAAATCATACAACCATTTTTTTACAGGTTATCTAAATTATACCACAGGTTTCCCCTATTTAAGGAGTGTTTTAAAGGAGTTTGTGTAATAGCTGATTTGGATCCCATTCGCCTGATTTCTCTTTCGACATAAATTTAAATTTTTGACAGAATTTTATTGCAGGCGCCTTAGGTACTCTCACTACAAGGCCACTAGATAAATTCTGACTTTCGCCCAGTCGCAATTTGGTGACACCTCATAGCTTGTCCAAGACTACCTTTTTCCAAACGATTGAGCATCAGCATTACCTGGGGGAACAACCCTCCCTTTCTTTCTTATTGCTTTCCACCTCTCCC
Organism: Ennomos quercinarius; assembly: GCA_910589525.2. Taxonomy (NCBI): domain Eukaryota; kingdom Metazoa; phylum Arthropoda; class Insecta; order Lepidoptera; family Geometridae; genus Ennomos; species Ennomos quercinarius. Next base: position 10,651,522 of record OU342493.1, read on the forward strand.
CATTCCTTTTCACCTCGCTATTTATGACTTATTAACTCTTCAAAGGTATCATAGCAACCTCTCCCACGCCGCTCCGGCGATTTAATTTAGAAAATTGTGAACTCAACCGAAAATAACTTAGAGACAGTTTATTAAATTTTGCTGAGCCCTATTCACTTATTAGCAATTACTGTGTGTGTGAGTTGATTGAGGCTGGAATGTAAGAGTATGAATGAATGCAGGCAGGTAATCTCTGCAGCTTTTATGATAATGGATATCTTAATAACAATAAAACCAAAACACAATCAAAAAAAGTTGGGAGAAAACATTAAATAGAGTATAACAAATATACTATAATTACCTATTGTTCTATGATATGTACCTACTTAAATTCTAATTTTTAATGTGAGTGTTGAATAAATGGCTTTTTCTTTCGTTCTTTCTATATACAGGTTGAATTTTTCAAGTGGGCGTGGTAGGCCAAATTCGAAATTATGAGGAATAGCGAAAAGTACTCTAAGGAGTTTCGGGCCCGATTTTGATGAATACTAAGACTAATTAATTGAATTTTTGAAAAATCAATAGTGCTAGCGGAGAATCAAACCCGCTGATTTTGGAAAAAAATACACAGCCTGTATTTATTACACCATACGATAGTGTCGCTAACTGGGATGTAATGACATACGGTTAACTAAAGTAAAGTGTTGGATTTTAATAAACTGCTTCATATTTTAGAGTAATGTCTATAAATCATACCTACATTACCTGTACCTTGTTCGAAATGTTGCTCGATATTTTATTTTAACACACAACCGTAGCGCAGTTATTTCCGCAACATTATGTTCTCTAGATGTCGAATCCAGATATGTATTGAAAACAACATCATTTTTAACAGTTAATCAGTTTAGGTTAGATTTTAGGTAACACTAGCTTTTGCCCGCGGCTTCGCACGCTTGTATTGTGTTATTTCTACGTTTAGGTAGTCTAATATTAGCTTAGTTCATGCATTTCCTATATACCAAATAACAAAATCCACTAAATCTTTTCGGAGCTCAGCACGTATTAGCAGATTAGGTAGCACACGTGTAAAAATGTTGTTTGGGTAGTAGGTAAGTATGGCTTTTGACGTGTCATCAGATCATCTCAGAAACTGCAAATCATAGGTACAATATTTAATTAAATATTTAATTTAATTTCATTAATTAAATACCTACTTAGACCTACCTTATACTTTGACGTTATTTTTTGTAAATATACGATAGGTCTAGGCTTCTATTTAATAAAAGTTCTATAATAATTATGGTAACCTAAATAACCAGTGATACGGTCGATCTTTTCCTTGTCATTTTCACTTCAACAGATGTTCTTGTGTTTTCACCATAAAAACCGTTCAAGTCTTCATAAGAGGTTCCAGTAAATTTTGTTTAGGTAGTAAGTATAGATACCTACATAAGTACCTACCTATTATTTAGGCAGTTTTTTTTTGTGGCAACTGTCTTTTTGACATTCCGGCCAGCTTCACGTCACGTCACACTTCTTAGGCAGTTTAGAAAAATACAAAACAAACACACATTGGTCGGTTTTTCATATCCGCGCGCTTTTCGTTCCCAAAGAGTATCTTTGTTGCATTCACCACATAATTTTTTTTACTTATCCACTATCAATAATAAGTTTATAAAATACTTTACAGCTGGAGCATTGCATTTACCTATACGATTCGTACATAATCAATTTTGTTAATACTAATTAGAAATCACAAGTACTTACGTACGCCACTGTAAAAAGAGTCGACATTTATATTATGTCCGCTATTTTTCAGGTTGTCTCATTCCCACTGCACTTTCAACATAGTGGTGAGAGTGAGAAAATAACATGTGTACAAAGCTCTAATCAGATTCGCTTTTGCAAAGAATGTTTCATTTTTAGGGTTCCGTAACAAAGTTTTAAATAAAGGAACTATTATAGGTAAGATCACTTTGTTGTCCGTCTGTTTGTCTTTCTAAGTATCTGTCGAGACCATTACTTATTTTAGAAATAACGGAGAGAATTAAGCTGAAATTGGTATCTCAAACTCAAACTTAAATTCTCATTCCATAAATACACCCAAAGATAATAATTAACCTTCTTGGAGCAGTCGAGTAACCAAAAAATGTTTGCTCTAACCTGTGGTTTGTCCTAAAGAGAATATAACCGCTCAGTTTGTTCCACAGATTAGAGGAAAAAACAATGTGGTTTGTTCATTGAAAAGCCCACAGACCTAAAATATATTAATTATTAAAACTCATTTTCTACGCGAAAGAAGAAGAAGAAATCAAAACCGAACGTTACACGGCCATGTTGCTAATTCGAGGATCTTACCCTAATGTATAATTATACTTACCTACATCTAAGTACCCTTTTAAAACATTTTTCATAAAATATTTCGTATCATTGGCTAAATACAAATGTCTTCCAATGCCAAAATAAAAAAAAACATCTACTTTCACGCTATTTAATATTTGTTGGTATATGTATCTATTTAACTTCTGAAATGCTAAACAACCTACCTGTAAACATATAAATAGGAAACGTATAAATTGTTTTGATTCTCGGTAGCGGTACTAATATTACTGGTTAGCGGTACTAATATTACTCTTTGGTCATTGTGGCACAGAGTGTAGTCGATTGCTTTTTTTTTTAATCTGTGACAATTTGTGGTAACTTACAACTTACCGTTAGTAGCCAAAAAAAACATCAATCGGCCATGTTTGCCGATTCGTTTCGTAATGAAATCTCAATAATTGTCATCAATTTTTTTTAACGCTATATCAATTTTAGTATATCCTATTTTAAGCGCCGGTTATTTCTAAGCATATTAGTGAAAACCGCATGAAAATCCATTCAGTATTTTAGGAGTTCAGTCATAACAAACAAACAAACAAACAAACAGACAAAGTGTTTAAAAAGTGGCTTAACGTGATCAGCGGCTAATTTTAAGCCAACCTGTGTCATTTTTTTCTTGATATCTTGCAATTACAGACTTTTTTATCTCTACAGTTTTATTATATGTATAGAATATAAAAGAAAAAAGTATTTTGTTAAAAGAGAGCTCATTACTTAAGTTTCCCGTATGTCATTATTTCCCAGAATTCGACCTTTCTTAGCAACACAGCAGTATTAGCATAATACAGGCAGTGTTTTATTTTTCCTAAAATGGTTCGATTCCTGGCTAGGACTATTGATTTTTGAAAAATCCAATGATGCAGTTTTTGCTTATATCAAAATCGGGCCCGTTAATCCTTTGACTTCTTTTCGATATTCCTCATAGTTTTGGATTTGGCCTACGACGCCCATTTGAAAAATTCAGCCTGTATATCCACTGTAACACTAACAAACTTTATTTGAATACCAAACTCTCCAAAACAAAAGAAAATCGAAATAACCTGTTTCAAACATAAATGTTGAAGTGTGTCTGAATCAATCCTCCGGTGGATCGCGGTGTTTGCCAACCGATCGCTCCTTGGGGAGGCGAGGAGCAAACCAATAAAATTTACCCCTAAACTCTCGATATTTGTTGAGAACTGGATTGAAAATACTTACCGAGATGATAAATATTAGATTTTATTGCAGAGCTTTATTTTTTAAAACCCCGTGAAAATAGAATAGCAGAATAATAACTTTTTTTAAAACTGATATCTAAAATTTACACTAATGCAAATATAATTGACTTATAAATACACACAGCTTTTCTGAACCCCTATCTTTGCCTTTATCTAATGTGCACATAATTTTATTCCATGTATACTTAGAACCATTTCCACTAAGTCACGGTTCAATTCATCACATCCATCATTGGGTTAGGGCTTTTAGATGGATCATCATCATCAACAGCCTGAAGACGTCCACTGCTGAACATAGGCCTCCCCCAGAGAGCACCACTTTGAGCGGCTGCTCGCCTCCTGCATCTATCAGCTTCCCGCGGCTTTCACCAGATTGTCGGTCCACGTAGTGGGGGCTTAGATAGATACTATACATAGACTAAGGTTACTCTAATATGACATTACTACAAACCAGATAGATAGATGATAGAGACTTTAATAACATGAACATAATCGAACTGAAAATATACATACACGTATAATATTATACAGATATGCTAATGAGAATTCAGGTGAGCGAGCGGGCGGCGCCGTACCAAGCCCCGCCCACGGCTGCCATTGTCTCTCCAAGTCCAAATTGAATAAATTAGCGCTAAATTTAATAACTCTATTAACACTGATGCCAACAGCTCTTGACGTATAGTTTAACATGTTTTGAGGGGTTTGGTTATTAAATTAGATTCTTTCGATACAGAGGGACGCTAAGAGCTGTCCAAGTTTATTAAGGTCTGATTAATGTACGAGTTTCTATTAACAAAATTTTAGTAGCTCTTATTTAAACTTTATTACACTAATGTTTTTATGAAACCAACATTTGAAAAGACTGAAAACTAGAAACTAATTTTCCTTTGTGTTATTTCGAATTGATCTTCATATTGATATTAACATCACCTTTTTTTAAAAATAAATCGTCGCTAAATACATTATTTGATTGTCTTAAATTGCCGCTAAGCATCAACCCCCTCACTAAATAATAAACACTGCTACAGTGAAGTGAAGTAGCCATACTCAGTGTTATCTCTTATTTTATATTTACCTTTTCAAACACGAGAGAGCGAAACAAAACACAAAATAACTATTCCTCCACTGCATAACGATTATTAGTAAGGGGGTACCTACTATTTACCGCATTTGACCGTAATCTCACCTGATGGAAAGTGACGACGCGGTCTACGATGATACATGCTTGCCTAGAAGAAACCTATTCACTCGTGACTTGAAGACTTATAGGGAAACAAAACCGCTGGTAAAGTGTTCCATTCCTTCGCTACTCGGATTATAAAAGTCGAGTCAAACCGCTTTGTGCTAATCGAAGGAATATCAACCATAAAAAAGCATTGGACTGGGATGCTTGTGTTCTCGACGCAGCGACATGCTAAGTAATTTTTTTGAGTGTATAAAAAAAATGTAATATAATTTGTGATTTCTTTGACATTTTATGGTATTGATAATTATGATTCTACTAATATAGCTGTAAGTCTTAGTGTTACTAACAAATTGGATTATATTATCTGGAATAAAATGAAATTATTATTATTATTATAAATGGATGGCATGCAGCTGTACGTCTTGTCGACCGATGGTGAGATGGTGGAATTAGATTGTGTAGCTCCGCAGCACACTCGACGAAATGTAACCTGTAGAACACTGATAGGCTGGCAACTTTACGACGGTGCTCTAAGCTAAGCCTGGAGCCTAGCCCTCACCATTGTATCGTCACCTATGAGCTCCGCAACAGAACTGACACGCGCCTCATCATTCCCTAGTGGAGTCTATGTACTTGGGACTGATGACCCACGAAGGCTTCGTTTATGTCATAGACAAAGCCTTCGTGGGTCGGATCTCACATCTTGCCACGCCGCCGTATCTCTGCCTCGCTGCCATAAGCGCGTCATGGCGTTATTTCGTCAATAATTCGGACATAGTGATGCTCACACCCATGCGATTGGTCTTAATGACACATTGCGCATCTTGAGGCCAACCCGAAGATGATGAGCCCATTCAGTGACAACGGCTAATGTCGTCCGCTTTAAAATTTGCTGCTCAATCATTGGAGTTATGACGGCAAAAATGTATTCCATCTTATCTTCAGAAACTCTATATAGTTGCATTGCAAGATTTTTCGTCGAGAATGCATCAACCGACAGCAAAGAAGAGTTTCTCAGTTCGTTTGTATTTTTTTTATATACTTTCAGAATAGTCCCATTTAAATTTTATCAAAATCAATTTAGTAGTTTGCTTTTTAAACCAAAATCACTGGAAAAAACACATGGAAATACATTCAAGTATTTTTTAGTTTGAAATTAAGGCGATGGAAGTCGTTTTACCCTTTTTTTTAAATGATATTTTATTATTTTATGCTAACATCTCGCCTGTAGAGTTTTCAGAAAAGGAAACGTGAAAGCAGAAGAAGAAAATTCAGACTCCAAGATTGAGTCACTTGTTAATGAAGCCAAGCTTATTAATTTGCTGCATAGGTACATGTATGTTCAAACTAGGCCATGCAGCTTTTTGTTAAAGATCTGTCTCATCTGTGGCACAGACACCTTGATGGCTTCATGTTGCGCAGATCTAGTGCTCAAAACAGCAAGTAAAAATAAAATTACTGGTGTGTCTCTTTGTTATAAAAACACTTTCCGGCTGGTTTTGTGCAATTAATATGTAAAAGTGTAAATTACAAATCAAAAGTTGACATAAATTTTAAGATGTTTAAATCACAAGTACCGCCCAAAACAAAGGTGATTTACTAAATCATAGACATCTTTAGACGAATTCAAACATTTTTTCTAAGCAAACTGTACAAAGCCTGCGAGATTGGTCGAAGCGAAATTAATTTTCAAAGAGGACCTTAGAATCCTTTTATGTTTTAACATTTAACTTTTCTTTTTTTTTTTTGAAAATAAATATTTTTCAGTTTGGTCGAACCAAACATGACTGAACCAACTACGGACTTGTTTTTTTACTGTAATGCAGCTGATGTGACTGTCATTTATAGTTTAATATTGAGCACAATGGAGTTAGTCAAATAAACTTGTAAGTATTTACGAGAAGAAATACAAAATTGTGATAGAATAAAACTTATTAGGCCTTATAAGTTTTATTGTATCAGAATTTTGTAAGCTACAATAAAAGGAGGCATTTCATATATGAGTAGGTGCGGGAATATATTGGCGATGTGTTAAAATATTGCTTGTCCATTCAGTTTTGTGCTTTAAGCATAAAGTGCATTGGGTACGCTGTCAACGGTCTTCAGCATTAGACTGTCAAACAAATTCAGCCAAAGTTATTTATTTTCTGGAATACATGACTGATCAGGCGTGTTTATATCAATACAAATCGAGTTAGTATTTGAACTCTTTATACCGAGTACTGTTTTAACGGAGCAGCAAGCCAAGATACAAAAATGCTTTAATTTAATCATATATGTAATTCTCGAGTGATGGTGGCCGAGCGGTAGCATGTGCGCTGCGCAATCTTACGGCACCGGATTCGATCCTCGGCCCTGCACCAATGACTTATCTAGTAAGTTATGTGCAGTTTTCGATGCCAAGGCTCCGTCTCTTGGAGAGCATGTTAAGCCGTCGGTCCCGGTTATCATAAGAACATCTATGGCAATCGTTACGGGTAGTCAGTGAGACGCCTGATAGAATCTGACACCTGGTCTAAACATTCCTGTTATTGCTTCCTTATGGGTTGCGAGGTCAGATAGCAGTCGCTCGTGTAATTCTGGTAGCTCGCCGCTACAGGTTAGAATGGGAACAAACCCCAATAACAAATGGGATAAGGCAAAAGAGGATGATGTTAAATGTAATCCTAACAGATATTGAATATAAAACTTACCTCTGATTAATGGTCTGCCTTCTTATGTTTGTTGCAGCCCTATTTATTTGTCACGTTTTATTTATGTACAAACTTACATACATTTACTACAAAGATACATTTAAATATGATTATTTAATAGATATGATTAATTTAGTTTGATATGTTTTTTGTATTGATATTCTTTAGAGTTGTTGCTGCATACAATATACTCTAAATTTCAATACTCAATACTTAAACAATTATAATATGCTTTATAGATACGTTTAGTTGTCAAATTATTAGTATTTATAACACCGGGGGTGCATCACTAGTAGGGTTTACATTTTTTGCAGATCTTTCGTACAATAAGAACATTGGTTAGACTGTACTTTTGTTCACTTTCTGGATAAATATTTGATACAAAAGGCCGATAATAACAATTCGTTGTTTTGTTTATGTTTATTGATATTGGCTTGTTTAGTTGTCACGGCGTGCCTTACGTTTATTTTGATGGCAGTTCGTTCGGACTCTTCTGAAAGTTTTGAGTTTTTTATTTATTTATTGTTTTGAGGGTTGAATCCACCCTAGAAGTGATGCGCCCCCGGCGAGCGCTCCACGTGACTGCCGGCTCGGCGAGGCTTTGTGTTTACATCCCCTCCCGCCGACTCACACCCCTCTCGGCCGATATGCTACCGGTTATCCGGTGGAGGAAAATGCTGGAAATTTTATTGTTTCTACTGAATATCAACCAGCTCGTTCACAATCAAGCACCCAAATGGGTACGAGAAACGAATAATATAGGGCGATTCGAAAAACAACATATTAATATTATATTTATTTTAGAGCTCATTTTTTGATAAAGAAGTAAAAGAATGTTCATAAAGACAACGCTTAAACTTTAAAAAAATATTTTTTATGTGTTCATTTTTATTAAAGGGTGTCTCACCCCAAAAATCAGAAACAAGGGAATATGTTATTTTTACACTTAAACATATACGTTTGACATTTTTCTAAACAAATCATAAAATGTTTATATAATAAACAGGTTAGGAAAAATCACTGCCTAACTAAATAATAAATAAATATGTGTGGACTTTTCACACATCGCCATCTAGCCCCAAACTAAGCATAGCTTATAGCTATGGGAACCAGATAACTGATAGAAATGCTGAGATACTTTTTTATTTGTAAATAAAAAAAATATATAACACCCAGACACAGCACCAACACCTATGTTCATCACCTAATGTTTGTCCTGGATGGGAATCGAACCCACAACCTATATACTTGAGAAGGCAGAGGTACTACCAACTGAGCTAACAGGCCAGTCAACATTCACTAAACTATAACTTTAAAAATATGAAATTAAAACATTTATTATCAGGTTAGCTAACAACGTGAACAAAGTACCCGTTTCTCTGAACGGTCCTGTGGCGTGGAAACTGCGATAAGAAGATTTGCCCCATAAAAACGGTATTTGCAGGGGCAAATGTGGCAAAGAGAGCTCAACGTTATAGCTAAATGATGCTATATAATATAATAATTATTGCCTATGTAGTTCATAACTCATACAACGTTCTGAGTGATTTTTGCTTTATTATTAAAAAAGAAACATTTAAATAGAACGAAAGAAATGAATGAAAAAAATATGTTTAACATCTTTCTTTTTTTTAAATGAATTTTATGATCTGTAAAGCTTATAGGAACAGAATTAAAAATACAGAATCTATCGACAGCGAAATATTCTGTATATCACGAAACATTCAAAAATGAAACTTTCTATAGACCATCAAATCAACGGAAAATCGATCCTCGGAGTTAATTTTCACAATAGAATATATATCTATCTCTATATAATGTGAGAATAGAGTCTACTCTAAGAATACTCACAATTGCCCCCATTATTGTTCATTTTTACCTCAATGAAACTTGGTTTCATATACAGCAAAATTGCACTCTAATTTATCCCTTAGTATAGATACCTAATTCAAAACTATGCTGTGGTAGGTATTAGTAATTGCCGTGGACTGATTTTAATACACGCTAGAGATGTGACTAAATTATGCGACTAATGCGTTTGTGCCATTATACTTGTTCATTTCAGTTCACACGCAATGCTTAATTGCTGCTTTTAGTATTAACTAAAACTAACAAAGCGATACATATATCGATTGAAAATATAGTCGTTTCATAATTAACACAATAAGAATGTTTTGAGAGAGAGGCTTATTTGCTACCTATGGGGAAATCTCAACTTATTTTCATCATCATCATTTTCAACAGCCTGAAGACGTCCACTGCTGAACATAGGCCTCCCCCAGAGAGTGCCACATTGAGTGGCTGCTCGCCTCTTTCATCCATCGGCTCTTCACGGCTTTCACCAGATCATCGGGCCACCTATTGGAGGGTTGCACGGCCTACGCTGCGTCTTCCGGTTCGTGGTCGCCACTTGAGAACCTTTCTTCCCCATCGGTTGTCAGTTCTACGTGCAATGTGGCCTGACCATTGCCATTTCAACTTACCAATTCTAAGAGCTATATTGGTCACTTTAGTTCTCCTGCGGATCTCCTCATTCCGGAGCTTATCTCGCAGGGAAACACCGAGCATAGCGCTCTCCATAGCACGTTGCGCGACTTTGAGCTTACTAATGAGGCCAACAGTAAAAGACCATGTTTCATCTCCACTGTCATCACTGGCAACACACATTGTTTGAAAACCATCATTTTCAGGCTCTGCGGTATTTTGGACGAAAAGATAGGTCGAAGCTTCCCGAACGCTGCCCAGCCGACAGCAACTTATTTTAAAGATACTTTATTAGGTATTTTGAAGTGTTTACAACTTTTCGCCTTACGATATTTTACTAGAGTTGTGAATAAATTGATAATTTCAATTTGATCCAAAAATGTAGGTAGGGAAACATTATAATTAAATATTTTAATTTTATTCGGATTTTCTTAATTTAGGCATATATTAATACTAATGTATTTATTATTTAAATTGTAATTATTGTGTAACAAAGTTTTTCTTAATTGAGTTTTAAAGCTCAGCCCATTTTCCTAATGAAATTTCAGCATAATGGAAATCTACATTCGATTTGATTAAAAGTTAAAACGCAACCGTAAACCGCAACCCTTTTTTGTCTCATGCTGTGCCATAATATATTAATTTGTTTTTGTGTCATGTTTATGGCTGCAGATTTTTTTTTTACATACAGCATGTTCTCTTTCTCCACGCTACTAAATATTTATTAAATAGAGCATTGCGTTGTTTAAGAAAAATAATATATAATATTTTAGGGATTTATTATTAAAAAAAATTGGTGAATATTATTCAACATCAACTCAACATCAACGCAGTGAAAGAGAAGTTTCGTAAGCTGCGGACTCTAAACTAGGCTAAAATTAATTACTTTGGAATTGCCCAAAATAAATTGGAGCGGTGGTCTCTCGTTTTGGTTGCCAAGATACACTTTGGGTCGCTAAGCCACTGAAATTAGATAAGTACATCTTAGTGCCTTACTTACCATACTATCCAGTCACATTTTGCTTTTTTTTTGGTTTGTTAAAAGTGACATGCTCAATCTACGTACACATATGTATACTACTTTTCAAAAATAGAACTCTTCCTATTTGCTAAAAAAAAGAAGAGGCGGGTACTTATAAAGGCGCTCTTACATTTCCAGGTAAAGTCCCGCCTAACGAGGCATCACGAGTCATAATATCTCTTCAAAGTGTGCCAATTAGACCAGCTTAGGGTGTAAGCGGCTTTACTCTACAGCTATCTACGTCGTAGCAACTGCCATAGAACAGTTTTATCATGGAAAAATTACTTTATTAAAATGTATATTAAATTGTTTCGCGATGTTTGCACGGGTTAGGGTTTTCCCGGCAATTATTCGAATTTTTCTCACCTTTTAAACCTTCCCTAGACCTCCACAAACATTTCAAGACCAAGATAAAATAAATCTGTTCAGCCGTTCTCGAGTTTTAGCGAGACTAACGAACAGCAATTGATTTTTATATACATAGATAAAAGAAGAGATAAGAGATAGATAGAAGAAGATAAAGCTCTTGTTGTTTAGTAGGCTATAGTAGAATATGAGATCAATGTATAAAAATAAAAATGTATTTAGCTAGGAATCAACATCAACGTCTTAGATGACAGGTCTATGATGAGATATATATAGGTAATCATATATAGCAACTCATAATAAATGCATGCTCTACTTAAACATAATCGTCACCCTCATTTTTATATGCTGTGTGCTGGTTCCTATAAACAAGGTTATTACTAACACACTGCAATAATTATATTAGGTAAAATACTGCCGCACGTTTTGGTAAATATTATACTTATTTAGGTAAGTACTTAGAAGTCACATATATTAAATTTAACTTATTTACAGTAATATAAGTACATAGAACTAATTTTCGGGTGTGGAAATCTATCATAGAGATAAATAAACTCTGTGAAATTAAAGCGCTATTTATAACACAGTATAAAATGTATACGCGTCAAGCCTTCCAATCAATGGCCGACTAATTTTTTGCCACAAACTAATTACGTGAATACGGAAAAAGAAAAATCGCGTCGTCAACAAGACCAAGACGTCTCCATTAAAAATTATGCTCTATAGAAGCTTGCTGCCTTATTGAGAGTTATTACATCCATTCTAAAAGTGCTTTCAAAACATCCTAAAGGGCCTGCGGACAAATTATTAATATCAACCAGTATTCATCACTACGGAGGCATCGGGTTCGAGTGAATGGTATCACGGCAAAATCACAGTGGGGTTCTCGTTACAGCATATTAATAACAGTATGGAAAGAAGTTGTAAATACACAATAACTTTACGCAAACCAACTACACTACAAGTTGATGTACCTACCTCCCTGATGTACTGTGTGAACTAATAAAGTTTTAAAGTAGTAGTAGTAGTATGGCACTGCGAGATGTGGCGCAATGAACCGAGCATAGCTCTCTCCCGCAGCGAGCTACGGAGAGAGCTATGCTCGGTTCATTGCGAAATAAGATCCCAAATGAGGAAATCTGCAGGAGAAGCCAGTCGCAATGGCATGTGGGCAGGTCCCATCGCTCGCATAACCGACAACCCATAAGACGCAGCCCCCTTAATAGCAGTTCGATTTCGATAGTAAAACAGTTCAATAATCAAGAGCAAGTGAAATCTAATACTAATGTTGAGTTTGGAGTGATTTCTCCTTTTCTCGAATTGAAATGACATAAAGAGCTGTGCTATATTTGGTATTGTATTTGGTGATTTGTTGGTTTTGCAGTACATGGCCGTAGGCAGTAGGGTTTTAAACGCCCAAACCCCCCCCCCCTCCCCCTTGCCTGCCTGCCTGCGGCGAAAATCGGCACCGGTCCCAAAGGTACTTGCCGTATTTTCTAAAAATAAGAAAATACGGCAAATATAAAAATATGCGCGCTCGCTTCGCTCGCGCATTTCACGTTTTTACTGTATTTTGTTTTATAGCAAGCGCGTTTGTGCTTTATACTGAAGTTTGATAGGTTTTAATAGGTGAACCCCCCCCCCCCCCCCCTGAAGAATTCTTGGCTAGGCCCTGATGTCGTATAACTTTAGTGTCGAGTATCCTTACTGTTTATTAACTAAAGCTCTATAGATAAAAAAATGGAGGAGGGAGGTGTACAAAAATACAGGGGGTTGTTGAGGTGCGGGGGCGGAACAACGGCCTCGTTACGCCGTTTCCGGCGGAAGTCGCCTCGTGATGCATTGTCGCCGAGGAGGGTGGACAGTGACACTTACATTATCATCGCAAACATTAATATGTTCACTGGACCATATTTTTATTACTATGTTGATTTTGGTTGCAAACTCAGCATGAAAAATTTTAAATAATTAAAAACAAAATACTAATTGCAATATACTGTACTTACGTCACGTTACGTAGTACTATTAGGTACAGTTATTCTGTACCAGACATTTGTATACAGGTTTAGGATACGAGCAAGATAAAAACTTTAAATTTTCAATGAAGTTAGTTTCAGGAAAAATATTCATTAATTGCCGAAGTACAGAAAATTACGTTAAACTTAATAAATGAAAAGATATCTTACTTCTTACTAATATTATAAAAGAGGAGAAAAAGAATACCACTGTTAGTGGATATGCACAGAAAGTTTATAGATCAACCTATACAATCGTGGCCAAAATTAAAAGTCTACTCGCTTGATACTTGGATTAGCAATTTCGATCTATCTCAGAATGTAACATGTAACATTGATGGAATTAAGACATCTAAGAAAGCCTATAACCCATTAGAATTACGCAAGTACTGTACCGAATTCCTGAACTGTAAATATGAACACTTTTATAAAATATTTACCGATGGGTCGAAAGACACACTTGTATCTGGAGCCGCAATTTTTGATCCTCAGTTGAATATACGGATGAAGTTTAAAATAGAAGACAACATATCAATAATGCATAGTGAACTAATCGCAATATCCGAATCGTTGTCATATATTTTATCATTACCTGGACAGTACTTTGTAGTTCTGTCGGACTCAAGAAGTGCGCTCCAGCATGTGGCTCGGCTAACCTCGAATATTCGAGGATACCCGATAGCCTACACTATATTACACACTATATGTAAAATCCGTGAGTTAAACAAACTGGTAACTATCCAGTGGATACCATCTCATATCGGCATCATGGGAAACGAGGAAGTTGACCGCGCGGCAAAGGAAGCTTGTAGCGATGGGATCCCCTACACGTGTTCACCACTGCATTGTGAGGTACTTAATGAAGTAAAGGGAATGTGTCGAGAAAACTGGCAAGAATACTTTGATGAACGTTCGCGATCCAAAGGAATCTGGTATAAAACCATACAGTGTGAACTTCCTCGTTTCCCGTGGTTTGATATTGGAGAAATTAATAGAAACAATGTTGTAGCATTACTGAGGCTCCGTTCCGGGCACATCCCGGGTAACAAATTTAAGCATCTAATGGGGAAATCTGATACGCCAAACTGTACTATCTGTGGCATTGTAGAGGATGTACACCACGTGTTGACGGAATGTGCGCGGAACGAAGCCCAACGCCAAGAAGTCCTACACAATGGAAATGACGTGGGTGGTTGCAACAGTATCTTGGCTTCGCCAGCTTCTGAGGAAGCCGGGATACTGATGGAATTATATTTCTCTTTTATGCGGAGTTTGACTGACTGATAATCTCATAACGCGTTGACGGACTTACGGGAGTGACATAGTCAACAATGACTAAACTCCTATCAAAAAAAAAATAGATTAAAAAAAAAAAAAAAAAAAATTATAAATGCAAAAGTTTGTTTATTTGAATGTTTGCTACCTTCTACCTCCGTAACTACTGAACCAATTTGATGAAATTTGGAATGATGATTAGATTATAATATGCTTATAATAATACTTTATTGTATATTATAGATACATGCTTAATTAACACATCGGATACTTTTTACCCACGAGTAAACCAAGGCTCAACTAGTAATAAATAAATAAAACCCGTCTTTCATGGGTTTTTTTATGTAAACGATATATGTGACGAGGAAGTCGTTCGCCTGATCTTAAGTCACATGGCTGCCCATAGCAGATTGCAGTAGATCACTCGGAACTCTATAAAATTTCGCGTGACACTGCACTGCGCACGTCGTCCTGAGACATTACACAGTCTAGTAATAGGATTAATAGATGGGATCAGATCATATAAAGTCTCATTTGCCCAGTAATTTCACTAGCTACAACGCTCATTAAACCGGAACATATATAGTAGTGCTTACACACTACTACTTGGCGGCAGAATAACTGGCAAAGCGGTGCAGGTGGTCCTACCCTACCTAGACGAACTTTGCAGAAAAGTCCTAGCACCTAGTAAAAATGAATTAATTCTATTGATTTATAAATTTATGGACTCCTTAAATAATTATAATACCTATGCGGTTTTAGCGACGCCTGATTTCTCATCTAGCCCTAGTACCTCGACATAAACAATTACCACATCACAAAATAATTACCGCTGGATTTCCAGCAGCTGTCGAAGTATGGGAAAGTAATATAGTGATGCAACCGAGGTGTCTTTTAGGTCCGGCTCCCCCGGGAAATCACGGTAATCCGCGCTGTCGACGACGCCCGGTAAAGCTCTCTTCAACGATAGTGATGGAATGGTGTCGATAATATCGCAGTTTATTTCTATCTTTAGCGTTTATCTTATATGTACTTAGGTATAAAAAAAACTCATTTTTAGGCCAATCCTAGGACAAAATATTTTCATGGACATAATCTTTTGATTTGTGTAGCTAGGCAAATGGCAATTTTCGTCAAATTTTATGATAGCGCTTCTTACGTTCGAAAATGCCTAGAATACCTATAAAAACATTAAATTTTAATAATCGTCGTGTCGGGCGTACTGTGAATTGATTAATTATAAAACCATTGCTATTCAATTCTCCGACCTCTACGAGCTACGACTCTATACGAGCTAATGTGGAACTAATATAAAATTAGCCGTTCTTCCCAAGAACAGTATTTCCTGATTTAAAAGTTGTATTTAGTAGGTACATCGCTGCTATTTGGCATATTTCGACATAAGTTTCAATAAAAAGAGTGAAATCGCTAACGTTGACCACAAGCCCATATAGGTAACATTGGAGGAAAAGATGCATCTTGTGAGAAATACGGTAAAAAAACATCGACATGGTATTATTTTCTTCTCTATATTCATTCCCCTCCCTAATATAAACCACGACTGAATCCAGAGATCCCGTGAATGGGTCCTGATGAATCATGCCTGTTCACGCGGAACGACGCGGGTACACCACATTATCACGTATATTACCGTATAAAAGTGTATTAAAGAATATTGAGTAACGGTTAAATAATGTAACAATAATAGCACAGATATATGCTAATATAATAAGTATATACCTACCTACCCAATAAACTTACGATAATGACCAGTGATTTATTATTTGGTGGCAGTTGTCGACGAACTTGTGACGGATTCCGATATCATGAGTTTCGAAGGACTCATAGTTAGTCTTATTAATCCATAAGACCAGTCCTATGGATTAGTTCCCATAGGACTAGCATTAGGTAATATTTGAAAGGTCATCACTTTTCAATACTCCACATTATGTAAGTATGTACTGGGTGGCGCAAAAGTACTGGCACTAAAGAAAATACTTTTATTTTTTTTATATGACATTTTCTGTCATTCTGTTGTTGAAAATTGTGTAGTGAACAAATGTAAAATACACTGAAAATAAACATGGACCGTTTTACTCCCCAAGAACGTGGAATAATTGTGTCAATGTTCTTACGGAATAATTCATCAGTGATAAGAACACAACGTGAATTTCGTCGACGATTTCCCCACCGTCCGGCACCGATTGGTCGCACAATTCGACGCTTTGCCACACGCCTTGAAGCAACTGGCTCAACATTGGATAGACCTAAGTCTGGGAGACCAAGAACAGGCCGTTCAGCTGAAAATATCGATGCTGTGCGCGAAGATGTGGAAGAGTGTCCAGAAACATCAACGAGGCGACGTGCCACGCAATTGGGCATTTCCAGACGGACCCTGCAGCGTATTTTGGTGAAAGACTTAAAGATGTTCCCGTATAAAACTCAAATGACTCATCAACTGCTGCCTGCTGACCACCGAGCTCGTCTAGATTACTGCCAGCGCGTCATAAACCTCAACCTTGAAGAGGATGATTTTCCTTCAAAATTGGTTATGAGTGACGAAGCGCATTTCCATCTCTCAGGGCATGTCAATAAGCAGAATACTCGGTTCTGGGGCACTGATAATCCGCGCATTATTCAAGAAACACCTCTACACCCACTAAAAGTTACTGTATGGTGTGGCATCTGTGTTGACAGAGTGATCGGACCCTATTTTTTCGAAGACGCTGGAGGCAATGCGATAACTGTCACTGGAGAACGCTACAGAACCATGTTACGTGAGTTTTTGATACCCAGTTTGGACGAATTGGGGCTGGAGCACATCTGGTTTCAACAAGACGGCGCTACGGCACACACAGCGCGCGACACTATGGACTTAGTGAGGGACGCTTTTCCAAGCCGAGTTATCTCTCGTTTTGGCGATTTGCCTTGGCCTGCAAGATCACCCGATCTGACCAGTCCAGACTTCTTTCTTTGGGGTTTTTTGAAATCTCGGGTGTATGTGAACAAGCCACAGACTCTCGCAGCTCTAAAAGAAAACATTCGTCAAGAAATAACGAACATATCGCAGGAAGTGTTACGGCAAGTTATGCAAAATGTCATAAATAGGGCTCAAATGTGTATCAACTCTGGAGGTCACCATTTAAAAGACATCATCTTTAAATCCTAATGGTACGAAATTTAATGGCACAAATATACATTTAAAAAAACCTAAATCTAGTTTTCTAATTTAGAAAAAATGTTATAGCTGAACCAAATAGGGTCTTTACTTTTGCGCCACCCAGTAGTTGTAGGTATGTATTAAAACTAACTGATATAACTGCAGAAGGTCAGCGTTTCATACCATTCTAAAATCTAAACGTTGCCATAATATTTTTTAACGTGCTATGGGCCTTTATTACTCAAGCTAACTACTACAATACTAAACTAGCTGGTCAACGTTAGCAGTTTTAATAGAAACTTTTGTCGAGATAATATGATAAACTGCCATAAATTAAAATAATATTATACCTACCATATGCTACAACATCGACTGATAAAAATTAACCAATAATGCAGAAGCTCATTATAGCTTAAAACAAAGAGGGACAAACTTCATAACGTTAATAGGTAACATTATATCGTTGTCGCTTCTAATGATTCCTCACTTTTAATGAGAAACTCCGTAATTTGTTGCTGTGACATATTGGATTAAAACTTAGCTCTTATCGCTTCATAATGACTTAAACACAAAGTATCACCTGCCACTTCTTTATTTTTCACAGAGCTGCCATTTTTTTTATATAATCCAGGATACGTCCTACGTCCTATTACTTTTTAAGCATATTATTTTATTTTCAATTCTTTGGTTTTCACATTATATAATAATATTGGACTGGCCTGATAGCTCGTTTGTAGTAGTCCTGCCTTCTAAACTGTAGGTTGTGGGTTCGATTCCTACCCAGAACAAACATTTGTGTGATGCACAATAGATGTTTGTTCTGTGTCTGGGTGTTATATTGTATTCTATGTATGTATTTACAAACAAAATGTATCTATGTATTCTGTCAGTTATCTGGTTCCCATAGTACAAGCTTGGCTTAGTTTGGGGCTAGATGGCGCTGTGTAAAATATCCACAAATATTTATTTATTTATATGACTGTCTCAATGGTCTCATGTGAATTTGTATCTATTAAATCTCTTAAGCATCTATACTCTATATATAGTTTATACTACTTTATACCTACCCATTATAACTTCGAAAGTATACCACGTATCTGTCTCTGACTGTTGTTACCTTTTCACGACGAAATGTCTGAATCGATCTTGATGAAATTCGGTATGGAGATAGCTAATGCTGAAAGGTAGGGCCTGAAAAGCTTTTTATCGCGATAAACTGTAGTTTACGCATGAGAAGCTGCGGGCAACAGCTAGTATAAATATTGCATAAGTTAGTACCTCTAAATTATTAATTATTTAATGAGAATTTGTATAAGTATACTGTTACACTATTAATAGGTAGGTTATGCTGCTTTATGTTATGCTGCTCAAACCCGAACGTATTTGAGGTCAAAATAATAAAAAACCTAGGTCACAAAGATATTGTGGTTGACACTTTAAAAATACATTTCACAATAATATACCTAGGTTAGTAGAAAAACAATTAAGGTAAATATCCAAATTGAGAACGGTTTCAACGGCGTAATCGTGTTTTAAAATGTTCAGTGCATAAAACAAAAGAACAACAACGAACCCTACAATAGGTATCGATAGAGTAAGCCCGACGAGAGCCCGAGTTTTAAGCTCACTAAGCGATAAAATCGAGGGGGACATCGTTAAGCATCATCGCTTGGCACAGCAAAGTTTTGCGGAGCCAGCAACACGAAGTAATGAAGACTTATGACTGGGCTGACGTCTGAAACTCGGCAAAATTGTCATCTCGTTATTAGGGGCTCTCGTTGGCAGGATACCTAAATTGACTTTGACGTATCTTCTTGATGAGTGTAGCTAATTACTCTCGCGCCACAGAAGACTGTTGGAAGTAATTTAATTTACAAGGTTTTAATTACTTAGTCGGTGGGTAACTCAAATAAAATATAACGTTAGGTGAGTATGTACTTATAGCAATATTTGTGTAATATAATATGTGTATAATATTTCATATGTGTCTGAGTAGACTTGTAAAAATTAATAAAAATGGCATAGGTATCTAGAGGTACCCACACTTACAGTACCTACCTACCAGCCATGGGAGTATCATCCTCTACGTCCATGCTGCTAACACTAGTCCTAGATGGAGAACAAACAGCCATACAGCTATTATGGCTGTGCAATAAATGCGTTCTCATTATCATTGTATTGAAAAAGTTAAACATCGGGTAAGCCGAACATTAAACACATCAGCATTCGTTGTGCGAAACCAAAATTAACATATTGGGCGGGCGTTTAGATGACGCGGATGGTGACCATGCGTTTTGTTACCATGAGACAAGAAATATAAGATTATGCCTTCGTATAATTATAATTATAGGGTCCCTACAAGCCCCTATCCAAAGAGGGGGAGTTCTATACAAGGGCATAGTCTTATATTAGTAGGCAAAATGCTATACCACCACATAAAACCACAGAATAGATAATAGTATAGTATATTATATTATATTATATTATATTATATTATATAGAAGTAATAAATTCAAATTCAAATGTTCATTGCATTCCGCAATGTCACAAAAGATGACGGCATATAATAAGGGTTAAGATCATTATGGACCCTGTTGGGCACAGCAATATTATGTTAGAGGAGAGGATAGAGAATAGTATGTTATAAGTACCTACTTTTTAATTGACACATTGTTATTATGATGTAATGTATGATCTCCATCTTATACTAGGACTAGACAGTACTAATACAATAATCGTACAATAACTGAGTAAGAACTTTTTGTGCCGGTTCAAAGTGCCACTCTGCATGAGTTACCTGCATGAGAAAATTGAGAAACATAATTTGCAAATTCGTCACGTTAATAGGTTGGTTCCGATAAACACATTTTTTTATGTTTGATGGACTTGCGTTTGACTACTATCTTACTCGATGGTAATCTACTCACTTTGCAATCAGCGCCAAAATGGTGAAAATCAAGTGGCTACAGTCCCACAGTACTACTTACCTATGTGCACATTTTTTTAACAATTGCTCTCTTCTGGTTAACATTTGATTTTGATGAGTAAGTAATAAATAAATAATAATAAATAACGCCCAACGATCACATACATAGATCGTGGACCCTAACTAGGATTCCCTTGTATCTAGGGACCCAGAAACTACAAAGACCATGGTCCCACAACACCACAAGTAATTTTATTACCTCCGTAAACGCTAAAATCCTGGTCACAGCACAAATACTTTTACTCCTGTATAGCCGGTGCCATAGCCTAGAGGCGCAACGATATTACTGTTTGCTGTCAGCAAACATTTGCCTGCCCGCCCCCGCTCGCTACTTACTGGAGTTAGATCAATATTTAAATAATTTCAAACTTTGATTAATTCCCAGAGATATTGTTTGCAATGATGTTGTTAAATTCGGATTATGGTAATGTAAATGCATCGAGTAGAATTGAGTTGTTTCACATTTTATATTGTGGTGATTAAAGAACTTATTATAGCTAGGTAAGTATAATAATACCTACCTATTGATGTGTTAAGGCTGTTGGACATCTCGCATTCTAAATCAGATCAAAATTAAATCTGATGTAGTCAAAGAGGCTAGTTTAATTTACCTAGACTATATACATTAGCCTCTTTGACTTATAGTCTACTACTATGACTACTTAGCATACCTATGGCTATGTTCGCTCGAGTTGTCCCGGCCTCTGCACCAGACTTCCCTCACAAGTATTTTACCCTTTTTCGTGGAAATACCATATATTAGATAGATTGATAAAAATCAACTGTGTACAAATATAACATATAACGAAATTTACAAAACAAAAACTTAATTAACTAAACTTATACTAGTGTACTAGTATAAGTTTAGTTAATTAAGTTTTTAATAGGCGGTATTATCGCTTAAAGCGATCTCTTCCAGACAACGTTAGCATGGGAAGGATATCAGTAGCTTAGAGTTTTGGGCTTCCGTGTACCTAAAAAATAAGGTGTATTGGTCTCTATTGGTCTGTTAGGTATTTATAAATATGGGTCTTAGAATAACATTTCATGTTTACTTAAGTTACCAGAAATAAAGATTTATTTTTATTATTTATTATAACAGTCTGGTGGAAAATTTCTTCAAAATCGGTTCAGCTATTTTAAGGTAAATGATGGAGATATGAGGTTGAGGTAACAAACATAAAATAAGAAAAAAAGCATACAACCCAACCTAATTGAGAACCTCCTCCTTTTTTGATGTCGGTTAATAAAAATTATCTACATTCTTTAGTCTAAGTGAAACAGTGACAAATGCAGGCCTATCTTATAGATAAAAAAAACTCTATTGCCACCATTTCGTAATTGTCCTTCTGTAGTCACAGCGGGTATTTAGAACAGTCTGTGTACAGATTGCAACGCTTCCTAAACTGCGGCTATTACCCGATTTCAACCCATGAATACTTTATACTATGTAGTCTTTATGCTCATTATACGTGAGTAGCTTTAGTATCGTATCGCAATACGCGATAATCATTTTTCTTAGCTTTAGAAAGAGAATGCCGATTCATTGACTATGACAAGGTACCACTCCGTGATAGGAATAGGTAGTTAGTAGAACAACCAGTGTCACCATCTCTCAAGGGGCGCAGGACTCCTACCACTTAATTAAGGGGAAGCGAGTCAAATAGATTTTAATTAACATTACGTGGTGATTCGCTCGCACTTATTGTTTAGCGCGAATTGAAAAGTCGCTTTTAGAGCTTCATTGACAAATACAATAGTGACGTAGTTACAATCACATGAAAAAGTTTTAGTAGGATCCTTGAAAGGAAAAATAGTTACTATGCCTACTTAAAACATTATTCATGTACGTAATATAGTACATACTTAGCTACTATATTATGCCTGAAAAAAATTAGAAAAAAAATAAGGTTGCAAATATTGCAAATATTGTTTTTTTTACAAATAGGTACAGGACAAATAATGAACTTTATGTAGGTAATTATGGTATAATCATGCTGTAAAAAAACTAGATAATTAACTGGCAGTTAACTGATAGTTACTGATAGTTCACTGATAGTCAACTGATAGTGAACTGATAGTGAACTGATAGTTAACTGATGGTTAACTGATAGTTTACTGAAAACAAGAACGCTGGCATGGTTTGAACACCTTCCCAGCGTCCTTGTTTTCAGGTATCATTATCACGTATTATTTGAGCCAGAGGTACCTATTTATGAGTACTTACATAGGTTGCATAATATACTTATAAGTACAATGTTAACAAATAAACAGTATAATTGAAACAGGCTCAATAAAAACTTCCGAAACACAAAGTGCACGAAGACAAAGAAAAAACGAATATTCCTTTAAAGATTTAAATAAATTTTCACTAAAGAGGGGGAGGCAGATCTTGTTACAGAAAGGATAGCGAGAGCTAATAAAAATGCTGAAGAAAACGCGCAATTTTAAAGGAGTAGGTACTTTAGGTATCGGGCAGGCACTTATCAAAAAATCTGCTGAGTTTTTATAAAGTCTTAAATTCTTTTTTCAACATTTATACTTAAGTATTTTCCATTGAAACGCGCTGCAATTGTTATTTTCTTTCAGTACCTATCATCATCATCATCAACAGCCTAAATTCGTCCACTGCTGAACAAAGGCCTCCCCTAGAGAGCGCCACTTTGAGCGGCTGCTCGTCTCCTACATCCATTGGCTCCCCGCGGCATTATGTGAGGGCTCGTTTTGTATGTTGTTATTTCTACTTTGTATGCCCTATTTGTTTTAAGTTTGTATGTACTTACCTACCTATTTGGTTGATTAAATAGAAGAACTGAAAAAACGATTCGTAGGCTTGCAATTAAGTTCTGAGATCATAAAATAATAAGTACCTATGTATACCTGGGTACATATTAGCAAGAAAAACGAAAAATAATTATTATAGACTAGCGGCTCGCCCCGGCTTTGCACGGGTATAATAGTTTTCGCAGCGCACGCGATGTATAAAGAATATTTTAGGTAATTTCTTTACACCTTGGGTTACATTATTGGAGTTTTAGATGGTTTTATTTAGTAAGAATCCAAAATTTTTTGAAAATATAATATTGCCTATAGTTTTTAGGTCTAGTTTAGTTTAGTATATACATGTTATTTAAGTTTTTACAAATAAACGTTAAGCCTATGTCACCCGGGTTAGTGCGTAGTCCCAACAGTAAAAAACTTTTTCAAATCAGTAGTTTCGAATCCTATTCAATGCAAACAAACAAACAATCGAATCTTTCCTCTTTATAATATTGGTATAGGTAGGTAATTAATCGTTCTAAATGTTGTACAGTGGCAAACTAAAAATCTCGTCTCATTCATATTTACCGATTTTGTGTACAATAATATTTTTTTATACGCTAAAATGAGTACCTATATAGGTATTTCACCTGATGGTAAGTGACGAACTTGTCTAAGGTGGAGCACGTTTGGCCATGAGATGCACATTATTTTTATAGAGGAGCACATAGAGGTCTTTGGTAAAAATAATCCTGCACAATGAAAAGGTTTGTTGGTAAGATAAGTAGCCAGTGTATTGAACCGCCCGCGCCGCCCTTTGGAACCACGACCGCGATTCGTCACACCGTCACACCATTAATTTCTATAGAAAATACACTGGACGCTTTTACCTACATCTTCGATAACATCAAAAGCACATTAGTAGCATTTTTCATGGCGGCGTTACCGTGGCTAGTGTGAGAGGCTATACAAGGTGAAAGGAAACGGACGTGTTTGGAAGGAAGGTAGGTAGGTAGGTACCTACTACCTACCCTAAATGCTCTAAATAGGTACCTACCTATATTGATGATAGCAAGATTTACAGAGAGGAAAAATATAGTGCATATTCAAAGATTTTGTCACCTAGATAAGCATAGCTCAGCGGGTTAGCTGGCTAAAATAGCAGTGGGCTAGTCATAAATATCTGCCGCAGAACCGATACTTAATCGATAGGGCAGACGTGTATTAGAGTGAAGACCACGAATCGGTACCTAAAGGTAGCTTAAAGGACGCCCCGCGACTCGATGGAGCGACGATAATACGTAAGGTGGCTGGTATACATGACTGGAAGAGAAGAGCTGGAAATCATGTACTGTGGCGCAGGGCCGTAGCCAGGAATTCACTTCAGGGGAGGGTTCAGCTTGATTACCATAATTATATACCTACACAGCTAAAACATAAATGTGCTTCTTACCATCATCATCATCATCACCAGCCTGAAGACGTCCACTGCTCAACATAGGCCTCCCCAAAGAGCACCACTTTGAGCGGCTGCTCGATTCCTACATCCCTCGGCATTCGGCTCCCCGCGGTTCTGACTAGGTCATCGGTCCACCTAGTGGGCTGGTTGGTTCTTATACCTGGACCCTAATTCTGTATGACCAATTTACGATTCCTTGCTTCGAAACCACGCGAATTCCTTGTCTTACATAAGAAATCTGCAAAACTCTATTCTCTATGAAATGAGAACGAAACCGCGCGAAATGAATGTGGAATGAGCCGTTTTATTAAAAAAAAGAAATGGTCTTTTATGCATGACCCAATAGATGGCGCCAGTTGTGGTTTTACTAAAATCTGTCATTGTCACTGCTTCAAGCATAGACCACAGGTTAGAGGAAATGTGTCACGATACTGACTGACAACTTTAAACTCTTTCGTTTTTTTTAGTTTCGTTGCGAGATACCTTGGCTTTATTTTGGATCATAATATTAACGTTTATCTATCTCGCAGATCTACTGTACTTCAATTTACTTAATAAGAACGCACCACAGACTACTTAGGAGATACTACAGGCAATGTACTCGTGGTCCACCCAACTGAATTTGACATTTCGTTGTAGATAGTCTAAGCATTTTCTTATGTTTAAACTACTCTGTGGTTTGAAGCGTTTAAACTATGTACTTACAGCGCCATCTAGAAAAGAAGCGGAACTAGTGTTTTTTTTTAAATAAAACTCCTCATTAACTGGGATTGGCGCGATTTGAACTGTCAAAAATCATGTTCCGCTCAGGCGCGTTCCGAAACATCGACCCGTTAAAAGTTACCACCACTTATACCAATATTAATTAATAGGCCTTACCCACAGAGTGCCACTTTGAGCGGCTGCTCGCCTCGTGCATCCATCGGCTCGACGTGATTATCACCAGATCGTCGGTCCACCCTGTGGGGGGCCGGGCTAGTTTTATACGCCTTTACTATAACTCATCATCAATCATCATCATCACCATCATCCAGCTTGAAGACGTCCACTGCTGAACATAGGCCTTACCCACAGAGTGCCACTTTGAGCGGCTGCTCGCCTCGTGCATCCATCGGCTCGACGTGATTATCACCAGATCGTCGGTCCACCCCGTGGGGGGCCGGGCTAGTTTTATATGCTTTTACTATAACTCATCATCATCATCATCATCATCATCACCATCATCCAGCTTGAAGACGTCCACTGCTGAACATAGGCCTCCCCCACAGAGTGCCACTTTGAGCGGCTGCTTGCCTCGTGCATCCATCGGCTCGCCGTGATTTTCACCAGACCGTCGCGCTCGACACCAATGTGTCTTAGATTATACAGAATACAAAAATTGACGATTCCTTGCTGTGACACGATTTGAACAAGATACGATAACGACGTGGTTTCTGTATCGTGTGGAATCTGTGTTTTCATACAGAATTGGGCCCCTGCTCGTAAATATATGGAGAGCTGATAAAGTTAGGATGAAATCTTTCGCAGCACTCGAGCGGTAAGATAGATTTTATAATCATTTTTTCAGCTCTCCATACATACCTACGTGTATGATAAGCAAACTCATAATTATGTTTTTTTAAACGGTGTCGAAAATTGATTAGTATTTTTGGCAGTAAGAATCTGTCATTAGATGATTAAACAAAATGTTGGTACCTACCTATTACCACAAAACTGGTATCGATCGAACGTCCTTAACAGCGTCGGTCCTGGGTCAAGATATAGAGCGAGAGTCTTTCGGCTTTCACATTACATAATTTGCATTAAGTACAGTTTATGTTAAATCACTAATAGGAAACATTCATAGTAGAAACATTAAAAGCGCGAGCGAAGCAATCGCCAAAAATCTCATATTTGCCGTATCGTATTTCAGAAAACACGTATGGCAATTCAAACGCCAATTACGTGTCACTCAGTACAAACGCGCTTGTTATATGACAAAATACATCAGAAATACTAAAAGCGCGAGCGAAGCGAGCGCTAACATTTTTATATTTGCCGTATTATATTTCAGAAAACACGTATGGCAATGCAAACATGAATTACATATCAGTCAGTACAAACGCGCTTGCTATATAACAAAGTACAGTAGAAATATGAAAAGCGCGGGTGCAAATTTTTTTATATTTGCTGTATTGTATTTCAGAAAGCACGTATGGTAATTCAAACATGAATCACATTTCAGTGAGTACAAACGCGCTTGCCATAAATATTACAATATAGGTACAGTAACTAGGAATATCAAAAACGCGAGCGCAGCGAGCACGAAAATTTTTATATATGTCTTTTTGTATTTCAGAAAATATGTATGGCAATTCAAACATTCCTGCTCTGCCCTTGGACCGGCGTAGATTTCGGGGGGCGGTTTGGGTTTGAACCCCCCCTCCCCCCCTGCCTACGGCCATGCTGTGGCGTACTTTAGGAGAGGCCTATGTTCAGACGGGATATCTAAAATTCTAAACCAAGACATTAAAACATATGCATCATTATCATCAACAGCCTGAAGACGTCCATTGCTGAACATATGCCTCCCCCAGAGAGCGCCACTTTGAAAACATGTTAACCATGGCAAGTATATTTATTATGTATGATGTATGTAGACGTCTAAACGAAGCAATAAGTAATAAGTAATTTTACCGGATAACATAGCATATTGTATTTTTTTGTATCAACAAAGAGTT
Source organism: Ennomos quercinarius (assembly GCA_910589525.2). Taxonomy (NCBI): domain Eukaryota; kingdom Metazoa; phylum Arthropoda; class Insecta; order Lepidoptera; family Geometridae; genus Ennomos; species Ennomos quercinarius. The sequence goes on from OU342493.1 coordinate 10,679,225, forward strand.
TTTATGCGGTTCGCGCCCTTGTGCGCCTATGCGCGCCGTCTTTGAATATCTACGAGGAATTCTGTGCGCGCCGTGCATGCATGGTGCATGGTGTACCGCGCTAAAAAAGGATAACTGCGCGCTATTTCCCAAATATTTGCTAATATTTTCCCTGTGTTTTTACATTTTCTATGAGTATCATCCAAAATGACAGTTTCAAGTAGAGGTGAGGCATATTTATTGGATTCGTTCCAGGGAATAGGTATTTTTTGGGATTAGGTAGAACCTATTCCAAAAATACTAGATTCTCGTTCCAGACGTTCCACCTAATCCCAGTCTCATTCAAATTGCAAATCCATGTAATGTCAGGAACACTGGTGGACTAATAATTTGTTGGGACGGGAACGCGTAAGATGCATAGTATTTTATGTCTTTGTCATTGTTACTTTCCGGCCGGTTGGTATAATTTTGGTTAATGAGTGTTCTTAAAGTACAGCACTACGATATAAATAATTAAATACTTCGGGAATGTGTGTTTTTAAGAATAATATATTACGACAATGCAAAATAAATATAGTAAATAAAATATCTCATTACATAAAATCATACAAAAAAAATTGGAAATACCATTTAAAAAAGTCTCTAATACCACAACTTTTATGTACCTACATAATAGAAACAGTAAATCGAGCTTCTGTATGCCTTATTTTTTGCCCCAATTAAAAATACAAGAGCTTTGAGTGCTCTGACATACTCTTGCTTTTTCTTTTTCTACGTGAGGGAACTATTAGTGTATAGAAATTCATAGGAAAGGCCATATTGAGTCATATATGACTGGCATCGTTATAGATTAGGTTGAAGGAACGCAAATTATTAGTTTCCATCTGTCCCATCTCTGAGAGCTTCGTAATGAATTACGTGGATTAGGTGGATCCAATGGATTAGGTATTTGGAATAGGTATTTTTAGGGATTAGTATTAGGTGGAACGAATCCCGAATTTACCTAATCCAACCCATCTCTAGTTTCAAGTAGTGAAGAAGAACCACACTTATATTTCACCCCGCTGGAAATATTACTAGGCTAGAATCGCGAGTGATAGCCTGTTGCCACCAAAACCTCGAGACAAGTACCTATCGAGTGACCTACATTCATTCCGTAGAAAAACAGCAAATATGCCCAGTCATTTTCTGAGAATGTGTTTTGGTATAAGTACTTCCCTCTAATAAAGATTTTCTACGTTAAATATTCTATAGCACGATGAAAAATTACAATACTTGACACTGGCTAAATATACTATGTGTGGAGCCAAAATATAAGAAAAAAAACAGCCAATCAACACATAAACTATTTATACAATAACAAGTTTGCCTAACCATGTACAAAACCATTAGTTAAATAAAATTAGTTATTTTAATTTTTAACACTAGTTCATTTCATTTAGCACAAATACTTATGTGATCAAGTGATCAAATCAATAGTTAATAATTGTACTTAGAAAGCGGTTTCCGTGCTTTATGTTGTAGGTAGTGAAATTTTCGGTTGTCAGGTTGTCAGTCATGCACGCATGCACGGTGGCGCTCGGTGAGGCGACGCAGTGAGGCGAGTCATAGTCGATACATCGAATTCATACGATACATCGGTAACGACAAAGAATTTTTCACCCTGGCTTCGCATGGGTTAATTAGTTTACGTCTTAACCCTGTTTATGGGTAAGAGGGAAGCGAAAGGGAAAAGATAGGTTACTTGCACACTACTGCTTGGCGACAGAATAGCAAAAAAAACTCAATAGTAATTTTTACTGGCAAAGCGGTGGTCCGATTTGCCAGTTTTTACAGTTTTAGTTCAGCTTTAGGTACCTACAAACCTACCTAGATGAACTTTGCAGAAAAGTCCTACCACCTAGTGGACTTTGCTGATACGTTGTTTTCCAAATCTCGTTGTCTTATTTATAAGTAAATATAAAATTTATTGTTCATATATATTTAGCTCGTTTTTGTTTTGACGTGAAACAGGCAGAAATGTCAAAAAGGCAGTTGCCACTAAAAAAACATAAGATCAATGAAAGACCTAGCTCTGACGTGTCTCTAACTTAGTAATTCAACTTATTAATATTTTATATTGTATTCTTAGTTCGTAATCTTTCATTTGTGTATTTCAATTATTTATTAATTTTTAACGCTTTAGTATTTAAAAGTGGCTTTTATTTATTTATTTATAAACATAAATCTCAATTATACTACCTATTTATCTATGTACACTAAGCCTAAGAAATCAAATAAAAAACGCTTTAGTGATTATAATAATTTGTATAGTAGAAAAACCACTACTGCCACTAACTTACGTGAGAGTGATTGATATAATAAGTATGTAAACTGTAGTATATTTGACATAACATTTTGCTTCAATATAGATGCAGATAACAGACACTAGAGCTTAGTAGGGGCAAAAGACTGTGTTTTTGTGTCCATGTCTAAAAACTGTGTCTTGCTAAAATGTATAGTTTTTATCACATAGGCATAGGTACTAAATAATATTATCATGTGAGTTAAATCACCGTATTCATACAAAATACAAAACCAAAAAACAAACATTCAACCATCGATATTTTTTCGAAGTCAGTAATTAAGCTAAGGGCAAATCGCGGAGATAATTATTACGCTAAACTACTTAATTTCATACACTGTGGTACAGATTGAATCGATATGAATCATGCCTGTCTTGTATATATTAGCTTAACAAAATCGAAACATGCGCTCGACTCGATACTTTATGTAACAAACGGGTTGGGTGGGCATCACTAAACAAAAACTAATTTTTGTTTGTTGTCGTCCGTCACGCGCACGTTTTCGCTTTCTTTTCTGTTTCTGTCGCATTTGGTGCATCTTGTTGTTACAGATATTTTAATATTAAATTAGGATAGAGAAAAGTAATAACGGGTAAGTTAAATGAATTAGCCAATGTTATGTTGTTATAGCTGTATTTGCTAAACTTTCGCGTGCTTTCGTCAGATCGAAATATTTTGTATTATCAAACAAATGTATGTTGTTAGGGTTTCATTTGTCAATCATCGTAACATTATTTAAACCTAATATCAACTGAATAATTGTTTTATCCGAAGTTGTCGTTAAAATGTAAGTAAATAAATAGTAAGGCAGCCGCCATTAATGTGTTCGGTCGGTCGGATTACATTACCTACATACAAGTTGCAACAAGTTTAATGAATTCAAAGCCAAACTAAATGGGATGCAATTCCAAAGCATAAAACGAGGGTTGCACTTGTTGCATGGTTAATTTTCGGTTAGAAACTATTTTAGTAGGTATTAAACTTACTAATTATTGTATACATATTTTACTGAAATTGTTTACCGATTCTTGGCCGATTCTACCTTCTATTTAGGTACCTACCAAATGACCTTGATTCACTTATTGGGTTTTACTTTTCACTATCTTTCCTACCAAGTGTATACCTATATGTCTATGTACCTACCTATCTCAAAATTTGTACCTACCTTAGGTACCTACATCAAACATCGTTTTAGTACCTAGGTACTTGAGGGTATGTATGCAGCATCTTATCTTATGTTTCCGTCGCCAGCGCCGCCGGCAGTCACAAGTTTCAAATTTCGCTGATACTGTTTCGGGGAACCTAACAGTAGGTACTGCTTCAGCACACAATACATTAGTACTTATCACTTGCTTCAAGGTCAATCCACTTTATTTGCGTACCCAACCCAACCCTACCCAACTTATATAGGTACCTTGAGTGAAGGTTCATATTTTCTATTAGAGGCATGTCTGAGCGTGGTCGAGGAAGAGCTCGTGCACGAGGCGGTCGTGGTGGAGACAATGCGGCGCCTGCGCCTCGGCGGCCGGGAGAGCAGCCCGGTCCGCCGCAGCCGCAGCCTCAGCCAGGGCCGCCTGGCCCTCGCCCGCAGCCGCCGTCCGCCTGGGGCCCACCCTCAGTGGCGCCACCAGTGAGGGCCGGAGCACCTGCCCCGTCCGCACCAGCGGGTCGCGCTTCGCACCGCACCACCCACTCAACTCATGAACATCCCGGTGACATTGACATTCAATCGAGGATGAAGGAATTGGATATTGGTATGTATTTGATTTTAATTTACAATGGATTGCATAACGTGTTGTGGTAGGTACATCATGATAAAAAAAACTATATTATTGTTTGTGTTTAATATTATGAGCATGTAGCCTATCTTGCAACTTCCTTCTTTGCCAATGATTATATTCATCCTGTGCAACAGTTTTTATCAACCGTGCATCCATAATTTCTTATACTCTTTGACATCATAAACTGCATTACATACATCAAGAACAAACATCAATATTCATAATATTGTTATAGGAGCACAACCGTCAGCTGCAGGTGATGCTGCCGTCATCGGACGTGGTTCTCGACGTGGAGGTGGCAGAGTGTTGCCCGAAACTACCACCATATTGCGCACCCGACCAGATACCATGGTGTCTAAAAAGGGTAAGAAATGCTTGTACTGGTGAGATTACTCTAGCTAGGGTGATAGGTATGTTCTTTTTGCTTTCTAGTCTTGAATTTACATTTCATATGCACTAAGCTAATCTATGTTACCTATAAAAATGATGTGTCAATTTCTTATCAATGAGAAGTACCTACATATTGTGTGAAAGCAGGGCAGGATTTTGTAATAGTACATTATAGCCAGCTATTCTTATTCTACATGGGGGTGATAACTCCTGCCCTGATGCCTTGCTTGGGTCTAATGTGTACTCCCCCTGCACAACATTTTACCGGAGCCATCCCAGCACCTTGAAATAACAGAGTGTGGGTCCAGGCTGCTGGCACAGCTTCTCCAGTGGCACTGTGTGTGTTGGAGTCATGATGGCTATAGTCCAATCATTAAATCAAAGTTGCCTCCTTGATTGATAGGTTTTTGTAGGAGAAAAAGGTTGTGCCATTGCTAAATAACACAACAGTTCATTGTTTTACTCAGTCACATTGGGCCACTTAACACAACAAATCTGTGTTTACATAAGTACTAGCTTTTGCAGACATGTATTTTTTCTCCAAGAAAGTTGTCAATCTAATTTCCAAGCATGTTTAGATAGTAGTTTCATCTAGTGTTTTTTTTTAATTCATTATAAGAAAGAAATGTCTTTTTGTGCAATGTTTTAATTTTTCTTTTAGGTGTCCATGGACAAGAAATCTTGCTCTCGGCTAATTACTTCACAGTGCAGACCACACCTTCATGGTGCTTGTACCATTACCATGTGGATTTTGATCCACAGGAAGATAGCACTTTTGTGAGGAAGGGATTGCTTCGAGTGCACAAAAACATAATGGGCGGGTAATAGAAATTGTTACAATAGAATTTGGCAGATTTACAAGAAATTGTAATGTGTTTTTAAATGTAACTGGTCTCTTTGTTTTAAGGTATCTATTTGACGGGCAAGCTTTATATACTGTCAAAAAACTTGACCCAATGCCAATGGAGTTATATTCAGACCGCAAGGATGGGCAGAGAATGCGTATACTAATCAAAGTATGATTGTTTCCAACAGTAAAGTTTCAATGAAATACTACCTATAGGTATGAATGTTTGTATAAATTATGCCATCATATTTCAGTCAGTAGCAGCCTTGGTGCCAGGAGACTACCACTACATACAGGTGTTCAACATCATAATTCGGAAATGTTTCAGTCTGCTAAAACTGCAGCTCTTGGGGCGCGACTACTTTGATCCTGACGCCAAAGTAAGAATTACTTATAGGTATCAGAGTTCTAAAAGCCATCTTATTCTGGTTTAAAGTTATGTTGTCTCATCTCATAGGAGTATAGTTTTTTCTATACATGTCAGAACTCCAGGTGTTGCTGACTCCAGTATATTTTTTTACCAATAAATAATTTATAATGTGTTATATAATTTTGGTGAATTTAAAAGTAATGAAAATTTGTTTTATTATGTTATTATACACTTTCTATAAACTTAGATGAGCAGTCTATTTTGGAAATGATACAGTTACTTAAATTGTAATATTCTGTCATCAGATAAACATCCAAGAGTTTGGGCTCCAAGTGTGGCCTGGTTATAAAACCACAATCAACCAGTATGAAGACAGGCTGCTCATGGTTGCTGAGATTACACATAAAGTAAGTAGGACATACATAATACTTATGTTCTAAGATTTTTGATTGCATAGGTACATGTAAATTTCGTAATACTCATTTTCTTCCTTTCATTCATTCAGGTGCTGAGAATGGACAATGTCCTGCAGATGCTCAACGAGTATGTGAACAGCAAGGGAAGCAATTACAGGAAACTTTTCCTGGAAGACATAGTTGGTAAGTAAAAAACTTATAACATCATTTGGTACATTTTTTGGACAAATTATTTTGTTTCTTATTTTCTTATGGTACCTATTTATTTAGCATATAATATTGTGCGTCATTCAATATTAATACAGTAATATTTTATAATAATTATTCTGTATTTTTTTATGTACTTTAGGAAAGATTGTCTTGACAACCTACAACAACAAGACATACCGCGTGGATGATATCACCTGGGACGTGTCGCCTCGAGCCACATTTAAAATGCGAGATGAGGATGTCAGCTACATGGACTATTACCAAAAGGTATAATACTACTTATTGTATTGGGCTTCAAAATTTGTGACTGATCATTAATGATATCTTTACTTGAACACTTTCTTGCTTGAAAGCTTTCATTACCAAGATACAATTATTTTACAGCTTTTGTTGGTTTCATATATTCTAGCTGAGTAAGAGTAGAATAATGTTCAATCTCCATTCAAAATTTATTGTAGTCAAGAACCGAAATAGGCTATTTTTATAATCTTAGTAATTCCGAGACATATTTCATAATGAATAAACTATTACAGAAATACAACATCAGAATCAATGACCCCGGCCAACCTATGTTGATCCACCGATCGAAGGCGCGCGACATCCGAGCTGGCATGCCGGAACTGGTCTACTTGGTTCCAGAACTTTGCAAGCAGACGGGACTCTCCGATGAAATGAGGGCCAACTTCAAACTGATGCGCTCATTGGACGGGCACACAAAGATTGGACCTGACAAGCGCATTGCTAAACTCCTTGATTTCAACAGAAGGCTTACCCGAAACAAGGAAGTTGTTGATGTAAGTAAAGAAGTTTTGTCAAGTAGCAGTGATTTTCTTCTACAAAGTGGCTAGGCAAAATTTTAGACTTATGTGATGCATCACATAGAATATGGTTTTTAGGAATTGAAAACATGGAACCTGAAGCTATCAGAGGATCTAGTCAAATTCAAAGGCCGCCTGTTGCCTAAAGAGATGATTTTACAAGGCGGGAATGCGCGTTACGAAGCCGGCGAGACCACCGAGGGATGGACTAGAGACATGAGGTGATTTGCTTTAACTTTATTACAATATTAATTATCTTCGCTTCACACGGGTTAATTAGTTCTACATCCTAACCCTGTTCATGGGAAAAGGATGAATGGATGGGACGGCAATAGAAGGGAGGCAGGCGAAGGCACAGGATGAGTATAAATAAATCAAAAATAATATATAAACAAAAAAATATTGCATACAAATTACATTCTTATTGCTTCGTGCAACCCGCACTTGCCCGTTTTAGAAAACAAAGTATCCTAAATGTTATTCTGAAAAATTAGCTACAATCATATCAAAATTTCAGTGAAATCCGTTCAGTAGTTCCAGTGACTTGGAAGCCTTAACACAACCCATTGTGCTAAAGTTTGACTAAAGTTACACTGTAGTAGATTTTTAATAGTTTGTCTAATCATAACATCGGAAATAAAGTTGATTTTACATATACATTGCTTGATATCACTTGGTTATCTAATAAACAGACCTTTTTGGAACGTAAATGGAAAATTATCCTGATTTGATCAATCTGGCTGAATCGATAAAACTTCTTATTTATTATCTCAGTCTAAAGGAAGAGAGAAGGAAGAGGGAAAAGGATGAATGGATGAAACGGCGAATGAAGGCAGGACCGCCAGCACCTGCCTCTTTTCACCTTCATCCATTCATCCTTGTCCCTTATCTTTTTTCCTTCATCTCTCTTCCTTTAGTACAAGATAGGAGTGGCTTTGGACCTAATACTGAAGATTGGATGTCTGTAATTTCTGACAAACTACCTTGAGATATTTAAAGTACCCCCTTTCTTATTACAAAGTATAGATATAGAAGAAGATAGATTTGGCTTACAATTTCTGCAACAATATCAATATTGAACGTTTTCACACTAACAAAGAACACTTCTTTGTATTTATTAATTTACGTATATTTTCCTCAGATCGAAACCGCTGTTATCTGTCGCCAACTGCGCATCCTGGGCGGTGATCACTCCCGAAAGGATGAGACGAGATGCCGAAGGGTTTGTAGAGCTCATCATGAAAGCAGGTCACGGCTGCAACTTCAAAATGCCAAGGCCTGAAATAGGTAAGAAAATTATGACCTATCTAAAAAAGAGTTTCTTATTATTATTTTTGTTGTAGGTTTAGAGTTAATAAACTAACTAAAAATATGTAAATGTTGAAGTTTTATTTTATGTATGTCTTGTAACTTTCTTCAGTGTATGTTCCTTCATTCCAGTACCGATAAAGTACGACGGCCCTATGGAATACGCAAACATGTGCGAGAACGTCATAGCAAAGAGGAACCCTGCTTTGATTATGTGTGTGCTGACAAAGAATGTGTCTGACCGGTTAGTAACATCTATTTATCAAAGTACCAATCTTACAAACCTTTCACAGATCATTTTAAGGATATGTTTTATCTTCAATAGGTATGAGGCAATTAAAAAGAAATGCACTGTAGACCGTGCCGTCCCAACACAGGTTGTGTGTGGTCGCAGCTTAACTAACAAGAATGCAATGTCCATTGCAACAAAGGTTGCCATACAAATCAACTGCAAGGTGCGTAAACATTTAAGTTTTTCATTATTATAGGATTTATAGCAAGATAATTTTACATGAATACAAATTTTTAAATAAAAAGCCACTAGAATTATTTTAAATTTTGTCACTTTTCCTTTTTGATAAGTGCATTGGTTCCACTTGTCTATGTGTAGGCGGAAACTCGGGAGTCACATACTTTATTATTCAGTACCCATACAATATTTGATTTATGACTGTTCAGGTGCATTTTAACTTATAGAGTGGAAGAATACTTGCACACCAAAATACATGCAAGACACATAAGTACCTAATGCTAATGATACAAACTATTGTTAAATGTTTTCTATTTTAAATAGATAAAATTACTTATTTTGTGGGGATTATGCAAAGATTGTAAGAGGACTGATATCTAGGTGTAGGACTCTCCATGTAGAATAAAAAAGTAGAAATTCAGTCAAATAGCCAAGCGCAATGTCAACGACGTTTGACAAGAAGTTTGCAAGTAAAATTTTGTTATTCTGCAGTTGGGTGGAGCTCCGTGGACGGTGGAAGTCCCATTGCCTTCACTAATGGTGTGCGGCTACGACGTGTGCCACGACACACGCTCCAAAGAAAAGAGTTTCGGCGCGTTCGTCGCTTCCATGGACAAGCAGATGGTCAACTACTATTCGTCGGTCAATGCGCATACATCCGGTGAAGAGCTGAGCAAACATATGGGCTTCAACATCGGCACGGCGGTCAAGAAGTTCCGCGAGAGAAATGGTAAAACATATCGTCCAATTTGTTCTATGTACATTGTGGAAACAAAAATTTGCAAGGTTATAACTCGTTTGTAATTTGCAGGTACACTACCGGGGCGTATCTTCATCTACCGTGATGGAGTGGGTGATGGGCAGATCCCATTCGTTCACTCTCACGAGGTAAGCATGTGATGAAAGTTTGGTATTATACATGGGGAATTTTTCAAGTGGATGTGGATTCTTGGATGAATTTTGAGAACAGTGTTTTTGCTGTTCTCAAAACTCTAGAATGTTCAAGGAATGGCTAGACTAACTGTATCATTTATTCATCATTATGCATAATCATCATCAATCAATTTCCATAGCAGGAATCCAAATTAGGATAAAAACTGGGAACTAAACTTAGTTATGAAACGGTGAATATGTTTTACAGCCATGTAAATCATTGGTTATTATTACAGATAAAAGTGATTCAGGACACCCTGTCAGAAATCTACGGGACTGAGCCGCCAAAGATGGTATTTATCGTGGTGTCGAAGCGAATCAACACGCGTATCTTCGTGCCACAAGGCCAAGCTAGCGGCGTCAACCCGCGTCCTGGAACCGTCATTGATGACGTCGTCACGCTACCTGAAAGGTTAGTATACCCCATAGCAACAGCTATAGTGCCCCTTTTCCTTAATATTTTACTACTCTGTTTTACTACTCTACTACTTTTGTGAATGTTATTAAGCGGCGCCTAATTTTGCTTTCAGATACGATTTCTTTTTGGTGTCACAAAACGTGCGCGAAGGGACAATAGCACCCACATCTTACAACGTGCTGTACGATAATACCGGACTTATTCCGGACAGGGTAAGACAATATTGTAATTTTTTCATACAGCTCTATCTAACAAAAATATCAAAATGACAATGGTACCTTTATGAAGGACTGGCTATTGCAGCACTTGCATAACATTTTCGTCCATACGTGGGGACAGATAGGAACAACCCATATTCCATCAATCTGCTACAGTTAGATAAAACAATAGGGTACATAATTTGGGTTAATGAAATCGATAAATATTACTGTACAACCTAACTTCAGTAGTGAATTTACACTTACGTATAATCTACAATCAAATAATTTTATATTCTAGATCCAGCGTCTGACGTACAAGTTGACGCACATGTACTTCAATTGCTCAAGCAACGTCCGCGTGCCGTCCGTGTGCCAATACGCGCACAAGTTGGCGTTCCTCGCTGCTAACAGTCTGCATAACCAGCCGCACTATACCCTCAATGAAACCCTATACTTCTTGTAAACAGGTAAGCAAACTTCAAACGAAGATCCTGTCTAACTTTTTTTAGGGTAGCGTATTTAGATATTTCAAGTGTTAGAGCTATTCAAATCATCTAAATCACGTCAACATTTTAGTCGTGATTTGAGGAGTCGAAACCACACACCGGTCACTGAATGCTTCTATGGAGTTTTGAAGATAACACTAAATGTTTTAATAATCTACTATTATTATGTTACACATGAATCAAGATTTGTGTAAGTAATATAAAAACAACATTGGAACATTTTCGTGTACCTGTAAGGTATACATAGGCCATGCAACTCTGAGAACATATTATTATATATCAATTTATTTATTTATTTCATATTTTGTAGGTTTGTTTGAGATTCTGATAGTCATATATGTTGTCCTGAGGGGCAATTTTGATCATTTTAACGATATAATGGCATTCTAATCTAATTTCAATCACCATGCCAGTATTTTTCATGGTAGGCGATTGCAACCGCTCTGAAACGGGCTGAGGTGTCAGTTGCCTGATACATGTAATGTAATATGTGTGGATATTTCACACAGCGCTATTTAGCCCCAAAATAAGTATAGCTTATTTATTATGTATTTTGCTATGTTTCTATAGACTATGGCCATTTACTTAAAACTTGATGTTTGGCATTTAGGAGAATACCATTTGTGAGATTGAAACTAGATCGAAAATTTCTACAACACAACACACACACATGATGACATGATGGTACATGCCTTCATACTAATAAACACTGCATAACTGCCTGTTAGCTCAGTTGGTAGTAGCTCTGCTTTCTGAACTATAGGTTGTGGGTTCGATTCCCACTCAGGGCAAACATTTTGTGTGATGAACATATGGTGCGAGAGCGCACTGCACAAATACCTACGTCATCGGGTACCATCTTCCATCTGCTATCTTTAGATCGTTAACCAACATCAAAATATGTAAAAACCTGTTTAGGTCTGCCAGGTCTAAACTTGGCGAAACTTAGTATTCAAGGCATTTGAAGTTGGTGGAGGTGGATTATTTCCATGACCCGGCAGGATCGGAACTGGCAGACCTGTTTTTTTTTTCACATGTTAAGTGTCGGTTAACGATCTAAAGATATTGGGGTACCCGATGACGTAGATATTTTTGCAGTGGGCTCTCGCACCAATAGGTGTTTGTTCTGTGTCTGGGTGTTATATTGTATTGTATGTATTTATTTACAAACAAAAAGTATCTAAGTATTGTATCAGTTATCTTGTTCCCATAGTACAAGCTATGATTAGTTTGGGGCTAGATGGCGCTGTGTGAAATGTCCACACCCTATGTATACTCTAAGGTCCACACATATTTATAACAATAGAATAGCTACTTGCTGTTCTATCTTTGACCATTTTGAATTCGATAAACAGAAACTAAACACAAAATAAGCCTGTGGTGATTCAATACACCCACACTGTCTGTGGTGAACGTTATCAGTATCAACACTGGATTTCTTTTTACTGTATTTATTTTAACTTTATATCTTACCAATAGTAAATGCAATTTTTTTTCTTTTCAGATAATGGCAATTGCCTTACTTTAATACAACAACCCAGTACTTATGATAGAAACTACAGTGCCTACCAACTTATTTGTGTGATTGAATAATACACTATTCCTCTTTGCCTTATTAAAAAGGAACTGCGAAAAAGATCTTAACAAATAAGTTTGTGGAACTGTAATTTTATATTTTTTTCTGTCAAATAACTTGCACAACATCATAAAATGATGAAGATTATATAAATAGAAATTCTCACCAGCTCGCCATAACTTAGCTGGTTGGTTCCATTTCAGTTCTGCGTGGGCATTTGGTCCTCGAGAATCTCTTATATTGCTTAGTTATAAGATAATAGAATAAGTTGCGATTATTTTCGTGCCCATTATATCGAAATGGAAGTTTTATCAAATGTCTCACTGACATATTTTTTGATACAACGTATTTTTAGAATAAGTAACTACGAGTATGACAATTTTTAAGAAGTGTTCAAAACTCAGCTATTGGTTAAAGAAATAATTTAACTGTTGTAATGTCACTTGTTAAATTTGCATAAATGATCGCATATCGGTAATACACGTGATTGTAAAAGGAATGTGATGTATGAATCCCTTGCCACTGGCATTTACTGTGTTAATGTTTTGTTGTCATTCCATATGCGTAAGATTGCTAATGATAGGCCTAAAGTATTTGGTATCACCAAATTGTTTTGATTTAAGTGTCTGCTCTATTTGATTTTTGCCTCGCCGATTACCTCATTGTTTTTAGGTTTCTAGACTACATGTAGGGAATAATTGTAAGCATTTGTTTATCGTGAACCTATAAGCTATTAGCTGCACCCCATGTGGGGATGCAGTTTTATTTCTTACAAGTATTTTCTACACGAGTGTGTGAGTGTCCTTTGCGCGATTGTCTGGGACTAGTCGTTTTAAACCATCCTAAATTATAAGTCACGATTGAAACCACCGAGTTGATTACTAGATATGTTCCATGAAGCTTAATTAACATGACGAACGCATGTAAAGAATGTGATATAACGGTGCGTTTCAGATGTATGAGTAAGGATAGAAGGTACTGCTTAAGTTTTCTATAAAGATATGTTGATTTTGTTGTAACTCATCAGTTTGTACTTTTTTTTGTATTAAAATAAAGTAATTGTATGTGAAAAATACTGTTTTATTTTATTATAAGCTTTCTTAGTATACAGCAGTTAAATTGCTAAAAGAGTAGTAATTATTGCTAATCTAGTAGCAATCTATAGTCTTCTCTTTGTCCCAAATAACAATAACATGATTTTGGAATAAAACCTGCGTATCCAAGCTGTCCGACTATCCAGTCTAAAAAATTGGAACGTTTTTTGTCCAAACAGTGCGATCGTCGGAGTATTAGTAGGACTAGATGGAATTAAATGTTGATAGTTACACCGATATTTTATTAAAATATACCTAATTATTAACAATTAGTTCACCCGCACCGGTTAGTTTTACGCCTTGGTAAGAGTGAAGCGAAAGATATAAAGATGGGGGGGAAAGGATGAATATATGGGACGGCAAGCGAACCAAAAACTTGAGAAAAATGAAATGTTCGCTTCTTGTATCATAATAAAATCATTCAGAGTACTGCTTCCAGAGTAAGTAATTTTCATAAATGAATCGTATTCCAAAGGCCACTTACGTAATGTAATCTCCTCGTATAGAAAAATGTAGGTAGGTACTTATGTATGTTTGTAGTCATGATTTAATTCATAACCTATACATGCATGTAAATCGTTATTTTTTTATCACGGTGCTTCTTTTCAGTTATTATTCGTTCGCTACAGGGGCGCCGAACAAAATCGATTTCCATGTTTACGAGCCGGACTCATAGCAACGCGTCAACTCTGAGAACGCACAGCGACAAAGTGTAGCGTTTATGTAGTCTTTGAGTACTACGACCTAACTTTTAGTAAAATAAAGATTCACTTGTGAATATGGAGGAAGAGAAAGGAAGCGAAGACTCTGAAAACTGGAAAGTTTACGAAACACTTTGTCGCAAAACACCGACGGAGGTAAGTAGCGAAACAAAATTACTAATCTTAACACTGATTGAACATGAAAATGAAACATGAAAATTTGAATTAAAATACAGATCCGTAACTGAGATAATATAACGTGTGTGCATGCTTATTACGTAGGCACTTGGTAAATTAAAGTGGAAACAGATGAACTTAAAGGTACACCAGCTGGGCTAGCACGGACGGTAAACAAAATTGTCTTTCCCCGTTTTATGTCACTTTCTTCATACTTGCTTACTTATCAAGGGGAGTATCATAATCTGTGAGTAAAACAGCGGAAAGACAATTTTCTCTACCGTCCGTGCTAACCCAGCTTGACATATAATCACGACGCAGCTGCAGTAGAATACCCGTCCAGCAAGGCTAGCTTGAGCTACAAAAATCGACATATCTTCTCGAGAAAGCGTTAGACCAATGAAAAGACAACAAAGAGTTTGTGACCTGATCCGCGTGATCGTTCATTGACCCTAATAATATCACTTCTCTACTAACAAACCACATTAGTAAAATCTAGCCGTTGGCGATCCACGCAGCAGTGTACAGCGATTTGGAGTGGAGGCAATAGCTTCCCAGTCGCACCAGGTGGCAACTGAGGATATACCGGTCAAACGCTTTGTCGAGTGGTCGAGAGAAGAGATATGACGATTTTTATAGCTCATGCTAGCCGTGCAGTAAAAGGTTGACACTTTCCCTGTGGCTACTTTAATTACTTAATTCGACATAGGACAGTTTGTTTTGATACATTGTTACAGTCAGATAATATAAATTGAAAGAAGAAAATTAAATAACTGGCGTAGGACGTGTCCAGACACACATTACTATTAGTTTAATTTTTTACATGAAATAAAAATATTATTACACCTAGCTGACCCGAAAAACGAATTAACCCGGCTTCGCACGGGTTAATTCGTTTTACGTCGTAACCCTGTTCATGGGAAGAGGGAAGCGAAAGGGAAAAGGATGAATGGATGGGACGGCAACAAAGGGCGAAGCCTGCCTTCATTCGTCTTTTTCACTTTCTTTTTCTCTTCCCTTCGACAGCATGAGTATAGAGGCTTCATCTTCGTTGCTAGTGGCTATGTTTTATCGCAGCGTACGGACAAGGTCACGTGATTACGTTACTTCCTTATTGCTTCGTGCAACCCTCACTTTTTCAAAACATGAGGCATTAATGTTTCGTCATCATCATCATCATAAACAGCCTGAAGGCGGCCACTGCTGAACATAGGCCTCCCCAGAGCGCGCCACCTTGAGCGGCTGCTCGACTCCTGCATCCATCGGCTCCCTGCGGCTTTCACCAGATTGTCGGTCCACCGAGTGAGGGGCCGGCCTACGCTGCGTCTTCCGGTTCGTGGTCGTTGTTGGAGTTGGTAGCCGGGTGTCTGCCGGGGATTCTTCTCACCCCTTGCTCTGCCGTTGCCGTTACCGTGGCCGCCGCTACCGTAGCCACGGGATAGCAGAGCTGCCGGGGACTGGGGGCCGTTTTTATCTGTGCTTGTCATTAGGGGGGGGGGGGGGGGTTTGCCATAATCACCACGCTTGGCAGGCGGCTTGGTAATCGCAGTACCCTGGCTGGTCCCTGGATATTCTCTTAGCCGCCTTCTACGGCACCCACGGGAAGAGATGGGGTGGTCCTATTCGTAACCGGGACCACACGGCATCCATTAATGTTTAATTGTAGATTATTATTCAGGGGGTCTAGCAAAGATCCCTTTCCATCAGCGTTAATTCCAAAATGTATAGGAATTACATTACCTGAGGAAAAGCGACATCCACAGGTAATGCCATTCCATCAATGCATACTATCTGTATGCAATTTCAAGCTTTTAGGAACATGGTAGTTAAGTTATTGTAGGTACTGAAGATCACATGCAGGAAATAGTTGTTCGTGTCAGTCAGAGCATGTGCTTTGAAGATGGCCTACAAAACTCAACATTAGGAAATGAGGGCGATTGAATTCGCGTAAACCCCTTTTTTAAAAGGGTTCAAGGATCAGAAAATTATATTAAATGATGTTAAGATAATTTTTGGCCGGTATACCAACCTAATGCAACCTATTGCTATTTCATGTACTTCATTAAACTTCAAGAAGGGGATTGTAGCGTGCGATGCGCCGTGCCTTGCACGGAAACCTCTGCCAATGAAGAACATTGCCTACTTTTAATAGGTAGGCGGTTAATAAGCCGCTTCAGGAGTTTCCTTTCAGCATTTTTCGGGCACCATTCCTTTGATCGCTTTAGCAACAACGGCGATATAACAACATGCAAACAAATAATAATTCCGCGGGGTACCATCCCCGGATTTATGTAAATACCAAGCTCTGCATGCACGAACATCGCTCGGTGTATTCAATAAGATATCGTGACTCTCGGTAAGTCTGAAATAGCGAGCCGTATCACGCTACATTCAAACATAAAGTACTTTTACTAACCCTAGTCGTCCTCTGAAAGTCACGTAAGCCTGTCTTCTCTGAGGGTGCAGGAAAACCTTGGAAATGTGTAAGTAAAATTTTGTTGTAGTTTTCGCTCAGTGATGAATTCTTATTTCAATTATATTTCTCTATACAAAATATTATCTTACAGATGGATTCAGAGGTGGGGAATGACGTAATAACGTCTCTGCGAAGCGATCTCGCTGGACTTCAGTACAAACGGGATAAGCTTTTATCCGAAGTGAGCTCTATTCATTGAAGATTCTTTCTCTGGATTTACTAACTACCAAATATTAAAAATATTTCGGAAATCGCTTTTACAGAACAGTGATTTGAAAACTCAAATGCTTTCCCGAGACCAGAGAATATTGGAGCAGCAGGTAGAGATCGACCATTTGCGCGAACAGAATGCGAGACAAAATGCAATTATATCATCACTTCGAAAAAAGATACAAGATCTCGAAGAAATACAACGCAACCTGCAAGCCTCTCAGGGTAGAAGTGAGATCACGGTACAAACTCTGCAGAGAGACAATCGCTATTGCGAAGAGAAAGTAAAAGATTTAGAGAAAAAGTTACGCTCTCTTGAATTAGAATGTCACAATGAAGAACAGCTCAAAGAAAATGCACGTTGTCAATTTCATGATTTGGTTCGCCGCCTTTCAGCTGCATTGGACGCTGAGTTTTGCGATTCCACTCACACGCACTCACCAGAGAGCCTTATCATTAAGGCAGCAGAACTTGTTCAAGAAATCACCAGACTCAAGAACAAATGTATGAACACAACTGAAAACTTGTCTTCAACTGAACAAGATCTACGTAGCTGCCGCGATGCGCTGGAAAGATCAAACAATGACAAAGAAATGCTGCAGCGTCAACTTTCTTCCCATATGCTTGACATCGAAAGACTAAAACAAGAAAAAGAGTCATTGGCTGTGCATAACAGAGTCATAGAACGAGAGTTGCACGAAGCTAGAGAGAAACTTTCACACTGCTCTAAGAATCTCAATGTGGTAACTGACAATGTGAATCAAAATGAATCAATGATCCTCCAATTAAAAGGTATGTTTTGTAAGCAACACAATAATTTTTGTAGCAATGTTCTGTTTCTTAATGTTTTATAATGTTACTGATTGCTATTCTGTATTCAGAGGATCTAAAGCATCGCGACGAGAAATACCAACGCCTCCATGCCGAATTCCGTAATACCATGGAATCCATTGCGATACTTCTGAGTTTACCGGCACGTTTTGTAGAGGCCCACGAAAGTACAATAAAAGACAGGATTCGTGAAATTCTCAGTGATAATAAAGACAAAAGTGTGGTGAGTGGCATCAGCAATAGTAAATTTTTCAACAGGTATTTTATTGGGTACCTTTACATAAGGTTCTGTTTTCAGCAACTAGATGCACTGCGTGATAAATTAGGATTGGAGTCTCAGCAGCTCAGCAGGACGGCACACATGCATGACCAAGCAGCCACTCGTCTGAGAATCCTGGAAGATGAGAGGAACATGCTCGAAGCCAAGGTTCATAAACTGGAATCCGAACTAAACGCAACAGAGCTCACAAAAGACAGTTTGCGCAAAGACAAAGCCAACGTACGTGTCTCGACGACCTCGCATTTGATCGTGATTTAATAAAATAAATATCAAGGAAATTCCGTAACTTTCTTGCGCACATAAATCAGGTTTATTGTTACAGTTTGTTGGATTCCTCGAGCGTCTAAGCAGGACGCTAAATATGGATGAGTTGACCCAGGATATCGGCATAGAACTGCATACAGAATCGATAATCCACCGCGCCGAGCAGCTAGCGAGACTCGAGAGCGATAAAATTGTAGACAAGGTCAGTCGATGCTTGCATTAAATACTACAGTAATATACCTATTTACGCTCTCGCACCCACTCGCTCGGATCGCGAGAAATGTGTCTGAGCAAAAAATGCGAGCCGATGTTATCTGTATGTATAATACGGGATGTTGATTTTGCTATGACGTTTTAAATACCATTTTATCGATGAATGGAGGAAGTCTATACTTCTTTTATGTTTTAAAAATGTCAATCTATTTCATTAGTTGCAAATGTTGCAATCGCTCCTAATAAGGGAGTTTATGTAGAATATTGATTATCAAATAAGACAATGAAAAGAATGAACAACCTGTTATTGTAAATAGTTGTCTTCCCCGTCAGTAAGTTATTGGTGTTGTAATGAGTGTGTGTTTTGCATAGCTGCTATATTACGGATACTATGGTACGCTGCCGAGGCTGCGAAGAGAAAGATCCTTCCATGATTTGCCTTACCTTAAAGAAGTAAGAAATATAGTACCTATACCAAATTGGCATGTCGTTAATGACGTAGGTGTCTTAATTGAAGCGATATTAGTTCACCCGCAAAAGTGCTACAATGTTGACCGTTAATTAGGTACTAAAGACTTGTCAGCGTATTTTACGTAGTTATTAATTGCACGCCAGTGACGTCAGTAAGATTCTGCACAGTTAATAGGTAAGTAGTTAATGATTTCACAAGTCACAAGTAAACAAAAGTATTAAAGTATATATAGTTATTTAATAAATTTAAAAATGTAGCGTCATTTTCATCCTTTTATCTTTAATTATTGCAATTGGCTTTGAGATCCATTGTATTTGTGTTGTAACCTTTTAATTACCCATCATCCAGGCTTTTTTCTTATTAAATTACACCAAACGATGTAACGAGTCTATTCCTGCAAATGGAATCGAGTTACTAAAGCGCGATTTGATTTGGTATTTTGAAATGATATTGAGATGGATTATAAACAGTACGTTTAGACTTATACTAATTTCAGACCGCAGTGGTTTACCAGCTTCAGAGACGGATAAGAATTCTCAGAGAGCAGCTGCAAAGGAAAGATCTTCACCTCGACTTATTGCGAAGAAAGTTGAGCGTTCAGGTACTCTGTAGTTATGTTATGTTATTTTTATTGCTTATCTATTTTTATACTGACAACATTTTATTTAAATCTGTTCTTAAATGCCATCATATTTCCACATTCACAAACTTAAATGCGCTAAACCAATAATAGTGAGGTGAGAAGAGATCTGTCTGTGACAAACGAGATAGGCGATCGATTTCTTTTTAAATGGGTGATGAATATCTTGTACAGAAATGTCATATGGGCGGCCGTGTTGCTTAACATCTGGGCCTCGTTTTATAAAGCTACAAGTACAAGCTAACAATTGTAGCAGCTACAAGAACAAGTAACTACAAGTTACTAGTTACGGCGTTTTATAAACAACAATTATCGATTACAAGTGTAAATTACAAGTATAATGCACATCACTATGAACGTCACTGAGGCCTCACGGCGGGGACCACAGACTAAGTAGAGGATAAAGTGTAGATTATGATATTACAAGTTGCACATCACTATGAATGAACGTTACGGTCAATAGCTTTTTTTTAGTTTGGCTCCCATTCATTAGTGAATTTAGCCGGTGTGAATTTTACATTAAATCCCTACATAATATAGAAATTAAAAACATTATCTATTTGTTTGTTGTGACTTTCATGCCAAATTGGATGACCTTTTTTAGATGAACTTATATTACCGGGATAGATGCGGTTTTTTCGGAAATTCATGAAATCCCGCGGAAAAATATGCAAGTTTTGGGTGAAATCGCGGGGCGTCTCTATTTTTAAGTAAAGCTATTTAAGTAAATAAAGTTGGGTCTAAGTCACTATTCTCATAATAGGTTTTGTAATATACGGCTATGCTCATTTTTCATGGGCTTCGCTCAAGCTGAATTTCTCATTATTTAAACATAATCAGTTCATATTTACTTAATTTAACTAATTGAACATTAGTTAATACGTGACGCGACCAATACAATACACTTTCAATAAATTTATCTAAACTTGTACTTCATTTTACCTAGCTCTTTAGTCAGGTAAAAATCTTTACAAGTTGTAGTTCCGTACACTTGTAATGACCAAAACAATTGTTCGATTTTACATTTTAAAAATGAAAAAACACTATGGATTGTCTATGGTCTAAGAACAAGTGCTTGTATTTCATAGAGTAAATCAATATATCGGGGGATTTAGCTTGTAACTTGTTATCTTGTAGCTTTATAAAACGCATTATTTCACTTTTTTTTGGCTGTGTTGCCAGTTTTTCGCTACAAGTACAAGACTTGTAGCTTTATAAAACGAGGCCCAGGTGAACGACTAGCTCGTAACGTCATTCAATCGCATAAAAAAAATATTTTTAGGCTGTTTCTGCTCTGTCTGAATTGAGCCATACAAAAATTTAATAGGGTACGACATTGTAGTTGTAAATGGCACACAAAAGGAAATTTGATCAATGATGTAAATACTCCGTTCTGTTACAATCAGCTTTTGACAGAACGCTATGGTTTGATGATGATGAATGATTGTACCTAGATGAAAAAATAAACAAGAAAAAAAAATTGCAACCAAAAATAAAAAAAGCGTTGATAAAAAATTTGTAACTGGTGTGAGTACAGCTTAACATAAACAAAGGTTTATTCTCCGTTAGCATACGAATAAAAAATTTAGCAGCAGTTAAAAAAAACATTAAATATGGCAACACCAAAAAAAATTCGCAGTACAGTATCGAGTATCGACCATAAAATGGAAACACTATACTCACCTCAGCTACTGCAAACCAAAAAAGAAATAGCGTTTTACAAAAAAACCACACACCGTGCAAAACTAACTACGTGCAGAAAAAGGTAGAAATTGGTTAAACCCACGTAAGAGGGCGCCAATGTGCCGTTTGCCCCTATGGTCAATTCTACCTACCTAATTTAGTAGGAAGAAATATAAAAAAAAACCAAGGTATACGCAACAATGTTATATTATTAAAAAAAAAAAAAAAAGCAGTCCGGCAAGCTTAGTGGAGGGCACATTAATTTATGAGGGCCGCGGGTTTGGGCACTTTAACCAGTTCCTACGCTTCAACGCACTACCGCGGGAAAAGTACTCTCCTGAACTGATGTTGATGGGGGGTGGCCCCAAGTTTACGGCAGCAGGCGAAGACACAGCAGGAGTTCCCGTAGATGTCAGAAGCGGTGACAGTAAAACAAAAAATCCGATGGAGATTTTTTTTTCCGTAAGTAGGAAGTTTACGGCGGTTCTTCTTATGTCGCCATTTCTTCTTTCTTGTTGTGATGTTTTTGTTGTAGGGTTATTGTTGATGGGTGGAAGTTGTTGGGTGGAAGTGGTTCCTGTGAGCGATAAAATTCCTCTATATTAATATAGGAATTTATCTAACTTCCGTTCTGGGGGCCCTACCAACGGCTACAGGATTAGGAAGAAATACTTACGCGCAGTGTAGTGTTGCCGTGGTGGTACAACCAGAACGGAGTTCACAATAAATTATTAATTAAACACAAGGCTATTGTTTAAAAGCAAAAGGCAATGAAATTAAGGAAAAGTAAATGAATTTAAATTGCATAAATTTAGCGTTTAGTGAAATATTAGCAAAAATGGAAAACATAAGGTAGGTAAAAAAATAAAAGATGATGAAATTTAACGTATGAAAACTTGAGCATGATTTAGCAATTTTGCAAGTGAATAATCTACAATTTGGATACTGGAAGATAAAATATTATTAGTACAATATAAAAGATTATAAGAAATACAGTTGGATTTTTATGTGCCATTTAAAACTTACCCTATATCGGGAACACACAAATAACTGTTATAACGTGTTTAGGACACAATTAAAATAAGTTCGAATTATTTTGAGCACCAAACTATGGTATCGCATTTAATTTGCACAGTCGGCTAGGGCGCTCGGAGCTGGCAAAGTGATACGGTTTTGCTCACAAACAAGTCTAGTGACGACTGTCAGCGGTGCCGGCGGTCGTGGCCCAGCTCGACCACCACTTCCCCATTACATGCCCCGCGGAGATCTTGTGAACCGGTCGGACGTAATCAGGACGCGTTGATCTAGTAAGCGCTAAGAAACAGGTGCCGCACTTAGGATCTAGGATTACGTTGTAGTTATTTAAAATAGATTTAGTAGAAAATAAGTTAGGATTACGTTGTACATATGTTTATTAGTTCTAATTTTTAAGTAGGTTTAAATTGTGTGTAATTATGTTTATTTAAATAGAAATTAATATTAAATGAGTAACGTTCCGTTACACCATTCTACTTCAGAACGAAATGGAACGACTTTCATGATACATTTTCGTATTCAGGAAGAAAGCTGTCGCGTACGCGCGGTATTACAAGCGGAGAGAGACGAAGCCTTGTCGCGCAGCAAAAAGCTGGCGCGACAGTGCGACAAACTGTCCGTGCAACTTGGTGACGCGCGCGCTCAAATACGCGAACTCAACGCACAACTCGGTGATGCCGCAGATTACAAGGTACCTATGGGTTGGATTTTAAGATCACACTGAAACTGAATTGGAAAATTTAAAATGTTAGAATTTGCTATTGTAGATAGAATTCACATTTGGATCTGATAATAACCATCACGGGCGGGGGAGATTATTCTTTATCCACCTGAAATATAAACCTTAGGGGATACCTATTCTTCTCTTCTTATGAATGTATTATATCACCTGTGTAACACAGATTCTATAGATACAGCCGAGGCTGCTTAGGCGGTTTAAAGATAAGTCCTACAAGGATTAATCCGTCAAAGGTGTTGCCGAAAGCAGTATAGCAGTTTCTAAAGCGTTATATTCTCGAATTATGAAGAATATTTTATACTTACTTAGAAGCCTTGTCGAGCTCATTGCTTATTGTGACGTGTTTATCTTGGAGGTTTATCGTCGTCGACTGTATAGGCAGATAAGCACAACAAAGCTCCTCCATTACTGGATATGACCTCTCATAATGTATTTATTACTACTAGCTGTGCCCCGTGGTTTTACCCCACACTCGCACTACACTACACACTTCTCTGGGATAAAAACGTAACGTAGTAAGTACCTACCTATCATATGGAAGTAGCTTTAAGGTATATAGAAAACAATAGTATATCTTAACTATTTATAGTTAAGATATACTATTGCCAGTATAAATACCTATCGCATCCGTATATTTACTATAAGTTGTAACATCGCATTGGAAATTCGGTAATGATGCTACAATTCTGCTTATATACGAATAAATGAATAAATATATTTTACTTGAGGGTCTATCTATAGTATCTAGAGGACACATCAAATTTCATCAATATCCGTTCAACCGTTTCAGCCAATCATAAGACGTATGATCGACTACACAAGATTACTGGAATTCTTAATATAAATGCAAGGTTAAAGTAATTTACTTATAATAGAGCCTCTACCTTCAGTGATCTCATTTATTCGATTTATTCATTAATGTATTGTACAACTGAGCAGTTATTATGTTGTGATCGTGTGATGGTTAGGGCAAGCAAGTCGTTCTAATGATTTTAAGTAGG
Organism: Ennomos quercinarius; assembly: GCA_910589525.2. Classification (NCBI taxonomy): domain Eukaryota; kingdom Metazoa; phylum Arthropoda; class Insecta; order Lepidoptera; family Geometridae; genus Ennomos; species Ennomos quercinarius. The sequence continues at coordinate 10,703,607 of OU342493.1, forward strand.
AAAATAACGTTCGTTTCAATCTAAAACAGTGGATGAATGATCGCTTCAGATGAAAGGTATATCTGTAAAGTTTAATCACAATGTTATAGGCCCGTTTTCACAACTATAAAGAAAGGCGGTAGAATGTGATATAAGTTAATCTTCCCCGATTTATCCAGCAGCACCTGTGGCATTGAAAGTCATTTTCTGTCGTCAAAAATAAAACATTGGTTAAATTTAGATGCCATTTGCTGTGATTTATTCCTTGGAGTTCTTAAGAGGTTCTTTAATATTTGTTTTATGAAAATCGATTCATCCGAAAAGGATTTGGAGTTTTAGAGACATTTTAGACAAGGGCGTACACGCGCACCATGCCACCAGAAGACAGACGCGAATACGATTGAATTAGGTATAGTTGTTATTAAAATTAAAGTACATTCATATAGCTATTTAATTATAATTTTAATTAACATTTGACTTGTAATACTATTTTATGAATAAATGTCTGTATTAGCCAGGGGCGGGATAGGAAAGGGAAAGCTATGGGGAAGAGGTGGAGAAAGAGGAAAAAGTATATATGGTATGGTATATGGTATAGAGAAAGGACGAATATAGGGGAATGGTGGAGGGAGCATATAAGAGGACTAAGGCATAAAATTAATAAGTAAGCCCATGCGAAGCCGGGGCAGTTCAGCTAGTAAATACTAAAGCCAACCAAACCATCTGGTATTTTTTGTTTTATAACATTGCAGTAAAAATCAAACAATACCTACTATCCGCTGAAGCCTGAAGGTTAAGTAGGTACTTGAACTTTACCACTAAACCATTAAGTTCAAACTGACGAAAGAAATAATACCTGCCGGAATAAATTTTTTGTCAATATTAAACTGTTTCTCTTGTATCAAGCAATAGCCCTTTTCATTATAACAGATAACAGCCCTGGAACGCGCGCGCAAAGTAGAAGATCTACAAAAAAGATTAGAAGAGGCTGACCTACTTCGCGCTCGGTACAACCGCAAAGTGTGCGTGTTGAAGGATCAAGTGAGAGCCACCGGAGAGGCCTATGAGCAAGAACGGAACAGCACTGAACATCAGATCACGATCCTCAGAGATGACCTCGCAAGGACGAAGGAACTGCTGGCAGAGTGCCAGCGAAGAGAGGCGCAGTTACAAAGCTTCAGGTACGTATGCAACTTTTTGCCTTTGTCTGTTTATTGCTTTTTCACAACGACACGTGACGCGACACGGCTGAGCCGATATTGATGTTTGGAATGGAGAACTTTGAACTCTGGAAAAGGACATAGGATACTTTTAGTTGCAATAAATAGCCTCCAATGCATTGAGAAGACGTGCCGTGCGAAGTACCAATACTATAACTTACTGGGAACTCCACTGATGTTGAGTCCCCAGCATAGAAAACCAGAATGGAATAGCGAGTGCTGTGTAGTCCCCTTAGGGACTGGGCTAGAAGATTCAAGTGGAAGTAGCATATACAATGAGAATTTTTGTTTCCCAGGAACTCGATCGCGAAACTCCTAGGTATCCTGGTCCCGGCATCAGTGTCAGATTTCGAGATGGTGTCTCGGCTGCAGAAGCTGATCGACGCGCACCACGACTTCACGATCGTGTCACGTCGGTACGACGACCCGGCACTGCTGCGGGCCGCGTCTCGCTCGCCGCCACCCTCGCGGTGTAGAACTCGGACACCAGACAGGTTAGCCAACGGGTTTCACTATTTGAGGTACCGTGAATGATTTTTCGTTTAAAATACCGCAGAGCCTGAAAACAAAGGTCTGCAATCAGTGTGTGTTGCCAGTGATGACTTATGGAACTGAAACGTGGTCTCTTACTGTTGGCCTTATTAGTAAGCTCAAATTCGCGCAACGAGCTATGGAGAGAGCTATGCTCGGTGTTTCCCTGCGAGATAAGATCCGAATCGAGGAGATCCGCAGGAGAACTAAAGTGACTGATATAGCTCTTAGAATTGGCAAGTTGAAATGGCAATGGGCAGGCCACATTGCACGTAGAACTGACAACCGATGGGGAAGAAAGGTTCTCGAGTGGCGACCACGAACCGGAAGACGCAGCGTAGGCCGGCCCCTCACTCGGTATACCGACGACCTGGTGAAAACCGCGGGGAGCCGATGGATGCAAGAGGCAAGCAGCCGCTCAAAGTGGCGCTCTGTGGGGGAGGCCTTTGTTCAGCAGACGTCCGTCTTCAGGCTGTTGATGATGATGAATGATTTTACTACTATCATCATCAACAACATGATGACATCCACTGCTGAACATAGGCTTCCCCCACAGAGCGCCACTTTGAGCGGCTGCGTGCCACTTGAATCCATCCGCTCTCCGCGGTTTTAAGCTAGTAGTAGGCCGGCCTACGCTGCGAGTTCCGGTTTAAAATATTTTAATTTTTATCTTATTTTGCAATTTATAAAGTAATTTCATATCGCAAAATAACATAAATAGTGTATTTAAAAAGATGGCGTGCCTATCTAGTCCAGCCTTATGTTAAGCCTCGTGGCTTAACCACAAAAGAATTTACAAAGTGGAGAAATGTGTGTGATCGTGATCCTCAGCATTGAGGGAACGATGAAGAAGACGATCCACAGTTCCACACTAATCCATACTACACTCTAAATTCGAAAGTACTGTTTTACCACTCTTAACGAAAAGATGAACATTGAACGAGAGATTGTTAGAACCCTGGGGCAGGACATAAGATATTATTTATCGTGATAAACTACGCGTGCAAATTTATGAGCAGTAGTTACAGTAGCCTATTTTGTTACAGATCTCTTCGCTACGACGACTCTGGTTACGCGGACCCCGCGTTTGATCTTGAGGATGAGTTGTACAAAAGCCGCGCCGGCTTGTGACAGTCGCGGCGCCGCGCTCGCTTCTAGTGCAACTGAACACTGGCCTGGCACAGGCGCGGTTACTGAAAGGATCATTACTAAATATATTTAGATAAGTAGTTAAATATCACTTCTAAATATTGCGTTCAATGAGCAAGAACTTTAAGAGTCACTCGTTTTGTCTTTCAACTGTGTTCAACTGAATGCAACTGAAAACCTGTAAATTAGGGTGATCATGTTACTTTTGCTATGAAACGGGGGTAATTTAATTTTCAATTCAAAAGATTCCATAGTAACTATGGACATAAACTGCCTACTGAAACTGTCAAATTAGTTGTAATAAAGTTATACCTACATGATCGCCTAGCTGAACGGCAGATATTAAGATGAGGAATTTTTAGGAAAAAATCTCCTGGCTTAATGTGGTATTTATATTTATATTTATATCTATCTATAAAAATCAATTACTGTTCGTTAGTCTCGCCAAAACTCGAGAACGGCTAAATGGATTTATCTTATTTTGGTCTTGAAATGTTCGTGGAGGTCTAGGGAAGGTTTAAAAAGTGAGAAAAATTCGAATAATTGCCGGAAAACCCCTAAAAACAGCCCTTTTCTTTTTCCCATATAAAGGCAGTACGAAGTCTGCCGGGTCAGCTAGTGTGGAATAATTTCTTAATATTAACCTTGTACAGTTACATAGGTTTTGGTCATGATTTAGGCACTGTGTGTGAAGTTGTTTGATCAAATAGCCGGGCCGGCCTACGCTGCGTCTTCCGGTTCGTGGTCGCCACTCGAGAACCTTTCTTCCCCATCGGTTGTCAGTTCTACGAGCGATGTGGCCTGCCCATTGCCACTTCAACTTACTAACTCTAAGAGCTATATCGGTCGCTTTAGTTCTCCTGCGGATCTCCTCGTTCCGGAGCTTATCTCGCAGGGAAACACCGAGCATAGCTCGCTCCATAGCTCGCTGCGCGACTTTGAGCTTACTAATGAGGCCAACAGTAAGAGACCATGTCTCAGTTCCATAAGTCATCACTGGCAACACACACTGATTGAAAACTTTCGTTTTCAGGCTCTGCGGTATTTTGGACGAAAAGATAGGACGAAGCTTCCCGAACGCTGCCCAGCCGAGTTGGATTCTTCGCGCCACCTCTTTGTCGAAGTTGGACCTACCTAATTGGACAATCTGTCCTAGGTAGACATACTTGTCGACAACTTCGAGAGTATCGTTCCCAACAATTACCGGTATAGGTGGAACATGAGCATTAGACATGACCTTTGTCTTGTCCATATTCATCTTAAGACCAACCTGCTGGGAGACTACTGAGGTCGTTGAGCATGGTGCTAAGGTCCTCGAGCGATTCCGCCATTATGACTATATCATCGGCAAAACGAAGGTTAGTGATGTACTCGCCATTTATGTTGATGCCAGATCTTTTCCACTCCAAGAGCTTGAAAACATCCTCCAATGCGTTTGTGAACAGTTTCGGAGAAATAACGTCTCCCTGTCTCACGCCTCTTTGCAATGGAATTTGTTCCGTACTCTGGTCCTGTAGTCGGACTGACATAGTGGCCTTACTGTACAAACACTTCAAAACTTCGATATACCTATAGTCAATTTGGCATCGCTGCAAGGACTGCAGCACCGCCCAAGTCTCGATTGAATCGAAGGCTTTCTCATAGTCCACAAACGCTAGGCATAACGGCCGATTATACTCTTCGGTCTTCTGTATAATCTGGCGCAGCGTATGGATGTGGTCTATGGTGCTAAAGCCTCTTCGGAAACCGGCTTGTTCGGGAGGCTGGAAATCATCAAACCTGCGTGCGAGACGATTCGTAATGACTCTCGAAAACAGCTTATACACATGACTCAAGAGCGAGATGGGCCTATAGTTCTTCAATAAGGTGTTATCGCCTTTTTTGAAGAAGAGCACCACCACGCTCTTGCACTCTGTTTTACTCATGTTTTACTGCAATTGCCAATGTGCTCAAACACGGACAAAGAAACTTGTCTCTTACTAATATACCCACAAATATCTTTAATTATTTACACATCGGTATAATTGTTCTGTGTCTGGGTGTTATGGGACCATGGTCCTCGTAGTTCCTGGGTCCCTTGGATACAGAAAATCCTAGAGGGTCCAGGATCATAGGATCAATGTATGTGGTGATCGTTGGGCGTTATTATTATTCCCTACAGAATTCTAAAAAATCGTCAGTTTAACTTGCCTAAACATCATCTCACCATGACTTCTAATCGGAAGGGACGCAATCTACAATTATGTAAGTGAAAGCTCAGGTTATTCCAACATGATTGATTGATTAGCACATGCTCGCCTATACCAAGAATGTTATAGTTTCAATAAATCTTAGAGCCGCACCATACGCCTCGGCAAGGCGCGTCAGGGTCGTTGCCACAAAGAAAGCAAGTTTCCGCCTGCAGATATTTGACATTGACCTACGCTCACAATCCATCTTGTTTGCTTAGCCGTCATCATCATCCATCTTGCGGTGTTGCCGCACGAATTAATCCAATCGTCTTGTTTTGTAACAAGACCTGCGAACTGTGATAAAATAAAGAGGAAGATGCATTTGCTGTTCTTAGATATTGCGCGCGGTCTGTTAACCACAGCTGATTACAGCTGCTACTGCCGCTAATTATTACACTACCATAAACTAGGTACCTAATGAAGTAAGTAAAAACAAAAGAAAGTGACGATTTTTGGTTTTAGTAGCTCCTCTGTAGGCATGTTATTTCAAAAGTATGAACCAACGGCCGGTAATGCATCTTCGTTTTTGTTTTTCTAACAATTTCAATAATGAGTCTATGATTAATTAAGTTTGATATCGCGTATGTCCTAACATCTTAAGGCTGCGCAGTATACGCAGATCCACTATCTGGCTCGCACATTGCGACATTTTTGAAGATATTAAATAACTGAATTTACTTACGCAAAATCTGGCTAAGCTCTATTCTCATGAATAACATTACAAATGTTCAACAAAAATATCGTAAAAATCCAAACAAGTTTTCCAACATAAAAACGGTTACGAATGAAAAAAAAATATTGATAAGTACCGTTGTATTTATGAAATCTTGTTTGGATTAATATGATATTTTTGTTGAAGATATGTTATGTATAGTTTAGCCAGATTTTTCGTAAGTAAATTCTATTATTTAATATCTTCAAAACTGTAGCCACGCGCGAGCGGGATAGTATATAGCAGCCTTAAGCTAGCTCGGCCCGCGCTTGACCGAATTCTTTGTTATAATTATATGTGATCTATGATCTTCGTTAGGCCCATTCAATTTTACAATACACGTTCAATTTTATTGATCAATAAAATTGACGAGACCACTTCCGTCAATGTTTTCTCCATACTGTAAACCGAAAAACATTGACCAATACTAACCCCACACGATCAATAAAATTGATGAATCACAAAGATAGATCAATAAAATTGAACGTGTATGGAGGGCCTTAAAGTCGTAAATACTCTCTCATTAATAATAATTAATACTAACCCGGTCATTACTTCATTTATGTACTCGTATAATACTCTCACTATATAGAGGTGTTAAGATTATAAATGTATAGCTTTAAAACAATGCAATAAGTTTTACATATTTGTTAACTAGTTTCTTATTTTATTACAATGTATATTTATGTAGAATTAATATTATTTGCCTTATGGGTTTTCATATGATGAGGAATATTATTTTGAATAAGTACTTAGTTGATTGAAGAATTCATTACCCACTTGCCTCATTTTAAAGTCTTCCATTTTACACTTCCGTTGCCTGTAAACTATTTTTATCGGTTGACATTTTTGTATGTACGTAATAAACCACTTAAAGATTTAATAATAATTTTATACTGGACATTAATTAATTTAATTAATAGTTATTAGCCGTCAGTAAAAAAAACATCAAATAATACGCACTTACTATTCATAAATCGCTATTAGATCAAATATTGAGATATGTAGTTCACTTTTATGTGTTCATTATAAATCGTTATTACCAATAATTACATATCAACGGTAAAACAGTAGTTATTTGATTAAGTAAATTAAGGAACTGCAAATAAATTTATTTATGTACATACATAGTCTAATTGCTTTATTTTTTGGTCGCCATCATAATTTAGGAACCTGATTTCCATGACAACTTATTTGTGTGTCGGACATGTAGCCAATAATGTTAGACTATTTATATGCGCTGCTCTTTGCATTCAAGTGCTCATAATGATTTTTTTTTTCATGCAAATATGTTCAAATAATACTGACATACAAGTACGTTAAAATAATCAAAATAATCAGATATATCTAATCTGAAAATTTTAGGTACTAACGTAAAATTACTTTTTTTTTCCACACATTCTCGTTTCGTCTACTTATTGTTACTTAATTTTAATGTAAATGGTGATCATACATCAACAGCTTGAAGACGCCCACTGCTGAACATAGGCCTCGCCATAAAACGCTACTATAGACGCTTATCATGGGGGTTTTGCCATAATCACCATTCACCACGCTTGGCAGGTGGCTTGGTGATCGCAGAAGATTTTGATGTACCGAGAAGAATGCTGCTGCCCATTCCCTGGATATTCTCTTAGCCAACTCTTACGGCACCCACGGGAAGAGATGGGGTGGTCCTATTCTCACATCACGCCGGGACCACACGGCTAAAGTAGGTATTTTAAAATAATTATAACCAAGATATACTACATATACTTTAGCTCCTTAAAATATTAGCAACCAGCGGGATCACATCTGAACTCACGCCTTCCAACTCACCGGGTTAAATGTGGTTTTCACTTTAAAATTCATTTTATGATAATAATTTTAGCTATGAATTTAAGTACTTATACATACACACACACACACTACACACACACTACCACACACTACTACTTGTACATATAACGTACATGTAACTGATTTAAATAAGTACTTATTAATAACGTATATAAATTTAAGATTTTAAACGGCATTTCCAACTGTAACTATTATGATGGCGTGCGTGATAGTGGTAGGTCAAACGTAATTTAGGGTACGTAGGTAGGTATTGCATTCCACGTCAAGAACATGGTAGCTTGCATGGTGCTTATACCTACTAATTCCAGTTCTGGATTAAGGGGGTATTTGGCTGGATTTAGACAGGCTAAATCAAAATACAATTGCTGCATTGCTGGTTTGGTGTTACTTCCATCCAATACCATTACACCAACTAGCAATGTATATCGAATTAGCCATTGAGCGTCGCTGACTTCAGCCAAATGTAATATCCCCTAGTGTAAACCTGCTCTATTTTATTGCGCTGCAGACAAAATTATTCTTTAAAACTTATTTGAGGGTAGCCGCACAGCCTACCGTGTACCAGAGGTTACTTGTTATATCACGTTTGTGTTGGTCGTTGGCGCCATAGAAACAACATTGAGGACATAGAAAAGTGTTAAAATCAAATAATAACGTCATTTGTTTACTAAAAAACATGTTTGGCAAATTACTTTTGTTCATCACCTTAGCCAGTTCCGGTAAGTCGAGTAAACTGCATCAAGTTAATGGTATTTTGTGGTTACTACCTAAATATCTAACCTCACAAATTATTATGCATGTAATTTGCACTGTGGTTTATTGGAATCACAAACGTGTCTGCATAAATTATTGTATTGTAAAATTAAAGTTCTATTTTACACCTGATTCAGGCATTAAAAGAGATTACCCATTAAGAACTTAACTTGATATCTTAACGATGTTCCAATTATTATTAATGGTTTTATTTACATTTTTAATAAGGATATCTGCAGATCGAAGTATTTACGACATTTGCACCTCGGGGTATACCTACGCTGCATTAAATTGATAATTAAGGCACCCATAAAATATTACATTTAGAAAATTACTGACGTCATTTTCTGCAGCCGTATCCAGGCATGTCCCTCGGTACGCCAACCTAGATGAAGACGACCAGCTGTTGTTCAGAGCTGCGTACGACACGCCTACTTATGAGCACACAGAGTACCAGGAAGAACTTCCTCTAGGCAAGCTGGACTTGCTAAAAGACGGAATGTGGGTCATGAAGGCCAGTATAAATGAGATGAAGATATTCAACAAGGCTCTGGCGGCTAATCTACTGTCAACGAAATTACAATTGAAGGAACTGCTTCAAAAGCAACTAAACGCGCTGAAGAACCATCACCATGTTGAAATAGTGAAGAAGCCTATCTACAGCTATCAGGTAAGTACTTATTTCATACTTATTATTTATCTACCTACCAAATTGTATGTACAGTATGTACTATTGTGGTTACGTTGTATAGGTACGTACCTATACGAATACCATTACCATCACACTAATATTATAAAGCTGAAAGTTTGTATGTGTGTATGTTTGTTACTCCTTCACGCTCAAACGGCTGGACGGATTTGGATGAAACAAGGAATATAGATAGCTTATGTACTGGATTAAGAGCCAATACAACGCCAAATTGCTTAAAACGGCTTAACTTGAAGCAGTATCCTGTCAACAATATTGCAACAATGACTTTGAAATTAATATATGGTAAAGTTCAAGACTAATGCTACTGCAAATGTATAGTGAAAACACGAATGAATAAAATTTTCTCGATAGAAAAAAATTACAAAGTTACCTCCAAACCGTACAAATAAACAGCGATTATTCAATGAATACTTTAAATAAGATCATGAAACTTTGTGTAGTAGTTGAACTAAATATAATGGAGGGCTTATGTATAGCGGATTTTTAAAATACCCTTTATATTCAGTGTAATAATAAATTACCTAAACTATTGCGCGTTGGAACCAGTTTAACTTAGACCGCCCCTGCCGCTCGGCCCCTGGCTCATCCCCGCTTTGGCCTAGTACTATACATCTATTCTGTGGCTTTGACGTGAATTCGCGCTGGCCTTGTACAAGCCCTTAACACAGGCTACTTTTTACCCGCGGTTTCGGGTGAAACCGGGGGGTACAGCTATTAGATTTATATATCTGTAATAATTATATTGTCTATGACCAATTACCTACACTTTTGCGTGGTGATCACCAATCAGGGAATCTTTAGTGATCAGAAGAAACAACAGAAATCTATATCTATCATTAAAACCATAATCAATGGCAATACCATATTCCACTACAAATAAATAGATCAGATATTTAAAATGCAGATTCTTGGTCTCATTATTCTATCAGCTTTATAATTTATGGCATTATTTTCCTTATATGCATCAGTGTGAACTTGAGTGCAAGAAGCTGACACTTGTTATTCTAAGAAAACCCTGTAAAGTCTCTTGTCCTCGTAAATGATTCTGTTTATTACACGCGATCTAACTACCTGCTATTTACTAATGGTTTTATGACACCTGGTACAAAACATTTCAATTTATGCATCAAATACCTACCTACTTTGATCGTTTTGTTCAACACCTGCGGCACAATTCATTACGATCTTTGAGTTATCGCCATTTATAATCAATCACTATGAAAATTTTTGATATTAAGAAGTATAAAAATAACTTAGAACAGTCCCTGAATTATTTAAGATGTCTTATACCTAGTAATTTATCTTTTTGACTCTATTTTCTTTTTTTTTCAGAGCCCACGGCCTTCACCTGTCTACCCTCACTATGAAGCACCACAATACTCCGCCCCGGTTAAACCTCAATATGAAGCACCGCACTACTCTGCCCCGGTACCTCAGTATGAAGCACCGCATTACTCTGCCCCGGTACCACAGTATGAAGCACCGCATTACTCTGCCCCGGTACCTCAGTATGAAGCACCGCATTACTCTGCCCCGGTACCACAGTATGAAGCACCGCATTACTCTGCCCCGGTACCTCAGTATGAAGCACCGCATTACTCTGCCCCGGTACCTCAGTATGAAGCACCGCACTATTCCGCCCCAGTACATCAATACGGACCACCTCAACAAGCGCATCAATATGGGGAATCCCAAAACTCACCGCAGTATGAGCACGACCCTTACTATGGGCATTAGAATTATTATGTGACACATCACTGAATAGATCGCGTTTTATCTCTCTGATCTTTTGTAGAAAGATGCAGAGTTGCATAAAACAAAAATTCCATTTCAATTTTATATATACCTATTCGTTGTTAATATACTTATTGCAATTTATTTTAACTAATAAAGTAAGAATTGAATCGATACGTTCTTTGTCTCATCATAGATGTAAGTCTGCTCGGCTATATCGTTCGAATGTAACCACGTCATAAGAAAGTGCATTAATAAAATAAATTCATAATTGTTAAGGTCACCAGTTGTGTTGAGTGGCGTAGTTCAGAACGGCGCGCGCGCAGGGCACTCGTGTACTAGAAGCGAATCGCTTTTTTCGATCACTAGAAATCGATTCAGAAGATATCGCTTAGTTTTACCGAGTAGCGAGAGCCGCTGAAAACGATCGAATTATGTTCTAACTTACTAGTTTTACAAATTAAAAAACATGTTCTTAATAACAATTGCGGATAAAGTGGACATGTCCTTATCGATACAATAGTATCAGCAGGTGTTACGAAGGTGCCCAAAAGTTGTCTGCCGACGAGATGAATAGCAACCTAACATGGATTTTCTTACTGGTATGGGCTCATTTATTGTCACACTTATAATATTATAAAGGCGAAAGTTTGTGTGTATGTGTGTATGTTTGTTACTCTTTCACGCTCTAACAGCTGGACGGATTTGGATGAAATTTGGTATGGAGGTAGCTTATACCCTGGATTAAAACATAGGCTACTTTTTATCCCAATAACGGGATCGGTTCCTGTAGGAACGCAGGTGGAACCGCGGGGCGCTGCTAGCTACTCATATAGATCACTTCATTTATTTTATCAAAGGTTTACTCAGATACTACCTGGATGTAGTAATCATTTTATGAAGGCAACTATAAAATCGAGTTTATTTATTTACCTAGGTAGTCGTAATATCTTACGTATATATACTAGGTGGTATATAGGAATAATAATAAATGTTCCTGTTATCCCCCACGTGGGGGATAACAGGAATTTTTATTCCTGATACCCCCCATGGGGCCGAAAATGTGGGGGATAACAGGAACAACCCGACTTTTCTGCAAAGTTCGTCTCCTAGGTAGGTACCAACGCTTTGCCAGTTATTCTGCCGCCAAGCAATGATGTAGCAAGCACTACTGTGTTCCGGTTTGAAGGGCATTGTAGTTAGTGAAATTACTGGGCAAATGAGACTTACGAACTGATCTCACAGTTTAGAAATCTTTTTTAGACTGTGAGATGTCACAGGATAACGTGCGTAGTGCGCAGTGTCACGCGAAACTTTAATTTAGATTTCCGAGTGACACTGCAATCTGTAATGGGCGGCCGTGACGCTTAACACCAGGCAAACGGATAGCATGTCATGTCATTCCTTTACATAAAAAAAATATATATAGGTACCTAAAATTAACGGTTAGGAAAAACAAACAGTCACAGTTCAAATCAAATCAAATCATTTATTTGCCGAAAATATGGGTACAATATAATGATGGTGATTAAGTTCAACAGGTATTTGGTTCAGCACATTTTCTTTACTTAACAGCATGCAAATATTTATAGTAGGCTTTACTTTGGGCTTTTGTGATAACAATATAAATTAATTATAACACGAACGGAACAAAAGAAAAAACAGTACTAACATGTTGCCCAATAAATATTAAAATAATTATAATTTATATGTCCAAATATATTACAATAAATTAATTTAATTTAAGTTGTTTACCTTTTTAGGGTTCATTTCAATTTTTCGTAGTCAGTGAAACATTAGAGTAATTGTGGACAGGATTCCGACCATAGTTGGTTGGTTGGTTGGTCGTGGTTTCCTCGCAAGACCGAAGATTGAAGCTTCGATCATATAAGTACAGCAGGACCTCTTTAATCCGAACTCCGAAAATTTATCCTCGTTCGGATTCGTGGAGCGTTCGGATAGTACACAGAATCTATAGGGGGTGGGTACCTAACTATTTTTCACAATTTTAAATGTATCTACGTCAATAAACGTAACATTTATTAAACATTTTAAAAGAAATCCAATGTTTTAGTTAGTTGGGAGGTATTTTATGACAAATAAAAAGCTTTGTCTCGCAATTTGCGTAAAAGCATTTTTTCTGGTACAGGAATGTCCACTTGGTTAGCCCATTCAAGGCATGTATTTCTATTTAGAAGTGGGGCGTTCGAATTACTTAGACGTGGATCGGATTAAAGACATCATATAAAAACGAGCAAAAAATCACGTTCGTTGTATGGGAGCCCCGTTAAATATTTATTTTATCTGGCTTTTAGTACCTATTTGTTGTTATGGCGGCAACAGAAATACATCATCTGTGAAAATTTCAACTGTTTATCACGGTTCATGAGATGCAGCCTGGTGACAGACGGACAGACAGACAGAGGAGCCTTAGTAGCAGGGTCCGTTTCACCCTTTGGGTACGGGTCCCTAATAAAACTGAACTGCCCAGATTGAAGAAGCCTGTCCATTCGCGTCGGTCCCCCAGCTCTTGCATCAAGTTCAAGACCTTCACTTGTACCTATACAATGCCGCAATACGGAGTTGATATATATCTATATAGCCCAGAAATAACTTTGATTAAACAATTTTAAAATAGCTATCAAAAGTGGTCAGTTGGTAGCTAGTTAATAAAGTTTGTTCTCAATAGTTCAATTGGCTGAACTACTGAAATATATTTTCACCTTATTTCAGTTGACTGAACTACTCAAACATTGTTCCCACTAGTTCAGTTCACTGAACTTATTACAACGGAGCCTAATTTAAATACATAATTCCCATAGAAAGAAAAACAATTTCAGACATTAGGAAGCAGGCGCCTATTAAACTTTATTTGATGATTTGTATTACAAAGATGAATAAAAAGGTTCAGTCCAATCATGTCAAACCCTTTGATAAGCACAAGCTTTATTGAAAATTAATTCTAAAAAAAATATCCTTAAGTAAAGAAAATAAAAATAAATATACATACCTGTACTGATATAATATCAGTACCTGCAAGTATTCGTGGACAGTCGGGAAATATTTATTCTTGTTTGTCCCCAAATGTAAATTCGGGGACAGGCAAGAATTTTTTCACCTCACTAGCTCGGAAAGATTCTCTTTGTCATTCAAAATCTGGGCGCAAAAACGCATTTTAATCGCTAGCGTGGAAAGTGTTTTTAAAATTCGAACGTTTCTATTCAATAATTTTCTCGTCAAGAATTGAGGATTTAATCACAGATCTGCCCGAATTTAACCTTTTTGATATTGCCAGTCCACTGAAAACTCATTAATATCACAGACTACCTCCTAAAAGATACCATCTTTTTCTCGTTCACCAACCTCATTTTTAGAATAATCGCACTGTCCAGCACTAAAGAGTATATAACCAATACGCTATCCAGCACGGCGATTGCATGGAAAATGGATGAAAAACACTTTTTCTTTAATTTTCCATGAATCACGTGACGAGCTAGACGTTTGCCTGATGTTAAGCGTTACCGCCCTATAGCTATATTAATAAGTTAAAAACTAAGTAATCTTTTCTTAGCCTTTTAGCTGTTTTTCTTGCATTTTCCTCGCTGTAGTGAGGTGAAAAGTTGTGTGTTGCACTCGGCAGCAAAGTTTTTCTGCGTCTCGTACCTTTGAAACCTTCGTTACGCTCAGGATTCTTCATTTGAATCCTAGAATCCTTCGCTTGCTCAGGTTTCAATTCAAGTACTCGCGCCAAAAACCAACTTTGCAGCCTTGTATAACAAATAACTATTATTCTTGTTTGTCCCTACCTACGCGGGGACAGACAGGAACAACCCGTATTCATACAGGTAGGCACCTAGCTATGTCAAACATGTATACTAACGTATTTAATTTAATTTCTGCGACGGAAGTAGTATTTAAGTAGCTTATTATATTTACATACACCTACCTACAGGAAAGTACAAACTTACGCTAGCATAGTTCGTAATTATTTATGACACTCGAAGCAAGGTTGCCTTTAAAATATATAGTGCATTCTTAATATTAATACAGCCAGTCACATGCCTTTTGTATATAGGCAGCGTGAGTTGTGCACATTCACTAATTATTCAGTTTAATTCTATTTTATGGTTACCGAGGACCTAAATCTAATCTAATTGATCATACCTAATGCAGGTAGGTAAGTAAGTATAGTATAGAGGCTGCTATCTAATTTAATTTTTACTCTGTAGTTAGGTATTGGGTGACTTTTTAAAATATAACGACCTTAGAATAAGTAGGTAGTTATTCTAAGATAACGATACATTTCCTCGTATATGTAATGCAGGCCGTACATGACCAACCTCTAGGGTTCATCGATCATCCGTATCAAGGGAATCAGAGGAATTCTCACACAAAACCAATCATTATTTCAATTCGATAGTTGTAATTGTAGTTGGGCGCCGCCAGTTTATTAAAACGGTCAGTTTAAAAAGGAAAACATCAACACAATGTATAATAAATGTCAGAGTGATCTTTAGCAAACTGGATCGAAGCCGCGGACTAATTTTGCTCCAGTTGAGGGCGAAACGAGTCTAGGCAACTTCCTGATGTTTTTATGAAATGCCGTCAAGTGTAGGTGTACAGTGCTCGAGGTACCTGCGTGGAAATTCTTGTAGAATTACGATTATGATGCTGTTACTTATTATACCTATGTCCCATCTCTATCACAAAAAAAACCTCTAAGTAGGTTATTACCTATACCTACTACTTAATCAACTGTTACAGTACAGAATTAGATTAAAATAATTAAGTACGGGTTTTATCAGTACATGCCTACAAGGTAACAAAAAGTTTTAAGAATCTTATCAAAATCAAATTTCGTGCCAACTACTGTAGGCGCCGCGGTAATCTTCATAATTTTCATTAAAGGGTCATAAATATTTTTTATTGAAAATTATGAAGATTGCCGCGTTGCCTATAATGTAGTTGGCACGAGCGATTTTGATACTGTTAAACGTTATTTTACCTTGTAAGTATGTATTAATTAAAAACAGTACATAATTATTTTAATTTAATTTTGTACTGCAGCAGCTGGTCAAGTAAGTTATCCCGTTTATTGGAGTTATTATCAATACCAAATCGATGCGTTAGATTTTAAAAATGTTGGTGCACACGAGTTACCTACCTAGTTGCAAAGGATGCTAATGAATTTAATTACGCCCAGTATATATAGGTTTCACCGGTTTCAATATTATATATTATGTCTGTACACAATTGTGACGTTATAAAAAATGCATATTTTCTTATTATAACATTTTGTAACTATCATTACGAACGGCATAGACGTAGGTGTACAGGTTAGTATTACAGTATACGTACTCACATGTATACCTACCTATCTTGTAAAGTTTTCATGATCAACTTAAAGGGGTTTTTTCATTTGGCGGAAAATCCCAGTGGATTGGTTTTGCCCGCATCGCATCATCGCATCGTCTGAATGAATAAGCTAAGTAGGTGGAATTTTCATGGTCTAGTAAACTTTATCATTTGGGTGGTCCAAGTACAAATAGGTAGGTCTAGGTACACCAAAGCTTTATAAGAGCATATTAAGTTTCATATTATAGGTAGGTACCTTCGTAGTGTACTCGAATTATTAGGTAGGTACCTGCCGTTCAAAAAGTGAGGTATTGAATATAAATGATTGTAATGCAGTTAATCAACTTTTAAGAATAATGTTATCACGACCGACGTACAATGGATGGCCGCGATTAAGTTCGCGCAACGGTTGCAGTTCTATCTCCTTTATGATCTCAAGTTCTTTATCATGGGTCAAGATATTTGCATTCAAGTTTAAAATACCGCACGATCTGGTAAATCAGAACTGGTTTACTCGCCTCGCCCTATACTTCCACTCAGAGCAAATAAACACAGTACCTACCTATGCAAGTTACTATGTACGAGACAAAGCTTCACTGAATAACTAACGCCCTTTTTAATATTTTGCTTTCATTTTATGTTAAAGTTGCTTATACTGGCTGATTAAACGATTTAAATACGACGTATTTAAGGTTACATTTAGTATTTGAATAATTTGATCAAACAACAGTAAATACCTATTAAAATTATAATTCTGATCTAATTAATATTGATTGACCAAGGTTTAATTTCAGACAAATTACCCAATCACGCTGTATTAAATGGATAAGCAAAAACTTAAATTCCCTATTAACTTTGTTCAAAAGGAAAATACTTCGAAGGAATAGAGTTTTTGTTTGTACTAAAGTATCTGTTAACCGATTATCGTAATAACATGAATGTGTAATTTTCAGTCTACATATCCACGTAAATATTATGATCTAATTGTTCGACTGCACCTAGGCAGGCAATTGTACTATTACTGGCTGTGTCAGGGTCACAAAGGAAATGTGCAATTATTTATTAACGCGTAACCTACGCAATTATACAACTATCTGCACAAATGTACGTATTTTTAGTATTCAGTTACTTCGTATGACCTACTTGTTGTGAGCTATTATTAGATAATTTTTGTAGCATCAATAGCAACATTAGCAACGGCTCTTTTGAAAAACACTTTGTAGGTACTGCCTGCTTATCACGTTTATTATAAAAAATAGTAGTAGGTATTATAGTGCGATAGGTAGAGGTTAGAAATAAGTACTTAGGTACCTATATATCCTATCTTACAAGAGTTGCTGTTCATTGATGCTATGGTATATATACAATTCATTAGCATAAATTGAGTACCTACCTACATATGATAGTACATCATTTATTGATGATTATTAAAGAGTACATAAAGAATGCAAACGATTATTTAAGTTATTGAAAACAGTGATGATTGCCGCGGCGCCTAGCGGAGTTGGCACTTGGTACGAATGATTTTGATACTTTTAGAAGTTTTATTACCTTGTATGTAAGAAATATACCTACTTCATTGTTTTTATTTAATTTTATACTGTAGCAGTTGATTAAGTAAGTTATCCCAATTTTTTGGAATTCGTATCAATACCAAATCGATACGTTTGATTTCAAAAACTTTGGTCCAGACGTGACCGGTGCGGTGTCAGGAGCAGGCGCGGATACAGGGGGGGGGGCGCAGGGGGGCGCCCCCCCCCCCCCCCCCATGGCGCAGGCAGCTCAGCACCAAGCGCGGTAATTATCCAATTTACCCGGAAGATATAGGTGCATGGAATTCATCATTTAAAGAAAAGAGCACAAATTGGTCTTGTATCGTATACTTATATTGTATTTCACCACCACATCCCCAAATTCCCCTCTTGGACTCCCGTACTATAATAATTTGTGCGCCCCTCCAGTGCTGTAAATAGGGCGGTGCCACCGGTGCCCATGCACAGGGCATGGACTCTGGGGGGCGCAAGAATGGTCAGACCAGGCAGGACTATTATTTTTTCGGTTTGCTCCTGATAAGTTCCAGCTGCGCCCCTAGTGCTCGATTCCAAAACATACGTACCTACATGGCAGTATCATCAAAAATTATACAAAACATCGTGCTCATTTTTTTGCCAGCGTAGAGCGTATTTGTGTTTAGTGTTTATCGGAGTCAAGGGGCCGCCGCGCTACCGCTTAGTCTTCGACCGACCGCAGTAGCCCAAAAATGAAATCTTAAGAGTCTATACAACGTCAAAATGCTTAAAATGGCTAAGCATGAGGCCGTGTCCTCATTGTACTGACTAACATGTAATTCATGTTTGAATTGCTATACGCGTTTTCTATACAATACAGCAAATATAAAAAATTTCGCGCTCGCTTCGCTCGCGAATGTAATGTTTTCGTTGTGTTTGTTTCATGGCAAGCGCGTTTGTACTGATTGACATTTAATTCATGTTTTAGTAGATGTATACAATCTTACTGCACAAGCGCTGCGCCCCCCCCCCCCCCCTTGAGAAATTTCTGTATCCGCGCCTGGTCAGGAGTAATAAGTACCTACTTTGATTCAAAGGATGCTAATTAGTAACAAGAACTGCTTCCAAAAATGTTTACCGATGTATAAATTAATGGTAAAGCGCTTGCCCTACTTTAATTTATGTAACTGTGGGCAGAGGAGCCTTTCTTTTTCATAAGTATTACTTCAGCTTTGGTCACATTGAGTTTATCAGGTACGTAGAGTACGTTCGATACGATAAACGTTCTTACAACTACCAACAACACAACAGCTATATACAGTCATCTACACATATTAACTTAAACCTTAGAGTATACATAACTTGCTTATGTATATCTATAATTATGTAGCTCAGTTGGTAGTAGTCTCCCTAGTCCCTTCTGAACTGTAGGTTGTGGGTTCGATTCCCTCCCAGGACAAACATTTGTATGATGAACATAGGTGTTTGTTATTTGCCCGGGTGTAACATTGTATTCTATGTATGTATTTACAAAAAAAAGTATCTAAGTATTCTATCAGTTATCTGGTTCCCATAGTAGGTACATACAAGCTATGCTGAATTTGGGGCTAGATGGCGCACTGTGATTGTTCACAAAATATAGTAAAGGCATCCTTTAATTTCCATTTCGAACCTTCTATATTATGCAACTTTCTCCCCAACTGAGACAAAGTCGGTGGGAAGAAGAGGGAGTAATCAACCCCAGTGGAGTGGATAGACTCGGTGTCAGAATAGAATAGAAAACATGTAATTTTTGGAGGGTATCTAAATTCAAAAACTCTTTCTAGGTTATCCTCCTAACCTCCGCTTATCGTACGGCTGTTAAAGTTAAACTCATGTCAACTTAAAAATACTGAACGCTCATTGGTTGAAGACAGCGGATGATCAACAGGCAACCAAGCGTTCCGTAATTATTAAGTTGAGTAAGGAACCGGCGGTAAAGGTCATGTAAAAAATTTGTTTTTTTTTTTAAATCTGGTAAAGAATTTTTCAGCATGTGCAAGCAGAGAATTTAAATAAGTAGGTAATTAGCAATAAACATTTACTTAGAAAGAAATAAAATACATTTATTCAAGACATCACACAACATTACCTTTTTATAAAAATGTAATGTTGTTTTTATGTGGTAGGTATACAAAATAAAATACTATTAATACCTTACCTACTATTACTATGTACTTAATTACTTATGCTAGTAGCAAATGAGAATATGTAGTTCCAACTATCACGCAGGTCTTGAGTGTTTTATCTATACATATAATAAAACTGTAGAGATAAAAAAATCTGTAATTGCAAGATATCAAGAAAAAAATGACACAGGTTGGCTTAAAATTAGCCGCTGATCACGTTCAGCCACTTTTTAAACACTTTGTCTGTTTGTTTGTTTGTTTGTTTGTTATGACTGAACTCCTAAAATACTGAATGGATTTTCATGCGGTTTTCACTAATATGCTTAGAAATAACCGGCGCTTAACATAGGATATATTAAAATTGATATATCGTTAAAAAAAATTGATGACAATTATTGAGATTTCATTACGAAACGAATCGGAGTTTTAAACAACATGGCCGATGGATTTTTGTAACTGTTTTCAAACTGGAAGGCACCTGTGAAGCTTATGTCACATGTCAAAAAACAATTTTAGTGATGTGTAGGCCAATATTCGGTTCGATAATTAACGATTATTTTAGATACATAATACCGATTAACGATTATTTTTAGACACATATCATATATATGATATCTATCTTAGGTAGACCTACCTACCTTAGAGTGCGTGGTAAATAATATATTATTCCCATTGTTGAAATTAGAGGAAACACAAGTACACGTGGGTGGGGTATAAAACGTAGGTGTCGATTTAGATGATAAGAATTTATTGAGGAAATCAAACCCTTGACGTATTGTCATCGGAATTGTGTATCAAGTATCGTCAAGATTCGCTGAAAACTATGACCTGGGGGCGTACCGTGAGCTCTTAGCGCGATTCAAAACTGAGCCTATATTGGATCGCTTTGTTTTTTTTGTATGGGGATTTTGACAAGCGGTCCAGTATAGGCTCTGTTTAGAATCGCGCTAAGAGCTCACGGTACGCCCCCTGTACGCGAGTCGTACATCCAATTCCGGACAGACGAAAGCAAAAGTTGCGAGTTGAAACCAGACTAGCAATGAATGAGTGCTTATTTGTGGAAATTCGATCTCACGATATCTTTTTTAATTTCAAACCATCGATTTTTCTTTTAAAAACCGAGATTTTAGGTAATTTTTGCCGAATATTTTTATTACGGTTGGCAACACCGTATTTTGTGCCCACGCTATTTAGCAATAAAAGTAATCCAAACGATTTATCATTTTGTTTTCGATTATTCTTCGATTGTAGTTATCGTTGATGTCCTGCCCCTATGGTCAAGTGTCATTATTCAACAGTAGAACGTAATTTTGCAAGCAACGAATTTAATATTTTATTTATATCTTTTTTATTGAAAAGTGAGTTAAAAGCGAATTAATTGCCTTCATTCCATTTCTTGTATATTTTACTGTTCCTTTTAGTAATTTATCTTAAACATTAGCATTAAATTTTCCCCACAAAATAAAAATGTTTAATGTTTTGTATGACGTCACCTATTTTGCTTACATAACAATTTACGTTCTATCAACCTGTCACAAGTTAAATAGATACATATAGCAACAAATATTAAATAGCGTGAAAGCAGATTTTTTTTTATTTTGGCATTAGACGACATTTGTATTTAGCCAATGATACGAAATATTTTATGAAAAATGTTTTAAAAGGGTACAAATGTAGGTAAGTATAACTATACATTAGGATAGGACAATATATAGGATAGGTAAGATCCTCGAATTAGCAACATGGCCGTGTAACGTTCAGTTTTGATTTCTTCGTCTTCTTTTACGTAGGTAAATGATTTTTAAAGGTTTTAATAGTTAAAATGTTTTAGGTCTGTGGGCTTCTCAATGAACAAACTGAGCAGTTATATTCTCTTTAGGACAAACTACAGGTTAGAGCAAAATATTATTGGTTACTCGATTGCTCCAAGAAGGTTAATTATTAAAAGGTCTTTGAAAGTGGGCGTCTTCAGGATGTCGTTGTTGATGATGATGATGATGATAGCCGTATTTGAGTTCATTGATCATAGATATCAATTTCAGCTTAATTCTTTCCGTTATTTCTAAAATAAGTAATGGTCTCGACAGATTCTTAGAAAGACAAACAGACGGACAACAAAGTGATCTTACCTATAAGTGTTCCTTTATTTCAAAACTGTTACGGAACCCTAAAATTGAAACGTTCTTTGCAAAAGCGAATCTGACTAGAGCTTTGTACACATGTTATTTTCTCACTCTCACCACTATGTTGAAAGTGCAGTGGGAATGAGACAACCTGAAAATGAAAAATAGCGGCCGTAATATAAATGTCGACTCTTTTTACAGTGGCGTACGTAAGTATTTGTGATTTCTAATTAGTATTAACAAAATTAATTATGTACGCATCGTATAGGTAAATACAATACTCTAGCTATAAAGTATGTATTTTATAAACTTATTGTTGACACTAGCTAAATACTCAATTCGTATGGACCAAACTTAAGAAAGTAAAAAAAATGTGGTGAATGCAACAAAGATACTCTTTGAGAACGAAAAGCGCGCGGATATAAAAACTGACCAATGTGTGTTGTGTTTGTTTTGTATTTTTCTAAACTGCCTAAATAATAGGTATGGTACTTATGTAGGTGTACTTACTACCTAAACAAAATTCACTGGAACCTCTTATGAAGACTTGAACGGTTTTTATGGTGAATACACAAGAACATCTGTTGAAGTGAAAATGACAAGGAAAAGATCGCCCGTATCACTGGTATGTAGGTATACCATATTATAGAACTTTTATTAGTTAGATGCCTAGACCTATCGTATATTTAAAAAAACTAACGTCTAAGTATAAGGTGGGTCCAAGTAGGTACATATTTAATTAAATATTGTACCTATGATTTGCAGTTTCTAACCCACTATATTATCAATGTGTAGGTGATCTGATGACACGTGAAAAGCCATACTTACCTACTACCCAAACAACATTTATACACGTGTGCTACCTAATCTGACAATACGTGCTGAGCTCCGAAAAGATTTAGTGGATTTTGTTGTTTGGTATATAGAAATGCATGAACTAAGCTATTATTAGACTACCTAAACGTAGAAATAACACAATACAAGCGTGCGAAGCCGCGGGCAAAAGCTAGTCAAGGATATTTTTACTGGAACCTCATTAGCATAACACCCACGTTTTTCTATCTAAATTCCATTTGAGTCTAGTTTTTGTTTCTTCGGCGCCATGCTTCTCCGCGCAATTGAGATTAATTCATTAAGTAGGTACCTAGTTAGCAGGTGGTAGACATAACAAGCAATCATAAAAAGTGGATATATATAGTAGGTATAATGCCTATAGGTAATATATTATGTAGGTATTTGTATCCTATATATTTGTAAAAATACAATATTAGCTTACGTACTTGTATTGTACCAAACCAAGCGATAAACATTGTCGAACGATCATGAATACTTATCGGTTTGAATTGTATGTATTTTAAGGTAGCTAGGTACCTACACAAGTTAAATCGTATGCGTTTACATCGATGATTAGCTTAGCTTCCTACTCAATGTCAGGTATCTACCGTGATAGTAACAAGTTTTTTTTTACAAGCATTGTACCTAATAATAAAGCTCGAATCTACTAATAACACTTTAATCGGCGTTATTGATCTGGTAGTCTATGTATCTTAATTATTGTGGAGATTTTATTTGTAAGTTTCAGCTTGATAGACAGGTAGGCAAACGTTGCCGATAAGGTGATATAAAATATAGCAGATATAGTTATCAAACTCCGTAAGACCTCAAACTACTTTTAAACAATTTTATCGTAGATCTGCACCGCCCCTACAAGGTAAGGGTTTTAGTAAGCTAGATAGACGCGCGTTGGCGTTTAGTTTGGTTGCACGCAGCCGTGCAAGGACGTCCGCGCGGTCACTGACAGTCGCCGTCGTCCGCTCCCATGACCACTGACCGCTCGGCCACGCCGCCGCCGCACACGCTTCCGCCCCAGTTCTCAAGTTTTTGCACCATAACGATTAACTTGTCGTTCGATTAAACCATTTCTAAAAGCTTTAGGTTAGAGCTTTGCAAAAAATTGTTCCGTGTGAGTAATGCGGCATAAATTCCGCTCATTGTTTAATATTCAATTTATCACAAGTACTTATTTTTTATTCATTGGCAGCATGTATAATGGACCCATAATAAATATACAAAAGCTATGAACATCCTTGTCGTGTACCTAGGCGGGTTAACATGACTCATTGGTTTCTAAAGGTCAAATTAAAACGATCTTAAATTAAGGATTATCACCTTCTTTGCAAGAATAAAGCCCTGGATGGACATTCAAAAACGTCTCTTCTTTAATCGTTATTAATAAACCACTACGACATACTTTATAGGTCGGACAGGTATCAGTTTTTATGTTGTCAACATAAATGAATTTCCGCGTTCATCACTTATGTATCCGGTAACCAGCTATGAAATCATAAGTACTTTAGCAACTGATTCGTGAATTGGAATGCAGTTCATTTTAAATTGATAGGTGTAGGTACCTAAAGAGCTATTACATTAGTCTCGGTAGATTACATTACAATACAGTAGCAATGTAACCTGATTGGCTTTTTATTTCATTTTCAGATCCTACGGCTGTTATACGTGACTTCGCGTCCATTGGAAGAAAACACACCAAATCACGACACGGGTCAAGAGCCCCCGTACCACACAGATAACTCGTTCTACGAAGGTTCATCGAAAGCTAACAACGAACAAGTAATATCTGTGCGAATAACATCATCCATAGCCGTTGGACGCGGTAAAGGAAAATCTACCCAAATAACTAGTGAAATCAACGAACCCAGCAAAACCGAATATAGTTCACAGTCCACTAGTGAACCTTACAATAATGGCGAAAACGAGGCGGAGCTAATTCCTAATATGTCCCCGAATCTAGAAGGCGCCAATATAGAATTTATAAAGCAACTCAATGCAAAGAAACTTAAAGACTCCAATGCTGATCATGTACATCCATTCCAACTATCGGTATATCAACGTAACAATGAAACCGATTATAATAATGAAAGGATTCACTACGAAACAACAGAACACGATAGAGAAGATCGAAACGGGGAAAATACTTCTCCTTCTAACGATAATATGCCAACTTCGCCACAGGATGTAAATTATTTTACAGGGATTGATAAGATTGAATCCTCTATTCTGAACGAGGCCTTAAAATATTCTGATGAACGGTTGGCCTCTAACGCAACTGATTACCTTTTAGCAAAAACTGAAAGTGAAAGAGTGTCTGAAATTAAAACAGAATCAACAACTGATATTGATCAAATAAATTATAATAGTGAAACCTATAACGAAACTGACGATTCTATAGCAGAGTCATCTATTAAGTCAGTCTTAGAGACAGCAGATGACACTGAGAATTACGAAAGCATTGAAAATGTACCGTTGGGCAGGTCAGTATTACAATCACCGTCCTCAAAAAACTTCATTCAAGGTTTAGCAAATAAACCACCAAGCGAAAGGGAATCTAGCACAAGAGTGACGACAGTGAGTTTTAGTATAGTGCACGATACACCCAAAATACAGTCAAATACTTTCAGTGAACCTGCTAAGTTATACGTGAATCCCAGCCAAACTTTTGAACAGCATAAGTTTTATGACCCTCCAAAAGTTTACAGTCAACCTGCTCAAATATACAGCGAACCATCAAAAATTTACAGCGAACCTTCAAAGATTTACAGTGAACCAGCTAAAATATACAGTGAACCATCTAAGATTTACAGTGAACCTGCTAAGATATACAGTGAGCCAGCCAAATTTTACAGCGAACCGGCATCCCTGCATCTTAAACCGAATATTCCTCCGAATTTTACGTCGTGGCAGCAACACTCGCAGCCGCCCTCGAGCACGATCAGTTTCAACACGACCCCCAATACATCAATCACTGTTTCCGATATGAGAAACACTCCCAGGATATCAGAGCATCAAGCCGAAAGGAATTACGAAGTGGACGAGAAGGACAGCGTTATCAGCGAAGGTCGAAGCCATGGCGTCCAGGAAACGACAACGGAGAAGTGTAAACAGGACAATTGTAAAGTAGGATACGTGGTCAAAGGACGACAGTACAATAAATATAGAGTAGAAGAAAGAACGTCGGATGGTTTCATTGTAGGAGAGTATGGCGTGGTCAGAAACGAAGACGGAGCTTTGAGAGGAGTCCGGTACACCGCCGACAGCGACGCCAGCCCGCGGCTCATATACGACGCACTGATGAAGTTCCTACAGCTCAAAAAATAACTGTAATATTATTATACCTACCTACTATGTACATTTTTCACTTGCTCCTAAAACAGCAATAAAATTACAAAAAACTTATTTTGCTCATTTATTCGTAAGTAATTAAGAATTTCGATCGATGCGCATAACACGATAATTAAATAATAATTTATTTTTAAACTAGTAAGACTGACTGATATAGAATGGTACGTTATACAGTTTGGCTTTCATTTAGCAATAATTTACAATATTAATGTAAAATAACATCATAATTAAAACGTCCGAACGTGGATATGTTTAGCTTTTACTTTAGTTTCCATAAATTATGTTTTATCAGTTCCTTGATAAGTCCAGTGAAAATATATAAATAAGTCAGTGATGTTATTTTACCTATTAGGTACATTGATTTATTCTTATTAAAGTAAGCAAGCCGGTTCGATATTTGAGGATTGAAAATGCTCAATAAATAATATCAAGTTATTATACACATACAGGGTTCAATATGATTAAACTAAAATATTGATAAGCTTACATACATTATAATAGACGACTACAAGATACGCCCTTAGCTAAATGCAAATCAATACAATATATTGCCGGTTTTTATCCTGTCCGTAATAGATTATAAATAAAGATAAAAATACATGTTAAATTTCTAGACAGTTTTATTTAAACTGAAGTGTCAATTTCTGATTCTTTGTGGTGCCATTATTTCTCGATGTACATTATTGGTATATTATAAATTGTTTATGATAGTCATTAAATACTCGCTATAATTATATTTTAGCTTAATAAGTAGTCAATATTACATAAAGGAATAGTGACAATAAACATTGACATTATATTTGTTGTTTTTTTATTTATAAAAAGGTAATTTGGTCAAAAGAAAAGTTTGATCTGGGAAGGCATTAAAATATCAGTGTCTCAGAATATTGATCTTTGATTACTAACCCCGCTTTCTCGTACGTTTGTCAAACTCATGGTAACTTAACATGAGTTTAACACTTAACATTCCTCCAGCAACAGTGCTTCCTCCTGGGTCTTTTTAAGTCAGTGAATTGGCATCTCATGGGCAAACGTTCTCTACCTTAGACAACTTCGTCACTTACCATCAGGTGAGTTGTTGTCAAACGTATGCCCATTTTAGCATAAAAACATACCAAATACTATACGCTCATTGGTTGAAGACAGCCGATGATCAACTGGCAACCAATGAGCGTTCAGTATTTTTAAGTTGACATGAGTTTTTATCAAGCGTACGAGAAACCAGGGGCTAAGTCCTTTGTGTTTAAAATAATTATTAATGTTTTAAAACAGCAGGAACCATAATTCGTACTACCTATAAACAATAAGATATAGCGTACGAGCCATTCTATCGCCGGCTTGCAAGTAGAACACACGTCTAATAAAAATTGGTGCTATGACGTGTACAGTCATGACGCGACTGCACCGACACGAAGTTAATACAACATAGTTTCTACATAAACATTATATACAATGCATTACAGCTAAACCTTAACACTAACAATAACTGTTTCCACATACGTTGCATTGGCATATCAACCATAATAGCATAATCACTTCAACAACAACATACTTATCGCGACACATCTCTTGAATGTTACTTACAAAATACTATCAAGTTGTATATAACTTTTTAATCTTTAGGTCATTTTGGCCTTAGTAACATTTAGAAAATACGCCTTAAGTCGATCCACTAACATCTTGTGCATTAAAATTTTAACAACATTTAACGATTTGTGGAAGCACATAATACGTTTTACTTGAATTATTTGCACGTCGTGCTGGAGGGATGTTAGGAGATGCGTCTTATTGTGTTCGTTAATGTTTTTGACAGCTAATACTTGTAATTAATTATCGCTCGCCGATGGAAAACTTATCACTGTTTTGTTATAAATTACAGTAGTATAATAAAAGAACATTGACTAAGAGCATAGTCGGAGTTAGAGTTATTAGATCGCTCGTCGGATGTTAGAGGTCACGGTTTATAAATAAGGAAATGCCAGCTACTTTTATCCCGGAAATAATGCTTCCATGAGATTATCAAGAACCGGGACGATATATCATATGACCCTATAAAACACAATAAACTAAGAAAAAATAGAAGGAATAGACAACTAGATACATACGTCAGTTTTTTTTACCGTCACTTTAAAAACTATAATAAGGTTGAACCCGCATGTGGCTTTCGGTGGTTTCAAAACAGCTGTGCAATCCATGGGAAGGCAACTGGAAATATACCGTTACTTTGAGCTTTGTCCCAAGTTCTTAACTTCCAAAAACAAATAACACACATTTACGTATTCTCGGGAAAAGACTCATAACTATGAGCCCCTATTACAGTACTAGCGACATCTATTTAACCAATTTAAAGAAAGGGGTGCAAGTAGATTAGGCCGAATTATTAACATAACGCGAAATATTTGTAGATATTAAAAGAGCACAGGTTTTACATGTTAGCGTTTTTTAAATGAGATTTAGCCCAATACGGTATCGGGCCTTGAATATTGACACATCGGGCTAAATTCGCTACATACAGTGTATAAAAAAAAACTGTGCCGTCCATGAATGTCACATAAATATATAAAACCTAGGGATAGATCACGAAGAACTTGCATTTGAAGCACCTTTCCCGATTTTCTTGTCGGCACTATAAGCTTACCCACATATCGACACCCAAGTACGAAAGTCAATGGCATGGAAAAAATAAAAACACTTTCATGCGTTACTACAAAACAATTACGCTTTGCATATTTAATCGCACGAAATCAAATTTCGCCGGTAAGTAGTATTGAATTTAGTAGTACACACAATCAGATAGCCATTCACTCACACATTTACACCACCGGCGCCGCCATTTTGGTGGTTCATTGGCGTCTATATTTCTATAGCCATGCGGAATCCGTAGGTTTTATATATTCATGGTGCTGATGCAGTAGACATTATTTAAATTTTTCTTCTTTCTCATGGTTTATATTGTCGTTCATATCATATCCATAGTGGTGATAAAAGTTTACAAACAATCTACGTTTCTTTACTATTTATCAAGTCTAATTAAATATATAATTAATAATATAATATTAGGTTCAGCAAATATGATATTTTATTAGTGTAAATTAAGCCGATATGAAAACGCTATAATGTTATAATTATTATAAATAAATAAATATATAAAAGACGATAAGATACTAGTGTAATATTTCGATATGTAAACGTTATACTCCAAGGATATTCGTTGATATTATATCAGTAGTACAAGTATATAAATATAAAACATTAATAGAGCCGAAAAGAGTAAATATTTTCGTAAATAACTAATACCGTCATAAGAGACAAGTTTGATACAAATAGGCTCTGGCATGCTCAACTAAATAAGATTATACTTGATCATAACCACCTATACTATATAATAAATAAAAAACAATGTCCAAGCACTTAGCTACATATTTTAATATAAGTACCAACATTTTGGTTCATTTCGGTCAAGACCGATCGAATACTGCTTACCATATTATTAAATACACACTCGATCAACAATCACACCAACGGCTACATAGATATCTATCTTAGAATCCTTGTTTTTTTATTGCATGATTAATTAACTTGCGAAACTTGCAACAATTTCCCAAACAAATTTTGCAAACGCTTCCATCATCAATTTGTATCTTTATATGTTTAAGGCCCGTATTTATAAACCGATTTCAGTTTAGTTCAGAGCGCGGTCTTAAAATTGCTAAATTAAATTAAGTCAAACCCAATTTTATAATATTGTACAGCTGTTCTGTCTCTTTCATATAGGCCCAAATGACAAGGACCGCAATAGTTTTTAACTGTCACATTAAAAGGTTTTTGTACAATAGAATCAACACCATAGCATTGAAACCACAGGTAATTTATTGGCTATTGGTTAAGTTATATCTCAAGATCGCTCTCAAAACTAAGATTGGTTTATCAACACGGGCCTAAATCTACAGCTACATACATGTGAATATTCAGATAGCATAGATACAAGGCAAGCTTCACATTTATATTACGAAAACATATCACTACTCTCTATTTGTCGTCAACATATATAACTAACTTCGATAGCTTTAAATCTCAGACTAAAAAATATAGATGGCGCGTTCAAAACTAGGCAATGAAGCGGGGGAAAAGGACAAAATCGCAAAAGCATACCACCAGGATGACGTGCGCAGTGCAGTGTCAAAACTATACAGTCCCGAGTGGCACTGCAACTATTTTGGGCGGCCGTGGTGCTTAACATCAGACGAGTGACCAGCACGTCATATCATTCGCTTACATGAAAATGAGCTAGATGTAGGATCATACGTCCGTTAGAGTAGATATATAGTGAACGTATTAAATGTTACTAATCGATGTATGTAGTACTTGCTCATTTTCAATACGTAAACGTCAATCGTCCTCTTTCCTCGACCCATTATAACACCTCCTTATACATAATAAACTTCAATTTTAAATATTGGAAAGAGACCGAATGTTGATGGATATGAAGATAAGCAATACTACATTAAACCAAATAATCCAGGCGGAATATTAAAATTTTGCGATTTTTAGCTTCACTATTTATCTAACGCGCCGTCAATATTGTTCTGGTCTAAGCTAACTAAGTTGAGACAGCTGAGAGAAATATCAGCGGGGGAATGTTATTCCAACAGTGTTGCAACCCAAGCGGAGTCGGGCGCTCGAGTTAGTCGTATGTCTCAGACTCTTGCTGGACCAGCTTGAAGCGGCGAGGACTCTTTACTGCTATCGAGCCGTGTCCATCTAGAGACAGCCGCCCTTTCATTTGGAGATACCTGAAATTGACATTAAAAAACCCTTATAACCAGAATATTATTAAAGGTGGTTAGGTTGTTATTTATTAAAGGTTGCCTGGAAGAGATCGCTTTTAGCGATAAGGTCGCCCATTGTTACACGTTTTTGTAAATGTCTGTATGCCTTGTAAAATTGTATTATTTGGTGTGTACAATAAAGTGTTTATCTATCTATCTATCTATTATATTATAAAAGTAAAGCATTTGTATGTTATTATGTGGTAGGACTTTTCTGCAAACTTTGTCTATGTAGGTATCACCGCTTTGCCACCAAGCAGTGATGTAGTGTGTGTGTGTTAGAAATTATTATGTCCTGTCCATGGCTGATTCTCTGACTACGGGATGGTCTTTATTATGTCTTGTCTATCTGTATCCTGCTCATTCACTGTTAGATAGTCTGTGCACACAATTTGTATGTAGTTTAGTCTGTATTCATGTTAGTTCGTTCCTTTTTCCTTGTGCAAGATATCGTTCCACCATTGTATTTTGTATTCATAATTAATTCTAAATAATCATCTCCTCGACAAATGTAAATTGGCTTTGTTATTATAACTAATAATAAAGAGAATTGCTGCCAGAAGAAACAAGTCTTATTTCAGCTGCCCAACAACTGCACTCTGTTAGGGCCCATATAACCATAGTGTGCAAGCACTACTGTGTTCCAGTTTGAAGGGTATTGTAGCTAGTGCAATTACTGGGGAAGTGAGACTTTACGATCTGATCTCACAGTCTAGTAATCTTATTACTAGACTGTGTGATGTCTCAGGATGACGTGCGCAGTGTAGTGTCACGCGAAACTTTATAATTTTGAGTCCCGAGTGATACTGCAACTGTTATGGGCAGCCGTAACGCTTAATATCAGGCGAACGACTAGCTCGTCAAGTCTATCGTCAACATAAAAAAATGTTTACGTGATTCTGAAACCGCTGTAAAATATTGGGTGATATATTTCACACCGATTGGTTCCGTCCGATATAAAAGAGAGGATGTCGACATGTGTACTTTTTAACTCAGACAAAGCGCTCAACTGTTATTCGCACCACAGTGGTGCACATTTAATTGATGCTCATGTTTTATTATGCAAATTACGCTTAAGAGTAAACGGCTAAGTTACGGGTGAAACCACAGGCTGCCTCCTAGTATTTCAAGATTATTAGATGGAATTCATATTCATATATTCGAAGTGATAACTTAAGAATGGGAGATAAAAAGTCATAACATTAGAAAGATATAAATAAGCGTCAAACTCCTCTCATTACAAATTTTTTGAGTGGAAAGTACAATGTACCATTTACGCTATAATCACACATATGCATAGGTGTAATGTATATTTTGTGGTATGATTACTTTTTCATATAAAAAACCCTACAAAATAGTCACCTCTTTATGAACCGGCACACGAGATTCGTGGGGCGTTGCTGCCACTCGTCGAGCACCTCCTTGGGCGCTAACACCTGTAAGGAATTTTAAACGTACTGTAAGTATTCTTATTTCTTAACATTAAATCATATTAACTGATGTGTGACGACCAACGATGTGCAGATTGAGGTATTTTATATCCAAGAAAGAACTTGGTAATAGTGTAAGACACCCACCGAGTTGGATCGGCACTTGGCAGTAGTTGGATGAGAAGAGCGGATATTAGAAGACCGGAAACAGGTAGAGGAGCCTATGTCCAGTTTCAATGTTCACTTAATCAGTACAATACTAAGCACTGTATCGATGTGGATACGGTTTGTTTCACCTTGGCACCATGTCGCTGCAACGTGGCACAGGACAGGATGGCGGCAAACTCAAACGATCCCATTTAGACGTTGACTTGATTAGTGCAATACTAAGCATTATTCCAATGCCAATACGGTTGGTTCTGTTCCTGGCACCATATTACCTGATCTCCCTTCAGTCAGAGTGATGCGTGATCGCAGCAACCGCTTGAAACTTTATCCCGATGCCTTCGCGCTCCTCAGTGCAATACTAAGCACTATAACAATGAGAAAACGGTTGGTTTCGCCTTGTCACTATATTACCTGGTCTCCCTTCAGTCGATCGAGCAGCGTGACACACACGACGGCTGCCTTGATGCCGGCGTGATGCGTGAGCGCGGCGAATGCCAGCGATTCCATCTCAATATTCACGACACCGTTCTTGTGAATACTCTCCAGGTACTCCATTTTATCTGCTTCTGTGAAGTCGCAGAAGGCGCCGTCCAGCCGGCCTTGGCCTGGAAAGAGAGAGAATAGAATAGCCTATTTGACTACTACTAAAAATTAACGAGTATAATGTATATTATTTTCTTAAAATAGGTTAATAAATTATGTAATATAATTCAAAAATAAGTAAAATCGGTTAATAAATCACGGAGTAATACGCTTTTAAAGTTTCTGGAGTTTCATCGCCTGTCCCTTTCTCGCAAAACGGAGAGTTAGGCGCTGCAACGTCACATGCCAGGAGATTGTATGTAGAGGTACCAGAGCTTAGTAATGAGATACTATGACGAAATCATTTTTGACGTCATTGCGTGTCTGAGCTGCCCCTTTCTATTATTGTATTTTAAAATGCTTGTAACTTTGTAATTTTTTTGAGATAAAATACGTCCATAGAGAGATGTAAAGAGAATCATCATCGAAATAAAAATAAAAAGTTTATATAAAGTTGTTATCATTACATTCGAGTATGTTCTTAATTTCTACAGTAATTTTGCTACTTTTTATTTGTGTTCAGCAGTTCAGTGTAATCATGATAAAAATTCATAATTTATGCAGTTTATTATAGAGTAGGTCTACTACCTAACAATTATTCCACTATTTACGGCTGATATGCCTAGGTGTAGTAAGCAGCAGTCGAAGCATGTTCAAATATAGGAACTGCTGTACCTACGTGTAATTTACTATCTCTCTTGCATTTCCATGAGATTCACACTACCGTCGTTTTATCTATCGTTTTTGACATTTCAAAAAGCACGTTTAAAAGGATTTCGCAATTCGTTACAGTGTAATTATTCTGGTATCTTTATCGCTAGGCGGTGGCGCTGCGTTGCAAACTTTCACATTCTCGACCTTCCTCAATGTCAACTTGAAGGTAAAGGCTGCGGAAAATATTTCAAAAATGTATGTACTCGCTCAACATTTGTCATGAATATTTTACTGACATGCTCGTAAACATTGCGTAGGGTCCTATAATGACCTAATTAATATAAGTCAAGTCAAGTGCGTGCAAAACAATCAGCTGTCTCATGTCATGGGGCAAAGGCCGAGAGGCCTTAAGATTATCTGTCCAACGGATGCGGAACGAAAGGCCGGCAGTTCTTGTAACTACGTCTGTGAATCCATGACGAGCCGATTGGTCTCGGCGCCATCGATTTACTTGTTATTTACGTAATACAATAGACAGAGCGAATCGATTTTATCAGTAAACATTAATCGAACTTTTTTGTTTCAAATTCCAAACAAAAAGTATTACAGATTAATTTTTAAAGGAAAAATCTGAATCACGAACGAGATTTGACCCCGCATCCATCCGTCCCTAAAGCCGGGACGCGTGACAAGTGATCTCGTGTACGAATTTATCCTTCACCTTTAACAACAAACTTACGGGGTTGACCGGCATGGTCAAGTTACACAAATGCTGTAAAGATAACGCCTCCCAAACCAAATTTATGATGTTTATAACAGTATCGCCTGCTCAGCGTAATCTACAGATTAATTTGTAAATGAAAAATCTGAATCACGAACGGGATTTGTACCCGCATCCATCCGTCCCTAAAGCCGGGATGATAGGATTATTTTCATTTGTCACGGTAGCTTAAGCAAAGCATGTCTCGGCTTTAGGGACGGATGGATGTGGGTTCTAATCCCGTTCGTGATTCAGATTTTTCCTTTACATATTAATCTGTAGATTACGCTAAGCAGGCGTGAGGCGATACTGTTATAAAAATCATAAACATAAAAAAAAAATTGCGACCGTTTCGAATTATTACCGGTACATTGCTGGACAGAAACGGTTAATAAATTGGCTCTGATTGGCAGAGCATGGGAGGAACTCGTGTTGTTTATTTATACAATCAAGTCTGCAACACGATACGATTGCTTTTCAAGGTCGGAGCCGCATTGCAATCGGATTACTTGCTCCTTAACAATCAACGCTATAACGCCAATAGATCGCGAAATTGACGCTACAGCTTACATACACCGATGAGTGTAGCCCGTTTGCATTCCTTTTGCAATTTCTAGACCCCTTCCGTTCACATTCAAAATCAACGTAGACGAAAAAGTTGAAGGAGAAGTCGAATATCTAAGAATCCAAATCTATGCGTTTACAGTACAGGGATGTTATGACATAAGACTAGGGCATAGTCATAATAATTAATAGTGCGAGTGCCTACAATGCATAGATATCAACTTAGATTTGAGTATAATTTGTATGAACCTATACCTAAATATCAATTATACTTAAATATGCACCTAACTAATAAATGTTGACGGACGGAAGCAAACAAAAAGGCTCAATCAAAGTATCATTATAAGCAATATAAACAGTAGATTTCAAGATGATGGGACTTGGGCACGGCTTTAAAAGTTTAAAAGCTAAAGCCGATAAAATACGTCCGTTAAAAACTTTATATCTTTATAACGTATATACACCCCTCATAAAAGTTAGTAACTTATTCAACAAAGCAGGCACTATTTATCCAAGAAGCCCCTTCTTATTATTAAATTTTTCATAGTAACTTAACTCTGCACGAACTACGTCCAATTTTTTTTTTATGTGATGAGCTGACGAGCGAGAAATAAGCTTACTGTCCGTCTGCTAATAAGCGGCAACCGTATATGTTTATGAGCCGGGGGCCATATGGACATATGGACGTTGTCGAAGCGTTGCCAGCTCAGTAAAGCTTTTTTTGACACACTAATCTAATCCATAATTCATAGTTGTTGCCAGTGATGACTTATGGAACTGAAACGTGGCCTCATTAGAGAGCTCAAATTCGCGCAACGGAGAGAGCTATGCTCGGTGTTTCCCTGCGAGATAAGATCCGAAACGAGCAGATCCGCAGAAGAACTAAAGTGACCGATGTAGCTCTTAGAATTAGCAAGTTGAAATGGCAATGGGCAGGCCACATCGCTCGTAGAACTAATAATCAATGGGGAAGAAAGGTTTTCGAGTAGCGACCACGAACCGGAAGACGCAGCGTAGCCCGGCCCCCCACTCGGTGGACCGACGATCTGGTGAAAACCGCGGGGAGCCGATGGATGCGGGAGGCAAGCAGCCGCTCTAAGTAGCGCTCTCTAGGGGAGGCCTATGTTCAGCAGTGGACATTTCGAGGCTGTTGATGATGATGAATCTAATCAATACAAACTTGTATTTTTATCTGTTTCAGTAAAGTTACGTAACCCCAGGAGAAGAGAAACAGAAA
The DNA here is from genome assembly GCA_910589525.2 of Ennomos quercinarius. NCBI lineage: Eukaryota > Metazoa > Arthropoda > Insecta > Lepidoptera > Geometridae > Ennomos > Ennomos quercinarius. Next base: position 10,740,042 of record OU342493.1, read on the forward strand.
TATTACTTAGAATTTATAGGGTAGGACATTATGCACAAGATGTAAGTACACTTACCCTCATAAAAGTCGTAAGTGCACATAGTTTTTCCGGTGACGGTGTCATAGGGATCCTCAGGGTCACCCAGCCCCTTCAGATCACGCGCCAGGCGCTTGTCCAACTTGGCTGGCCGCTGTATAGTTTTGCCCAATACTGTCTGAAATTAAAAATATAACTATTATTACATTCCATCCAATTTATGTGTACGAAAATATCTACTCAATTTATGATATCTTGTCTTTTCAGAGAATATCAAGCATCAATAGTATTTCTATTCAATCCGATAGAATTTCTCATTGCAGTATACTATAAACAGCGAAACCAATAGGAAGACCAAGTTCGGACTAAAGCAGTAGAAAATAATTTTCTAAATTCTACCACTATGTCGAAAGTGTAATGCAATCACAGAAGACAGAAGGTTCACTCCGCGAAGACATTACAAATAGCGACTCATGCTAAATCGTAATAATGTGCAATTCAGCTCGAATAGTGTTGCAAGAAATTATGTTCACCAATAGTTACCTCTCTTTCTAACATATAACTCTTACACCTGGCCTGGTGCAAGTGAGATAACAAGAGAAATGTCTGCTCTTTTCAAAAACTTACCAGCTCGAGTGCGTTCTTCAAGGTGCCATCAACTGCCTCCTCAGATATGACGACGGTGCCGCCCTCGTAACCGATGCCGCCGCAGGTGCCTATCCGGAAGAACACCGGGTCTCGCACCTTGGCGTGGTACATCAGCTTTATCACCTCGTGCAGAAGGATGCCCACTGATGGGATACCCATCCCGTGCTGTAAAGTTCCAATAACGAGGGGTAATAATTATAAATAATCTATGGGATTTACAAACGTAAAGTTTCAGATTCAGATTCAGATTCAGATATTTTATTGCTTCCATAGTGTACATAGGTGGAGTAAGTATAAAATTATTTAAGTAGGCTCATTATGGACCCCGTCGGGCGCAGCAAATTTGGAGAGAGAAGGACGACTTCACAAAAAAGTACATGTACTTACAAAGAGAATAATAACAGAGAGAGAGCGGTAGCGGTTTAGAGGGCGGTTACCTTTTGTGACACAGCCGGGGTGTAGATAAGTAGGTGTACTTACTAAGAAATCATTCCGATAATTCAACCCCAAAGAGAGTGTTACAGATTATGTATAAGAATTAAATGAACTAAAAAAAGTTAATCAACACTTTCCTTGCCAATTTTACAACGTTATATTAGTTGCATGTTGCTTCATACGTTAATTATCTTTCTTGCCATGTTCGCGATACACGTAAATTCAGACAGAATGCCATCAACTTCCTAAAATAATATGAGTAAAAGAAAACTACATTTTCAACAATACTGACAATACAGCGAATAGGGCATAATTATCATTCCACTTGATTGTCGTAGGTAGGTGGTGCCTACTGCTACTTTTGCGGATAAAAAGTTCTGAAGTGATTTATCTTATAATACAACCCACATGGAAATAGGTAAAGTCGATGTTTTGAATATTAATGTTTGTTAAGGAAGTAAATGTTAGGTTACCTAATGAGTAGTAGGATACTTATCTTACAATAAATTAGTCGATAAAGTTTACGCCTAGAATATCTTTATTGTTTTATTACTTTAATACTAGCAGATTAAACTAACTAGTTTGGTTTTTTACTAGTGAAGTATTCTGTGATAACCACAGAATACTTAACACTACTATTACCAACAAGCATCGGACTGGCCATAGAGTCAGGGTGGCAATTGCCACCCGGGCCCTGAGCTGTCCGGGCCTAATAATGCCAAAAAAATGGGCCTGCAGGCCTAATGATATGTATATTTTTACTTCTTACGCGGACAAAAATTGAACAAAAATTATAACAAGTAACCTTTTTTGTATAATGTGATGGTAAAAGTAGATGGCAGTCAAAATTATCGTATTAAGGATGACGAGATTTTAAGAATTTGATATTTTTTAATAAATATTTCCTTCATCTATCTGAAATGGCGGGCCCCTAAAGTCTTGCCATCGGGCTCCTTACGCCAGTCCGCCGCTGCTATTACCTATACATTTACCTCTACTATAAATGGTGTTGTTACATCTATGTTATTTTTGCAAACTCATTCTATCTTTGTCAATGTACCGAAGCTCTGAAATTTAACAGATGCCTAAAGCGAGTCCCCGGAGTATCCTATGTCAACGTAGTCATCGAACATCTTCCACGTAAATATGTAGGTATAACGTCTCAAACTCAAACAAAACATGTTGATTTACCTACAAGCGAAAATTGAATAAAAAATATTTGCCTTCAATTACTTCACAAAGGAGTATTCGCGTTCTTATTCACATTTTCATTTCACTTCATCTCTGTGGACTTATTTACTTTTCCCCTACAAATTACCTAGGTAGGTACGTGAAAATACTTACATAAGTACTGTATAGGTAACTATAGATGGGCTAGTAACTAGAAGGTACTTATAGAAAATTTTATAGTTACGTGAGCATACCTTCTATTGTTTAGTACTAAAAATTAGATAATTATTACTCGTTGATTTTACTTACCATTCATCATCATCAATAGCCTGAAGACATCCACTGCTGAACATAAGCCTCCCCTAGAGAGCGCCACTTTGAGCGGCTGCTCGCATTCTACATCCATCGGCTCCCCGCGGTTTTCACCAGATCGTCGGTCCACCTAGTGGGGGGCCGGCCTACGCTGCGACTGACCATTACAAGGTTCCAAGCCACAACACAAAGCCTCGGCTTTGGTCCTTTATTAATAGAAGAAATCTATTCCGAAATTTACGTCCGGAAATTACTGTACGGATGGAGTTTATCCTACGAAAATAGAAAAGCATTGGTACAAATACTTACACTTATAGAGAGTACTGGTCCCACTTTGTACATAGAATATCGATAGGAGAACTGGCTGATGTCCTGCAGAGTGGTCCCACACGGCAGCTTGTGTCCGATCTCCGCCATGATCGTGTATGCGAATTGCTCCATCCGCTTTGGCGTTCCTCCCATGCAAACGAACTAATCAAACAAATTGATATCACATAAACAAGGAGTGTAGGTACGGAAGTAGCTGATTAGACGATAGCTTATCATTAGGAATAATTTTCATCAAACTGCATTAATTTTTTTTTTCTGTGGCTCTACTAATTGCTTTCCTTAGTAATTAAAAAGTACTTAATCAGCGTCAAAAATACATTATCACCAATAATTAGGTACCACTCCAAATTCCAGTTTAAAAGTGTAATAGATGAGCTAAAGTCAGATATCGAACAATGTTTCCCTTTTGAAGCAACGTAACATTGAACGTAAAACAACACTTCCTCTTTATGTCAGGCAACATGGCATTTAAAGTAACGCAGGGGTGTCAAACTGGATTCTCTAAAGTGCCACGTGTGTGCGTGTGTGTACTTAAAATAATAAAACGTAATTTGAATACTGTAACTACTAACTACTGTATCATGGCATCGTCTAGTATCGTGTAAATACTTGAATATCTTAAAATATTAATTTTTATTGGCACTAGTGGCAACAATAGGGCCGAAGCCGAGGGCCCATTGCGGCCCGGAGACTGTAACGTATGTTTGTTATGAGTGACGCAAACTTTATCTCATAAATAGGTCCCGACGAGTGTACCTATTATCATAAATAAAATGCTAGAACTAACCCGTAGCGACCAACCCAAACCCAGGGCAAATATTTGCCGATCATAAAAATTCCGAATTTAGCTCGAGGACCGACCGTCCGGGTACTATTACTTCGCTAGCAATTAGCGGCTCTCTATGTACAAGGGGTCTTGGAGTACCTTGCTCACTACATAAATTCGACAAAAAAGAAATATAGTTTCCAGAAAAATGTCAAGAACTCTCAATCACGCTAATAGCCACTAGAGTAGTTAGTTGTACGTGATATGTAATTGAAGACTTATATAATTTAAGTCTTATTTTTACGGCAAAACATTCGGGGCAAACTCGTGTAAATAAAATACGAATGGACCACTACCGTGCGTGGAACCTTACGATACTTTTTCGTCATTTTAGTCTGCAACAGCACAGAAGTAACAAAAAATGGTTGACAGCTTATAACTTATAGTTTTGTGTTTATCTAACAATACAGAACAGATTAGAAAGGTGTACCTTAACGTCACCGAACATCTCAACGAGGTCGTGAGATTCACTGCCCAGTGCCAAGTGGTAGAGGATATCTTGGTCCATAAGCTCAATGTTGGGGTTGCGGAGTCGCACCGTGCCATCGGGGTACCTGTGCCAAATTGTCATATAAGTCTGTGAAATTGGCGTCCTATCTTTATACTGGAGAACTCTTTTTAAAATGCCAAATTAAAACATCCGATTCCAGTTACATTATTTTTTAATCAATTACTAGGTAATTAAAAAAAAATATTTAAAAAGAAATAGAACTTTTAGGCGGTACCATCGAAATTTCATTGATAAAATGATAATGCTGTCTAATGATGTTTCTAAAGGTAGGTACAACGTTAACATGGCACTTATAAATATTATGCTATTAACAACCTGACACTGTTCGGATTTACTTCCTCTCCAGCTAAATCCTTCGTTTCCGAAGGTTCATTGTCATCGAAGGTGCTTCTATGGGGGTGATGGTGACCATTCTGGTGACCAGTACTGTTCCCATTTATGTGACATTCACTGCGGTGGGTCGAACTCCCATTCAGCACGCCTACCTCACAGTTGCAAGGCATGATGATGCTTCACAAAGCTTCTGATGGTACAAAACAGGTTATTGGTTATAGATCATATTTTATGAATAAGTTTTTAACTATATTAAAAGCACATGTGATGGTTACATTAATATAAGCTAACAAGCGAAACAGGCCGCCAAAGATAAAACATGATTATCTGATAACTGAACCCTACAGTAACAGTAATTTATCGAATAACCCTGCATGTAAAAGCATCTTTCATGTAGATTGTAGAATATAAAAAGCATTTTAACAATGATGATGCTGGACCAACAACTACCTATATATCGGAGGTATCTGCGTATACCAATTATGAGTTTATCAGGGAGGTTATCTATGGATGTAATTCATAATATTTTTGTGGTTCAACTGATATAATCACAACAGTTTGCACACATATCATATTGCGGCATCGTCTCAATATGTTTGCAAACAATTTTGCTTGAAGGTCGAGATATGGACGCTAAAACAACTACATAATGCTACATTTGCTTGCTGAGTTTATTTAGTCACGCTCGATTCATAGGAATTTGATAGCAGTAATAGGAAATGGCAAGTAGGAAACTGCCCAGTATTTTATAATAGTGCAAATATAATGCAACTATTTTTAAAGTCTGTATGTACAGTCAGCTGTAAGCTGTTTAATAAGAAGTGACCATGGCTAGGCAAGCATCCATCCATTCATCCATTGTCATGTCTTCACTTAACATGTGAGACAGTGGTCAAATGCAACTAATATAAATAAAAAGGTGAGTCTGATTGACTGCAGGCAGACTATCAGCCCAAGCCGCCTGGACGTATAGATTATATATATTGGAAAGTCTTTTCTGGGGCCAAAAAATCACCTTAGGGGTATAATAATAATTATTGGAAAGGTTTTTTTAATCGGAATGTTAAAAATTGTACAAAGAAACACGCGGTAAAACTCGCGGGGCACACTAGTCGAAGTTAAAATTAAGTAAACGCAGCCCGATGCCGCAACGTTAATTATTTTTCGCCCACGTACCTACCTATCAGCAACTATACTGTGTTCCTGAATCTTAGATATTTTATGTAAACAAAGTAATGTCACGAAAAGTCACTGTCAAAGTGACATGCCAGTTGCCCAAAACATTTTTTACTTGTGAAACACATTTTTATTAATTGGAGTTTAAATCAATCAATCTTCATCAATCTTACTGATTAACAAGCAAAACTTTGCATACAAAATATTAGTAGGATATGAAGTAGGATTTACCAATTCCAAAGTTCTAAAGGTAAAATTTTAGGAAGACGTAAATAAAACATTAACTACTTACGTTTTTCAACTGACCAGAAACCTTATAAATTATTCTGACAATTCTGACAAACATTCTATAATTTTAAATCGAGAGATTTATTCATATTTGATCTATAAATATTCAATTTGACCTGTTTTTTTTTATATTACATACTTTTCATCATATCTCGAAAGTAGCACCATGTATCTTTGAAGAAAGTACGGCATATAATGGTATGATACCATCATATCAATCCCGGAACGAAACGAAAAAAATGTTTAGATCCTCTACAGTCTTATCAGTATAATAAAATACTTTCTACCAAAAATCGATTTCATTATCATAAAATTTTATATATCCGATATAACGTTAAAATAGATAGTACAAGATGATTTTTATTTTATAATTAAGCAGATTATGACTAGAAAATAATATTTAATATTTTTTTGATCAAATATAGTAACCTACCGTTATAAAAAATAATTTTTGCACTGTTATCCCCTTTGTTTACGTAAAATATCTAAGATTCAGGAACACAGTATAATTGCATTTTGTTAAATATTTATTTTTAGTAAAAGGCAATTTGACCGTTAAAAAATAAAAATTTTAGTTAGGTAAAAATGAAACGTCTGTATGATCGCATGTTCGCATGGCAAGACGTCTAAACAATACTTATAAACTGATAAATTTTTGCAGACAAATTGATACATTAGGTACCTACCGACCCGAAAATTGTTTCATTTTTATCGACACTTCGATGTTCGTCTGTACATCAGTCGTATTTCTCAGAAACTACTAATAATCAACATATAGTTTAGTAGGTACAGTAGGTCATAGCACAAAATAATAATAGATTGTGCTTGCCTGAATTAATTACAATAAAAATTATGCTAAAATCTGTTTTTTTTTTTACTGAAAATGATTGATGCGAGGTCTATCAACTCGACACTGGCCGGTTCTACAATCCTAAAAAATAGTTTCAATCGTATACGGGCCCAGCACCTCTTATAGTTTATAATACTTAAATAGCATATAAGTATACCTAGCTGTAGTACTGGGTGGCGCAAAAGTAAAGACCCTATTTGGTTCAGCTATAACATTTTTTCTAAATTAGAAAACTAGATTTAGGTTTTTTTAAATGTATATTTGTGCCATTAAATTTCGTACCATTAGGATTTAAAGATGATGTCTTTTAAATGGTGACCTCCAGAGTTGATACACATTTGAGCCCTATTTATGACATTTTGCATAACTTGCCGTAACACTTCCTGCGATATGTTCGTTATTTCTTGACGAATGTTTTCTTTTAGAGCTGCGAGAGTCTGTGGCTTGTTCACATACACCCGAGATTTCAAAAAACCCCAAAGAAAGAAGTCTGGACTGGTCAGATCGGGTGATCTTGCAGGCCAAGGCAAATCGCCAAAACGAGAGATAACTCGGCTTGGAAAAGCGTCCCTCACTAAGTCCATAGTGTCGCGCGCTGTGTGTGCCGTAGCGCCGTCTTGTTGAAACCAGATGTGCTCCAGCCCCAATTCGTCCAAACTGGGTATCAAAAACTCACGTAACATGGTTCTGTAGCGTTCTCCAGTGACAGTTATCGCATTGCCTCCAGCGTCTTCGAAAAAATAGGGTCCGATCACTCTGTCAACACAGATGCCACACCATACAGTAACTTTTAGTGGGTGTAGAGGTGTTTCTTGAATAATGCGCGGATTATCAGTGCCCCAGAACCGAGTATTCTGCTTATTGACATGCCCTGAGAGATGGAAATGCGCTTCGTCACTCATAACCAATTTTGAAGGAAAATCATCTTGCAAAATGTCATAAATAGGGCTCAAATGTGTATCAACTCTGGAGGTCACCATTTAAAAGACATCATCTTTAAATCCTAATGGTACGAAATTTAATGGCACAAATATACATTTAAAAAAACCTAAATCTAGTTTTCTAATTTAGAAAAAATGTTATAGCTGAACCAAATAGGGTCTTTACTTTTGCGCCACCCAGTATATATTACATGAAGGTTAAACCCCAATTTCTAAATTAAGGAACCGCACTCATTGAAGACTAGTTATGAGCGGAAAATCTAGACACCTAGATTAAAATGGGGAGTTATCAATTTGACGGGAATAAAAACTATAATCAGTGAAATAAAAATAAACTAGAATTTACAAATAAGAATAGTTAACTTACCTTTAATAGTTTCCGAATAAATCCAAACACATTAAAATATCTAACGTAATATTAACTTCACACAAGTAACACGTTCGACGGAGCCAACTAGCCAACGGCGAATAGCTTAGTTGTGTTGCCGTTTCATAAATATAAAAGTCCCCAGACAGATATGAAAAAGTCGCCAGATTTAAAAAAAAATTCGCTGGAGGTCGCTAGATTATCACTAAAAAATTTTGGGCTGTAAATAATAACATAATAGTGTAAATATTTTATATTTCACGGTGATGAATGATAGAATGAAAGAATAAAGCTAGCGATTCCTGATTATCGTACGAAAGAGTGAGAATCATCGAACCTCGAGACCACAGTCAAAACAAAAAGCTTTCTCAAAACAAAATCGCCTTTCACAGTCGTTCAAACAAACACTTTTAAACTTACACACTCACCCCCACATTTTACACAATGTCACATGTACCAAACTGCAGGCAATATGTTACTAGCATAATATCAAAATTTCATATTTTATCAAGCCGTGTCTCCTCCTCGTGTTTTTTCGAAACTACACAAAACATCCAAAGAGTATATTAATTGTATGCACCTCGGTAGCCAAACACTAGACAAATGTGTATGGCCACGCCCCTTTGTTGCGATGTTTTATGTAATGTTTGTAAAAAACACGAGCAGGAGACACAGCTTTACGGATGTGTTTCTACTTACTTGTCTTAAAAAAAACCGGGCCACCAACAGGCTCTGCCGAGTTTGGGGCCCACTGAGAAATGTGTACTTGTAACACGTCACCCTATAATAACCCTTGTATATTTTCTTTATTCAGTTCTGTTATTATTATAAACTTACCTTTCATAATTTCATTGTACTAGCTATTAGTTATAGTAGCTAATAGTACACCGCTAATAGTACATATTCATAATATAGCCAGCAGCAATATTTGATTTTGACTGGCACAACCTGTCATAATCTAAAAATATTATTTGGGTCATTATAAAATTTTGAATACTATAGATATCAAAAAAGTCGCTAAATGTCGTTAGATTATTATTTTGGGGTCCAAAATGAAAAAAAAGTCGCTGAAGATTTTAAAAATCCGCTAGATCTAGCGACAAAGTCGCTAAAACGGCATCACTGCTCGATGCTCGGTTTGTTGTTGTTGGTAAATTACCAACAACAACAAACCGAGCATCGAGCAATGTGCAGAATTCATTCATGGCATGGCTCTGCTGAAGTCTAAATCCATCCACGGACGACACGACGTCCATGACTGTATCATACAACGATTCGTAGCGATGATTTATGATCACTTTGACTTCTGTATAGGTCGCTATGCTACTGAAAAATGACTATCCTTTTGTATAGCATCTTTTACCTGTATACAGAAATGGAACTGGAAATATCTTTTAATCGCTCTGCTGTTTGCGTTGTTGCTACTTGGACTTTTTATTCAGCCAAGTAGTTGACATTTAAAGTACCTTTGTAAGCAAAACGACGCGACCGCATTCCATCGCAATTAGACAGGTAGCAGAATAAATACAGTGATACATACATAATTTCTTTAATAGTCATTTTAATTGACTTATATAAAGTTAAACACCCACTGACTGACTGACTGACTGACTGACTGACATGGGGGGAGTAAAATGATAACGCAGGCGCGTACTAAGAAAGCCTTTATGAAAATTCAACCCCTAAGTGGATGAAAAGGGTAAAAATGTTTGTATGAAAAACCTACATTTCGTAACATATCGATTTTAAACTTGGCACATACACACAAGTATAAAAATAAATGAAACGGTGTTTCTTAGTTTTTTCAAACACAACCTCCAAGAGGGTGAATTTTGTAGTTAGTTTGTGTGGAAATTTAAAAAAACTTTGACCGGATCATACTAAAATTTGGAATGTGTAAAGAACATACAAAATATGTAGTAGTTAAGTTATAATGATGAAAATTAGTTTTACTTATACACTTTTTAAAACATGCTTTTGCCACAATTATATTATTTGGCAAGATTGAGTTGATTTGAAGGGGTTAAAATGGGGAGGAAGTTTTTTTCTTTATTTTCGAAGTCACGTTCGCATAACCGTTTATTATTGGGTATACCTATAGGTAAGCCGTAGATTGAAAACGACAACAAGGTTTATTTTGAAAATCCATTAGATTATCACGGGAGATGTACCTATTTTAACATAAAAAACCCCGCCGCCACCCCCCGCTCGTGATTCAAATTCCTTTACAAATTAACCTGTCCATTTTAACATGTTTTTCGCTTTAGTGTCAAACTATAAGTACATAAAATACTTGATGGCAATCATTATAGAAATTTGTACAAGACTCTGCACAGCTCTGATTGGAGCATTGTAGAATCTTAATACAAATCGAGTTTTATTTTTGTCAGATTGCCGCAGCAATTATCGCTAGCTATGACGTTTCTCCATATACAACATTTATTTACCAACGTGGAAGTGTCGGAGCAAGCAAGGCTCGATAAGCCCAATTATCGGCAGGCGCTGCGGAGCAGAGTAGCGAAATAATTGAACATCAGCTGAACAATAGCGGCTGTTTTCAATCTTATTTCGTGGCACAGTGAGCGTCAATGTATAGTCGACGAGGACGCTTGTTGCACCCTAATCAGGTTTGCCAGAACGATTTCGTTGAAGGGTTGAATGAAACGGAACGGAATTTATTCCGAGAACTTTATTCGAATGTTCAAAAACATGCTTTGCTTTATTGATGATACCTCAAAGCAGCTACTTCGGTTGATGTAGAATTTGTAGATGGTAATTTTGCTTTTATAAAAATTCAATGTTACGTCATTTGAGGACGGTTTCAATAATTAATTTTGTATCCGTCGTGTGGCTATAGCAACCAATAGTTACCATACTGGGGGCGTACCGTGAGCTCTTAGCGCGATTCAAAAGAGAGCCTATACAGGATCGCTTGTGGAAATCCCCATACAAAAAAAACAATGCGATCCAATATAGGCTCAGTTTTGAATCGCGCTAAGAGCTCACGGTACGCCCCCTGGAACATATATGTAATGTTCGATACCTCAGCCACCGGGCATTTTCCTTGTTTTCAAAAACAGGCAGTAGGAAACTCCCGTTGGTAATACAAACAGTATGAAAAACACATTATTCATATTATTAAGAGCTAGTGTGTCAGCGATAGCCTATGCGATTGTGAAACTGGTGCACCCTGGTTCAGATCCCGCTTGGCCCTGCCCCAATGACTTTTCGAGCTCTGATTTGAAAGGAACTTGCACTCGCTCTTACAACGGTAACGCAAAACTTTGCGTGAAGAAACCGGCATGTTCATAAAACACCAATGTTCGAAGATATACAGACCTACGTTATCCGCCAAGCAGCAGTTTGCCAGCGCTGTGGATAGTGGCGTATACACTCTCCCTGTGAGAGAAGGCTCGTCTCCCGGCAGTGAGAACGTATTATATGGGCTAATGATCTATATCTCATCATCATCATCATCAGTCTGAAGACGTCCACTGCTGAACATAGGCCTCCCCCCAGAGCGCCATTTTAAGCAGCTGCTCGCCTCCTGCATCAATGGGCTCCCCGCGGCTTTCACCAGGTCGTCGCTCCACCTAATGGGGGGCCGGCCTACGCTGCGTCTTCCGGTTCGTGGTCGCCACTCGAGAACCTTTCTTCCCCATCGTTTGTCAGTTCTACGAGCGATGTGGCCTGCCTATTGCCATTCAACTTCCTAATTCTATATCAGTCACATGTAAATCTGATCTTACGTTATTCCTTCCCGCTACGGCCTAACCTACGGGAATGAGTAACTAATAAATATGTTGACTATGTTGCGTTTATACCCTACCTACCTAGATGTTGGTTGCGGGACGGGAGGCCGACTCAAAGTTCACCTAGTTTAACCTAAATCAGGTCAAACCTATGCTTAATGTTTACAAAGAGACGTATGTTGGCTGACCAATCCTTATAACAAAACATTTGTAATTTTTTTTTTAAATTATTACCTTTTCCCGGATAAATAATATTACCATCGCCATGGATTACGAAATGGAAGATTGGATGATCTACTTATATAGATATTTTAATTTAAAAAATGAATAATTCTGTAAGTGCTGAATACCGTCACAGTAAACATCTAAGCCCATACGCCTATTCAGCGGGGTAACATTGATTCACCTACTTTTACTAAAAAGTGATGCAGCACCGTATCTTTCGTCATAGGTGATTATAGGGAAGAAATCGTGAAATATACTTACTCATCGCGAAGCTCGTCTTTATCGAACGACATTGTGGAAGAGGTTCTGTTGCACTACACTACACTGGAGGTGACGACTGTCGCACGGATCAATGCGTGGTGGAGGGCGGGCGGGCGCTGCGCGACTGGCTCCCGCCCAGCACCAGGCGCGGGTGAAACCGAAAGGAGTTGCGCGGCGGCTTGCGCGATTATCAGCACGGTTGTCGAACCTAACCCGTGTTGTTAGGTGGACGTGTCACCGTAATGTATTGTCTTATCAGTTATCACTAACCGCTAATTTACCCGCAATCTTTACCACCAAGAAGGTAAAGTAAGGAATTATGTAGGTAAAGTAGTCACGGTATACTTAAGGCCTACACACACCGGGTTGGAATGGCAAAGGATTTAAATTTTTACCAAAGAACATTGAAACTTATCTAGTAGGAATACGACAAAAATTCCAATGTTTTTTAATTTAATCCGTGGATGCAAAGGGCTTTCTTGAACGGCATTGTAGAGCGCTAGCTAGGGAATCCAGTAAGTATGCAACGGGATGTCTCATGTCATTGTCAGTGTACGCTGGCCGGTGGCAAAATCCTGTACCATGCCATCCCGGTGTGCGTAGGCTCATATCCTTCAAGAAAATTTGAATTTTAAATTTAATATGTATGTATATAGCTATAGAAGGCGAAACAAATAACAGTTCGTTGGGCTAGATAGAAATTGTGAAGGTAGGACCATTATTGCATATCTACATATACCAAGTATATATAGTATTAGTATATATATAAGTACCAAGATTAGAATCTTTTACGATTTAATTTCTTACCTACATATTGTATAAATTATTGTATATTGTATGAGGTAGTATAAGGTTTATGCTTCTTATCATCTAACCTAACATGAAATGCGTGGATTACAATGTACTTGCTGATAACAATCAGTCACGCCGGTAACCAGACATTCATAAAAATAATAATAATTGACTGGCCTGATAGCTCAGTTGGTATTAACCCTGCCTTCTGATCTGTGGGTTGGAATCGGCAGGGACTTGTGGGTTCGATTCCCACTCGGGACAAACATTTGTGTGATAAACATCGGTGTTTGTTCTGTGCCTGGGTGTTATATTGTATTCTGTGTATGTATTTATAAACAAAAAGCACCAAAAAGTATAATCTAACTATTTCTATTAGGTATCTGGTTCCCATAGTACAAGCTATGCTTAGCATGGGGCTAGATGGCGCTGTGTGAAAAGTACACACATTTTTATTATTTGTTTATTTAATAATTAAAAAAGACAACGTAAGGGTTTTAAATTAGGGTAGGTAAAAATTACCTACATGTTAGCAGTGACCAAACATTGATACGAAATATTAAAGAGGACTGTGATATCGACAACCTATGGCCTCTTTAATTTTAAATAAGACAAAAAAATATGCTTGCACTTTTTATTACTGAATACATAGGTACATTATTTTCATAAACATTAGCACACTGATAATGTAATACATACAGGGATATACATGATTCTTTCGCACATAAAATACTATATTAATATATTTTATACTTAAGAAAGTATTTCTATTAACACATTATTTCTGACAATGAAACTATCTCAAAGATATAACTCTATAATAAAACGTTCAAGGTCTATTAAAATTGTTTTTTGATGAAGAGACATCCTTAGAAGAATAAACATTTCTGTAACATTTAAATAATGTTTGTACATTTATTTCATAATATCTATTCGATTTAAATAACCAGGTTTTTTTTAATGTGTGAGTGGTGGTTACTAAAATAATATTTATCAAAATAAATTCATCAATGGTATAAAACTCATAAAATAAAATTTCCTAGCAAATTAAAATGACTGATATTGCGTGATAGACGTGGCGCACTCCGCTTCTTAGGTCCTGGGGGCGTACCGTGAGCTCTTAGCGCGATCCTAAACTGAGCCTATATTGGATCGCTTTGTTTTTTTTGTATAGGGATTTTGACAAGCGAGCCAGTATAGGCTCTGTTTTGAATCGCGCTAAGAGCTCACGGTACGCCCCCAGTACAAAGCTAAAAGTATATCAGAACAGAAGAGCAGCGATAAAAAGAGAGGCAGCTGTTTAGGGTAGGCTTGTAGCGCTGTGCGCGTTGAACTACACCTTATTGCGTTGTAGCAAGAGTCGCTATTTATTTGAGCAATTTCGCGGAGTGAACTTTCTGTACCTGTACTATTGAGTATTCTGTGGTGATACTACAAACATAATAATATGTGTGATGAACATATGTGTTTGTTCTGTGTCTGGGTGTTATATTGTGTTCTATATCAGTTATCTGGTTCCCATAGTACAATCTATCCTTAGTTTGGGGCTAGATGGCGCTGTATGAAATGTCCACACATATTTATTTATTTATGTATGAAATGAAGTATGAACACAACACTAACAATATATTCACTGATCAATGAGCATGGATCTAACTTTGACCAAACAAAACTTCGAGATTCGGAGTAAGGACCCATGTAGGTTTTTTACGAATATTGACACGTACTTTAGACGGAGAGTTTATTATAATTAGTACGGATTTATTCAAACTAAACCATGTGATCTAATTCCGAAGTTACAAAACAAACTTGAACTGTATTTAGTATACCAAAGCAATTATATTCCCACAACGCCCAAAGTTCATAGCAACACCAGTCACGCACAAAATACTATTTAAAGCTCAATACACTAAACAAATAGGGAAGATTATAGCGATTTATTTCTACTGAGAACTATTAGGCCACCGGCTACTGGTCATTGTTATTTCGATACCTACGTACCTAATTACTTAATTCAGTCTATAAAGCTTAGACTTCGAGCTTTATAAAATAGGTTCTTGACTGATAAAATATATGGTAAAAGAAAAAGGACTAATGCTAAAAATTAGAATACTGACTAGTAGACGAACTGTACCTATAACTTAAACATTACAAAGTGTCAGCAAAAGAAATATTAACTTACTAAATTACAATTAAGATCTCATATCTTAGGCAAGTCTAAGTAAAAGTACATTAAAATTTGATAATTAAGGGGTTAATTCAGACAGAGCGGCAAAACGCTCGCGTATTTTCGAGCTTGTTCCTGGCCGCCATTCACACTGAGCGCAAATAGCTCACGGATACTCTAACAGTCTCGCGGTACCCACAGGCGGTAGCGAATAAAGCGCCGGTTTGAATAGGCCTTCAGAATGTCTCTGAGCGTCGGCCGCCGCCGCCAAACGCGCGTTTTTTCATGTTCAAACATGATCGAGCAGTCGCGCATGCTCGCGCAGCAGCGGAGAGGCGGTTCGAACACGCGCTACTGTCTAATGGATAAGATTTTAATGTTGCATACTATTTTCAGCTTTGTCTAAAAGAAATAAGGTTAATATTTAATTAGTAGTCTTCTTCTTCTCGTGTAGGCAAGTGATCCGCCCTGGTGTCAGAATTTTTAGGCCGCCCAAAGGCTTCCAAATTAGTAGTTAAAAAGTGCTCGAGCATTTTGCTCTGTCTGCATTGACCCTTATAAGTCTAATTAATGGAAATGCGAACTATTGAGTCTCTAAGCATAAATAATAGCTAAGGCATTATAAATCGGCCAGAAATGCTCAGCCTGATGGCAAGCAAAAATGATAACGACACTTTGTTCCATTTCATTTGCTTATTTTACTGTACATTTCAGAAATAATTTTAATTACATAATTTTGGCAAAATCATGGTGGTACTTATGTAAAAAATATCACACACAAATCTATTATTTCTTCCTAAGGTGTTACCGCACCAATCGATCGATCGTCAATCGATGGCGTCTATCGTTAATCGATCGATTTGTATGATAGCTTTGGCCGATCGACGAATCCTGGTCCTGGATTGCCAATTAATCGATGCTGTCGACTGACGATCGATCGATTGGTGTGGTGACACCCGTCGATCCACGTCGACTGATCTCACTCAACCATCGTTAATCGATCGATTCGTTCGGTAGCTTTGGTTGATCAACGGATCCTGGTCGAACACGAATCGATCGACGATCGATCGATTGGTGTGGTAAACCCGTCGATCGATTGGTGTGGTAACACCCTAAGGGGCCATAAGATACATAAGTACACACATTATAAACATTAAAACACATTAAACGCAGTTTACAAATGATGCGCGGTGAGCATCAACGGAAGCCATAGTTTTATACAAATACCACATACTTGTAAAACAAAAAAATATGTGGAGGGTATTTTCGTCTGTTTAGGAAATTCTTGTAAACCCCAAATGAATGTATAGTCAGATAAATGCAACCACGCACTGTTCAGGGTAATACGACATGACGTCAGCAATTATAAATAGTGGTCATTCTTATTCATTCACCCCTTGTCACACTATACTTTTATTTACATTTAATGTTATTTAAATTATGGAACAAAATTTAATTTTACTACATAGAATTATAGCCATATGGCCGTCACGTTGTAAGTATTACCAGGTGACATTTGAACCGTCTCAGTAACCTACGCAACATCAAAAGCATCCAGCTTTAAAAAATTACTAAACAAAATCACTAACTAAACCAACGTGAGCGAGGAGTCGAGAACACAACACTGGGATGACGCGTTTCAATAAAAAAAAGATGTAAGAAGATCAGACGCTTAATCTTATTGGTGGAAGTGGCAAAACAATGTTTTCTTGCTTTCGTCATAATTTGTTTTCAATGAAACTTTACATGTACAATTTTATGTATCTATTTGTTTAATATAAGTAGTCTTTCCTCGGGAATACAGCATGCGGCTCCTTGTATGTAGGATCGGGCTGGTTGCGGTAACGACGGGCGAGCCATACGGCGAATAACTGAAAATTAATTTCAATTATTGTAAAAGTATTGATTGTTTACTATTTGGAGACGAGAAAATAATAATCATATACCGACTCGACACGCTAAATGGAACGTTTAAAACATCATACAACGATAAACTGTGAGTTTATCAACTCAACCTTCGACCAAAATAAAAGGAACGGACAGGCCCAGAGGAAGTGCAAGAGTGAAGACTAGAAAATGAGCACCAGCTCGCAATTACGCGTTTATTATTGTACACGAAAACCAAACTTCTGAAAGAATATAAAATGTTCTTACGTATTATATTCGTTGTATCTCTTTTTTTTTAATAAATGTACTACGTTACTCATAGTTAATTGTTGAAGTACAATTATGACCGATGGTTTTGACTTGAATTTTACTTGCAAGCTAGCATTAGCCAGTCTCTTCATTTTATTTTGGTCGAAGAGCTCTACATGCTTTAAATCAGTATGTTAATAAAGGTCATGCTAAACAATTAGTAAAACTCTACTCACGATACTAGTTCCATGTCAAGCTTCTTTGTTAACAACACATACTTCAGAGAGGTAAAAAAGAAGAATGGCAGAATAAATAACTTCAGGTTCAGCAACTACGTATTTTCTCGCCTCTTATTATCATTAACTATTATGAATGAATGGGACTAATTGACATAACATAACAGCAATATTATAAACAATTTACGCTCATTAAAGCAAGTGCAGATCATGCAATCATTCAAGACAATGCAATTTATTTTATTTCGTTGGAAATGGGGCATAGTTTTAAGATTTCTGCCAGACATTTACAAACTAAATTAAAAATTAATTTTCAATTTAGAATTTATTTCACAAATCTATTAGTTATAGTTTCCATTATACAAACTTTGCTTAGTTTGGGACTAGATGGCGCTGTGTGAAATGTTCACAAATATTTATTACTAGCTGCTGCCCGCGGCGTTGCCACGCGTGGACTAAATCACCTATAGTAATAGTTATAGGTACTTAGCCCCGATGCAGACCGGCCACTGTCCACAACCACCGATGGCTGCCACGCACCACCGCCACATTCGCAGCAGTAGTGGTTACGCGCGACAGCCACCGGTATTTGGAAGCTGCCACATGTTATACTGTGCAGTCTCATGCTTCTGAATAGGTTACGTCTGTCAGTGGCGAGTATTGGCGTCGTGTGTGGCCCGTAACGGCCACAAGTGGTGACTCGTGAACACAGCTGTAGCGTGTGGCCGCCACCGACCACACATATTATGGCGAGTTCCTACAAAATGTAAGGAAAAGCGTGTGAACAGTTTGTCGCCGTCTTCCAGTGGCTGTGGTCGGTGGCCTGTTTGGGTCGAGACTAAAGTAAATCCAAAAGCCAGAACCTTTTAATTCGAAAGATTTAATAAAAAATTAAATTATTTAAGCTTTAATATTTTTTGGTACGTATCTATTTTACTCTTAAAATGCCAAACAACCTGTAAAGGCATAAACAGAAAAACTATAAAATAGATAGATAGCAAAGAATGTACCTACCTACCTCCTAGAGTAGCGGTTATATTACTCTTTGGGCATATCCTACACAGACATTTTTTTTTTACTCTGTGCCTCCAGATAAACACCAGCTAGGTGACATAAAGTTTCTGTCAGTAGCCAAAAATATACTCACCATGCTCACCATAGAGCGGCCATGTTGTTTCTAACTCCGTTTCGTTTCGTAATGAAAACTTAATAATTTTGACCAATAAAATAAATGATATTTCAATTTTAATATATCCTATTTTAAGCGCCGGTTATTTCTAAGCATATTAGTGAAATCTGCATGAAAATCTGTTCGGTATTTTAGGAGTTCAGTCATAACAAACAAACAACGACACATCATTGTCCCTAGATGGCGCTGATACAAATAAAACTTGATAATGTATGGAAAAAGGGCAAAAGCCGGGTGGCCTGCATCGCGCAAGCGATATTTTTTTAACAATTGAACCTATGGGATAAATTACACTAGGTATAATTACGTGTGTGTTCCGTAGCATACCAGAACTTCACATTTATTATATGTAGGGATATTCATTTAAATAAGTCCTACTTACGTTTCTGCCACGCCAATAAATAAAACCTAATGGCTATAATTATAAAAACAAACTCCAACGTGTAGATAATTTTCAAGTTAAAATACATTCAAGTAAAAAAATACCAATATACTTTCATCATCCCTTTTTGTTATTGTCGAAGGTTTGAATATGCAGAACTGTATCGTGCGCAATAATAAGTTTGTGTGACGAACGAAATGATGATAATCTCATACAAACAAAAGCAGGTTCTACAGTATTTAAATCATGATAATATGACGATTCAGTGATTGTGATTATTCACATCGCGATATCAGATAAGACTATCTGAAGGTACCATAAAGTCTTCTGTGATAAGACCGACTTAATCAGTTTCAAATGGTCCTGGTGGTCCTATATCTATTTAATACTGATGGATGCGACAAATTAATGAGAGATCGATATTATTGACAACGCCGTCTAAGTCTATTTAATAATTTTTTTTTTATTATTCGATATGATGCAAATCATAAATGCGGTGTGGTCCCAGTGTAAGAACCTCTTCTCACCCCATCTGCTAATAGGTGATGCTAGGAACTTGATTGCAACCGATACAAACAGCAAAATATATGCATTTGATAGTTTCAATACGCAGTTTATGTGCATAGTTACTAAGGTTTTCAAATTAGAAATGACATTTCTCCTGTAACATTGCAATCAAAGTTCCATGATCACCCCCCAGTTCCCATGGGTACCGCAAGAGCCAGCTAAGGGAATATCCGGGGGAATGTTTTTGCCACGACCTGCATTAAAATCTAATACTGCGATCACAAAGATGTCTGCCGAGCGTGGTGATTATTATTAATAGCGAACCCTTGTAGGCGAGGCCTACGTTCAGCGGTGGACGGGTTCCGGATGTTGATGTGTTGTGAACTTGAGATCTAAATCATGGAAACTCGCAAAAGTACCGACGTTAATTGTAAAACAGAGAAACCAATAGTGTATTGATGCTGATATATGATAGGGAGACGGGTCCGGGTGGAAATTCAGTGCTACAATATCATCATCATCAACAGCCTGAAGACGTACACTGTTGAACATAGGCCTCCCCCAGAGCGCCCCACCTTGAGCGGCTGCTCGCCTCCCGCATCCATCGGCTCCCCGCGGCTTTCACCAGGTCGTCGGTCCACCGAGTGGGGGGCCGGCCTACGCTTCGACTTCCGGTTCGTGATCGCCACTCGAGAACCTTTCTTCCCCATCGGTTGTCAGTTCTACGAGCGATGTGCTACAATATACTAACAAATAAATTGATAACACAGATGTAAGATCCGACAAGACAATAACTTTGTTTACTTGACAATTATAATATTGCGTAATGTTTAATTATTATTCTTTTTTATCTTCGCGTATTTTTGCTCGTCACCCTGAGACAGCTACACGTTTAAAAAAACATAAATAATCAGTTTTACGCTACGTTCGCACAATATATTTTGATTTCACTTAAAAACCACAAAAAACGGTTATCAAAAATTCGTCAATCAACAAAGTATGAAGTGAAGCTTAATAAAAGAAGAAGGCAGGTATATACTAAATAGTTACTATTATCTAATCCGTGGCTGGACTACTTATAATATTTGTGATTTGTGTGGGTGCTTGCTAAAGCATAGGCAGGTCAAATACGCCAAAATACAATGAAAGTCAATAGAGCATGATATACACAGAATCCGTGACCATATTATAGTGAGCCATGCACCAGACAACACTCCATTTATCATGTTCGCTTTAAATCCACCGAGCATTCAGTGATTATAATATTGAGATTCCTCCACTAAAAACTCGCTGAACCAAAGTTATGAATTCGACCGAAATCAAGTCTTAAGTCATTTAATCCAAAGATGAGATTACAATGCATTGTACAAATCAGTAAACTGACTTTTATTAAGGATATGTTGGAAATTTGCTTGATTATAATTTGTCTGCTATTCTTATTTCCATGGTTAGAACAGATTTAAAACTTGATTTGGTCTAAAAGCGAATGCAACATGTATGCAAAACACCAATCCACCTCAATGACATAAACGCTGTGAGTCCGTATCGTCAGATCATTCAGAGAAATGCACTGGGGTTAGCACGCGGGTCCTTTTGGTTACGATATCTTACTGTCAACCACACACCCAGAAACTGTAAAGTAATCGCAACAGTTGTTAGTCACAAATGCAAGCCCAGGGGCGGAAATGTTCCACACATTGTATGAAAACAAATGACGTGAGTAGCTAGTCATTCGCCTGATGTTAAGCGCCCACAACAGCGCGACACTGCACTGCGCACTTCATCCTGAGACATCAGCACAGTTACGAGACTGTGAATACGATTTTTACTGTGAGATCAGGTCATAAGCCTCGTTTGTCCAGTAATTTCACTTGCTACCAGTGCCCTTCAAACTGGAACACAGCAAGTGCTTGCTAGGCGACGGAATATCTGACAAAGCCGTGGTTCCTACCTAGATGAACTCTTGCAGAAAAGTCCTACCACCCAGTAAATAATAATACTGAAATCTAAATTAACAGTTACAATAAGATTTTTTAGGACTAAACTAACTGTATGGACGTTTATTAACAGAAGGATATTTAGAATGTCTCGTTAAATTGTAGGTATTTGTTTCGCGTTGTAACCTAAATATTTCAGTAACAGCACTTTATGTCACATGCAGAGATATTACGAATATCTTTTATCACCTTCATGTATTTTACCCGTTCCGTGGTTTTACCTGCAATTTACTTGTTTTTCTAACTTTTTTCGTAAAGGTCGTTAGCTGTAAAGGTCGGTAGAGACCAACAGCATTAGCCCCTTCAAAAAAAGGCACTTTCTATTTTCCGGGATTAAATAATCAACACTAATGAATTAATTATTAAACCATGTGGTCCCGGTGTGTGACTAATCGCACCCATGAGAAGAGATGGGGAGGTCCTATGACCCCCCCCCCCCCCCCCCCATCTCTTCCCGTGGGTGCCGTAAGAGCCGGCTAAGGGAATATACAGGGAATGGGCATTATGCTCAGTCAGCATTACAATCTACTGCGATCACCAAGCCACCTGCCAAGAGTGGTGATTATGGCGAACCCCCCTACGATAAGCGACCAAAGTGGCGTTTTTAGAAGGAAGCCTATGTTCAGCAGTGGACGTCTTCTGGCTGTTGACGTGTGATGTGAATTCATTATTATTTCAAGTTCATGTTTAGATCGGTAGTGTAAGCTATCTCTGAACAGTTTCATCCAAATCAGTTCAGCCAGCGCCAAGCCGGACAAACAAACGTTCATTCTTGAGACTAGTCATTTTGGGTTAATGCCATCGTAAATATAATTTTATTAAGTATGTGTTATCTTTACGTTTGAGTACTATTATATTACAATTCCAGACAAGAAAATTAGCGTGATTAAGAAAAGTTTATGAACTCCCGAAACTAGCTAAACATGCTTTTAGAATAAAATGAAAGTGCCTTTTAAACTTTAAAAGTATGACGTGATTTTAAAAATATTAGCAGTGAAAAAGCACTTTCATGGGAAAAATTTGGAGAAGAATTTAGCAAAGATTTATAATTGAAACCTTATGACTGTTACCTCTGTGAAGCTAAAGAATAGTCCGATACCACCGCAAAGTTTGAATGTGTAGTCGATGGATTCCTTGAGCTTTTCCATGCATGGTTCACATCGGCAGATGTCTGTCACCTTGGCTCCTCTACAACACTCTGCCTGTAATGTATAATGAATATTTCATTTTTGGAACATACCATAACTCGAAAAGCGTTTCGACATTATCCTATAAAGAGCTCATGTAAAAAATATCAGATTTTTATATTAAGTATTTTTCAAATTATTATTACATAACCGTCCAAGTGCGAGTCGGACTCACGCACGGAGAGTTCCGTACCATTATCTATCCTTTCCATCTAGTGTTGAGTAGCAGATGAAAGATTCCACTGTCTAACCATCACGGTTCATGAGATACAGCCTGGTGACAGATGGACAGACAGACAGACAGTGGAGCCTTAGTTATAGGGTATGTTTTACCCTTTGGGTATGGAACCCTAAAAATATTTCGGAGGAGATCTGAAGTAACAAACTTAACCAAATTGAGAATCTTCTCTTTTTTTTAAGTCTGTTGAAAATACAATTGTGTATGCTGTATGTAAATGGTGCCACTCACATCAACCAAGTCACATGAAGGATAGTCAGCAGTGCTATTGACTGGCACCGTTCTGTTCTGGAAGCTGCAGCACTGGAACTTGTTCTGCACGGAATCCTTCATTTCCAAGTTCACTGTGTTCCAACCCTGCAATATTCAATTTGTAAATGTGTAAATGTAATTAGTGTTGCCAATCGATAGTCTATTGATAGCATAGTTTTGTTTTTCATCTGAAAAAGCCATAGGTACTATCGGTTAGAAATACATAGGATCAATCCTATCAAGTTTTTTTATTTATGAGCAACAATACTATCAATAGTTTATTCTTCGCAAGCAACAAACACCATTAATAAGTATAAGACTCACAATGCCCATACCGTAAATCGTACCACAAAAAGCTAATCCCGTATTATTACTAGATGGCGCTGACCAATAGCCTGGGAATTTTTGTATCGGCGTTTGAAGGCAATAAATTTGAATTATGGCAATGATACTTAATGCCTCTCTGAGACTATTTTCTAAAACAAAATTAGGATGGCCACCAAACAAATGTTGTCATTTTAAGCAATTTGATACACTTAGCGGCATCTAGCGTACTAGAAGGTACTTACTTACCGGCGGCGCGGCATACTGTGTGGGCATTGCGCGTCTTATTGGTCTCTGGCGACCAATAATACTATCGATAGTACTGCACTTATTCAATATTGCCTCGTTTTGAACTATCAATAGTACTGATAGGCCTATCAATAGTACGGCTTTTCAGATTAAAACTATCGATATTTCGGCAACACTAAATATAAATCATAAAATATAGACACACAGCCCTATTAGTATAATATTTAAGGAATGAACTAACCCATTTTAAAAGTCTAAGTAAACATTTCATTTGAATTAATAATTTGTCGCTATTGTGAATGACTTATCGCATCACATCATCAGCCCGAAAACATCCACTACTGAATGTAGGTCTCCCCCATAACACCACTTTGGATACTTATCATAGGGATTTGCCATAATCACAGTGCTTAGCAGATGGCTTGGTGATTGCAGAACATTTTAACATACCAAAGAAAATGCTGCTGCCTATTCCCTGGATATGAATCACTTATGCTTGTGCATAAATGAGATAAATAAATAATTTCAGCAAGAAACCACATTATCAGCTAAGATTGAAAATTGTCATATAGTAGTTGTATGATACACCTTTTGTGACAATTATATGCCATTTGTTTTGGTGTTAGTAGTCTGCAGTTTGCAAACTCTCTCAATTTTATTTCTCAATCTAGACTTTGGTGGTTTCATTTCAATGAATGCTTAATCTTAGCTTCCAACTTCCATAGTATAAAACCCTAACCAATGTGTGATTAGAGGCATACCATATATTATGGCATCATGCATTGTTATCTTACTACAAGAATAAAGTATAATTGCTTATCTGTTTGCTAGTGACACAAATAAAAAAAAACAGATATCAGTTATTTACTCTTGTCAGTTACTTCAGATGAAAGAATTTTAAGTTTTCCATAATAAATGATGTCACTATGAAATGTTTTGATTCTGCATAATTTTGTTAGAAAGTAGGAATTTAGATTTTTTTTATTTGTGTTAACATCATCAATAATAATGATTTAGTGTTTTTAAGTAGGTGTTTCTTTTGTAATTCCAGAATAACTTTTCTAAATAATGTGTCAAACACTTTAATAAACTTAAAATGTTATTAACCAACCTGCTGAGCGAGCATTTCCTGTTGTTTAGAGTTGACAGCGAGACAGGCACAAGCCACAGAGAACTGCACCAGGAACAGAAGGAACAAGATCACCATGTACTGATGAAGGAGTCATGGTATCATTGGACATATTTGTAAACTTGTTGATGACTTTCAATAAACTATAATTCGGATAGACACAGTCAATAAATTAAAATCTAAGTATCTTAATTGATGGGAACAATAGTTACAGTATATCAATCAAAGTAAAGCTTTATGAGTTATCAGCAACATATAAAAGGTTATAATAACAGTTTGAATATAGTAAACAGTTAATTGTGACCAAGAACTTTAAAACACGATTCACACCCCTTGTAAGTAGGTCAACTGGAAGATTAATCAATGTTTTATATACCATACCTGCAATACATACATTACCGAAAATGTCATGAAGTAATTGTCAGTAAGTAAGTCTATCTGGTCAGGGTCATTAGAAAGTGTTGTTTACTTTAGAAAAGGATACAAAGAACAGCATTACTTGGTGATGTTTCACGGTGCCTGCCAGCCCCAGCATAGAGATCAAGATAAGGAAAATTCCACATGCTAGAATACCACCCACGATGGGCAGATTATTTCCAAGAGACGCTGTTTGTCCGTAAACAGCCACTGATATAAGAATGCTTGCCACCACCTGAGAATTATATGAATAGCTTCTATTATATATTATAGGAAAATAAAATAAATACCCTCGTATACGTTTGTTTGCAATGTACTCAGAGAAGTACAAAAGCAAATTCATTGTTCCCATTTCTCATCTGTCTGGTTCCCATGTTCCCAATCCCGAGCGAGCCCAAACTTAACTTACCACATAGAGAACGTTCAACGCAATCAAGGCGTTCTTCGAACACGTAAACCCTCCACACATTTTAAACATAAAGTAAATGTAGAATCACAAAACTAGCATTCCACCGCAATAATTTCCAATTATAAAATATTTGACAGAGTTTTAAACTGGAAAATTAAAATTCAATACAAATTCATCGCAAGATTCGCAACACAGAGTACCTTTGATTCGCAACAAGCACAGACACCACAGAGTATCTTTGACACAGAGTACTTTTTTCCTTTTTTTTTAGAAACCAACCAACTGAACCAACCCCGAATTGTGACCATCTGTAAAATGCAGATTCTGCCCCACATAGACTAGAAATCTGCCAAATCAAACAGGAACATAAAATCCATGAAAACCATGTAGGCGTGATAAAAAACAAGTATAATTTAATTTTATGTCTAGAAATCTTATGACTGTATAGACTGTGATGTCCCGGGGTAACGTGCACAACTACGCAGTGCAGCAGTGTCACGTGAAACTTTAGAGTTCCGAGTGACACTGCAATCTGTTACGGGCGGCCGTGATGCATAAGTGAACCACAAGCTTGTCACGTCATTCAGGTACCTACACACAAAAATATGCATCAACATTAGATTCGTATTGCTCGTTTTTTCATCATACATGGATGTTTTACTATAATATTTTTTCTTATCATGTCTTATATGGTGTAAGAGCAAAACTGGCTTATAATTAGCTAATAAATAAAATGAACCCTAAGTTTTAATCATAGAGTTCAACGAATCGCATAATAAAGACTGAGTAATAATAAGGCATAAGGTACCATTTAGGCGTATTGTGTACCGATAAAACGATATTTGTACATTGATGCACAGATTATACTGACTTAGTATACTCAGTACTAAAGATAGGAGTTGTAGTGTAGGACAGTTAGGTAACAAAAGTTCCAAGCAAATATCAAGTCAACGAATTTAGGTTTAGCAACAATATTTCCAATTTTTACTTTGAATATTAAAAACTCCGAAATCTGCCATATTTTTTAAAGCGTTCACACTACAAATAACCCCTTAAAGTGCTACACCGAAAAGGGACAACCACAGTAATAACAAAAATGTAGAAGAGGGACAAGTGACCGTCTTAACGCGACCAACCATTTTAAGCTGACCTCTTCTATAGCTGGTAAAATTAACATTATTTTACTTACTGATGAAGTGTTATTCCATCTTTTTGGGAATTTGAATTTCTAGATGACTTTCAACACCATTTCACTGCACATGTAGTCATTTAATCCTATTTCTTAACAAAAACACAATTTTAACTCACTTTAGAACACAGAAACGCATAGGCGATCACGGATTACTTAGTCGAAACTAAAGCCGTGCTTCAAAGTAGCGATTTATATCCAAGCATTTGCATCGATGCGTGGTGCATGGTCGCCATCTTTTATGCTTATCTATTGGGGGTTATCTGTGATATACGCCATTTGCCAGTGTAATTTGATGGACAAATTTGCCAAAATGGCAGAAGTCTGGTACTAATGGTCACACTGCTCCCAAACAAATCGTCCCCTTCCCTGGCCCTGCTACTGACAGTGACAGTGACAGAAACAGTGACAACTTGGCTTGTCACATTTTGACAAAGTTATCATGCTTTTATTTTTAGCTTCACGCGGTTACTTTTAGCCACAGGCATGTAGGTACTTTTATAGTTTAGCCAAATACAAATTACTTAAAACATTAGAATAAAAAAGGAATATATGTGTAATGATAATGTTATAATAAATATGTAGATCCTTAGCATTTATCATTATTATTTAAATAATCATGCAATATCAATATAATCAATTTTATACGCCCCTAGAAATATTCGAGGCGATTCTCACCACATTCCCACTTTAGAAATTTTAACTTTTATTGACTTCTATTTTGTTTTTTTTTTTTTAATTTTAAACCCCTGTATTACAATGAACCTAAAACCAAAAAAATCTAATCGCTCAAGCCGTTTTTGAGTCTATCTATTTTTATAAGTAGATATTTATATATTCAATGAAAACATTTTTCTATATGTTGTTATGTAGGTATCTCAATGAATGAAAAGTCGAAGTAGTAGCAAAAAACTTTGGTTTATTGGCAACCATTGCACAGTAAGAACATTTATATGTAGGTAGGTACCTACTTCATTTTCAATCATCGCCCACAGATTTCATCAAATTAATTGCTCTATCATACAGTAATGTCTTCGCTTCCGTTCCCCACATGAAGTCAACATGGCTGAATGTGGCGTGAGGTACTCTAAACATACCAACAGGCCTACCTAGTTCTCTGAACAGCCTTTGAACATCTGTTACATGAGCAAATACATCATCGTCCACATAGTGAAGGAACACGGGGGCAGTGATCTTTGATAAGTCGTATGCAGGCGGGTTGAAGCGTCCATAGATCCTCCAGTTGGTAAGTGTTCCATGGTCAAAGCGCCTGAAGAAACTCTGCTGGATATGTTGGGCATAATGTACGATCTGTCGCACCGCGGCACCCGCTGGTGTGTGGCCCAGTTTCACCGGAATCATAGTCTGGAATAAAGAAAAGTCCAGTTAATCAACTAGGTATATTTATGATGCTTATATTACGAGTCATCATCCTCTAAGCCCGTGTCATATACACTTGTCTTCGCTATGTCATTTGTTCAAATCACGGGATTTGAACAAATTACAGCGAAGACAAAAATGTTTTACGCACGTAATCTTGTACGCGTTTATTACATACGTAGTATCCCTATCTGGTCTGTGCTTATTACTTTCCGACCACTTCTGGCTAAGTCTCCTATAGGCTTGGGCAAAATCGTTTACCTTGGTGAGCTCGTTCATCAAATCTCGTTCAGTAAAAGGAACTCGTTTTTCTAACTTGTTCAGTAACTCCTTTCGTTCAGTGAATCCGAACGATCGACCTGATGTGCGAGTCTCTGCGATCGCGTTCGGATTTACTGAACTCATTGAACTGCGAAACGATTTTCAAAGTTCCTGTTTAAAGTTCTTTATACGATCTGTGAAGGAAATCACTCCTGAGACTGGGAGTTACGTTGCGGGCGGGACGCTTCTCCCAGTCCCGCCGCTCGCTTGACTATTGAGTTCACCGAGGTTAGAACTGGGATCTGGGAACGACTGAATGAAAATAGTCCATGGAGGTGAACGAGTTCCTTTCGTTCACCACAACTGAGCAGTTCTTGGGAACGACTCGTTCAGGAGTTACACAAGGCTAGTCTCCTACATTACAAATATATATCTAGAATACTTACAGCATTATGCATGTCTTCGCTTCGTCCAGCTGCAACGAACATCACATTTGAACAAATTGGCTGCGTCACTACGCCGTCAGAGCAGAAAGTCTGCCCCAGCCGAGTAAACAACTCTGTATTGGGAAGGAGCTCATTCACGCCAATTAAGTTCGCTATACTCTGTGAAACAAAAGAATCACGTTATAATCTAGTCTTTCAATCTTTCAATACGTTCGTACAAATGTGATTTATACATTACGTATACAGATATCTGTGGCAATACCAACAAAAGATTGCCCAATAAATGCGAACTGGAGTTTTGGCGGGAACGTGAAAAAGTTCACGTCGTTGCATTGTATTATTTCACAAAACTTATGCTTTTTCTAGTGTTAATGTTTAAAATTAGTGGCATTTTACGCATTAAGTGCTGAATTATTAGTATAAGTGTGGGCAAGTGATATAATGTAGTGAAACGTGGTTTTTCGTGTTGCTTCCAAAATTCCATAGAAGCCTCTAGTAAAGTTGCCACTACTTTACTAGGGCATGACTTAGACTGGATTATGACTACCTGACTTAGACTGGACTATGACTACCCTGACTGACTGTGACTAAGACTTGACTTTACATGAAATATTTCATAATACGACGAAAAACTACAATACTTGACACTGGCTAAATACACTATGTGTGGAGCCAAACTATAAGAAAAAAAAATATATGCGAACTTACGTTTATATTGTTTGCATGAGGCGCAATGGCAATGAACAGCCGGTTTTGATTGTTCGTCAAATACGCTACGGGCGCAAAGGCTTGCATAGAAATAATTTTGTCATTGTATGCAGGGCGCAGCGAAGCCATCGCCCAGAAAATGGTAGTTCCCTGCGAATGACCGATATAGTGGAGACGAGATTTTCCGCTGATTTTGAGAGCATGGTCAATCATCGCTGTCAGATCATGGGTTCCGATCTCCTCCCAGCTGAAGTTCCAGAACTGACGGCTGGAGTCAGGGTTCAGATTGACGTGGTTTCTGGAATAGTAGGTGCCTCGTGCGTTCCCTAGCCACACGTCATAGCCTTGCTCCGCAAGTTCGTATGCTGTAATTAATAAATTGTATCTGTTGGTCTTTCTTCCAATTTTCTCGAGGCTTAACATAGCGTAAGGAAGTAAGGAGGATAAATTGTTAGCCGGTAAGAGACAATGTGATGTGATGATTCGTCCAAGGAGTGACGCATTCATTTCTGACAACTAATCTACTGAAGATAATCTTCCGATTGAGGGTTGATATGGAGCTTAAAAAGAATAACTCTATTAGAAATATATCATCATGGCAATAATTGTTACTTTTGTCATATGCTAATTTCAGATGGGCCGTACGTTCAAAATTGTTGCTTATCCATGTTGTATTTTAATAGATTTTAGTTATATTCACCTAAAGCAGTTCCTGGACCCATTAAAACCCAATCGGCCGCCGAAGAGAAGAGTCCATGCATCACCAACACGACTGGTTTCCTTGGGTCGTACACGTTGTTCTGGTCACGGCCGAA
This sequence comes from Ennomos quercinarius, assembly GCA_910589525.2. NCBI lineage: Eukaryota > Metazoa > Arthropoda > Insecta > Lepidoptera > Geometridae > Ennomos > Ennomos quercinarius. Next base: position 10,770,893 of record OU342493.1, read on the forward strand.
TGGAATCCTCTGCATCTCCAGGATGTAGCCATCGTCGGTGGTTACCTTGTGCACTTCTACAGGATACCCGTATTTTGTTATGAGACCAGGCTGAAAAATATCGTGTACAGCCATGAAAAAGATTCTAACCATTAGACATTAAGTATTACAAAACAAACGAGTCGTGAAACGGTGCTGAAGACAAGATTCATAATACCTACTTATGTAAAGAATGACAGAAAGAAAGTAGCTAGGTTCATTTATTCAGGACATCGCACACCATTACATTCTTAGGTACATACAACATGAATATAGAAAATCTACCTGAACCGATTTCGATGAAATTACCATGAGAAGTTAAAAAAAAATTAAAATTCAGTTAATAAACGACAGAGTTAATAATTAATAAATGAGAAGGTAAAAAAAACATTTAAAATACAACCGATTTAAGAACACCTCTTTCTTTGAACTCGGTTGAAAAGATAAGTAAGACATAAAAACTGATTGCACAACACATAAATGACACCTTACAATGGAATTTAAAAAAATCAGCTATAATTTTATTATATTAGACGGCCTAATTTTGTTGTTTATATATAAGTACTATACCTTCCAATCCTTCCATATAATATACTGGACAGCTGGACAGCGGCGGCGCCGGCGCAGCAGCGCATAATAATAATAATAAAGCCAAGTAATAAAAATGTTTACTCAAAATAATATACTAATATTTAAACAATATAAAAAATAAGTATATACAGAAAAATAAATAATATTTTATGTAACCTACTTGGCAACATACCCACCTGTTCTAACTTACCTATAGAGTTAGTTTAACTTGGTTCTAACTTCTAACTAAAAGCACAGAAAAATAGTAAAGGGTAATTGCTATTACAACTGAAGTGTAAAGGGACTACAAACTTCCTACTAGCTATAGATAGCACCTACCTACTACTATAATAGATACCTACTGGTTTAGTTAATTTCATGTTTCTAGAGAACACACCTCACTAAGTGGAGATCACCTACAAATTACGTATTTTTAATGCTAACTCACCACGTCCAGGAGAGCATCTTCTATTATGTTATTGGAATACCTAGCTCCGTCTGCGCCGGACGTACAGTACTCCTCAATAAGGTCCGCATGGGGCGACCGGCGGGCTTCCCCGAGGCCACACACGCACAACAGTAACGCTGCCGTCCACCACATTATCACCGATTCCTATCCCTGACTCCCATATCTCGACCAACTTTTATACCTTTGCATTGATTTGTAATCGAATAATATAGATTAAAATAATTAGCGACTAGCAAGATCTGTATCAGCTATAAGCCGCTAGGAAAATAGGTAAATAAACAAAAAAGTCACAGCTACGTACGCATTATGATAATTATAAGCGTATTAAACGGCAAATATAATTCCATACTTATGTGAAAATTAATTTATTAATTTTAATGCAATTTTTTTTAAACTCCTACACGATGCCACGCGACATACCTATGCTTCCACTGGTCTCTCACTCCCCTAAATATTAGGGGCAGGTACCTACATACATTTTTAGACAAATAAAATTCATGCTGTGTTAATGTCTTGGTCACAGAATAATTAATAGTACTGCGTACCTTGTCCTTGATACTTGAAACAGTGATTATGATGGTAGGTATGGTTAGACTTGTAGTCATAAAGTTTATTAAATAAACTATGAAAATATCAATTTCGTTAGACACTATTTAATAGACTATAAAAAAGCAACTCGTTGGGTGTGGCTGTTATGTCGTTGACAGTACAAAGTATTTTATGTAATGATCTGTATGTGCAAGGAGAGACGGCTTTTGCCAATGAAAAATAATGATAATAACGTAAATTATCTCAGCCACTTGATTACAATCACTCAACTTGATTACTATAATTGTATACATTGAGCAAAAAAAATTGCTTCTTATACACGTGAATAATACACACACGCACACGTGTATGGACAGCTGATAAAGTTATGGTTAGTATGAAATCTTTCGCTGCACTCCATCGGTAAAATAGATTTTATACCTACTAATTTTATCAGCTCTCCATACATCTAAGTACCTATAAGAAGCGAACTCATAAATAGGTATTTGTTTTTAAACGGTGTCGAAAATCGATGAGTAATTTTGGCAAAGAATCTGCCATTCGATGATTAAACAAAATGTTGGTACCTACCTATTACAATAAAACTGGTATCGATCCACCCTCCTTAACATCGCCGGTCCTGAGCGGAACACAGTAGGAATATGAAAAGCGCGAGCGGTGCGAGCGCGAAAATTTTTATATTTGCCGTATTGTATTGCAGAAAATACGTATGGCAATTTAAAAATGAATTACATTTCAGTCAGTACAAACGCGCTTGTTATAAAACAAAGCACCTACAGTAGAAATATCAAAACCGCGAGCGAAACGAGCGCAAAATTTTTTATTTGCCGTATTGTGTTTAAAAAAAAATACGTATGGCGATTCAAACATTCTTGCTCTACATTTGGACCAGCGCTTGATTTCGGGGGGGGGGGTCAACCCCCAAAACCCCACCCCCCTGCCTACGGCCATGGGTCTCCCCTCCGCTCTTCCACTGTTTTCTCAAAACAAATAACGCGAGGTTGAGTTATACAGATTGCAGTTCATAGTAGATGACATTTGACAACAAGCAATTTAATTAGATAAGTAGGTATCTTTATTTTATTAAATGGATTGATATTGTATGGATTATGAATATTGTACCTGCTATCGATTGGACGCAAGCAATGGGTTGCATGCCAATCGATTTGATTGTATCAGGCTGAGATAGGCAAATAAGCGTATAAATCAATGTTATCTTTCCTCAAAATAAAACGCAATCGCCTTGGGTTTGGTCTTTTATACTGCCCATACATTATTACTTAGTATTTTATCAACCCCACACGAAATCTCACCCCACCCTACTGATATTTTTAGAATTACAGTAATATAATGCGTGACATTGTCTGCTTGTTTGTGTGGCGTTCCTAAGCTGCTTAGACGATTGCACTGGTCAACTCTAGAAGATATTTTGCACATAAATTGCTGATATTCCTACTCCCTAGCTAGACCTACATAAACACTTCTTTATACCCGTGCAGTCTCCGCGTAAAAAAGAGTTAAGTAAACTGAATTAAAAATGAAATTTTGCGCAGATTAGACATACTTACAATATTTCGCCTGTTGCATTGCTATCAAAGTAATGTGATCACCTCCCTAAACCGTAGAAGAGTAGAAGGAACCATGAGGCACTTTAAATTATATAGCTGTTTACACTACTTCTTTCAGGGAAACACTTAAGAGACAATTTGGAACTCTCTCAAGTGTGTAATATTATAGAAACTAACGTGAGTAGTATTCATAATTGCAATTGAACTAGGTCTGGGGTGGGGTAGGTGGTAGGTGGGTTTCTCTCAAGGTTGTTGAAAATCTAATATTTCTGCAATTTCGCAATACAATTTGTATCAATAATGGTTATTGCTACTAATTTATATATAAAAATAATCTAAAAGAAATAGGTAAGTACTTACATTTAAAGCCATTTATTTATTAATCTACTGTATGTAATGGACTATTTGGTTTTACAATCTAGTTTTAAATTACGATTTTCACTTATTATTCAGATTAACTTTCTTCATTATCTTTTTGTGTTTCTTTTAATTTTTCTTCAAAGAACTGTTTTCTGTGCATCAATGCCAGTCTTGGCTGCCTCAGTCCAAAATTCTCATTACCCAATTTGCTATATTTACTTTCACCCTCTTTTCCCATCAATTCTCTGAGAGCTTGATTTCTTTGCAATATTTTATCATAAAAAATCAGTCCACTTTCAACAAAATCTGGCCCCAGTTCAACCAGCCTTTTGTCTACTTCAGTTTCATAATAGACCTCTGTCATATCTTTCATTAGGAAGTATGTTCCTGCACTAAACAGCCCAGTTAATGTATAAAGCACGGCTCTAAGACTCAAAGGTCCTGCATATAAATTCATTTTTCTATTTACAATTTGACAGAAGGTGTAGCAGAAAAACACACATGAAAATGGATAAACAGCATCATAGATGTACTTGTTGTTCTGGGTCATCAACATCTCTCTGCATATGGCAAACTGTTGTACTTTTTCTGGGAGTACTAATGCACCTGCTAACTTTTGGCCCACTTCAGAATTCCAATCAACTTTCTTCTGGTTTACCTGTCAAATAAAAAGTATTTAAACTAACATAATTATGCAATACAACACTATAGCTTGTTACATTGTGGTGCTGGAAGTCTATTAAAATTGATACAATGATAACAGGATGATAAAATATGACTGTAATGGAATACAGAGAAGGCTTTAATCTTTTGATGGTAGATCAGGTTGGAGAAGATAGATTTTAAACTTTTTGAGTCTCATTTTATCACCTTCCTTAGCAGTTGAAACTTGTGACAACTTTAGTAATGGTAATTATAAATTTACCTGTATGTCATCCTTTTCAATGTCTTCTAAGGATGTGTAGGTAAAATTCACAGGAATTCCAATTGCTGCACCAAATCTCGAATTAGTGCTTCCTGTAACATTTGTGTATATAATACGAAAATTTAAAATGGATACAAGTAGCTTTCATTTGTTAACCTTGTATGAAAGGAATTAATAATCAAATAACTGGAGTGTCTATGATCTATGATATAAATAAATCTGTAAGTGGTCAGTTTGTTCAGCATATGGGTATTATGAATTGCAGCAGAAATATAGTCAAGGATGTAAAGAACAACTAATAATAGATTCAGTAGCGATGAAACATACTCTCACACAGAAGTCTGACCTACATACAATGTATATTGATTATCAAAAAGTGTGTGATTCTGCACCACATAGCTGGCTTATCTATATTCTCTAATATTACAAAATTCATCCCAATCTAACATCATATTTAGAAAACACTATGAAACATTGGAGAACTAAATTAACAATAAGAAATAGCAGTGGTTAGATAGTTACAGATGAAATCAACATAAAGTGTGGAATATTCCAAGGGGATGCCTTAAGCCCTGTATGGTTTTGTTTAGCTTTAAAAGCGCGGAATCTTCCAAGGAGATGCCTTAAGCTCTCTATGGTTTTATTAAGCTTTTAACCCCCTCTCTCAACTTTTAAATAGGAGCGGTGCAGGCCTACACATTACTAAACAATAATGATAATACACAAACTCTTACACATCTCATGTATATGGATGACATTTAACTATATAGTAACAACACCCAATCACTTCACCAGCTTGCAGACATCACACAACAGTTTTCTAATGACATCAACATGCAGTTTGTTATGTTATCACATAAATAAATGTAAAACATTCTCCATACAGGATCAGCCAGTCACTTTAGAGATGGATCCATATACTCTTAATACAGGCGAAACCATTAAGCCATCAAGAGATAGAAAGAAAAGTTCCATATTATAAGTATATACTCCACAGTCTGTCTTAGAAAAATGTGAATATAGACTTTACTGGGACCAGACCATCATAACCAACACTTTACATTACAACAGACCATACATAACTGTATTAAATAAAATAAATAATTCTGCTTTTCTCATTGACACTCATTGAGGATAGGAACACAAAGGGTTCTTGGACCTCTACAGAATTTCAAGAAAAGGCCAGCTAACTTCTGCTTAAATCATTAATAGTTATTATAATAAACACTGTGAACATAAGGTGGTGCTTACCAGCATGAAACAAGTCATAACCAAATACACTAAACGGTGAAATCATTTTGCGGTGGACTTCAGAAAATTTCAATATGTCCAAACACTTCTGGTAACACATGTGCAAGCTGTCAGGCAAGCTCACAGGCTTCCCATCTCTATAAACACATTCAATATTTAATTATGATATATTTGTATGTATATATAGCCACTATGAAATTTTCTTAAATGAACATTTTGTAACTATTAGCAAGACTTTGAGGACAAGCTTGTGGATAATCTCAACTGAATTATACTTACCTATAATAATGAACAAATTCCTTGTATTTATAAAGAAAAAATGTGTGCGGCATAAATTTGGCAGTCGTCAGTCCTAAACCCACTGCAGTAACGGCACTGAACGTGAAATGGCGGCCTCTTTCAGTTAAAAACCAAGAAACAGGTTTTCTTGCAGACATTTTTGATTTAATGTAATAAATAAAAAATGCAGTGCTTAAGTAATTTACAAATTTTATTTTAAATCAAATGCAATGAAATCACAATGCAATCCACAGATTAGAGAAAAAAACAAATGTCTGTGATCAGTGTTGCCGTTTCATAAATATAAAAGTCCCCAGACAGATATGAAAAAGTCGCTAGATTTACAAAAAATATCACTTTAAAAATCCGCTAGAAGTCGCTAGATTATCATTAAAGATTTCTGGGCTGTAAATAATAACATAATAATGTAAATATGTTATCTTCTTCATCTTCTCGTATAGGTTGGCAAGTGGTCAGCCCTGGCGGCAGAATTTTTAGGCCGCCCAAATTCTTCTGACTTGGCTTAACGACTATTGTCTTAAGACAACAGCCGGGACCGACGGCTTAACGTGCCCTCCGAAGGACGGTAGCGCTCAATTGTAAATACGACTTTTAGCTGTAGCGGTCACCCGTCAAAGTAGTGACTGCAGCGAACGTTGCTTAACTTTACCGATCGGTTAGAAACGGCTAGCCGTGCTTCGCTATGAGCGCTACGCTAATATGTTCTATTTCACGGTGATGAATGATAGAATGAAAGAAAAAGCTAGCGATCTGATTATCGTACGAAAGTGTGAGAAACATCAAACCTCGAGCATGTCATTATAGTAAGGGATTTCCCGTGAATTGAACGCCGCCAATAGTACATACTCATAATGTAGCCAGTTACAATGTTTGACTTTGACTGACACAACCTGCCATAAATTAAAAATATTATTTGGGCAAGTAAGTTGAACGCACGTTGAACGTATATTCTTAGGTCATTATATAAATATTATAGACATCAAAAAGTCGCTAAATGTCGTTAGATTATTTTTCTGGGGTCTAAAATGAAAAAAAAGTCGCTGAAGACTTTTAAAATCCGCTAGATCTAGCGACATAGTCGCTAAAACGGCATCACTGTCTGTGATGCAATCAATAATAGTTAGAGATGTTCCGATACTAGTAAATACGAGTAAGTTAAGTACTCGATACTTTTTTTACATACCAAGTAATTTTTAGCATCGAATCCACAGAACTCCCACGAGATCGAATCATTCTTTCGATACTTACTAAGTACTAATCGCTCGAGGACCTTAGCACCATGCTCAACGACCTCAGTAGAGTCTCCCAGCAGGTTGGTCTTAAGATGAATATGGACAAGACAAAGATCATGTCTAATGTTCATGTTCCACCTATACCGGTAATTGTTGGGAACGATACTCTCGAAGTTGTCGACAAGTATGTCTACCTAGGACAGATTGTCCAATTAGGTAGGTCCAACTTCGACAAAGAGGTGGCGCGAAGAATCCAACTCGGCTGGGCAGCGTTCGGGAAGCTTCGTCCTATCTTTTCGTCCAAAATACCGCAGAGCCTGAAAACGAAAGTTTTCAATCAGTGTGTGTTGCCAGTGATGACTTATGGAACTGAGACATGGTCTCTTACTGTTGGCCTCATTAGTAAGCTCAAAGTCGCGCAGCGAGCTATGGAGCGAGCTATGCTCGGTGTTTCCCTGCGAGATAAGCTCCGGAACGAGGAGATCTGCAGGAGAACTAAAGTGACCGATATAGCTCTTAGAGTTAGTAAGTTGAAGTGGCAATGGGCAGGCCACATCGCTCGTAGAACTGACAACCGATGGGGAAGAAAGGTTCTCGAGTGGCGACCACGAACCGGAAGACGCAGCGTAGGCCGGCCTCCCACTCGGTGGACCGACGACCTGGTGAAAGCCGCGGGGAGCCGATGGATGCAGGAGGCGAGCAGCCGCTCAAGGTGGCGTGCTCTGGGGGAGGCCTATGTTCAGCAGTGGACGTCTTCAGGCTGTTAATGATGAAATGATTACTAAGTACTAGTATCGAATCGAATCAATGCTGCTACGTCAAAACAGGATAGAATCACCATAAATTTAATGCCAAGAAGCTTTATATCGCCATAATATATATTGTTTCAAAGAAGCAAAGTATGGCCCAACTTTAAGTCAAGTAGCCTAAAAAGTTGTTTTTTTTTTTTAATGTATACTTAGGACTAAAACAACCCCATATTTCATTTAAGCAGGATTAAATCTAATGTAAATTCAAAGCATTGAATACAGTTAATACACTCAAACAGTACAATTAAGGTAGTTGTTATACTTAATTAAAATAATTAAATAAAATATAAACGAATCTTTCTCGTGATACCTACTTGGTATAGGAAAGAAATTTCTTGTATCGGAAAGAAAATACTTATATTGGAAAGAAAGTACTTGTATCGGATATTGTCAAATAAAATATCCTTAATGCATCCTCAGTATTCCAATGTCTGATTCTTCGCACCAAAACACTTGGAAATGTAGTTCAGTCAAAAAACAACAAAACTTTGCTGCAATCAATAAAATAAAATTTGTTTAAGTTTTCGGTTTTGATTAATAATAAAAAAATGTTTCGATATGAGGAAGTATCGATACTTACGATTTGGTGGTGTCAGAACATCCCTTGGTAAACAATGTGTAAAAAGATCTCAGACCAAGGAAGTATAAAAAAGATGAGTCACTATATTGTAAAGCACGGAATGCATGTCCAAATATTGTATGGCCAGTATTGTACGACCTGTATTGCACAACCCATGAAATAGTTCAAAGCCATCTACACGGATTCCGGGCTGTACATTCCGGGTCGTGGAATATTGCCTGTATACATATACCAACATTGCACAGCCAATGCACAGAGTCAATTGTTTTTTCTCTAATCTGTGATGCACAGCCCGATATTTGGAAGCCATGGACACCTTTTCCGGACCGTACACTCCCGGGCCGTACCGTATATAACAAAGTACTCTGTGGGCCGTACGATTTGGTTCTTACGTAGTAAATTATATACTCTTTGGATTTGGCCTGTACAATAAATATTTTGCTCCCTCAGGCTCTAACATTTCGTGTAGGTAATTTGATTGTATTAATAGAATGGATCACATTTAATCTTATTTTTTTAAATAAAAGCTGCCTCAAAATGGACTCTTTGCCAACTAAACTCAAGGAATTACGTTTGGACATCCTAGACAACGCTTGGGTAGAAGCAATTTATTTTTCAGAATACCTAGAATTTGGAGAAGTTCCTGATGAATATGCCTCTTTTATGAAAAAGGTGAAGATTCGGCCTGTGTTTAGAGGTATCATGAATGCTGTGGGCTTGTGGCTGTCTAAGGAATCAGATGCTGATGAAGAAAAGTCTTGGGCTACTTTATCTCATAAAGTTCCACACCGAAAACTCTTAGCTGTATTGGGCTATTATATTCACCAAGGGACTAAGCATGTAATGAACGAACAATCCAGGACAAATGCTTTAATCTCGGGCCGAGTATACTTCAAGCTCTTATCAATTCCTGGCTTCATGGCCTATGACATATATCATTCCCAACTATTTGCACATTCTCTTGCATGTGTTGGATTTCCTAAAATTATTTGTGACAAGTATGATGAACAGAAGGCCAAATCTAGAGATGCTACAGATCACGAAGATAGGATTGCTAATATACAAGAGCTTAGAGAACAAGTCAACTCTTTAATAAAACAGTTGCAACTTTTTGTCATTGATTTAAGAGCTATAATTAAACAACTGCAGCTTGGTCCTAATGATATGAACTTTGAGGATATTATCAATAACCTAGTTGATGTTACTGGGGGGGCCATTGTCAATAAACTAAATGTTGGTAAGTAAAAATATTGATAAATCCATAGTTGTCAGTGCCAGTGGTGCAGAGGGGAGAAAGGATAAGTCTCCCCTCCTCATTAACCCACCTGTTTAGGAAATGTAGTTATAATTATAAATTACAGATTAATCTCACTACTCTGGGGTTGTTCCCTTTCTATTCCTTGCAGCCTCAGGCCATGGCTCTTTTGACCCTAGGGTAAATACACCCCTGAGTAAAAACATCAGTCTTAGTGTAGCGTTACATGTTCTTTGAACATCAGCAGCATCAAAATCATAACCCTTGTCTTCACAGTAGGCTGGTAATAATTTGCAACTATGCCACAGCAAGGCCTGCGTTGCTACCATGGATATGCTGCCGCGTAGCCGATTGTGGGCCCTTAGCCAATATGGGCCCCTAGGCAGTTGCCTACTCACCCTAATGGTTAATCCGGCCCTGCTGTGCTGGATCTGTCACTTATTTCAACCTAACCTTCTCATGTTGTGCTCTGTGTCTTACTGGAAATATTGAATTTTAATTTTTCTATATCCAAAAAAAAACCAAAAAGCTTAAATTTAACCCCTAAAACACCTCTTAACTCACACTAGAGTTGCCTATTTTTTCATTTATAATTTTATCTAATTTATATAGTACATGTACCTACATAATCTATCTATACCTATAATAAAACTGTAACAGGTCCAATTCTGTATTTACATTGACAAGATATTTTGAATATATTTTTATAATCGATGCTGAAGCCAAAACTGTTTTTTTTTGTTATAATTTTACCCAAACGAAGATAGCCCTAGCGCAGCTGGGTGTAGTTGAACATCGTCCTTGACCGAATGCACTTACATGAGTTCAACAACCTGTATTTAGAGTCTTGTAGCATCGCAAGTGCAATTTTGTGAGTGGATTTGTTTTTTAGTATGGAGGTTTGGAAACACGCGATAAGGGAAAAGGATGAATGGATGAAGGTGAACAGAGGCAGGTGCACTACCTCTCCCCTCTTGCTTCCTTTAGACTGGGATAAGGGGTGAAACTAATGAACCTGTGCGAAGCCAAGGCGGGTCAGCTAATAGAAGAATAAATGTGTATCATATTGATTTACAGATAGAATCGAATTAGTGCGTGTGACTCAAATCATATATGAAATGATTAACATACTGGTATGTGATGGAAATAAACAACCAAATCCAGAGGCAGTGCAACACCTTCTTAAATGTCTGCATGGTAAGCTTGTTGCTGTGTGCTTAGATGCAAGAGCTTCCAACGTAAGTACTAATTACATAATGAATCTTTTCTCTAATTTGTGCTTGCTTAGTCTTATAATGGTGGTAATTTCCTTGTACAATGTACACCTCACTAAACTAAACTACTGTTTCTACCAGTAATAATCACCAAGTACTAATGAAATGATAATTGCCATATTTTGCAGATATTTTCTATTCTATTATAAGTTTATATGACAAACTTAGTAGAAAAGTATAGAAAATATCTTTATTTCATACTGACAAGAATGATAGTAGTACAAAAAATTGGCACACATTAATCTTTTTTCTTGTTGCAGTTAATAGTACGAGCTTCATATGTGTCATATTCAGGAGTGGTATTGAGTACATATGGTAAAGCAGCCCTGGATAACTTCCTTATTCTCTTGGAACATCTGTGTTATTCTCTGGAGGGCTTGGTGAGTGCAATGTCGTTTATAAAATTACATACCTAGTTATTTTATAAGCCAATGTTGCAAATACGTGTTAAATGTTACTCAGCAGTGTGGTGGTGGTGACATGGTGGTGGAAATATAATTCTGAAATAAATGAAAAGGATGCTGAAAGTAAACTACAGAACTCAATCATAAATTTCAATCAACCTGATGAAAAACCCAAATAAGTTAGTGGTGAAATGCTAGATCATAAACACTGCACTTTGGCCCATGTATTTACTGCCTAGGCCCAAGTTGAATGTTACAATTTCTGCTATCAGCTATTGATATGGGAAGTTCAGTTCAATTCAAACAAAGGCAGTAAAATTAGTGGAAAGTAATCTTGTAGTTTTGCCTACACAACTTTTTGAAATTCTTTAGTTTTGTAACACAAAGAGATACCATTACCACACCTCTAGCTAGGATTGAATTAACTCATCATGTATTACCTACTGTTTCATTATAATGAACACATTTTCTGCAATAAATAATAAATTCATTTAAATGAAGTACTCGCTGCTGTCAAATCATGTTAATTGCGTTGATTACTAACTGCTGTGGTGTAGTGGTTGAGCTGGTCGGCTCATTACCTGGAGGCGGTGGGTTCGATTCGTATTTGTGCACAAGAAAAAAAACGCAAATACTTGTTCTGTGTCTGGGTCACAAAACACGAAAAATAGTACGTAATTTTTTTAATGCTCTGTGGTCTGGGTGTTGCGCAGTTCGTGGGTCCCTATGTATCATCATCATCAGCCTGAAGACGTCACTGCTGAACATAGGCCTTCCCTATGTTCAGCAGTGGCTTCCCTATGTATAGGGAATCCTAATTTAGGGTCCAGTATAATATTGAATTGAATTTGAATATTACAGGAGCGTGCTGAGCCAAGAGCAGCGAGAGTTCAGATGGTCACAGGATTGATGAGTATGCTCCCAGGAAAAATTCATAACAAGCTTGTAAAATGGATAATCAAACTGTCAAAATCCAGCAAAGTTCCTCATCGCAACTTGGCTGTGGTAAGTTTTGTCAAGTAGCCCCCTTCTTTGAGTTGATGCCAAATGGATTCACTATGGTTCAATTAATATAAGTAGGTATAATTTATAAAGTTCTTTTTGAAATACAAATTAATTTCATAAAGCATAAAAGATATCATTAGATATTTAATGTTTTTGCAGGAAATATTGGAAAAAATGTTGAGTTACAGTGACCGTGGAGAACCATCGGCCAATGAAAAGAACAAATCTAACGAACGGAAAGACGGGGATTCCACAGATTCAGGTAAGGTGCCATCCTACATAGTACTTGGCCACAAAATCAATGATTTTCAGGTTGTTGTTCTATTTTAGGTATCGAAAAAACAGCAGAAGATATCCAGCAGGAAAATGATGAAGGACAAAGTGCAGCTAAAGAAAAAGACTCAAATGATACAAATGTTGGAGAAAGTGCCCAAGATACTAAAACAGTTGATCAAGTATGCATGTTCCTAATTAAATTTAAATTAAGTAAGTAGCCTAAGTAATTATAGTTCCTGCCTTCATGATGCATGAAAATTAAGTTTTTTTTAATTTAAATTTATCGCATCACATGTATGCTTTAAACATAATGATTTTTATTAAATAAAATAAACATACAAAAAAAATATCATGATAAATCAACACTAAACAGCTGAACTGATTTATGACCTATACAGAGAAATATATTGGTATGGTTGGTATGTATGAGTCATCATTTATTTATTAAGATACCAACAGCATTAAGATAATACAGGTAAGTATAAAATATACTATTATACTGCCGCGGTCTGTAATGCCTGCGTTGCTGGCAGCGATGATGATGGCCGAAAGCGCAGCGTGGCGAAGATGACCAAGTTTGAAGGCCGATAGCTTAGCTAATAGGAGACCAAGGTTTGTAAAACTAGATGGTGTTATGTACCTTTAAAACACGCAAGCGTTTGTCGCACCATAAACAAAACTCTATGATAATGAATTTACAAACGAAACTGCTGGTGGCTAAAACTCACTAGCAATGAAATTGCATAAAACTTTGCTGGCGCCTTTTCGAATAGCGCATCATCAAGGTAGACTGTTCAAAGAAGTTTTACAAAATAATGACCACCTTGCAAGCATTTTTGAGTAAACTTTGTATGTAGTTAATTTGACAAACTGCTTCACTGCAGATGGAAGTAGAAGTAACGGAAGAAGAGATACAAGGGATCCTGCAGGAGCGCACGATCACAGTCCCCTACAGAGAGATACTGCATGCAGTGTACGAGCGAGTGCAAGACGTGTCGGGCACTGTACGGACTCGCGCCATCACTGTGCTCACCAAGTGTCTCGACAATACGAGCCCGGCCATGAAGCAGGCTATACAGGTATTATAACATGTGATTCATCATCAACAACCTGAAGACGTCCACTGCTGAACATAGGTCTGTTGAACACAGCGCAACTTTGAGTGGCTGTTTACCTCCTGCATCCATTGGCTCCTCGCGGTTTTGACCAGATCGTCGGTCCACCTCCAATTAATGAAATTTCTATGGGACTGTCAACAAAAGTTTTTTTGAAATAGGTTTATGAATGATGGAGTTCTGAGGAAACAAACAAATCACAACCGAATTTAGTAGGTACATTATTTTTTTTAAGTCTGTTGAAAATGCTACAACCCTGGCTTCTGAAAGTTTTCTTCATTAAAGGAGGTGAATTGAACTGACGAAATCTTGACTTGAGCACCGATTCACTACTGAGTTTAATTTTGTAATATAAGAGGCCAAAGTACAAACGCCCCGTTTTTATACTCAAGAATAGGATCTTGAATAACATTTATTTAATAAATATTGAGAAATTCTTGAACGCGAAAAACTCGGTATGTGAACACGCATTGTACACTGGCAGTTTTCCACAAATAAAAACACTGTATTTTGAGATATTATGATAGTTAAAAAAACTCATGTTGTGTAGGACATGCACGGTGAAGGCGAAGTCTCCCGGTTGATGGCGCTGGCTGCGCGCTGCGTCTGCGACGAACGCGCCGTCGTGCGACGCTCCGGCGTCGCGCTCGTTCACCGACTCATTGAGATGCAAGACGGACAGCCTGCTAGTATAGACCTGGCGGTAAGTAGTTAAGCGCACTCACTTTTATCCCAGTAAGGTAAAGGTCTTATAATAAATTCAAGACGAAGGCGAAGTCTTGCGGTTGGCGTGGCAATGCGCTGCGTATGCGTCGAGCTTACCGATGCAGGATGGATGGCCTGCCGTTTTAGGTCTACCTAAGGGTAAGTTTAGTGTATCAATCACCTGTATAAAATTTATATAATATAAAAAGTGGGGTCATTTTCAACACAGCACCATCACTCGGCAAACTAAGTAAAAGAGGTCTTGAGCGTGTAGTTATAATTTAAGTAATTTTTGTTTATTTTGTACCAGAAATGTGACGTTGACTGAAACATCAAGCGTGCATTATTTACGAAGTGAAAAAAGTACTCGTAACCTTTTTATTAATTTTTCGTAACAATTTTATTTTATTTTATTTTATTTTACAAGGAAAACAAACAGCTGCTTACATACTAATAAATACATTACTTTAGATATTGGAATAGCCAAAACAGTTTTCGCTAATAGGTTGAACTAGTGTCATGCAAGAACAAAAAAATATTATTATCCTAACTTACATTTTTAAACTAACAATACAGATTCTATATAGGATCTGTGATTAACAATGGGTACTAAGTAATATCTTATCTCTAAAAGCCATACAAATATTGGTAAGTAACTAGACTAATGCAAAGTGCATAAATGAAGAGAAAAAAACTAATTTGAAAAGAATTGCTTAGATATAATGATTTTGAAAGTATTACGCCTCGATGTAAATAGATCAACATTTTCGGAATAATCAGAATTGAACAGATTAGCGGTGCGAATGAAGAATGAATTCTGACGATAGTTGGTGGAGCAAAACGGGGTGTGCAGCTTTAGATAATTTCTTCGACAAATTGTCCTGGTAGGAGTTACAAGCTTGATTTTGGATACCAAGTAGTCGGAGTCAATTAAATTCAATACGATGCTATGCAGAAAAGAAAGATCAGCCGCTTCTCGTCTTTTATAAAGTGGTAACATATGATGGTGCTTACAACTGTCCTCATAATCAAGGCTACGTATGTTATGTTTGAAATTTATACGCTTTGAGAATTTTCGCTGCGGTTTCTCTAGGATATCAATATATTTATCATAGCGAGGATTCCAGATTTGTGAAGCATATTCAAGGTGACTGCGGACCAAGGAGCAGAAAAGAATTTTTAACGTTTTCACTGATTTAAAGTCCCTAGTGACCCGAAATAAAAACCCCAATATTTTCATAGCTTTAGCAGAAACCTTTTCAACGTGCTTATGAAATAGCAGCTTAGCATCGAGAGTTACACCCAAATCTACCACAGTATCAGTTCTAACAAGAGGCTGGTTATTAATTTTATAATTAAAAAGTAGAGTTTTCGCGGACCTACTAAAAGTTATGCAGCAGCATTTAGGAATGTTTAAATCTAGTTTATTTAGAATACAGTAGTTGTGAAAGCTATCAAGATCTAGTTGAAGATTTTCCAAATCGCTGTGGCCCTCAATGACTTTAAAAATTTTCATGTCATCCGCAAAGAGTAGGAAATCAGAATGAGTAAAACACGAATTAATGTCGTTAACAAAAATAATAAAAAGAAAGGGACCCAAAATTGAACCTTGAGGTACTCCAGATGGAATGGGCGAGGGAGACGAGGCAAAGCCATTAAGAACTACAGTTTGGCATCTATCAGTAACGTACGAGGTAAACCACCTGTACAAATCGCCCCGAATCCCTGCTGCCTGTAATTTAGCTAGAAGAATAACGTGATCAATTCGATCGAAGCATTTACTGAAATCAGTATAAATTGCATCAACTTGTCCGCCTGAATCCATCCCAGCCGTCACCTCATCCGTAAAAGTGATAAGGTTAGTGGCAGTCGACCTTCCTTTCAAGAAGCCATGTTGTTGAGGTATAAAAGTATATTTGAGAGCAGAATAGAGTTGAGCATGAATTATTTTTTCAAAGATTTTGGCCAGCACACATAGCTTAGAGATTGGTCTATAGTTACCGATATCCCTTTTGGAGCCTTTTTTGTGTATTGGGGTTATGGTTACAGATTTCCATATAGAAGGCATCATTCCTTCTCTTATAGATCGTGTAAACAGGAGACCAACAGGATATACCAGACTTTTAGCGCAACTAACTATTAGATGCGGATGAAACAGGTCCGGCTGATTTGTTACAATCAAGGGTTTGAAGAAGTTTTAATAGATTAGATTTTTTTTTTTTTTTTTTTTTTTTTTTTTTTTTTTTTTTTTTTTTTTTTCGCTAGATGGCGGCCTACGACAAATACCTGTTTAAGACAGGCTCCACAGTATTTAATATAAAAAATAAATAGTTATTCCAAAGTGAGTTAAAAGTGCATCAATTAATCAAGTTATTGACAATTACCATATGTGAGTGTTATCTCTGAAGAGAATACCCTAAACAGAGAGATACAAAAACTGGACCAAAGTGAGTAGTTTTGGACAACTATCAAAAAGATTAGACCATTGTCAGTGTTAAATTTACGTGAAAAAGATAGCCAGAGATATAAACTGCTTAAAAACCAGTGACTTCATAACTTTTGGATGAACCTAATACTAAAAAACTAATGATTTATGAGATAACAAGACGTTAAAAATTTAAATATTATACGTGATTTATTTATTGGGCGTGCAGTGCCATCTGGGATTGTATATTGTACTAACATCACAAACAAGTAATTGCTGTGGCACTTATCAATATTATTTTAACGCCATCTGCCGCAAAAGAGGTGAACTATATAAACACTAACAAGACGAATAGAGTAGATCAGATTGATTCGCAGCGGACCTACACAACTACAGAGGGCGCTGTTTTAAAAACAACATAATTAATTTAAATTGTTAAGTAATAAATACCTACTAACAAGATGAGTACTATACGAGATCACAATGTAAAAAAATGTGCTCGTTGTCAAAAGGGCTTTACAAATAGAGAATTCTTGACCTGCTCACAATGCAAGCTATGTTTTGACCTGGAATGTGGGAATGTATCGATTGCAAGATATTTGAGGATGACTCAGAGTCATAGAACAAACTGGCGCTGCACACCATGTATCCGAAAACATGCTACAGGGAATAATGCCAGTGAAAAAAATAACATCTCAGAATCCACAGTTTTGCAACAACATACCACCAAACATTTTCCTAAATCGCCAGATAACATCACAATGCGACGTAAAGTTCAAAACCCCAGGCTAGGCACTCACCATTACATTATGGAGGGACAGACCACTTTAACAAAGTCATGCTCGCTGGAGTCTTTGGACATGAACGCATCATTAAATACTACCAGTTCGGAAATAGCCTCAAGAAGTTATGACTTATCAACAAACGTTAACTCCACAGAAATGGAAGACATGAAGGAAATAATATCTGATTTGAAATTACAGTTAGCTAGTGCTCGTAATGAATTAGATAACACAATTTTGGAAAACATTGACTTAAAAAAGAATATCACTGCTTTACAGCAACACATACAAGCATTAAAAACAATTTGCACGACTCCTACGTCGGAAAAGAAAAGCTTTACTGCATCTAGTAAAAAAGAAAGACGACGAAAACAACTAAAACAACATTTGCAAACACCAACACAACTACACCGTAACACAGAAACTGCTCTACATAAAAAGCAAGAAAATAACGTAGAGTTTGAGGAAATTAATATAGAGACGGAAGACAATAACGTAGAGGTTGAAGAAATTAACGTAGAGATGGAAGACAATAACGTAGAGAGTAAAAACGTAGAGATTAAAGAAATTAACGTAGAGACGCCAGAAAATAACGTAGAGATTGAAGTAGATAACGTAGAGTTGAAAAAAACTACCGTAGAAATGGAAAAAAGAAATGTAGAGATGGTAGACACAAAAGTAGGGACGGATGAAAATAGCATACAAACTAAAGACATGTACATGAAGAGGGAAAAGAAGAAATGTGAAAAATCAGAACCAACTAAAAACAATAATATCTACATTCTAGGAGGACAACAATGCATAGGACTACGACACAGACTAGAGAAATCTCGACTGCTTACAAAATACAAAGACTATGATTTAGTATCGTACGTAAAACCTAATGCTAGCTCAGAAGAAATTGCTAAGAATTACACGTGGCTTGAAGCCGGCACTGATGATAGAGTTATTTTATCCTTGGGAGAGCATGACACAAATCCAGCTAGGGTAATGATCGAAGTGTGTACTATTTTGAAACGGTTGGACAAGTGTCCTGTTGTTATTGTTCTAGGCATAAAAAAGAATATTCACCTGAATGAGGCTCGTTTGAACTCAATGTTAAGACATATCTGTGCAAATTTTACAAATTGTACCTACGTAGATATAAACAAAACAGAGGTATTTAAACAAAAAAATTCTATAGCCACATGCCGTAACATTAATAATATCATAGACCAGTATGACTACGATTCCAGGTATTTATCACATAATAAACTTGTGAGTTTTTATTCCCTCAACAAAGCCCGCATTGAACCCGAACTTGCGACTGCGAAGAAGTTAATTCCTTGTGTCGCTTTTGCAAAAAAAGGTACAATCCCATTTTATTTTAAAAAAGTA
Organism: Ennomos quercinarius; assembly: GCA_910589525.2. NCBI lineage: Eukaryota > Metazoa > Arthropoda > Insecta > Lepidoptera > Geometridae > Ennomos > Ennomos quercinarius. Next base: position 10,790,142 of record OU342493.1, read on the forward strand.
ACTAAACATGTACAAAACTGTAGTCTAAAGCAGCCCGAAGAAACCTTTTTTCGTCCCTTACAGTGAGAAAAAACCCAGTTTTCTTAAGATTTTCCACCAAAATATAGCTGGTGTTTTATCTAAGAGAGATATTTTAGACGTAACCATCTCGGAACTTTACAACAAGGGCCAACAACCAGATATACTATGTTTTTCAGAAACTTTTATTCGTCAGGGCAATCAAAGTAGTCTTAATTTGTCGGGGTACCATGTAGCATCGAATTATAGCAGGCAGGATAGACAACGTAGGGGAGGAGTCTCTATATTGGTAAAAAAAGGTTTACCATATAGAGATCTTATTTTATTAAAGGAATACTCAGTGGACAAACAATTTGAATGCTGTGGTGTTACAATTGTAGAGCATAAGCTTATCATACTTTGCCTCTATCGGATACCAGGACCGAATACTTCTACATTCACTACGAAGCTAGAGCTGCTCTTGTTTAATCTCACCAAGAAGTATCCACGTTATAAGATTATCTTGTCAGGTGATTTCAATATAAACACACTGAAACCAACCAGCTCTACTGCTGACCTGCAGAATCTTGCTAAAAACTATAACCTCATATTTCATATTACGACACCAACGCGGCAACAAACTTGCATCGACCATTTGCTTAGCAATATTGACGGGGCGTTTGGTGAATTGCTTGAACTTGGCCTTTCAGACCATAACACTGCGCAAATGCTGTACGTTCCAGTAGAAAGTAAAGCCTTACGACCGTCTGTCTTCTATACTACCGATAAAGACTATCGTGACGAAAACATACATAGGTTCCATTACTGCTTATCTCAATTATCATTTACAGAGGTTTGTAATAAGTCTGACCTCAATTCAGCATTTGAATCTTTTGCCGAAATTTTTATCCTATTTTACAAATTATGTTTCCCATTCATACAAACTAAATCCACAAGCTGTTATAACAGACCAAAATGGATAACAACAGGAATAAAAAAATGTTGTAAAACGAAGAGAATACTTCGTTACAAGTTCTATCGAGAAAGATCACGACGTAGCAGGGTTAAATATAAGTCCTACTCAAAAGTGCTTCGGAACTGCTTGCACACTGCACACAAAATATTTAACGACAAATACTTGCGTAACTCAAAAAATAAGTGTCGCGCAGCGTGGAAACTCATAAAAGCTGTAAAAAATGATGCAACTAATCACGAATTTATTACAGCAATTAGGACGGATGATAAAACAATCACGAACGCTACTGACATTGCAAATAAATTTAATAATTATTTAATAGAATTGACGAATTCAAAAGGTACAAATAATCTCAGAAATACAAATAGAAAACGCACACATTGCAGTATATTTCTGATGCCATTTTCCGACAAAGAAATCATTAATATTATTGATTCGCTTAAAAATACAAAGTCAGAGGGGTATGATGGAATCTCCACAAAAATTATAAAATGTTGTAAACTCACTTTAGCACCAATATTAACTTATTTGGTTAACTTATCCTTCGAGACAGGAACATTTCCTGAGATGCTTAAGCTGTCCATCGTAAAGCCGTTGTTCAAGAAAGGTGACCGGCTAGATATTGGTAATTATCGCCCTATTGCACTGTTACCAATATTTTCAAAAATATTTGAAAAGGCTTTTAAAATTAGGGCTGTAAAATTTACTACGCAGCTTGATATCATAAAAACAGAACAATTCGGTTTTCAAAGCAACAAATCAACGGTACTTGCGACATACAATCTAATACACACAATAACTAAAAATATCGACAAAAAGATACCAAGCAGTGTGGTGTTTTTTGATATGACACGTGCTTTTGATTTTGTTTCACACGATATTTTGTTGACAAAGTTAGAGAACCTTGGTTTTCGGGGACCCGCATTGGAATGGTTGGCTTCATATCTGCGGGATCGAAAACAATATGTAGAAATAGCAGGACTAAATCAAGAGTGCGTAGTAACTAAATACAAATCTGACGTCAAAGCGAATGCTTGCGGTGTTCCCCAAGGAAGTGTTCTAGGACCTTTGCTTTTCTTACTCTATATTAATGACCTCCCTGACGTAACAGGAAATAAATGTACATTGTTTGCTGATGATATTTCAATAATCATATCTTTTAATGATAATATCAGTAAGTATGAATATGACTTTAATAATACAATCAAAAGTGTGACACACTGGTTAAATAATAACAATCTTAATGTGAATTTGACAAAAACGAATTATATACAATTTCAAAACTATGGTAGTAAGAAACTTGATCTGAACATAAACTATAATGACATTACTATTAAAGAAGTGGAAACGACAAAGTTTTTGGGCATATTTATTGATAAACATTTAAATTGGAAAAGTCACATACAATACCTGTGCAACAAACTAAATAGATACGTATATGTACTCTCTAGGTTGAGACAGACTTCTTCTTTAGGAACAATGCTTGAAGCATATCATGGTTACGTCTCCTCAGTCTTAAGATACGGTTTGTTGGTCTGGGGTAACTCAACGGATATAAACAAGGCATTTATAGCTCAAAAAAAATGTGTGCGTGCTATGTGTGGAGTACCACCATTTGAATCATGCAAACCGTTATTTAAAAAATTAAACATACTACCCCTTCCATGCATGTATATATATGAACTTGCAATTTTCGCAAAGACAAACCCACAATACTTTAAAAGGGCATGTGATATATTTCCTAGAAATACCCGTAACCCTGACAGACTGGTCTTTGATACACATCCTAAAACAACATTGTATCTTAAGCAGTGTCACGCAATGTCTGTAAAAGTTGATAACGCTCTACCAAAACATGTAAAGACATTAAAATTAAAGCCATTCAAAGCGGAATTATTGAATTGGTTACGACATAAGAACTTTTATTCTATAAATGATCTCTTGAATTCTAAACATTAATAATTTAATAATAATAGATTCTGAAAAAAATGACATAAGAAATAATATGACTATTGTATGCTTATTCAAGCTGAATGTGACGAAACTAAAAATTTTATATTAAGACCAAATTGTACCACATTTACTGCAATAAAGATATTTGTATTTGTATTTGTATTTAGACGGTTCAATCTCAATAGTGCACACATCAGTCATAGATGTAACCACATCAGTGTTCATCGAAAAATTCACAACCGGCGACGCCTGAGAGGACACAGAAGGAGAAGGTAAGTAATTAGAGTTAAAGAAATCAACAAAAGCATTACATATTCCTACCCCAGAAGTAATATTATTATTTTTGTAAGACATAGTAGACGGATACGAATTGTTCTGTTTATTAGATTGGATGTACGACCAAAAAGCTTTAGGGTTGTCACGAATTGACCTCTCCACTGTTAAAATATAATTTAAATAACATTCATATTCAACTCTCTTTGCTCGCTCCCGTAAGACTTTGAATGAATTGACATCAGCCATATTGTTATAGATCTTTACTTTGCGGTGATATTTATTTTTTTCTTTTAAAATTTTAATAAGGGCGGGTGAATACCAAACTGGAAAGTGGTTAGGCCGTATCAATTTGGATGGAACAAATTCATCTCTCATCTTGGATAATACTTTATTAAATAGGTCCACTGCATCATCTACACTGCCACTAGAAAGAAGAGAATTCCAGTCATAACCGTTTAGCTCAGTGCAAATTGCAGAATAGTCACCTTTTGCATAAAAAAATTTAGACCTAGGACTAGGAATAAGGGTACCTATGTGCACAAACTGAGGTCTACATATTAGCGCTGGATGGTAATTGTAAAGAATGACACAGAAATGTAAAGAATATGCGTAGAGTTTTTATTTTTAATTAGTTATAGGTTCTTTTTTATTTTTAGTTTAGCATAATTATTATTGTTGTTGTGTCTGTGTACAGTTTGTATAAATAAAGTGTTTCTTTCTTTTCTTTCTTTCTTTCTAATTATCTTCACTCAGCAGCGGGTCTAAACAGTGAGAAACAGATACCTCGTCATTACAAAGAACTAAGTCGAGAATACTATCATGATGATTACGTATGTGATTAAATTGGTTTAGGTTATTGAGGTTTAAAAGATCTGAAATTTCCAAGTGATTGAAATTATTATAATTATATGTTGGCACAATGATACAACTTCAAAAAAATTAGAGTTAAACTTTGCTACCTTGGTTTCTCTACTTTTATTTTTGTTGTTTTTTTAGTCCTTATAACTGCTCCATAATTTAAAGAGAACAAGTATAATACTGTACGCCATCCAAGCTTTAATAGCAGTGTATACTACTTACCTCAAAGTAAGCTATATTAAATAAAAGTAATCTCACATTGGATATTGAACTGAACAGATCTTGGTGGGCCTGTGCCGCGATGCTAGCGTGATCGTGCGGACAGCTGCGATAGTAGCGATAGCAGACTTGGTACTGAAGCTGCGGTGTGCGGTCGTCTTCGATGCCTTCTTAACAGGACCGATGCACCAGCTTTCAGATCCGGAGAATAAGGTAAATTGCTTTTCCCGCACTGTCTATTTTTTACTTCTAGCCGTTTGTGAAAATGGGAGAGATCTTGAGTCGAACTTTCCAGTCGAAACGCTCCGAAGAGCGAGCACGTCCGAACATGAAAGAACGCTCTAGAATACTGCTCGCTCAATTTTACGCCGTTTACATCAAGCGAGCGAGCATTCTTAGAACATTCCATAGAACCTCCGTAAACAAGATAGTACAATTGTAACGGGGTGCCCTTTCGGCCAGCTCGCCTGGACGCCTCGTTATGCTGGTGGTCGCACCTTGCGCCTATGACAGGCGTGGAGATGGCTAGACCTACCTATAGGGGGTTAACCGGTGAGGGGATTTAGTCCAGTGAAACACGGATATACAGAAGTACAATAAATGTGTCTATATTTGCGTTTCTACAATAGTTTTATCATCACTAGCTATCCTTAATGCTATACACCAGATATGCACGGGAGGGTGACGATACCCGTGCCGGCACGGTCGCGGAACGTCCTCGAGCAGGGGAGCGGTGGGGCCTGCGAGATCCACGGTACGCGGCGGGGGGTAGGGTCGAAGTGTGAAAGGTATCCCGGTCAGGAGTAAGGGTCGTGCGCATAAGCTTGGAGCCACGCGAAGACAGATGGCCCTTGGATAGGTGGGTGTCGTTTAGGGTGTCAGGAGCGAGGGTCGTGCGCATAAGCTTAGAGCCACGCGAAGACAGATAGCCAACTCTCACCGTGTTAGTTTCGGAACACAGGGGTCGGGCGGTTTGCTAGAGACTCTGCAGAGCGGGAGGTTACGTGTGTTCACCGCGAGAGCCCCGAGCAAATGCCCGCCTAGCCGTGGCTGTGTGCGTGCGGTGGCGGGGAGGCGAGGTGAGCGCGGACCGGTCGAGCGGCGCGCGGGGTCTGGTCAGCCTGTAGGTCCGTTACACAATGAAAGAATACTCTTTCTGTTTACACCAAAAGAATTTGATGGACTGGGGATAGAATGAGCATTCACTTGTTTGGTCTAAGCCCGCCTTTTTACAAGTAGATACATATTTTTTTTAGTTAAGTAAATAAACCTGTGTTTCGCGATGACAATTTTTTTTTATGTTAAAATGGGCATACGTTGACAAAACTCACCTGATGATAAGTGACGAAGTTGTGTAAGGTGGATCACGTTTGCCCATGAGATGCCCATTCACTCTTGACTTAAAAAGACCCGTATTGGCGGAAGCCAATGAGCGTAGCGTGGGTTGAGGCGCGCCGCGCTGGTGCAGCTCTGTGAGCGACAGGCACTTTTACTAGAGCTTCAGTCCAGAGCACATGTGCAGTGGCTCAGTCAAAGAGTAGAATAAGAGTACAAGATTCAGGTTCAGGATTTAGGGAGAGAGTACGAGAGAAGCAGAGATTTGGTGGTCGTTCCTCAATATGTATTTCAGGCTATGTTAGTTTGCTTACTACCTACTTGTTAAGTGTTCAGCCTACCTGCGGGTAATGTTCAGATTCAGAGTGAGTTTAGTGTTCAGCCTACCTGCGGGTAATGTTCAGATTCAGAGAGAGTTCAGTGTTCATTTGCGAGGCATGGGGTGGCTGTAGGGGAGGTTGGAGGCCACTGGGAGAAACCTTTAAAAACATGGGTTCAGAGAGGCTCAGTTATCAGATCATATCAGTGTATGATTAACTAGCTCAGATGTATTTAGCGGTATTAACGCTATTTCTATATTCTGTATTATTTCATTTATTTATTTATTTAATTCTTTATTGCACTAAAAAAAGTACAAAAGGAGGACTTAATGCTAAAGCATTTTCTACCAGTCATCCCACACATAGTTTGAGAAAGAGGGATGTAGGTGTGTATCAAAATTTGTAAGAACAATTTGTGAACAAGAAAAAATAAAAACAATATTATTTCTAGAAATGCTTAAATAATATGATGTTACTTATTTTCAGGACCACGTAAGTATTTACTATTGTATGTCAGATAATATCAGTGTATTTACGTGATACCAGAGCAGGGTATTCACGACAGGGCATGCGCACACCCCAAAATGTAACCGATAGAAGACCGACAGATCCGCGACTTTGCGTCTGTGTTCAAGACTTCCCTTTAACTAGTCTCTCATTGTCGATAAGCTTCTCGATGACCATAATGAGGGCTATGGGCTAAAAATTAACCACCTACAACCAACTCGTGGTGTGTGGGAGAACATAACAATGGATGTATGAATGAAAACAGTGCGTTTGACACGCCTAGTGTTATAAAAACATTGGAATCATCCGTTTGGGAGCTACCATATAGATTATAGACAGCTATAGTCCAAGGAAGCTAAAAGAAAGAAATAATTTTGACCTGTAAACATTGTTGTTTTATTTATCCTCTCAGGTTCAAGACACAGTAAAGTCGCAGGTACAAAGTTTGCTGCTGGACCGGCTGAAGGCATACTCTTTAGCTGATGAGGACCCGATTCCGTGGATGTTACTTGCGGGCATCACTCGACTCAACATGCGTCGCCACTTGCAGAAAGCATGCAATCAGCTCGCTAATACAACCAATTGTTTAAGGTACTGTTTTGTATAACATGCTATGTAGGTAGATCCTCTACAAACATTACAATTATACTCAGTTGTACTGCAAGTTCTGGACAACGACTGGAGTTCACTTGCATATAGTCACACGTGCAAGTGAAGTTCAGTTTAAAGTCTTAAATCGACTTTAGCGACTTGAATATTCGTACACTGTGCACTTGAATATAAAATGTAAACTTGACTCTGGCTAAATTTATTATCAATCCGTGTAAAGACAATGAATTGCGTGGTACAAACTAGTAGCTCTGTGAGCTGTAGACCTCGCGAGTCTGTCATTGCATAGCTTAAAACTGATAAACAATTTTTACGTCTTTAACCCGCATGGCTCCGCCATTTTGAAAAATTTCAAAAGCAATAGACAAAAAAATCAATATTGAATCTGCTCACAAAAATTCACGAGAATCGGTTGAGAAATGCGACATGTAGAGAAGAACAGCCGGAAATCCCCCGTACAAACGAAATCATTTTTGCCCAAGATGGAATGGAGACGCTTCGCTCTTGCTCGGTCAAAAATACTTATGTGTATGTGTGTGTCAGTGTATGGTTGGTGGACTGCTTGAGTACACACCTGGGCGCGCTGGGAGCGGCGCGCGATCTTCAGACCCTGGTGCTGCTGACGAGCGTGGCGCGGCACGTCGACTACTCTGACGTCACCTTCGTGCTGCACTACTACTACCGACTGGAAGGCTCGTCGCAGGTCTGTATGGTTGGTGGATCACTCACCACTGTGGCTGATGGTTTGCCATCAGGACTCTAGTTCTATATGAAAACGCTGATTCCACACGATACGAAACCACATCGTTATCGTGCCTTGTTCAAATCGTGTCACAGCATTAGAAATACCTTCACTTTTACATTAAAGTTATTTATATTTTGCATAAACATCGACATAAGTGGTGGTAACTTTTGACGTGTTGATGTTTCGGAACGCGTCTCAGTGGAACACATGGTGGAACACGATGATTTTTGACAGTTCAAATCGCGCTAAATCAAAATTCAATTCGCGCGGTTTCGTGTTCATTTCATAGAGAATAGATTTTTGCAGATTTTTTACAAGGAATTCGCGTGGTTTCGAAGTAAGGAATCGTAAAGTGGTCGTACAGAATTAGGGCCCAGCATTGATAGCATGAGCTGTTGTAGAAACCGACATATCTGCTCTCGAGAAAGCGTTATGGAAACGCAACAAAAGGTTTATGACGTGATCTGCATGATCGTTCGTTGGTTCTCGAGAGAAAAGATAATAATGTCGATTTCTACAGCTCATGCTACCCGTGCAGCTGTATTGCACTGCTGGACATGAGATTTCTTAGACCCATGTAGGTGGACCGGCGATTTGGTTGAAAGTGGTGGGAGCTGATGAATGCAAGAGGCAGCAACCGCTCAAAGCGGAGCTTTTTGGGGGAGGCCTGTATTCAGCAGTGGACGTTTTCAGGCAGTTGATGGTGATGATGATGACGTGTCCTATGTCCAGGAGCTTTTTACGCCTTTTGTCCAGCAGCAGTTTCTCATAAGCGATTTTCTCATCTCATTCAGCTGCTGCCAGTTAAACGGTTCTGACGCACAGATTCTGAATCTATACGTTAGCGATAATTGGCAGTTGCGACGACCCCGGTTGCGGCGTTGTTGCCTAAAATAACGTTATCTGAAAGAAATTATCTAAGCTAGTAATGTTGCATTAGGGGTTTTGAGTCCGATTGCAATCTGGATCGGGAGTCTCGTCTTAGCATTTCCGCTTAGACTTTTAAATATTGTTACTTCTTTCAGGGTGAGGAGTCAGACCCTCGTCTGATGCCGTTGACGCTGGAGCTGCTGGGTGTGTGGTCGCGTTTCATGCAGCCGGAAGACCGCGCCGCCTTGCGCGATCGCCTCGTGCGCCGGCTCGCCTCGCCAAGCGATGACGGTAATATACGACTATTATCTCTATATTATAACTAGCTCGTGCGTTAGTAAACTAACAAAAAATAATTTTGACTCTCTTCGACGTTTCTACCAATTTACATTGGCCGTGGTCACGAGGGGACTGGAGCAGAAAGTGTCATCATCGTACAGGCCGCGCGTTGTAGCTTAGTTAAACAGCTGAATAAGTAGATATACGTTACTTTTAATTAATTGTTTCACAGGGTGCCGCATCGCTACCGCGTTTTTGGCGGCACAGTTGGATGCGTCAAACCTTACCTGGGCGTCGGAACTCTTGCAATTAGGTAACTTTCCTTCTTTAGAGCTCCATTTACAACCTCCATAGGCACGTGATATTATGGATTAGTAACGTCATAGTGGTTGTGAGGTAAGTAGCTCCATACGATCTCTGTTTTGCGAGAACCTCACATTAAGGCTGTTGGCCTATTTTGAGGCAAGAAATTCAAAATATTGACAGTTTTGTTTACTTTTGTATATAGTTTTGGTTATAAACATTTTTGAATTTCCTCTTTAGTGTGGACCGGACATCGGTGCTGAAAGTCAAGATTCAAATCTTAAATTATCTATTTGTCAATGAAATTTCGACTTGACCATCGTTTGACCGAGCGTCATTCAGTAAGGGTCAATTCAGACAGAGCAGCAAAACGCTCAAGCACTTTTTAAGTGCTATTGGAATATCAACCTTATTTCATTTAGATAAAGCTGAAAATAGTATGCAACATTAAAATCTTTCCTATTTTAATGTTGCATACTATTTTCAGCTTTGTCTAAATGAAATAAGGTTGATATTTTTACTTATTATTTCTTCGTTTGCAATCCGATGGCACGTGATGTGTGTTGCAGCGGAGCGCGCGGTGGAATCCGGCGGCGGCGTGGACGAGTGGCTCCGCACCGCCGACCTTTCTCTCGTGGCGCCCGCGCAGCCCTCGCCTGGCCTTCTACACCTGTTCTTGGACGTCATCCGCAACCCACCACCAGGTATTATATAGCTACATACTGCTTCTGGTATACCGGCCTCGTGCAACCACGGAAGGCTAGGGGCGGACGCGTGCGGGTCTAAATTATTCCGTTACATCAAAAATTTGCAATAACCTAATAATGTACCTGTATTGCATAAATAAATAAATAATACATCCAAATAAACAAGTACAAAAAAAGACACACACTCTCACACTACATACACACCCACACACACCCCATACACACATTGACACTCCACACACGCACACACCACACACATTCTCACCATCAGACGTTAACGTTCCTTTTCACATACACACCCTCATCCTAACATTTCTAATCTCACACCAAGTCACAAAAAAATTTATAATTACATAATTAATAATGTACTTTCTGTAACATAGGCTAAAAATATAGGCAAATTTTAAGTAAACACCTTTGTTATATATTATTAATGTTCCACTTGTATATGTCTCCGACGAAAGAGTCCTGGTTCCTGTGTCACGGGTCTTGAGCCTAGTATGGGAAACAGGTGCTCCATCACTTTATAATGTTCACCTATTTTTATGCCTCAATAATAGTACATTACTGCAGCGGCCGGCAACAGAGGCATTGACGGATGAACGTGTAAATGTGGGCCGAGGCGAAGCCGAGGCACACATACGTAAGTCCATCAATGCCTTGTGGCCAAGGCTTGTATAGTACTTTTCTCAAATAATGCGCGGAAATTAAAACAAAGAATTTTTTTAGTTGAAAATAATTTTTCCCACGATAAAGTGTTACTTTTTTCCAATAAACAGCTTTCTATTTGCAAGCCAGTTCGAAATTTAAATGAAACCTTTGATAAGTTACCTCCTTGGTTGCCATGTTCCGGAGTAAAAGATCGTTCCTTTTTTAAATTAGTTACACGACAGATATGATTTTTGTATGTAATTTATTTGGCCGTTAAACCACGACAGATATGGATTTTCATACAACTTTTGCCGGCCGCTGCTCGCCAGTACAGCAATTTCGATTTATCTCGGAAAAGGTTGTCAAAATAATACTCACATTTCCAAGCATGTTTGAGAAAATGTTCATTGTTCTACCACTATATTCTCCCATACACAGATTGGAACCCGCGCGCGGCGGGCGAGTGCGTGGCGGGCGCCGGGCGGCTGTGCGTGCGGTCGCGCGAGGCGGCGGCGGAGGCGGCGCCCGCGGCGGCCGCGCTGCTGCACGCCGACGTGCCGCTGCAGGCGCGCGTCAACGCGCTGCTCGTGCTCTCCGACATCTGCACCAGGTGCACGGGATAGTAACACAGCTGGCTATTCATCATCATCAACAGCCTGAAGACGTCCACTGCTGAACATAGGCCTCCTCCCATAGAGCGCCGTTTTGAGCGGCTGCTTGCCTCCTGCTCCTGCATCCATCGGCTTCTCGTGGTTCTGACTAGGTTGTCGCATTGTCGGTCCACTTATTGGAGGATTGCATGGCCTACGCTGCTCCTGTCTTCCGGTTCGTGGTCGCCACTCGAGACCGAGAAAGTTTTTTCCCATCGGCTGTCAGTCCTACGAGCGATGTGGCCTGCCGACTATTACTTGCAGCGCAGTGCAAAGTAAATTTCACTTTATATCTTTCATTTACATAGCATGAACAATTTAAAGCGTACAGTTTGGAAACGTGATGCTGGAGGAGATTTTGTCTCATACAAACTTTGCTTGTAAATTGTCAGCTATCGATTTAATTAAGTTTTATGAGTGAACCCAATTTTGAAGAAAAAACAAAATGGCTACGCTTAAATATTCAAATCATTTTATCCTTCACCTTTTACGAGCAATTTACGGGGAAATCTATCCATCAAAACCCTATAACATTTTTCATTTTCTTTAAAATGAATGTACTGGACGTTCGTTAGGTACACGAATATAGTGGAGCCGCTGCTGGGGTCGGTGTGCTCGTGCCTGGAGGCGCAGGCGCCGCCCGAGCTGCGGCGGCACGCGGCGCGCGCCCTCACCCGCCTCCTGCTCGCCGGCTACCTGCGCCTGCGCACACCGCTCTACTACAGGTCGGTCGAGGCTATATCTCGCGCCTACCCTAGCACCGCCAGGATTGTCTTCCCCTGTTTTACCCGCTACGAGGGGAGTAAAATAAAGGAAATGCATTTTTATCTACCGCCGGAGTGCAGATCCTGGGAACCTGGTGGTTGGGGCTCTTGGTCCCCCAACCGGGGGGATGCTTTCTTGTACACACTAGGTAAACACACCTTACAAACATTGTATAGCGGAGGTATAGTTATTTCGTGTTTTATCGGGTTGTTCCTGTTATCCCCCACATTTTCGGCCCCATGGGGGACAACAGGAACATTTATTATCATCGATTTTTATTCCTGTTATCCCCCACTAATATAAGACATATTCAACATTATAATATGGTAAAAAAACAATAGATATAGTTACTATTATGTTATAGTAAAATCACACTTCACACTCTTATATAAAGTTTATTTAAACACCTAGATAGATAGATAGAGATGTATCGTTGACACAATTATTGATATCGGCCGTCAGGCGTGGTGGGTAAAAACCAAGTATGTGTGACGTGACCACCACAAAAATCTAACATCATCAAGAAGTCGTCTCCGAGATGGAACTGCTCATTGGCTCTCTGAAACTACAAGTCGGATAGGTATCCTGTTTGAACTAAAGTTGTAGGAAACCCTGGGACGCTTCCAGAGAAATAAAAAAAAAAATAGGGTTGCCATACAAAATTGAAACGCTTATAAATCGGAAACTGTAAGAGGTAGGTTGGAGGTGTTCGACCAAATGTCATAAAGGACGATGGGGGCTTTCCGATGATGGTCATGAAAATCCAAGATGGCAGATTCAAGATGGCGGCCGTTTTGAAAGTTGGTCCGATCAGCCTGATTTTTTGCATCGGGTGGTTTTTGAGGCCCCTGACTAAATGTTTGAAAAAAAATGGATTCCCCCATTTTTAGAGATGGCCAATACTTTTTTTTTTCACATTTTCAATGCATCGTTTCTGTATAGCTATGGGAAATTTTGACCATTTTTAAATTCGTATAGAGGAGGAAGTTCGAAGTTCAAATAAATTAGAGACCTGGTTCCGACATTCCGTCATTCGGACAGTCAACGGCCTGGCTAATCCATACAAGATAGGTCATGTGCGTTTTGAGGCAGTCATAGCAAACCTTGGGACGATTTTGGAGAACGAAAATAATTCAAAATGGCGGAATCCAATTTTTTTTCAAATATGGAGTTGCCCCCCATGGGGCCTGGGGGAACAACCCGTTTTATCTCTTTTATCGAGTTTCAAACATTAATTTAGATTATTTTGAACAATCCTGTTTTGACTTGTGGAAGTGCTAACATAGCATGTTTGCAATAGATTATTTAACATTATGTATCTCCAACCACGTGACAGTAAAATGATGTATAATACTAGTTTCTATATCAATAGCGAATAACACTTGCGATTGCAAACAAATAATAAAGGAAGGTGACAATGCAACGCATGTGATACGCGCAGTAAAGTATGTGAGTAGTTGCTATCTGTGGTAGTAAACATAATTCAGCTCTTAGAATTTCAAGCACGAGTAGTAACTGGGCCTGCATTTAGAAACCGATCTTAGCGCTCTTAAAAAGCCCAAACTAATGAATTTCATAAACCGATCAAGGTTCCCAAAACTATTCTTCAGATGAAAATACCAAACTCAGCTAATATTAACACCTTAATCCAAATGTTAAGAGGCATTCCAAGATCGCTGTGAAAACAGATCGGTTTATAAATACAGGATAAACCCAGTGCGCGGGAAAAGTAAGAAGAATTCTGCTTAATTTTTTTTTTTTTTTTCCTTATATTTTGGCTCCACACATAGTGTATTTAGCCAGTGTCAAGTTTTGTAATTTTTCATCGTATTATGGAAATTTTCACTTAAAGTCAAGTCATAGTCACAGTCAGAGTAGTCATAGTCTAGTCTAAGTCATAATCCAGTCTAAGGCATGCCCTAGTAAAGTGGTGGCAACTTTACTAGAGGCTTCTATGGAATTTTGGAAGCAACACGAAAAACCACGTTTCACTACATTATATCACTTGCCCACACTCATGCTTGTAATTCAGCACTTAATGCGTAAAACACCACCAATTTTAAACATTAACACTGGAAAAAGCATAAGTTTTGTAAAATAATACAATGCACCGACGTGAACTTTTCCGCGTTCCCGCCAAAACTCTCATTCTGCTTAATTGTCTCAGTTTTTGGACGGTTATTATTTTATGTTCGAATGCCAGGTATTGCGCATTACTAGCCGACGAAGACCACGAGGTGCGCGAACCGGCAGAGTATTTTGTGACGTGTTGCCTCACCACCGACAACATATACCACCACTTTGTGGATTGCGTGCGGTACTTCAACGCCGAAACTTCAGGTAAACGGAAACAGACCTTTACCGTCACTTGTTCTATGGAAATGAGAAGGGAATTAATTTCACTTTATTTCATTATGGTTGACTGGGGAACAGTCTTGCTTTTGCAGGGCTATACTTTGGGTTTGCTTTTAGAAAACTTAGCCACTGTTTTGTCTGATGTTGAGCGATGTTGCAGTTCTGAATGTCATACTTGCTGAGGTATTGAACCTGCTATTTTGGGGACTTACACCTTCACTGCTAACTTTGACTTTGATCAGCTCTACATTATTTGTTTTTTCAGTAAATGCAACTTGTGCCTATTTATAACTTGTTATGGAAAAGGGAATAGTTTAAATCTTGGATTTGTAGTATGTTTTATGAATTTTATTTAAAAAATGCAATGACGCAGCGTAGGCCGGCCCCGACTCAGCGGACCGACGATCTGGTGAAAGCCGCGGGGAGCCGATGGATGCAGGAGGCGAGCAGCCGCTCAAAGTGGCGCTCTCTGGGGGAGGCTTGTGTTCAGCAGTGAACGGCTTCAGGCCGTTTATGATGATGATGATGATGATGATGATGATGATCAAATAAAAAATATTATAAAATTACTCACCAAACGCACGTTTTCCTCAGAGAGTATATCGTTCGACGCTCGCCAGCTGATATACGACGTGATGCTTCAGCGTCTATCTCTGGTCCAGAAGCTCAATACGCAGTGTCGACTGGCAAGAGAAATACTAGAAAACGCGGCTGATTTGGTCGACGAGGGAGAAGAGCTGCGACAATCGATGAACAACGCGCTTTTGGACACAATCACTGTTCTATGCGGCCCGCGGATGAGGCTACCCAGTTAGTAAACCCAGGATAATTATTGACATCATTCATTTCATGCGCGAACGTGCTGTCTTTTATTTGCGTGTGTTGTGTTTCTTAAACTCTGTATAACTTACACAATTTTATTACTTTCTATGAATAAACTTGCGTAGCGACCATCTGTGCGCAAATAAACCCGGTTCATCATGTGTTTTAGCGAAATTCTGAAAAGCGTGAGTTATTGCTTTAGTTGTGGTGCTATCGCCTGCACTTGCGACGAGCTTACTCCATCACATTACTATAGCGGAACTTGAGTTTACTACTTTCTACCATATTTTTTTTTATTTGCAGAAAAACAAGCCCCAGCTACTGGCGACATCGATATCGATGATCTTCAAGAACGTGTCACCACTAATATAGTTTCTCACGTAAGTTAACGTAATTTTGTTGTTAAATAGCAGAAAAACATTGGTGGGATAAGCTAAGCTCATGATATAGAAGAAACAAATGGTCGAAAAGACAAGCTTAAAATGAACGGGTAATACATCTTTCTACTGGCAGGTTTGCTGAGTAAATATATGAATGAATTACTATTCTCTGACCATAGTAGCACTTGCGGTGAACTTATTGAGCATCGTAATCAAGAAGGATACACACGGTTTGATTGCAATAGTGGTAAAAGCGACGTAATTACAGATCATGACAGCGGAAATAGATTCTAACTAAATTCATTTACGTGATTTCACCTAACACCCATCTGTTAATAATCTTAGTAGCACTACTTTTGCTTCATTTATTACCTCTGTAAACTGTTTTTTCACTTTATTGGTTCACCACCATTCGCTGTCTAATATTGTACTTTCTTCACTAATACAGCGCAACTTAACTGGAGCGGAACAGGTGTTTTAAATAATACGTTGCATGTTTGTACTTTATAGTAAAGGTTTTTTATTTTTGTATAGATAAAATTGCTGTATATATTTATTGTAATGTAGTTGAATTAACGTGCCACCCAGCTAGTTGGCTAATTAGGAACCGAACTTAGAAAGGTGTAATAGCATTTAGTGATCTTCCAAATCCGGTTTCTAAAGTAATTAGGCAACTGGCTGGGAAGCAAGTAAGCTTCTTTCCCGAATCCTAACTAGGCGACTGAATTTAGTGCAATCTAGTATAGTATTATATTATCTGTGGTGTAATGTAATAGCGGCATTAGTGTCGTAGATTCCTACACGGTCTTATATTATCATAATTATCTGTTATCTCTCAGTTAAAATATTAGCAACATAAAATAAATACCATTTGTGATGTCAGATCTGTATCAGATGTGGAATACGAATAACACAAGTTACTTTGACGTGCAGATAGTTTTTAGTATACACTTGACAACATCTTACCTGATGGGAAGTAATTGATGTGGGCTGAGGTGGAGCACGTTTACCCATGAGATTTTTTATTTTTATAGTCCACTACGACGGCGAAAAAGAGGGTTAGTTTGGACAGTGGTGGGAGCGAGGAAGCTATATTTTTCAGCTTTCGTCAAAGTCGCTTTTAAAATGTGCGAGTAGTGCATAGTCCTCGCGTGAATTTTTTCGCTTTGCTGGCCTGCTTCTGCTAAGCGATCGAAGGCCTACTGTGCCACTTTGTTCGCTTAACCCTGATAAATATTATTGTAAAGGATTTTGCCATATTTTTATTGGAAGAGCATGTTTTGTTTAATTTAACCGAGTTCTCTCGCAATTTTACACTGTTTTTTGCGGAAATAAAACATTACGTTTTATTTACCTTCCCTTCCCCCAAAAACGCATCAAGTAATTAATGGACGCCCTTACAGTACAGTACAGTACAGTGGCGCTCTCTGGGGGGGGGGGCTATGTTCAGTAATGGACTTCTTCAGGCTGTTGATGATGATGATTTATAAATCATTTTTTTCATACATCCCTTATTTACTTCGTGTCGGTGTGTTTCAGAAAATGAAGCACACAGTAGCGGAGGTGCTGGTGCCGGCGGTGCTGCGGCTGCACGCGCGGCTGCGCGCCGGCGGCGGCCAGCTGCTCGCCTACCTCGTGCGGCTCGCCACCGACCTGCTGAACGACTACCGGCAAGAGGTATACATACAGAAACACACCCTCTCATGCCTTATCACTATCACACACTAACACACACTGACCTTCTCTTAATTGTGTGTTCTTGTTAATTGTGTTGTTGTTCTTTCTCGTAATTGTTATGGGGCATGTCTTCATATTTTGTGTATTAATAATAATATAACGCCCAACGATCACATACATAGACCCTGGACCAGGATTCCCTGTATCTAGGGACCCAGGAACTACGAGGACCGTGGTCCCACAATACCCAGACTCCGAACAAGTATTTGCGCTTTTTTCCCTGTGCACAAATACTTGTCCTGTCGCGAGAATCAAACCCGCCACCTCCCGGTTATGTACCGACCTGCTCAAACCACCACACCACCGACGCTGTCCAATAATAGAACCATGATGTAGACTTTACACCATGGTCCGTGTCTCATCTGAGAGACAGGTCCCTCCAAACCGTGGTCTGCCGTCTGATGCTCACCTCTAGGACAGGTTCCTCCACAATGGTTCTTGATCTTGACCCATCTATAGGATAAGTCCCTCCACACAGCATTTCGTGACTCGTGTGTAGGACAGGTCCGTGATCCGTGACAGCGTGAGTCGTGACTCATCTCTAAGACTTGTTTGCTTACAGTTTATTTTCTTACCCCATATTGATTTTATTGCCCCTTTTTGTATTTGAATGGAGTACATTTTTTACTTCCATTGCAGTGAGTTTGTAGAGTTTTGCCACACCAACTTCAATCTGCATATCTTAGCTTCCTTTTGCCAGAGGCTGCATCATTTTAACTTGGATACATAAGCTGTGGAGACATTCTGATGTAACTCTTGACCTTCTCGTGGGTTTCTTGAGTGCATAGAATAAATAGGTCTAAACGACTTTGAATTTGTGTAGTCAGCCGTGCCCAGTACGGGCAGAAAAGGTGTTTCACCTCATCAAGGCATATAACTTAAAGCGCATTGCGCGAGTACATCACAGAAGCTGTTACATTAATAATAACCGATTCATCTTTTATCCAGATCGAGGACCTCATAGAGACGGACGAGGAGTTAGTGGAGCAGATCCAGCAGTTCCAGGACACAATAGGGCTGGAGCCCGCGGACGGCAACGCACGAAACCTAGTGACGTCATCAGCTCCGCCCGAGCCGGACACGCCGCGCGCGCCGCGCCGCCGCCCCGCTCGCCCCGACCGCGAGCCTGCGAGGAAGCGCGCGCTGCGCATTTGACACCTGTTCGACCGCCTGCCACCCGCGACTCCGCCCGACCCGCTGCCTGAATCAAAGAGCCTCGACCCTGTTATTGTAGCTCTTATGCAACGCGCCAGTGAGTTCAACCTCTGGCTCCGACCACGGTCTCCACCGAAAACACGCAGGCCTACCGCTCGTAACGCAAGTGCGCCTGCAACAGCGAGTACGTCGACTGGTCCCACTTGCGCCGATACCTGTCGTGAGCCCGAACCTTCGCTCGCTAGTATTGCAAAGAACTTAATAAATCTTGAAGCGATCTATTCGTTTCCATCTAAGGATTGGACCGCTGCTGATGTTGGGCCGGTGATTCGGGAAGAAGTCTGCCGGAACTCCGATACAGATGACAGTGACTCGGACGACCGGGAGCTTCTACCGAGAGACCTTAGAGAGACCACCAAACGGTGGGATTTTAGTAAACCTAGACCTTCCTGGGCTTTTAGCCTGCCCGGACCGAGTTGGGCGCATGATTGAATTGTTTCAAGATGCTCAAACCAATACAGGGTCGAGATTTGATACTTTTTGGATTCATATTTTATCTAAATTTATGTATGACTATTTTCATACCTTTTGGAAGTGCCTAAATTATTTACAAACTTGACGTTTTGAAAAATCATATCGGCCAAAATTTTATAATTATGGAGTTTTTTAGATTGCGTACTGTTTGGTGTGACTGAACAGATGTGTGATAGAAAGTAAATTATGTGTGGAATAAATAACTGTTGGATACGATACAGTATTACTAAAAAAATACCTATAGTTTTATTTTATGTTTTCAGCGCTTGCGAGGCTGGTGTGTTAATAGAAACATGCTCAAAGCAGCTGCGAAGGGATTTCATCGACACATCCATAATCTATACAATACATACGAGACGAGCGCAAATACGTTTTCTCGGCACCTTGACTGATGTCCAAGTAATTCAATATCGCGAGCGCAAACCTGACCTTTCAGCCATCCTTAAACTCATAAAGGATACCTCTCGCCGCTACTTTCTGCGCATCTGCTCCCATCACCGAAATCCTGTTATTAGCCTGGAATTGTAACTACCTGACAAGCTTGCCTGTTCTCGGGATTTCAGTACGTAAACGAGATTAATTTTTTTATGACATCTGCGATGCGAAGAAATAAGAGCTGCTTTGGTGAGGTACCATATGAACCACACAGTAGCAAGAACGTATAATACAAAAAAATAATAAATAATTTTGTTAAAACTATGTAATGAGCAGGTCTCAATTGCGTTAGCCCCTTCGAACAGGTAAAAAAACTCTTTGGATTACGAAATACATTATCTTTATATTTAACCGGCATTACAAGAATATTTATAATAATCAATATGAAACAATAAATACATAACATTAATTGAACAACATCTATAAAACACTGCTTAAATTAAGCTTAACATCTAAGTCACTCTCTTTTTCAATTTTTAATTCTTTATTGCTAAATGTTTTCTTCAGTAGCATATCGATCGCAGCTTCCTCTGTAAAAATAGACATAAAATAAGCTGACGTAATAATACAGTATTTATGGTTAAAAGTAATATAAAATAAACATACCTGTGACTTGTATAGCTAATAACTGATGAACAATATGTCTTGCTGTTATTTTGAACAAGTCTCTGTTTGTTATTTTTTTATTTTTGTAGTAGGGCATTAGTAGTTTGACGACAAGACTCGCTACATCCACCTTTTCAGATTTTTTCGGTAATTTTTCAACTTTTCTTTTATCATGTTTATCTTTCCTTTTCTCTTTAGGGCTTGTTTTTTCATGTTTACTTTCTTTTGATTTTTTATGTTCTTTAGTCTTACTACTTAAACTTAATCGTCTGTGCTTAGAAGCATCTTTGGGTTTGTCTGATTTAATTTGTGGTTGTGATGAATCTTCGAGTTGTACTCCTTTCTCTTCTACGGGTTTTTCAGGTATAACTGGCTCTTCAAGTGGCATTTCTGCGTACTTTTTAAGATTTTCCAAAACTTTGTCGGCCTCTAGACTTAATCTGTGAGCTTTAGTCAGTTTCTTTTCTTCTTCCTTTCCAAGGGGCAAAGGCAATTCACTTTTGTTCAGTTCATTTTGATCATTTTCATGAGGTTCTTGCGTTGATGTACTTTCTTCAAGATCTTTTTGTAAATCTGTATTATCACTACTGTTTACATTATCAGAAGACGTTTTAGGTTCGTTTGAGCTATTTAGCTTCTGATCTTCGTTCTCTAGTTCCATGGTTTCTTCTGCATCTTGAGTTTTAGCGTGAGATTCACTGCCATCATCAATAATTAATTCTTTTTCAGACTCGCTGTCTGAAGCGTTACCAAATAATGATGTCTTGTCAACAGACACAGGGCTTTGTTTGACCTTTTTATCTTCTGCTTCTTCGGGCTTTTTATCTTCTGATTTCTCAGGCTTTTTATCTTCTTTCTTATGCTTCGAATGTTTTTTCTTGTGTTTGTGATCGTCAGATGTTTTAGACTTTTTAGGTTTTTCTTGTTCAACCTCACTGTCCGAGGACTCACCAAAAAGAGCTTTGATTTTTCTTTTTGACGTAGGTTTTTCTGATTTAACCTTGTCTGACTTGGACTCTTTTTCTTTGTCGGCTTTATTTTTATCCGATTTACTTTTCGTTTTATGTTCACGCGAATCATGCTTTCGCTTATCTTTGTTGGGTACTCCTTGCAATGTGATATTAATAACAAAAGTTTTCCGTTTGTCTTTTTCGGGCGTATCTTTTTCAGAGCTAGAAATGCTATCATTGATTTTCATAGTAGTATCATTGTGGATGTTTTTGCTTCGGTTTGAGTCTTCGTTGTCGTTTTCTTTCAGCTTGAGCGTCGTATCGTTGCTGATGTCCCGAGTACGTTCATTATTTTCATCTATTGCGAGTCCATCCTGGTCACTGCTATCGTCTGTGGGGGTGGCGGACCGAGGTGAACCATCTGATGCCTTTTTAAAAAAGCCCTGAATACGTGTTTGTGTAAGAGGATCCCGTTTGAATGAGTTTGCTTTTCTTTTAGATTCTTTATCTGCTTTAGAAAGGACCCTTACTTTCTTAGATTTATCTTCGTTTTGTTCTAAAAATAAATGTTCTATATATTTTTGTTGCCTATTCTGACGACGCACACTTTGAACGTGCATTTTGTTTGTAAAAGTCTAACTCAAATAATAACGTAACAAACTATTCTAAACTAAACTTACCAATTTCTAATTGAGATGCTGTAACAAAACCACCGTGTTTGGATTTATCCTTTTTTTGAGATTCATATTCCTTCACAAACTCCCCAAGCGTGTCACGTTTCTTTGGCTCAAACGTTTTCAACTCGGGGTATACTTGGTCTGTGCACGCTTTTACTGCAGCTATCTGAAAGAAGCGTTACACTCAAAATACCTATAAAATCCCAGTATTTATTAATGTTTATTAAAAGCTAGTAATTACCAGTTTAGACATTGCCCTCCTGTACAAGCTAATGACAGTGCTATTGCGAAACGCATCGTATTCCATAAGTATTGCGCATTGTTCGACGTCATTTCTCGATAGCTTTCTGTCGTAGTCATCGTCTACATCTTTAGTACTGGCAAGGTTGTTGTTGAGCCCTTCGTTGAGTAAGGAAAGGTACTGCTCTCTGATAGCTACCGTCAATCCGTTCACCTGAAATTCGATATAAAAATAACTTGGAAACTTGAACTTAGTCTTCGAACAACCTGATACTTTGTGCATTGCAATAGACAAAAAATAGGGTGACTAAAGTTTAAATTTTAAGCTAAGTATAACAGACATTACATACTTTATTCGCTGTACTGTCTGCAGCTTTGCATCTCGAAAACGCGGCGGATTCTGAATCCTTCCCCTTTTCTACACCTTCTTCCACCCGTTTTTTCCTATTAGCGAATTCCTTCAATATGAGGGACTTGGTTTCTTCCGCGACGCGACGTCGACTGTCCTCGCCGTCAGATCCGTCGCTCTCGTCTTTACCGTACGACTCTGCTTCTCTGTATAAAACAAGACAAATAACTTTAGGATATGGGATAGATATAGTTTATAAGCAAAAACAAATTACAACTAAGTATGTAGCTAAAATGGAAACATTTCCAAGATAAACAATTTTTATAAGTGAGGGTTTGTACACTTTAATAACAATTTCTAATTTCCTTATGTAACAATTTGAGCAATCTATTTCATGCATTCGGATCTGAACGAATATCGTAGGCTCAAGTAATAGTATGTACCCAAAGGATCTAGCTCATGACCTGCCGAGAGTGTAAATGTTCCTATATCCTGATTTTGCGTATTGTACATTATGGTCCGAAGCGCTATAGTCCACTAGCGTGCAGTAGAACTCACTTCCTCTGTCCGTACCGGCCCTCCCCGTACAGGTCGGCGGGATCCTCGACGAGCACGAGGCCGCCGTGCAGACGCGCGCTCATGGCCCGGCGCGAGTGCTGCTCGAGCGCGCGGCGCACGGCGCGCTCGTCCGCGCACACGTCGCAGCGCGCCACGCACCGCGGCGCCTCCTCGCCGAAGAAATCCGCGAACGTCTTGTGACGGCATCTGAGAAGGTATTCATGTAAGCGGCCGGTATCCTAAGAAGTCAACCGCAGCTGAATGTTGGCTTAGCTGCGGACGGCTTCCATAATTCATACAGTATTCTGATGATATTTTTTTATTTGCATTGCCCTCTTGCGGTATACGCCATCCAATATTCAAAGATAGTAACGGTAATATAATTGCGAAGCTGACATCTTACTTGTTGATGAAATAACATTATTTGCAATACAACTAATACAAGTAATAAATATTCCTATAGTGAGAAAAGTTCATAATTGCCTTCATGCAGGCTTCCATCTAATAATAAGAGCTGACTAGTGAGCCGAGCTGAGAGTAAAGTAAAAAAAAATGTGGTTAATTAATTCAGTATCAGGTACAAACAGCATATTTCGATAATTTCATTCAGACTTGAGTTCCTAATAATTAAAAAAATATATGGAATACTTTGAAATTCTTTTACACCGAAAGTCTGTGGAAGATCAAGAATAAAGATATTGTAATTACCGTACTTCCTCACAGTATTTGACCATGATTTCAAAACTTTTGTACGCGTTTTTGCCTCTTTGTTTCTTTTCCGGCGTCTTGGAGCGTGCAATCTCCGACTTTAACAAAAAATCGACGGCGTTCCGCTCGCTTCGACAGTAGTAAATGCGGCAAAATGCTGACTTGCCATCTCTGCCGGCTCTACCAGATTCCTGAAATGACAAGGCATTGCAGAAACACATTTACAGCGTGAGCAGACGAGGTACAGTCTTCATGGGTACTTTTTGTCCGCCAAAATAGATCGTAGTTCGTACTCTATCGCATAACCCACACGAGGGGAAAAAGTACGCATACAAATTCCTCGGGCAGCCAAGGACAACGATGGACTGGACCGGACAAAACTATGCAGGAGTCCCCGAAAGAAATAGAACTAACGTGCTAGAACCCATCAACACATACAGCCCATTAAATTACAACACAACATAATCTTAGAATATTTGTTTGCATAGCAACCGCTTCACTAAACTTCCAGCGGTAATGGTGTGCTTTGAGTCCACGTCCACGCCAAATCTCGGGCATTTTTTTGACGAGTTGGTGACTTTTGTCCGCCTGGGACTAAAATCCCTCATCTGTTCAAGGCCTTATCATCAAAAATAGATAGAGCAAACTGAACAAGTATGATTTCACTCAGTAATACAAATAATGACACTACATTAAGCTTAATGCTACCTACATACATTAAATTAAGGAACAACATAAGTGTTACAAAATCATAACAACGTTCATTAAAGAAAAGTCAGGCCTGCATCATACTAATTACAATTATTGTTACATTAGACCCGGTAATGTTATGTAAAGTGGCACTGATAAGTGATAAGGTCCTAAAATACCTGATAGTAGGCGGCAACATTTTGCGCGAGCCCCCAGTGAGCGACAGCGCGCACGCTCGCCTTATCTACGCCCATGCCGAAGGAAACGGTGGCGCAAACGCACGGACACTCGCCTCGCTGCCACTGCTCCTGCACCAATATCCTCTCCGCTGACTTTAGACCTGCATCACACAATACCTAATAATACTAGGAAGTTACAGTTAGTGAAAGGAATAATTCCGTAAGACTCCCTATTCTTTTAATTTAAATAATGTGTAATTTCTATCTTACTCCTACTACACTGTCAACAAGGTAACAAATTTCTTTAGCCAAGGTTTCAACTAATTGTAAACTTCATACAAATCATCAAGTTCAGTTCGGCCGTTTTATCGAGATAAAAATAATAAACAGTTCTAAACGGTGTAATAATAAACACATTACAAGCAGGTGAGCTGAAAAAAATATTTGCTAGAATTTATAATATGCAGGTTATAATACGATAACCTGATTCAGTTAAGTTCGTATCTCACTGCAAGTTATACGTACATTTTCATTGTTTCATTCTAGTTCCAGTTTACGTTTCGTTTTGTTTTGGTTGATGTCGATTTGTTCGCGCCATCAGCACAGTTTTTCTCTGACGGCGCGTGTAAATAAGAAGCCTGCACGACACTTTTCACAAAGCTAATTAACAATACAAGTCTGTTTTTTTCCTCGCAACTATGATGAAAAACGTCGAATGACATGCGTGTGCATTGATCATTACACTCGGCTCCCATAACGCGCTCGCCTATTACCACCTCGAGTGCAATGATCAACTTTGCACACTTGTATTATAACATACTATTATGCTTTTTTTAATAGGTCTAGGTATAGTGGCAGTACTTATATTGCAAAACTGCCAGGTTTTGATGCCCTTTTGCACAAGAGTATAGCAGAGGTACCCCAACACCCACAATAACCATAATTACTGTTGTATTATTAGTTTTGTCATGAAAGTTTTAGTCGGTACAAGAAAAACTGTGTACCTCCATGATATGCAGATGATTGCAATCCTCTTTTACATAACATGCTTGCTAACTCTTCAGTCTGTTCCCTTGTTCGACAATACACAATAACAGCATTCTTATCTTTCTGCAACAATTAATAAGAAATTGGTTTGAATCAACATAGCCATGGTCTAATTACAACACTGATAATCTGCTAATGTACTTACTGGCTTAATAGTTTCATCTTCCTTCAAGCTTTTCTTCAGGAACTCTGTTAGGTGACCAACTTCATCTTCTATACAATTTTGGTAAATAACATCATAAAACAGGTTTCCCCGAAAGCTTGGAGTTTTGAATTGTGCAACAGGTGTCAATAGTTTGAGATTAGTTAATATATCCTTAACAACTTCAGAACTAGCAGTAGCTGTAAGTGCAACCCAGGGAATTTCTTTATGCTTTTCTCGCAAGTCACCTAACTTCAAGTAATCAGGACGAAAGTCATGACCCCATTCACTGACACAATGGGCTTCATCAACAACCACATAGGACACCTTCTTAAACTTGACTAGATGTTCCATAAGCAATTTAAATGTACTTGTAGCTGCTTGTTCAGGAGTTATATACAAGAATTTTGTATTAGGTTTCATATTCTGTAAGTCATTTACAACTCTTTCTCTATCTTTTGATGTCATTTTGGAATTGATGGATTCAGCTGGGATTTTTAACTTTGTCAAATGATCAATTTGATCTTTGATGAGTGCCAATAGTGGTGAGAAAACAACAGCAACCTTGTTGTCTTGCAGCATTGCTGGCAGTTGGAAGCACAGTGACTTCCCTGAACCCGTTGGCATTGAAACAAATACATCATGAACACCTGTGAAAAAGATGTAGTTGATTGTGATGTCACTTGATTGCAACTGATAGAAATTTTGTATAGGTTTGATAGTTTCAGTATGCAGTTAAGGTGTATAGGTACTTTGGATTTCAAAAAAGAAATAAGAATCAACTTTCACCTGATGCATTGCTATGAAAGCAACAATCCCCCCACCCTCTAGAACCTTTAGCCCCCTGCTATATTGTCGTTACACTTGCCAAATCCTCTATGTGTGTTTAGTGAATATTCAGGGGAGACAAAAAACTAGTTTATTTAATGATTGAAAGACTTATCAATTAATTAAAAATGCAGTATGATGGTGGCAAAAAATATTATGTATTATCGACTTCTAGAAGGAAATAACACATAGTTGTTTTAGTAGTTCATGCAAATTCAATTTTAAAACAACCTAGCGGAAAAAAAATATGTCAAAACAAATACACATAACGGTTTTGGCAGGCGCACCGACGATATATAAAAATGAAGCATCACCTATTTGTGTGGCTTTCATGCCAAAGGGCTGAACCGATTTCGATTAAATTTTGCATACAGATAGCTTACTGTATTGAGACAAACAGTATATTTCATTGAATTGGCGCATTAGTGAATTCTGCGGCAATTTCACCACAACTTCGCCAATACTATATTTCATATTATAAGAATATCGCGGTATCACCCCATCACTATAAATGTCAAACAAAAATGTCTACTTGACAGTAAGATTTTTGAAACCGGCCATCTCTCTCCCGCATCGTAGAAAAATTTGTTTAAATCGAGGTATGTAACATAAAAGTATTCTGTGTTTGTAACGCGTCCACGCTGCAAATCTAAAGCTCTATTTATAATGTTTGTTAAAATAAAAAATGCTTAGATATCTTGACTAAATTTTTGATACACTCGGATCGAATTCTAAGCACAAATTATACTTTATGCATACCTCTTGAAATTGCTCTTACAGCTCGCTCCTGAAGTTCACTTTTGAACTTTCGATGCCCAAAACATTGGAGTAGTTTCTCCGTTACGTTATCCATCACGGACTATTGCGTCGCGGGATCATTGCAGGTTTGACACTTTATATTTTCTATCACTGCACAGCACTTTCACTAATAGTTTTGGGCAAAAACGATTGCATTTGTAATTAAAATTAACCCAGAAATACCAAATATATTTACTGTAAATTGGTACTATTTATTTCTTTCTGGCACACAATCATCACACAATTTTGATATGACAATGACAATTGACATTAGGTTAGGAGTCACTATACTGTACAGGTACAGCCAGGACCAGGAATACGCGACCAAATAATGCACGGACCTTGACTCTGACAGTATAATATTATAACCTTTGAACTTATGTACTCGTAGAAATCTTATGCGTGTGGCTGCCTAGTTGTTTCTTGCTCCCACACGAGGTGCTGCCTGAATAAAAACGTCTCCCAAATTTTTGGGTATGTAATGGGTGATTTCGTTAGCCCTATCTAAATTACTCAACTTAGTTTACAGGCACGTTAAAGCAATTCGGCGGACACATTTTATAGAAGTTTGTGCCTAAAATTTAAACGTAAAATGACAAAATAGAGGGCACCTAAAACATGACGATTAAAAATAGATACATAATAATACTAATTTCTCTGTTAAAAATTGTTGCTTCGTTATAAGAATGCACGTCTAAGATATTGCACAACCCGTATTGTATGACCAGGAATGTACGGCCCGGAATTGGTTCACATGGCTTTCAAATATCAGGCAGGCAGGTGCAATACGGGTCATACAACATCTTCTGTGTAAATTTTGCCACAGGCAGTATTGTACGGTCCGTCTTGCACAGTCCGGAATCCATGCACATAGCTTTTAAATCCTGGGCTGTGCAATACAGGTCATACAATATTGGCCCCGAAATATCGACGCGGCCAGTATTGTACGACCTGTATATGCTGGGTTGTGCACAACCCAGCATTTCGAAGCCATGTATGTAGGTATAGGTCTACCAGAATCTCAAGGCACAAAAATAAAAAAAAACTGTTTTTCATACGGCGATACTAAATTGTCACCTTTCAAATCAATTTGACAACTGACCACGTTTTTTTGATACTTTCGGTTTTTTGTTCCGTAGACCAAGTAGAGGATACTTTTTTTATATTTTTTATGTAAATGAATGACGTGACGAGCTAGTCGTTCGCCTGATGTTAAGCTCACGGCGTCACGGCTGCCCTAAACAGATTGCAGTATCACTCGGAACTCTAAATTAATATAGTTTTGCGTGACACTGCACTGCGCACGTGATCCTGAGACTTCACACAGTATAGTAATAAGATTACTACATCGTGTGATCACATCATAAAGTCTCATTTGCCCAGTTATTTCACTAGGTACAAACTACTACGTATTGATCGTTTGAATTCTCGCATTTAAATTGTGACTTCTTTTTCTTTAAAGACGTTTTAGTACCTACCACTTTATGGCTAAATTAATAGTGAAGGCACGTCATAGGATGGTGTGTTTTCTACCCCTGTGAAAGAGGATTGGGGGAGAATAAAATCAACTTAGACGGATTAACTGAAATGTTATAGAAGAGTTCTGTAGTATAAATACCTCTTTAAATCTTCATCATCATCTAATGAAACCAAATAATTTTCGTGTTCAGAATGAAATAAAGTTAAAGTAGCTGCATTCACGATGGTTTTTATTTTACTTATGGGTCATAATAAAAACTGTATATTGTTTCTGTAACGTGACGTGCGCATTGCAGTGTCGCACAAAACCATAGACTTAAGATGTACAAGACCAACAATGACAGTTTGAAAATGGGACAAGAAATTTAAGAAATTGTGTGTTTGCTGTGCTACGTGTATTTTTCGGGTTAGTATGTTTTTAACATCACATTCACTTACGGAATAAGATTTAAATGCTGCAAAAATAGTACTTTGCATTTTGATAACAGAATTATGGTCAATATGCTCTTCGTCAATTCAATTCAATTCATTTATTTGCTTGAATATGAGTAATAAATAGATGTCAATAAATAAAACAGGTACTTTCGTTGTGAAACAGATTGAGCCGATATGAGCTCTTTTTGTGCCAGTACTCTGACACATCCGCCATTATTTCACGATCTTTTTTCCTCTTGGGCAGTCTGTACTTGATTTGTACTTCTCGCTCCCACGCTTCGTGAGTCTTTTGAGAGTAACGAAAAAATTGTAGGTCTGTCCGCAAAGTTACATGAATTTATAAGTTTCGAGTGATACTGCAATCTGTTGCGGGCAGCTGTGACGCTTAATATCAGGCGAATGACTAGCTCGTCACGTCTATCATTTCTATAGAAAAAAGTCAACACTACTATACTCATAATAATAACGTTTATAATGTTTACTTTTAGTTTCACTGCGTTTTGTTTTGATGCAATCCAATGAATAACAGAAAAATATGACTTAAAAGTTGATAAAGTTGCGATACTTAGTTGCCAAGACAGCCGGAAGTGAAGGAAGTATCTAAACATATTAATTCATTTATATCCGGTGCTGCCTACTACAAATTTTCCATCAGATTCTGGTAGACCTATACATGGATCCCTGGCTGTACATTCCAGGTACCTACCATATTTTCCTTAGATATTTTCACAGCCCGTATTGTACGACCAGAGTGTACGGCCCGTAATTGTGGTACATGGCTTCCAAATATCGGACTGTGCAATACGGGTTGTAAAATATTGCCTGTGCAAAATTGGTACACGCAATAATGCATGCCCCGGGGTATACAGCCAGGAATCTATGTACATGGCTTCGTAATGATGGGGTATAGTGACTCGGTTGCCAGTCCTTGCTTCTTCAAACACTTTTTACTATAACTCATCATCATCATCATCATCAACAGCCTGAAGAAGTCCACTGCTGAACATAGGCTTCCCCCACAGAGCGCCACTTTGAGCAGGTGCTCTCCTGCATCCATCAGCTCCCCGTGATTTTCACCAGATCGTCGGTCCACCCCGTGGTGGGCCGGGCTAGGTTTTTTACGCCTTCATTACGTCCTATTTACTGATCACTTTTTACTATACTTCCTTGGTCTGAGCTTTTTATGATCATGATAGGTATATAGGTACTTTAAATCTTAGTAAATAAATAATTGTGTTGTCCAAAGACATCTCTAACTTGCACTGTCAACCACTGCAAATATGCCTATGAGCATTTTCATCCCGTCGAAGGGAAGAGAGAAGGGATAGAAAAAAAAGATAGGGGAAAAGGATGAATGGATGGGACGGCAATAGACAATACAGAGGCAGGCTTCGCCTGCTTTCTTTCGCCGGCCCATTGCATCCCTAATAAATAATTAAGTACCTAACTTTACCAGAAACATTTTTTAAATAATTGATTTAGAAGAAACAAATTCTGAAATGGTACCTACACTTTTACCCCGTCTACCCAAGGGTGATTCGGTACCGTGTTACAAGTACCTACTTAACTCTGTGTATGAATAGGTACTAATAAATTAATCTCCTCTCTCGATCTCGATGCTACACCACACCCATAAGTTATTAATAATTTAAGTAGTAGGTATTTTAATGCCTAATCGGGGCATATGGTGGAACCGCACTATTAAGGATCTGCCCGCTCTGTCTTATTGTTATTAGGTAGGTACCTACTTCAAGTTTAACATAAGAAACTCAACGACGATGATGTAAAATTATCACACCATGAAGTTTGAAGCTTGTATTGTAGGTACCTATAACTATGTACTATGTAGGTACTTATTGCTGTTTTTAAGAACTGAATATAATAAATATATTATATTACTAGCGGCTCGCCCCGGCTGCGCACGTGTAATGGTGTAGCCTATGTTACTCAGGGTGAATGTAGCTTTCCAATGGTGAAAGAATTTTTGAAATCGGCACAGTAGTTTTTGAGTTTATTCATTACAAACATACAAAAACACAAATCTTTCCTCTTTATAATAGTGGTGTAGATTACAATCCTTGTATATTCTGCGTCATTTCTTTTGCTTTTGTTTTTGCAGTAGGCACCTTTAAACTGTTACGAAAATGAGCAAACGAAAAAACCCATCAAATGCCGACAACCTCAATGCAGATTTTTGCGATTTCCTCATTGAGTTGGCCGAATACGAGAAAAACGTTAGTAGAAACATTCACAAATATAACGCCTACCGTAAAGCGGCTAGCGTTTTAGCTACTCATCCCAAAAGAATTCAATCAGGCGATGAAGCAAAGAAGCTAAGTGGTATTGGAGACAAAATTTCGAAGAAAATCGATGAATTTCTACAAACTGGTAAATTACGCAAGCTTGAAAACATTCATCAAGATGAAGAAGCGCAGGCTATCGGTCTACTCACAAGAGTATCCGGCATCGGACCTGTTAAAGCTGCGGATTTTGTGAGAAATGGAGTTAAATCAATTGCTGACCTCAAAAACAACATTGATAAATTAAATCATCATCAAAAAATTGGATTAAAGTTAGTATTAGTGTGTTTGTGTTAGTACTTATATCTTGCGTGTTATTTTTTGAAGAGATCAGGCTCTTTAATGTTCATTATATCTCATAACTATTTGATTTCAGATATTTTGACGACTTCGAAGAAAAAATTCCTAGAGCAGAAATTGAGAATATTGAGAAAAAGCTAAAAAGCTTAATTCGACAATTAGATCAACAATTTACTCTGACTATTTGTGGTAGTTATAGGTAAGTATGTGTGAAGTGAAGGTATTAAGTATATATGGTTGAGGTAGGTTTTTTTTTATTCTTTATAGGTAAAGCATTTGACCACTGTCTCACATGGAATGTGATGATGATTCAGTCTATATACGATGGTGCATGCCAAGCACTAGTGCTGCGTGTTGGGATCGTTGGTTAGACGATTTAATCTCGTAAAGCGATGTAGCGGATTTTAGTTTAATTATACCAAAAATGGCAACTATTTGTGCTTCCCATAGCTTCTCTAGTACGTAGTACCTCACCCCCGGGTCCGTAGTATATCTCTGCCTACCGGCTACATTCTTCCAATTCTACTTAACTACTTACCTTACCTATATACTATTGTAGTACACAATTGACCTCTACTATAGGCTAGGCTAGGGCTACCTAACTTAAAATAATTGTTATTGTTAAGTTGTCCCTAGCAGCTAGGCACAACTTAACAAGATTACCTAAATTACCTTAGATAAACTCTCATTTAATATAGACGAGGCAAGCAAGAGAGCGGCGATATAGACGCTCTCGTAACTCATCCGTCGCTGAAGATGAATGTCGATAAAAAGAAACATCAGGAGAAATTGCTGAAGAACATAGTTGATGCGTTGACTGGACTCGTAACTGATGTTATTTCTATGGGAGATACAAAGTTTATGGTAAGTTATCAGATCTTTTTAATATACTTATATATTTTTTATATTGGTACAAAGAAATATTGTAAAAACATACGCAAATAAAAGCACCACTTATCCTCGATTCAATTGACTCTATAATAATTACAACTACGACATTGAACCGGTTGGGACGTGGGGAACTATACCAAAGCACAGATAATATAATACCTAATATAGACCTACTATTATATAAAGACACTATGATAATGTATTTGAAAGATAGCTACATATACAGGGTGCAATTGAATTCATTGGCATAAATTGAGTACATGATAGTACATTATTTATAATTATAAAATAAAAATGCATATTAAAACATATTTTATTGAAAATTATGAAGATTGCCGCGGCGGCGTCTAACGTAGCACGAATGGTTAAAAGTTTTTTTTACCTTGTATGTCATATTTAAAACAGCTCTTATTTATTTTAATTTAATTTTGTACTGTAGCAGTTGATTAAGTAAATTATTAAATTTTTTGGAGTTATTTTCAACACCAAATCGATGCGCTAGATTTTTTTATTTTTGGTCCACACGCGACCGGTGTCATGATTAGATATACACCTAGTTTCAAAGGATGCTAATGAATTCAATTACACCCAGTATAATATAATAACTCAACTTTTTTGTTAACTAAGGGCGTCTGCCGCCTGTCGCCCGAGCTGCCAGCGCGCCGGCTCGACATTCGGTTGATCCCCAGCGACCAGTTCTACTGCGCCGTCC
The DNA here is from genome assembly GCA_910589525.2 of Ennomos quercinarius. Taxonomy (NCBI): domain Eukaryota; kingdom Metazoa; phylum Arthropoda; class Insecta; order Lepidoptera; family Geometridae; genus Ennomos; species Ennomos quercinarius. The sequence continues at coordinate 10,823,469 of OU342493.1, forward strand.
TCTACTTTACCGGCAGTGATGTTTTTAACAAGACGATGCGCGCGCACGCACTTGAAAAGGGCTTCACCTTGAATGAGTACGCGTTGAGGCCGGTTGGCGTTACTGGTAAGAATTACACCAGATAAACTAACAAGAACCAGAGGGCCATTAGCTGTCAAAACCTTTTATGTCGCCAGTGGTGTCAACTGGGAATTGTTTTTAGAATTTGTCCCATTTGTCACCCCAGTGTTACCCGCTGACTGATTACGTTTCTTCGTATATTTTTCGACCTCGGCAGAGCTCGAAACCTTTTTTTATTACATCTAGCATAAAAACAAAATTACATTTAGAAAAAAAACTAATACTTACTTAAATTGATCTTGAGTAGTTCTACTTTCGATTACTTAAACATGATTTATTACTATAGTATTTTCTAAGGTATTTTCAGACGACCTTTTATTTTATTGGTAGATATAAAGAAAGAAAAACGTAAATTGTAAATAGGTCGTAATTTAAAACTCGCCATTGATAGATTCGCCAATAGAAATGAATACGTTTTTGTTTGCAGGAGTGCCAGGTGAGGCAGTGCCACTATCATCTGAAGAAGACATTTTCGACTACATAGACTTCCCATACAAAACGCCGGAGGAAAGAAATATGTAACCAATACGCTGGTTATGGCGGCTTACTTACACCTCAAATTTAAGTATTAATTTGATGTTTATAAAAATCTTCAGCCATACAAATAGAATCGTTTTATTTACGAGGTAATAAAAGAGACCAAAAAAGATCACAATAAAGATGTTTGATATTTTGGCTTTGGCGAATTTTTAATTGACTTATTCGGTAACTTAGCTCTTTGTAATCTTTACCTATTATCTACTTAATATGAATAAGTCCTCATCATGAAAACACGAATGTAATTTTCACTTGTATTTATTAAAAATAATAAAAAAATATGATCACAATAATAGATATTTCTTTTACTGAAATTTTTATATCACTTTACAAGTTTGATAGTACATACATTTCTCTGTTTTAAACAATTTTAATGTGCTGATTAATAGTTTATGGAATAATATTCATGACCTGATAAAAGCGATTGCAAATAAGCGTAGGCGCACATTATTACTGTCGTGATGTAGTAAAGTAGATTTAATGCATATAACATTGAACCTGCTAAGTTTAATGTTCTATCCATTGGTACAGTTTTCGTTTTTTTTAATGCAAACGTGCACGGGTATTCTGGTTTTCAATCATCAAATAAACGCAAAAGTATCTTTTTCATATCAGACACCACAATAGCGTTTGAGCACATTATGTTTTTTTTCGTATAGCTAATGAATAAAAATGATTTGAAGATAATTTGCTACAATTTGCATTACATTTATTACAAAAAAACAATCTGAGACTTGTATAAATTAACATTCTGTATATGAATCTATACTACAATTAAATTAAACTTTAAAGAGAAATGGTAATGTTCTTCAACGATACAATAATACCTATTATAATACAAGAATAAAGATATGGAATCAACATTCACGATTGTGAGTACTGGTACTGACTGGACTAGTCTCATACCCTCAGTCTAAAACAATCTGTCCCCATAACTCATAAGCATTGCTATAACAATACACCTAATTAATTAAGTATGTAATAACGTTTCTTTGTCAAATATCACTCAATCGTATTGCTTATGGCTTAATATAAAACGTGACTATCTTAGTTTATAAGGATATAATAAAACTAAAGTTTCAGGGATAAGGCAAGCTTCAGGAACAGCAAATAATATTTGAATAGAGGGAATCATTATAAAGTCAAAATTAATTGAACACAAATTAATGCTCAAATCACAGGAATCGAGACAAAATGGTTATCTACTATATATTGGATATATCTCACAAAGGATATTTTGAGTGAGCACAGTCAAAGCGTGGTGACATTTCAGTTGTTATGTCACAAGACCCACAAGCAACTATGATTGAACCATCCTTGTATAAAATCTTTTCCTATTATATTAGGTTGAAATCGTTTTATACTATCGTTTATTACATCACCTATCTACAACATTCCAACCCCAAACGATAGTAAATACTTCAACAGGACTAATTCAAACCCTAATTATATTATAACAAAAAAAAAAATAACACAACTAATTATTGATGTATGGTGCACACCACTTATATAAACAATTACATACATATGTTTCGTATATGTGTATGTTTCGTATTTTAACATCGTCACACGAGAGGCACAAAAATTATATTCGCTCAATTTTGATTCAGCGGTGTTGGGAAAAGTAACATTGTACACGCGTTAAAGTATGAGACTGTACCTCTATCACAAGTTCATGTCAATGTTAAATGTTTAGTCGCGTCATATGTGTAATAAATACTAATAGTGGGTCAACTCCTTTGTTATTCCGCAAAATACCTACAAGACCGTCTCGACGTCTAGTCCCTAAAAATAAGCAAGGGTTGTCAGAAAAACATTTTCTTGGATAATAATTTTGTGTTTCGTAATAATTTATTTTTGTCACAGTTATTCGTACAGTGGCTCTTATCACACCGCTTTTAGGTTCATAATCCAAGATATTACGGACGCGTGCTTTTTACTTTACATTACCGCACTACTGTTTTATGATGATATCTCGATTCAGTTAAGTTCTCAGTATTTTACTGCAAGTACGTAGACTACGTAGTATCATCATGATCAGCCTGAAGACGCCCACTGCTGGACATAGGACTCCCCCACAGAGCGCCACTTTGAGCGGCTACTCGCCTGTATCTATCGGCTCCCCGCAGTTTTCACCAGATTCTACGAGCGATGTGGGTTGTCATTTCCACTTCAACTTGCTAATTTTAAGAGATATAGCGGTCACTTTAGTTCTCCTGTATATCTCCTCCTTACGTCACGATCTCATCTCGCAGGGAATCACCGAGCATATATGCTCGCTGCGCATCTTTGAGCTTAGGTATTAATGAGGCCCACAGTAAGAGACCATGTCTCAGTTCCATAAGTCATCACTGGCAACACACACTGATTGAAAACCTTCGTTATATAGTTATTCGTATTTTGGACGAAAAGATAGGTCGAAGTATTCTTCTTCTATTCACGTAGCACGTTCAATATACGTATAATAGAAGATTTCTTAATTCACTGATTCAGTATTATACTAACAAAGAATTTTTATGCGGGTAAAATCGATACATAAGTACATACACATTTTCTTGAAGTAGGATCTAGGTAGGTAAGAGGCAGGTACTTCTTCGTAAACATTCAATTTTATCAAATTATATGCAAACAATGTAGTTCCATAGTATATTCTATACTAACGGATCGCAAGAGTAGCTTGAATACAATGCATGCAACTTGTTCTGTGTAAGCGACATGCCTGAACGGGCGTACCGACACGCAAGCGAAGCCGGTCGGTACTACCGCAGACGTCGCGGGCAGGGGGGGACCTCCGCTCTCCTTCATACCGCACCCCATCGTTGCTCCGTCTAGCCGCCGAGTTGACTCTCTAGTAGTATTTATTACACAATGGTCGCGTATATTTAAAGTGAAAAGTTACACTGGCGCGGCAAATTCGCAATAGACAATATGGCAATATACTGAAAAACTAAGAAGAAAATTGTTTATTGCTATTTGTCGCTAAACCAATGATATCTAGGAGATACTTTTAATCGTAATTTCTTGATACATTCTATTTATTTGCGCAAAATTTTTCATGTAATCACGTTGAGTAATTAAGCTATTAATAGCAAAAGAACGCAAGAAAATTTGAATTCGCCGCGCTAGTGCAACGTTCCACCTTAAGTATTATATTGGGCTTAATTTTGAAGGCTTTTGACAAATCTAAAACTTCTAAAACTGTTGCTGTTCCTGTCACATAGACGGCAATGTAAAAGAAGACTATATTTTTAGAAAGTTAAGACTGTCAACTAAAGCCAAATGTGGGCGTATTATATAATAATACTAGTAATAGCATTAGTAATGCATTGTATAAATGTAAAGTTTCCGCTAGTGACAATATGCTGGAAAATACAAAATGAAAAAAGTATATCTAGTGTAATTCCGCTAAAAATATCATATAAGATGAAATTCCGCGAAGTCACGCCTGAGTCAATCAATTACAATATGCTGGATTTTGGATGTAGCGAGTACAATAATCTATATTTGAATTAACTCGTAACAGTGATACAGAGTTACGTCACGACTAGCGAACACAATAGTCTATCCCATTTTGGAAGCTTCTCTCAACGCTTCACTCACAGCCACCTCCACAGATTGCACAATAACATCAAGCACCAAGTACATTTCCATCGGTTAATAACAAGAAACTTATGTACCTAAATTACTGGTGAATGCATTGCGAACAACGCTTTGAAGCAAGGAAGTGTGGCTCTATGTTTTTCTTCTTACATTCGCGTGACCACGATACCCTAAAGACGAAAAACGGTTACGTCATTCAATGTCACATTTCCTTGCTTCAAAGCGTTGTTCGCAATGCGCCCTCTAGTGTTTATATAAGCTTCTTGGTTTACTCACAGCCATCTCTGCAGACTGCACAAGAACATCAAGCACCAAGAATATTTCCATAAGAGTCTAAGGTCCACCGCACACCAAGTTGTACAAGTGCGAGTTATGATCAGCGAGCGCGTCGTCTGGCGCCAGTAGCTCGACCACAGTACCTTGGCTGAGTACAAGCGCCCGCGCACACTCAAGAACGCCAGCGGAGCGATGCGCGACATATAATACTGTGCAGCCGCCGAACGAGCTGCGCAAAGTGTCCAGGATAACGCGCTCTGTTGATTGGTCGAGGTTGGCTGTTGCCTCGTCTACTAACAATATCTGGAACAATGGTATTTAATATTGATTTTTAAAGTGATATTACATGCTCATGTGGTGATTTGAATATGTACAAGGCTTTCTTCTCATTATGAAAAGATGTTTGAAATTGATATTAATTCCCTTTTCCTCTTTCCCCTAACTCTCCCACTAACTCCCACAATAACAAAACTTTCACTTCACGACGTCCCAACTGACAGCCTCCGTGGTGTGGTGGTTGAGCCCGGAGGCGGCGGGTTCGATTTCCGCAACCGGACAAGTATTTGTGCACAGAAAAAAAACCACAAACACTTGTTCTGTGTCTGGGTGTTGTGGGAGTATGGTCCTCGTAGTTCCTGGGTCCCTAGATTTAGATTATGTGGTCAAACGCTAGCCTAGTCAAAAAAAAAAGATTTTTTTTTTAGATACAGGGAATCCTAATTAGGGTACCTTGGGGCGCTGCAGCACGGCGCGCGCGAGACACAGCAGCTGCGCGAGCCCGCGCGAGGCGGGCGCGGCGGCGGCGGCGAGCCCCCCGCGCGCGCGCACCTCCCCGCGCGCGCCGCACGCCTCGAGCGCGCGCCACACCGCGTCCTCCGAGTACTGCCGCAGCGGGTCCACGTTCTCGCGGACGGTGCCCGTGAATATGAACGGCTCTTGCGGGATCACACCGATTCGCGACCTGCACATTTACTCGATTAGATGATGTACTTAGCGCGGCCAAGATGCCGCGTAGTCCCCGGGCAAGAATAAGGTAATTCAACTCATCTCGAGCGGGTGTTGTAAAAGGCGACTAAAGGAAATTTCCAGACCCACTGCGAAGATCACACCACCAAGCAGTAAACGGTTCACCCTAGTGGTTGTGGGTAACTATCAGAAATACCATCAGAAGCATGACCATCAACCTTCCAATATAATACCTTGCAGTAGGTACATATTAGCATGAAACAAGGAGGAGAGGAATGCCAATACACCAAGAGAACAGCGTAGATCAAAAATATGGCCAAAACTAGATGGACGTGGCAAAATGAGCGAGTTATTAGTTGAGCGCAGATCAGAAATATAGCAAAAAAGCGTTTTAAACCTGCCCCGCCGTACCTACCCGAATAGCCCGCTCTCAGGTGTTCATCACTGTATGCTCAAGCACTATTGCTATTATATTGCTAGACGTGAGGACCTGTAATTGGTTTCCTAGTGCTTACTTTAAATTTCTATTATGTAAGAAAAGCTGTTGGTCTTCCTAACAATAAATAAATAAATAAATAAATAAATTTTACAGCGCCAGCCAGGTTTAAAACGGTTTTTTGCCATATTTCTGATCTACGCTCAACTTATAACCCGCTCATTTTGCAACGCCATCTAGTTTTAGGCATGTTTTTGATCTACGCTGTTCTCTTGGTGTATTGGCATTCCTCTCCTCCTTGTTCTATGATATTAGTTAAAGGGTACTGCGACAACCTTAATTAAAATGGGACGGCTAGAGGATTGCAATTTTTAACAATAAGAACAACAAATGACCTACTGGAGCAAGTTTCTCACCGATCGAGCTACATTAGCGAGAAGCTTACCTCAGCGAGTGCAGATGTAGCTTGGTAACATCCACGCCGTCGACCCGCACCGTCCCGCCGGACAAGGGAGCGAGGCGAACTATCGCTTGCACGAGCGAGCTCTTCCCCGCTCCGGTGCGACCGACCACGGCGAGCTTCTCACCGGGCCAGCACGAGAATGTCACGCCTCTTAGTGCCATCGTACCGTTGTCGCGACCACTGGGGAACTTATTACGATATCAACGTGTCGAAGACAAAACTTATGCCCGTCTGCATTGAAGTTTGACACCTCCGTATCTCTCTAGGACGTAACCAAATGAGTTGCAGTAGGTACGTCATAGACCGACAAGTGCGTACTTAGGAGCTGTCAAACTTTAGTGCAGACGGGCAGTAGTTTTACATAATAATTATGTGGTTAAAAAAGTTTACAATGCATTATATTTAAAACCTTTGTTCTCTATATTTAACCCTCAAATGCTACATTTTCCCGTGGGAATTCCCAATTGTCCTGGATTAAAAGTAATTTATGTTGTTTACACTAAAATATTTTACACATCTGACCAGTCTCACCTCACGGAAAGTGATGACGCAGTCTACGATGGTGCATGCTTGCCTCTACACCGATTGAATCCATGGCAAAACATCCTTATCTATTTAGTTTCGATGGGAAAGCCACACACACAAACAAAGTTTCACATTTATATATTAGTAGGGATATGGAAGTATGAATTCTTATTTCAATTATTACCTGTACTTAAGATGGACATTGTCGAATTCAATGACTCCTTGCGAAGGCCAACCGTACGGAGGCAATTCGCCATCCACTTTCTCACACTCCACCTACAGCAAAACAACAATGATATGTACCTTATATGCATGAATATATGCTGCACAAGACAAGACAAGATCCGTAATGAAGACACCCGCAGGAGAACTAACCAATATAGCTCTTAGAATCAGCGAGTTTAAATGGCAATGGGCAGGCCACATTGCTCGTAGAACTGACAACCGATGGGAAAGAACGGTTCTCATGTGGCGACCACGAACCGGAAGACGCAGGCAGCGTAGGCCGGCTCCCCACTGGGTGGACTGGCGAACTGGTGAAAGCCGTGGATGCAGGAGGTGAGCAGCCGCTCAAAGTGGCACTTTCTGGGGGAGCCTATGTTCAGCACTGGACGTCTTCAGGCTGTTGATGATGATGCATAATTAAAGCTAATAAGAATTAAAGCTCTTGTCATTCAAATAAAATTATGATGTACCTCTCTAATATATTCTCCAACTCGTTCCACGGCGATCATTTCTCGTTCTGTTTCGGTGAACGCGTTAAGTACGTTACTCAGCATAGACGTCATGGATAGAGCGTACGATATCGCCAGACCAATGAGACCTGTGAAACACGAATCATTTATTCACATTACATCTGATTTACTATTGAATATGTTTCTCAATGGGTACTTGACAAGCGGTTATCTGATATGAGGTTGTATTTTATCATGCCCCGTACTAGCTATTTAGTACGTAGCTGTAGTCACCATTACGTCCTCACATCAGAAAAGCCCTCAACGCGCTTTTAGTATACATTTAGTCCTACTAGGCTAGAAACAATGTCTGGCGATCTGCAGTGAAACTTGGACTGGATCTGCAGTGAAACTTGGACTGGATCTGCAGCGCTCTTTGCTAACGCAATAAGACATCAGTAGCGTGATGTCATCATCATCCTCTTGTAGCATATATCGCACCGCGCTATCATGTCAAAAGTGAAGTGGGACAGAGACGGCAATAAAAAGGTCCGCTATTTTTAGCACATAAAATATTAGATAGTTCACTCGAGGCTCTTTTTATCTCACATTCATACGTACAACGTAAATAAATGTTTCCCTATTTATTTATCCGATTATGTCGTCTAATAAAGTCGTGCACCTTGGAGTTTGAAGACGCGAGACAAAATTACAGTACTTCACATACACTTTCAGATTGGTCCCATTTCATCAAAATGTGGTTCAGTAGTTTAGTAGTATAAAATGAAGGCGATGGAAGTATGTTTTTTTTGTTTTTACTAGAATATTAGGCCCAATTTTAGAGGCTTTAGTTGGCAGTTCTTAAGGGCTTGTGCAAGGCTAGCGCAAATTCACGTCAAAGCCACAGAATAGATGTATAGTAGTAGGCCAAAGCGGGGATGAGCCAGGGGCCGAGCGGCAGGGGCGGTCTAAGTTAAACTGGTTCCAACGCGCAATAGTTTAGGTAATTTATTATTACACTGAATATAAAGGGTATTTTAAAAATCCGCTATACATAAGCCCTCCATTATATTTAATTCAACTACTACACAAAGTTTCATGATCTTATTTAAAGTATTCATTGAATAATCGCTGTTTATTTGTACGGTTTGGAGGTAACTTTGTAATTTTTTTCTATCGAGAAAATTTTATTAATTCGTGTTTTCACTATACATTTGCAGTAGCATTAGTCCTGAACTTTACCATATATTAATTTCAAAGTCACTGTTGCAATATTGTTGACAGGATACTGCTTCAAGCTAAGCCGTTTTAAGCAATTTGGCGTTGTATTGGCTCTTAACTTACTAAAAATATAGCTGACTTTTACATTGCCGTCTATTTGACAAGAACAGCAACAGCTTTAGATCTGTCAACTAAAGCCTTTAAAATTGTCCCCATTATATTTATTCATTTAATTATTTATCTATTTATTCATCATAGGAAAACTTACAGCCAATTAAACAGTAAAAAAGTAAACAATAAAAGAAACTAGGCCAATTACAAGTTTCCACCTATAGAAGTAACTTATATACCTCGCAGTAGGTAGCTAGTGAAGTCAACATGAAGCAACCGATAGAGTAATTTAATAATAACAGTACCGCTTAAGCTTGAGAAACGAAAAATTCAGCTGCCAGTTTTTGCCTTATAGAACGCACCCCATCAAAGAAAACGTCAAAACCTTTAATAGTCTTTAAATAGAAATAGAAAAATAGATTTATGAATGTGTGCGTTAGTTACCAGGGTCGGCCGCGTGCGCGGCGCGCTGGACGACAGCGAGCAGCGCGGCCGCGGCGACGGCGGCGGCCGCGGTGGCCTGCAGCCGCAGCGCCAGCCACTGCGCGGCGGCGGCGCCGCACAGCGCGGCTCGCTGCCACGCCTCCACCCGCTCCTCCCCGCGCGCGCCCCACCCGCCGCCGCCGCCCATCGCGCGGATCACGGTCAAACCTTACACAAGCACCACACACATTTGTAGTACACACCCAAGCAAAAACTGTATAAGCTTCTGAAATATAGGGTAGATCCCCGATCGCAGCCTCGAAACGGCACCGTCAAAACCAGGCATAGATATGCCTTGTTTTTGTTCAGTCGCGTGTGACCGCGCCTAATGAAAGTGATGTCCTAACTCACATATTTATTGTTTGACAACGCTATTACATATGGTGCTAAATGGTTCATTATTATAATGAAACAACCGCTTGTGGACTATTTTGTATTAGCTGTAGGGTTAGCACGGCCGGTAGACAAAACTGTCTTTCCCCTGATTTACTCCAAACAAGTATAAAGAAAGTGACGTACAAGGGGGATAAACAATTGTGTCTACCGTCCGTGCTAAACCCGCTGGAGAGGTATATATCTGTATAAGTAAGCATTGGCGCTGAGACACTTGTGAGGTTTGATTTTCATAGAGACTATATCTTTCATCATCAACAGCCTGAAGATGTCCACTGCTAAACGAAGCCTCCCCCACAGATCGCCACTGAGCGGCTGCTCGCCTCCTGCATCCATCGGCTCCTCGCGGTTTTAACCAGATCGTCGATCCACCTAGTGAACTACTAATAATCCCACTCAAATAAACTATTATTAAAACGCTTCGCAATCGCTAATACTTATTGGGCCGTCAGCGCCGACGATCAGCGTGACTGTAAAATCAGCCTAAGCGAAAAGTGTATAATCATTCCAATGGAGAGCATTTAAAATTTTTGACCCCCTACTTTTATTAGTATTACTAGCGGCTCGCCCCGGCTTCGCACGTGTAGTGGTACACCACTACACGTGCGGAGCCTATGTTACTCAGGGTGAATGTAGCTTTCCAATGGTGAAAGAATTTTTGAAATCGGCATTGAAGTAGTTTTTGAGTTTATTCATTACAAACATACACAAAAATACAAATCTTTCCTCTTTATAAAAGTGGTGTAGATTAAAAGTTACTTGAAAAATAACACACATGTATTTTTTATTATGTTTTTCATGCAATATCTAATTTTTTTTTGCTATATTGAGGATAAATGCACATTTTGGCTGGAAGCCAGAAGGAAAAAAAATTCAACGCCTTTGTTTCCGATTCTTTGTTTTATAACAGCCATTGACACAAATTGCGCTTCACATGTCGATCATCGTTTAGCCTCACTTTGTTTTTTAACAATAACTAGTAAAATACTGAATATAACAATCTGATATTTTGTATAATGCTCTTTATAAGAGGATAATCTCGAGACAGTTTTCGAATCCAGTATGTACGGAAAAATGAAATTTTGTCCATTTTCAAAATCTTAATCACTAACACTCGGTGGACCGACGATCTGATGAAAGCCGCGGGGAGCCGATGGATGCAGGAGACGAGCAGCCGCTCAAGGTGGCGCGCTCTGGGGGAGGCCTATGTTCAGCAGTGGACGTCTTCAGGCTGTTGATGATGATGATGATGATGAATCACTAACAAGTTAGCAGCTGTTGGTAAAATAAATAATTATCCGGCTACCTTCAAGCGTGTCGTTGAAGTGCGTGTAGACGGGCGAGAGCGTGACGCTCTGCAGGCGGCGCAGCTGGCGCGACGTGACGCGGTACTGGCGCTGCAGCCGGTAGTACACCAGCGCGAGGGGCGCTATCCCGACCAGCAGCCACGGCAGCCCGTACACTGTCACTGCGATCGCACCTACAAGCACAACGTTATAATGTATTACATCAGGAACATTGTGCATATTATGCTGACCCTAATGTACAGTCGCCTGCACTAATAAGTATACATTTCATAATTTTCAAAATACTGTCACAGTATTATTTTTCCGACTAATAGTCTCGTTTACATTTATTAGTGAATGTGGGTATACATGTTACCCCACAAATTGTCGGTTATATAATTTTTGAGCAATTCAATACTGTGACAGTATTTTGTAAATTATGAAATGTATACCTATTAGTGCAGGCGACTGTACAATGACTTCATTAATATCTATATAATTCTAGTTATACACAAAGAGCTATAGAGTTAAAAATAGTAAATGGCTAGCACTCACGAAATTCATTCGAAAAACTTGACTTGTGTATGGGCAGTATTATATAGATGCTCATCTTCATGGAGTATGCGCAAATGTACTGTTTTTGGATAGAACTTAGAACTTCGAAGTGCTAGCCGATTACTAGTTGTTGTTATGAATACTACTCACGTTCGTTTCTATATTATTATAGCTATCTAGCTATATTGACGAGGTATACAAATATCTGAATTAAGAAAGGCGCGATAAACCGCGTGCTGCTCCTACTTAGATTAAATCAGCAGTGCGCAGTGCAGTGTCGCGCGAAACTATTGTTTTATAGTTCCGGTGTCACTTAACATCAGGTGAACGACTAGCTCGTCACGTCATTCAATCACATAATAAAAAAAAAAGAAAAATTGTATCCCTTAAACATTACATAGTCTAGTCCGTAATAACAGAAATTAAATTTAACAACTTCAAATTTAAATGCTAGTTTTTATAAATATGTATTCCCCCTGCATCTCTTTTAAGTGGGTAGGTAACCTAAATTCTTAAGTCAGTATCGTAAGTACCTACAATGTTTGGGTAGGTAGTCATATTTATTCCCGAAATAAATTTCAAATTTCAAATATCTAAAAAACTGTTCAAGTTCTATGCGTTTTAAGAATCAAGAACTAGACTAACTCAGCACGCCGGCATGACATCATACCCTGCCTGTAGAATCTGTGTTTAAAGGTATCTCAGCTGCAAAAACTTTATACAAGCTGATTAATCTAGTAGGGAAAAAAAATACTTGCAACATCTCACCTATCAAAGAGAAGAACTGCGCTAGAAGAATGTTCAAGATAAACGGCAACGAATCATCAACTGTATAAGTATCCGATGAGAATCTATTTACAATGCGTCCCGCTGGTGTGACATCGAAAAACTTCACATTTGCCTGCAACATTTCATTTTATTATCATATTCATTCTTAATGCATATAGAAAATATAGAGAACTACTATTGTAAGTCACGCACCTTTACAATAATTTTCAATAGAACTTTATGTATTCTAGTAGCGGCTTTGACACCCCCATAGGCAAACAAGAACGCCCTCATTATAGTGAAAATCAAGTTCGTTCCCGCTAGTCCAAAGTACACTTCTAGATAGAAGCTGTCGTCAATCGGCGTGCTATTTGATAGCTGCACTGCTTGCAGTGTCGACACTAGAGGCAAATCTTTGACAGTGTTATTATATCCGTCCAGCTTATGTACTATCGACATTGTTTTGTTTATGAGGCTGTGAACGATGCCATCAATTGCATTGACACTGTGATCTAATATCGATGTCTTTTCTGTTATTACATCAAAATCATTGTGTGCAGTGAGGTTATTGCTTCTGCTTCTGACCCAGTATGTCAACCATAGGAAGGTGAAGTTCTGAGACAGTTGCATCAGGATTAGGGATAGTATAATTGTGACGGTTAGGAATGCCCCCACAGAGCGAAGGTATAAGCCGATGACCCACCAGCCGACCGTTCCTTGCGACATCGCCTCCTGTTGAAATAATGTAATTTAGATGTTGAACTGCCACATCATTGGAGTTAAACTAAGAAAATCAAGCAAACAGTTGTTATTGGTCGCGTAATGAGGTAATTTTTGTGCTCTATCATTAAAATTTGACTAGAAATTACTGAAAAAAAATCTTCACCAAAAGGCCTCACTTTAATTGTGGTCCTTCGAGCTAAGAAAGCTGTTGTTTTCCTTTGAAATAACACCATTTAATACAATGTTTCAAAGGCATCAATTTATATAAGAGCTACGCCTAAAAAGTAGCCATTTATTAAGTATAAATATCATTGAGAAAGATCTTACCTCATCGTCTAAACTGTTTCTGCTAATGTTGTCTTGGTCACCAGCAGGATCTGCCTCGATCGGTCGCGGAGGCTCCTCGCCTATTGATTCTGTGTCACTGGGCAAAAACTCCTCGATGTCATTCAATACTGACTCTGGCGGGCCTAAAAACGACAGTTCTAGTGTTAGAATAACCAAGTGTTTGAACCTGCATAGTATCTCCCAAAACTTTATAATAGGGGTACAGAAGATTCACTCCACAAAGATATTTACATAAATCGCAACTCTTACTACAACTTAAGTTATAATAGTATAACTGATAGGCTGGCAACTTTACGACGGTGTGTATAGACACACCGTCGTAAAGTTGCCAGCCTATCAGTGTTCTACAGGTTACATTTCGATTAGTGTGCAGCGGAGCTACACAATCTAATTACACCATCTCCACTTCACCATCGGACGACAAGACGTACAGTACAGCTACGCTCCATACTCCATCCATTTATGGTTGATATTCCTTCAATTCGCACAAAGCGGTTTGACTCGACATTTATAATCCGAGCAGCGAAGGAATGGAACATTTTACCAGCATCTTTGAGTCGCGAGTGAATAGGTATCTTTTAGACAAGCATGTACCATCGCAGACCGCGTCGTCAACTTCCATCAGGTGAGATTGCGGTCAGATGCGGGCCTATGTCATATCGGGTTTCCATAGTACAAGCTTATTTTGGGGCTAGATGGGCGCTGCGTGAAATTACCAAAACTGTTTTTTAACATCAAATAAGTTTACGTCTGACCACATTTCGCCTGATGTTAAGTGACAATGCGGTCGATATAGCACGCTCGCTCGAAATCTGTTCACTCTCCTCTTGAAAACTATTTATTTATTTCTACTATTTATTCCTATTTATTTTTTTACTATTTTTTTTTTTTTTTTTTTTTTTTATGATAGGCTGATGATGATGAGTCGTGTTCCGTCCCTATAGTGGTCGTTCAGCCTATGTATACTGTACCGTATCTCTCTACGCGGCCGCGGTGCAACAGTAGCGTGGAGTGTGCCCGCGCGAGGTGCCGCGGCGAGTGCGCGACCAGCACGCGCGCGGTGTGACGCAGCAACCCTAGTATGCACTTCTGCATTATGTGCTGCGCTACTGCGCCGTCCACGCCTGACAGCACATCGTCCAGTAGGTACACTGGGAAGTGGGAACCAAGGAAATTATATATACTCTATATCTCTGGAAGGTTCACTCGACATTTAATGTAAAAAGGAGGAACACGACTGAATAACGTTCTTTAGGGTAATTTAATTTAGTTGTAAGGAAAAACTGTCTCGAGAGAGACTCACTTTTTAGGGGCTGTGTCTCTTTCACACAGTTACTTGCATTCAAGTTGGCATGGTAGAAACAACAGGATAATTGGAAATTACGTAATTTCACTAAAATGCCACAAAGATAGTTTCTTAAAGGCAATTAATTAGGCACTAAATAAATTAGCATTCATTTCTCACTAAATACAAAAATATTTCCAACCTGATATTTCTGATAAAAGTTATAGAAACAGCTACCGGCGGTAAATAATACACATCGAGATAATCGGCTTCGTAGAGCGTCTTCTCTGTCACTCACAGGGAAATAGTCGGCTTCGTTCGTAAAGTTCGTAGAGTGTTGTCTCTTTAGCTCGATGTACATCATTTACTGCCGGTTTTTGTACGTAGATGCGTTTAGTACAAACTCAAGTCGGTATCGGGCAGAAAAAGATGCACTACTGTAATTGGTGAGCGCAGTGCTATGAAGTGCAGAAGTTACATACCTTGTTTATCCTGATAGACGGCGCGAGCGAGAGAAATGCGCGCCCGCTGTCCACCACTGAGCGTACATCCACCTTCACCCACATACGCGTTCCAACCGAGAATATTCAAATCCTCTGCAAAAAATAAAAATATTTATAATTTGTTTAATCTGGCGGGTAGTTCGAAAAATTTATCAGTTGAATAAATAAAAACTATTTAAAATTATAGTTTACGTATTTGAAAATGGCTAGTTTTGTCTCGTTTTAGCACGTGACGTTTTCAGGACTGCAAATAATGCACAATGAGTTTATTGACAGCTAGATTTAAAATTAGGCAAACTCATACCGGTAAGTGCGCATGCATCAATTACTGATCGAAATTTAGCCTCCTCGTAGGGCTTTCCGAACAGAATATTTTCCCGGATTGTGCCTCGCACTAGCCATGGCTTCTGTGGCACGTAACCAAAACCTGGGAACAAAATTAAATCACAAGTAAAAATTTTATTTTAATTTCCGCTTCATAATCATTAACTGAAAGGAGTTGTTTACTTACTGTTAAGATTTTCAGGTACCTGCAAATCTCCGTTTTTCTTCAACATTTCTCCAATGATTGCGAGAAGTAATGAAGTTTTCCCACTACCTATACTGCCAGTTACACCAATCAGTTCCTCTTTCCCGATCTCTAACGATATATCTCTCAGCATAAACGGTTCATCTTGACCTTGCACCAATGTTTCTGAGGACGACGTCGAATCTCGCCTCTGAATGCTTCCTTTAGATAACCTTTTCTTGGACTTTCCTTTATTCTTTCTTGTTTTTTTTGGCGGGATTATACGATTGCATACTTTAGCCCAGGAGAAGGTGGCGTTTTTGAATATGATAACTTTGTCCTCATCGCGATTTGTGTTGACTTTGTCATAATAAAACTCGGCGTCCATGTCTGGAAGCTAAAAATATGCAAAGTCAGTCTTATAAATCTTGACTGACATAATATATTATAGCAGCCCGCGGTATCAACCACGTTTTATGACCCCATTAACCTAAGGGTTGACTTTTCAATAACCATCTTTTAATACGCTCCTACGTCATAAAAGGAAGCCATCCTCTAAATATCTAGTCTTTAGGTCCAGCAGTTTAGGCTCTATGGTGTCTATCAGTCAGTCAGTCAGTCACTCACAAGAAAGCCGTTTTTTGTATTAATATAGAAAGATGGATAATAACATCTTAAACTGAGTTTACATGGTTATTGACTACTTATATGAGATCAAATGCAGATTAAACGAATCATTACGATATCATTCATCTTTTTTTTTAATGTGTTCTGATACTTCGTAGAAGATTTTTACATAAAAAAAATATTCACACTCACCCTGTCGAAGGGAAGATGCAAGGGAAAAGGAAAAAGATAGGGGAAAAGGATGAATGGACGAGACGGCAACAGAAAGGAGGCACGTTGACGAATTCGTGTCAACTTTGAACGCTAATTGCTTGATCATCGCGGTTGCTCAACCAATGAACATGCCTAAAGTATTTGGTGTGTTGACTTGACACGACTTTTATACACATAGTTGAAAACCGGGGGGAGAGATAAGTGCGAACTTAGGAGCTGTCAAACTTTAGTGCAGACAGGCTTTTGCATGTTTTGCGACATAACTTTTGTGTTCTAATACTTATGATACATACATCAAGCAGCTTCTGAATGCGTTTGATGGAAACCCAAGCTTCCATGATTCCGTTGAGCACCCAAGGGAACGCGTTGAGTGGGGCTATTAACATGTTGATTAGGGCTATTGTTGTAAAAACCTGTAATTTATAATAATGGTATTAGGTTTAATAAATAACTAAAACATGCATAACATTATTTTCAAGCGGAAGTCCAGAAGTGCAGGACACGATGAACGAAATATCACGTCTCTGGGATCTGGGACATACGACCTAAATTAATGGCACATGATTTTCACAATTTACTTAACCATAGTAATTTCTAGGACGAAATCGAGGATTTCACTGAAAACGATTAAAAAAACACCCGAAACTTCAAACTTTAAAAAATCCCGGAACATCTATCTAAGTGCGTGATTTTGGATGCTCTACCTCCGGACTTCCGCTTGACACTAATTCCTGGGACACCTGTACCCTTAGTACGAGTTTATTCCAATGTACATTACTGTACTCGATATTCGATATCGGGGATCGTAAAATATTTGTATGAAATCCAGCACAGCGCCCCTAGCAGTAACTGTACAAACTAAGGATTTCATGTATCTAAATATTTTAGAAAAAAAATATATTATGCTCATCTGCACTAAAGTTTGACAGCGCTTAAGTTCGTACTTCACTTATTAACAATAAAAATGCGTTGCAGTAGGTACCTCCTAAAAAGATAAGTGCAAAATTAGGAGCCGCAAATCTTAGTGCACACGAGCTGTAATAATAACATAATAAATGTTAGTGGACACCTCACACAGCGCCATCTAGCCCCAAGCTAAGCTAAGCTTGTCTATGGTAACCAGATACTTTAGATACTTGTTGTTTACAAGCAAGACATTTCACAACATTACATTTTTACAACATAGGCATTATACAAAAAACAACATAACCATAATTACAAAAATAATGTTGCGAGACGACATGATGTAGGTCCCGACTCAGCATGCAATTGACTTTAGCAACTGATTTTCAGGCGGTTTTACGATACTCAATATTATACAGCGTGTGTGTAACTGTACAATAATGTACGTTTTCTCAAACATGCTTGGAAATGTGAGTATTATTTTGACAACCTTCTTCGGGATAAATCGAAATTGCTGTACTGGCGAGCAGCGGCCGGCAAAAGTTGTATGATAATCCATATCTGTCGTGGTTTAGCGGCCAAATAAATTACATACAAAACTCATATGGGGAGGGGGGGGGCTACTTAGTTTTAATTTCCGCGCATTATTTGAGAAAAGTACTATACAAGCCTTGGCCACAACTAGGCATTGATGGCAGTAATGAAATAATATTCTATTCTAATAAACCCATAGTAAGGGTAGTATAACGTACAGTGGGCGCTGTTAGCGGCTGGTGGCGGAGCGCGTGCGTGCCGAGCGTGAGCGCGGCCACGAGCACCGGCGTGGTGGCCCACAGCACCACGCAGATCGCGTCTAAATACTTGCGCCCGCGGAGGTACCGCAACTCCTTGCTCCGGGCCTCTGGACAAACAACACGTTCATCATTCTTATCATACACCAGATCAACAAAAAAAGAACGAATGAAATCGGACCACGCGTTAACGAATTACAAATAAGTACATATTTTTACCGCAAAGCCTGAAAACGAAAGTTTTCAACCAGTGTGTGTTGCCAGTGATGACTTATGGAACTGAGACGTGGTCTCTTACTGTTGGCCTTATGAGTAAGCTCAAAGTCACGCAGCGAGCTATGGAGAGAGCTATGCTCGGGGTTTCCCTGCGAGATAAGATCCGAAATTAGATCCGCAAGAGAACTAAAGTCACCGATATAGCTTTGAGAGTCAGGAAGTTGAAGTGGCAGTGGGCGGGCCACATCGCTCGTAGAACTGACAACCGATGGGGAAGAAAGGTTTTAGAGTGGCGACGACGAACCGGAAGACGCAGCGTAGGCCAGCCCCCCACTAGGTGGACCGACGACCTGGTCAGAACCGCGGGGAGCCGATGGATGCAGGAGGCAAGCAGCCGCTCAAGGTGGCGCTCTTTGGGGGCGGCATATGTTCAGCAGTGGGCGTCTTCAGGCTGATGATGATGATGATGACATATTTTTACTTTCATCCCCTCTCCCGCGGGAACCGTGCTGAATTTCGGGATTAAAAGTATCCTATAGCCTACCTCGTAATATGAACTGAAGTCATGCCAAGTTTCATTTGAATCCATGCAGTAGTTTCGGCGTGATGCTAAGCAAAAAATACAGACAGACAGACAGACAAAAATGAAAAAAATTATAGTTTTGGTTTTAGTAACGATTATAGAGAGCCCTTCAACAATTTTTTTCAATATATCTTTAATGTACACAATTGACCCTGTTACAGTTTTATTATAAGTATAGGTAATCCTTACTTACCATTAACTTTATTGATGAAATAATCTTCCCAGACATGTACTTTCACAGTCCTAATGCCTTTGAGCAACTCGCTGATAAGACTAACGCGAGTGTCCTTATGATGCATCATCTCTGTACTCAAGTGTCCGATCTTGTTGGCGATTACTTTGTTTATGGGTATCAGTAGTATTGAGAAGGCTACTCCGGCTAGAAATGATATGCCCACTTGCTGGTACAGAAGGACCAGTGTTATGACTAACTGAAACAAAAAGAAACTTAATTTATTTTGTAAGCTTGCAGACCTGCCCTAACTTTGCCCGGGGTAACTAGTTTTACGCCTTAACTTCTCCTACTTTCCATCCTTATCCTCGGTCTAAAGGAAGAGTGAAGGAAAAAGGGAGGGAGGAGAGGGGGGAGGCGGAGGGCTTTTCACGTATCTTTTCCCCTCCCTTCTTTCTTTCAATAACAGGGAGCCCTCCAAAAAAATTTTCAAAATATCTTCAATGTAGAGAATTGGACCTGTTACAGTTTTATTATAAGTATAGATGGTTACAAGCATTTCGCCACTTTTGTTTCTTTCTAATTCACTTACTTGTAAGGGTATGCTCCACAAAGCATGAAAGCTGGGACATGAATTGACAATTCTATCAGTGTCTGTAGACATGAAGTTTGTGATTTCCCCAACCGAAAACCTCATTGTAAGCTCAGTAGATGTAACACTCAATGTCTTCCTCAATATCGTGGCGACTAAAGCGCCGCGCATCTTGAGACCGATAAGCGACATCAACCAGTTAAAATGGACATTAAAGAAGGCCGATATTAAAGTTGCTGCTAAGAGTCCACTTGCATACATGTATCTGGAATATATAAACAATCTTCCTATGGGTTAAATCTTGATTTGTGATGAAATAAAATAGGCCAATGTGTGGGTATTTGGAATATATTACGGTCGGAATAATCTATGGACCTTATTCAAGCACTACAGCTATATTGATAAAGCTATAGCCTTAGGCTATAAATAAATCTAGTTATGTGTTATCTCACTGTGACGCATCAGTTTGGCAATTAGGAACAATCATTCCTCATAGTCAAATCAGTTTGGCAAGCCAGTGAGGCCGCAAGGAAATAAGGTATTTTTATTACAACTGACACAAAACCAGAGCAGACTAAATTGTAAAATGATTGTCATGTAGTCTACAATCTACAAAAAAAAAAAACAAGCATTAGAGTAAATTGTACCTATTGATAAATAATTTTTTTTTTAAATTTACCCCATGTGTTGATCAATACTCTCATCTTCAACAAACTTCACTAGCATATTGAGTAGCAATGGTCCTGCGAATCCTGCCATATCTGACACCAGTTTTAATAACCCAATACTGTAGAACTGTAAAGCGAAGCATTTGTGTAGGGCTCTTAGTATTGTGACGTTCTGTCGCCGTAATGGACGAAGAGGCACACGGGCACTGGGCGTTACTGGAGTGGACGCTTGCGGTGCAGTTTCACCGGTGGCGCCATAACCTGTGAGATATGGCAAATAAAAAACCAAATCTCTAAATATTCTTTAAGTGAAAAGGGCATCTGTATTTTTAACAAAATCAATGGGAAATATTTTCGAATAAATATATGTAATAATAATAATGAATATATAATAATAAATTATATTTTTTTTTTTGGAAATGAGTAGCGTGATTCAAACGTAATCTTCTTTGTCTCGTGTAGGCCAGTGCAGTGGTCAGCCCTAGTGTCAGAACTTTTTAGGCCACCCAAAGGCTTGAGGCTGACTGGGCTTAACAACTATTGTCTTATTATTCATCATCATCATCATCATCATCATCAGCCTGAAGACGTCCACTGCTGAACACAGGCCTCCCTCAAAGAGCGTCACTTTGAGTGACTACTTGCCTCCTGCATCCCATCATGCATCTCATGCATGTCTTGTTATTATTTTTACAGATTTAATTATACCTGAAGCTATGAAAGGCTCATGTGGCACCTCTGCATACTGTCGATGTTCATCAATATTGCCAATGAGTGATCGGTCCATTCTAGCTCCCAGATAGGAACACCGATAATGAGCCGGAATATCAAACAGCTCTTCAGGGTCATTCAGTTTATTCTGAAAACCTAAAAAAAACAATCAATAGTGGCAAAATAGTGGAATGTTAATAAATTATTTAAGATAATAAAGAAAAAAGTAAACACTGAAATAGATAATTCAATCTGCACTAAAGAGGTATAGTTAATACTAGTTGACCCGCCCCGGCCTCACACGGGTTAATTACTTTTACACCTTCATCCTGTTTATGGGTAAGAGGGAAGCAAAAGGGAAAAGATAGGGGAAAAGATGAACGGATAGGACGGCAATAGAAGGGAGGCAGGCGAAGCCTGTAGTATAAATAAAAAAATAATACATAAACAAAAAAAATCATGCATAAAAATTACATTCTTATTGCTATGTGCAACCGGTACTTAGCTGTTTTAGAAAACATCCTAAATGTTATTCTGAAAATTTACTTTGAAATTTACTTGGAAATTTTAATTTGGAATCATGTTGAATTTCGGGATAAAAAGTATTGTATGGCCTATGTTGTAGTAGGAACTCAAATCATGCCAAGTTTCATTCAGTAGTTTCGGCATGATGCTCAGCCTTGGCTGAGTCAACCCACTGCATAGATGCTAGATGGTGGTGATGGGCTTTTACTTGGCAAAATTTAATCAGGAATTTTGTTTTATTCATTTTTATGTATGAACTTAAGCACTTTAATGGCAAAATGATCAATCATAAGTCTAAATTAAATATAAAGTGCAAAAAGTCATTTTAGGTCATTTTTAATTTATTAATATTTAATCTGCATCATGCAAGCAATATTTTCCTACTTTTTGTATATAAGGAGCATCACTATGAACAACCAAATAATGAAAGTGTCTTCTACTGGGAAAGTTATGGATTTATTATAAGAATAGACTAGAGTCTGCCTGTGACTATACTAATTATAGCAAATTCCCCCTGACTACCTGTGTATTGAAATTTAAAAAATTACCTTTGTCTAAAAGCAAATTGACCCATGTAAAAGTCAACTTTGAGAAGCATCCAATGCCCTGCATAGCAGTGCCTAGTACACCTTCATCCACATGTGGCAGTAGAGGAGTGTATTCACTCTGTGAAACAACCAGTATTGTTAAGGTTTTATAAAACATTTTATACAACACATTATTTTCTAAACACTTGATACATACATGTGTGTGCTGAGAACCCACCAAGCATGGCGAGTAGAATGTGGGCCTGGAATCACTGGATGGCAGTAGAGTAAGAAAATATACTGTGTGGCAACACAATATAGCTACATTAAATCCAACTGAAGTACCACTCATGATGTTACTCCTCAATGCTATTAAATTTAGTGTTACAGCAATAGACCACAGTATTAAAGGAGTCATGGGTCCTCGGGCACTAGACCCCAGACGATGTTTGAGAGCCAGCACATAGCCAAAGTGCACCAACCATGAGAGACATGATGCTCCCGCAGCAAAATAGTCAACAGGGTACAGAACAAAGTTAGTTTTTGTTATGAAAAAATATAACTCAATTATAGGAATAAAAGCAAGTGCTAACACAACAAAGCTTCGTACAGTTATGGCACGTTCTTGCGTCTTTTCACGGATCACCCAGTCTCTCCTATATCCAACGTAAAATCCGGATACGACAGCGATAAAAAAATACAGGGGTATTTGCATAAAGAGTTCTTGGAAACACTGCCCAAAATCCTTTGATACATCGTCCCATGGTTTCAAGCCTTGAGGCCCGCATATCTCTTCCCAACTAATATTGTAATAATCCATAACAATATTCATGGCATAGCCATTGGCCAAGTAAATCAATCTAGTTTGTGAAGTTAGTAAATGTAATTTAAAACCATTTTAAAACATTTTGAACTTTTTTCCATCACAGAACAAATAGGGAGGCATGTTCCGATACTAGTAAATACGAGTAACTAGTAAGTACTCGATACTTTTCTTTTGATACCAAGGACTTTTTAGCATCAAATCATTCTTTCGATACTTACTTGGTATCGGAAAGAAAGTACTAGTATCAAATCGAATCAATGCTGCTAGGCGGACTCAGGATAGAATCGCTAAAAATTCAATGCCAAGCAGCCTTATTTCGCCATAATATATTTTTTCTTCCATCATCATCATCATCATCATCATTAACAGCCTGAAGACGTCCACTGCTGAACATAGGCCTCCCCCAGAGCGCGCCACCTTGAGCGGCTGCTCGCCTCCTGCATCCATCGGCTCCCCGCGGCTTTCACCAGGTCGTCAGTCCACCGAGTGGGGGCCGGCCTACGCTGCGTCTTCCGGTTCGTGGTCGCCACTCGAAAATCTTTCTTCCCCATCGGTTGTCAGTTCTACGAGCGATGTGGCCTGCCCATTGCCACTTTAACTTACTATTTTTTCTTTAAAGAAGCATAAATGGTCTAACTTTAAGTCAAGTAGCCTAAAAAGGTAATGACCTTTTACCACCACGGAATATTGTGGTTAAAGAAACTTTATTTTCTCAAAAGAAATTAACATTTCACTGCATGAGAAATTACAATTAAATTACTTAATATTAAACACAATGAGCAATCGAAGCTTGATACGCGATTGAATAAGTTTAAAAACAGAAACAAATAGTAACAGTAAGATAGTAGAAAGGAGTTTTAGTGATGAGTGTGTTTTTATATCCACATCTCATTTTATTTAATTTTTAGTTCCTCTTGTCGAGGTGGGTAGTTAGAAAAATACATATTTTTATGAATTCGACGGTAAGTAATGCACTTGCCCACTTACAAGTACAGGGTCGGACTTAGAGTTTTGATATAACAAAAGTTTTTAGTTTTGATTTAAACATGTTGAATTTTTTTATTGTTTTAATATCGTTTGGGAGCTTGTTAAACAGTTGCGCTCCTTCAAAACATATGCTTTTCTTGCCGTAATTAGTACGGGCTTTTGGTACAAAAATGTCGTCGGCGTTACGGAGATTTCTCTTTTTTTTATTTCTATTTGAACTGAAAGTTATTTGAGTATTTATTTTGTTCCCTAAAATTTTTTTTATTAATATGCAGGTATTATAGTAATATGTTTGGTATAGGTTCATTAATTTCGTATCCCTGTACAGTTTGACAGTGGGTGTTCTGTAGTCGTAATTGAGTAGCAATTTCAAAATCTTGTTTTGACTTATTTGTAAATCTTTAAGAGTAGTTTTATATGCACTACCCCATATTTCGACAAGGTAGTCTAGATTGTTAAGGTTGGATAGCTCTGTACCAAGGAGATTCTAGACACTAGATAAAAATGTCTATGAGAGTTGCTAGGCTACCAACTGTTTCCTTCATCATGTCAGTCATGTCACTCGTAAAAAAAACTATGAACTAAAAGTGTCGTGAATATAAATAACTAAAAAGTAAAACTCAATAAACTGTGTATATAGTGTTTGTGATATAAAATAGACAATCTAAATTTACGGTATCAATTAATCCTAGTCGCGCTACTCCACTTCCATCATTTCACTGCATACCATCAGTTGGTCGGTAAGTCAAACGATTTACCTTTATCAGGTTAAGGGCCACCACTGGAAGAAAAAGGATAGTGTTTGCAATGGATTTTTCGACGAAATTAGAGATTGGCAAACTCGAGGGCAAGGAAAACTGGACTACCTGGAAATATAAAATTTCCATAATGCTAGAAGGTACAGAAGGAGCCTTAGAAGCAGTTGAAGGTAGACTCCAAAAACCAACCCTCCCTATAGGAGCAGGTGATACTGCGATAAGCGCCTATAACACAGCAATGGCTAAATATAGGAGGACTGAAAGCGGTGCTTTGCTCATGCTTACTACAAACATGACCGAAGATACACTTAAGAAAGTTATGAGGTATAGAACGGCACATGAAGTTTGGCAAGAGCTACATAGACTATTTGACGGACAAACAGAGGACAGGGCTTACAGTCTATGCTTAGAGTTCTTTGGGCTAAAACATAGCAAAGAAGAGGACATACCTACTCATATGTCAAAGCTGAAGAATCTGTGGAATGACTTAAAAGTTGAAATTTCCAAATTAGACGCATCCGCCAAGTTACCTGAATTGCTCCTGATATGTAAGGTCTTACACACGCTCGACGATAGGTATTTCAACTTTAAGTCAAGCTGGCTAATGCTAAAACAGTCTGAAAAGACTATAGATAGTTTAACGAGTCACCTTTGCACGTTTGAAAGAGATTTGGGCAGTCAAGAGAATTCTCGTAAGGAGGCACTAGTGACTACGCCCGCTGCAGGACAAGCGAAGCAAAAGAAGGACGAGCAGTTGATTTGCAACTACTGTTCTGGAAAAGGACACAGAGTACGCAAGTGTAAGAAGTGGATTAAGGATGGGAGGCCACCCAAACCAACTTCAGGCACTTCATCATCTGGCTCAAAGTCTAATCAAGTGCAACAGATTTCGCTGATGGTAAGCGCATGCTCAATGAATCAAACTCAAGACCGGGAGAACTGGTATGTTGATAATGGAGCGACGACGCACATTGCAGTAAGGAGAAATATCTTCAATGATTTTCGCGAGTTTGATTCGGATCACACCGTAACGACGGCAGACGGAACTACTATACCTGCGTTAGGAATGGGTACCGTTGTGGTAGAATCGAATGTCAGTGGAAATAAGGAGCGAATAACTCTTAACAATGTGTGGTTAGTACCATCACTTACGAAAAATCTTTTTTCAACGTTAGCAGCACAAGATAGAATGCAAAATAGCATTTTTACGTCAACGACTAGAGAGTGCAAGCTAGAAATCGGAGGCACTACTAGAGTTGTTGGCAGGAGAGCCCCGTATGGTGGACTCTATAAGCTGGACATGAAGACAGTCGTTCCAGCAAAGAATACAACCATTGAGATAAATGCTGTAACTGGCTCCAATATGCTACAGCTATACCATGAGCGCTTTGCTCACCAGGACAAAAGGCATGTCATTCGCGTGGTAAAGCGTGAGTTAGGCATTAGTCTCAGTTCGGACAAAGTAAAGTGTGAGGGCTGCATATATGGGAAGTCGCACAGAAAGCCGTTTGGAACAAGGAAAAGAGCAACATCTGTTGGAGAGCTGATTCACACCGACGTCTGCGGTCCCTTCGCTAAAAGCATATCGAAATACCAATACTATGTGCTATTTAAGGACGATTACTCAAGCTACCGCATGGTCTACTTCATCAGAGAGAAGTCAGAAGTAAAGGACAAACTTCTACAAATGCTTCAGGAAGCAAGAAACGCTGGGCATACAGTTAAAACTTTACTAAGTGACAATGGTGGTGAATTTGATAACCAAGCCGTCCGAAAAATTTTACAGAACCATGGTATACAGCATCGGTTGACAATGCCGTACACGCCGGAACAGAACGGCTGTAGCGAGCGTGAAAATCGAACTTTAGTAGAAGCTGCTAGATCGATAATGCATGCGAGAGGAGAGATGCCGCAAATACTCTGGGCAGAGTTGATTAATACTGCCGCTTACGTACTCAACAGGACAGGTCCCACTAGAGTGGTCGACAAGGTGCCTTATGAGCTGTGGCATGGGAAGAAACCCAAGATAACTCACCTAAAGATCATCGGGAGTGAATGCTATGCGCATGTTCCAAAACAGAATCGCAAGAAGATGAATAAAAAGGCGATTAAGGGCATTCTGATAGGCTACGAGAATGATGATGGTTATCGAGTCTGGGATGGAAGGAAGACGTTGAGGTCTCGGGACATAACGTTCCACACTGATGTCGAATTTAAGATTTCCACCAGTATTCCTATTTGTTCAGAGGGAGAAACAGAAACCAGCGATAATGGAAATAACATTCTCGAGCAAAAGCCTGAAAACGTAGAGGACAACCTTGAACATGTTCTAGAGGGAGATAGAACAGAGGTCCGAGAAGATCAAGTTCAAGAAGAAGTTCACGAAGAGAGAGCCGCTATTGAGAGTTACGTTGACGAACCTACGGAGAACGTTGACGACGATGGTGATGACGATTTTGTCGACGCAGATGAACAGTCTCTGGAAATAGTTGAACCACTGAGAGATGTTGAGCCTCGATACAACCTAAGAGACAGATCAACCATCGCACGTCCCAAAAAGTTCGAGGACTTCGTATGCTACATAGGCACAGAGAACTTTCCTGAAACTTACAAAGAAGCTTTCGAGAGGGAAGATAGTGCAGAGTGGCAAAAGGCTATGGAAAGTGAACTGAAGTCACTAAAAGACAACAAGGTTTGGACATTGTGCGAGTTACCGTCCAACAGAAAGGCGCTTCCGTGCAAGTGGGTTTTTAGAATTAAGCACAACCCAGACGGAACCATTGACAAATACAAAGCTAGACTTGTGGTAAAGGGATTCAAGCAACGGAAAGGGGTTGACTATAATCAGACCTATAGCCCAGTCTCCCGAATGGCTACAATAAGAGCATTGTTAAGTGTCAGCGCCAAAGAAAAGCTGCATCTGACGCAATTTGACGTGTCTACCGCATTTCTGAATGGCAAGCTCAAGGAAGAGATTTACATGAAGCAGCCAGACGGTTTCAGTGACGGCACATCAAAAGTCTGTCTTTTAAAACGAAGCCTGTATGGATTGAAGCAAGCACCGCGGTGCTGGAATTCATGCTTTGAAGAGATCCTGCTGGAGAAAGGTTTCGAGCAGAATGCAGCTGACTGCTGTCTATTCACAAAGAATGTGGAAGGCAAGAAGATTTTAATTGCTTTGTACGTGGATGATGGTCTCGTGGCCACGACAGATGAAGCTCTGGCGAACCAATTCCTAAAGGAGTTAGGGGATACGCTAAAGATCACGACCAAAACAGCATCCTACTACCTAGGACTGGAAATTGCGCGATCCAAGGATGGCTCCATAACCATCAATCAGGAATCATATACAAAGAAGATTTTGGAACGCTTTCGGATGTCAGAATGCAATCCAGTCTCGACGCCTATCGAAAGAAATCAGACTTCTGAAACAGGGAAAGTCAAAGATGGGAACCCTGAAGAGAAGAAATTTCCGTATCGAGAGGCTGTAGGAGCACTTGCATACCTAATGACAGGTACGCGCCCTGATATAGCGTATGCTGTTGGGGTAGTGTCAAGAAAGTTGGAGAATCCAACCGAAGCTGATTGGCAAAGAGTCAAAAGGATATTCCGATATCTGAAAGGAACAGTATCCTACGGCATTAAATACAATGCGAACTGCACCAGAAATGTGCTAGAAGGCTACAGCGATGCAGATCACGCTGGTGATGAGCTAACTGGACGTTCCACTACTGGTGTTACTTGTATGTTTGCTGGAGGAGCAGTTTCATGGCTAAGTCAACGTCAAGCATCAGTTGCGATATCAACGACGGAGGCAGAGATTGTTGCAGCGAGCGAGGGCGCGCGAGAGCTAGTGTGGCTTCAAAGAGTTTTTAGCCAACTCACGTGCTTGGAAGGCATCCCTACATTGAAAGTAGATAACGAAGCGGCCATACGCCTTGCATACAATCCGGAATTTCATAAGCGGACCAAGCATATCCGTGTTAGACACTTCTTCGTTCGCGAGACAGTACAAGAAGGTCTAGTGGATGTGCTGAAAACAAGTTCCGACGATCAATTAGCTGACCTATTGACAAAGGCAGTTCCGAGACCCAGGCTCGTGAGGATTAGAGCTGATTTGGGGCTGCAAGACATTTCCAACTAGTGAGGGAAAGTGTTAAGGTTGGATAGCTCTGTACCAAGGAGATTCTAGACACTAGATAAAAATGTCTATGAGAGTTGCTAGGCTACCAACTGTTTCCTTCATCATGTCAGTCATGTCACTCGTAAAAAAAACTATGAACTAAAAGTGTCGTGAATATAAATAACTAAAAAGTAAAACTCAATAAACTGTGTATATAGTGTTTGTGATATAAAATAGACAATCTAAATTTACGGTATCAATTAATCCTAGTCGCGCTACTC
The DNA here is from genome assembly GCA_910589525.2 of Ennomos quercinarius. Classification (NCBI taxonomy): domain Eukaryota; kingdom Metazoa; phylum Arthropoda; class Insecta; order Lepidoptera; family Geometridae; genus Ennomos; species Ennomos quercinarius. Next base: position 10,852,753 of record OU342493.1, read on the forward strand.
CACTTCCATCATTTCACTGCATACCATCAGTTGGTCGGTAAGTCAAACGATTTACCTTTATCATAGATGTGGTTTTACCAGAGAAAAATAAATAGTATAGCGCACCCGCCGTGGGAGACATCGAATACAGCCATACAGCGCCCCAATCAAGGAGGAGAGTTTTGTTCTTATCTTGTTTACATGCGCCTTCCATGTTAGACCACTATCTAACAGTAGGCCTAAATATTTTTCTTCCTTTGATTCTTTTATTTTCATTGTGTCAATGGTTAGTGAAGTGCAGCTATCAATTTTTTTGTTTTTGGCTTTGAAGATCATGTATGAAGTTTTGGATGGGTTAATAGTCAAAAGGTTACACTGAAACCAATCAAGCATAGTATTAAGATCTGTTTGAGCCCTTGGAATGATTTCATCAAGTGTATGTCTAAAGTAAAATACGCAAGTATCATCAGCATACAGAGATATTTCACCATTTAATTTTAGTTCAGTTATATTATTTATATAGACTAAAAATAGAAGTGGTCCAAGTATTGACCCTTGCGGGACTCCAAAAGATATAGGTTGGGTAGAACTTTGATGTTCACCAATTTTGACAACTTGGTATCGATTTTCTAGGTAACTTTTGAACATTTTTAGTGCATTGCCAGTGATTCCTATGCTAGATAGCTTCTTTATTAACAGAGAGTGACTTACGGTGTCAAATGCTTTTTTTAGGTCAATGAAAATTCCGAGAGCTAATTTTTTTGCATCTATATTTACTTTTATTTTTGTTATTAGATCAACTGTTGCAGCTAAAGTGTTAAATTTGGGACGAAAACCATATTGATGATTTGAAAGAAAACTGATTTTGTTTAAGTAACTGTCCAAACGTTCGTGGATTATCTTTTCAAATATTTTGGATAACACTGGCAACACAGAGATAGGGCGATAGTTACTTGGATCACTTCGCGTTCCTGACTTATATATAGGTGTTACCTTAGCCTTTTTGAGTTCGTCGGGGAATATTCCTATCTCAAAACAATCATTTATACAGCGTGTGAGTTTTGTAATAATTTGTGACTTAATACACTTGATTGCTTTTGTGGTAATGCCATCTATTCCAGAGCTAGTATTTGAGTCGAGGTGGTCAATTACTTTGGAGATTTCATCCTCACTGCATTTAGTCAATGTTGTTAGTTCAGTTAATTCATCATGTCTGCTACTTAATATGTATGCAAGGTTGTTTCGAGAGTTTTGAGGAATTGCGTTTGCCAAATGTGATCCGATATTTGCAAAGAAGGTATTAAACTCATCACAAATATCATTTCCATCTGTAACTATTCTTCCTGAGTGAGATTTAAGTTTTGGGAGGGTATAGTCAGTTTTATTTTTGTTTTTTGATAGAGTGTCTATTAAGGTCCACATTTTTTTAGGGTTATTTTTACATTTACTAAATGAGCCTAGATAGTAGTTACTCCTTGTTTTAGCTATAAGTTCTGTCACTTCATTTCTAGTTTTTCTAAATTTCTTTAATAGTTCTTCATTCTTTGGTTCTTTTTTTAAATTTTGCCACAGTACGTTTCTAGTACTAATGCTACTTAAAATATTTTTATTAATCCAATCATTTTGAGGGGGGTTTTGTATTTTAGTTTTCTCAATTTGGCTCTCCAACATAATTTGCTTTATTGACTTATTTAATGAATCAAAATCATGGTTATCATTAAGACTAAACTCCTTTTTACTATTCTCGTATAAAAGATCATAATCGATGGCCTGGTATTTTACTCGTTGTGGAGGTTCCGGTTTGAACTTTTTCATTCCTAGAAATATTTGTTTATGGTCAGATAGCGAAGAATCGTGGACGGCAAAGTGAAATTTTCTGTCTCGTAGGTTTGAAATGACATGGTCTATTATAGAATGTGTAGTTGCTGTAGTTCGAGTTGAGTATTCCTCCTCTACTTTATTCAGAATGTTATATCCAGCTTCTTTTATAATAGATTGGATTTTTTTTGAGTTCTCATTTGCTACAAGTAGGTCCAGGTTAAAATCGCCAAAGACGATGGCTCTTCTTCTATTTTGTATTTGTGTTTCAAAGTCTTGAAGGAATGAATTTATATTACTATCTCCCGGCTTGTATATTAGCCCAATATCCAGTTTGAGTTTCTATATTGTTATCCAAAGGTAGTTATTTCTGTGAATGTAATTTTCTTCACTCAGGCTATGTTTTAATGCATTGTGAATAAAAATAGAAACTCCTCCCCCTCTTATGTCATTCCGGTGGCTAAAGTAATGGGTATAGTTAGGTATTTGGATTCTATTTGCCTCTTCTTCCGTTTTTATCCATGTTTCCGCAATTAATATGAGATGTATGGTTACGCTGATAGATCTGATCACACATAGGAGTTCATCTAGTTTTCCAGCCCGCACAATACTTCTGATATTAGAGTAAAATAAATTTAATGATGTATGTTGTGACTGTAGGTCGTCATAGGTTTTTAGTATTTGATATGTTGTATCTTGGTCATGGTTTATACGCTTATCTGGATCGTGTTCATGTTGAGAGGGAGTTTTTAGTTTTTTGCTGACGAAACAATTTTAGGGTGTCCTTTTATGTACTTGATTACAAGCTCAGATTCACCATTGGTTTGTCTTCTGTGAAGCTCACTTCTTAGTTCCTTCATGTAGGCCTGTTGAGCAGGTGTTTGATCTGAGAATACTTTAATAGTTTTATTTCTAATCGTTTCCTTATTGCGCAGCACATCCTTTGCGACTTCAGGGGAGTCAAAAAACACTTTTAGAGGGCGGTCTCTATTTGGCTTGTATTTTCCAAGTCTTGAAGTTTTAAAATTTATTTGGTTGCTATCAACAATCTCATTTAACACACTAAGCGCTTCATTTTTATCATGCAAGCGCCTATCTTCTCTTGATGCTCCATGCGATTCAGTAACACCAACCATTATTATATTTTTCTGTCGGATTGTCCTCTCACTGATTTCGCGTATAAAGTCTTCTTGTGAGCTTGCGATCGAGTTCGCAGTTTCTATATTTATACCATTTTTTAACGTATGAATATCATTTTGTAGTGCTTTTATTTTTTGTTCAGAAAATGAATTTTGACTCTTCAAGTCGCTAATCTCATCTAACATTTTATTATGTTCCGTAACAAGATATTCCAAAGTTGATTGTGTATTTTCAACTTTGCTTTTATTTTGAGTTATATCTTCACGCATGGACGACATATGCTTATCCTGAGATACCGTGAATTTATTTAGTAATTCCATTATGTTATTCTGGAGATCAGATATATTTTTCGAACAGTTGCAGTCCGTCTCTGGCTGTTTACGTTTACGCAGCTTCTCCATTTCGCGTAGCTTAGTTAGGTCAGGCTGCGAACCGCCAATGTTACCGGGGGAACTCATTACGTCCGTGTCAAACCAAATGGAGTCTTAATAATGCACAGCACGGGTGAACCACACAGTTAGTCGATCGAAACCGGCGTTGCAACCAGGTGCCGACAGGGACGGAGAATAGCAGTTGTCTTGCTTACCCGTTAGGTCCCTGCGTGCACAGTCCAGTACTATACGGGTGTAGGTCTCTGCGCCACTGCACTGGCAAATATACTCTATTTATATGAGGTGAAAGTCTGTTTTTGCTTCACTGTATTTATTAAAGATGAATAATACTTATGCGACACGTCTGCTCCGATCGCTCACCGCAGAGCAAGTTTTTCCATTGACTTCGATATTTGGTGGAAATCGTTGTTACCACCCAGATTCGCAGGAGAACTTAAGTGACTGATATAGCCCTTATAATTAGCAAGTTGAAATGGCAATGGGCAGGCCACATCCATCGCTCGTAGAACTGACAACCGATGGGGTAGAAAGGTTCTCGAGTGGCGACCAAGAACTGGAAAACGCAGTGAAGGCGGGCCTTTGGTAGGTAGGTATTACCTACTTACCTTAGTCCTTATTCCGTTGAACTCTATGATTACAGGGTTTATTTTATTTACTAGCAAATTACAAGCTGGTTTCACCCTCACGCCATGTAAAGACATGATTAGAAAAAATATGAATGTAAAATCCATGTATGATGAAAAAAGAGGAATATAAATCTAATGTTAAATTAAAGTTTTTAGGTACAGTTTAGTTTTTAGGTCTAGTATTGTTTAGTATATTATTAAATGTTATTAAGTTAGAAACTATAAATCTAATGTTGATTCGGTGATTAATGATATTTTTCCTCCTTTTTTGATCATTTTTACATTAATTTTGGGTTCCTATTTAATAATTGCTTGATATTTTAAAATATATATAAGTAAACACTAATGAAAAATATATCTATCATTTCCCTTATATTATTAGTATTATAAAAGACGAGGCATATTTCTGAAAGATTTCAAAGTGTGGGCAGATTTTTAGCCTATTTAGGGCAGACTCTGCAATGTACAGATGGTCACACTGTCACCTGTTTATGGTCCATGCATAAATCACAGTATTGGTTTTTCACACACACACACACACACACACAGAGAGAGAGAGAGAGAGAGAGAGAGAGAGAGTACAGTTAAGGTAGTTGTTATACCTAATTAAAATAATTAAATTTAATAAAAACGAATCATTCTCGCAATACCTACTCGGTATCGGAAAGAAAGTAGGTACTTATGTCGGAAAGAAAATATTTGTATCGGAAAAAAATACTTATATCGAGTATTGTCACATAATATATCCTAAACGCATCCTTAGGCCCGCCATTCATGTTAAATTCTATTGATCAATCTTTGTGACTGATCAATTTTATTGCAAACAACAAAAACTTGTTTATTTTTTTCGGTTTTGATAAATAATAAAAAATTGTATCGATATGAGTAGGTACTTTGGTGGTATCGGAACATCCCTAAGAACAAATGAGAAGTTATTCATGTGTTCATCATGATTATAGTCAATTGTTTTTTTTCTTTAATCTGTGTTCATGATATATCTTTGACTTTGAATATCTATGAGTGGGAATTCTGTGGTTAGCAATAAAAAGGTACTCTGTGGTTAGCATGGACCTCGGTATAGTAAATATCTATATATATTATTTTTCTCTATGGTAAATATACAAAAAATTATAAATTTAATTTACAAATAAAAAATTAAAAATATACAAACAAATAGTTTCCCTGGCGCGGGATCGAGAGTATATTTATGTAATGTAAACATAACTCTTAAACTCTTTATCCCAAAAAATAATAGTTTTTGCTGGTGTATCTCATAATCGTCTGTGGTGCTGGCGTGATCGTGACCCGCGAGGCCAAAAAATATAAACAAGGTCCTTATAATAACCAAGAATAACTTTTAAGGTACGTACGATTATGGTACCCATACAGTAAGTTTTTATACTGGAGGATGGTACCCATCTTCTCAATCAAGAAGCTAGCCTCACAGACCATGGAGAGATACTACAAGCTGCGTGCCATTTATATGGTTAGGCCATAGAATTCGCCCTATTTACCTAATGGCATAAGGACACTGATGATACTTATTTTTTTTAGGTAAATATCTTTGGACATAGAATAATAGTCTTTGGATACCTACATAATTAACAAAGAAGACTAGTATTCATGCTCTAAGCTACAGTCGCCGCTTACAGGCAAGTTATCACTACTCATTCTGGAAAGCTGATTTTGGTAATACTTCTAAGATGACATCAAAATATCCAAATCTAGTTGAAGCAAATCTTGAAGATCCAAATGATGAAATTGATCCCATAAATGACATAATAGATTATTTAGTGAGATCAGCTAATATATCTTTTAAAAATGCACATGTTAATGAAGCAGAAGTGCACACCAGTGATAAAATACGGATGGCCCACAATTTGTACAGGAAGTCCCCTACCAATTTTTTAACTCAATTTGGTAAGTACTTGGCTCCATACCATATTGATTATTTTGAAAAATTGACAGTAAATGCATGCAGTGCACAAAGTCTCAAAGAATGCATCCAACGTTTAAAGAGTTACCATTCTGATGCAAGCAGGCATAAGCGGGTTAGGAATAGGCGATACAAAGCACTGCAACAACTTCAAGATGATAATGATTATTTTAGTGAAAAGCAAATGATGTTGCGTAATCCTTTGCTCTATGAACAATTGGTAGGCCAGTACTTGACAGAAGAAGAAATAAAACAACGAGATGGCATTGATAGTGAGAATCTCTCCTTACTAACAATGATACTGGATACAGTTGATAGAAACCAAATGACACAAACAAAGAATGAACAATTGCTTGAAGAAGGGCTAGAGTCTGTAAACATCAACAGCTGCACAGAAAAAGATCAAACATCAAAAAATAAAAAAAAGTGGGGTGATTTTGACACTCCAGATACAGAGCCGAGCTTTAAACCTGAAGTAAGAAAACAGACTATGATCAGTGCTCCAGAACGAAGGTTGCTTCGTGAAGAGTTCTATCAGGAAATGTACTGCAGTTTTATTGAAGGACATGATGATTTTGATTACTCCACAGTTGATAACAATGAGCAATATGATGACTTACAGCAAGCTTCACAAGATGAAGAGGACAGGTACTTTGACTCTGAGACAAATGAAGTGGAAAACCTAGAAGAACACATGAAACTGGTCCAGGAATATGGGAGAAAGAATTCCAATAATTCTATGTGTGATCAAGATCCTTTAGATGTGTTTATGGAACATATAAACAATAAATTGAAAACTTAATTTTGTTGTTGATTTTGTCGATAATTCTTTATCTTTAGTTTCATAAAACTGCTGCTGTTAGGTTGGCTGCATTCTTTTTTAGGGTTCTGAACTGATAATGGTAAAGCAGAACCCTTGGACTTCAATGTTCGGCTGTATATGTGTCACAATAAAAAAAAAGTGATTTAATATTAAGGTCAAAAAGCCAATTCAAATTCAATTAAGTCAATTAAGGTAAAGCCATCATTTCATTTTCATTTTAGATACCCACTTGGGGTATCTAAAATGAAAATGAAATGATGGCTTTGCTTGTAAACAAGTAAATATTTTTTTGTCCTCAAATTTTTAAACTAATAATTCTTCGAACAGTAAACCTCGCGAACGCGTTTTTGCGACAATCTTACTGTTTTCCATTACTAATAAAATTAGCGCGGGTATAAAATTAAATAACTTCGTAATTTTTCAAGATATAGAAATATTCTTTAGCCAATTTTTTCTGCTTTTAACGGTTTTCTAAATCATAATAACAAATAAAAAAATTATAAATTTTTATTTTTATTTTTAATAAACAACACTCAAATCCAAATCCCGCTAGTTGCTACAATTTTTACGAACTACTCAACCATTCTGTTTCCCACATCTGATTTTGGGGTATTTCCTTGTTTTTTAAAGGGTCGTGCTTTAAAACGCGCGCGCCACCGCGCCCCCGTGACTAGCTGGCGCACCTGCCTCCGTTCACCTTCATCAACTCATCATTTTGCTTTATCTTTCCCCCTGCCTTCTCTTTTTCCCATAGTACAGGATAGGAGTGGCTTTGGACCTATACTGAAGGTTGGATGTCTCTAATTTCTGAACCACAAGACTTTTTTTAAATCTAAATGATTGACGTGACGAGCTGGTCGTTCGCCTAAAGTTAACATAGGTGAATAACTGGCAAAGCGGTGGTACCTACCTAGACGAACTTTGCAGAAATGTCCTACCACCTAGTTAAAACTGAAGACCTTGAAAAGTACCCCTAACAAAAAAAGAATTAATGAAATCGGACCACGCGTTAATGAAACAACCCACTAAAGTCTGTACCTATATCTATCGAAAATAACCGGCCAAGTGCGGGCCGGACTCGCGCACGAGGGTTTTCCGTACCATTATCTATAAAAACGAGCAACAAAATCACTTCTTAATCAATCTGTTAAATATTTATTTTATGCTGTTTTTTAGTATTTGTTGTTATAGCGGCAACAGAAATACATCATCTGTGGAAATTTCAACTAACTATCACGGTTCATGAGATACAGCCTGGACAGACAGACGGACGGGCGGGCAGCAGAGCCTTAGTAATAAGGTCCGTTTTACCCTTTGGGTACGGAACCCTAAAAAAGAGACAAATCGATTTATTATAATCGATCACCATAAAGATGTTGTTAGTGGTTATATCATAGTAACTAACCAGGCGTAACGAAACTGCGCGTGCGCAAGTGCACATAATCAAACGGTTTATTATAAAGATGGCAATGTTGCACAACAAAGATTAACTGGCTGCTTCTATGCAACGGTCGCCATTTCTACAGCTATCCAATGTAGGTATCTACTTGCTTGGGTATCGATAATTGATCGTTTCGAATACTGCTAGCGTTTCACTGACACTACTTGTGCGCCTACTTTGTTGTGGATGCTTCTCTCTTAAGGTAGTAGGTCTGTGCGTGGTACGCATTCTGAGAAGTATGAGCCGCACACATACGCACGCCTTGATACCAGACCAACATACATAGATATAGGCGAACCCATTGTTGCAATTTTTGAATTTTACTGGCTTATTATCGCTTTTGCCTTTTTTAGCCCATAACGTACCTTAGGTTCGCACGACGCGACGGGCGTTTAGCCGTCGATCTATGCTCAAGTCGAGTTTTCATTCATAGAATGATCATTGTGTGCATATTTCGAATTGAGCACTGATGCGCTACTGAGCGTAGTTTTCAACCTACTTTAATGTTTGTTAGGTTAGACTCCCCCACTAGTGTAGTGGGACAAAGCTGGTGGGGAGAAAGGGAATAACACTACCTTCGTCTTATTTAAAACCCTATTGAAACCGGCGCGTTATTCGTACCGCTGCCAGTAGTGGTAAATACCGCGCGGGATTGAAGTTCCGTTTTCGGCTAGCGCGAAACATGAGCGAAACTTTATACAAAATACCCGGGCGGAATCCCGCGTGGTATACCTACCGCTACCCACAGCGGTATGGATAACGCGCCGGTTTGAATAGCGCTTAATAAAAGGGTTTAAATCGCCTTCAATTGCCTTATTTTATTATCATACCGAGAACTACTACTTGGATAATAAATTATCATCTATATAATATCATTGAACAACTCTTTCTTGTCCCATGATAATATGTTTTCCAGTTATTTTGATTTAAAAACCAACTGGACCAATTTTGATAAAGTTTCTATAGGACCAATCTGAAAGTACCTTTAAAGTAAAAAGAGAATTTTCCAAATCGGTACCTATTTAGATGACGAAATAAAAAAAAATAAAAAATACAACCGAGTTGAGAACCTCCCTCTTTTTTATGTCGGTTGGAATAGGTATAAAAAAACGCCAAAATACTAAAAAGAAAATCTTCATTTAAAATAACGTGTTAAGACTTTGAAATTACTACTCAATACCTATTACATAAATGATTTCACTGCAGCAGTTCCTATAATACCCTAATAACTACGTATACTATGATCTAATTCTATTCTGTGCCATAACTAACGCTAACGCCCATAAACAGGACAACGCTCGGTCGATGTCAAGATTAATTCATTCAAAAAATGATGATTAAAAAGGCACACAAATAACGTAAGAATTGTACCTAGTACCTACACTACACCATAATTGGCTATAGTGGCTAATAAAACACCTCTTTATTTTATTTACATGTAGGTAACGTAACAGATAGCACATTTTATGCACCATTCCCTGTTGATCAAATTTATTATATCTATGTGATGAGATGATAGAGGCGAATATGAAACGTAGACTATGCGGTGGGATGGCCGCACCGCAGAGGCAGCGCCAGCATCAGTAGCGTAAGTAGCTATGGTGCGAGAGCCCACTGCACAAATACCCACGTCATCGAGTACCCCAATAGGCTATCTTTGATCGTTAACCGACATCTAAATATGTAAAAAAAATCAGGTCTGCCAGTTCCGATCCTGCCGGCGGGGTAATTACGTAAAATTTGCAACAGCAATGCGACAGCAGTAGCGAAGCATACATTCTCGACACCACTAATGATGTATGACAGCAATCACCGCGAGATTTACGCCTGTCGCAAACCTGTTGCGAGTTAGGTAATTAGGGGGCCGGTCATGAAAATAATTGAAATTTTTTGACGTATTTTTTTTGTCAAAATTTACCCGAATGAAAGTTCTGGCAACAGTTAACCATTGATTAGTTATGTAAAAAAAAATTTGGTCTGCCATTGCGCACCCTGCCGGAAGTACTTGGCAGACCCCTAAGAATGTGCCCTTCACACCCTTTACCTACCTCAGCGAATACCCCGATGAAACCTACGCCTAATAATAGCCAAGGTGACCCTGATAATAGATTCAAAGGTCTGCCAGGCTGTGGCAGGCAGCGTGGTCAGCGGTGCTCAAGTATTTTGAAGTAAAAGAAATGTCATTTTTAAAGTGACTTTATAACATAGATTTAAATCTCGAAGTTAATATAAGTGGAGAGTTTTGGCGGGAACGCGGAAAAGTTCACGTCGTTGCATTGTATTATTTTTCAAAACTCGTGCTTTTTCCAGTGATTAAAATCGGTGGCGTTTTACGCATTAAGTGCTGAATTACGAGCATGAGTGTGGGCAAGTGATATAATGTGGTGAGACGTGTTTTTCGTGTTGCTTCCAAAATTCCATAGAAGCTTCTAGTAAAGTTGCCACCACTTTACTAGGGCATGACTTAGACTGGACTGAGACTACCTGACTTAGACTGGACTATGACTACGCAGACTGTGACTAAGACTTGACTTTACGTGAAATATTCTATCATTATGAAAAATTACAATACTTGACACTGGCTAAATACACTATGTGTGGAGCCAAAATATAAGAGAGAAAAAAAGTAATATAAGTACGATCTCAATGATTTTGTGACTTGGTCCCATCGGCCCCGACGACACCTATGTCCTGCCACCGCGCCGGGGCCAAGAGGCTAAGTCCGTCTACGGAACCCTAAATACAATGCATGGCCCGTCATGCTCTTAGCAAGTTATTTTAAAAGCATAATAATTATAGCATAACGATAACGTTCGACAGACTCCCGCTGCAAGTATAGTAGGTATCGGGGGCGGGGTCAACTTACCTTCCCTGTCAGAGAATAATGACTAATAAGGAGTCTTCTCATGTCAACTCGTACCTTACAGCCGCATTTACATACAATGCCTGTCAGAGTAGCGGTCTGCGAAATTACAAACAAAAACCAAAACTGCAGATTAAGCGATTTATTGGAAATCTCGCTTATCGGGGTCGCCTTCCGTAAATTAAAATAACGACTTTTTCTTTTTATATTATCATTAACTGTTTCTTGAATGCACCCAAATTAATAATGTTAAAGATGAAGTTGACGAATGGCGTATCAAGAAACACCGAAAGTTGATATTTGACTTTTATAGGCTTCGTTAATCACAAATGAGCAAGTTCATTTATATTCATGGGGTCGTTCGTTTTAAAAATATACATTCTAAGTGAACACTATACAAGCTACACAAGCGCCTTTACAAGCTATAGAAAGCACGCAGTGGCCATGTTATTATCTAGGTACCTACCTCTGTAATGACATCGTATACTTTGACCCTGTGGAAAATATGGGAGAAAGGGAGACATGCCCTTTCTCCCCTTTATATCCTTACATAACAGTAGGTAGGTGTAGTACTTTGGTTTGGATTAATATGTTTTGCTATAATTATGAGGACGCTAAACTATGGCTCTGTCATCTGGTAAGGCTAAAAGTAAATATCTAAGTATTTGTAGTATTACTTAGGTTAGGTGGGTACGGTAAACTAAAGAGGATATTTTATTTTTATTTTGTTTTAGAGAATTCTACCTTCAGAGTTGACACTAGTGTAGTTAATACCTACTCCATCTAAAGCATTCGGTTTCTTAGCCACCTACGTTTTTAGTAACACACCTAGGTATAGAATATTTTCGGGCCTATGTCTATGTTTAGTACAAAGGTAGGTATATAACTATAACCGGCCCCCTAATTACTCTATTAACTAACTCGCAACAGGTTTGCGACAGACGTAAATCTCGCGGTGATTGCTGTCATACATCATTAGTGGTGTCGAGAATGTATGCTTCGCTACTGCTGCCGCATTGCTACTGCTGTCGCATTGCTGTTGCAAATTTTACGTAATTACCCCGCGGGTCGTTCCCATCTGTTCTACTATTTCCGAAGATACGAAAAGTGAAATCATGTTCATGTTCCATAGAAAAAATGGGACCTCGAAGTAGGTATACGTAATAACCAATTAGCTAGGTATCTGAAAGCGCCTCTCCTTCATAGACTTACTTAATTACTTAGAAGGTATTGAGAGTAGCGAAATACTACCATTTTGCAGCAATATTATGTCAAACACGTACCTTAGCGCTAGTTATCATATTTGACATAGGTAGAGCAGTTTAAGATCGGATAAAAATCAAGTGAGCAGCAAGCTCACTTGCTATCTGGGGAGTGACGTGAAGAGCAAGTCGTTCGCCTGGTGTAAAGCGTCACGGCCGCCCATAACATATTTTTTCTCGTGAATCAGTCATCAATCACCATAGATGCGTATACCTTTTTCATTGATTGTAGTAGTATTAGTGAACCTGTGAACCTCCAGGGTGGCGAAGGCGCCCAAGTTCAAGCAAGTGGACGGGCAGACTTGCGTGGGCTTTGTATTGAATTGATGCCGCAACACAGACACCGCGCAGACACCGTGCGGACAACGCGTCCACGCCGGCCCGTTATCGTAAAAACGCGCGTGCGCAAGTTTTAAAGTGACGCACGATCTTTATCATGGTCATCATGAAGAAAATTTTATTGGTGAGTGAAAAAAACATTTCCCAGGACATCAAAGAGGTAGTAATCTAACGCGTACCACTCAGTACTACCCTATCGATAGATCGGGCGTTCTTAATTTGCGGAAAATATTGATATTTAATTTACGATAACAAAACTAAAACATTATCGTAGTTATGACTTTTTTAAATTTAATTAGATCTACATATACTTTATTCATATAAGCGAGTACTTACCAGTTCAATAAAAACAATCATATTAAAATATTTTTTTATAAGTAGAGGTACACCTACAGCAAATTAGATATGTGTTAGTTTTTCGTTAATTTTAATCTTGATTTACACATTCCATTATGATTAAATAGGTAAAAAATTAAATAGTTAAATAAATAGGTTAAAAATAGTTAAATAGGTATTACCTACCTATACCTGCAGTTTTTCTTCCTTTAACTTACATAATTAAATAATTGTTGTTCTCAACAACTGTTATAAGTAGTGTTGCCTGGCCTGGCCTGTTAGCTCAGTTGGTAGTAGCTCTGCCTTTTGAACTATAGGTTGTGAGTTCGAGTCCCATCCAGGACAAACATTTGTGTGATGAACATCGATGTTTGTTCTGTGTCTGGGTGTTATATTGTAAGTATTCTATGCATGTATTTACAAATAAACAGTATATTATAAGTATTCTATCAGTTATCTGATATATTCCATAGTACAAGCTATGCTTAGTTTGGGCATATGTGTTAGTATTTATTACACATATGGTTTGGGGCTAGACGGCGCTGTGTGAAATATCCACGCACATGGGCGTACCCAGCTTTTAGTCCAAGGGGGGGGGGGGGGCTGGGGGGCAAACCCAAAATTTCTTATGCCGGGTTCCCACGATTTTTTTAATACCACTATGGAGACCTAAAGCCAAGTCATAACTTCAAATCAACCCTCTGGCGGCAGCGCCACCAATGTACATTTGAAAGCATATCTTGGAAACGTGATGCTGTATTAAAATAAAGCATAAATAGAAATAGCACGAGCGAAACGAGTGCGAAAAATTTTCTGAGTTTGCCACCTATTTTAGAAAATACGTATAGTATGGCCACTTGAGCAATTGATTCCACAGTGTGCAATTAAAGCGCAAAACTTGTATTAAAGCTTTTTTCTCCCATGTCTCTGGATATTCCAAAGCAGCCTCGAACGAACTAAGCAAAAAGTGGCTGAAGTTGCAATGTAGCCGATACTCTAACTCAGCCTTGCCTTACTATCATAAATCAAATCCAGTAAAGCACGAACGGAGTGTGCTAAAGAAAATACAATTCAGCAATTTAAATAACCTATCAATCAAATAAAAAAAGAAGCACCTTTTCATTTTATTTGCTTAAATTATTTAAAATAATTTTTTAGTAAATTTAATCATACTCAACCTATCCTATCAACTCTACCTACAAGTCCTACAACTAACTACTCTAAAAATCCTACTCTCATCATCAAAATTATCTCAGCACAAGCGAAACGAGCGCGAAAAATCACCACGCGCTCCTTGCACTACCGGGTAGATACATACCTGGCAATTTTTGTTACCCGTAAAAAATTAGAGGCGATGCTGCTGACTTGGCGACTACATAAACAACGTAAGTGCATCTCAAAAGGGCCATCAAAATTTAATTTTCTTCTTGATTACATATTGTTTTTTACCTTTATTTATATTTTTTTCGACATCGATAGGTAAGCATTCGGCAGCTAAATACCTATAATATAGTTGGAATCTTGAGGCAGGTAATGGTAGTCCGATAATCTAGATTTATTTGGGTTATATCTTACACGGGGTTCTACGAATTTCTAAAAGTGTAGAGTAGAAGATGCGGATAAACGCTGACTAAAATAAAAACAATGGCATCTTCAAAATTGAACTACCATTTACTTTTTTGCAGTTTCTACATGCTTTTCCATAGTAATTCTAATTGGGTAGGAGTACCTATAATATTGTACTATTGGGGCACTAATAAAAACATGTGAAAGGTAGCCAACCTATAGGGTCCAAAGCCCAAAATCATAGATGTAGCTGTTAACGACCGCAGCAGCGAAGCTCCTTTAAGCTCCAAAATCCGGGATTAAGTACCTATCTGATGCGCGTGGGATGATTCGGCGTGTCACGGGGGATGCTCCATCTATGAACTCTGATTTCTAGGACTCCCTGTATAATATTCACATATCGTTTTGTTCAATGATAGATATCTAACGACTCTACAAGAATCACTTTGCAATAAAGTAAACATAAATATAGGTGCATTCCTGTGTTTTCGAGTTGCCTTTGTCCCTCTAGGTGGGACAAACGAGACGGTAATGATCGAGTTGCCTCAGAGATCATATAAGAAGGAAGGATATCTTAAATACCTACATCATGCCTAACAAGAAGTATGCCTAAAATGAGTTAAACAAGGTATAAGACCTACGCGATGCAAAACGACGACGTCTTTGCCAACCGCTGCCTGAAAAAGATTTCAACGCGCGCGCACATGTATTTATAGGTATACTTACTTACCTACATAAATATTCTCATTCTTTATTATTCGACCGTGCGATTTGTAAAAAAAATGTTAACGCGTTCAATAAAGTGTACTTTACGTTAAGTATTTGTTTTGGAATATTTCCTAGTACGCGAAACTTTCGTGACGTCGAAGCCGCCCGCCCGACATCCAGTCGCTGAAAAAGAGTTCAACGCGCGCGCATGCATGCGATTTGTTAAAGTGTAAAAGACATCAACGCACGTTCTAATACTTACCTAGTTTTCGGTGAATTTGTCTTTATTGTGGAATAAAACTTCCAATAATGTAATTACGCTGTTCTTCACGATTGTTAAGTTTGGTTACCTATGCCTATGTATGTATAGTATAGGTAGATAACTGGGTACGCAACGCTGGCCGTTGACAACGCCAGCCGGCGAAAAAGATTTCAACGAACGCCCTTTTTTTTCGGCGTGAGCATTTGGTTTATTTTAAGTTTTTTTATTATTAACTTGCATGTTGGTGTCAAACAAATCTTGCGATATATTTTTTTTTCCTATTATTTTTTCGTACTCAAAAATAAAATACATCAACGCGTTCAATACAGCGTACTTTACTTTTTTTTTTTTTTATTATTTTTTTTTTTTATTAAGAGCGACAAACAAGCATACGGCCCGCCTGATGGAAAGCGGTAACCGTAGCCTATGGACATCTGCAACACTAGGGGCGTTACTGTGAGTTTGTCTGAATCACGGTAACAAGATTTTCCGGAATCACGTTCTTTTATAAAAATTGGGACTATGAAGCTCTTGGCCTCTTGCTCTTGCGAGTAAAGGAATCAATCCCTTAGTAATCTGTGGAACAGAGCAGCTGAATCGTTTAGCGATTATAGAGTGCCGTCATTAAATTAAATACCATTTTGGAATATCAAAAAAAAATGTGTTATAAATATAATAGTTAGATACTTACATTACAGAGAACGTTACACATACGTAATTATTAACTATTTTCTATAAATATTCCTAAGTAGAGTTGCAAAAAAGTTTCTGCTTGCGAGGTCTACTGTTCGAACTACTAGTAGTATGTACTTATAATTACTAACATACGAAACCTAGCTCAGATAGCCTAGGTCAAGCCAAAAGAATTCATAACAAAACTGTCACCCTATAGTAAGATAAGTCACGAATCACGATACATAATTAAGCAGGTACTCGTAGGTACCTATATGTTATGCAAGTGCCGCTGGTCGCCAGCATCGCCCACGATGTCGATCGGCCAATGGATGAAGGTGTGCACTTGCGTAGCGTGGGTAGTGGGCACATCTTCAGCTCGCCGATGACTAGGCGGCGGCGGACGGCGGCAGCGACGTGACGGGTCAACGACACAAAACGTGTGAAAGTGTTATATATCGTTCCCTGCCACCCACACAATCAGAGGGACTCGGATTTATCATCGAAAACCTTAGAAATTATTTCGTAGGTTGAGCAATTTGATTGGAAAACGAATTTATTCCCTTAGTTTTAGTAGGATAACCTAATCCAGAGATCAAAAATTTGGATAATACTAGCCAGTACTATGGTTTTGAAGACACATTTCGAATACCTACCTACTCAGATGGTATATGGTACTTGTCGGTTGATCAATATTGGCTTTGTAGATATCCATAACGAAACATGACGAAACTCCTCAATGACAAAAAGCATAGGTATTTATCGTACATATTTTATTGTGTTGCGAGGATACAACTATAAAAGCTTGATTGATTATTTAGACAGGTGGTCACACCTGTCTAAATAACCCAAGTATGAAAGATACATACTTAGGATGACAACGATAAGTGATACGGATGACCTACAAAACTCCTTACCTCAAAGTCACTCACTTAAAGGAAATTATGAGCAAGCGACTATAAAATAGACAACAACGATAATATTAACGATTTTGATACTTCGTAACCGCCTAACCGGTAACGCGTGACGTAAAATATCACGTAGAGATCCGGTCAGGTATTGATCGGCATCACAGACCGTGCAACACGCGATGACAATGAAATCTATAGCAGCTTTGAGCTAAGTAAGCATAAGTAAAAGTTCTGTTCTTACAGCAAAGTTTCTGCAGTAGGTATACTATAAATGGATACTTCAAGTGTGTGGGGTCGGTTGTGGGCGTAAAACCGCCCGTGGCGTCAGTCAGTCTACGGTCGCCGTTCCCACGCACCCGCCCCGCACTCCTGCCGTCCTCCGCGGCGTCTCTCGTGTATCAAAGTCAAGTTTAATACATAAAACTGTCTATATACTTTCACTTCCAAATGTTACGAGATTTTAGGAAGTGCGTGAACAATTATTATTTCTAACGTAAAAACCGGTTGATACGCTGCTATATCGTATAAGATATACCTAACCTACCTAAAATCAATTAGATCGGCGGCGCGCCCATAGATATGGACGATATGCATAATATTACCAACGTTTTGGATGACGTATTTAACAGATTACAATCGAATAGTCTGGCAGATTACAGAGTAGTATATATACTAGTGCAGCAGCCCCAGCAGCCAAATGACCACGTGGATAATAATCACATCACGCTATAATCACCGAACTATCTAAATCTAAAAAGTATATAGGTACGTTTGTACCCTACGGGTACCCTAATGGTACTCGTGTAGATCACGTCCTACACATTGGTAGGATATCACCATTTACTGCTCTATGGTATGTTAGATTATAGCTATGACCTCGAGAACATAATATGTTATTTATTCATGGTTTGTGGTTCGCGTATATAAACATTAGAAACGCATTTTGACTCCATGGCTCTGTGCTCTGGAAGCTGAAGTAGCCCGCTAACAATAAGTAGGTACCACCTATGTGTGCATTTACTTAGCCATAAAATGTTTTAAAGGCATGTCGTTACATTACAGTCAAGCCTAACGGAATCTGTGCGCTGCTGGGGAGACAGGTTCAGCAGCTGTTTTATGACATATCCATTGTATAAAGAATACACATCTAGAATGTGGTTGTTACCTACCTCGGAGCTTATATTATCTGTGCTCGAAGCCTATTTTTATCACATTTTTTTATATATTAAGTAATGATAATGAATGACGAGACGAGCTATTCGTTCGCCTGATGTTAAGCGACACGGGTTACTGCAGCAGTACCCCGATCCCTCCATCCCGGAGGACCACGATTTATTTGAATCTTGATAAACCCAATTGAAAGTCAGTTTAGCTTAAAAGTACCGTCAGCAGATGACACAGCCGCCCATAACAGTTGCAGTGTCAGTCGGAAGTCTCGGAACTCTAAAATATAGAGTTTATCGCTTAGAGTAGTTTCGCGTGACACTGCACTGCGCACGTCATCCTGAGACTTCACACAGTAGGTGTAGATTACTAGACTATGCGAACAGATAAAGTCTCATTTGCCCAGTAATTTCACTAGCTGCAACACCGCAAGCAAGCTGGAACACCGTAGTGCTTGCATACACACTACTTACTGCTTGGCGGCATAATAACTGCATGGCAAAGCAGTGGTACTTAATACCTAGACGAACTTTGCAGAAAACTCCTACCTCATAAGTAGTATAACTTAGGTATTACAAAATACAAACTTCCTTTCTAGAAACTATTCCGTTCAGTTACAGGTTAAATTATATTAATATAAATTATATAATTACATCTCGGTTTATGGGTTCCTCTTGAAACCCTCTCAGGATATAAGAAGCGACGAAAACCGACAAAAAACGCGTTCTCAGCGAATCATTATTGAAGAAAGCTGCAAAATATAGAATTTTCTGATAACGATTTATCGATAAAAAATTATTAATCAAACGTGTGGTATTTTTATGTAGATCAATAGCTGATGCCTGTGTCAGCACTTTGTTCAATTCAATCCAACTTGATTTTAGAAACCAATAGCTTATTGGCAACGCGCAATACTTCCGCGAGTGAGCGTCTTCTTTAGTCATGAATTAAAAGTTTGAAACTTGATGCAAATGAGCGTGGTTTTGAAAACGTTCTTAGGTACTTTACAACTACAACACGCTTTTACAACTGACTTCGTTGTAGCACTGACTTTCAGGATTTTTTCGCTAAGATATATACTAAGGCTGAAAAATTATAAAGTGAACTGATCACAACACTAAGTAATATAAGCTAGAGGTACATTTTCATTACCCAGCACGTGGCTAGCGCTGTTATACGATATCATTCAGCTAAAGTTCATAGAGCACCTTGGTTAACCACAATACTAAAACTAGAAATGGAAAGTTGCTTGGCGTCCGGACTCGGACTCTGGACAAATGTTTACTGAACGTGCCGCTTAGTACAATGGAAATAGGTATCTAGACAAAAAAAGATTATTGACTATCGCGTCAATAGGAAAGATTGATTAGTAAATCTTTAAGTCCACATCATAGTTCATATTGTAGACTTGGCCCCATCAGCCCTGGTGCCTCATACCTACGTAATATAAATCCATGGTAATAATGATGGTTTGGTTTTGCATATAGAAAATGCAACGCAGTTACGTCACACGTAAAACTCGGGAAAAGCACAAATGCAAGATTCTCTTGTTACCGCACCTCGTTGAGTGTTACGGCAGACCCTATAGCCGCTCTACTACTTAGTCAGAGTCTCAGAGAATATATAAACTGCACAAGGTGTCATCAATAATAGTCATGTTTACTTTGTGTAATTTGCAGGAAGAGGTGTTGCGTGCTATGTAACAGTGAAAGGACAAACGAAACAGGGTAAATAGATGCAAAACGCCTTAGTGCGATTCCCGTCAAGTAGCGACCGAGTTAGCGATTCGGCGCACGCACCGCTTTCACTGCGGCCGCATCCGTCGTATATCCTGGTATTTTGTTCTAGCTTGTTATATCAATGCACATTATGGACCATTTATTTAATATTATAATTCAAACAACAACCTCTGATTCGATGTTGATTGTTAATATATTTTAAAACGATTATATATAAAGGGAAGCCTAAAATAAAATACTTATCAATAGGTAGGTACTTGCAGTTGGCCAGTTGCGTCACGCGTTATGCGTTAGATATTCTGACTGTAAGGTACCTACCTATTGAGTCAAATCTAGAGTCGTCGAGTCCAAAGTGTTCCGCACCCACACAAGATGACAACAACGTAGGTATCTACACACTAAAAAGCGATTGAGGCCATGCCTTTTATGCCACCTATAAATAATAACAATAATAAGGAAATATTAAATAAAGAATGCTCATATTATTCCCACCGAGCCGCACAAGTATTTTAACGAGCCTTAACCCGTCTTAAAAACTGTCCAGCACGTAACTGAAAAATGCTCAACGATCGATCATACGGCTAATTACGTAACCTTTTTTAATTTATTAAGTTGGAGTAAAATGATGCATTACTTATTTTCTACCAATGATTAATAATATTTTGCTAATAGTCAGTCAAAATAAAGCTATTTTAAAAAAGAGTTTACGAGACAGTCGCCTAGATTTAATACTGAGCAGCTTAGTAGATCTCCAAAGCACATAGGGTCCGATTGAGAGTATAGAGGAATATCTAATTTATATATACCTAGGTACTCCATTAAAAGATCTCGCCAAATGCATATGGGATAACCTTGGAGGTACACTCGACAAAATAAAAAACGAATCATGCAAGTCAGTTTATCGTATAACATAACTACACAAAAAACATAAGACGAATTATAAACAGGCTCGTTTTGTTGGAGCCGCTGTACAAATCATAATAATTATGATTAAATACTGTCATTTTACTGCATCACTACAATTTGTTCTTGCACATTCAGGTTAAACTGGTAGATAATGCTTCAACATTCTGAAGTCCTCTCTTTACATTATTTTGTGCTGAGCTGAAGTATTATAAATTAATAGGTCAGTGTAAACTGTAAACCAAAATTAAGAGGAAGCGTTCTCTTTTTGGTTAAAAATAATTGTATGAAAACAAATGGTTAACATTGAAATTGTTTCATCTTCCTAGGTCCACAACAGTGTTCTGGTGCTACTGCTGCTAGCGACGCGCGCGCCCCTGTGCCTCGCTCTCGGCTTGCCACTTGCACCGATGGAAGATGCACCGCGATACAATGCCTCTTGTGAGTTGACCTTTTTAGTTCTTTAGCCTTTGTAAATAAGTTATTATAAACTACACTAAATAAAATTACTATTGTGTTAAATTCCACTTGTACGAGTACAATATGAACTTGACGAATATGCAGTAATAAATTATTTTATTGGTTTGAGTACTGCAGTATTTGACCAGTAAATAATTATGTCATAAATCTGAATAAAATTGTGTCTTTAAGAATGGATAATTATGTAAAAATGAAAAATGTACCCACAGTACAAAGTCTACAAAACAAGCCCATTCCCAAACTTATTCCGAGTATAAAACCTCTACGTTCTAAAATATTTAAGTACTCAGAATTTCATCTGTGGCAGCTGCCAGCGGTGGGGCACTGCAATTTGGACGGAAACGCATAAAAATATTTTATATTTCTCTATTCCAGATACCAATGCAAATTCGAACCCAAGCGGTTTAAGTTCGTTGTTCTCACCTCGCATGGACTTCGAGCAGTGGAAACCTCTGACAGGTCGCGGGGATCCATTGCGTAACGATCCTACATATGATTACGAACCACCGGTTCTGGAACGAGTGCATTACTGGGCGGAAGAAACTAGGCTGGAACGAGAACAATATCCAGAGAAGAAATCAGAGGTTTTAATGCTTGGCGTTTCTTCAAGAAAACCGAGCTCTACTTCACGTCAGCCGCCTCTACCACCAAGAAGGCAGCAGCAATATCGACCACAGCCGCCGAAATACGAAGACTTTACATACAAACTAAGTGACACATACCCCATGACTATACTTGTACCGCCACCGCCTCCTCCTCTAGGCCATCAACCACCCTTATTTATTCTTAATCAAGACAAAACGCCTCTCGCCAATACACATGTTAAAATGACGGATGCACCACAACTTGCTATTAAAGAAAATACGACTCCACCTGAAAAACTTACATCTTCGTATGCACTGCAAGAAGCTAATTTAATTTATCAGTCATCTTCTACGATTCAAAGCTGGATACGAGACGTAAATCAATCACTACCACCAAACATCAATAATGTTGTGAGCAGTGATTATGCAGGATGGGGGCCCACTACGCCTCTCAATGAATACGAATCTGCAAATGAAACTCATAACTTGATATCTCATGATCACGTAGAAATATCTAAACAACCATATTCATTTTATAGACCAATGTTATCAGAAGCACCCCCTCCACCAGTGGAGAATCGTATTCCACTTCATTTTTCGACTTTCCTGCCCACGGCTTTACCACCAACGACTGAAGTTGAACATGCTAAGGTGACTTGGCCAACGGAGCCCCCAACTGCTGAAACTTCAACAGAAACACAAGATTATTACGAAGACACGACGACCGAAAAACTTACGACCGACATCTTTCTACCAACCCAAAACATACTACGTGAACAGACTCAAACGCCTACACCAGAACCAAACATACTAGACATGCTCGGCCCGATGATGTCTATGCCTATCGTTAATGGTCCCGATAGACCGGAAGATAATTTGTATGCGCATGCAACCGAAAACATGCAAGTTTTTAAAGAGAAAAATACTGACGATATATTAAAACTTGAGAATATGCAAACTATGCAGCCACCCCCGCCCGTCAAATTGACGGAAACCACAACAGCACCATACATACAACCTTATCATGCCAATTCGAATATTGTCGAAATCGCACTTGCTAGCAGACCATCTTTGCATACTCACGACCCTTATTTACATATGCGTTATACGACACCGTTGACAACAACATCAAATGATCTATTTGATAAAAACAAGTTACCTACCGAAGCGTCCGTTCCAATGTACATCATAATAAGTCAAGGTCATTCTAAAGTAAAAACCTATGGATCAAAACCAAAACCAGGTGATGACAAACATACTATAAATAATGAAATCCCAAAGCCCAATGAAACTAATGAAGTAAAGCATTTGCATCCCATTAAAGAAAAGTTTGCCAAGAAACTAAACGTGATGGACAATAGTCGAACAAGTAAAGCGCAAAATCTGAAAGCACTCGTCGATCAAGGTCATGGATCTATTGAAATACAGGAGGTTGATGAAGGCATTAAATACGACGTGAGTGACGGCAGTGAGGTTCCTATAGAGTTATACAGAAAAGGGATAGTCGATAGTGATGTGAACGATTATAAATCTTCAACTGAAATCCAGAAACCGAAGCAAATAAAAAGACAGATCGATTTAGAAGATTTATTGCCGTTTGACGAAGACAGCATTGAAAAATATGTTTTCAATTTTCTGGAAGGCAAGAAAAACAACACGGGTTTGACTGGATTGTTGGCGCAAGCAGTGACGAGCGATGCGGTCAGCGGCGTCGATGAACTAGAAGATGACGACGATGACATCGGCAATGACCAAGAGCATGAAGATGAGAACAGAAGAAGATAAAACACTCAAATTAAGTACATTATGAAATGTAAATATTTCAGCGAGTGCCAAAAAATTTGGTGAGAAATGTTCATTCTCAGTTACCCTTGCATGTGAAGCCATTGCTAAATTCTAAATAGGTATATCAACCTACACATTTGTTGCATACGTACGGTGTACGTAGTAGGTTGCATATTTTTGTCCTGAATTAGAGCAGAACACTTTACTCCCACCGATTTATCTTACGCGTGCTGTAATAGGTCTGTCTGAACCAGTTCAAATTGTTAATATTTTGGTGATAAGGTAAAAGAAAATGTAAGTGACAAGTTTTAAAGACTGTTTACTCGTATCATAACTAGAGCGAATTGTTGTAAGTCAACTATCGTAATGTAATTTATTTATTATTCTTGTAAGTTTCAATAAAACAATATTATTTTTCACTTTTAGTTTCAATGTCAACATAAAGTTAATTGTATTGAAAGCCTGGTAGTCCGGAAGTAGCCATGATCTAAGTGAAAATTATCACCAGAAATTTTCTATTTTTCTAATTACGTTATGTAGGTTTAGTAGATTGACGCGAGTGGACAAAAAGCCGCGCGTCGCAGCGGACGCGGCCCACTAACACACACACTTCTTACCATCCTTTTCGCAGAAATAGACACTGGCACCTTAGTTAAAGTGAAAGCTGGTTATAAACCCATAATGTCACATTTATTGCGATCCAATGTTGCCAATAAGGAGCCATCAATGATGAAGGGTCGATATAAAGAAAGACATCTTAGGTACCATTGTTTGTGGTTTCCCAAAAGAGCACACTGTGAGGTGCATGTGTCTCTTAACAAGACATGCTACGAATTGCAATAGTAATGGTTTAAGAATAAATAATTTTATACCCTAAATAAAAAACAATATTGTCCTGATAAATTTCATGAGATTTTGAAGAAATGGCATAAGTTTTGAGCTGGAATTACACCAATCTGCTTGACATAAACACACCTTGTATTCGGCTTCGGGATACCTGCAAGGGAAAGCACACTAACTGACAAATAGTATAGCTAGCAATATCTGATATAGGTATCAGATATAGCTAGCTATACTATTTGTTGTATAAAAGTACATAATATGTATATGTAGATACTTAAGTAAGTACCTACCTACTCTTTTAGGCCCCGACCCAAACAGAGGGGTGTTATAAGTTTGACGTAGATATATCTATTCTGTGACGTAGGTACGTGTACCGTATCTGTGTTCTGTGCGTAGCAAATATACCAATTTAAATATTATTATTTATTTGAAATGTGACTTATGATCGAAGATAAAATGCAACTAACCTCTCGTGTTTACAAGTCATGGATCGCATTGGGCTGTTTAAAGAGCGCGGCAGCGGGTCATCACGCGCAGGCTGGTAACATCCGCGCTGCACCAACCAAGAGTGTTGCGCACGTGCCGACCATGCTCGCACGAAGCACATCGCGTTGTCTGTAAGGATAAACTAATTTAGAGATAGAGCACGCCATAAACCAATCGCACTATATAAATAATCCTGAAAAGCTTTTTTTCTCTTTTGACCTCTATCTCACCTGATAATAAGAAGTCCGTAATTAATTGGGTTTACCGTGTGGTCCCGGTTACGAATAGGACCACCCCATTTCTTCCCGTGGGTGCCGTAGAAGGCGGCTAAGGGAATATCCAGGGAATGGGTCGCAGCGTTCCCCTCGGTCTTGGTGGCAATCAATCTTCACCTACTGCGATCACCAAGCCGCCTGCCAAGCGTGGTGATTATGGCAAACCCCCCCCAAATGACAAGCACAAATAAAAACGGCCCCCAGTCCCCGGCAGCTCTGCTATCCCGTGGCTACGGTAGCAGCCACGGTAACGACAGGGCAAGGGGTGCGAAGAATCTCCGGCAGACGCCCGGCTACCAACCCCAACGACGACCCCTGGCCCTGGCAACACATAACGTGCGCACACTGAAGGCTGACGAAAGGATGGTCGAGCTAGAGGCAGAGATGGGTAAGTTACGCTGGGATGTAATGGGATTGTCAGAAGTCCGAAGACAGGGACAGGACACGATAATCCTAAATTCCGGTAACTTATTCTTCTACCGGGAGGGAGACCAACTCTCCCAAGGGGGTGTCGGGTTTCTCGTCCGCAAGTCTCTCGTCAACAACGTGGTCAAAGTCGACAGTGTGTCGGCCAGGGTAGCGTACCTGGTACTCCGAATAACCAAACGGTATTCGTTGAAGGTTATACAGGTATACGCGCCGACGTCGGCACACTCAGACGATGAAGTAGAAGCTATGTATGAGGACATATCCGAAGCCATGCATACTTCCGAAACATACTTCACCGTTGTGATGGGAGACTTCAATGCGAAGTTGGGCACAAGGAATAGCGATGAGCTGAGAGTGGGGCCATTTGGATACGGGCAGCGGAACCCTCGAGGACAGAGGCTGGCTGACTTCATGGAGAAGGAGGAACTCTTTATGATGAACTCCTTCTACGAGAAGCGGCCATCCAGGAAGTGGACGTGGATAAGTCCCGACGGTTCCACTAAAAATGAGATAGACTTCATCATGACGACCAAGAAGCACATATTCGATGATGTCTCTGTGATCAGCAAGGTGAAAACCGGTAGCGATCACCGTATTGTTAGAGGCACATTGAATATCAATGTTAAGCTCGAAAGGTCACGTCTGGTGAAGTCTACGCTCCGTCCAAATCCTGTCCAAATCCAAAACCCCGAAGGCTTTCAGCTGGAACTCCAAAATCGCTTCCAGTGCCTAGCCGACTGTAACACAGTGGACGAGCTAAACGACGGGTTGGTGGAAACTGTCCAAGCTGTTGGATCGAAATTCTTTAAGACCCAACGCCGAAAGAAGACTCAAAAGCTCTCAGAAAAAACTCTTGAGCTAATGGCCGACCGGAGCGAAATGAAGCTGCAGTCTTCAGTTGATATGTCAGCCTACGGTGAACTCAATAGACGAATCTGGAGTTCCTTGCGACACGACTTGCGTGCTCTTAGTACTTCACGTATTGAGGCCGCAATTGAGCGGAACCAAGGCTCTAAAGTGTTCGCAAAGGATTCGTCTATTGGGCAACACCAAATGACAAAACTGAAGACCGAAAATGGTAGCGTCATTTCATCCAAGCCTGAGATTCTGAGAGAGATCGAGAACTTCTATGGACAGTTATACACCTCGACACGTAAGCCCGCTACTAACACAGCTCAGGACATCAGAGCCAAGTTAGTCCGACACTATACCGAAGATATCCCGGACGTCAGCCTGTACGAGATTAGAATGGCCCTCAAACAGCTTTAAAACAACAAGGCACCAGGTGAAGATGGAATTACGACCGAACTTCTGAGAGCGGGTGGTAGACCGGTACTTTTAGTCCTCCAGAAGTTATTTAATTCTGTCATCCTTGAAGGTATAACGCCAGAGGCATGGCACAAGAGCGTGGTGGTGCTCTTCTTCAAAAAAGGCGATAACACCTTATTGAAGAACTATAGGCCCATCTCGCTGTTGAGTCATGTGTATAAGCTGTTTTCGAGAGTCATTACGAATCGTCTCGCACGCAGGTTTGATGAATTCCAGCCTCCCGAACAAGCCGGTTTCCGAAGAGGCTTTAGCACCATAGACCACATCCATACGCTGCGCCAGATTATACAGAAGACCGAAGAGTATAATCGGCCGTTATGCCTAGCGTTTGTGGACTATGAGAAAGCCTTCGATTCAATCGAGACTTGGGCGGTGCTGCAGTCCTTGCAGCGATGCCAAATTGACTATAGGTATATCGAAGTTTTGAAGTGTTTGTACAGTAAGGCTATGTCAGTCCGACTACAGGACCAGAGTACGGAACAAATTCCATTGCAAAGAGGCGTGAGACAGGGAGACGTTATTTCTCCGAAACTGTTCACAAACGCATTGGAGGATGTTTTCAAGCTCTTGGAGTGGAAAAGATCTGGCATCAACATAAATGGCGAGTACATCACTAACCTTCGTTTTGCCGATGATATAGTCATAATGGCGGAATCGCTCGAGGACCTTAGCACCATGCTCAACGACCTCAGTAGAGTCTCCCAGCAGGTTGGTCTTAAGATGAATATGGACAAGACAAAGATCATGTCTAATGCTCATGTTCCACCTATACCGGTAATTGTTGGGAACGATACTCTCGAAGTTGTCGACAAGTATGTCTACCTAGGACAGATTGTCCAATTAGGTAGGTCCAACTTCGACAAAGAGGTGGCGCGAAGAATCCAACTCGGCTGGGCAGCGTTCGGGAAGCTTCGTCCTATCTTTTCGTCCAAAGTACCGCAGAGCCTGAAAACGAAAGTTTTCAATCAGTGTGTGTTGCCAGTGATGACTTATGGAACTGAGACATGGTCTCTTACTGTTGGCCTCATTAGTAAGCTCAAAGTCGCGCAGCGACCTATGGAGCGAGCTATGCTCGGTGTTTCCCTGCGAGATAAGCTCCGGAACGAGGAGATCCGCAGGAGAACTAAAGTGACCGATATAGCTCTTAGAGTTAGTAAGTTGAAGTGGCAATGGGCAGGCCACATCGCTCGTAGAACTGACAACCGATGGGGAAGAAAGGTTCTCGAGTGGCGACCACGAACCGGAAGACGCAGCGTAGGCCGGCCCCCCACTCGGTGGACCGACGACCTGGTGAAAGCCGCGGGGAGCCGATGGATGCAGGAGGCGAGCAGCCGCTCAAGGTGGCGTGCTCTGGGGGAGGCCTATGTTCAGCAGTGGACGTCTTCAGGCTGTTGATGATGATGATGATGATGAATTAATTGGGTTCCGTACCCAAAGGGTAAACGGACCCTATTACTAAGGCTCCGCTTTCCGGCCGTCTGTCCGTCTGTCACCAGGCTGTATCTCATGAACCGTGATAGTTAGACAGTTGAAATTTTCACAGATGGTGTCTGTGCCGTTATGACAACAAATACCTACTAAAAAACAGAATAAAATAAATATTTAAGGGGCTCCCATACAACAAACGTGTTCTTTTTTCTCGTTATTATAGATAATGGTACAGAACCCATAGTGCGCGAGTCCGACTCGCACTTGACCGGTTTTTATAATAACATCAACGATATACGCACGAGTAATGAAGAGGATGTGAAGAGGTATTAATGTCTGAAGAGAGATACCTCCAGTGCAGTTCACCAAATAGTTTCTGCTGGTGTTGAAATGGTATAGTTCAGTGGGGGCAAAGTCCCCGGCACACCAGCTCCAATCACGATGCATAGTAGAGCAGTTGAAACAGGTCAGGCCCCTCGAACTACTCGACCAATATATTATTAATAACCAGATTGATTTCCAACACATTTTTAAAACATATTGATGACCAAGAATTTATATGATAAACTTATATTTACAGATTTATATAGTTGATGGTTTTTTGAACGCTGCACCACAGATATCTACTATTCTAGACTAGTCAAAACAAAACAGACCACGTGAAAGATTTCTGGATTTCTGAAATTGTCATGGTGACTGATTACCTAGACAGGTAGATATCAAAGCATGACAATTTGAGACATTTGCAGCCACTTTGCAGCAATATCACGTGAATATCACAGAACACCCAATTGGTGTAGAACCTCAACCTTATTTAAATTATATGTAGGGACACACGTTGTTTACGTTATTGCCGACGCCAGCGCCGACCTATATAAAGGAGCGCGAGTTTAAAATAGTTAGTTAGTTGGTAGAGTAGAGTTGTTTAGTTGAGTTAGTCGCGAGTCGGTCACGCGAATTAACGTCGACGCATGTCTGCACTTACCTCAAGTTTTTCTGTGAATCGTAATTGTGTTCAGTTCAGTCGTGACAATATATTTGGTAAAGAACAATACCATTTTTATTTATACCATTTCGGTAGTGAAATTAGTAATTAACAATGAACGCTAAATATAGTTTCTATATCTTTAATTCACAGAACTCCCAAGGTACCTGTCTAATATATACATGATCCAGATAACTAATACGTATTCTACCTAGTTAATCTTGCTGCTGCGACTGCAACTGAGACAATGGCATGCTCTTATCCAAGTTTGTTCGTTTGTAATAGAAAGGTACATCTACGTATTCACCTGGACACATGATCGTCAACGCACAACGCAGCTTGGCTATGGCTCTTCGTCCAGGAGTAAACATGCCCCTGTATAGTAATGGATCATCGCCAAAATGTTTGTGCGAAAATGTACCATTGTAGCAGAGCAAACAGTCAGTATTATGCACAAGATAAATTAAATACATAATACATATGAACATTATAAATTAAATGACGATTATAGGATACAGATATTGGGCTAGACCTACTGGTAATTTTAGACAAGATGTCAAACGTCTAGTTTACCTTTATTACATTTCAAATAGCTGTGATATTTTTTTTAGGATTAGGAATAGGTAGTACGTCCATGACTTTATTATACTATACGCTATAATCATAGGTCACGTTTCTTAATTTTGTTAATACATTATACAATACATAAATGAAGCAGCTATTATAAATAAGCATATCGCTTTTCGGAGCACACTGCTCTGGAACTTTATATGCTTAGTAATAAACACAACCAACGACCTAGGTACCTAACGAAAATATTCTACTACTCTTCTTACATTCTCTACTATTCTTGTGGGAATAGCTACTTCTCTTGGTTTGTCTTAGCTCAAATTTAATAGCGTAACAGACACAAAACAACAATAGGGTATTTGACTGTTATAATTTTAAAAATTGCATAATTAAATAACGTTCCATCGTGAAAACAAAAAATTACAAGCATTTTAATATGTATACAAGAATAGAAAGAGACAGCTCAAACACGCCGTGCCGTCTGAAATAATTTCTTCGAGTTTCTCATTATTAAGCTGTGTGTGGTAGGTCTACTATCTCCTGGCATGTGACGTCACAGCGCCATACTCTCTGTTTTGCCAGAAAGAGACCGGGCGCCGGCGGTGTCCCCTACCCTACTAGCCTACTACGGAATAGATAATCTAATACACCTTATACACCCCTACAGAAACTTTTTTACTTATTTTTCCAATTATTACATTATTTATTTTCCTATTTTAAGAAAATAATATTTACTCGTTTATTTTTAGTAGTTGTCAAATACCCAATTCTGTTTATTAGTAAGCGCGAGAGTTAAAAAATTAAATAACAGAAATTTTGTTTCAATAAATGTATTTCGTAGTTTTCGTAAATTGATATATCTATTCACTATCGGTGAGGTAACAACTCTTGTAGAACCATCTCAGCGATCTATAACTCTAATTTCACAATCTAACTGATAATTTTAGGGTGCATTCAAAACATCAAAACTGGCTGTCCTACTTGACAATTGAAGCTAAATTCTAGAGCACATTATTGAATTATTATCTTTCTTTTTCTATACACGTATTATATTACTGGCTAATGTGCAGCGGAATGTGTTGAATGCACCCGGAACGCACGTTCACCGCCGCCCAACATGAATGCCGTGAACTTATTCCTTACTAAAAATACGCGTTGAATTGAAAACGTTTTATTTTTGTAGTCAGTTAAACAGGGAATTTATAAAACGTACAGTTTACGCACAAAATAAAATTTGGACCCGAACATAAGAACAATATTACGTATCGTTAAACCACTTGAAGGTATCCCGACCTTTCTAACATAACCAGCATAGTTAATTATAATCACAAAAAACTTTAAGCTTATCTGCAATGCTACCAAGACTAAGGCCAGTAACAAAATATTAATATAACTTGATATATCAATAATGTAGACTGATTTCACCATTCGTCCCAAAAAGAGCAACAGATAAGAACATAAATTTTCATTCATACACGAGAAAATATTTTTTAAGAGCTACTATATAGCTGTAAGAGCTATAATAAATGCAAGAAATATTTGCGATATCTTCGCATTAGTTCAAAAATGCTGGTATATATAAGTATGGCATCAATTAACAAAATTTCCTAATTTGTAATTCTCAGCATTCAGTCATTTAAAAATTACATGTATGGAAATTTATACAATATCTACAGTATATTCAACATGCTTTTTCTTCAGTTTCTGTCCAAAATTGTATCTGTTGCCCACATTATTGAGTAGGTTCATACACTGAGAATAAAATGCCACAGGAAAAATTCTAATATGAATTTAAACATTAATATCAACAACTTGAATAAATAAATACAATACAATTTCTAATTATAGTAGTATCCAAATACTCAATCAAAACTTCAATATGAAGTAAACAGTTAGTTTGTTTACTTACAAAGTAGTTTACGATTCAACACCAATAAACTGTGTACTACTTACTGCATGGTAATGCCAACACTAATATTCACTTCTATTAGAGGTCACCCTTTAATCACGTGTGATGTTTTTTTAGCAACTTTTTAACTCCCCCCCTCCCCCTGGTGATGTTTCGTGATTTTTCCGTACCCCTACCCAACTTCGAACCTCACGTGATGTATGGACGATCCCTTAATGGAGAGGGAAGTTATTTACAATAGATTTTACCCAATTATAATGGTCAATCTGGACATAGCTAACTGATAAATATGCGAGAGAAATATCTTAAAATAGGCTATAGTTTGGGGTCATGTTAAGTACATATAACCTTGAACAGAGATGTCTATCTAATAACATACTTCTATAATGTGAATGAATATGATCTAAACATTTATAGTAGTGCAACAATGTCAAATATAATTTGGAGATACATATATTAACAAGTTTTAATACCAAATTAGTTACATTAAATATGTACATAAACCAAATTATATTACTACGATTACCCCATCGACAATGAGGAAAGTGCAGACTACCAGGAATTGTTACAATACAACAGCTTCATCTTTAAATTGTTGCAAGCAACACAATGAGAGACGGCGGCGGTCCTAGGTACTTTATATGTTACAACGAGAATACCACTGGCTAAATGAAACACACAACACTTTGATTTTAACAACCTACCAAAACATACTTAACAAGAAATGCAACTACATAACATCAAAGGTTTTACATAATGAACACAAAAGGTACTTATAAAAAGTGCGTAATGTTTTTGGAAATTTTTGTTAGCTTTTAGAATTATTGACTCTTTAATGTTGGACGGCCAGGTCTTATTCTCGTTGATATAGTGGCAAATTAGTGACACTAGTCTAGCTCACAGTCCAGTCCAAACCCCAACGCTCCGACACCTTGAGTTGCGCCGCAGCTGCATCTTTCAAGGAGAACAAGTGAGTCATCTCTAATTCTGTTTTAGCTAGTAAAATTGCTTTTTCAAATAGCTCCAGTGACCGTCTGAGGTTGCCCCTAAAAATAAAAATAAAATATTACATTATGTTACACAAAATTATACTTAAGTAGATTAAGATATTTTCTTAGCGGGACTTTTCCAAAAAATGTAATACCATACATTCCTTCTCCCAAAAAAAAACAGAAAACAAGATCAAAAAATCTTTGAATAGATTGCAAAGTAGTTTGTGTTAACACAAGATGAATTTGATAAATATTTATCTAATCTGCTTGCTTATTTCTATTGAATTATCACTTGCTCAGTAAAATACAGTATTGACTTGCATAACATAAGATAATGGAGACTCCTATCAAACATTGTTTACCTGCCTACTGATAATACCAGTTCACAGATAAACTCATGTATTTTGTTTGATGATACATCTGGAACTGATGTGGTGTAACCAATGATTACTTATAAAATGACTCAGGAAAATATGATATAACTCAAGGCCACACATAATATACAATATTATTTGATTATATAATATTTCAATAGTGACAAAAAAAATTGCTCATTTACCTTTGCACTTCAATGGTGCCTAGAGTCTCATATGCGAAATCACATTTGTCATCCATTTCAATAGCCTTGTTAATGAGTTTCACTGCTTTATCGAAATCCGTGCTCTTTTGAAGTTGGACAAGGCCTTTGTGCACATATAATGTGGCATTGTTGGGATCCACGGACAGAGCAGAGTCAAACAGAGCCTCTGCACGGCCCCACTCCTGCTGATCTGACAGCACTTGAGCAAACAGAATGTAAGCTTCAGCACACCGAGGGAATCTCTCCAGAGCACGTTCAAAATCAGCTCGCACTTGATTTAGAGCACTGATGTTCTTGTTGATTTGAGCGTGCCTATAGTCAGCATAGGATTTCTGAATGTAAGCAATTGAAAATTCAGGATTGAGTTCAACAGCCTTAGCAAACTCTGAAGTGGCCTCGTCCATGCGTTCCAGCAGTAAGTACACCTGACCACGGTGGTGGTAAATGTCAGAGTTATCAGGGTCTAGCTGGGCTGCTTTAGCAAAATCCTCCAAGCATTGCTCTGTGTTTTCCAGCTGAGTGAACAGCGATGCTCTCTTTATCAAAGCATTCACCTTCACTTTTGTGGAAGCATCACTGTCAATAACACTTCCTAGATCTGCCTGTGCTTCCTCATGTCTACCTAGAAGCAGGTAGAATGTAGCTCGCATGAGCAAAGCTTCATTTTTGTACTTTCCATCACCATCTAATTCTTCAGTGCAAGCTTGAACAATAGACTCATAGTCTTGTGCCTCCAGAGCTTTTTTGGCCTTTGCAAAGCCACCATTGTCCTCAACTTGAATCTTAGCAATAGGATCTTCAGAGAATGCAGAGAAGTATGTCTTTATGAAGTGCTTAGATGGCATGATTGGTTGACGTTTGGCAAGCGCCTGTCGCGCGTGCTGCCTGCCAAGAGCCTTCAGAATTCTGTCAGCATTGACGAGTGAGCTCTGTACTTGGAATTTCTCAAGTATGCAAGCTGATGTGACATCTTCTAGGGCTAACACAAGGTCTCCGCTTTTCTCAGCAGCACGTGAACGACGTAGGAATGCTTTCACATACTTTTCATTTAGTTTCAACGCGAAAGTACAATCTTCTTTGACTTGCTCCCACATCTCACGTTTTTCATAGCACGCCGATCGATTTTGATAGAACGTCGCGAGATCAACTGTACGGTCTGCAGGGCACGCTTCAATCGCCTCGTTGTAAAGACTTATAGCTTTATCATACTCGCCCGCATGAAATGCTCGATTCCCGGCACCTTTCAGTTTCATAGCTCGGTCAATAGCACTCTCTGCAGCTTTACTGTTATTATCTTCATTATCCAACGAAATCGTAGTCTTCGCCTTCAATTCAGCCACTTTTTTCTTCTCTGGATCTTCTAGCCTGTTTCTTAGATAAAGGTAACCTAGGCCTATGGCCAAAGGCGCGCCGAGTAGAATGGCCAGTTGCCATTTCGGAAATGGCGTACTCCCAGTAGACATGTCGCTCTAAAACTGTTATATAAATATAAAATTGTACCTTCGCTTCGTCAAAGAAAGTCAACACAGAACAATAAATTTTTAATTTTTACACATTTCTTCCTTTTTCACAAACTGTCATGACGGATTGGCGTATGATTAGGGATGTTCCGATACTAATAAATACTCGATACTTTTCTTTCGATACCAAGTACTTTTTTGCATCGAATCATTTTTTCGATACTTACTTGGTATCGGAAAGAAAGTACTAGTATCAAATCGAATCAATGCTGCTAAGTTGAAAAAACAGGATAGAATCACCAAAACTATGCTTCTTTAAAGAAAAATATATTATGGCGAAATGATGCTGCTTAGCATTGAATTTTTTGCGATTATATCATGTTTTGACTTATATAGCAGCATTGATTCGATTCGATACTAGTACCTTCTTTCCGATACCAAGTAGGTAAGTATCAAAAGAATGATTCGAAAAAAGAGGTAGAAAGTACATGGTATCGAAAGAAAAGTATCGAGTACTTACTAATTACTAGTATTTACTAATAGCGGAACTGTTCGGAACATCCCTATTTGGTTACAATCAATGCGCAGTGTTCAGTGTTGCCAAATCAGCTCTTTTAGAGCTAAATTTAGCTCTTTTTTCACATCAGCAGCTCTAAAAATTGCTAAATACAATGTTTTAGAGTTGCTTAGCTTTCTTTTTTTTTTGGGATATTTGGCTTCTTTTTATTAGGTGCATATTATATTTATTCGTGAATGTATGTTCTACTAACATATCTGAATTATTGTTTTTCGTTTTGTGTGTTAAACTGTACTTGTCCGGAAAGTTAAGAATTAGTAAAATTAAGATTATTATGAACTATTCATATACCTACTCATACTTAAACACCTATTAAGGTGTGTTCTAGATTTCTGCAGTGCAATAAATGAAGCACAAAATAAACTAGCACTGTACTGTTTCTTTAAGTTAGGTTCTGCATTTTCAGGATACGACAGAGATACCAAGACATGACAACTTCAGAGAACAAACTACTAACGATAATAGACTATAGAGCAGTGTTACCATAGACAGCTCATAATACTACTCACTACCAGGCGCGGACACAGGGGGGGGCGCGGGGGCGCGCGCCCCCCCATGATGAATTCCATGCACCTATATCTTCCTGGTAAATTGGATAATTACGGTAATTGGTACTGAACTGGGGGGGGCGCGCGCGCCCCCCCCATGGCGCAGACACCGTAATTATCCAATTTACTAGGAAGATATAGGTGCATGGAATTCATCATTTAAAGAAAAGAGCACAAATTGCTCTTGTATCGTATACTTATGTGTTTCACCACGACATCCCCAAATTCCCCTCTTGGACTCCCGTACTATAATGATTTGTGCGCCCCCCCAGTGCCGTAAATAGAGCGGTGACACCGGTGCCCAGGCACAGGGCGTAGACTCTGGGGGGCGCAAAAATGGCCAGACCAGGCAGGACTATTACTTTTTCGGTTTGCTCCTGATAAGTTCCCGCTGCGCCCCTAGTGCTCGATTTCAACACATACGTACCTACATGCCAGTATCATCAAAAATTAAACAAAACATCGCGATCATTTTTTTGCCAGCGTAGAGCGTATTTGTGTTTAGTGTTTATCGGAGTCAAGCGGCCAGCCGGCTACCGCTTAGTCTCCGTCCGACCGACCGCAGTGGCCCAAAAATGAAATCTTAAGAGTCTACGTACAACGTCAAAATGCTTAAAATGGCTAAGCATGAGGCCGTGTCCGCATTGTACTGACTAACAAATGTAATTCATGTTTGAATTGCTATACGCGTTTTCGGAAATACAATACAGCAAATATAATAAATTTCGCGCTCGCTTCGCTCGCGTATTTAATGTTTTGCCTGTATTTTGTTTTACAGAAAGCGCGTTTGTACTGACTGACATGTAATTCATGTTTGAATCGCCATACGCGTTTTTTGAAATACAATTCGGCAAATATAACAATTTTCGCGCTCGCTTCCCTCGCGTATTTAATGTACTTTTCTTTCTTTTTCTTTCTTTTTTTTTTAAATACACACAGCGCCATCTAGCCCCAAACTAAGCATAGCTTGTACTATGGGAACCAGATAACTGATACAATACTTAGATACTTTTTTGTTTGTAAATAGATACAAAGAATACAATATAACACCCAGACACAGAACAAACATGGGTGTTCATTACACAAATGTTTGTCCTGAGTGGGAATCAAGCCCACAACCAACTTTTGGTAGGTGTATACAATCTTACTGCACAAGCGCTGCGAAAGATTTCATAAAGAGTATATAATAGTAGTCAACATGAAACAACACCCCCCCCCCCCCCCCCCCCGCAGAAAAGGCTATTTACGGCACAGCACCCCCCCCTTGAGAAATTTCTGTATCCGCGCCTGCTCACTACTACTTTTATATATTCTGTTCATATTCTATTTATTGCGTATTACTAAGAAATCGGAAAATATAGAATGTTGAAAATCCTGGATATGGAATTTATCGCTGACACTGCCATAATCATCCACTACTCGGTGATCTTTCGGAATAGGTATACCCATAGACCTATTATAAAGATTAACAGATTATACAACACAGTCAGTGGCGCCTTTTCAAGATAGGTTGAAATTAGTAATTAATGAAAAGCTCAAAGCATACCTACTGTAGTTATTATCGCTGCGAGTTAAAGCCTGAGAGGGCTCATTAAGTTTAAAAATCATGTCAAAGCTGCAGAACCGTTTTATAGTGACAGAAATTGGTATTTCCTTGGTTTAGCTCCCTATTTCTCATAATTTTAGCTCTTTTTTAGTTCTTTTTTGGGACACTTTAGCTCCCTTTGGCGAATCAGTATTGGCAACACTGGCAGTGTTGCCACAGAGTACTTCAAGTGTTGCCTTGCCATTGCCACCTTTGCGGTTCTTCATTTTTTTTTGCCATTTATCAATGAATGGTTGATACGTAGTATCCCTTAGTAGTCTGTGAATGGTTGAATACGCCTGACTGAATACATAATATTATTTTATATTGATGAGAAATAAAGGATATATATTTTAATATAAGCTTATAACAATAATAGCTATCGATAGTTCGATAACTTCGATACTTCCTGCAGTGCAAGGCATTAAATTTCAAGCTCAGTTATGTTCCCTGCAAAAGCAGGAACCATTGTAAGTATCATTTAGAATTCACTATATCAATCCATTTTGCTTTTATTTGCATCAAATAATACTCATTATTGTGGATAATTAAGTCGACATAACCACTTCGGTTTCTACTTTGTAATCAGTAATCACTCTGTGAAGTTTATGCCTGTATGACCTGTATCCCAATAAAATTAACAATCATTGGTAAGGTTCAACGGAGAGTATAGATTCTGAATCGGATCATTTCCGTCAATACACCCTTTTAATATAATTTTTTGATGAGTTACCTATCCCTATCTTATCTGGGTTAAAATAATAGTATGGTAAATAGTACCAACTCTAGACTGGAGGCCTGTGTCAGAAGCATAGCAAAGCTAACCTAACATAACCAGAATTGGGTTTTCCTACTGTAATAAAGTACTCTGTGTAAATACATATGATGCGATCCCAAATAAAATTGCTCTTTTTAATTAGGTATTTAGTATATCTCATCATGAAACTTAGCAAAGAAACTTCTTGAAACTAAGTTATATCCAATAAAATAAAAAAATGTTTCACAGCTTAGCAGGTCATCTTGAAAATCTTAGTCTTATGGCCATCTGCACCAAAGCTTGACAGCTCTTAAGTTCACACTTATCCCCCTATTACATACCTACTGCAACACATTTGGGTACATCTACAGATAATATAATACTAGTACATCCGGTGCAAACTTCCTGTGTTAATTTAATTCTAACTACTTGATATAACAGTAATATCTAATTCTATTTTACAGGTAAACTTATTCAAAAATGTTAAACCAAACAGGCTGCTTGCATCATCAACAACACAGTGTCAACAAAAAAAACTAAAAAGTGATCTGTATGAGCCAGATTATCTTATTGTAAGTATGGGCTATAAATCTTTCAGATTTATTGTGAGACTAAATGTTTTCCAAAACAGCTACCAAAATGTTGGCCATACATTTTGTAGTAGATCAGATTAGCCAAGAGTTAGTTATAAGCTTGGATGGCTGAATAAATGAAATTACTTTAAAAACTTGATACCTATTAAGATTTCTGTGTAACTATAACAAAAGACTTCTTTACTGTTTCAGAGCATGGA
Organism: Ennomos quercinarius; assembly: GCA_910589525.2. NCBI lineage: Eukaryota > Metazoa > Arthropoda > Insecta > Lepidoptera > Geometridae > Ennomos > Ennomos quercinarius. The sequence goes on from OU342493.1 coordinate 10,892,028, forward strand.
ACCAGATGAACCTGTGTATGACTGCCTCAATTTTCAACTGAAGGGATATGATTTTACTTTGCTAGAAGCATATCAGAGCCAAATTCACAAGTATGCCGAAGTCATGGGCATACAAGTTGATGAATGGTAGGTAACGTGATTGTGATCAATCATAACCAAAATTCATAAAATTAATGATTTTTAGTAGCTAGTGGTAGTATTAAGTATGCCGTTTGTGATTAAATTATTTCCTTTACAAATAAACATGTAGTATACAGATTAATTTGTAAAGGAAAAGTTTGAATCACAAACGGGATCTGAGCCCGCATCCCAGAACCCGGTTAGGATGATTCTCAATAGATGGCGTTACCAACCCTATAAGTTGGTTGTAAAGGGTGAAGGATAAACGTATTGTGATCGCTTGTCACAGTAGCTTAAGTAAAGCATGTCCCGGCTAAAGTTACAGATGGATGCGGGTTGTAATCCTGTTTGTGATACAAATTTGTTCATTAAAAATTAATCTGAAGATTACGCTAAGCAGGCGATACTGCTATGAAAAACCATAAATATTAACCTATAGTAGGTAATGATTTAATTTCAGCTGGGCAACACCAGCACAGAAGCTAAAGGTGCAGAGATTTAAAAAGGGTGGTACTGTAATCGACGCTGAATACGACCTTAAAGTCTATGAACGCAATGTACAGGTACTAATGCTATTATTTTATACAAATAAGTTATTGGATATGTTTTAGCTGCGCCGGGGGCGTCGGTCCCCGAAATGATGCCGAGGCTGCCACTCGAATAAATAATTTATTTTCGCATACATGGAGCCATAAGTGAGTGTTTTCATAACTGCTTATACTTGGAGGAATATTATTATTGACTGGCAGTTGGTAGTAGCTCTGCCTTCTGAACTAACTTAGGTTGTGGGTTCGATTCCCATGCAGGACAAACATTTGTGTGATGAACATAGGTGTTTGTTCTGTGTCTGGGTGTTATATTATATTCTATGTATGCCAAACAATTCTGTGAATTCTGTGCATCTAAATATTCTATTAGTTATCTGGTTCCCATAGTACAATCTATGCTTAGTTTAAGGCTAGATGGCGCTGTGTGAAATGTCCACACATATTGATTTATTTATTTAATTTATGCAATAAAAAATAGCAGGCAGGTATTGGAGCAATACAAAACTGCTCGCAGTACTTTAAAATATCGGAATCCAAAGCAGCTACAGCTTTACCGTCACATCTCACAAAATACTCCGAATTACGAAAAAATAAATTATTTATTCAAGTGACAGCACCATCACCATCATTTCAGGGACCGGAGAATAACATTGAAAATTTTTAACACCCAATTTTTATTGGTTGTTAAAAGTTAGTTGAAAAATATTAGACACGTATTTTATTTTGTTTTCAATGCATTTTATATAATTTTATTAGAATGAAAATTATAGCTACTTTTTCTAAATTTTGGCTTTTGTATGTCTATATGAAGATTTTAGCTAGAAGCAGGAAGGAAAAAATTTCGGGTTCGCGTTGGGCCCCACGTTATCGCCCCCATGGGGTCCAACTGGAACTTTTTTCCGCTTGGGCCCCACGCGGGGCCCACGGGAATATTATTCTCGTCGGCCCCCCACTTATATTTATAGTGGTCATCGACTTTGTTTCAAAATCTTTTTTATAGCAGTCGTTGTACAATGTACAATGTACAATTAGCCTTCACACGTCAATCATTATAACATTTCCTCACAAATTATTATTTTGTTTTTTAACATATAACTTCTGAAATACTGCTCAGAATAAAGCTTAGACTGTCTACAGACTTTTTCGAAGACACCATCTCTAAACTTTAAATCTATCTCTTTCTACTAGGTGACAGACGTACCGGCGTGGGCGCTAGGCTCGCTTCTCCGCGTCGCACGGACTTTACTTCCAGAGGGGTGCACTCTGAACGTACACGAGCACTCTATAGAACACGAGGAGGTGCGCTACGTACCCGACAACCAGCTTCTAGAACTCAAACAACAGCTCGAGGGCATGGGCGGCAGTCGCCCCGAAAAGAAGAAGAGGAAATAAGTGTGTAATTTAGAGTTGTACCAATTGTTATTTGTAGTTACTTAAATAAATAGTTTGTTATTGATATTTTCGTTAAGAGTTTTTTATTAGTCTTGATAGCGATCTTCCATCCAAAGTTTTTTTTAAACGTAGGTATAGGTTACTGCTGAACTTGCAGATTTTGCCGACATCGACACCAAGCGTTTTGCTGCCTCTTGTTAAGCGAACTGCTAGGGAATGGCTCCCAGCTTCCTTGTTTGCTGACAAAGTGTATGACCTAAACTGGCGTGCTATGGGGGAGGCCTATATATGTACAGCAGTGAACGTCTTCGGGCTGATGATGATGATTATCAAACCACAGACATTATAATCTGAGGTCTCTGTGATCAAGACCCTAAGGCTCAGACTTACCCTAAGTCTTTGAATATTGAATATTCAAAGCTCAGAGTAAAACCATGCTAGAAACATATATTGTCAAGACCCTACGCTATTTTTCAAAAAGGTTAGTTGCAATCTCTTCAGATTATTAACCAGAATAAAAATACTGATGGTTTAGTACATTTTTGAATAATTTGACTTAAGTCTCGAAAGTCTCGTTATTCCCGGGACTGGAGGTAGCAGTCTCGAAAATAGGAAAAAATCGTCAAGACTCAATATTTTCTAGACCGAGACTCCCGGGTTGAAAGCCCTAAGTAAATGCCCTCTGCCAGGTTTAACTTAGCTATGTAGGTAGTAATACCCAATCTGGAGCTCTTCAAGTCACGAGTCAATAGGTAGGTATCTTCTAGGCAAGCATGTACCATCGTAGACCGCGTCGTCACTTTCCATCAGGTGAGATTGCGGTCAAATGCAGGCCTATTTAACTATAAAAAAATTCACAATTTTATAATGGGGTGTTATATTGTATTCTATGTATGTATTTACAAACAAAAAGTATCTAAGTATTGTATTAGTTATCTGGTTCCCATAGTACAAGCTATGCTTTGTTTGGGGCTAGATGGCGCTGTGTGAATTGTCCACACGTATTTATTTATTTTAATGGTTATCGATCTTAAACAATAAAAGAGTTAACCTACTACAGTATTAATTATTTGGATTTTAGAAATTTATAATTTGGTTCAGGACCGAGCAGGATTCGAACCAGGTAGCACCGCGTACTGGCGATTTGAAAGTTGCACGTGGAACCGCTGCGCCACGTATCGTGTCAGGTATATTATATTGGGGGTTGTTATATACCATATACCTACGGGACAGGGATAATCACTAGCGAAAACGCGGGGAGCAGCCTAGTATCCAATAATCAACCAGCTGATGAAGTTGTTCATTTTTTATCGTTTTATTGTAATTTGGAATGGTCGTAGGTAGGTACTTAGTACATTAAGCGAGTATAGTGCAATCATACTATAAGATCTCGAAGACCACCGTTCACCGAGAACTGTGTGCTAATCGTATAATGAAATGGAAGCACTAACATCATATTGCGTTTTTGTTTTTATATTTGTTTTATTGAGTCATTTGTTACATATTATCTTGTTATTTACCTACCTATAAGACTAATTATCTTGGAACATTGAAACCAATATAGAGACAGAGCTGAAACTTTCATTCGTGAAAGTAGCAAATAGGTAGATTAATTGATAATACAAACTTCTGGAAAATCTGCGCCCTTCATGCCAAACTAAGTGGAAACCAGCCATTCTGATATCAGAATGGCTAGTCAATTTATTTTTCTAATTTCTCAGACTAAGGCAACCAGCCATTCTGACGGTAACGGGAATCCTAGTAAGAGTCCAGGATCTATGTATGTGATTGTTGGGGGCTATTTATTTATTATTATTTTTTCATATTTTGAAATAATATATTTTCAGCTTAGAATAAGTCCTACCTATAGAAGGTCAGCGTTATAATGATTATACTCTTTGGTTATGGTAAAGTTTCCTAACAACGCCTCAAAACGCACACCAGTTATTTGGTGTTTTAGACGATTTAAGAGTGGAATGTAACACGAACTCTTATGCTGCTTTTCTGATGTGTAAAAATAATTTTCTGGAAGCTCTTCACACAGAGCACTGACCGCGCGAACGTCGTACGGTGCCACATATGGCACCAGTTAAACGGCTTACATTTTGCAAATGTACTGTTAACAACTATACGATCTATAGGTACCTATACTTATTCTAAGATTTTCAGATTATTTCCATAGTTCCATCAAAATTGGTTCATTAGTGTGGTTTTTATTTTACATTAACATAAACTGGAAAAAAATATTTTATCCAAGTACCCACTTTCTCATTCTCAGTATAAAATCAGGCGATTAGTCAGTTTAACCACTTTTTAAAATGAATATTAATTATATACCTAGGTATGGCATAGATTAGTACCTAGGTACCTACCTATCTATAGCGCGTTACATATTTTATAGGTAGGTAGTGTAGGCGATAACGATACTACTTGTAAGCCAACAATTAACACCTACTTAATGCCTGTATAATTATGTTAGTACATTCTATACTACTTCTATTATTTATAGTCATTGGTACTTGGTCATAATAATTATCTAATGCAATGTTGTTACAGAAGAGTTACAATGCATTGCAATGTTGTTAATGATAGGAACAGGAACAGCTAACGAACCTTTACAGAACTCCTAGTCTAGTCGCATAGACTAATTACATGGCGGTCGCTGGTTTACTTACCTACACATTTCTTGATCGACTGACTTATTGTCCCATTTACCCAGCCGGTGTTCTTATTATGAAAGGCAAGCCAACTAGCCAAGCCTCTCAAATTTTAGTCTGTGTAATGGGGTAATACAATATCAAACGCGGTAATCATACTCGTACTAGTACTAGCCTAGTTATCTATCCTTTCTCTCGACTATAGTAAAATGATCGCCTTATCGTTTGTAACCGCAGTACCATCTACTACCTCGTCTGTGCGCAGTACCTTACCTACAGCTATAGGTGTTTGACAATTTGAAATCCTCTCTGTTTGAGATAACGCAATCACTATCGTACTTCCTATTTATGTTTTGCTGTCATTACGTAGGTACTGCTAATGTTTTATTTTCAAGTCATACATCTTGCTCACGAGCGAGTCCCACGAATCACGACTGCTAAAGGCTGACGACATATTTTGTCCGCTGGGCTATGGGATGTGGGCCTTCTCTCACTGGGAGAGAGTGTAGTCATAATCCATCATGCTGCTGGGTTAGCACGGACGGTAGACAAAATTGTCTTTCCCCTGTTTCACTCCACTTGACAATGACAAGTAAGCAAGTATGAAGAAAGTGACATTAAACGGGGAAAGACAATTTTGTCTACCGTCTATGCTCACCCATCTGCTGGCCAAGTGCTGTGATTGGTGGATATTATGATACATGACCTCAATATTTTTTGATTCTTAATCACGCCAGTATCCTCCCGAAGTTTTTTCCACTGTTGTAAGATGGCTCTTGCAACAGTGAAGCCACCGTTCCATTTCGATTAATTTGGCGCCAGCCGGCGATCCGATTACTTTACCTTCCCCTGAGTAGGTATTAATTATTATTGTTAGGCAATAAAGTAGATATAATTACCTAATTAAATGTCTGAGTGAGTTATTAATATGAAGCAATATCTCACCTTTGACCACGAAATGAAATACGTCGCCTCGTCGTCGCATGTGAGGATATTTTAATTAATTTATTATGCACGGTGTTTATAAAAGAAACATACAACACCAAGACAACAAACTATTTATAAATTGACTGCGTCACCCATGACCTGTGTGTCTCAAAATTACACAATTTGCTATCTTGTATTTAAGTCGCTTCGCGGTGGGTAAATATTCAGGACGCGAATGTGTCGTTAACCTTACCTACAATCTACATGTACCTATCTAGCCAGTACATAGGCATTTCTACATACATTTCAATTATACATCAAACACACCCCAGCGTGTGGACAACGTCATCTCATCTTTTAAATTAACTTTAGTCGTTATATATCGTGGATAGAATGGTAAGACTTCTTATATTTTATAGTACCTAAGTGTTTAATGTATAAAGCCTATAATATGCTATGCTGTACCTACTCTATTACTTATAGTTAGTGGTTCAGTAGTAGTTAGTTAGGCAGGTACCTACCTATTAACTACTTATAAGCTTTTTTGCGCAAAAGTATGAAAGTAAAAAATAACCCCCACACTAATTAATATAAGTAAACTAGCTAATAGGTAGGTATTCATATTCAACAAAACATCAATTTAATATTGTTCCCAAATACTTTTCGTTCAAAAAAGTAAGGACCTGCCAAAGTATAGTTTTAAGAACGGAACCCTTGTGATAACATATATAACTTAAGATAACTTTATACTGGCTGAATGTAGGTATGTCCGTCTGTCGCAGCGCAGTCAAGGTAGGTCTTTCTCAAAAAGTTGGTACGGCTGAAGGTAATAAATATCTAAAGCTGAAATTGAAAACAAATACTATTATGTACGCAATAATAACCAAACTGGGATAATCGCACGAAGAACAACGCCAATTTTAAAATAATAAAACAATAACACATGAAGAAATAGCAAATGTGATTTTAATTGCCCACCTTTTTCTGAATAACGTTAGACAGAGCAATAACTTTAGAACTTCAGGTTCTTTGTGATAAATTGACCTACTAGACGGTCTCGAATCTGTAATTACTGCAGGAGTCTTCATCATCTGTCGTACTTGTTATATTAACTGTAACGTTCAGTCTGCGGCCGTCCTGCATTACCGCCCTTGCGCAACATCCTTTTACTTTACCATATCTTCTCAAAGACGATCCACAATTCACTCGTGAGATTATTATGTATGACTGACATAATATTATATGCTCTTCATTTCGCAATACATGGCCATCGGACTAGACTGAACCGTTTTAATCAATTTTTAACAAAATAAAACACATAAGTATGTACTAATTTAAATCAATAAACTATTTTAATAAAATAGGCAATAGGCATTGTCTGACGACTTCCGTGGATACCGGATATAGAATAGTCTCTGAATGCCACATACAAAAGACATCAACGCGCCACAGAACGCGCTGCAGTCGGTATCTCGTTGATGTCTTTTGTAGGAGTGACATTAACTTTTAGTATTAAATTTACATAATAGCTACAAACAAAATAACTGTATGTAACCGGTAATGGAAAACCATAGCTCTTTATTTTTAATTTAAAAATTTTCATGTTAATATTAATTAATAAATTACATCAATTCAATTAAAGCTATATTTATCCAAAATGAGTGCAAGCCAAACATAAACAAGTAGGTACAGTAAACTAAATGTTATTAGTATTATACATTTAGTTTTTAAGCAACCTTACTGGGCTAAATTGGTGTTTACACGCCTCTAGGCCTTCACAACCTCACTCATCCGTCTGATTTGACCATAGGATACCGAGTTATTGAGTAACTTAGATAATGATCGCATCAGAATGGATTTTACGTTTTGTAGATAAGTTTTATCTGTCTATTCGTTCACATGCCTTGTTTTATTACACGTTCAAAAATTACCTACATTTCGATTTGAAGATTTTTTTTTTTTTTTTTTTTATGTGATTGAATGACGTGACGAGCTAGTCGTTCACCTGATGTTAAGTGACACGGCCGCCCATAACAGTTGCAGTGTCACCCGGAACTTTAAAACAATAGTTTCGCGCGACACTGCACTGCGCACGTCATCCTGAGACATCACCCAGTCTAATAATCAGATTACTAGACCGAGTGATCAGATCATAAAGTCTCATTTGCCCAGTAATTTCACTAGCTACAATGCCCTTCAAACCGGAACACGATAGTGCTTGCACACCACTGCTTGGCGGCAGAATAACTGGCAAAGCGGTGGTACCTACCTAGACGAACTTTGCAGAAAAGTCCTACCACCTAGTAAAAAATTGAAAAAATTGAAATTGAAATGAATTTAGACTGATTTTTCTATTTTAAAGTAGGTTAGATTTTGGTTGATGTTGTTGTTTGGTCGAGTCTTCTTCAAGGTGACAAGTAAAATCCAACTTATAACATCATAAAAAAAATTGACAAGACCTAGAGACACAGATAACCCCCAATAGATACCGCATGAAAGACGACGACCGCGCACCACGCATTGGCGTAAGTGGTTCGATATAAATCGCCGCTTCGCAGCACGGCCTTAGTTTCGACCAATTATTAGAGTTCATTATTAGGGCGTCACTCGAAACAGCCAATAATAGCGCATTGGCTCCAGTCCCCGCAACCCGCGCTTTCCTCCAGTTTTGGTGAGCTAGGATCCGAACAAAAATCCCGTAATGCGGTATCTATTGGGGGTTATCTGTGCCTAGAGAGAAGGATGAATTATGCTAGACCGTAGCGGGCGCTACGGGGCGGGGAGTGGCGACTACGAACCGGAAGACGCAGCGTAGGCCGGCTCCCCCTCGGTGGACTGACGATCTGGTGAAAGCCGCAGGGAGCCGATGGATGCAGGAGGCGAGCATCCGCTCAAACTGGCACTCTATGAGAGAGGCCTATGTTCAACAGTGGACGTCTTCAGGATGTTGATGATGATGATGATGGTAGCGGGCGCGAGCCATACCCCGTGCGAGGCACGGATTCAATACTTCACGAACATATTTTATACTTATGATGCAGTTCATGCTATACCCCTGGCGGCGTCCGCGTCCGAGCCTCATCCCGGACGCTGACGCCGCCCGGTATAGCATGAACCGTACTCGTATGTTCGTGAAGTTTTGAATCCGTGCCTCGTCTACGGTCTAGCGTAATTCATCCTTTACCCAGACCCAGACGCAGACTCAGAGATCCAGGAGACCCAGTTGAGTTTTGGTTTGAGGATTAGATTAGAATTAGATTACTTACTACTTATATTTTTAAGTAAAGCAATAAGTTATGAACGTATCTCTGTAGGTAATATAGGACATGTTTTGGCTAACAGAATAAAAACGCTCTATTCAAGAACATAAATCCAACACTATTTCAATTAGCCCACGGTTTGAGCAGGTGATTAGTAATTATACTACTTCTTTGGGCCTTCCTATTCAAAGATGACCTCATAAGCGATGGCGAAGGGTTTTGCCTGTGAGCTTTGAGACCGTGGGTGCTCTGTCAGTGGCAAGCTGCAAGGCCGACGATGCATTAGCTGTCGAAATCAGTTTTAACGAACAAATTACCAGCTTTATACATTTATTAAACCTATAATTTTTGTATATTAATTTATCAGTTGCTTATTCTTGCGTGCATAGGTAATTATTCCACGATATGTGCTTAGTATGCCCATAGACAGTACCCAGTAATATATATTTTTTAAATTATAGTTTAGGCTGGTTATGCCGCAGGAGACAAACTAATTAACAAAAAAAAATTGTAGAGTTAATTTTATTATCTCCGATGAAAACTTTTGCTGTTAGAACTTGAGTCAATTGCAAAATAATTTCCAAAAAAAATTACCGCGTCGTCTGCACTTACCATCTGGTAAGAATGTAGTCAAATGAAAGCCTATCTATAAAAAAAAACTAAAAATATAGAAGACTGACAAAACGTGGTCTGTCGTTCTTTGACCAATAAATTATTATTTAGGGTAGAGTCGTGGAGTGCAACTGCCAATTACCTCATCACAAATGCATAGGTACATTATTTTGTGTAATATTACGACTTCACATCCGAACGCGATTCTCGCACGCACCAACAATATTTAGTCTTGCGTTGTAGGTATGAAATGTAGATTAAACTTGGCATGAAATTACCTCTTCAAAATTAACATAAACTCTAGATAGGTACGCGCGAGTGATGACACTTACAATTACAACATTATAACTAGAATGCACTTAAAGGCACGATTAAGCAAACACAAATGGCTTATAGTGTGAGATATATGTATTACTTAATCACCATTAAGTACAATTAGCCAGGCGCGGATATAGGCGGGGGCGAAAATAGAAAAGAGCACAAATTGGTCTTGTATCGTATACTTATGTTTTATCACCATATCCCCAAATTCCCCTCGTGGACCCCTACTATAATGATTTGGAAATTTCTGTATCCGCGCCTGCAATTAGCTGCATAATTTATAAAATGTAAGATTGTAACATAATAGATAAAAATATAGATAAAGGTAGTAGGTACTTGTCTATCTTCGAATTTGATATAAATTAACCTTAGGCCCCGTTTACTTACGCACATAAGTGGTAAGAGAAAGTTAATTAAGTACTTAGTTGATTATTTAATATGCTTATATAAATGTGTAGAACTAATGATTAAATTCTAAAGAAGAAAAATGGCCGTCTTTAGAATTTAAATGCTTACCTAGGTACTTTTTGCATTTAGCGTCTTACATTAAGTATTTTGTAGGACTTCGGGTTAAACTAATTAATACTGAAAACGTCTTAAGGTTAAACAGCAGTCCCGTATTATTCAAAATTCTGTCGTATGTAGAACCTACCTACCTACACTTCAATTCATGGTTTTCATGAAAGCTTGCAATAGCTCAGATTAACCAAGTTGCAAAGATGTCCCTATATTTAACGGTCGCCGCACTGACGCGCTGCACTGTAAACAATGGTTGAAGTTGTATCATCATCATCATCATCATTAACAGCCTGAAGACGTCCACTGCTGAACATAGGCCTCCCCCAGAGCACGCCACCTTGAGCGGCTGCTCGCCTCCTGCATCCATCGGCTCCCCGCGGCTTTCACCAGATCGTCGGTCCACCGAGTGGGGGGCCGGCCCACGCTGCGTCTTCCGGTTCGTGGTCGCCACTCGAGAACCTTGAAGTTGTATACAAGTATATAATAATTAATAAATTATAGCATAGTTTGAAACTAGGTAGCCACTTTTTGCTTAGTTCATTCGAGGCTGCTCCAGAATATCCAGAGACGTGGGAGAAAAAAGCTTTAATGCATGTTTTGCAAAGCGCAAAACTTGCATTGAAGCTTTTTTCTCCCACGTCCCACAATTGCACACTGTGGAATCAATTGCTTAAGTGGCCATACTATACGTATTTTCTGAAATACAAGATGGCAAAATAATGATTTTTTCCTTCGCTTCGCTCGCACTTTTAATATTTATGCTTTGTTTTAATGCATGACAAGTACGTTTGAACGTACGTATTTTCTGAATTATAAAATGTGGCTTAGATAGAAAATTTTTCGCCGAAAGACCGACTAACACTGGTGTTGGTCTCTTGCTCTTGGTAGAGAGCCAGCTCGGGTGGCAATCACCGCCATAAGTTGACTATGGCCAACTGACGCTGCTACCAATATTAACGTCATGAAATAGGCAGTCAATCGTTAGGTATCCAGCCGTCAAAACGTGGGTGTAATCAAATTAGTACCTATATAAATGTAAATACTATATTATAGCGCATCCCTGAGAGTCCTTTGTCGGGAGAAAATGAATCAGAAGATTAAACGTCCATAGAAGCAGACTCAGATCACTAAGTTCGATCAAACCCATCAGTCATCATCAGTCTGTCAGGAACTTTGTGAACGGAAAGAAAAATGTACTACGCCTGCTTGTGTCGCCTGTTTGTATACATACGTAACGTACCTTCGTCTTTCGTTCCGTCTTGCCTGATGTAAAAGTGTGCTTTGTGTGTGGTCATGTTGTGTCCGTATTATAGGGTTGTTCCTGTTGTCCCCACGTTTTCGGCCCCATTGGGGACAACAGGAATAAAAAATCCTGTTGGGCCCCACGCGGGGACAACATGAATAAAAATTCCTGTTGTCCCCTAATAATACACCGTCGTAATTTAATTCGATATATTCCTGTACTCAGTCCATGCTATAGAATGTTTATTTAAAACTAAACACAAACCTATAGTATAAAGCAACTAGGTACTATAAAATTAATCCAAATTTAAATTCTCAACAAAAGTCCTGCGACGTGCAATAATTTGGCACTCCGAGAGAGCGGTGGTGTTTTAGCCGCCACCTACGAAACATTTGCCCGCTGCGCGGTTTTGCTTTGTAGCGTGAAATACACATTTCGGCTAACGGCGAACTATTTTTGAGACAGTTATATTATTTTAATTTTTCATTTTACGCTGTAAATTTGTTCTATGGCATTGGCTGAGTAAATGACATACATTTCAGGAAAACATCGAATTCAATTCCATGTGTATAGGTAACACTCAATGGTAGGAGGTATAGTGGAACTCTTGTTGAATGTATATTTTTTTATTAAACCTACTTAATAGATATTATTGGAACTGAGTGATTTATCGTTTGTATACATTATGATGACCATGTAGTTAAATATGCAGATTGTCTTGCGTAACGTAAACTACCTATACAGATTCATTAATAATAATAACACTGAACGATTACATACTTACAGTCTTGACCCCAAAATTCAATGTATTTTGTTTAATAGTACAGAATCCATAAAATATTTATTTCTTAAAAAATTACAAGTTGGTTCGTTTTGTTATCTATGATTTATTTCCAAAACCCAAGTGACTACCTTTATGGAAAGCATGGGATCAATGAGTACAACACATTATGTCCATATCGACTAGACTAACAAACAAACAAAACACTGTTATGTTTGGGTTGTTCCCACAGACCTAGAACTTTTTCGTGCTGTTCCTGTCTGTCCCACGTCCTGTCCCCTCGTGGGGACAAACAGGAATAACCCTTATTATTTCAGTAGTAGAGGGATCACGTCACGTTATGTCTAGGCAAAGCTTATTCGGTGTGGTGACCTTCGTAGTCAACCAATGTCGTAATGATACGTCCATGTAGTCAAGCAAGTTCGTGCTGAAACATGAACTTACTAAACTCTACTAATTTGAAAAGCTTAACTAGGTACTAAAAATATTTAATATTTTAAATTATAAATACTTGGTTGTGGCCGAGCGGTAGCATGTGCGCTTCGCAATCTTACGGCACCGGGTTCGATCCTCGGCCCTGCACCAATGACTTACTTATCTAGTAAGTTATGTGCAGTTTTCAATGCCATAGCTCCGTGCCTCGGAGAGCACATTACAGTCCCGGTTGTCATAAGAACATCTTTAGCAATCGTTACGGGTAGTCAAGCGCCTGATAGAACCCTGATCTAACCATCCCTGCTGTTACCGGTCTCTTATGTTATGGGTCCCGAGGTCAGATGGCAGCAGTCGCTCCTGTAATTAGGAGCTGACCCCATATAACAAATGGGAAAAGGCAAAGAGGATGATGACTTTGTTACATAACTCATATTTTTACGCCGTTGTTTACAACACAATTACTTTTTGAAAACGGGGTTTTGAATCAACTTCAAATAGGTACTTACCATAGTTGTAGTCACACCCCTGCAGTTGGAATCACTTGAAATGATTGAAACGTTTTTAGTCGGTTTGCACCAGCCAGGGTCATTGTGGTTTAGGATCTCTTCGCTAATGTTGCTATCAGTCTTTTTACTAAATTTTTTGCAAACATTATTAAATTCGTTAAGTGTGCATCAACTTATGGACATCAGGATTACGTACCTACTTATATGAAGAGAATAGGATACCTACCGAATAATAGGTACTTAATAGTTACTTACGTATATGACCTCGTTACCAATACTTAGTATATTACCTATATAATCTGTGCCAATAAGAAATTTAAATAAGAAAATTAGCTCATGAAGTAGGTACTTATACCTACTTCATGAGCTAATTTTCTAATGTTTGTTGCGAGTGTAGGTCTGTATACTCTCCCTTTGGTCACAGAATCCATAATAGCACAAAATAGTCTATTTTGTGATAATAGTACCTACTACCTACGTAGGTAGGTACTTACTTTGGTAATTAGGTTAGGTACTTACCTATACTGCATTATCTCGATTCCCGCCACAGAGAGTAAGTATTTCATCATCATTATCAACAGCCTGAAGACGTCCACTGCTGAAGATAGGCCTCCTCCAGAGCGCGCCACCTTGAGCGGCGGCTCGCCTTCTGCATGCATCGGCTCCAGGCGGCTTTCACCAGATCGTCGGTCCACCGAATGGGAGGCCGGCCTACGCTGCGCCTTCCGGTTCGTGGTCGCCACTCGAGAACCTTTCTTCCCCATCGGTTGTCACTTCTACGAGCGATGTAGCCTGCCCATTGCCATTTCAACTTGCTAATTCGAAGAGCTATATCGGTCACTTTAGTTCTCCTGCGGATCTCCTCGTTCCGGGAGCTTATCTTGCAGGGAAACACCGGGCATATCTCTCTCTATAGCTCGCTGCACGACTTTGAGCTTACTAATGAGGCCTACAGTAAGAGACCATGTCATGTAAGTATTTAGATTAGAAGAATCTTCTCACAAAATGCTTTCCGTATTGAATGAAATGAAACAGATCACGAGCAGCGTACTGCGGCGGTGTCGTGGGTTTAGCAACGATAACTCCAAAATATATGGGAATGACATTAGATGGGTGATTCTTGATGTCGCTTTTCCGCAGGTACCTAAATGTCATTCCCATACATTTGGAGTCTTATTAGAAAGGGATCTTTGCTAGACCCCCAGCAGTTTGCATTGATACAGGCGTAGCGTGAACGGTGTTCGGTCATAATTGCATTCAAAATTCTTATTATGGAAATTACCTGTACCTACGGACCACAGCATGAAAAAAAAAGACGTGACACAAAATCAGATATCTGTGTGTATTTACCTACAATATTTAAACGGACGGACAATAAGGGTGGGTTTTTTATTCCGTAGTTAAGGTAACCAATGGTTAAAAATAAAGGTAATAAAGTAAAAACTTTTAATAAATTATTTTACTTCATAATTTTTTTATTATTATTATTACCATTTATGGTTGATATTTCTATATCTGAAAGAGACCCTAAAGGTCCCTTTTAAAGGTACCTTTAGGACTTTATTTACCCTCCTTGTCTAAACGCATCCTCCAGTGTTACAGATAGGTGACCGCTTCACTTGAGGTGGGCTGTATGTTTGTTTGTGCTCTTTGGCTTAAAAAACTAAACAACATCATGATAAATATTTTATACAGACAACAGTGACCATGCACCTTGGCAACTGTTAAACTCGGTAAAAATTGGAATAATACTTACATGAAATTAAAATATATCTGTAGTTTAGGTACCTACCTACCTATGTACAGCGTAAGAATGATCTCATCCTAAAGAAGGGACGAGCTACCACTAGCCACAATGGGTTGCGTCACTTGGTCCACGGAACTCCTTCCGTTCGCCTCTTGAACGAAGCCTCGGCCACGAGCGGTGGGAGACCAACGATTCATATATAACGGCTACCCGCCGACCCCTCAGCAAGCAGTAACCAAACCACACAGCTGCATCATGAAGGTAAATATCACTTTTATCTATTACCTTCAGATTTTAATTTATTTTGGCTTATTTAGTCTATATCTACGCAATTTTATTCAGGAAATTGAAAAGGAAAGTGCATTTAAAATTATCAAATTAATTTCCTATTTTAGACGTTCATTTAAGCTTTTAACCAAATGCTGGATTGGGGATTCAAGGACCCAAAATATGGCTGTATGTACATTGCCAATGTCAGCTATGTGACGTCATGTAGTACCCCTATAAGCTTAGGTTTTTTTGTTGTTAAAAAGTGAATAGTTCTTATTTCTCTTGTCTAAATTACTTTTAATTCTAATTTACTTCGAATAATTAATTGTCCTTCTAAGAACAGGTAACTCAAGTATTATTTTTATTTGAAAATATGTTTTATCATGCATTTAGTAATGGTCGTAGTTGCAACATTAGCTAGATAGGTAACCCATGACCTTACCTACACCTAATATTTCGGGCAGATAGACTTCAGGCTTTGCTCAAATGATAGGATTATGCAATATCTCTCACTTAATGGTAACGCATTTATTAATGTACACATTAGCAAAGATGACCGAAATGTTCAAGATTTCCTCCTTTCATTTATTAGGTAGGTGTTAGGTACAGAGAGCAAAAAAGTTCACAATAATCATTATTTTTAAATATATTATTCATCCCTTGATCTTTTTTTCTAGTTATTATAAACTGTAGGTCTATACTGTACTTACCTACTTAAATACTAGAGTTCAAAAGACTTGTAACTGCCCTATAAACTTCAGCACTGCAATGCCTACTTAGTCAAAATTGCACCTAGCTATGAGAACAGGAATACCTACTTAGGTCGCTTACGCAAAAATGTTAAAACTCATTGTAAGTAGCTAAGCGTCAATTCTATTGTTAGCGAGATAGCACGGCATGTAATCATCTCACTCATTTAGTTTAGAAATACTAACAAAGGCTTAATAGACTCATACTCATACTCATATCAGAATTTGGGTTGTGAAATAATTATCATGAATAGGTACTTATATCAAAAATGCAACCCTTGGACATTCCGCCAATTGGGCGGTTTGCAAACGCTGGACATTAAGCGTATTAGTTCCCAAGGATTGAAATGGAGAATTAACGAATAGACCCAGTGGTCGGGAGATGGAGTAGGTACATCACAGGTACATAGATACTTTGGTAAGTAAAGTACCCACTTACCTACTTATGCCAAAGTATCTAATGTACGCCATCTCACGACCATGCACTGCTACAGAAGGGCCAATCACATAATAAATAATAGTACAAAAAGATCCAAGTACCTACCTAATAACATTTAACTTACCTTTTGCAGGTGTTCGTATGCTTGTTAGCCATCGCCGCGGTGGCGCACGCTGGTTTCAGCAGCGGGTGGTCGAGCGGCGGCGGTGGTGGTTACGGCGGCGGCGGTGGCGGCGGCGGCTGGTCTAGCGGCGGCGGCGGTGGTGGCTGGAAGCTCGGCGGCGGTGGTGGCAGCAGTGGCTGGTCCAGCGGTGGCAGCGGCGGTGGCTGGAAGCTCGGCGGAGGAGGCGGTGGCAGCGGCTGGTCTAGCGGCGGCGGCGGCGGCGGCGGCTATGGCGGCGGCGGCAGTGGTGGACGTTAGTATAACTACTCCAATATGCTGTGACTGTGTGGTGACTGGCCTGATAGCTCTGTTGGTAGTAGCTCTGCCTTCTGAACTATAGATTGTGGGTTCGATTCCCACCCGGGACAAACATTTGTGTAATGAACATCGATGTTTGTTCTGTGTCTGTAGTGTTATATTGTGTTCTATGTATTGTATACAATGTATGTTTTTACAAATAAAAAAGTATCTAAGTATTCTTTCAGTTATCTGGTTCCCATAGTACCATGCTATGCTTAGTTTGGGGCTAGATGACGCTGTGTGAAATTTCCACACATATATATTAATGCCTATAATCAATACTTCCGTCTGATAATAATATTTTTAATTCGAATGTAACTATTCGTCTACAGTCTCTGTCTGTGTCCGTTGTAAAAAGTTACTCTTTGATCTTGTCACGACGAACGGCTTGGTAGCTTAGGTAAATAGTTTGAACTCTGGAAAAGGACATAGGATACTTAATCCAGTAATAATTCGCTTTTCCCCTAATTGGCTACTTTCTTTTACCTACCTGTTATACATTTTTTATTAGTAGGTACTACCTACTTTGGGTAGTAGCTTCATGGTACCTAACAAAAGGGGGTTACTATTATAAATCTTGATTTATTTACCTAGGCTACTATGTTTTCATTAGGTGTGAGTATAGACTTAGAATAGGTACCTATCTAATTTTTTGTTTATTCGGTAACAGAAGTGAAGATCATCAAGATCATCACCACTGGCGGCGGCGGCGGCGGTGGTCACGGTAAGATAAACTTTTCTTGTCATATCAATTTATTAATCGGTTTCGGTTCGTAGATTACTACAATTAAACAAAGATGCAAATTGCATAAAGGTAGTTATGCAATAGATATCTATGAGTATGCCAGGCGTAACACCGGCAAACCGGGCAAAGTAAACTCTAGTCTAGGCATCCTTAATAGACTACGATCTATAAAGTTTAAAGGTCGTAAGATCGTCCACACGGGGGTCATCCATTCGCTAGCCGGCACGGTCGGCGCGGCATCTTACCATTTCGCAACTACCTGTCCTATGCTCCGCTACGTTTGTCTGGACACGACTTATTCGAGACGATAACTAAGGTTTTATGCAATCTTTAAATTACTTTAATGCATGTTAGAGTTAGAAGGTAGTACATGCTATACTCAAGGTTCATAACTTACCGTTATACTTTCATCATTTCAAAAAAAGACAGAGATTAGAGTGCTGCCTTGAAAAACACTTGTTTTATTTTGATTTGACTCGTTCCCACTAGTACGTACACGGCGCCCGATAAATAGTTTAGCATGTTTGTTGGTATAGGTTAGTTAAATTGCCTACATATCATAGTTATAGCTAGCTACAGGTGCAGATATAGGTATGCGTTATTCAACTATCGAACTAAATTGATTTTCGACTTAGGTCGATATCTACTCACCCTCTCTACCAGGCTTACCAGTCGTCTTTCGCAAGCAGGTAGTCAGAAACTTGCTTAGAATACAAAAGTAAGCCCTAAAGCCTCCTGAAGGTTTTTTTTTTTCTTATATTTTGGCTCCACACATAGTGTATTTAGCCAGTGTCAAGTATTGTAATTATTCATCGAGTTATGGAATATTTCACGTGTAAAGTCAAGTCTTCAAGTCTTAGTCACAGTCTAGTCTAAGTCAGGTAATCATAGTCCAGTCTAAGTCATACCCTAGTAAAGTGGTGGCGACTTTACTAGAAGCTTCTATGGAATTTTGGAAGCAACACGAAAAACCACGTTTCACTACATTATATCACTTGCCCACATTCATGCTCGTAATTCAGCACTTAATGCGTAAAACACCACCAGTTTTAACCATTAACACTGGAAAAAGCACAAGTTTAGAAAAATAATACAATGAAACGACGTGAACTTTTTCGAGCTCCCGCCAAAACTCCTCCTGAAGGTTGAAATGCTAGTCATTTGTTACAAAAATACAAATACAAAATAGTTTATTGACATAAATATTATTACATTATTTTAATGAATCCATAGATTCCCGAACTAGTTGTTAAACTGTATTTCAGGAATCAGTGGCTTCTCCCAATAGTTTAACACTTATTATTATGTCACAAAAAGCAGTAGGATAACAGTAAAATTTGGAAAGAAAGGTTGAAGTTTTATTGAAGGTTTATTTTTGTTCAGGTGGTAGCAGTGGTTGGTCGAGCGGTGGCGGCGGTGGCGGCTGGAAGTCTGGCGGCGGCGGCGGCGGTTGGTCCAGCGGCGGTGGTGGCGGCTGGAAGTCTGGTGGTGGCTCCTCCGGCTGGTCCAGCGGCGGAGGCGGCGGCTCCGGCTGGTGGTGATTCCCACAAATGTGATACATAGTACAAATTACGATCTAATACAGTGATACCTCCAAATTCTAATTTTTATTTATCATCCTAGGTACCTATACATACTTATAACGTGGAAAACATTTATGATTATTTCCTTTACGCTAGATCCATCTGGAAAAATCCGAATTCAATGATTCACTAAGCTACACGTCTTTATCACATTGTCCTGAACCCTAACTAGGATTCCCTGTATCTAGGGACCAGGAACTACGAGGACATGGTCTCACAACACCGAGACACAAAATATGTATTTGCGCTTTTTTCTGTGCACAAATACTTTGTCCTGTCGCGGGAGGCGAGCCCACGGCCTCCGAGTTATGAGCCGTCCTGCTCAACCACCACTCCATAGAGGCTGGGTTTCGTACATTATGGATGGTGGTGCTCTTTACTGAAATCAGTATGAGTATCTCTCTCTGTGTTCTGAATCTAGTTTTTTTTTAAATTTAAGGTGGAACGTTACACTCGCGCAAGAAATTCAAATTTTCTTGCGTTCTTTTGCCGATAATAGCTTAATTACTCAATGTGATTACACTTAGTAGATACTTTTAATTGTAATTTATCGATACATTCTATTTATTTGCGCAAAATTAGTTTTCATGTAATCACGTTGAGTAATTAAGCTATTATTGGCAAAAGAACGCAAGAAAATTTGAATTTCCCGCGCGAGTGTAACGGTCCACCTTAAATGAATAACGTGACGAGCTAGTAGTTCGCCTGGTGTTAAGCGACCAAAAAGCTTCTGCACCACTCGTAAAAAGTGTTAAGATTATTAAAGTACTTACGGCTTGCATGCGCGGCGCGGATACAGAAATTTCTCAAGGGGGGGGGGGGGCGCACAAACCATTATAGTAGGAGAGTCCAAGAGGGGAATTCGGGGATATGGTGGTAAAACACATAAGTATACGATACAAAACCAATTTGTGCTCTTTTCTTTAAATGATGAATTCCATGCACCCATATCTTCCTGGTAAATTGGCTAATTACTGCGCTTGGTACTGGACTACCTGCGCCAAGGGGGGGGCCCGCGCCCCCCCTCTGTATCCGCACCTGTGGCTTAGTGGTTTATGGTTTAAGGTTTCCAAAGAACAGGGCTAAGTTAAAAATCACTTAACTTTATATCAAGGTTAAGTTACACGTAAATATAAAATGTCTTGGTCAACAATCACAGAAATAGACTGTCCATTTTGTAAATTATATTATTTTTTCATTGGTTTCTTCTTTGAACTGGTTGGTTTCTTCTTTCTGTTGGGGTTATAGTTCTCTTTCTCAGAGGAATCAGTGCTGGTAGGAGTGATGCCGCGCGGTGCACGCCTCACTCTTTTACTATGATCTGCTAGATTATCAACCTCAGACAGAACACCATAATCTCTGAAAAAAAAAATACAAACCAATAAATGCTACCATAAAATAAGCAAATACTATTAGGAGAAAAACGGCCAGGAAATATTAGATGAAGCCTTACGTTTCCTCACAAGATCTGTGGATATCTGCTGTCACCTTTAATGAAACACTTGCTTCAACATCTTCATCACTATCTGATTCTTCTATTATTACATTTTCAGATCTGTTTACTGATTTTAAATTCTCCTTTCTTACAATATTATTCATATCTTCTTGTATGTTTTCATCATGTTTGAACAAATCTTGTACTGGTGATTGGCAAACTATTAATGGTACTTGCTTAACGAGATTGTTATCATAGTCAAAATCAGAGTCATCATTAATTTCATCATTAACAACTGGTTCAGTTTTGTCTGTTTGTGCTTCAACCGGCTGCATGCTGTGTATCTTGTTTTCTGTGTTTTCGACAGTTTTGACATTAATAATAGCAGTAAAACTTTTGCTTTCTACTGTAATTGACACACCACTGGTAATTGGATCCACTTTACAGTGTTCAGTATCATTATTGAGGCTTTTATTACAGTCAAGGCATTTCTCAGAGAGATAACCTTTTAAGTAAAATGGGACTTTCATATTAAATTCCGTTTCTTCTACAACTTTTTCAGTAATTTGTGGGAGTATATTACTAGATTTTGAAGTGATTTTTGATGCTGAATTATGTTGATTTTTGCTCTCTGCCTCTTGAACAGCTAGCCATGCATTCATATCTTTGTCAACTCTCATACTTTGAGTGTCATCTATAACAATTACAGCCTCATCATCAACTACAATACCACTCTCATCTTTAGAAGTAGCCTTATGATTAGAACCCGTATTAAAATACTTAGATATATCAGAGCTTACACTCAAACTGCTTTCAATTCTAGGTTTCTTATGATACACTTTTTTTTTCACTGGTGTTAAATGTGTATCCACAAGTGATTGATTTTTAATAACCGATAAAGCTGTTTTGACTTGTGGTCTCTTTCTCTTTGTTACCTTTATAGGTGTATTTTCAGTACCTTTAACTTCTTTTTGCTTTTTGTTAAAAGGACTATTCAATCGCTTATCGTTTTTATTTATATCTGCAAAAGGTGTTCTTACATATTTGTTTAGCCATTTCTCTACATTACCACTTGACTGATCCATTTTGTTATCCCAAGCAGATGATATATCTTCACCAGGAAGTTGTGACAGTTTGTTTTCTTTGTTGTGTTCCGTATTTTTACAGCTTTTTCTTTTATTGAAATACTTAGCAGGAGCTTGAATGCATGCAGGAAATAGTACTTTTTCAACTTTCAACTGTTCCGATAGCCTTTGTCTTTTATAAACTGTAAAAATAGTTTTATTAGATACATAATAGTGATGTAAAACCTTATTTTATAATTGATTATGAGTTAGGAGTTTACAAGGTTTTTTTTTTTTTTTTGAAAAATTAGCATCTTAGCCAAGTTGTAAGAAATGATGATAATATAATGAAATATCAGAAATTAGAAATACCATCTATGTGAAATGCATTTTGAAAAATATTCAGTAGGTTTACAGCATTTTGAGTTCTTTGAGTTTTGGGCCTATCAGCCACTGTTCCACTGGCCCCGCTTTTTAGGGTTGTGAAACAAACAGAACAGTCTGTTGCCACAACTACACAGTCTTCACAACTTGTATGTCCACAAGCATATCTCATGAGAGTTCCATGCGTTTTATCACTGAAAGAAAAGAGGGTAAAAATTAATCTCACGCTATCAAAAGAATAGTAAATATGTAGGTCAAAATAAGGAGAAAACTACGAAAGAACTTTACCAATTATCACAGCGATTACTGTCAACAATATTTTTAATGTGTTCTACAGCCGCATCAATATTTATGGACCTATACATGTCATGAATTTACATTACATTATTGTGTAATTCTATAAACAATTAGCTTAAAGAATTAGAATGAAAATAGCTAAATATAATTTCAGATTATTATAAAATAGAAACCACACGATACGTAAACAAAATTCTGTCGACGTCGAAATTAGGGATGTTCTGTCCAATACTAGTAACTAGTAAATACGAGTAAGTACTCGATATTTTTCTTTCGCTACTAAGTACTTTTCGAATCATTCTTTCGATACCCACTTGGTATCGGAAAGAAAGTAGTATCGTATCAAATCTGCGCTGTCAAGTAAAACAGGATAGTCACCAAAAATTCAATGCCAATCAGCCTTCATATATTTTTTTTTAAAGTAGCCTAATATCGCTTAATGTTAAGTCAGGTTGTTTACTCTTGTCTTAGATTAAAGAATCTTTTATACAATTTTTAATATTGAGGTCTATGACATAATTCATAATATTTTAACTTAAAAAAAAACTTTACTTGTGGATACACGTTATTTACCTTTTTTTAGCTTAAAAATTGATATTTTAGTATGGTTATACTTTGCCCGAAAACAACCCTATTTTTAATTTTAGCAGGATTAAATTGGATACAGTTTCTTCTAAGCGTTAAATAAAATTACAATAATAAATCACTCTCGCGATGCCTACCCGGTATCAGAAAGAAATTACTTGTACCTGTTTTGACAGCCTTTGTGGTGTCGTGGTTGAGCAGGTTGGCTCATAGCCTGGAGGTGGTGGGTTCAATTCCCGCAACAGGACAAGTATTTGTGCACGTAAAAATAAGCGCAAATACTTGTTCTGTGTCTGGGTGATCATGACCATGTATGATCTCGTAGTTCCTGGGTCCCTGGATACAGAGAATCCTAGTTAGAGTCCAGGATCTATGTATGTGATCGTTGGGCGTTATTTATATTTATTTTTATTTATTTATTTGTATCGAAAGAAAATACTTGTATCGAATAATGTCAAACAAAATAATATATACTGAACGCATCCTAGTGCTCGAATGTCTGATTCATCGCGCCAAAACAGTTGAAAATGTAGTTGGGTCTAAGAAACAACAAAACTTTGCAACAATGACATAAAATTAATTTAAAAAATGTATCAATATGAGTAGGTAATAGTAATACTTTTAGTATGGATAGGTATCAATACTTTGATGGTATCGGAACATCCCTAGTCGTAACGCGTTCCGCGTAAAAAAATTATACTAATTTGTGCCACAGACTTGTTGCTGTACCCCACAGATTAGAGAAAAAAACAAATGACTAAACAGATGGAGCGAACTTTGACTTTTGCGAACACCAATGCGTACCAGGGTCGGTGCAACTTTGCAACATTACTACCTTACCAAGTGAAGAAATTGCATGAAGTTTTAAATTGTTTCTTTTTCCGCTGTCATTTTATTTAACCGTCTTACGGGCATGCGTAGTCGCTTCAATGATTGAAGCAACTACGCATGCTCGTTCAATGACGTTTCATTTGATGTTACAGAAAGTTATGTATTTTATGGTTTTTTTATTATATTTTAGTGTTTTGTAAATAAATTGATCAAAATACTTATTTAAAATAAAGACATTGACTTGTGCTGTATTTGGAATGCATATTCCAATACTCAAGAAGATTTACACCGGACAAATTATACAGTTTCTATGGTGTGAATACTTTTCGTGTTTACGATATATTTTTGTGTGTAAGTAGATTTGCGTTCACATAAAACATACGTAGAACTTGGAGCTGGATTAGAATTGGGTGATTTCATTGCTGCAATTAAATTAGAATTTGAATTTTGGTACAAATCGTAAATCTACAAGAAGGTTATCCAGTTGTTTACATTTTGAAATTAGAGATGATTTTACAGGTGTCGATGGGTTATCGATAATTTTGATATAGGTATTATAAGTAGATAAACTATACACTAAACTAAACCAACATATTACATGTAGTACTGGTTCAATGAACTCTTTAGATGGGCATATGATTGAGATTTGATATAATGAAAATAAATAATAGTAAGTACCTACTACTGTTTTTAAATGAGAATTTAAATGAGGTTTTGTTTGTTCACAGATTCTGCCAACCGTCATTACCACCATTGATGAACCTAATTCAATGAATTTTGTATGTAGGGCACACCTATTTATATTAATAATTTGTTGCTTACAATAGCTATTTTGAAATTAATGACAAAATAACCCCAATTAATATTAAATCCCTACTTAAAAAGCATATTTTAGATAATCCATTTTTATAAATGGAATATCTGAAAATAGGTCTAATGTTAAATATCATATCTAAGGTAGCTACTTGTAATTTGTAATTTGTAGCTTATTATACTGGGTGGCGCAAAAGTAAAGACCCTATTTGGTTCAGCTATAACATTTTTTCTAAATTAGAAAACTAGATTTAGGTTTTTTTAAATGTATATTTGTGCCATTAAATTTCGTACCATTAGGATTTAAAGATGATGTCTTTTAAATGGTGACCTCCAGAGTTGATACACATTTGAGCCCTATTTATGACATTTTGCATAACTTGCCGTAACACTTCTCAGGGCATGTCAATAAGCAGAATACTCGGTTCTGGGGCACTGATAATCCGCGCATTATTCAAGAAACACCTCTACACCCACTAAAAGTTACTGTATGGTGTGGCATCTGTGTTGACAGAGTGATCGGACCCTATTTTTTCGAAGACGCTGGAGGCAATGCGATAACTGTCACTGGAGAACGCTACAGAACCATGTTACGTGAGTTTTTGATACCCAGTTTGGACGAATTGGGGCTGGAGCACATCTGGTTTCAACAAGACGGCGCTACGGCACACACAGCGCGCGACACTATGGACTTAGTGAGGGACGCTTTTCCAAGCCGAGTTATCTCTCGTTTTGGCGATTTGCCTTGGCCTGCAAGATCACCCGATCTGACCAGTCCAGACTTCTTTCTTTGGGGTTTTTTGAAATCTCGGGTGTATGTGAACAAGCCACAGACTCTCGCAGCTCTAAAAGAAAACATTCGTCAAGAAATAACGAACATATCGCAGGAAGTGTTACGGCAAGTTATGCAAAATGTCATAAATAGGGCTCAAATGTGTATCAACTCTGGAGGTCACCATTTAAAAGACATCATCTTTAAATCCTAATGGTACGAAATTTAATGGCACAAATATACATTTAAAAAAACCTAAATCTAGTTTTCTAATTTAGAAAAAATGTTATAGCTGAACCAAATAGGGTCTTTACTTTTGCGCCACCCAGTATAATAGAGGAACAAAACACGGAAGTCAAACCTAATTTGGTTTAATCCGTGTTCATAAACATGTTTAAATATTGTAAAGAATTAAATAAATTAAAAAAAAAAAAAAAAAAAAAAAAACTTTTGATAAAAATACATTCCTTTATTTCTTAGTTGCGCCCCACGGTGTTACCCGCGGATAAAAAGTACCCTATGTGTATCCACTATCCAGCGTATAATATACCAGCATTCCAAATTTCATCAAAATCGGTTTTAGTAGTTACGGAAATAAACTTCAAACTTCAAATTTTTTATTGCGAATAAGCTATTTTTTAGCATTAGCATAGCCGCTCAAGGTGGCATGCTCTGGGGGAGGCTTATGTTCAGCAGTGGACGTCTTCAGGCTGTTAATGATAATGATGATGATGATTGATTTATTGCCATTGTAATTCTTCAACGCTTTTGAGCCGATATATTATAATGATATATATAACTATAGGATACAGGTGACACTAAACCGCAAAAATATTTAAGTACACCCCCGTGATAATCTAACGGCCTTATATACTTGAAGAGTTGACCTGTATATTCCATTTCACACCCTCAGGGGTTGATTTAAAAAAAACTAAGATATACCTACCAACATTTATTTTTATACTTGTATTTGTCAAGTTTCAAGTTTGAACGGTGGGGGATGTAATTATGTTTCTCTGTCAGTCAGTCAGGATAAAGCCATTTAGGTATATAATAGAGAAGTTAGAAAACAATTGTTATTTTATAAACATTTATTATTTATGTTACATTTTTCTATAGTTACGTCAAGTCATCCAGGAAAATGACACCTTTCATTTATATGTGTTAAGCTAATTAGAATTATGTTGTCTTTGCCAATGATTAGTACCTTCATAGCTAATAAATTTAGTCACCTCCTATTGCACAGCGTTCTTTGATTACATTTTATTTATTAAAACCACCACTTCAATTAATTAGCATTTCAATATTTTTCATTAAATTTCACTAAGTACAACAAAACAATTAATAGCTGAATGAATAGTATCGATATCGATATAATAGCGTCTCATGACTATTTTTCAAAAATAGGTATGAAAATAATACACTGATGCTCCCTCTGGTTACTCTGTGCTGTACCCACGTATTACATTGACATTGATATTCAATAAAAATTACATTAGCAAATTGACATTGATTTTAACATCACATGTACTCTCTGCTTTGACATGACGTATGGGAAAAAAAGCTACGGATCTAGAGATTCCCAATAAATATCGATAATTGGGTACGTTGTAAATGCTGGATACGCCACCCACTGGTAGTGGGTTGGCGCATTTGGATTTTCTTGTCTGTGTCAACGTGGCTAGTATAGTATACAGACTAGATGTTTTTGGTAGTAGATAGTGTAGCTATTAGGTAGGTATCCACTACCTGGGGGCGAACTGTGAGCTCTTAGCGCGATTCAAAACAGAGCCTACACTGGATCGCTTGTTAAAATCCACATACAAAAAAAACAAAGCAATCCAATATAGGTTTAGTTTTGAATCGTGCTAAGAGCTCACAGTACGCCCCCAGGTCTCTGTTATTTGTACTATGTACCATCCAACATTTACGTACGTAACACTTAAAATAATACATAGGTGTTGGTATTAGGTAGCACCTAGAAATAGAAAGCCAATATGCGTCACGTTCACTCAAATCGAATACGATTTGAACACTTTTATCGACAATGCACCCACCGCACGCACGAAGCGGATCACTGTCAAAAGTCATAAAATTGTTTATCATAATTTTGTTACAAATTTAAATGTTACTGACAAACATCATTTCACATAACTTCATTTAACATACTTTTACCATATCTAATTTTCTTTATTATAAATCAAAATTAATAATCATCGAAACTTATAAGAATGAAACTCATAAGGCGCATAATACGTTAAAGTAAAAATGTATAATATGTTTCACCATAACTTTCTTATAATAATATCATAAAACAAAAAATCAATAAAACAAATGAAACTGAAACACTTTACGATATGTATTATTTAATATAAGCACAAGTGACTTCTGGCACTCGCCGGCCGCTGCCGTGGCACGCTCGCTCAGCTCGTGCATCGTGTGGTCACTGTTCACCTAACGCTCATCGTCACTTCTATTTATGATTTTGCCCTAGACTAGCCTATCTTAGCCCTTATTAGCCCTATCTTTAGGGCATACATGCATGATGATGATGATGATGATTGCGATGATGATGATGATGATGCATAGGTATGTAATGATTAAACTCCCTGAAAATGATAATGTTGTTACCTAATAAATACAAAAAACCCTTTCTAAACAATAAAATTATGAAGGATGATTATTATGATATGATAAAAAATAGTCTTAACATTAACAATTTTATGAATTTAAACATTATTTTGATAAGTTGTCTAATAAAAAATCAATATAAACAGTTACTATCTACTAATATAAACAAAAATATTTAAAAATAACCACCATTATAGATTTGATCATTATTAAAAATGAGGTATGTGAAGTGAAATTATGAATAATGAAATTATTAGTTCTGACGGTATACCAAGCACCCCGTTGACGTACGTACGTTATCGACTATCGTTACGTACCCCTTTCCCATCACTCAAATGTTTTTGCGTAGCGCAGCGCGGTAATGTGAAGCCGGCTTTTTGTTTATTTATATTGTGGCTGATGTTTTGAAAATGTAATTAATTTTAAAGAAGGAACCATGTCAGCTATAACGGAATATAAACGCTATTTTCCTATTGATAATTTACAGAAAGTATGTAACCTAGTTGAAGAGCAGCTAAGTACTGACAAAGAAGCGGATTTGGCTCTATTTTCTATTATTGTTGGAGCCGTTGAAAATAATTTAACGAAAGCTAAAAATACTGATAAAGATGTGAATTTGGCGGCAAACAAATTTGTCAAAATGAAGTTTCCATCGGTAGAGTGGGATGAAGTGCGCTCGCTGCACGACCGGTTTGTATCGCTGATGAGAAGCGGCATAGACTCGAAACTTTTGAGCGGGATCTATGCAACTCGCGATTTGGTGAAGAGAGTCGCTGATGTGGTTTGGAACTCTTTGACGCGCAGCTATTATAAAGACCGAGCTCATTTGCAATCTATTTACAGTTTCTTGACAGGGAACAAACTTGACTGTTTTGGTGTTGCATTTGCTGTAACTGCAGGGTGTCAAGTGTTGGGCAAGCACGACGTTCACCTAGCCTTATCTGAAGATCATGCATGGGTTGTGTTTGGCAAAGATGGTTCAGAGACAGCAGAAGTAAGCATTTTATTTTCTAAGACAGCCTTATAGTCTCATATGTGTGTAACAAAACATATAGCCAATTCTCCATAATCCCTCTGTGGCTTTTTCGCATCGAGTAAACATGTAACTATTGAAACTGGGGCATAAATGTTTGTTTAAAAAAAACAGTAAATAAAATCCGTAGTTCTTGTTGCTGATACATTTATTATCATATGAATTTATTTAACTTTAAGTGCTCAGTGTAAATGATGAATTTGTACATTTGAGATAGTTAAGTAAATCATTATTTTTTAGGTAACATGGCATGGGAAAGGTAATGAAGACAAAAGAGGCCGCTCAGTAGGTGATGGAGTGCTGGCTCGCTCCTGGCTGTATGTAGCTGGCAAGCCTGTAGTATGCACTCGGGTTATGGAACTGGCTGCACTGGTGTCATCCATCAACCCAACACTGACTCCCACCATTGATGTTCATGAGGTGGCACAAATGCAACATCGCTTGTTGTGGCTGCTCTATGATGGTGGTAAACTAATGACTTTACTTATATCTACATGTCTTTTAGCTATGTTTAACATTACACAAAGAATAATCAGGTCAGCTAGTATTCAATTAATTTAGTAGTACTTCTTGTTTATGAAAATATAAATTTATTTAGTAAGCTGTTTTATATTTTGCAGGTCATTTAGACACCTACCCAATGGCACTTGGAAATCTTGGTGATTTGGATGAATATATGAGAATATCTAACTGTGCTAGTGATGCGGACCTTCAATCATCATCAGGAGACCACAATAACACAAGGTCTGATGGGACAACAAGACCAGATTCTGCTGCATTGTATGCACAGGCTATAAGATCAGCTAGAACACATTATGAGGATAGACATGTATATCCCTACACATTTCAAGGAGGGTATTACCATCGCCATAAAATGTATAAAGAAGCATTTCATGCCTGGGCCTGTGCTGGGGATGTTATCCGACAGTAAGTACCTACTGGATTATTCCAATTCCTAATTTTTTTTAGTTTCCTATGAACTTAGTAGGTACCTTACCTATTAAACATGCTTGGATACCATTCAGACACCAGTCCAGTTCCAGTCGGACACGCACCATTCCATAGCATTATCTTTAAAAACGAGCACAAAAATCATGTTTGTTGTATGAAAGCCCCCCCTAAGTATTTATTTTATTCTGTTATTTAGTATTTGTTGTTATAGCGGTAACATCATCTGTGAAAATTTCACTGTCTACTATCACGGTTCATGAGATACAGCCTGGTGACAGACAGACAGACGGACAGCGGAGCCTTAGTAATAGGGTCCGTTTCGGAACCCTGAAAAGTGTACTACTGTATGAATAACAGTCAACTGAAGAGTCAATTTAACTTCTGTAATGCTTTCAGCCATTCAACACTAACGACCCGTTACAGGAGCGCAGCTTTTTGCTAAAGTTATTTATTAAATATTTATGATTTTATAGCATTATCGCCTGCATAGCGTAAACTACAGGTTAATTTCTAAAGGAAAATTTGGTTTAGTTTTTTTTTTGATCCCGTTTGTGCTTCAAATTTTTCCTTTACAAATTTAATCAGTTATTTATTTGTTGTTATTTGGAAATTATGCTCAAGCAGCTTTATTAAAATCTAAGAGTGAAAATTTTCTCCATTGAGACTTCTATACTATTAGCTATTAGTGAGAGTATATAAAAAAATATTATTTATTTTTAGTTATAACTATTCCCGTGACGATGAAGAGATATACAAAGAGTTTTCTGAAATTGCTAATGAACTGATACCACAACTGATGAAGGCAGAGAGTTCGGGCCACTCAGCAAGATCTATTTTAAAGGACCCCGAGTGCTTTGCGTCTTTATTGAGGTGAGATTTCATGTGATAGGTACACAAAAATAATTAAATGTAGTGTACAATCTGCACCTCATGGTTTTTTTTCAACAAAATCTGTCCTGAAACACCACTGAGTGGGAACAAACATTACATACATACACACAAACTTGCATTTTTCCAGGAATTTGTTTCTAAAACTCATTGGTATAAAATGTTTTAAATAATTGTTCTATGTATTTTTTAGGTTTTACGACGGAATATGCAAATGGGAAGAAGGAAGTCAAACGCCTATCCTCCACATTGGTTGGGCGAAGCCTTTAGTGAGCACGATATCCAAATTTGACGCGGAAGTTAGGGCGCAGGTTCACATAATATGCAAACCGGACACAGGTGACAACATGGACGAAAAGGATGCAGAAGAAAAAGCAGCTGAAGAGAATGGGAAGTGGAGTACTGAGAATACGGAGATGAGTGTTCGCGAGCAGCTGACGGCAGCGGTGAATAGCCGTCCGCGGGTTACCCTTTATAGCCATAAGATGGCTGCGTTGAAGCCGTTGCTTCTCGCTGAGAGGTTGAATACACACGCGTTGCAGCTACAGCTGACTGCGCAGAGTCAATTGCAGCGGCCTCAAGCGCCGGCGAAGCGCCGAGATGAGGACGACTCGAGTGCAGCGGCGCCAACCGCGCGAGCCAAGCGAGCACGCCGCGAGCGCTAAACTACCCACCTGGCGTTAAACCCATATTACAGAACTATCCTCAGACGTCGATTGATGCCCAAGTAGAGATTTCATTCACTATTAAATAAATAAATAACGCGCAACGATCACATACATACATCCTGGACCCTAAATAGGATTCTCTGTATCTAGGGACCCAGGAACTAGAACAGGAGCGCCATGGTCCCACAACACATTATTTTGATCATTGTGGGAATGAAATCTCGACTTGAGCAGAGACTCACGATTAAGCGTAGTTCTGTTATAGATCGATGTACACTCAAACTGGACAGTCATGTTAAAAAACGATTGTGAATTCGGAAAATAATACAGCATAGCATTAAATCAAATGACGTATATTTCATCGCAGAGCATAGCGTACTTTAGTTCGTACTTGTTGTAAAGGCCTTTGTCCTCATTTGCGATTTTTGGAGCATTTCTAATCTTTAGACTAGATAACGTGCCTATTATATTAAACGTTATTAGGCTGTGCTCTAGATCGCTGCTCCAAAATAATGCCGAAATATTGTGATTTTGCGATATCATGCATGAGTGTGCAGATAATTTACTTCACGTCTGAGCTGAAAAACAAACTACACGACAAGAAATATTTAAATACGACAAAGTACCTAAAGGAGCTATAATATTGTTGCAAATGAGTATTTAGCGTTATCAGTTAAGGATAAGCATGTAAAGTTTTAATAACTGCATTTATTTATGTAGTTCCGGTACGAATACCGCTAGAAACGTAGGTAGCTACGCTCCCCCTAGTTCGAGTATTAGGTATGCTTTGCATTTTATTTTAGTAGTAGGTTATAGACAATGAGAGCAGCTTCATAAATACCTAGTAGTTTTGAATAAGATTAAATAGTATCTATGGTTGTTCAACCAGAGGAGTACCTACTTAAATGTTATTATAATACCTAAATCACAATTTGAATAATGTTAATGAAATCTATTTTATAGTATGTATATCTGAATGGAAGTACAAGTCTTTTCCTTGTTAGTATTAAAATAATATGTAAGTTGTTTTTTTACAAGCTTGTAATGTACCTACTTAATGTGATATTAATTGTGCGTTATTTTTTTATTGAGAAGCATGCATTTGTTCGTTTGTATATTAGTTTCTAGTTATATTATAGTATCTTTGTTCGATAATTTGCTTACGCTTTGAAACTGAACTCACATGGTCACTCATTACGGTCGCAGGTTTAATAAAACACTAGTTTTCAACATGTTTACTGTTCAACCAGTCACCCAGTGTAATTTATTTAGTTTAGTATAGTATTATATTATCTGTGGTATCGATATATTAAATCTTAGCTCGAGACAGATTTTTCTAAACCAGTGTTAACCTGCGACCGTAACTAGGCTAAGAAAATATACTTTTAGGTGACCATAGACCTAGTAGTTATTTAGGCTTCTACACTGCAAAAGCATGTTAAAAGTGGTGTGGCTGTGTGGTCAGGTCCAATGAGCGTTGAAGCTCACTAAAGGTGGAACGTTACACTAGCGCGGCAAATTCAAATTTTCTTGCGTTCTTTTGCCAATAATAGCTTAATTACTCAACGTGATTACATGGAAACTAATTTTGCGCAAATAAATACTATGTATCAATAAATTACAATTAAAAGTATCACCTACTTATCATTGGTTTAGCAACAAATGGCAATAGACTGAAAAACTGAGAAGAAAACTGTTTATTGCCATTTGCCGCAAAACCAATGATATCTAGGAGATACTTTTAATCGTAATTTGTTGATACATTCTATTTATTTCCGCAAAATTATTTTTCATGTAATCACGTTGAGTAATTAAGCTATTATTGGCAAAAGAACGCAGGAAAATTTGAATTTGCCGCGCTAGTGTAACGTTCCACCTTAACGTCAAATATTTTTTGGAGCAAATTCTTACCTTCAACTTAGTTCTCAGTCAGCGGCGCCACCAGACTTTGAAAGCGTATCGAGACGTTGAAGTAGATTTTGTCCCATACAAAGCTTATTAGTAGCTATCGATTCAAATATGTATTAGGCAGTCGGTATGCCCAGCTTCATGCTAATATATAGGCTTATTCCATAAATCCTCTTCGACATTCCGCTGGAAAAGGGATTTGAATTGGGGAAGGGAAGAAAAAGGGCTCTGAAAAAATGTACATTAATAAAAAATACGTGCATGTTATATTTATACTAACTTTTAAAACTGGGGACAAACATAATGTTGTCCATTAGTATAGATATGCATAAGTACCTACCGTGGATTCACCTGTTATTTACCCGTTTCCGTTTCGTTCGATTCGGCCGTTTTGTCGTGAATGCCTTACAACAAACGAACAAACAGAAAACTGTCTTGCTTTTAATAAACGCGACGTCATCGTCAGCAACTTCCTTCGGAGATGGCATTTCTAAACATCACTTCAACCAAAGAAGTCCCTTTCTCAATTTGACCGTTATTTTTTGTGTATGTTCAATACGATATCTCCGCCATTTGTTAACCGATTTTGGTGACTCTCTTTTTATGTTATTCTTTCTGGCAGGTCCTTTATAAAGATCAGGATCTAAAGATAGAGTAGGTACTAGTAGATAAAATTGAAAACTTAGCTTACAGCAAACATTCAACAGACAAGTTTTGTCAAAGGATATGTTTACGTAAAATTAAGAGCAGTAGTAGTGGTTTTTGTTGAGTAAATGAAATAAATAACCGGCCAAGTGCGAGTTGGACTCGCGCAAGAGGGCCACGTACTATTTTCCATCCCTGCCATCTAGTGTTGAGTAGCAGTACTATTTAAAGCAGCGCCATCTATGACACATCTGGTAAACGAGCAAAAATATCACGGTTGTTGTATGGGAGCCCCCTTAAATATTTATTTTATTCTGTTTTTTAGTATTTGTTG
This sequence comes from Ennomos quercinarius, assembly GCA_910589525.2. NCBI lineage: Eukaryota > Metazoa > Arthropoda > Insecta > Lepidoptera > Geometridae > Ennomos > Ennomos quercinarius. Next base: position 10,926,584 of record OU342493.1, read on the forward strand.
TTATAGCGGCAACAGAAATACATCATCTGTGAAAATTCCAACTGTCTAACTATCACGGTTCATGAGATACAGCCTGGTGACCGACGGACAGACAGACAGACAGTGGAGGCTTAGTAATAGGGTCCGTTTTACCCTTTGGGTACGGAACCCTAAAACGAAATCACAGGTTGTCAAGGTACTTAGTAGTTGTAAGTTGTTCAAACCATGCGCTTCAACAGAACTGTTGCGTCAGTAATGTTGAATTAGAGATTACTAGACCTAGAGAACTAAACTGTTGAACTAGAGATTATTAGCTGTACCTAATTGAGAATGGGCTTTGGAGATATCCTATATCCAGTTAAATCGATTTCACTCGCCTTAACGTCATATGTATACTGAGAGATCATCATCATCATCAACAACAACACGAAGACGTCCACTGCTGAACATAGGCCTCCCCCACAGAGCGCCACTTAGAGCGGCTGCTTGCCTCCTGCATCCATCGGCTCTCCGCGGTTTTCACCAGGTCGTCGGTCCACCGAGTGGGGGGCCGGGCTACGTTGCGTCTTCCGGTTCGTGGTAGCCACTCGAGAACCTTTCTTCCCCATCGGTTGTCAGTTCTATGAGCGATGTGGCCTGCCCGCTGCCATTTCAACCAAGAGCTATATCAATCACTTTAGTTCTCTTGCGGATCTCCTCGTTTCGGATCTTATCTCGCAGAGAAACACTGAGCATAGCTCTCTCTATAGCTCGCTGCGCAACTTTGAGCTTACTAATGAGGCCAACAGTGAGAGACCACGTTTCAGTTCCATAAGTCATCACTGGCAATACACACTGATTGAAAACTTTTGTTTTCAGGCTACTTTACTGAGAGATACTTGGTTGATATCACAGAATTCCCATTAGTACAAATCTATTTCGCGTGGCCGCCTAGTTGTTTCTTGCTCCCACACGAGGTGCTACCTGAATAAGAACGTCTCCCAAAATTTTGGGTAGATAATGGGCGATTTCGTTAGCTCTATCTATGGAGTAATTTACCTTGATACCTAGAATTTATGTTTTACCAGTGTTCACTGCTTCTTTATTGTAAAAACTAAAATGTAAGGTCAGGTGGGGTAAGTGAAACGAAGGAGTACCTAAGTGAAACCCTATCGTAATCAATAAATCACGCAGTTTAGCTCTATGCTATGTGGCAAAATGGTTTCAATGCTCTAGCACACGCGTCACACAATCTTTCTGCTAGGTCATAAAATAAAAAGAAATCGGCTATCTTTATGTTTACAAAACACAAGTCGGCTGATGCCATGAAGCAATTTAATAGTGTTTATGTACATTTTTACACGAAAATAATGCATGAAAGGCGCGTAATGTGGGGTTAGTATTAGCAGTCACAGACGACACAGGTAATAAAATTAATCAAATACCTACTACATTACAAATGTAAATTCATTGTAAATGTCCCATGGGCGAAAATCACGTATTTCACATCAACAGCTAGAAAACGTCTAGTGCTGAACTCAGGCATGCCCATAAAACGCCATTTTAGACGCTGATTATAGGGAGGTTTGCCATAATCACCTCGCTTAGCAAATAGCTTGTCATCGCAGAAGATTATAATGTACCAAGGAGAATGCTACTGCCCATTCTCTGGATAGTCCCTTAGTCTGCTCTTATACGGCACCCAAAGAAAGAGATGGAGATTCTGCGCTAATAAAGTGATACCTGGCAGCTATGATTATATAAGTAGGTACCTAACATAATGACTGCGGGTAACAGATAATAAAAACAAAACTGTCAGTATAGTCAACTGCAAAATAGTCAAACGCCAATGTCAACCTACCGTCAGAATATTGAGTCGGAACGTTTCTGTCAAAACCGTGAACCATTTTGAAGTGATGTCTCATTCACGCAAATTGAATTTTCAAAAATTATTTTCTTGAAAAGTATTTATTGCCGTCATTTGCCATTTCAGATTTACGCTTTCTATGTGTTAAAAAAAATTCGCGTCCTAGCAGAATTCACAAAGTGGATAGATGTGCAACTATGTTTCATTTACCCCACCTGACCCTAAATATAAAATGATATATTTTACTTAGTTAAATCAAGCAAATAATTAGCTAATATACCTACAAAAGGATTTTTTCCTGACTTATAAACATTTGCCAATCAACATGGTACCTAGCTGGTTATATGGGAAATTATTAATCATAAACTGGCAGTACCTTGACAATGAAATTTTTTTGTTAGGTATGGTTATTTTATCCATTAATTAATCATTTAGCTGTTTTTCTGTTTAGCTGAGGACTTGTTATTACATGAAATGTAACGCTGTATTTATATTTTTCACAATAAACATTTCTAAAAAGGGAAAATAGACAAAATAATGGCTACTTACTTGTGAAATGTTATTCCTTCATATTTATACCTAAGCGCGACTTCTGTTGCTTAAAATGCTGCAACCACCCACTGCACACACATTATTTCTCAAATATTTATTGCCTAGATCACCATTTAAATAGGATTATTTCACAAAAAATTGTTAACCTGTTTGGCTTAGATCAAACGAAGCCAAATAAAAAAAACCCGGTAACGGTGACAAGGACCAAAGATATTACGTTCGTCTTTTTTTTGCTTAGTACCGAATGTACAGCGCTCTCCTTGTTGTCCATGAATGACATCATATACTACGGTTCTACTCGTAGATATTCAAAGGTTGATATCACAGAATTCCCACTAGTAGAAATCTATTTCGCGTGGCCGCCTAGTTGTTTCTTGCTCCCACACGAGGTGCTGCCTGAATAAGAACGTCACCCAAAATTTTGGGTAGAAAATGGGCGATTTCGTTAGCTCTATAGAGTAATTTACCTTGATACCTAGAATTTATGTTTTACCAGTGTTCACTGCTTCTTTATTGTAAAAACTAAAATGTAAGGTCAGATGGGGTAAGTGAAACGAAGGAGTACCTAAGTGAAACCCTATCGTAATCAATAAATCACGCAGTTTAGCTCTATGCTATGTGGCAAAATGGTTTCAATGCTCTAGCACACGCGTCACACAATCTTTCTGCTAGGTCATAAAATAAAAAGAAATCAGGTATCTTTAAGTTTACAAAACACATGTCGGCTGATGCCATGAAGCAATTTAATAGTGTTTATGTACATTTTTACACGAAAATAATTCATGAAACGGCGCGTAATGTGGGGTTAGTATTTGCAGTCACAGACGACACAGGTAATAAAATCAATCAAATACCTACTACATTACAAATGTCATTGTAAATGTCCCATGGGCGAAAATCACGTATTTCACATCAACAGCTGGAAAACATCTAGTGCTGAACACAGGCATGCCCATAAAACGCCATTTTAGACGCTGATTATAGGGAGCTTTGCCATAACCACCTCGCTTAAGCAAGTAGCTTGTCATCGCAGATTATAATGTACCAGGGAGAATGCTACTGCCCATTCTCTGGATAGTCCCTTAGTCTGCTCTTATACGGCACCCAAAGAAAGAGATGGAGATTCTCAGATTTCTACGCTAATAAAGTGATACCTGGCAGCTATTATTATATAAGTAGGTACCTAATATAATGACTGCGGGTAACAGATATTTAAAACAAAACTGTCAATATAGTCAACTGCTAAATAGTCAAACGCCAATGTCAACCTACCGTCAGAATATTGAATCGGAACGTTTCTGTCAAAACCGTGAACCATTTTTGAAGTGATGTTTCATTCACGCAAATTGAGTTTTCAAAAATTATTTTCTTGAAAAGTATTTATTGCCGTCATTTGCCATGTCAGATTTAGGCTTTCTATGTGTAAAAAAAATTTGCGTCCTAGCAGAATTCACAAAGTGGATAGATGTGCAAGTATGTTTCACTTACCCCACCTGACCTTAAATATAAAATGATATATTTTACTAAGTTAAATCAAGCAAATAATTAGCTAATATACCTACAAAAGGTTTTTTCCAACTTATAAACATTTGCAAATCAACATTGTACCTAGCTGGTTTTATGGGAAATTAAAAATCATAAACTGGCAGTACCTTGACAATTAAATTTTTTGGTTAGGTATGGTTATTTTATCCATTAATTAATCATTTAGCTGTTTTTCTGTTTAGCTGAGGACTTGTTATTACATGAAATGTAACGCTACATTTATAAGTTTCACAATAAACACTTCTAAAAAGGGAAAATAGACAAAATAATGGCTACTTACTTGTGAAATGTTATTCCTTCATATTTACGCCTCAGTGCGACTTCTGTTGCTTAAAATGCTGCAACCACCCACTGCACACACATTATTTCTCAAATATTTATTGCCTAGATCACGATTTAAATAGGATTATTTCACAAAAAACAACAATTTCAAAAAATTGTTAACCTGTTTGGCTTAGATCAAACGAAGCCAAATAAAAAAACCCGGTAACGGTGACAAGGACCAAAGATATTACGTTCGTCTTTTTTTTGCTTAGTACCGAATGTATAGCGCTCTCCTTGTTGTCCATGAATGACGTCATATACTACGCTTCTACTCGTACATATTCAAAGGTTGATATCATACATATATTTTGACAGTTAGTTTTTTTTTAAACGAGACTACTGATTTTGATAAAACATTTCCACGGGACCAATCTGAAAATAATAGATACAAATAGAAAATATATGTCAAAATCGGTTAATAAACGACGGAAGTCTGAGGTACCTAACAAACGTTAAAAAACACAACTCTGAATAGAGAACCTTTGCCTTTTTTAAGTCGGTAGAAAAAAATATAATTTGTGTTTATGATATTTACTTGTGTTCGTATAATTACAGCCTTATAGGATATGGTAGGTCATGGTTTAAGCACAGAATATAGTATTGTATTTTGTGGTTTAAGGCTGCTGTTACAAAATTATGCGTAGTTGTAAGGTTTTCGCCGTCAATATTTGATGCATAGCTTTAATGTCTATGTTTAGCCATTATATGATTATGGGCGGCCGTATCACTTAACATCAGGTGAACGACTTGCTCGTCACGTCATTCAATCACATAAAAAAAAAAAAAAAAAAAAAAATATGAAAATACCCTTCATTTCATCTTCGATAATAATCGAGCGAATTTAAGGTAACTTACCTATATATTTCGTAATCATCATTCTCGTTTTGGCAAAAACACCCGATTTGAGAGCTCTAATTTGCAAATTCTGTGTTACGTAAGTTTCCAAACTAAATTACATATATACTCCACTAAATACATCCCGTACCGTACTTCCATAATGACAGGTTTTCGATTTTTGCCTTTCAAGTAATTAAAAAAATATTAAATTAAATTTGATTTTTATTAAAAAAGGCTTCACAACAAAAGGTCAAATATCTCCGGAGTTTTATATTACATCGACAAAGTATTGTCACCAAAATAAAGATCATCGTTTTTCTAAACTACCTATTACAAATTATTTTATAATTTTAAATAACACTCTTATTTATATATCAATAAATTAAATTAGATATATATGGTCAAACCGACGGACGCTGCGAACTCGGTACCGTGCGCGCGGTACTGAGCTCGCCAAAATGTAATAGCCACCTTAGGTACTTCCTATAAATAAGTTGTGTTGGCTTAACTTCCAATCCGCGCTACTTCTGACATGCTGGTGATGTGTTATGCACAGAATTCGCCCTATTTACATACTAAGTCTATGGTGTTATGAACCAAGAAAATCCCACAGAATGTGAGTCAAAGGGAGTCTGCTATTCTTTTTATTTTTAAATAAGAAAAGGTACAACTGACTCTTCTGCTATGTTGTTGAAGTGCCTCAAGAGTATCTGCTGGTTTAGCACAAAGTATTATAAGTCGGTTTAGGCACTCAAATCGAAATACAAGAGTAAAACTCACACAAGATTAATCTGTCCGTACTATTTTCCTTCACTAATTACAAGCTTTTATTATACTTCACGACGACTTTATTTATTTACTAGCTGTGACCTAGGTACCTCTAATTCTAATTCTACATGGGGGTCAAAAAGTCCTGCACTGACGTCCCACTCAGGGTGTATTGTGCCCCCGCCAGCATCTACCCGAGACAACCCAGCTCCTTAAAATAGCGGAGTGTGGCTCTAGGTTGCTGGCACAGCTGCTCCAGTGGCACTGAGGCTAGTTACCTCTTTTCCCATAACTTTTGAAGTTTTCATAATTATACACCTTCTCCTGATCATTTTTTAGCCTACTATTATTTAAATCTGTAAGAATTTCCTGTACCCACATTTTTCTCTCACTCGATTCTAAACAAGTATTTTAAATATGAACAAAATCGGTTAAGAGGTTGTCGAGATTAACGCCGTAAGGTCCGACTTCGGGACATACTAAGAACCTTCCCACTATAAATATAACTTCATACCGTATGGTCCCGCGGCGGTGTGACAATAAGACCACCCGGCACCCCCATATCTTTTCATGAATGCCGTAAAGGCGGTTATGGGCAGCGGCATCCTACGGTATATTAAAATCTTCTGCGATCACCAAGCTGCTGCCTGCCAAGCGTGGTGGTTATGATAAGCATCCAAATCCAAAGTGGCGTATTATGGGGTAGGCTGTGTTCAGCAGTGTACCTACGTGTTCCGGTTGTGATGTGATTCAGACTGAAGTAATAGTTCAGTCCTAAGCGTTTGCGATCGCGAGGTCTACCGTTCGCAGAACTACAAGTACGTGTTGTATTAAAAAAAAAACATGTCAACCATGTTTGGCTGTATGGGCTCCTTATTAATAGGTTGGTTACATGGCCAACAAAAGCTGGGTACGCCCATGATAGGAGCCTCCTATCATGGGCGTACCCAGCTTTTGGTCCAGAGGCAAGTCTGCTGCTCATGTCGGGTCCCACACGATTATTTTTCCCTAGCACTAAACGACACGAAGAGACCTAGAGAGAGCCAAGTCATAACTTCATGAAGACACTGGCACGGCGCGGCGCGCGGTGCCACCAGTGTCATTTCTCATCTCTCTCTCCTAGCGAAGCGTTGTATACTCTTTGCTCTCTCTCACCAAATCATATCTTGGAAACGTGATGCTGGAGTAGATTTTGTCTCTTAATGCACATATTTATGTGTATTTATTGGTTCGATGTCAATCAAGATTAACTCCTGCTTTTTTTTATAATTCTATGCTTATCATTATATCATTTGTCAGTACCTACTTACAAGTGTGTTGGTTAAAACAAAGTAAAGTAAAAAAGCGAGCGCGAAAAGGACAGCACTTTTTTTGTATGGACCTTGGGTTTATTCAGAGTGCCATTAATCAGCGTACCTACAGTGAGTGTAAAATGAAAGATTAATAACGATAGATTTATAGTAAAGTTTTATTTTTTTTATTCACACGTCCTAACTATTTATATTTGGCTTCAAACAAAATGAAAAATATTTAATGCTTTTTTTTTTCTCTTATATTTTGGCTCCACACATAGTGTATTTAGCCAGTGTCAAGTATTGTAATTTTTCACAATGATAGAATATTTCACGTAAAGTCAAGTCTTAGTCACAGTCTGCGTAGTCATAGTCCAGTCTAAGTCAGGTAGTCTCAGTCCAGTCTAAATCATGCCCTAGTAAAGTGGTGGCAACTTTACTAGAAGCTTCTATAGAATTTTGGAAGCAACACGAAAAACCACGTTTCACCACATTATATCACTTGCCCACACCCATGCTCGTAATTCAGCACTTATTGAGTAAAGCCGTGTCTCCTCCTCGTGTTTTTTGACAAACATTACACATACAAAACATTGCAACAAAGGGGCTTGGCCATACACATTTGTCTAGTTTTTGGTAGAATTATATATGCTCTTTGGATGATTTTGTGTAATCCATAGAGAAAAATAATATATATACCTAGCAGTGTAATGTTTCGAAGAAGCACGAGGAGGAGACACGGCTTTAAAACGCCACCAATTTTAAACATTATCACTGGAAAAAGCACAAGTTATGAAAAATAATACAATGCATCGACGTGAACTTTTTCGCGTTCCCGCCAAAACTTCATCATTATTTTCACAAGTGACATTTCGAATTTCGATCTGTCAGACAGTGCCAGTTTACTTAGGGATGTTCCGATACGAACAAAGTAGCGATACCTACTGATATGAGTAGTACTCAAATCATGATTCGATACTACTCATATAAATACCCTAAAAGTATCGACACATTTTTTTATTATTCATCAAACCAAAACAAACTTTTTTGCTGCAAAGTTTCGCTGTTTCTTTGACTGAACTACATTTCCAAGTGTTTCGGCGCGAATAATCACACATTCGAACACTGAGGATACGTTTAGGATATTTTATTTGACAATATTCGATATAAGTACCTTTGTTCCGATACCGAGTAGGTATCGCGAGAATGATTCGTTTTTATTTTATTTAATTATTCTAATTAAGTATAACAACTACTTTAGCTATACTGTGTGTGTGTATTAACTGTATTCAACGCTTTGAATTAAAACATTCGATTTAATCCTGCTTAAATTAAAAATGGGGTTGTTTTAGCCACAATTATACAGTAAAAAACCACCTTTTTAGGCTACTTGACTGAAAATTAGACCATACAATGCTTCTTTAAAAAAAATATGTTGTGGTGAAATAAAGCTGCTTGGCATTGAATTAATCCTGTTTTGACTTAGCAGCTTTGATTCGATTCGATACTAGTATTTTCTTTCCGATACCAAGTAGTAAACTGTATCGAAAGTATGATTCGATTTTGTTTGTTTCTCTAACCTGTGGATTCGATACTAAAATGTACTTGGTATCGAAAGAAAAGTATCAAGTACTTACTTGTATTTACTGGTATCGGAACATCCCTAAGTTTATTTACTTATTCCACACCATAGATAAGAGTATGTATTGGTAGGTAGATACGTATCTTCAACGTCAAAAGTGGCCGCGCTTCTAGCGCCACCGGCGCAGCGGCGCAGTAATTAGGCAACTTTACCGCGATATATATACACATAGATAGGCCTACACATATATTTACTATACCTACATATTTATAGGCTATTTATTTAATGTTTACAGTACCTCAATTAGGAGTTTATTCAAATGCGTATTATTGTACCTACTAACAATCAATAAGAGCGAGTACAGTAATAAACATTTGAATAAACTCGTAATTAAGAGGTACGAAATGTTGTTGTACCCAGGTGCCTACATACTGTTGTAATGAATGTTTACAGCAATTAAATACTCATTGATATTATAATGAATAAATAGCTATGCCTGGCGCCTGGGCCTGAAGTGCAAGAGAAATAAAACATTTTAAATTGGATTTCCTGCATTTAATGAATATTAATATAAATATGTTACATTTGATATTGTACATACATATTCTCCTGTTTTTGTATATAAACAGGCCATCCAATCCAATAACTTCACCCCCTATCTTCATTACTCATATTCAAAACCTCTCTATTTGATTGGGGTCTTGAGGGTTTGGGAAACGATGCAGGACATCTGAAAAACAAAAATGAAATCTAAGCACAATAGTTAAATAAACTATCGCAAAACTTTTTGGGCTTATTGTGATAGTGAGTTGTGTAAAACACCATACATGTTTAGGTAGCTCAGTTAGTGGCTTTTGCAAGAGAAGTTACCATAATTTTAACAATGCCGTGTAGCAAGATAGACCATCGAACGAAGGTGAAGTGATGAGATAAGCCCTATGGGGAGGCCTAAGTAATGGTTATTCTAAAGAAAATCATTGCACATGTTTCTGGACAATCGCACTAAAGATAAGTACCTACCTACTTACCATTTCCACGGGTTGTTGTGCAGGTGGGCACAATACAAGGCGTTTGGGATATTGTAGGCCGTCTATAGTCCATTTTAACACGGTAAAACTTGGTAAAACTGCACACTCAAATTACAAAGATGGTCCTGTCCAATTCACTACAACTTTGCTGTTTCACGGGCGTAATCGGGCCAAGCCGGAGGAGTGAAGATCTACACGACGTACTTGGCACAAAAAATGCAACCGAAAAAACAGAATTGCAGAAATACAAGAATATTTGCAAAATCGACGCACAAGTACAAATTTTTAAACATCTTGCGAACTTTGAAGTTGCCACATGTATGACAATAATTTACTATTATAATTTTCTACCAATGCTGGCTAATTACTTGATTTTACCGCATAAGCATTTCAGACAATAAAATAAATTAAGATTATGAAATTGTACAATAATTATTAGAGTGAAACTATTCAAAAGTAGCTAAATTTACAAAACTATGAGATCACAAATCTACCAATCTACTAAGTATTTTTTACAACGGCAGCACTATTCGATGACATACCAAAGCCATCCACTAGATGTCGCTTTTTTCAATTTAATAAAAAAATGTTCTAGATACGACACCATGCACTTACTAACCTAACGCTACATATTACTGATCTGCTTACTCCTACTCCGTGTTCCGTTTAATGCATAGAGAAAAATAATATATATAGCACAGATATCTACTATACTAGTCAAAGACAGATAGGACAGCTCTATATGATTGACAATTAGTTCCCGTGTCTGCGCTAAGCGCTGGTGTCGCCATAGTGATGCACCTAGCTCTATATTCAAATATCGATATCGATAGCATAGTGACGTACCACGGCAAAAAAAATCGACATGAAAGTTACATAAGAAGTTATTACTATTATTGTAACCTATTACATTTTAATACTACAGGAAGATGAAGCACCCGCTAATAAGGATTAAATGAAACAAATGGGACTGAAATAGCTTTTATTTATTTTTATTTTTTAGCCTAAGCTTTGTATTTTTACTGCCATTTTTAGGCCATTTTTTGGGTTGAAACCATTTTTATTTTAATTATTTATTTTTGCTATTCAAATTGAGTTTACTCACCAGATAAGCTCAAGGGAATCCCGTGCAACACTTCATTTGCAGTGAACAAGGATATCCATGCAGAAGGCGGTTACCCATCCTATCAAATTGGGGGTATATCAAAGTGATTTTGGCGAACACGTTTGTTCACTAAGACAGACCACTGAGCTCAGTATTTGTAGGAATCAGAAAAGACAACCATGATTCTCGTAATTTATCGTCCCTTGGGATACTTAACAGGCGATGAGTTTTATTAGTTGCAAGCTTCAACATGACATTTTCGCGTCACCATAGTGTTGATCAATAACCATAGTCACTGCCCATGCTCAACTGATTAAGATAATTGGTATATAATTTGAAGTTAGAGCGATGGTAGCAGAGCAGTAACATGTGCACTTCGCAATCTTACGGCACCAGGTTCGATCCTCGGCCTTGCACCGATGATTTATCTAGTAAGTTATGTGCAGTTTTCGATGCCATCCGTGCCTCCGAGAGCCGTCGGTCCCGGTTGTCATAAGACCATCTATGGCAATCGTTACGGGTAGTCAGACGCCTGATAGAATCTAATACCAGGTCTAACCATCCTTGTTACTGGTTCCTTATGGGGTGTGAGATCAGATGGCAGTCGCTCAGGGCCAGATCTTGTATAAGGGCAATTTGAGCTTCAGTCCAGCGCGCCGTGGAGATAAAGGGCCTCCAGCCCCCACTGAAATTTAACGGGTCTTATCTAGATTTACTTATAAATGTGCGCAACCTGAAACTATCAGGATTATCGAAAAACAAGAACAGCTGAGAATTAGGCAAACTCACGGTCCAATCCTGTAGTCGCTCGTGGAATTCTGGTAGCTTGCCGCTACAGATTAGACTGGGAGCTTGGGAGCCGACCCCAATAACAAATGCGAAATGGGAAAAAGGCAAAGAGAATGATATAATGATATATTAATTTGAAATTATACACAAAAAGCCAGAAAAACTACGAATTATACCGAGTAATCAGGTTGTGTTATGTACATCATTTCCATGACAACAACACAATTGACTTTTGACATTACAGAAGTCACGTGATGCAAAGAAAATGTCGGAATGCGTGCGACACGAGCGTTTCGTGGAGACATCGGTACTAAAGCTGACCCGGGCCTGATGCTAACCACAGAGTACCTTTTTATTGCTAACCACAGAATTCCAGGCCCGGGTCAGGCCAGGACCCCTATTCTCACGAATCGAGAAGAAATCTCGTCTGGGAATAAATCTCGAGACTCGAGTTTTCGGTATTCTCATGCAATATCTCGATTGCTAGCGCACGAGATGACTCGAGTGATGGAAGCATTAGCGTGTAGTAGTCTGTGGATCGGAGGCAGTCGAGAGATCAGAACGAGATAACGCTATATGTAAGACAGCGACCACAAAGTCTATGCTCAGAATCAAGAACTTGAAAATTGACACTGGAACATGAATCAAACTATAGAATATAAAAGTAAGTTGAGTTGAGGTCATGGACCTACTAAAAAAAGAAGGACAGAGTCCCAATTGATCCCGAACCGAGGTACCCATAGGAAGTCGGAACGCTAATAAGTACGAGCGGACACGCACACACTCACATCATAGGAAGTCTATCGCCTGCCATTACTGCTCCGAACCTCGCCCAAGACGCATAGAAAAAAATATTATAAAATGCCGTCTTGCGTTGTGAAAAGTTGTCGGAATCATAGTGGTTTGATAAAAAAAGTCAGGGGATCACTTTTCACAAATAAGCTTGTTAATATTTCGCTAATTTCTTGCTTTTTCGATAAAACTATTGAGATGCAATGAATACACAAAACCAGCTAGTGTTACCAAAAATCAAACTTGCAAATTACCCGGAAGTGTGGGAGAATGACCAAATTATGTTCGAATACAACTTATTCACCTATATTGATCATAATTAGAGATCTGACTATATGCAAATGCATATTTCCATTATGCATATGCATGTGCTGGACTTTGCAGGTTAAAATAAATATTGTACCGGTAATGGACCTACTAATCGTACATATTTGTGCAGGTTTTCTATAATGTAGAAAAAGTAAAGTAACGTAGAAAAATACGATTTATGTGTTCATAAAACATTTTAAGCAACACCCTGGCTATAAATCTTTGTGCCAAGTTTTATTAACTGACTGGCTGACCCGACCCTGTCCAAAGGAAGAAAGAACTGGGAACTTCTCTCTTCGCTATGGCGTACAGGGTATATTCCCAGTTGCCTCCACATGCTTCGCCCCCGGGTGGCAACTGGGAACAAAATTCCCAGTTGCCACCCGGTGGAGACTGGGAAGCTATTGCTCCCATTTCATTCGCCGTACATTGCTGCGTAGATTGCCAACCCCTTAATTACTGTCCAAATGTAATCTATACATGGTTCTTGGGGGGAGGGGGGCAAGTGCGGGGGGCGGCAGGGCAAGTAGGGGGGTGGACTAAGTGAGGGGGGAGGTGGTGGCAAGTGCAGGGGGTGGCGAGGAAAGTGAGGGGGAGGTGGGGCAAGTGTGGGGGAGGAGGGTAAGTACGGAGTAGGCGAGGAAAGTGTGGGGGGGGCGGACTAAGTGAGGGGGAGAGGGGGGCAAGTGTGGGGGAGGGGAGATTGCAGATTCCTTTATTGTGCGTGCGGCTATGGAATGGAACTCACTCCCGGCGTCGGTATTTCCATTCACTTACAACTTAAGTGTCTTCAAATCAAAAGTAAATAGGTTTATTCTAGGTAGGCGTCCTCCACCTTCGACCTCATCATCACTTACCATCAGGTGAGATGTAGTCAAACGCTAACCTATCGAAAGTAAAAAAAAAATAAGCCATTCAATTTTGACTACTCTGTTATAAGCTCGCGTAGCTTTTTGGTCATACGAAAAGTCACACCAACAACAGATTTTTTTTTGTCGGATTCGGGTAATTTTCTTCACATGGCAATCCTTTAATCAGTCACACATGTTTATGCGGCCGCCATTGCTGTACGTCAGTTCGATGTCAATCAAGATTCTTTCCTGCTTTTTTTATAATTCTATCGTTGAGGTTATATTATTGTGATTTTCTTGTGTTCGTTATGGAAAAACGGTAAAGCTGTGCAAAATGCTATAATGGTGCATCCGAAGATGTGAACGTGCGATTCCACAGGTTTTCTCTGCCTGGCAAACATGGATCTTTGAAGTAAGTAAGCCTAATAACCTACGCAAAATCCAAAAAGGTATAATGTACTACGTACATACATAAAAGAGAATACTTTCTCAAAATCACGCTGCTTACACCCGTATCTCGCTCTATAGATTAAATGTTTATTATTTAATTTTTTCAGGGCGTGATTATAGGCTGAATAATGGTATCCAGCTGGGAGCTAGACTTCTGAGGAATCACTGAAACAACTACACCAACAGCGTATAGGTATGCTATATGCAGAAGGCACCTGATTTATGGAAACAAATTTTATAATCCCAACCCCGATTGGAGCAGTAGATGTATTGTTGAAGTGCCGCCAAGAAAAATGTGCAACTTGTAACTTCACCTATGAATGTGTCAGGCTCAAACCTTCAAGTAAATTAATTTCAATTACCTGAATAAAAGTTTTCCCAGGCCGTGAGGCTATGGACCGAAGTTGATGGAAGTATTATGTTAAATCAGATAGATCCTGTGACCATGATCCTCAGTAATGAGGAACCAACCAGAGAGAGAGAGAGAAATAAAAGTATGTAAAAATCCAGTTCATACCAATGCTATTGATACAGTTGCCTGTTGGATTTATTTTATACCAAAGGATAGGGGAATATGAGGGTTTTTCCCGTTTCTTGAGTGGGAAGCGAACCAACAACCTACAGCACAGTTGATGGAGCTGGCCTTAAGGCTATCTAAATAATATTTTCTTTTTTGCTTCAGGTACTCAATGAAGGCTTCTAGGCTGGTGTTACTATTGCTACTGCAATAACTACATCTTACTACTGTAAAGCTTCCGGAACAATTTTCTGAAAATGCTGTGAATGTGTGCTGAGATAATATAAAGTCACAGAAGAATCTTAAATCGCCACTGTATTAGACAGTGAGTGACTGTCTATATTACCATCTTCGTCATCATCATTTCCATATGTGCCACTGTAACTATTACACCAGTGGCCCTGAGGCTGATTTCGTTGGTTTAAAATTATTGATGTAAAAAGTAAAAATAAAGTTAAAATAGCCATCTTTGCTTTACGGCATTGTTTTACAACACTTTTAATGATGGCAGGATTGTATTTTGAGACTGCATGTTTCTTCACTTTATTTATTTGATAATAATAACTTTAGAACTAAACTAGGCCCAAAGTTGTTACCTACTCATATAAATATGTATAATATAATGCGATTATATATGAGTTATGTGGCTTTTATTTATTATGGTACCTTTATAAGGGTGGGTTTTTTCACCCGTTGTTAAAGTAACCAATCAAAAATGCTAACAAATTCTAACTAATAGTCAAGATTTGTTAGAGGTTTTAACCATTGGTTACCTTGAAGTAGTGTTCTGTGGTTTATTCCATCTGTGATAAGGATAATCACAGATTAGAGAAAAAAACAAAAGGATAATAGCACAGGATAATATAATAGTGTTTTGTGCACCACAGAGTATTTTTATAGCTGTGCATACCATAGAGTAGTATAAGTTGGTGCCACACACAGAATTCCCACTAGCCACAGATTCTTTGAATATGTACGAGTAGAACCGTAGTATATGACGTCATTCCTGGACAACAAGGAGAGCGCTATACATTCGGTACTAAGCAAAAAAAAGACGAACGTAATATCTTTGGTCCTTGTCACCGTTACCGGGTTTTTTTTATTTGGCTTCGTTTGATCTAAGCCAAACAGGTTAACAATTTTTTGAAATTGTTGTTTTTTGTGAAATGATCCTATTTAAATGGTGATCTACGCAATAAATATTTGAGAAATAATGTGTGTGCAGTGGGTGGTTGCAGCATTTTAAGCAACAGAAGTCGCACTGAGGCGTAAATATGAAGGAATAATATTTCATAAGTAAGTAGCCATTATTTTGTCTATTTTCCCTTTTTAGAAGTGTTTATTGTGAAAAATATAAATACAGCGTTTTATTTCATGTAATAACAAGTCCTCAGCTAAACAGAAAAACAGCTAAATAATTAATTAATGAATAAAATAACCATACCTAACCAAAAAATTTCATTGTCAAGGTACTGCCAGTTTATGATTTTGAATTTCCCATAAAACCAGCTAGGTACCATGTTGATTTGCAAATGTTTATAAGTCGGAAAAAATCCTTTTGTAGGTGTATTAGCTAATTATTTGCTTGATTTAACTTAGTAAAATATATCATTTTATATTTAAGGTCAGGTGGGGTAAGTGAAACATACTTGCACATTTATCCACTTTGTGAATTCTGTTAGGACGCTAATTTTTTTACACATAGAAAGCCTAAATCTGACATGGCAAATGACGGCAATAAATACTTTTCAAGAAAATATTTTTTGAAAACTCAACTTGCGTTAATGAAACAAAACACACACACACACACACAGACACATCGCTTCAAAAATGGTTCACGGTTTTGACAGAAACGTTCCGATTCAATATTCTGACGGTAGGTTGACATTGGCGTTTGACTATTTTGCAGTTGACTATATTGACAGTTTTGTTTTTATTATCTGTTACCCGCAGTCATTATATTAGGTACCTACTTATATAATAATAGCTGCCAGGTATCACTTTATTAGCGCAGAATCTCCATCTCTTTCTTTGGGTGCCGTATAAGAGCAGACTAAGGGACTATCCAAAGAATGGGCAAGTAGCATTCTCCTTGGTACATTATAATCTTCTGCGATGACAAGCTACTTGCTAAGCGAGGTGATTATGGCAAATCTTCCTATAATCAGCGTCTAAAATAGCGTTTTGTGGGCATGCCTGTGTTCAGCACTAGACGTTTTCCAGCTGTTGATGTGAAATACGTGATTTTCGCCCATGGGACATTTACAATGACATTTGTAATGTAGTAGGTATTTCATTGATTTTATTGCCTGTGTCGTCTATGACTGCAAATACTAACCCCACATTACGCGCCGTTTCATGCATTATTTTCGTGTAAAAATGTACATAAACACTTTTAAATTGCTTCATGGCATCAGCCGACATGTGTTTTGTAAACTTAAAGATAGCTGATTTCTTTTTATTTTATGACCTAGCAGAAAGATTGTGTGACGCGTGTGCTAGAGCATTGAAACCATTTCGCCACATAGCATAGAGCTAAACTGCGTGATTTATTGATTACGATAGGGTTTCACTTAGGTACTCCTTTGTTTCACTTACCCCACCTGACCTTACATTTTAGTTTTTACAATAAACAAGCAGTAAACACTGGTAAAACATAAATTCTAGGTATCGAGGTAAATTACTCTATAGATAAAGCTAACGAAATCGCCCATTTTCTACCCAAAATTTTGGGTGACGTTCTTATTCAGGCAGCACCTCGTGTGGGAGCAAGAAACAACTAGGCGGCCACGCGAAATAGATTTCTACTAGTGGGAATTCTGTGCACAGATTGTTTTTTTCTCTAATCTGTGGTTGGTGCACTATACAATGCAAAACACCATATTATTTTTTCTAATTTGTGAAAACACTATTGGCAAACAATGAGCAACTTCATTTGATTTGATAGGCACGGAGCAAAGAGTATATAACACTTAGGGATGTTCCGATACTAGTGAATACGAGTATGTACTTGATACTTTTCTTTCAATACCAAGTACTTTTTACCATCGAATCATTCTTTCGATACTTACTTGGTATCGGAAAGAAAGTACTAATAGCGAATCGAATCAATGCTGCTAAGTCAAAACAGGATAGAACCACAGGATAAAAATTCAATGCCAAGCAGCTTTATTTCGCTATAATATTTTTTTCCTTAAAGAAACATAGTATGGCCTAACTTTAAGTCAAGTAGAATAAAAATGTGATATTTTAATGTATACTTAGGGTTAAAACAACCCTATTTTTAATTTAAGTAGGATTCAATGTAGTAGAAAATTAGTGTAAAGGTAAAAATACATGTAAAGGTAGAATGTGAGTAGGATTTAACTTAATTTAATTGTAATTCAAAGCGTTGAATACAGTTAATACACACAAGTAGTACAGTTAAGGTAGTTGTTATACTTAATTAAAATAATAAAATAAAATAAAAACAAACCATTCTCGCGATACCTATTTGGTATCGGAAAGAAAGAATTTGTATCGGAAAGAGTACTTTTATCAAATATCGTCAAATAACATATCCTTAGTGTTCAAATGTCCGATTCTTCGCGCCAAAACACTTGAAAATGTAGATCAGTCATAGAAACAACAAAACTTTGCTGCAATAAGGTAAAATTTGTTTATTTTTTCCGTATTGATAAATAAAATAAAAATGTATCGATATGAGTGGGTATCGATACTTTTAGGGTATTCATATGAGTAGTACCTATCGAATCATGATTTGAGTACTACTCATATGAGTAGGTATCGATACTTTGGTGGTATCGGAACATCCCTAATAACGCTTGGCATGGCAAAAAGTATAACTATAACTTCTGTCGCCCAGACAAACTAACCAACGAAGAAAAAAGTAAAGAAAAGAAGAAAAAAGTAAGAAGACAAGAAAAGACAAGAAGAAAAAGAAAAGAAAGAAAATACGAAAAGAAGAAGAAAAGTTGCCATGACATTAGCTTCAATGTCAATAAAATGGCAACAAATGAGCCTAAAAGTAAAGGCAAAAGCGCGTCTCATGGTGGTCTCGACTGCCTCCGACCACACGAGACATCTCGTGCGCTAGCAATCGAGAATATCACAAATTTGAAGCTTGAGTCTCGAATTTCGAGATTTATTGTGAGATGACATTGCGTCTCGATTCCCTACGAGCCATCTCGTGCGCTAGTCAATCGAGAATATCATGAATTTTAAGCTTGGGAGTAGAGACAACTCGAGTCTCGAGATTTATTATGAGATGACATTGCATCTCGATTCGTGAGAATAGGGGTCCTGATATATAGTAGTCTGTGCCCCGTGCCACTTGGACTGAAATATCGTGTGAGAAGAAAAATAGAGTGTAGCAATGAAATCAGACTTTTCAATACATTTTTATAATGAGAAGCAAATGAAACGATATCGGAAGAAGTATAAATTTATTATACGTCAGATAAAAGCTTTAATTTTGGTAAGTGTACAGACAGTTTATGCTTCATGATTTTTATTGAGTAGGAGTTAGAAGTAGTCATCAAATGGTAAATACCATTTGATGACTACTTCTAACTCCTACCTTCCTACTATTATAAATCCTACAGCACAAAATGCTGATGATATGTATATGTTTTTTTTTTTTTTTTAAGTAATGAAGAACATTAAAAAGTTCATCATTAAAATTACAATCTAGCCTTTAAATGGCTAATAAGTAATATGAATTTAACCTAAACTGCTAAGTAGAGTAATTCTAAGAATGTGTCCATTAACACTATTCTTAATGTCTCTATTAAGGGGAAGACACAATGTTAGCGTGTTATTTTTGAGCATCACTCACTACACTATGGTTCACTATCACTAAACCAACTCAAAAGGTTTTATCCTTTTTAGTCTTCTCACTATGTCCGTGTTGTCGAGGAGCTGGATGGCCTCAACGTTCACATGGTGGTGAAGCCTTCGTTCATGAGCTTCGGCGAACTTTTTTATAACATTGACGACAAGGTCTACTTGTAGGTCACGATGTAGATCCTCATTTCTAATGTACCACGGCGCATTTACAGCGCACCGGAGAACTTTGTTTTGGAAGCGTTGAATGATCTGTATATTGTTTTGTGTGGTACAGCCCCATAGCTGAATACCATAAGTCCATAATGGCATGAGGACTTGCTTATATAACAGTACTTTATTGTGCACTGACAACGAAGAATGCTTTCCAAGCAACCAGTGCATCTTTCTGTAGCGGAGCTCTAGCTCGTCGCGTTTCTTTTTGACATGTGCTTTCCAGCGAAGCTTTGCGTCTAGAGTCATGCCTAAGTACTTGGCTGTATTTTCGTGTGGTATTGCTTTGTTGTTTATGAACACTGGATGATAATTTTGCTTTTTGTTCGTAAAATCGATGTGAGCAGATTTGGTTTCGTTGAGCTTTATTCGCCATTTTTTTGTCCAATCATAAATTTTATTAATGGCTAACTGAACTTTTTCTGTGGCATCCTCTTGGTTGACTCCTGTAGCCATGATAGCGGTGTCATCTGCAAAAGTTGCAATGGTACTGTTTCCTAATTCTGGAATATCACAAGTGTACAATAAGTACAGGACTGGACCTAGTACGCTCCCCTGTGGTACTCCAGCTTTTATTGACTTAAGTTCAATTTGCGAAGTTTCAACCAGCATAACATCATCTGTACTTTCTTCGCTAGGGTGGAAAATCAGCTCCAGATGTTCAGCAAATCTGTTTGCTTTTTGTTTGTTATTTATGGCCCAACGTCCATTGTTTATTTTTATAGGTGGAATTGGCATCATTGGCTTTTTTAAGTTTTTGGTAGTTTTCCATAATGAATACTCTGTTGTACGGTCACTCGTTAGTTGACTTAGGTATATGCTCATATTTTCATCCTTAAAGTTTTGAATTTCTCTTTTAATTCGTTTGGTAAAATTATTAAACAATCTTTTATCTTTTGGACTTCTAGTGCTGTGCCATTTTTGTCGCTGTTTTCCTTATCAGCTATAAGATTTCTAATTTCTTGAGGATAGTAATTACTTCTAAATATCGTTTTGAACTCAGGTGTATTACACCAAGCACAATGCTGAATATCCGTTATGAGTTTTCTTACTTCGAACTCTAATTGACCTGGAGTTTTCAGTGGCACCTGCAGATCAATAATTGCATCTAAATCTAACTTAAAACTCTCCCAGTCCGTTTTCTGGTTCACCAAAGTAGGATGGTTCTCTCGTTGTACAGTGTTCTCACTTAAAGTTAATATTATTGGTGAGTGGTCTGAGCTCATATCGTAGCTTTCCTCAATATTAAGAAAACTAGGTGATATATTTTTATATATGAAAAAGTCAATAAGATCTGGTAACTTTTGGGGATCTGTGGGCCAATAGGTAGGTTTACCTGTTGATATTACGTCACAATTGAGCTCATTAATTGATTTTAACAGTTCTTTTCCTTTTGTTGTTGTTATTCTAGATCCCCAAAAGGTGTTCTTAGCATTAAAATCACCTCCCAATAGGAATCTCATACCCAAAGTTTTCAAGAAACTTTTATATTGCTCTGCTTTATATGTATATGTTGATGACATCGAATCTACAATGTACAGAGTACTTTTTTCTACAATGTCTACGGACATCCACTGAATTCCTATGGGTACACAAAATGTTTGGAAGCTAGAGCTACTTTTACTTTTTTTTTTTGGTGTAGTTTCCTGTCAACTTCTCCTTGATTGAAATTGAAATATCACAAGGGAAAGGGAAAACGAGATGGGGCATTCTAGGCATTGATTTAATTTAACTACCTAAAATAAGTGGGGTTATTTATATCTAAAAGTCATTAGAATCAACGTCTGGAATACCTGCATTTTACTTAACAATTGTGTGTGGGTTATTCCTTTCCTCCCCACCAGCTCTGTCCCACCAGTGGGGAGAAAAGGTAAAATAAAAAGTAAATGCCTTTTTTCCCCACTATGAAACAATATTTGACAGTGGGGAGAAAAGGAATAAACAAAAAAATTGTGAGGACATACGCGGTTCCGGCCAGCGGTAACCAGCAGTGTTAACATACGTCCAAGGTACGAAATAGAAAAGTAATTTTGAGTCCAAGGTGTTAACACCGAGTTCAGTGTTTCCACTTTTAGGGTTTTCACCCTTTTTTTGGGTAAAATGACTATTTTAATGAACTGTAGAAAAGATATATACCAACAAGCTGCTTAGCTCGTAATTTTCAAGGAATATCCTGTCAAAGCCACTCCTTATCCTGTCGAAGAGAAAAGGACAAATGGTTGAGACCTTGGGACAGCAAATTGAACAGATTAAAAAACGTATGTAGATTCATCCATTTATCCTGTTCTTTTTCTTGGACAGGTTTATTTTTCCCTTTCTCCCCACTGTGGGACAGAGCTGGCGGGGTGAAAGGGAACAACCCTGGCGTCAGTTAGTATTTAAGTAGGTACCTACCTATCATGGAACAAGTATGAGAGGAATGCCAATACACCAAGAAAAGTGTAGATCAGAATTATGCCAAAAACTGAAAGAAAACTAGATGGCGCTGCAAAATGAGTGGGCTATAAGTTGAGTGTGAGCCATTCAAGCATAAAAAAAAAAAAAAAAAGAGTAGATCAGAAATATGACAAAAAACCGTTTTAAACCTAGTCCACCGAAGCTAGCTGTATAGCCCGCTCATTTTGCAGCACCATCTAGTTTAATAACAGTTATTAACATATTTTTGATCTATGCTGTTTTCTTGGTGTATTGGCATTCCTCTCCTACTTGTTCCACGATAATATTAAATTCTTCATCAACATGCCTGTATATTGTACAAGCACACCGTTAAAATAATTGATCTATTGTAACAACACTAGATTGTATGGCAGCCCCACTGTTTTGGAACTTCTAATACATAAATTGCGAATGTGATGTCTGTGGCATTACAGCCTTAGCATAATATTTTAATATTACTTATTTGTTACAGGAAAATGCAGCACTGTGTGATGAAGTAGCAAGAAATCAAGAAAGTATTAGCATTGTTAAAGATGAAAGAAAATTTTTACTTCACAAATTACTAGAATATGAAAATGATATGGACAGTGCACAAACATGCTACAGAAGCAAGAAAACCCAATACAATAATTGTGTGAAAACTTTAAGTGTTTGAAATAAGTCTTAATACTGTAATTTACTTTTTTCAATGACATTTCCAGTCAAAATTCTCTCAGAAGCTGATTAATAATAAAAGAAAAAGCAGTGTTACTTTTTTTACTTTGGATTATACTTATTGGGTCTTATTAATACTACATCATCAGTATATCATAATTTGTCATTATTAATAAATAAATAAATTTGTGTACGTTTCACATAGCGCCATCTAGTCCCAAACTAAGCAAAGCTAGTACTATGGGAACCAGATGACTAATAGAATACATAGATACTTTTTGTTTGTAAATACATACATAGAATACAATATAACACCCAGACACAGAACAAACACCTATGTTCATTATACATCATCTTCATCTTGATCATTAGCAAATGATAGAATGGGTTTGCTTATTTTTTCTTTTGATGATTTACTACTATTAGATTTTCGTTTCAGTTTGTTCACTTCTGAGCCTGTTGCATTCTTTGGCTTGAAAATTACACGTTGACTTAAGTCAGCTTTAGTTTTAGATTCTATTTGTTCAAGCCTTTGCTGCTCAATTTCTGCTTGTTCAGCTGTGAGGTCTCCTTTTTTCAGGACAACAACTTGCGGCTTTTCACTTTCTTCATTGTCAACAAAGTCCGTCTCATCATTTTCAAGTTCATCAAACTTATGGTTGCGATCGTCATACCCTACCTGTCTCTTGAGATCTTTGAGAAATGCTGGATCTTCAGGTTTGATGTAGTTAACATTACGTTTTCTGTTCATTATTGATGGTTCAAGTACTAAAGCCCCAAGACCAGTTCTTGCCCCCAATACATGTGATAATAATCAGTACAATGATAAATTCCTCAAAGAACAGGTAGGATAAATAGCTATACAGTTCGGTAAGTTCCTCTAAATCGGCTCACACTGGCTCGAACAGTAATATATTTTCTGTTTCTTGGCACACAGGCATAGAATATTAAAAAAGAAAACAGAAAGTGAGAGTTATAATAATGTAGTGTAGCAGATACTGGAAAGAGTTTAAAATCCAAGTGGAATCCAGAATAAAGTCCTATTACAAAGTTTAATCACTATTCAAAGAAATGATCTTCAATTAAAAATAAAATGCATTGTCACAGAGTATATAATTTACTGTGTATAACTAGGGATGTTAAAAAAATCGAACATTTATAAAAAGAGTCGATTTTTATTGGTCGATTTCTTTTTTTTGGATTCGGATTTTTTGTACTTGTATTAAAAATCATCATCAACAGCCTGAAGACGTCCACTGCTGAACATAGGCCTCCCCCAGAGCGCACCACCTTGAGCAGCGGCTCGCCTCCTGCATCCATCGGCTCCCCGCGGCTTTCACCAGATCGTCGGTCCACCAAGTGGGGGGCCGGCCTACGCTGCGTCTTCCGGTTCGTGGTCGCCACTCGAGAACCTTTCTTCCCCATCGGTTGTCAGTTCTACGCGCGATGTGGCCTGGCCATTGCCATTTGAACTTGCTAATTCTAAGAGCTATATCGGTCACTTTAGTTCTCCTGTGGATCTCCTCGTTCTGGAGCTTATCTCGCAGGGAAACACCGAGCATAGCTCTCTCCATAGCACACTGCGCGACTTTGAGCTTACTAATGAAGGCAACAGTAAGAGACCATGTCGCAGTTCCTTAAGTCATCACTGGAAAACGTTCGTTTTTAGGCTCTGCGGTATTTTGGACGAAAAGATAGGCCGAAGACTCTCGAGCGCTGCCCAGCCGAGTTGGATTGTTGCGACATCTTTGTCGAAGTTGGACCTACTTAATTGGATAATCTGTCCTAGGTAGACATATTTGTCTACAACTTCGAGAGTATCGTTCCCAACAATTACCGGTATAGGTGAAACATGGGAATTAGACATGATTTTCGTCTTGTCCATGTTCATCTTAAGACCAACCTGTTGGGAGACTTTACTGAGGTCGTTGAGCATGGTGCTAAGGTCCTCGAGCAACTCCGCCATTATGACTATATCATCGGCAAAACGAAGGTTAGTGACGTACTCGCCATTTATGTTGATGGCAAATCCCTTCCAGTCCAAGAGCTTGAAAACGTCTTCTAATACATTTGTAAACACTTTTGGAAACGAGACGTCTCCCTGGTAGTAGTGGTTAAGTGGCACTGCAACCTGCAACTGTTATTGGCGGCCGTGATTTGACTTGTAAAAGTGCTAAAAATAGGCTATTTGCCATACAATTTTTGATTTTTTATGCTTAACATCAGGAAAAGGATTAGATTGTCACATCACTCGTTCACGTTCCAAAATAAGTTGATTTAACCTGTTTTTTTATTATTCTATGAAATACGACAATAATCGTTTGGTTCTTAAATCGATTATTTTTTCTAAAAAAAACGATTTTTAGATAATCGATTTGTTTAGTCCGAAAAACAATTTTTCACCCCTTAGGTCACATCCCTACTGGCAACTGTCTTTTTGGCATTCCTACCAGCTTCACGTCAAAAAATCAAAACGCAATCACAGATCATAGAAAAAAAAACAATCGACCCTCATAACAAAATAACTACTAATTTTAAATTAAATACTTAAATAATTTACTATATAAAAAATTACAAATACTAATGAACAATGGACGGAGCAGTTTGACAAGTTAATACAGAAGATACCCAGGGGGGTCTAGCAAAGATCCCAGCGTGAGGCGATATCGTAGTAGTTGTGAAAGTTTTTAAACCACCGCACATTCGAGGTGCAGCCCATGGACCTAATAAAAAAAGAAGGACCGAGTCCCAATTGATCCCGAACCGAGGTACCCTTAGGAAGTCGGAACGCTAATAAGTACAAGCGGACACGCACACACTCACATCATAGGAAGTCATCGCCTGCCATTACGCTCCGCACCTCGCCCAAGACGCTTAGAAAAAAAAAAAATTATAAAATGCCGTCTTGCGTTGTGAAAAGATGTCGGAATCATAGTAGTTTGATAAAAAAAATCAGAACATCTGACTCTAGGCCTATACGATAAATAATGCACACCAGCTCTAGGTCATCGTATCTGAGGGATGAAAAATAAAATGACATAAGCCATTAAATTTTGACTACCCTGTTACAAGATCGCGTAGCTTTTTGGTCATACAAAAAGTCACACCAACGTCAGATCTTTTTTGTGTCGGTTTCGGATAATTTTCTTCACATGGCAATTCTTTAATCCGTCACACATGTTTAGGGTGTTTAGGTGTCCGCCATTGCTGTACGTTAGTTCGATGTCAATCAAAACTCGTTCCTGTTTTTTTTAATTTTATGGTGCAGCCACAAAGATTTCAAATTAGTATATAGGCATAGATATTATCCATTGGATTACATGGAATTAACTGCTATCGATCCTTATTGAATTTTTATAAATTGGTAAGGTTAGGGCCAGCAGAGTAAATAAAAGGGCACAGCGGTTTTGGAAAGACGTAAAAATGGTTTATTTTGTAATTAAATATATATCGACTCGCACTCACAGAAAAACTTCAAGTCACACCCAAACCAAAGAGTTTGTAACTTGCCACAGACAATATAAGACTTGTACACATAGAGTATGAAATACTTTGAATCTAGTGGTAATTCTGTGATGAAATACGACTTAGATAAGGTTGTAACATAAAACTAGGGTTGTGCTTATATTGCTTCCTCAATATAAATCCGTTTCAAAGATGATTTTCGCCCTAGCTTTGCTCGTTTGTTTTGATGGTTTTGCGTAAAGTCAAAATTATTGGCCATTAAGTAGGTAGGTACTTGCAAACATATTTATTCGGAAATTGCTGCTCGTGTTACAGTGACGTTCATTCCTACAGTCCATCGCACTGATTTTTCGCGCTCGCACCGTGGTTTTCCAAGCTTAATCTGTTTTTCTGATAAGCTTTGATTAGCTCATAAATATAACCAAAAACGATTTTTTGTGCAATTTCGAGCATATTGTGGGATTATAAAATAGACGAGGAACTGATGTAGAGGCAATGGCGGCAAATTTTCATGAGCCTACCTTAAAAATATGTGAATCCACTAAAGACTCTACTTACGCAAACAGTGGAGAAGCGGCTTTGCTGACTTGCACTCCTACATATTACCCATATATTATTCCAACCCTAGCTCCGAATCTTGTCAGAATGGCCATGTCCCAAAATTAAATCCTGGATCCGCTCCTGCACAGGAGGCGTACCGTGAGCTCTTAGCGCGATTAAAAACTGAGCCTATATTGGATCGCTTTGTTTTTTTTGTATGAGGATTTTGACAAGCGATCCAGTGTAGGCTGTGTTTTGAATCGCGCTAAGAGCTCACAGTACGCCCCCTGGTAATGTCATTCCTATACATTTTGAGGTATCGTTTGGCGTAAACGTTACGTATGCTAATGGGAGGCAGCGTGAGGCGTTAACGCCTCACGCTAACTCCCAAAATGTATCTGAAATCAGTATACGATTTTATATACAGGGTTATTGGTAATTCGACGTATTCCCGTTAGGAGGTGATAAGGGTGACTATTTGTGATAATTTTAACCCCTATATTTATTATGCTAAAGTGAACCATTTTTGAGTTATCATGTTTTTTTGCTTTTTTCAAAATAAGTCTAATAAGAACGAACGAAAAAAGGTTTCTAAATAGTTAGTATAGTTTTCTAATAAGAACTGCAAAAGTGTGGACTGCCCTGCCCTGGTCGGTGTTTCCTGAAAAATACAACCCGGGGTTGTTCAAGTCAAGAGTGAATATTAGGTATTTATTACTAGACAAGCGTGCTACACCTTCGACCACATCATCACTTCCCATCAGGTGAGATTGTGGTCAAACGCTAGCCTAGTCAAATATAAAAAAAAAGTCAAAAATGCAACTTCATTTTGTTTTAAAAAATGTATTGATTTATATCCCATTTTTTCTTCTGGATTATAAAAACGATTAAACACTCGTTATTTATCAATATTAAAACAATAATTATCGGTCCAAATTTAAAAATGTGAGACGAAAAACGATATTATTTCAATATTTGTTTGAGTTTTATTTCCACTAAAATGTCTTAAAAACATAAAAAAGTTATGAAACTTGGCTTGCAGATTATTTTAAAAACATGACCGTTTTATTAGCTTTCCAACAATGCATAACAAATAGGAACTTATATCGAAGAAAGTGAAAAAAAAAAATGATCACAAAGGAAGCAGGCGGAAATTCGTATACGAACTAAATTTAAAGTCGTTCTTTATTTCCATAAAACTATTTAAAAACAATACCCAATGTAAATAAAACAAAAATTAAACAAATTAAACTTTTTTTTAATGCAAATGATTGACGTGACGAGCTAGTCGTTCACCTGATGTTAAGCGTCACGGCTGCTCATAACAGATTGCAGTATCACTCGAACAGTTTTGCGTGACACTGCACTCCGCACTGTGCACCTGAGACTTCACACAGTATAGTATAAATAATAAGATTACTAGACTGTTTGACCAAATCATAAAGTCTCATTTGCCCAGTAATTTCACTAGCTACAATGCCCTTCAAACTGGAACTCAGTAGTGCTTGCACACTACTGCTTGGCGGTAGAATAACTGGCAAAGCGGTGGTACCTACCTAGACGAACTTTGCAGAAAAGTCCTACCACCTAATAAATAAAATTTAGAACCAGTAACAGTTTAGTAGTAATAACAAATAATAATAAGTAACAATTAAGACATTTTGTAATTTAGCTTAATTAAAGTTCCCTATAGCGTACATGAAAAGCAAAACATGATATACCAGCAAGATGGATTCCCTACTCATTTTGGTGTCAAATGTCAATGTTAAGCGTCTGGGGTCACATGAAATCCCTAGTTTACGACGTCTCGCCAGTACCATCCGCGGAAGAACTAAAAAAAAATTATAAACGCAGCAAATGCGATGCGCAATAATTTAACTACTTCGATAGTTAAGTCACAACTGGGGAAAAAATGCGACTTTGCGTACGCAATAGGGGAAGTCACTTCGAGCAAGAACTTTGATTAGGCTAAATTACAAAATGTCTTAATTGTTATCTACCTATTATTAATTATTATTACTACTAAAGTGTTACTGGTTCTAAATTTTATTTTAATATTGTAATTTTTGCTTTATTTACACTGGGTGTTGTTTTTATTTAATTTTATGGAAATTTTAAAGAACGGCCTTAGGTTTAGTTCGTATACGAATTTCCGACTGCTTCCCTTGTGATAATTTTTTTTTTCACTTTGTTTGATATAAGTTCCTAGTTGTTATGCATTGTTAGAAAGCTATTAAAACGGTTATGTTTTTAAAATAATCTGCAAGCCTAGTGACCAGGGACCAGTGTTTAATCGTTTTCATAAATCAGCAGAAAAAATGAGATTTACATTAGTACTTTTAAAAAAATAAATTATTAAAGTTGCATTTTTGACTTATTATAAAAAAGCGAAAAAACATGATAACTCAAAAATGGTTCACTTTTGCATGATACATATGGGGGTTAAAATTATCGCAAATAGTCACCCCTATCACCTCCTAACGGGAATACGTCGAATTACCAATAACCCTGTATACAAATAAAACGTCATTGTCGCTAAGAAAAATATAGGGAAAACCACGGGAAAACTCAGAAAAACTAATTCAGCCGAGCCTGTACTGCCTAATAAATGCAACTTGCTTACCGTAGGTACGTACTTATTACAAGTTAGGTAGGTAGGTACAGTAGAACAAGTATTAGGTAGGTACTTTATACAATGTTTAACTGGTTTATATCAAACTCTAGAGCACTAGCTCGACCGTAGGGAGGCCTTGAATTTGTCTTTAAATAAAAATTCCCGATATTGTCCTGGTTCACGTTTTCGCCCATATATCCATACTGCGGACATCGATTTTCCAAGTAATCGGGCCAGTTGCTGCATTTGTAAGCAGGAAAGGCTCTCGGACTAGTGATTGACTCCGCAAAATAATAGTACGATCTTCCATGGCTGCATGCTTCTGCAATAAATCAAAATAGGCACTTGTAGGTAGGTGGTCCCACCCCACGGCGGTGGCAACCCGCGCCGCCCCCAAATTACCTAATTTGCGACCGGCATAAATCTCGCGGTGATTGCTATCATACATCATTAGTGGTGTCGAGCATGTATGCTACGCTACACCACTAATGATGTGTGACAGCAATCACCGCGAGATTTACGCCTGTTGCGAGTTAGGTAATTTGGGGGCGGCGGGTAATTACGTAAAATTTGCAACAGCAATGCGACAGCAGTAGCAATGCGACAGCAGTAGCGAAGCATACATTCTCGACCCCACTAATGATGTATGACAGCAATCACCGCGAGATTTACGCCTGTCGCAAACCTGTTGCGAGTTAGGTAATTAGGGGGCCGCGGGGTAATTACGTAACATTTGCAACAGCAATGCGACAGCAGTAGCAATGCGACAGCAGTAGCGAAGCATACATTCTCGACACCACTAATGATGTATGACAGCAATCACCGCGAGATTTACGCCTGTCGCAAACCTGTTGCGAGTTAGGTAATTAGGGGGCCGGTCAGTGAGTCCCACGTCCACAGATTACTTATATGTTGAAGCTATTCCACGTAAAAGTAGGCATTTTTATTAGTAAGGTATATATGTTTAGGTACCTAGGTACTTACCTAGATTTAGAAATATCAATATTTTCTTTTCAAATGTTAAGTTACTAAAATATTGTTTATTGAGTAAGTATATTACCATGTAGGTACTGGGCGAATTTAGTAGGTACTAGGTACCTAACTAATGTTAGTAACCATGAAACTTAAAAAAAAAAACATTTCATTTTCTTACCCAGTATTTTAGGAATTGTGTCGCATCCAGGCTGTGGTGGAATACCACTATTAGGAAAGAAGTCTGCTGTTCCTATGGGTTCTTCAATGCCCAGAACCCCACCGCAAGTATGAATAACGTCCACGAACCCAGCATCTGATGAATCCAGTTTTCCTGATTCATCCCGTTTTGGATATTCAAACAAAGGTCGAGCAGGGTCTAGACCTAGGTAGGAAGCGGAGGCATAAGAACGGACTACGGAAAATAATCACAAAAAGTTCAGATTCACGAGCATTTCTTTAAGAACACATTTTTTATTTGTGTGTGTAGGTATTTACCTGTTATACGATCCACCGTCATATTACACTGGTATGCAGCGATTCCCATTATATGAGCTCCTAGACTATGACCTATCAGATGAATTTGGTTGCCAGTTACATTATAGCGTATTTTTAGAGCGTTCAAAAAAGTTGCTACGTCTGTGCCAATGCTCGTGGTTTGGTTAGCTACCCAGTGGTAGAATATGGAGTTTGCTGTATAACTCCAATCAATAGTTATTACATTTACATCTTGAGAATGGAGATATGCGTTTTTTATATACGCAACGGCATCGCTTTCAACAGACGATCTCCAACCATGGGTTATAATTTTTAACGGATGGCTTGCTAGATCGATATCCATTGCAATCATCGGCTCTGCGGATCCATTCATAACGATGGAATCTTCTGTATTGTTTCTGTGTCTGTAAATATATTTTACACATTGGTAGCTAATAATTGATGGAAATTGTGTAGGCCTCTTCCTTCCGTCAACCACTACCTATATAAAAATTACAGACGTTAACCCCTGGTTTCTCGTACGGTTGTCAAACTGCTTAACTGCCATGTTTGTTTAACTTACCAAATATTATACGCTCATTGGTTGACGATAGCCGATGATCAACAGGTAACCAATAAGTGTTCAGTATTTTTAAGTTGAGATGAATATCACTTTAACAAACGTACCAGAAACCGGAGGTACGTATAATAATATAAGTATTTATATTTTGTGTGTCCTCGATCAAGGAGCATTAGTAATAGTTATTTATGATATTAGGGCGGTAAGTTGGTTTTTACAAACGAGTAGACAAATTTAAGCCCGAGACGAAGTCGAGGGCTTACCATAGTCACGAGTTTGTAGAAACCAATTTCCGCACGTGCATCATACAACGTTTTTCGTACAATAGGTATAATGAAACAAACTTTATTAGCGGGAAAGTCGCAACAAACAGTCTTCGATGTTTCTAATCTAATAGTGTTGAGTAGGACATACGTGATGTACTTCATTTGTCACATTCATTCACTCAAAAATGTCCCGGTCCTCACATTCAATCCATGTCACACTTCAAAATTTTTGTCACACTCCTCGCCGTCGCGCGTCGGTGATGCATTCGAAGAACGAAGTGAGTGAGCGAAGCACAACGTAGAGTAGAGTAGATTCATGTAGAGGTGAGGTGAGATGAGGTGAGGTAGTAAATAAGGCGAGAAGAACGACGTAACGTTGGAGTTTATGTATTTTCACGCAGATTAATTAAAGCGGAAGAGTAGGGTAATCAAGGTATTTTTTGGCAGGTTTCCTGGCGTAATTAGAGCATATGGTCTAAATTTATTTCATTAAGTCTTTTGTGATGACCGCAAATACAAGATTAATAAATATAGCTCTACAGAAAAAACCGCAAACTTCCTTAAAAATTTTGAATGTTTAATTTTACTGAGTTTCTATCGAATATATTTTTACAAAAAAATATTTGTGTATTCCCAACAAACATACACATTTTGTGATGACTTCATAATTTAGACAAAATACTATTATAAACACAGATATTAATTAAAAACCGTCAAAATCAGCCATTCCGTGTGTTGCTTTTGTCGTAAGTGCCGTGCTGAAGTGCAGACTGAATTGGTATTTTAAGACTGCGATGTTGTGCGAAGGTCGATGTTTCTTTGAACGAATTTGGATCTGCTTATCTGGCCCTACCCTTCACCTTAAGTAACTGAGATATACAGTATAATATTTTACCGTGATACTTTAAATAACTAGTTATTCCAAGCTGTGATATCATTATGATACTTTTGATTTCGGAAAGTTAAGATGTCCCACCACGACTTATCTTCGACTGTAGTGCGATTTAACATCAGTTTTCACAAAGTACTTTTCTACATAGGGAAACAGTTGAGTGTGGTCAAGCGCTTGTCCGTCCTACATAATTTAATTCAGCTAAGTTCCGAGTAACACTGCAGCTGTTATGGGTGGCCGTGTCGCTTAACATAAGATGAACGCCCAGCTCATCATGTCATTTCATATCATTAAAAAAAATTAACCACTGCCAACCTAGATAAGAAAAGGAAAAAATAATAAGAAAAGGTAAATCAATAGCTTAAGCTGTGTAACATACAATCAAGTCTAACATACAAAGTAAGGCCTCTTTCATCCACCCGCCTCAATCTATGTATTCATGCATGACCCGATGCACTGATCAAGATTGTTACAAGATTGTACTGTATAACAAATGAAGAAAATGAGGTATCAGTACCTCACAACATGACATGACATTTGAGGCATGACATTGTCACACCTCACGAAATAGAATGAGGGGCTCATACAAACTCATTTTGAAACCTTGTCCTACCCAACACTATAATCTAATATGAAAATGGGCTAAAATGGCGCGCATTTACAATGCAAATGGCGCCACGTGCGTGTGGTAAAAATTAGAACTACATCTTTAGTTTCATTTTCTCTTTAGTATTAAAGTGAGACAAACGTATTGAGCAAAAACCCTTCCAAGGAGTTTCGATCATTCAGCTTATTTATTCTCGTACTGTGAAACTCCTTGGTGAAATTCTTATATATGTTGTATTGAAATTAAAAAAACCCGTAAAGGTTACGCACGGCGCTATACAAGGAACGATGCGGTAAAATAGGTACATAGGTGAGAGTACCTATTTTACCGCACGCTCCGTTGTATGGTGTGTAATGTTTAACTTTCGAACTATGTACTGTGCCGTTTGCCCCTATGGTAAATTCTACCTACCTAATTTAGTAGGAAGAATAAAAGAAAAAAAACCAAGGTATACCGCAACAATATTATATAATTAGAAGAAAAGTTAGACCGGCAAGTTCAACGGAGGGCACATAAATTTATAGGGTCGTGGGTTTGGGCACTTTAACCAGTTCCTACGCTTCAACGCACTACCGCGGGAAAAGTACTCTCCTGAACTGATGTTGATGGGGGGCCCTATGGATGGTGGGTGGCCCCAAGTTTACGGCAGCAGGCGAAGACACAGCAGGAGTTCCCGTAGATGTCAGAAGCGGTGACAGTAAAAAAAAAAATCCGATGGAGATTTTTTTTTCCGTAAGTAGGAAGTTTACGGCGGTTCTTCTTATGTCGCCATTTCTTCCTTTTTGTTGTGATGTTTTTGTTGTAGGGTTATTGTTGATGGGTGGAAGTTGTTCCCTATATCGGGAACACACTAAAAACTATTATAACGTGTTTAGAAGACACTATCAAATTTATATAAAATACGTATAGAAAATAATTATTAATTTCAATTTTAATTGCACAGTCGGCTAGGGCGCTCGGAACTGGCAAAGTGATACGGTTCTGCTCACAAACAAGTCTAGTGACGACTCTCAGCGGTGCCGGCGGTCGTGGCCCAGCTCGACCACCACTTCCCCAGTACATACCCCGCGGAGATCTTGTGAACCGGTCGGACGTAATCAGGACGCGTTGATCTAGTAAGCGCTAAGAAACAGGTGCCGCACTTAGGATCTAGGATTACGTCGTAGCTATTTAATATACATTTATTAGAAAATAAGTTAGGATTAGATTGTACATATTTTTATTAGTTTTAATTTTTAAGTAGGTTTAAATTGTGTGTAATTATGATTATTTAAATAGAAATTAATATTAAATGAGTAACGTTCCGTTACAGTACACAGGCTTCGTAAATGCATTTTTTGAGCAAATGTGTTGAAAAAATATTTAACACATGGTAGATAGGTAGCTATAATAATTAGGTAGGTGTTAAATGTGATTTTGTTACGGATGTTAATCCCTGTTGCAGCAAGTCCAACTAACCTGGTATAGAGTCTAAACTCTAGTTCACTGTAGAGACCCCGTGTTAGAGCAGCGTAGTCATCCACATCACCAGTCAGGCTTACAAAATGTGGTGTGCCATCACCGTCCGGGAAATAAATCCATTCAGAACCATAGCCTTCCCCATAAAGATTGATGAAATAGTCCAATACGGTAGTTACATTGCCTGAAAACAAGTAGGTAGACATAGATATATATATACTATATCAATGTAGGTAAGTGTTAGGAAAAGGTCTCATGCGCAGTTCTGTTAGGTATATTAAATACCTACCAACACACACCTATAGGTACCTATAGGTACCTACATATTATTATTATAATTACTTACCCTAGATTTTATCGTATATCATCACATCATCAGTCCATACGTTTCTACACGTGAAAGAAGACAGATAATCCACTACGCTGGCCAAGTGCGGGTTGGATGATAATCAGTGATTGGGTGCAATTATCATACTGTACGAATATAATTATACTTTCTACAGGTGCGTTGGCAGTTGTAGGTAATAATCGCTACATAAATACGTCACGCAAGACCAAAACAAAGCTTATACGACTTACTTACATGCGGTTTTTTGTCGGAGAAGAATCAAATAAACCACGATCAGCATTTGTCGTAGCACAACCATTATTAATTTGATGAGGTACCTTTGTTGCACGAAATTGTTAACTAATAAAGACTAGATAAACGAGTAGGCATATTTACTTAGCTCTAGCTTTCTGAGACTATTCTAGTTTCCATGGGGGCATACACCGCATTAATTTGGTTAAGACGCCACCCACCAGTATCCGGTAAATAAAGATAGTAATGTAATAAATAATGCTAGGTGCTACATACATAGGTAGGTATACTTTTTGCCCGCGGTTACACTCTTTTGTTAAAAATCAATTATAATCGCAATAAGTTAGGTAAGGCCTACATTGTACATTTTGCCTAGGTAAGTAGTGTTCATTTTGTGTCGTTAGTATTA
Organism: Ennomos quercinarius; assembly: GCA_910589525.2. NCBI lineage: Eukaryota > Metazoa > Arthropoda > Insecta > Lepidoptera > Geometridae > Ennomos > Ennomos quercinarius. Next base: position 10,962,158 of record OU342493.1, read on the forward strand.
TAATATCTATTCTTTGTTGTGCTCATTTTGCGTATTGTAGGTAGGTACATTATGCTATGAAGCGATATTAGGTAGGTATGAGCTACCTAATACATCACACACATACAACATACACATACATACACACCCCCCCACACACACACACATACACACATATACATTGCTATATATCTATACTTACTTATTCAAAAGTCAAGTTTCCGTGTAAGTACCAACCTAATGATTCTTATAAATAAATAAAAACCTATAAAGATAAAGGCACCTATCTCATTACATTTTATACGGGTAGGAAGGTCGGTACTTACCTACCTAATTTATGTTGTTTTGTTAGATATTTTTCGATTGTCTCCGCTCGTTCGAACACCTGTATTGTCCATAAAGACCATAATATTTTCTTATTATATCCTGACTGACCCAATAACCCCGCTTCGCACTGGTTTAAATATTTACGCCTTACGTTTCATATTTAATAACATCCATCGCCCACAGAATGCGCCCTATTTACATAACGATAATGTATATAATAATTGAAAAAAAAAGTAAAATTGGCGGAGTAATAACGCTTTTAAAGTTTCTGCTGGAGCAACGCCTATCCCTTTCTTGCTAAACGTAGAGTATGGCGCTTTGACGTCACTGCGTGTTTGAGCTGTCTCTTTCTATTCTTGGAGTTTTGGCGGGAACGAAAAGTTCATGTCGTTGCATAGTAGGTATTATTTAAAAAAAAAATATGGCGGAGATAAATCTAGTCGATGGTTTTTTTTCTCTAAGTGAAAACTTATCGGTTTGGCCATTTCCAAGACGTCTACCGGCTAAACTAAACCAATGGTTGTAGAGAAAAGTTATGAGAAAGAATTTTGTAGAGTTCAATTAATTTTTAAATAGTGCCTTTATGCCACATCACCTATTTGTAGGTCTGTGGGCCGCATATTTTAAAGTTTGCGATATTTGCCCTTTTTATGTCGATTTTGACTAAATTAATAGGTTGTCAAACTGGAATAATTTTTCTCCCGTTCGAACACCACAGAGAAGCATGTAGGTTGCTTCAATAGACGACTTGTCTATTAAAGCAACCTGAAAACCCTTTCATATAACGTTACACTAGCGCAGCCAATTCCAATTTTCTTGCGTTCTTTTGCCAATATAATAGCTTAATTACTCAACGTGATTGCAAGAAAACTAATTTTGGGCAAATAAATAGAATGTATCAATAAATAACAATTAAAAGTATCACCTACATATCATTGGTTTAGCGACGAATGGCAATACTTAGACTGAAAAACTAAGATGCAATTTGTTTATTGCCATTTGTCGCTAAACTAATGATATCTAGGAGATACTTTTAATCGTAGTTTGTTGATACATTCTATTTCTTTACGTTAAATCAGTTTTAATGTAACCACGTTTGGCAAAAGAACGCAACAAAAATTTGAATTAGCCGCGTTAGTGAAACATATAGCTCCTTGGCCTTGCAATAGGTATAGGAATTAGCAAAAGTAGTTTTTGACGACCTATGTAAATAGGGCGAATTCTAACAAAAGAAATCTGTTAATGTAGTCACAGCCAGACGGACATCGAAGTCTCCTCTCGCCATATGGGTTCCATTTTTACAGTTTTCTCTTGCCCTAAAACTACAAAAACTTACCTACCAGAGGTCGTGCGTGTGTAACCCTTTCTATCCATATTTTCATCTGGCAAGGCTCAGTATCTCTTACATAATTATTAATTACGAATAACACAATCGTAGTATTTATTGGTTTATTTTAAAACACAAATTAAGAGACTGGACAGTTAATCGGATCCAAATGCATCTGGAAACCCTACCGTCAACGTTTAGATTCCCAAACCGTTACGAAATTAGTTCTGACAACATTAAACAAAACATAAAAATATTACTAACAGCATTGACTTTACAAACTTCTAGAATCTAAACGGTAATACGCAGATTCTGTAGTGCAATGTTGAACATCCGACACTGATACCATCACAGAGATTTCATTACCTACTCAAGATTACTTATAACAGAAATAATAACCTATTTCTCATCTAGCAAGGTAAATTGATGCATGATTTTCTGCCTAACATGAATAAGGCCAAAAAAGTCCTGTGCTTGCAAAACATACCTTTGAAATGGTCCAGTGACCAGGGGCCACTTCTCTTGCATTCATCTTCTTGCATCGGTCCATGCGTCATCTTTACATACTAGCACTACTTATAGGAAAATTTGCAAGCGCAAGAAACTGACCTATGATATGGCAACAGCTCACATCGCCAAAACTATTATATTTAAGTAGTAAGTATAATTATAACATTTACAATATGAAATTATAATAACTAACATGGATTTACCAACACTCATATTAAAGTTAGACTTTAAGCTATTACTTGTGATACCTTACCGTAATTATTATTTTATTGTAAATACGCTTACAAGAAAATAAATGCTAGACTTCAGTGAACATACAAGCATACTGCATGTTATGCGAGTCTTTAGGTAGTGAAGAGTAACGACAATACACTCAAAATACTCAAATTATCAAAGGAATAAGACCAATCGAAGTTTCTTTCTAACTACAATTGACTATTTTGATTAATTGTTATTTATGGGTATCTTCATTCTTCATTTTCCATGGTAAATAATTGCGTTAAAAACATATATATGTAACAAGTACAGTAGTACAAGATTTAGTAAATGAAAATTGGTACTTGCGATACAAAATATAGTAAAAAAGCCAGAAACTGTAAGTAACTAAACCAGTACACTTGACAATAAATATGTAGATTGATTGGCATGTCTGAGTGTCACAGCGGTCGGCTCATTATCACTCATGAATAATATACTTGGCACAGTATGAAACTGCATAAAACAAAATATTATTTGAATAAATTAAAAATTAGTTGAATTCGCTGCTCCATAGGCTCCTACTGTTATTGTTTCTTATGTGTAACATATTGTAATCTAACAATACTTGTCCCTGTGAACTGTTGCCATAACTACAATGTAATGTACGTTAGTCCTGCATTTCTTCCGGCAGCTCGTGAGGATTGAGGATGCCTGGCACAGATAGCTGAACTCTCCGCTTCTCTTCTTGTGCTTGACGGAGGGCGAACAGGCGCTCTTCCAAATATAAGTCACTGTCATCTTCACCTGTGTACTCCTGTAAATTACGTATAATTTCGAGTAAGCGTACAATCATAGAATTCTTTGGATATTTAGATATGATAAAAATGAAAGTTGGTAGCAATAGCAACTGGTTCGCTGTGAGCGCAGACCCGTGTCTCAGTAGTGGGCAAAGTAGATAATACTATGAAACTTTCTTGGTAGTGAGAACTTGACCCACGATGCAGCGATTTAAATTCTTATTTTTTAACTAGCGTTTGTTCTACCACACGACAGAAAAGACAGAATAGATAGATAATAATACTACCCCGAATTAGAGAAAAAAACAATTGAATATACAGACAGATCTGTAATTGTAGATTGGAAATATGAATGTAAGAAAAAGATAGCATGATATGCTATGATATAAGAACGAAAAGGATACATGCAATTTTATTGTCTCGTATCTGCGTGCTTACATTTTTGCTGACCCAGAGTAAAGACACTACCCTCTTTATTTAACATGAATGATGATGAACTCAAATTAAATTTTGACATGCACCATTTTTCAATAGCACTGGCACAAAAGTACTTTTATCGAAATATCAATTATATCAACTATCCTTTTTGCGCCTTCAATACGAAAATTTTATGTAAATCGATATCTGAAAATCCCCTTTCTTGGTAGGAATGCGTAATATTTTTTTTTTATTTCGCTACTTAGTAATATTTGGAACATACAGTTTGGCTTTTTAAGGATGTATAATTCGCAAGAAGCCGTCTATAAATTACGTGAGGCGTTTAGCAAGTCTCACGTGAAGGAGAGGGGAGGAGTCAAATCTCACATAATTTTTTTCCTTCAAAAAACCGTGTAAAATCTTAAGAAATGAGGCCTATAAAATCAAAGGCAGCTAAACGCCATAATATCGTAAAATGAGTTAACTATACTTTGTACTCAAATATACAGGAAGCTTTATTAATTAAAAGTCAGATTATTTCTAATATTCACATTCTTTACAAATCTGTCTTAAAATATAGAATATTGTAGCTACCTGAACAAAGTTATCGATTTTTGTAGCTTACTGATTATTTGACAGACTTGGATTTAGCTGCCTTTGATTTTATAGGCCTCAAATCTGGGTTAAATAAAAAAAGTAAAAGTAAAAGGGGCGTCAGAAACGTAATTCCGAGAAAAAAATACCTGCGTTTTGAAGAAAAATGAAATGATGAAATAAGTGTTGCATAACCCACGAGGACGGACGGGAAACACATAAGCCATAAACGGAAAACAGCAATTTAAAAAAAAATTGTATGGCGACCATATTTAAACCGGCCTTTTAGTTTTTTAATTTAACCCAGCTTTCTTTATATTTTACTCGGTGTCTTGAAGGAAAAAATTATGTGAGATTTGTCGGGACCCCTTCCCCCTCTCCCCCACGTGAGATTTGCTAAACGCCTCACGTAATTTATGGACGGTCCCTTGCGAATTAAAAATAATTAAAAAGTCAAATTGTATGTTCGCAATTTTTCTAAATTGCGGAGTCAATACATTTTTTACGCATTCCTACCAAGTATACCAGGGGATTTACAGATATTGATTGTCATTCGGATCGGATAACTTTTACTATGAGTTGGTATGTCTACATCTACCATCTTGAAAAAAAAACGATTCTGCTGTTATCGCATTTTAGCTTGTACAGCATACACACACACTGGACAACCCTGATACTAACCCTTATTTGAACTAAGAAATCTCGCAGGTGATCTTTAAAAGCAGGAATATCTTGATCCAAATTGAACAGTCCTTGTACAGTGATTTTGATTTGATTGTCACTCAGATGTGGGAATGCTGTTTTCAAGAGATTGGCCACATATTCCTGAAAAAAATATTTTTAAATATTTATTTACAACATAGTAACTGATACTGTAAGCCTCGAAAATACCGAAAAAAAAACCACAATAAAATATCTACTTCTCCTGTTATATATTCAGTCAAAATAGCCACAATGGTATTATTGATTAGCAAGTTGTTAATTACAAATAGTAATAACAAAATGTGGTTTGTTATCCAAATGCATTTTATTTTATATTTATTCTCATGGTTTTAGGGACTTTTAGCCTACATGGGCATGCAGCATGGTGTAATAAATAATAAATGCATGCCAGCCCCATTTATTACACAAAAATAATTGCAAACCCTTAATCACATCATAACATAGTATAGACCATTAAGTGTCTCAGCAATGACTAATGTGGACTCTGCTAGGACATTTTGGATGACACCAACATCTAAATAGACCTATACCTAAAATACACACCTGTATGTAGAGGATATTATCAGGTGTGGGCCCCAAAGCCACTGTGACTCGGCCAGCTTCCACCAAGGTGAAAATGTATGCCAATATAGTGGAATGCATGGTTAATCCTGCACCGTGTGACGTGTCGGTAACCACACTGAACACATGTTCTAAAATGTCACACAAGTATGTCTGGTAGAAGCTCTGTGCTGCCTGTGGATGTTGCTCAACATTATGAAGCAGCCTGTACAAAATTTGAAGTCCAGTGTCCGCAACATTTCTCATTGTGTGTTTAAATGCCCAAATAATGGAATCGAGTACCAGCTTGAACTGAGCTGGGGGTATGCTCAGGAATGCCTTGAAGCAATGTGTGTTTACAGCTTGTAATAACAGGAAAAATTCTGTTCGATGCTCTGGGTACTCCTCAAAATCTTTGTTTATCATTTCGAGGGTACATTCGAAGACTGCATCGAAAATTTTGGGCACCTCGGACGTAATATGGCCACCAAGTTTGTAGACAATTGCACCCATACATGATAATACTTCCGGCTCCCGCGCATCTGGGACTGCGGTTCGTTGATAGTCTAAAAGCACTGCATCTAAGAGGGGAGGGATGAAATTCTCTAACACCATGTTGTTGTCAGTGGAACGGGACACCCAGCTGGATATCAACTTCAATGTTTCTTTTTTAATAATTCTCATGTTTTTGATTAACGGCTGTTTCGTAACGACTACGCCGTTCAAAGTAATCGCTTGGCTGATGTTTTCAGACATGACTTTGTAAACATTTAGCATGTCCAAATATATTCTGCCCAGCTGCACTACATATGGGTGACTCAAAGCTCGGCAGGCACGCACATTTGTTTTCAGAATACTAACAAGCTGCTTTACAGCTTCTGGGTCCTTCAGAATGTCCACATTGTGTGATGCTTGAGATATTATATCATCCCATACCTGGTTGGGTAGCAGCATGTATTTTTCAATAAGTTGCTCTTGAGCCACCTGATCCACTTGTGCACTGATCATGTATCCCACAGCCTCATAGAATGTGTGCACTTGTAATGTCTGTAAATCACAGATTATGGAACTAATGGTGCTCAGTATTTCTTCAATGAATGGACAAGCTTCACCAACTTGCGTTGTGACAAAATGACGGCGACATTTGATAGCGATTTTAATAAAAGTGTCGCAAGCCATGTCTTGCACACCATCGTGAGTTTCGTGCATAAATTCGAATAGTTTGTTTACAACAGTTTTCAAGAACTTCCAATGAGCACGAAGGAATCTGGGGTACTGTCCCACAACATACATGATGTTGCTAGCAATGATAGCCTTGTTATCTTTACCTTTTTTCTGTTCACATAGGCCTAACAGCTCCTTAATTACTATAACCAGGAAGCGTTTTTCATCTTCTTCACTTGTTGCACCAGAAATGGATCCAATAGCCCAACACAGGGTGTTCAAGTTTTTCCAGGACCACTCTGTGCCATTCACTTGATTTTGCAATTTTTCAGTCATGATGCGCTCTGTGTCCTGGTAATCTAAATGAGTGAGGTACACCAAAGTCTCCCTCATATTTTTATACAAGTTAATTGAATCAGTATCCTTCATAAACTCTCTTACAACTTCGCCATTTTCGTTTTCTACCACCAAAACCTCTTCAGGTTTTGCCATTCTAGAGATCATGATGTAGCGTACACTACTTAGCACATCAGAATACAATGCTTTTCTGCCCACACTCTTTCCAAGATTTGTATACAGGGTTGATGAATGGGAGCATGGAGCAACCTTGTACAAATCAGCAGTCAAAGCATTCCAAAATTCTAAGCATATCTTGAAGATTTCAACTTCATCCACTTCAGATATCAACACAAGGTACCGTAATGCATTCATCAAGATATTGTTCAAGCCCCGCCGCTCAATAAGCGGCCCATGTTCTTTAAGGTATGTGCAGAGGAACAGTGCAAGGTTTTGTATGAACACTTGGTCTTGGTCTCTACCTGCTGCATATGCATCACGAATGTTGGTAGTCAGTGGCAGCATAGCTTCCAGTTGCTCCATTGTCTGAACAATAAGAGCAACAAACTGGTCTTCATAATTGCTGACTGTCACACCAGCAATCTCTGTAAGGCAGCTTAATGTTACATTTCGGAACATTGGCACATTCAGAAACTTGAAAATGAGTGTGCTTAATAGTTTCATTTCAAATATGTAGCCCAGTGGGATCCAGTTCAAAAACCTAAGAAGGGTATGGAGAGTGGCATCTACCAACGGTGCATTCTGTGAGTTTTCAAGTACAAACTGACAGAGTTGGAATATTTGACTAAACTCTGAACACATGGTATCTTTCAAATGCTTTGCTTTAGTCTGTGTGAGTTGCCCGGTGCTAAATACAAAAACCTCTTCACTCAGGAGTTTCAAAATCACCATGTTGTTTTGACAAAGGCTTTCGTTTGTCTTTGAAGCACCCACAATATCACTTATGAAGGTGTCCCAGTTGTGAGGCCACTCTCTTTTCAGCACTTGAATTAATATCATGTTTAGTTTTTTCAAGTAGACTTTGTTACTATCCATGGTAACAGGATCGGATGAATTTTTGATAATTAGCCCCACAATGTATTTTTTGATGCCTTCACATTGATTTCGAGGTAATATTTTCCATCTTGTCTGTATGACCTGTTCTAATATTTGTAGTGCATAATACTTTGTCTCCTGATTTTGAGAGAACTCCAAAATAGTATCCACTCGGGTCCAGGCATCAGGGTGCTCCTTCAGAGCTGTAAGAATGTCCTGTGCGATGCGTTGTTGCTCGCCAACCGTTGAGTACAAGCATCCCACAATGTTGTCCAACAGATTAATGTCTAATTTTTGATTAAAATCCAAAAGTTTAGAGGCTTGTTGCTCCAAAGTTGCCATTCTGATTTTGCTTCAAATTATGCGAATTTTGTTCCCTTAAAATCAAACTAAGATTGGTTTATTCACATTCATTCCTCACCTTATGCAACACTGAAAAAGAAAAATTACTAAATTAAGAATAACTTTACTGTCTCTAACCTCTTAAAATACGCAGATAACAAAATATGATGATTACGCTCGCATACAAGTTGATCTACAAAAAACATCATAAGGGTTTCCCTATGTAGAGTAATTGAATAGAAAATTCCAGGAATGTTTCAACAACGGTGTTGGTTTATCGTTGGAAAAGAAATATTATGAGCACACACCCCGCGCAGTTGTCACAGGTAATGCTTGCTTGAAGTTTGAGTTTGGTTTGCTAACATTCTTGCTTGGTGCAATGCATTGTGTAGTTATCATGATTAGTCTACTGCAAAAAAAGCAAATAATGTGGTAACTAAATCAACTCACCCGAGAAAATAATTTGCGGCGCAATCAATCTAATGCACTAACAAACTACCATACATACTATCATATCATCCGTTGTTTTCGTGAAGCTTGAAAATGAAAAAGCTTGCGTACGTGCAGGGATGTACCAATACTAGTAAATACGAGTAAGTACTCGATTCTTTTATTTCGATACCAAGTACTTTTTAGCATATAATCGTTCTTTCGATACTTACATGGTATCGGAAAGAAGGTACTAGTATCAAATCGAATCAATGCTTAGACAAAACAGGATAGAATAGAAGGTTTTGGTTTTTCTGCCTGCCAAATAAAATATATATTACTTTGTTTTTATGGCTCGGCTCGTGTTCTATACGCCCTTGACGGAAGCTCAAGGTCGATCCCGCTGCGAGTTTGGCCAAGCACGCGCGCGCTGGCCCTGGAGCTCTGCGGAGATGAAACACGGAGCCGAGGTATCGTACATGAACATTTTTTATCGAAATTCTTAAACACCGTGTATCGCGGAAGTTCCCCGGGATCCTAGGGGTCCCGGTCGTGAACACCCACCAAATATCGAAATATATGAATTAATATTTCGTGACAATATTTCTATTTACTTCATAAAAATAAAAACTTCAATATCTGCCACAATTTTTTAATCTTTTACACTTTGTGCACTGTATAAATACGAGGAAAATGTGCTAAAATAGCGGAAATCTGCCACAAATGGTCACACTGGTGAGTGAAGAGAAAGTGACACTGCGCTATGACAAAGGCCAAAGCTACCCTATAAAAAAAATGGGATGTCCGCCATGTCTCGTCAGCGCCATCTATCTTTGGCTGTAGAACTACGTTCCGTCCAGCTATCAGAATACCCCTTAAGGTTTGTACGGTTACATCATGTCTAAAGTCCTGTTAGTTTTTTTGGCGGGAACTTGAAAAAGTTCATGTCGTTTCATTGTATCATTTTTCTAAACTTGTGCTTTTTCCAGTGTTAATGGTTAAAATTGGTGGTGTTTTACGAATTAAGTGCTAAATTACGAGCATGAGTGTGGGTAAGTGATATAATGTAGAGTACAGTGTGATAAAGTGTGGTTTTTCGTGTTGCTTCCAAAATTCCATAGAAGCTTCTAGTAAAGTCGCCACCACTTTACTAGGGTATGACTTAGACTGGACTATGATTACCTGACTTAGACTGGACTGTGACTAAGACTTGAAGACTTGACTTTACACGTGAAATATTCCAAACTCGATGAATAATTACAATACTTGACACTGGCTAAATACACTATGTGTGGAGCCAAAATATAAGAAAAAAGAAAAAAAAGCAGTCCTGTTACCTATGTCAAAATCAAACGCCACAGTAAAATGGTGGGAAAGCCTTGAAGAGAAAACGAAAAGGATTTTGGAACTTGGAACCAGAGATTATTATAATATTAATTGTACATTGGGTGCACAGACCATACTCAACTGAGTTAAGACAGGAGCTGTCAGTGTAGTAACAACGATTCCAACCAAATATCGATGAATTAATATTTTTTAGCTATGTTTCTGAATTTTACTTCAGAATAATAAAAAATCCTAAATCTTGAACATGCATCCATCCGTCACTAAAGCCGGGACATGCTTTGCTTAAGCTACCGTGACAAGTGGTCTCGTGTCCGAATTTATCCTTCACCTTTTACAACCAACTTACGGGGTTGGCAGCGCCATCTATTGAGAAATTCTTAAGAATTATCCCAACCAGCACGGTCAAGTTACATCAACACAAATGTTGTAAAGATAACGCCTCCCAAATCAATATTTATGATTTTTATAGCAGTATCGCCTGCTCAGCGTAATCTACAGATTATTTTTCCTTTACAAATTAATCTGTAGATTACGCTGAGCAGGGGATACTGCTATAAAAATCATAAATATTAATCCTAAATCTGTCAGAATTTTTAAGTGGGCACTGCCGCATTTACACCGTGGAACTTTGTGCCACAGTGTAAATGTCAAGGGCAATCTGCCAAAATGGCAGAAATCTGCCACAAATGGTCACACTGGTCAGTGAAGTGAAAGTGACACTGTACTATGACAGAGGGCAAAGCCACCTCACAAAAAAATACTAGCTTACCTCCAAACAAAGAAATGACACACTATGCCTGTTTTATGCCTGTGTTCAGTCAAAAAAACAACAAAACTTTGCTGCAGGTAAATACGTTCATTTATTTCGGTTTGAATAATTAATAATAAAAATGTATCGATATGAGTAGGTATCGACACTTTTAGGGTATTCATATGAGTAATATCGAATCATTTTTTATTTAAATTTGTTGTAGTTAGAATCACAATAGGGCTTTGTAACTTAGCGACCACATCGCCCAATCGGTAACATACAAAAGAAAAATCTACGTTCTATACAAGCATTGGTCTGCAAGGCGATACATATTCTATCATGATTTGAATACTACTCATATGGGTAGGTATTGATACTTTGCTGGTGTCGGAACATCCCTACGTACGTGTTGTCTATGCACAGATTAGAGAAAAAACAACTCTGTGTGCACAGAATTCCCACTAGTAGAAATCTACTGCGCGTGGCCGCCTAGTTCTTTCTTGCTCCCACACGAGGTGCTGCCTGAATAAGAACGTCTCCCAAAATTTTGGGTAAATGATGGGCGATTTCGTTAGCTCTATCTATAGAGTAATTTACCTTGATACCTAGAAATTATGTTTTACCAGTGTTCACTGCTTCTTTATTGCAAAAACTAAAATGTAAGGTCAGGTGGGGTAAGTGAAACGAAGGAGTACCTAAGTGAAACCCTATCGTAATCAATAAATCACGCAGTTTAGCTCTATGCTATGTGGCGAAATGGTTTCAATGCTCTAGCACACGCGTCACACAATCTTTCTGCTAGGTCATAAAATAAAAAGAAATCAGCTATCTTTAAGTTTACAAAACACAAGTCGGCTGATGCCATGAAGCAATTTAATAGTGTTAATGTACATTATTACACGAAAGTAATGCATGAAACGGCGCGTAATGTGGGGTTAGTATTTGCAGTCACAGACGACACAGGTAATAAAATCAATCAAATACCTACTACATTACAAATGTCATTGTAAATGTCCGATGGGCGAAAATCACGTATTTCACATCAACAGCTGGAAAACGTCTAGTGCTGAACACAGGCATGCCCATAAAACGCCATTTTGGACGCTGATTATAGAGAGGTTTGCCATAATCACCTCGCTTGGCAAGTGGCTTGTCATCGCAGAAGATTATAATGTACCAAGGAGAATGCTACTGCCCATTCTCTGGATAGTCCCTTAGTCTGCTCTTATACGGCACCCAAAGAAAGAGATGGAGATTCTGCGCTAATAAAGTGATACCTGGCAGCTATTATTATATAATTGAATTGAATCTTAGTTAGTGGCTTCTGCGGCAATTTCACCACAACAGTAGGTACCTAATATAATGACTGCGGGTAACAGATAATAAAAAAAACTGTCAATATAGTCAACTGCAAAATAGTCAAACGCCAATGTCAACCTACCGTCAGAATATTTAATCGGAACGTTTCTGTAATAATCGTGAACCATTTTTGAAGTGATGTTTCATTCATGCAAATTGAATTTTCAAAAATTATTTTCTTGAAAAGTATTTACTGCCGTCATTTGCCATTTCAGATTTAGGCTTTCTATGTGTAAAAAAAATTAGCGTCCTAGCAGAATTCACAAAGTGAATAGATGTGCAAGTATGTTTCACTTACTTTAAATATAAAATGATATATTTTACTAAGTTAAATCAAGCAAATAATTAGCTAATATACCTACAAAAGGATTTTCCGACTTATAAACATTTGCAAATCAACTTGGTACCTAGCTGGTTTTATGGGAAATTAAAAATCATAAACTGGCAGTACCTTGACAATGAAATTTTTTGGTTAGGTATGGTTACTTTATCCATTAATTCATTATTTAGCTGTTTTTCTGTTTAGCTGAGGACTTGTTATTACATGAAATGTAACGCTGTATTCATATTTATCACAATAAACACTTCTAAAAAGGGAAAATAGGCAAAATAATGGCTACTTACTTATGAAATGTTATTCTTTCATATTTACGCCTCAGTGCGACTTCAGGACCCCTATTCTCACGAATCGAGATGAAATCTCGTCTCGGGATAAATCTCGAGACTCGAGTTTTCGGTATTCTCATGCAATATCTCGATTGCTAGCGCACGAGATGACTCGAGTGATGGAAGCATTAGCGTTTAGTAGTCTGTGGATTGGAGGCAGTCGAGAGATTAGAACGAGATAACGCTATACGTAAGACAGCGACCACAAAGTCTATGCTCAGAATCAAGAACTTGAAAATTGACACTGGAGCATGAATCAAACTATAGAAAATAAAAGTAAGTTGAGTTGGGGTTATATTATTGTGATTTTCTTGTTTTCGTTATAGAAGAACGGTGAAACTGTGCAAAATGCTATATTGGTGCATCCGAAGATGTGAACGTGCGATTCCACAGGTTTTCTCTGCCTGGCAAACATGGATCTTTGAAGTAAGTAAGCTTAATAACCTACGCAAAATCCAAAAAGGTATAATGTACTACGTACATACATAAAAGAGAATACTTTCTTAAAATCACGCTGCTTACACCCGATTCTCACTCTGTAGATTAAATGTTTATTATTTAATTTTTTAAGGGCATGATCATGGGCTGAATACTGGTATCCAGCTGGGAGCTAGACTTCTGAGGAATCACTGAAACAACTACACCAACAGCATATAGGTATGCTATATGCAGTAAGCACCTTGTTGATAGTTCATCAAAATTTGTTTTCATAAATCTGCTGGTTTACCAGCAGATTTATGGAAACAAATTTTATAATCCCAACCCCGATTGGAGCAGTAGATGTATTGTTGAAGTGCCGCCAAGAAAAATGTGCAACTTGTTACTTCACCTATGAATGTGTCAGGCTCAAACCTTCAAGTAAGTTAATTTCAATTACCTGAATAAAAGTTTTCCCAGGCCGTGAGGCTATGGACCGAAGTTGATGGAAGTATTATGTTAAATCAGATAGATCCTGTGACCATGATCCTCAGTAATGAGGAACCAACCAGAGAGAGAGAGAAATAAAAGTACGTAAAAATCCAGTTCATAGCAATAAATTTATTTTATACCAAAGGATAGGGGAATATGAGGGTTGTTCCCATTTCTTGAGTGGGAAGCGAACCAACAACCCACAGCACAGTTGATGGAGCTGGCCTTAAGGCTATCTAAATAATATTTTCTTTTTTGCTTCAGGTACTCAATGAAGGCTTCTAGACTGGTGTTACTATTGCTACTGCAATAACTACATCTTACTTACTGTAAAGCTTCCGGAACAATTTTCTTAAAATGATGTGAATGTGTGCTGTGATAATATAAAGTCACAGAAGGATCTTAAATCGCCACTGTATTAGACAGTGAGTGACTGTCTATATTACCATCTTCATCATCATCATTTCCATATGTGCCACTGTAACTATTACACCAGTCGCCCTGAGGCTGATTTCGTTGGTTTAAAATTATTGATGTAAAAAGTAAAAATAAAGTTGAAATAGCCATCTTTGCTTTACAGCATTATTTTACAACACTTTTAAAGGTGGCAGGATTGTATTTTGAGACTGCATGTTTCTTCATTTTATGTATTTGATAATAATAACTTTAGAACTAAACTGGGCCCAATTTGGAATAGTCTGCATCTTAGTCATCTGTAAGATGAAGTGGGTGCATAACTAACTAGCCCCCTCATCAAAATATTCTTACTATGGCTGTTTGCTTGCATGAGTCTAATTTTATCATGATGCCAATTTTTCAAGCTGTCATATAATAAAAATCATGATAAAAAGTATTTTTAGTGATAAAATTGTAGTTATTATGTATTCTGATGACTGCTAAAACAGTTTATATAATGATGGTGCTAGTTGTGCACCCATTTACTTTAGTACCTAAGTTTAGGTGTGAAAACAAAGTAAATACATATAAATATGTATAATATAATGTGATTACTTATGAGTTATGTGGCTTTTATTTGTTATGGTACCTTTATAAGGGTGGGTTTTTTCACCCGTTGTTAAAGTAACCAATCAAAAATGCTAACAAATTCTATCTAATAGTCAAGATCTGTTAGAGGTTTTAACCATTGGTTACCTTGAAGTAGTGTTCTGTGGTTTATTCCATCTGTGATAAGGATAATAATGTTCTGTGCACCACAGAGTACTTTAATAGCTGTGCATACCATAGAGTAGTATAAGTTGGTGCCACAGATTGTTTTTTCTCTAATCTGTGGTTGGTGCACTATACAATGCAAAACACCATTGTTTTTTTTTCTAATTTGTGAAAACACTACAGCAAAACACTATCGGCAAACAATGAGCAACTTCGTTTGATTTGATCGGCACGGAGCAAAGAGTATATAACACTTAGGGATGTTCCGATACTAGTGAATACGAGTATGTACACGATACTTTTCTTTCAATACCAAGTACATTTTACCATCGATACATTCTTTCGATACTTACTTGGTATCGAAAAGAAAGTACTAGTATCGAATCGAATAAATGCTGCTAAGTCAAAACAGGATAGAACCACAGGATAAAAATTCAATGCCAAGCAGCTTTATTTCGCTATAATATTTTTTTCCTTAAAGAAACATAGTATGGCCTAACTTAAGTCAAGTAGAATAAAAATGTGATATTTTAATGTATACTTAGGGTTAAAACAACCCTATTTTTAATTTAAGTAGGATTAAATGTAGTAGGAAATTAGTGTAATGGTAAAAATCCATGTAAAGGTAGAATGTGAGTAGGATTTAACTTATTTTAATTGTAATTCAAAGCGTTGAATATAGTTAATACACACAAATAGTACAGTTAAGGTAGTTGTTATACTTAATTAAAATAACAAAATAAAATAAAAACAAACCATTCTCGCGATACCTATTTGGTATCGGAAAGAAAGAATTTGTATCGGAAAGAGTACTTTTATCAAATATCGTCAAATAACATATCCTTAGTGTTCAAATGTCCGATTCTTCGCGCCAAAACACTTGAAAATGTAGATCAGTCATAGAAACAACAAAACTTTGCTGCTATAAGGTAAAATTTGTTTATTTTTTCCGTATTGATAAATAAAGAAAAAATGTATCGATATGAGTGGGTATCGATACTTTTAGGGTATTCATATGAGTAGTACCTATCGAATCATGATTTGAGTACTACTCATATGAGTAGGTATCGATACTTTGGTGGTATCGGAACATCCCTAATAACGCTTGGCATGGCAAAGAGTATAACTATAACTTCTGTCGCCCAGACAAACTAACCAATGAAGAAAAAAGTAAGAAGACAAGAAAAGACAAGAAGAAAATAAAAAAGAAAGAAAAAACGAAAAGAAGAAGAAAAGTTGCCATGCCATTAGCTTCAATGTCAATAAAATGGCAACAAACGAGCCTACAAGTAAAGGCAAGCGCGTCTCATGGTGGTCTCGACTGCCTCCGACCATACGAGACATCTCGTGCGCTAGCAATCGAGAATATCACAAATTTGAAGCTTGAGTCTCGAATTTTGAGATTTATTGCGAGATGACATTGCGTCTCGATTCTCCACGAGCCATCTCGTGCGCTAGTCAATCGAGAATATCCAAAGACTTCTATGTATACACCAGACAGGACATCTCTAACTTGCATTGTCAATCACTGCAAATATGCCAATGAGCATCTTCTCGCTCATACGATGCTCAGCTCTCAAAGCGACTGCACGTGCAGCAGTGAATAGCAGTAAAAATTATGATCCGAATGTGCCATGGCACTAGCGCTGCGTGTTGGGATCGTTGGTTAGACGATTTAATCTCGTAAAGCGCTGTAGCGGATTTTAGTTTAATTATACAAAAAATGACAACTATTTGCGCTTTGAATAGCTTCTCTAGTACGTAGTACATATACCTCTTTGAGAATATCATGAATTTTAAGCTTGGGAATAGAGACAACTCGAGTCTCGAGATTTATTTTGAGATGACATTGCATCTCGATTCGTGAGAATAGGGGTCCAGAATTCCCACTAGAGGCAGAGATTACAATACAAATTACAACGTAACCCACAGAGTACCTTGACGTAACCGGAGAATAGGTTATTTATACAATACATACTCTTTGGTTCATAGTTGGAATTTTTTGCATTGGAATAAAATCGATTTCGTTTGAAAAATTGTGTAATTAAAATTATATTATTAATAGAAATTGACCTTATTTCGTTTTTCAAGAGTCGTTTAAAGTTTTTAATTCCTTATTCTAATGATCTAAAGCAGCATAGTTTACTGCTATGGCAAATGAAACTTCAACGCCCAGTGCTTCCCCAGAGGAGCCTTCCAACGAAAATGCGGTTGCTGAAACTACTGGACTTGTCAATGAAGATAATGTTGATGTATGTATTTATTTTGATTAAAAATATAACGTGTATGCAATTTTCGTGGTTACTTACTATAAAAAAATTCATTGTCACGACTAGAGGTTTATGTACTACGTATTATAAGTCTTTGGTCACGACATGTTAACCTAAAATTATAACTTCGAATTTGACCTATAGGAAACAATAAAGTGAAAACCTGGAAAATTTTTAGAAAATGCCTAGACCTCACTCAGTCAGCCTAGCCCATATGAAGTTACAAAATTATTTTAATTAACTGCTGTATGGAAACTGAATAGTTCTTTAAGGTGGTCTGCACATGCATTTGCTAAATATGGATTGTTTTCAAGGTAGCAGATACACAAATTGCACAATTGTGTGTCTGCTACCATGTGTTGATTAAAAGGCTAACGCTACTAAACTAAGTAATGCAGCTGCAGTATTATAAAACATCATCATCATCATCAACAACAGCCTGAAGAAAGGCCACTGCTGAACCCCAGAGAGCGCCACTTTGAGCGGCTGCTCGCCTCATGCTTCCATCAGCTCCCCAAGATTTTCACCAGTACCATTGCAGTACTGTATTAAAAAGAATAATAAGTTTTATTTTCCAGATTAATACACAGATTGATGAGCAACGGGCAAGAATGCAGCCATCCAAGCTGGAGTCATTTTTTGCAATCACCAAATCACTTATCATTAGAGCTTTAGTAGTGTACTTCATTACATCCATGTTCCGCCAACCTTCAGCACCTAAGGCGGATGTTGGTAGCCCTACAGGAGCCCCTCGCACTCCTGCTGTTAATATGTTTACCAACGGTACAGTATTAGATATGTATTGTTACGTATCAGAGAATGAATTCTATGATGATTTGAAAGATGCAGATTTAATATGGAAACATACTGGATTAACTTATGGGGATTGGCATATTGGACCTGATAATGATGGAACCTATACCATTTCTAGAAATATAACACCACCTAATTCATTGAAAAATAATGGGTCCATTTATCTTCATGTATTTGTGGTTCGTTCTGGTAAATCACCTGACCCTAAAGACAAAGATGCTTATGCAGGACCTTATATTACATATGGCAAGAAAATGCTTAATAAATATAAAAAACTGCGTTACCTAAAGACTCACAATTTATTAACTGGCCAGACAGAAAAGTCAGCTGAAGAAATAATGAAAGCGGAAACTATGAAAGAAGAGATTGTGTCCCATTGGCACCCTAATTTGACTATAAACATAGTCACTGATCAAACTAATTGGATGCAGGGTAGTGTGCCTCCACCACTTGATGAGTATATATATTTTCTGCCAGATGGGAAACAATACAAGCCTGCTGTGTTTCTAAATGATTACTGGAATATGATGCGTGATTATGTACCCATTAACAAAACCACAACTAATCTAGAGCTACAGCTAACATACCAGCCCCTGAGTCTTTTCAAATGGCAGCTTTACACAGCTCAGGCAATGAGGGACAAACTGAGCATGTTCTCAGCATTGGGAGCTGAGGAACAAGATGAAGAACAAGACACTGTTAAAGAGCTGCTTCTGGATACATCTCCATATCTACTGGGTCTCACCATATCAGTGTCCATTTTGCACTCCATTTTTGAACTACTTGCATTCAAAAACGATATTCAGTTTTGGAACAATAGGCAATCCCTTGAAGGCTTATCAGTGAGATCAGTATTCTTTAATGTGTTCCAATCAACTGTGGTTCTGCTTTATGTGCTTGATAATGAAACTAATGTAATGGTGAGAATTTCATGTTTTATTGGTTTGTTGATTGAAGTATGGAAAATAAATAAAGTGATGGATGTAAAGATAAATAGAGAAGACCGCATCTTTGGAATACCAAAACTGACATTTGCAGACAAAGGGTCATATGTACACTCAAGTACTAGAGAATATGACACCTTAGCTTTCCGTTATCTTAGCTGGGCTTGTTTCCCTCTGCTGGTTGGATATGGTGTCTACTCCTTGTTGTATCAAGAACACAAGGGGTGGTATTCATTTATTCTCAATATGATGTATGGCTACTTGCTGACATTTGGATTCATAATGATGACTCCTCAACTATTTATAAACTACAAGCTGAAGTCTGTAGCCCACCTGCCATGGCGCATGATGACATACAAGTTCCTAAATACATTCATAGATGATATATTTGCATTTGTCATCAAAATGCCAACCATGTATCGTTTGGGATGCTTCAGAGATGGTTAGTATAATACTTCTTGCATCACTACATAGTATAATATCCTCCATGACTGGCAGATTGTTTGTTTGGGCTAATATTCACTCAGGAGTAACTAATGAAAGATATTTTCTAGTTCATCACTTCCCATCAGGTGAGATTGTGGTCAAACGCTAGCCTAGTCAAATATAAAAAAAAAAAAAAAAAAAAGGTGGTGGTAGTGGGGTTAAGGGTTACTTGATTGCTCTTTCCAATGTGGCTACCTCCCTACCTACAGCTGTATGACTTACATTGATTGTATGACTTGAGCTAGTTGTGCTCATGTTATCTGTGGTTTTGCTAAGTGGAAATCAGTGCAAAATGGCTTATTACAATTATGAATGCAATTTGGTAACCACAGTTTTGATAGAAATCTCCAGAATGAGCATTAGCACAGTTAATGGTTGCTGAATAATTGTTTAATTTTCACAGACATATCTAGTATTATATTTACTGATCTGACTCATTATCATATATTTGCATGTTTCTTATCTGATTTTGTTATTGTGAAATTGTGAATATGAATCTTTGTGGTAGTCACATCTATACATGAATTTGTTTTGTTTCAGATATTGTGTTCTTTATCTTCTTATATCAGCGTTGGATCTACAAGGTTGACCACAAGCGTGTCAATGAATTTGGCTTTTCTGGAGAAATGGAAGAGCAACAGAAGTTAGCTAAAAACGGTACTCCAGCCATTACAGAAGCTGAGCAACAACCTGATAAGAAGAATGATTAATGCTTTCATTGCTTGATTTAGATAGTATAATTTGTCTGTCTGACATAAACTTGATTTACATTTTAAACTGTGTTATTAATGAAATTCCACTATGTCTAGCCCCTTTGCAATAATTAAAATAAGGCAAGATAACATGCTATTATTTCATTATAAGGAATGGTAGTTGCAATGGTTGTAAGATTTTAATTCAATATGAGTAGATAAATAATAATGATTCTTGTATTGAATAAATTGGATTGTTGTAAACTTGTGTGAATAGTAACAAGCCGAATACTTTGGTAATGCTTAAATGTAGCTAGCTATACGATAGAAATCAGAATAATTAAGTTGTAATAGTATGAACTATGAATAAATTTTAAAACAGAAGATAATGTATAATTTCTGAATCAACCAATTGGTTAATGTATTGATTGTATCAAAATAAACCAAAAATGAATAAAATTGAATGGTGAGTAATATTAAATTGACAAGGTAGAAATGTAATTTATTTACTGATTAAGATTATTACTGTAACAGTATCATGCAGTAGGTATCGTGGAAAATCCACATTATTCTTTTATTGACATAATCATATCTTACCTACTTACTCTCTTAGGTACTTATGAAATGTTATAAAGCATTATGACTCGGACTTCTGATGGGTTGTGTGATATTTTTAAATGTAATATTGTTGGTTTGTCATAATATTTGAATTTTGTCATGTTATATTTACATTATTGTTTGTATGAATCGACACTTCTTATGCACCACACATTAAACTACCCAGTCATAGTACCTGCTAAAAAATATAAATAGGTTCTATATGATCGGTTGATAACGCTCAGCAGGCGATTCTGTTTTCATTTTTAAAATAATATGGTTTCGTTATTTAGTTTTTTTTAGAAGTCTACTGGCCAATGTTAGTAATGTATGAAGATCATTTTATATGACTTGTGTTTTTATTTATGGTGATTTATAGTAGTTTATCACTAATTTTTTTATAAATTCATGTATAATAAGTATTTATATCAAAACACACAGTAACACTAATGTTAATTGCCATAGAAAAATATTTATACTAATATCACATAAGTACCAATGGAATCTATCGTATGCCCGATGCATCCAAGCGGGTTGGCCGCTGGCCGCTTAATATTTCGGTTCGCCGCGCAATTAAAAAATATAAACTATAAATTCGAGATGACTTACCTAATAAAATTAACAAAGAAATACATAATCTCGCGATATTCATAGTATTCTACATATTGGATAAGAGGTGTCGGTGGTTTATCTTTAAATAGACAAATTAATATAGCGATTTTCTGTAAAGAGGTAATACAAACAATAATAATATATTCAATCATTGTTGTTATTATAATCTGACGGTTAAAACATGTACATTCATTTCTTCTATGTACTGTAAAAAAATTAGTGCAATTTATTTATTTTAGTCTGGTTGTTATTATGTATTATGCAACAATTTAATTAAAAGCATTTGAAATTGTTCAGTGGCACAATCATTATTGTCTGGTTTATTGGTTAGATACAGATTGAGTAATAATAAATTTGTTGTTTCAAAAGTGTTTCTTCTTGTCGTCCCTCGCTGCTAATATATTAGCCATGTATTACAGAAAGAAAAAACCATTTTTATATAAAGTACTTTTTATTTATTTAATCGTATCATTTCAATATTGAAACCTCGGAATATTGGCTCAATGTGAGCATTTAGAAATAAGCATGAAGTAAAATTGACATACACTCTGTGATCAATTGATGTATTGGGTATAACAGTTACACTGACTATATTATTTCAACAAAATATAATGTGACAATTTCGGTATAAGTAAAAAATTTCAATGTTTATAGAATATTCTCCCTTGACATTATACTTTAGGAGGCATCACTAAATAGTGAAACAATAAATAAGGAGAATGGCGATTTAGTTAGCAGTTCACAGTGGAGATTCCGTGGAACTAAAAAAATTAATAATATGGTAGAAAATGACAAATATTTTAAATAATAATAGAAATTACAAATAATTATGGTAAAAGTAAGTAATATTTTTTTTGTGACTACAAGTAATATCAATGAATAACAATAACTTAAATAAGTAACTTAAAATTAAAGATTAAAATATACATTTTAATTTTATGTCACATAACTATCACAAAAAATCTTATATCTACACAAATAAAGATGTTTATTGGAACCTTAGCACCAGTTTAATAGTATATTTAAACAAATCATGAATGGTTGTAGTAAGTTAAATGAGACATTTGGCAAACATTGTAGGTATATGAATTACTAGCTGCGCCCTGCAGTTAAAAAGTATCATGTGTTAATCAAGTGTTTAAGCTATCTCCAATCCAAATTTCATCTAAATCCTCCAGCCCATAGACTAGTATTATTGGTCTAGCCGTTGCGACGTGAAGAGAGAACAAATTAATTAACACACTTACAAACTTTCGCCTTTCAACTATAGCATTAGTGTGATTGGCTTTAAGGGTGACCCCACGTTGGGCGGTAGCGATCCTTGAGCGACTTACCGACGATAACGCCGCGTGATCTCCGCCGCGTTTTACCAGCGTGCGGAGTGTCGCCGCGATATCGCTCGAAGTCGCTCGAGGATCGCTACTGGCAATGTAGGAGGATGATAGGGAAGACATGGGGTCTAAGCCCGAAGATACCCCTGTGGCTATATAATACTGTTATAAGACCTTCTCTAACCTATGGGGCATTAATTTGGTGGCCTAGATCCAAGCAGACTACAACTATCAGCAAGCTACAGAAGTTCCAGAGACTTGCATGTGTGGCTGTAACGGGGTGCATGAGAACTGCCCCCACGGCGGCATTAGAAGCCCTTATGGGTGTAGTGCCGCTGCAGCTGCACGTGCAACAGGAAGCCGCCGCGTCTGCGTACAGGTTAAGGGCTCTGAATCTCTGGGACGAGGACAGGCTAGCTACACACACAACTATCTTAGAGGAGTATGCGGTAGGTAATCCCACGATACTATCAGTCTATGACAGGGTACCCAGAAAGCACATTTTTAACAAGAGCTACAAAGTTCAGCTGCATGAAGAGCCTAGTGATAGTTCAGGTATACACGAGGTAAGGATATACACGGATGGCTCTAAAACCAGCACAGGTACGGGGACGGGAACGTTCTCGGACGAATTAAACATTCATATAGCAGCAGCCTTGGGTGCACATAACTCCATCTTCCAGGCGGAGTGTGTAGGTATAATCCAGGCAGCAATGGCGATACTTCGTAGAAAGGTAACTGACACACAAATCAGGATCCTCTCAGACAGTGCTGCGGTACTGCGGGCTCTACAGCGAAATGACCACTCCTCGGGGCTGACAGTTCAATGTCACAATCTACTGGAAGAAGTAAGTAGTAGAAATACGGTTACTCTCCAATGGATCATGGGACATAGTGGTTCCAGAGGTAATGATGCGGCTGATGAACTGGCAAGGAGAGGCTCGGTAATGCGTCCTGTAGGACCGGAGCCGATGATCCCTATACCTTTCAGCCAAATCAGATCCTGGATACGCTCTAAGACACGGGAACTACATCAAGACAGCTGGGCAAGTATTAAGGACTGCAGGCAGTCGAAGGAGGCGTTTCCGGTTTTGAACTGGAGATACTCCAGAAAACTCCTGAACCTTAAACGGGTCAAATTACGACGTGTCGTCGGAATTGTCACCGGTCACTGCTCCCTTAATAAACACCTGTTTACAATAGGTGTCACAGACAGCCCACTGTGCAGAGGATGCCTAGGGGCAGAGGAAACTGCCGCGCATCTGCTGATGGAATGCAGTAGCGTGGCCTTGCAGCGAGCGGCGTTCCTCGGAGCGCCCAGAACTACCCAGGATGCCTGCGCCGACATCGGAGGACTGTTGGCCTTCCTGGAGGACATTGGGTGGCTGGATTGAGTGCGCCACCTCATCACGCAAAAAGGGCCGCTGTGCGGCCTAGTTGCGGAAAACAGCCCGCGCACCAAGTACCAAGTACTAGCTGCGCCCTGCAGTTAAAAAGTATCATGTGTTAATCAAGTGTTTAAGCTATCTCCAATCCAAATTTCATCTAAATCCTCCAGCCCATAGACTAGTATTATTGGTCTAGCCGTTGCGACGTGAAGAGAGAACAAATTAATTAACACACTTACAAACTTTCGCCTTTAAACTATAACATTAGTGTGATTGGCTTTAAGGGTGACCCCACGTTGGGCGGTAGCGATCCTCGAGCGACTTACCGACGATAACGCCGCGATATCGCTCGAAGTCGCTCGAGGATCGCTACCGCGCAATATAGGGTCAGCCTTACAAGACCCGCGGCGCAGAATAAAATAACCAATAGTACTAGCGTACCCGCGGGTCAAATTAAGGAATGTAAGTACTAGCTAGAAAGTATAGATCAAACGACCCGCCTAGTTATTACATAGATTTATTTTAAGAAATCGGTAACTGCTAGGACTTACACGGGTACGTAATAAATTATAACCGTTATTCTGTGAGTAGTTGAATAGTGACTGGCCGCCGCGCCGGCGCCATAATAGAGTCCGTAGCTGCCTCACACCTATTCAAATCCAAAGTTTCCAAGGAAAGACGCAATAACATAGTAGCTTCCGGGCAGCGATTAGTTAGTTCCTATTGTTCTGCGGGTAGTTGAATGGTGGCAGCATAGCGACGGGTAGTAGGCGTGCATTATCTGTAGGGGCAGCCGGGCGCCCAGTGGCCGCGGGCGCCGCAGCTGAAGCAGCGACCGTAGCCGCCGTAATAGGAGCCGGGTACGCCTGGGACGTTGCCGCGACGACGCCGCCTCTCGCTACCTATTCAACCAACACACACAAATCACAAAGACCATTCAGATAGTGCTAATTACCGAGTGTTGGGCACCTCACAACACGCTTTCTTTCCGCGGATGCCGCAACAGCCGGCTACAGGAATATCCAGGGAATGGGCAGCAGCGTTCTCCTCAGTACATTAAAATCTTCTGCAATAACCTAGACGCCTGCCAAGCGTGGGGATTATGATCCCCCCCTCCCCTATGATAAGCGTTCAGCAGTGGATGTCTTTCAGCTGATGATGTGTGTGACTGGGCACCTCTATTCAAATAGTATTACCACAATTGTAATACTGTGGTATACAAAATACCGCGCTGCCTACCGCGGTACGAATACCGCGCCAGTTTGAATAGGGCTTTACTGAAAACAAATGAATAGATTACGGATAACTTGGCTAATTTGCATTAGCCGCTAATGCAAATGTGCTTGTGCTAAAACACAGTACTAGGGGCGTATCGTGAGCTCTTAGCGCGATTCAAAACAGAGCCTATATTGGATCGCTTTGTTTTTTTCGTATGAAGATTTTGACAAGCGATCCAGTATCTCTGTTTTGAATCACGCTAAGGGCTCACAGTACGCCCCCTGGTTTGAATAGTGTGGAACTCACCGGTCGAAGGTGTATTATCTGATGTGGAAACGGAAGTAGACTGGCCGCTCGTATTAGCGTCACCGGCGGCAGGATCGGTGGTCTCTCCACCGGACTGTTCGGAATCGGTAGCATCGTTAGATCCACTGTCGGTATCGATCGAGTCGTCCTCGTAGTAACGGGGCCGGTGGTAATCGTAATAGAAGCTGAAAACATACATCAAACATTTTCAATGTTATTTTAGACTAGTTGCGCCCCGCGGTTGCTAAGAAACGATTTTTGAAAATTCATACCCTAAGTGGGTGAAATTAGTAAAAAACGTTTGTATGAAAAACCTGCATTTCGTGACGTATCGTTTTGAAACTTGGTACACACAAACTAGTATAAAAATAAAAGAAACGGTATTTTTTAGTTCTTCGAAACTCAATATTTAAGGGAGTGAAATAAGTAGTTGAAGTTTGTATCGAAATTTAAAAAAAATTACCGTAGCATACTGGAATTTGGAATGTGTAAAAAAATACAAAATAAAAAAACACAGATCTCGACAAGTTTTGAATTTCATCCCCTAAAGGGATAAAAAATACACTACAAGGTCCCATCATAAGACACTCACTCGCACAGCCTAAGCCGCTGAACCTAATATCTTGAAACTTCGAAGATAGGCAAGTTCAAGTAACCTATTTAGCTTTTTAAACGACTCCTAAAAAAGGATGGTTAAGGTAATTTTATCCGGAAAAAGTAATCGGTTTCTGAGGGGATAGTTCACGCGGGCGAAGCCACGGGAATAAGCTAGTCTTGTCATAAAAAGACAATATTACTTACAGTTGTGTAAAATGTAAGGATGCTGTCTTTCTAAGTTTTTGTATCTTCGTCAAAACTTGCAGCGTGACCGAATTATAAACGCAACGTTAGAGTGAACCGGTATCATCTAGGCCAGCATGCTCCATCGTCGACCGCGTCGTCACTTACCATCAGGTGAGACCGTGGTCAAATATTAGCTTATCGCTGATAAAAAAAAAACTTTGATTGACAGTTACCCATCATGTAAGGTAAGATATGTTAGATATTATAATTCTACATAGATAAACCTTTCTGTGAGAGCAAGAAAATAAGCAATTACAGCGGTTGCGCCCTTTAGTCATTCCAATACACCCATGCGAGGCAAAAGCTATCTGCAAACAACGGCGGTTACGGGCCCTGTTCACTTCCACGGAGTCTGCGGTGTAAGCAAGCGAGAAGGTAAGTAAGGTATGAACAACCTTTTATTCACTCCAATACACCCATGCGAGGCAAAGTTTCAAGGAAATGTTTATAATATGTGCATATCCATTTACAACAATGTACCTGATGACATGAAGATATTAGAAGGTAATTTTAAGAAATGTTTTACTGACTGGCTCCAACGCAACTGTTTTTTTAGTGTTAAGGATTTTATGGAGTTTTGTACTAAGATTTATTTGTAAATGAAAAAAATAATTAGTTGTTAAATAACATATTTGGACGTCTGCTTGCAGACTAAATACAACGAGCAAAAACTAATTTTAAGACCACTTGTGTTTTAGCAAATAAACAATTTAATTTGATTTGAAAGCTGCGAACAACGGCGGTTATACGTCCTTTTCATTTCTACTGAGTTAGCGGCGTAAGCGAGCGAGAAGGTAAGTAATATATGAACAATACTGACCTGTCCCTCTCGTATTCGTCCTCCTCGGCCTCCTCCTCGAGGTACTCGTCGTCGCTGATCTCGGAGTCGTCAAAACTGACACTTCTTCTGAAAATTAAAAATACCCTCTCTTAAAAATTATTTCTCTGGTAGAAAGCTTACACTATCTCCATATGTCATAGGCTATGTTTTATTGTGACGCAAGCTTCCGCACGCTACGCCTGCTAAAAGTTCACGTGCGAAGTTAGCTAGTAAATTAATTATAGTAAAAATACAAAAAAGGTCAACAAGTGAAATTGGTCGAAGCTAAGTTCCAGAACTTGGGGCACCGACGAAAAGTTGCCAGCTTATCGGTATTTTATAGGCTGCGTTTTGGAGATTGTGCGATGGAATTACACGAATTAATTAATTCCTTCATCTCCATTCTTTCATCGAACTACAAGGCGCACAGAAGCTCGGCATCCTTATATTGTTAACTAGCTGCGCCCCGCGGTTTCACCCGCGGATAAAAAGTAGCCTATGTGTTAATCCAGTACATAAGCTATCTATATTCCAAATTTCATCCATATCCGTCCAGCCGTTTGAGCGTGAAGGAGTAACAAACATACACACATACACACATACAAACTTTCGCCTTTATAATATTAGTGTGATATTCCTACAGCCCGCACTAAGCGTTTCGCATCCAAGTTTATAGTGCGTACAGCAAATGAGTGGAATACCTTGCGGTCGTCCTTGTTTCCAGCTAACTATGACCTGGGAGTCTTCAAGACTGAACAGGTACTTCCTAAGCAACCATGCATCACTACCATCAGGTGAGACTGGTCAAATGCTATGCCTATAAATTATATTAAAAAAAAAAATATTTGCAAGTTCCTGCAATAGTTTTATGTAAGCATACTGATAATACTGATATATCAGTTTGAGTTTGAAATCGCCTTTTAAATATATTTAAAAGGCGATTCGGATATCAAAACGGTTCAAAATATCGCCCAAATATCGATTTTGCGCAATATTATTTTTACTGTTACTGGAATCTCCACCATGGTTTGGCGAAGCGGAGGATTTTATGAATCTAAACTAAGTACGCTCTTTTTATAGTGTTGAGTTGTTTCTGGCGATCAGGGATCTTGGACTTCAGGCCTATACACAGGTGAATGAAGGTTCAATGTGAGTTACACTGTAGTTAGTAATATTATCATACCGGCTTGTCCCTGCGGTCTCACGCGCCATCTCTGACACGAGTTCTGCGAACAATACAGCTTCATAAAAGTACCCTATTAACAAACCCTAGCCCATCTATATCTGAAGGAAGAAAAATGTTACCATTAAAACTAGGATTCCCAAAAATAAAATCTATATTATGCTATACAGTACTTTTTGTAAGTTTAGGTCATTACACCCAAGTAAAGAGTATTTATAGTGGTTTGAGTTTATGCTAAGGCTTTGATTTTGGCATGGATTTCGGTGTTTGAGAGCTAGGTTTAGCTTGGCTTGGTAGGAGCTCAGGTCTTCATCTTTACAAGGCTTTATGGTAATTATTAGTATTGGTATTTTTAACTGTCTTAAGTCTAATGGATTGTTACATAAAGTCCATATATATTGTTTCCTTACAGGTATTATGAAGCTGCATTGTTCACATAGGTGCCATAAAAGTGGAATAGTTACCCGCTCTACTTTTGAGTATATCCTGTCTTTTAAGTTTCATTTCTTCAGTGAGATTTTGCACCATTTTATCAATGAATGTATCCAGTACCAAGCTCCGGTTTTCTGCTGTTATACATGTCCTGTGGCAAGAAGAATTAACATTCAGAGTTTTTCACTGTGAGTGGAAAAATATATAAGATGTATTATATAGGGGAAAATACCTGCAAATAGGGCAATCTTTCTTCTTCTTCTTCCACATATTGATACAGTATTTGCAAAAGGTGTGAGAACAGTTTAGGGTTGTAGCTTCTATGAACAGCTCAGCACAGATGCTGCACTGTAGTTCACTCTCCATGAGCTCACCCACTTGTGTTAGTGTGGTCTGCTTAGATGTGCCTTCCCCCACACTAATATCGCTGCAGATGTTTTCTAATAAAATATTTTTTTCTAACTCCACCGATTGAAGCTCGTTTTTTACCTGTTAAATCATAATATTATTTTGGGTACACTTATCAACTCCTTAACATTGATTATTTGGGAACACCATGCATAAGGCTTGGTTTTCCCAAATTTTTTTTTTTAATATGTGTTTCTCAGTTTTTTTATATTTAATACAAAGAATGTTAAACAAACAGATTCAAGTGCAACTTTTTTTCAGCAATTATTGTTATGCAATATGCCAGCATTCCACTGGGCAAAATTTTTATAATTTTTGTTGTGGGTTATCCATAATTTACTGGATGGCATGTAAAAGTCTTACTTTTTCCAACTGTTCCTGTAATGTGGAGATGACCACACTGGACTGGTCTGCCTGCTGCTGGATTCGTTCCGCCGCCAACGCAGCTAGCTCTATTTCCCGGGCTGCTACTCGTTGCTGCCAGACAAATAGGGTATGACGAAGGTTCATGACTGTTTAATGTAGGAATACCTACTTAGGGAAAATAGTACATATATATACATATTGTAATTTTATATTGTTTCGTTGTGTTTGTTGTATGAATATATTGTGTCGGCGGTGTATTTCCTAATCCAAAGGTACTTTATCGTCGTAACTTCTAGCCCTTTTAAGTTCGGAGAGTACAGAGGCCTTAATGCCAATTTTTAGCTCGACTTAACCAAAGACCTGAAGATTCGCGACGTTTGTGTCGCTACAGTACTAATTGTATTGTATTGTTGTAATTGTATTCAGTTTCGAACTTTATTAGGTCTTTGGTTAAGTCGCGCTAACAAGTGATAGTAAAGCCCCAGTACCTTATGCTTATTCTGAATGGGCACGATAATGACCTGCACTGACGTTCCGCTTGGGGTGTTTTGTGCATAGTGCAGTACCTATGTATTGAAGTGAAACCAAAACTGTTGTTTGTAATGTGATTTAAGCTTTATAGGTATGTTGAGTGATCATTTTAAATTCATAAATCTATTGTTATGCAGTGCACCTCAGCAAAAAGACATAATACAGTAAGAATTGCCAGCACTCAAAAGTTCAGTGTGACATATTATAATGCCAGCCTAAAATAGGTCATTGACTTAAGGCTAGGTACAAAATAAAAGTAACTATTTATGTTTACCCGTAGTTCTGCCAATGACTTCTCAGCATTTTCTTGAGCTTCTGCCAGCTCGTTTTTAATTAACATCCTTTCGTTTAGCTGAAATTGATTAAACAACTGTATAGAAAGTTTTTAGTAAGAACATTGTGTACCTACAAAAATGCATTATTATAGTTTCATCAGTAAGTGACTCAAAATATTACTAATTATACCTACAGTCAAAATTAGTGCATGAATTTTATAACTGTTTTCCTTACCAATTGTTCCATTTTGATTTTTTCTTCATCACTAAGTTTTTTCATTTGCTCCATCTGCATATTGAGTTGTTCTTCTGCCTTTAGTCGTTGTAATTCAGTTTGTTCCATTTGTTCTTGGAGATTTTTCTTAATGTTGTTTAGTTCTTGTTCCAACTCTAGTTCCCTTTGCCTTTTTTGTTCTTCTAACTCTTTGAGTTCCTGTGACAAATGCATGTGATTGCTGATGTGGTAAAGATACAACAAGTAAAAACAATGAGTACTTATTCCTGTGTTATAATGTGTTTTTTAGTAAGCAGAATAGTATAAATTCAAAGACAAATGGATCATCAATCATAACTACAGAAGTAGAACTGTGAACATTTGACCAAGTTAAGCAGTTATAAGATACTTCTATTCTTAGTCTATATACTTAGATATTCTAGGTATATCTTAGAGAGAACTAAGTATTCATATTAAATAATATGTACAGGTTGTAACTGACATTCTGTACATTCCAGGGTTTTATAATTATTATAATACTTGACCAAATCCATTTGATTCACATTTAGAAGTTATCATTTCAGAATGTGATCACATTCTGAAATGATAACTTCTAAATAAAATAAATTAATATGTACTTAAATATTTGTGGACATTAAATTTCACCAATGGAATTGAATAGATGTTTTAAGCAATACAAAACTAAATTACATACTCAGGGAAGTTTTCATCTCATACATATACTATGGCTTATGTTGCCTTCACTTTATGTTATGTTATTTTATGAATCAAATGGATTTGGTCAAGTATTATAATAATTATAAAACCCTGGAATGTACAGATATCTTACTTTTTCTTTAGCCAATCTTAGTTGTTCAGTTTCCTTCCTCAGCATTTCTTCCAGTTCTTGTTTCTCTTTCAACCTAACTTCTTCTTGTTCTTGTATTTTTGCCTCTAATTTTTCCAGCATGTCTTGTTTCGACGAACTCTCGCGACTCAGCTCCGCTAGGAAGTCCTCTCTTTCTTTATTAAGCTTTTCTTTCAACAATTGGTTCTCGTTAAGAAGTTCCGACTCAGTTTCATTATGCTTTTGTATTTGTTCCTAAATATAAGGTTACCATGTCAGAAGTGTTTGGGCAACATAGGCATTCTGACACCAGGGCTAACTACTCACTTAGCTGATACATGAAAGGAGAATATCTTCTTTGCCATATTTATTATCAAGTTTGATTCCTTACTATGGATGTGTATTTTGAATAGTATTTTAAAACTATGTATACCAATAAGTTTCAAATTGATGAAAATTGAATGATTAAGCACTTAGTTCAATATAATAGACCAGCTCCAAGGGTTTACCTACTTATTCAAAATAATAAATACAGGCCTAAGCAACACCTACCTACTATAGTTATCATATCAGTCACTGTTATAGACACATTTCAAACATCTAAACATCCACTCACTCACTGCACCTCAGCCTTATCATCAGTCGGAAGACATCTACTAGATAGGCCTCTTCTATAAAGTGCTATTTTAAAAAGCTCTCCATAATTTAGACTAGGTTGTTGGTTTGACTACCTATGAGCATGGAACAAGGAGGACAGGAATGCCATTACACCAAGAAAACAGCATAGATCAAAAATATGCCTAAAACTACATAATGAGCGGGCTATACGGGTAG
Organism: Ennomos quercinarius; assembly: GCA_910589525.2. Classification (NCBI taxonomy): domain Eukaryota; kingdom Metazoa; phylum Arthropoda; class Insecta; order Lepidoptera; family Geometridae; genus Ennomos; species Ennomos quercinarius. The sequence continues at coordinate 10,994,509 of OU342493.1, forward strand.
CTACGGCGGGTTAGGTTTAAAACGGTTTTTAGGCATATTTCTGATCTGCACTCAACTTCTAACCCGCTCATTTTGCAACGCCATCTAGTTTTAGGCTTATTCTTGATCTACACTGTTTTCTTGGTGTATTGGCATTCCTCTCCTCCTTGTTCCATGCTATGAGCAAGAATGTTGAAAATAAGGTTACCTACCATTAATTCTACAATCTTTCCCTCCATTTCATTTTTAACTTGAGCCAACTGTTCATCTCTCTCTTTTATAAGTGATGCTTTCTGATTTTCTACTTCATTCTTTTCACCCTGCAAACTTTCTATTTGTTGTGCAAATTCAACCTCCAACTGTTGTATTTTCCTATTCATTTCTAACTGTAGTTGTTGCTTCAATATAATAGAAGTTGATTGTAGTTGCTTTGTGTTTTGAATCTTTTCTTCTATATGTTTAATTTCACAATTTTGCGACTCTTCAAATTTAATTTTCACATTGTCTATTATGCAATTATCATTTTTTTCCATTTTTATGCGCTTTCTTGGTATTTCAAAAACATCACTATTAATATGGGAGAATTTGTATACAAACTCATCAGATGGCTCAAGTGCTATGATATCTTCATGTGATAGTTTCCTTGGTGTCCCTCTTCCCAGCTTTTCATTATTGATTCTAATGCCGAAGCTACTATAATCTTCAATGAACCATTCATTGTTTTCAGTTTTACTAAATGCACAATGATTTCTCGAAATGGCTATGAATGGTATAACGACAGAATTTTTGAGACCGCGTCCAAGTGAAAACTGTAAGGTATAAAATTATTATTTATGCTTTTTATTGACTGTCAAGCTGATAAGAATTTATTAGTGTATACACTCAACATATATTTTATGTGATTGGCTAATTAGGCAGGTACTACTTAAAACGCAATTATTTTGTCAGTAAAAAATAGGCTGAGTATATTTACTTTTTCCGAGGTAATGGTTATTTGTTGCAAATGATTGTATTCAGATTTCAAAGGTTTAACACTAAATAAAATTGGCATGGCAATATCCTCGTCCATAGTCGTCAGCTAATGTGTAATTAATTACTAAAGAAAGATAAAAAACACCAATCCTACACTACACCAAAAACGAGAGAGGAAAATATCAAAAACAGTACAAACAAATTACAAAATCACAAACGGATCCAGTGCTGCCAGAGCTCGTCTATCAAAAGTAACGTTTAGCAAGTCATAAAGTAACGTTTTTATGTCAAAACAAGAGTAACGATTGGGTCTTTGAAGAAAATCTGACGATGGCGGTTATCAATTTTGAATTTTTTACTAAAACCTGTGTATTTTTGAATTTTAATGTTTAACAAGGGTGGATTATTATTCCTTAAGTGTTCGTAAACGTGCACGAGTGTTGGCAAATGGTTCCAAGTTTATATAACCATCCATTTTGGTTTTCTCTTCAACGGCTTTTTAGAGCCTTCAGTAAAATATCCACAATTTTTACTGATGGCATTTTGACTGACAAAATAGGAGTTTGACATGACATAACCGTAAAAATTTTTACTCACTTGACATTGGCAGAATTATTGCTGAAAAGCGATAGAAAGCCATTAACGAAGAAGTAGTAGGTCTGTGACACATGGTTAGTGGCAAAATTGTGCCGCATTTGGCGGAAACAGTAGCCAATATAAAAAAAAGGAGTAACGACTTCATTACCTACTATTAAAAAAAACTTAGGATATGTCTCAAGTGCTAAAAGAGAGGTATTGTAATATTTAATGTAAAAGTCAACACTGAGACTTATGGAATTTAAATTAAAATAGCCTTTTGTTTTTCTAATATTGTTTACATCATTTATATTTACTTCTACCTTATTTATCTTTGTATTGCATTAGTAATAATTTTTTAACCCTAGCCTCAGAAAGTAACGAAAACGTAACGATTTTAGTCTGGTAACGGGAAAGTAACTAAGAGGGGTAAAAGTGACGAAAAACGTTACTAAAGTAACGTTTTGGCAACCTGCAAGGATCACCAAACCAAATACCAAAGAGCATCAACCAATCACAGATCAGCATTAGGAATTAACTAACTTGAAGTTGACAAACATTAAAATATGAATTGAATTGACGGTGACAGTATAAGGTAGACAGTTCGTTCACAGTTTTTGCTCCACTCATTTAGCCTATTTAGCCAGGTATTAAAATTACATTTTTTTGGCGAAAACAAGGAAGTTAGGGTTAAATTAAGGGCCCATAGACATATATGCAGATCTATGGCGAGGCCTATGTTCAGCAGTGGACGTCTTCCAGCTGTCGATGTGTGTTGATGTGTACACAATATATAACTGTTAGTGTATGTTTATAAAAAACGTTTGTGCTCGTGAGGTCTTTACCCGCTCATAGGCTCCTCAAAAAACAGGGAGGGGTTATTAAGTTTAACGTTATTTTATTGTTTATTAGCGACCCACCCCGGCTTCGCACGGGTAACACATGAATTATACATATAAAACTTCCTCTTGAATCACTCTATCTCTTAAATAAAACCGCATCAAAATCCGTTGCGTAGTTTTAAAGATCTAAGCATACATAGGGACAGACAGACAGCGGGAAGCGACTTTGTTTATACTATGTAGAGATAGAGATTTGTAGACTGGGTTTGTGGAGGCTGGGCAGGATGGAGTTATTGAAAGTCTTCTCAAGTCTTCATATATAAAATATATATTCGTTAAGCACACTCAGTCCTATATCGTGGCACATACCATACATCGATGACTTGCGGTGGGAAGTGCTATGACCCATAGACTATAATTATACGATCATAGGCACGTCGTGGGTCTACGGCATCGTAGCTCCCTATACTATGATAAAACTTTAGTTGGGCTAACCCTGCATATAGCATATTTTTTGAAAATTTTGATTGCATTACACTTCTTTATCGATATACCTAGGTAAGTTATTCTACTATATTATATCTCCTAAATTCAAGATGCAATATTTACTAACATTGCACTGACAGGTATTATTTATTATGAGTCGTTATTCCAAGATTGTACTATTATTTTGACATAGAAGAAAATTTGACCACAAGATTTTTTCCTGTTGGACAAATCAGTTAGACTATCCAGCTTGACCACGAGGAAGAATCCCATTTTGTTTGCCTATACCTACCTAATTAAAACCAACACATGCACTAATCACATCAAAATAATGAGTGCGTGTGATGTCACAAAATTCGGCTAACAACGAGAAAGTACCTTGCGAAAGTAGCGTGTGATTTTCCTCCACGCTAATGGAAGCTCGAGAGGCATCTCAGAATGAAGAGCCGACGAGAGTGAAAGCATATTTCGCGGTGGATAAAACGAATAGATAGAGGTCTTTAATATAAACGAAGCAGACTTTAGTACTCTCGAAAAATGCAAGAGTGCCGGGTACATACTGAATTTTTAAAGCGCAGGCAGTGTTTGTGTCTCGGTCGAGACTCGGTGGTTCGAGACCGAGACATTTCATCCAACAGCAGCTCCACGCTGCCTCTATTTTTATATTAGGTAAAGTATGCACACAGTAGAATAAATAGGACGCTGTTGTGTCCCCCGATATGTATTTTTTCAGGGTGGTCCTTGCTGGTAAATATTTTAGCACCTACCTAAGCCACCATCATCTCTTTGTTATCTACTTATGATTTTATTCAAGAGTATAAAAGAGTAGGTATACTGTTCTAGTCTATTGTTTTTTCGCTTTTCTGAGAAAACAATACTTATATCCTAATATTATATATCTATCTCTAGGTACTTATAATAAAACTGTAACCGGCCCAATTCTGTACATTGAAGATATACCTATCGAATTTTTTTTCTACTTCATTTTTTAAATTTTTATCTGTCTGCCTGTATCTTGGCTGAGCATCACGCCGAAACTACTGCATAGATTTAAATGAAACGTGGCATGATTTGAGTTCATATTACAAGTTAGGACATAGGACACTTTTATCCCGAAATACATCAGGGGTTCCTCGGGAGAAGGGATGAAACTTAAAATGTGTATTTAGTCGTAATTCATTAACGCGTAGTCCGACATCATTTACACTTTTTTTGTTACAAAGGAGGTACATTATATATTGTCCCGTAACTATTTCAGGGTCCTCGGTTTTGTAGTTCAGAAGTTACAGACATCTGACCTTCAGTAATAGGTCCAATGTACGTATATTGTGTTGACGGTTGCCGTGTGATCCCGAGCGTAAGAATAGGACCGCCCCATCTCTTCCCGTGGTTGCCGTAAGAGCCGGCAAAGGTAATATCCAGTGAATTGGCAGCAGTATTCCCGTTGATCTGCATTACAATCTAATGCGATCGCCAAGATGCCTGTCAAGTATGGTGATTCTGGCTCCTTTTGAGAGGGCGGGCTTATATTCAACAGTGGACGCAAATGATGTGATGTACCTATATAATTATGTATAATAGGTACGTATATTACTTACGTAATAAATAAACTGTTTATTACTGCCTAGCTTCACTACAAACTACGTTTGGGGGTCACATAAAAGCTTTAAGAAAGTTAAGACTCTATAGTTATAAGTATACTTATTGTGATTAAAATAATGACATTAGATAAGTAGATAGAGATAGGGAACTATGCTCTCACCAGTTTTTTTAATATAATACAAGCAGGAATAAAATAAATCCTACGAACTAGTATTACAATAGGCGGTCTTCTCGCTGACAGCGATCTCTTCCAGTGTATAAAACGTAGGTATACTTACCGAGTAGTTGTTTCGCTGCAATATGTACTTATAACAAACCTAATAGAACCTTATAGCTACAGCAGCCAAATCAAAAAATCCTATTGGAAAAGTCATATCCAAAGCCAAAGGCGATTATTGAGTACCTACATATCTCTGAAAAAAGGTAACCGAGTAGTACAATACAAGCGCAGCACTCTGCGAGGAGCGGCGGCACTGCGGCTTCACATCGCTACATCGGCCCTCAATATATCAACGGTGGACAGGACGAAAATTGGACTGGACCCTTGTTAATGTCCCGCACTTAGGTCCTTCCGCCCTTGTTTCTGATTATTTATTTAAGACCTATTGATAGTTAACCGTCGCGGTGGGTATATTGGTAAGTAAGCACCGACAAACCAATAACAAAATTCATAAGTATTTTAGGTAGTAAGAGAGCATTACCTATCTTATGGCACTTTAGGAAGGATTGTAAAATTCGGGATGGGAAGGATAGAGAGGTATATTCAAATTTACAGAGGTCTAAAGCTAAACTGAAAGAAGATATGTACCTACTTAAATAAAAGAGAAGGCAACATCAGCTTCTCGCAATTGGACCACTTACCTACATTGGTTGCTAAGTTGCAATGCACATAATTTGCCATAGGTACAACACAAATAGATGACCAAGTGTGGGTTGGTGGTGACGCAATAACTTAATTAATGATTCTTGGATACTGGTTTAGGTACTATCAATGTAAACCTGTAAGAGCGAGTGAAAATTTAGCACCGAATCAAATTACATAAATAGCGTTGATATCATTGGTGCGGTGTGGGCTCTTGGCCTCGCAGGGATTCAAACCTAAGGTGCGTATTAGGATTAAAAGATAACCACAATGCTCTGTCTGCTTGACTGGCCTGCTAGCTCCGTTGGTAGTAAGTAGCTCTGCCTTCAGAACTATAGGTTGTGGGTTCGATTCCCGCCCAGGATTTGGATTGTTTATTTTTTCGGTCATAATTAATGCACCTACCTACCTACTTTAATGATGGCCACAAGTCGGCCTATATATATATATATGATCAGTTAGGTATTGTAAGCAAAAAGCACACTGATAATGATTTGAAAATCGCATGCGGTATATAGGCACCTAAATAAAATGGCTTTGCTTATATTGGGTATTCTGTAGCAACGCGAGAGAAAGGAGCAATATTCGATATTAAGTTTGTCGAAGCAAAGGTCATATTGGGCGGCTGAGTTTGGTTATGTGGTCGGTAAACAAAAAGTCAATAAACTGACGACTTTAGCTCCGAACCATATAATAAATAATACACTCCATAGAATACATAGTAGGCTTGCATATAGAACTTTCATTGGCTTGGATTACTGGAATCTCGTAGCAATCACAGTAATATCAAATAGTACCTAGTCGTAATATTTTTGTGAACAGGTAATAGATACAGGTATTATATCATATTTTATTATATTAGACGTTCCCACTCATTTTTAGGGTTCCGTATCCAAACGATAAAGCGGACCCTATTACTAAGGCTCCGCTGTCTGTCTGTCTGTCTGTCCGTCTGTCACCAGGATGTATCTCATGAACCGTGATAGTTAGACAGTTGAAATTTTCACAGATGATGTATTTCTGTTGCCGCTATAATAACAAATACTAAAAAACAGAATAAAATAAAAATTTAAGGGGACTCCCATACAATAAACGTAATTTTTTTGCTCGTTTACCAGATGAGTCATAGATGGCGCTGCTTTAAATAGTACTACTACTCAACACTAGATGGCAGGGATAGATAATGTTGCTCGTTTAACACATGAGTCATAGATGGCGCTGCTTTAAATAGTACTGCTACTCAACACTAGATGGCAGGCAGGGATAGATAATGGTACGGAACCCTTCGTGCGCGAGTCCAACTTGCACTTAGTCGGTTATTTATTAGGTATTTAAGCTGTTTTATAATATTGATTGTATGTTGGGAAGTACCTATACCTAGCTACCTAATACCTACCTACAGGTGTGTATAATACTGGTAGGTACCTTAATAGGTAATATAATATCGTCATGGCCTTAGTAATTGCCAGTATGAAACAATTTGGTTATCATCTATGTCTATCCAAACACAATAGATTTTCACACAGGCTACAGATTATAGAGGTAAGTAGGTAGTACTTGTATACCTTGAAGTTAAATAACGTTCCTATTTATTTATATAGATAGGAACGTAATTTAATTTAATTTTATAATACCTACCTACCTACCATGTACAACTCTGAATTAAGTCCTTTACTTTGTCTCAATGTTTTCAAACCAATTTAAACAGTAGGTAAACACAGGACTACGGACATCATACCTGGCTAGAGTTAGCTCTTTATCTGATTCTATTAAAAGAGGCATGAATCCTCTATTCTGATCACGTAGACAATTATTCTACTAAAGTGTGCGGGCTTGAATCACTAACCTCAGCGAACGGCCAACTTTTACAATAAATCCATCCTGGTCTCGACACTTAATCAGTCCACCGATAAAAGCTTTAATCGTGAGTTCGAAGTACCTACCTATAGAGGAAACTGATTTTATTCCGATGTTAGACGAACTAAATTAGAAGAATGGGAGAGAGACCCCGATTTCAACCTGACAAACTTTTGTGAGATTTACCTACGTAATCTATTATTTCTGTAAGTCACTTGTTAGTTGTACGAGCGAACGAAGTGTCAGAAAGAAGAAGTGTGAAGTGTGTTTTGCTTCAACTCGCGATTTTTGCTTTTATTTGTCCGGATGTACGTACGTACCCGCGTACAGTCGTATTTTTTTATAAATGTTATAGTTACTTGGTACAGGCACGGGTTCTACGAATTCATGAATTTATTGTCGTCGGCAATTTTTTGATTGAAGGTGTTGCCCTAAATTAAAAATTGCCCTAAAAAGGGAGGGAAGTCTGCTGCGACGCCATTTACCAGCTGATTTCGGTAATATTTCGCAGAAACATATTAGGTACTGAATCATAAACAAAAATTTCAAACATTCATGTTTGAATAATGAAAACCTCTTGACCAATTTCACTAATTAACAAAATCGGTCAAGAGGTTGTCAAGAGATAATTAATAATTATTTTCTTGAGTTTTGAGTTTAGTGGCCCAATATTGATCATTTTGGCAGCAACACTCAGTAGGTAGGTACTGAACTCTAAACACGATAAAGTAAAAAAAAGAAAAGCGGTAAAAAGCTGATTTATATTGGTTACTAGCCGACCCGCTCCAGCTTCGCACGAGTCAATTATTTTTACGCCCTAACCCTGTTCATGGAAAGAGGGAAACGAAAGCTAAAAAGACGAGATCCATACGCTACGATAAGACATCGTCGGCAACGAGGAAGAAGACACTCTTATTATGGAACTTCAGCTTCACCTGCCTCTCTTCTATTGCCGTCCCATCCATTCATTCTTTTCCCCTATATTTTCCTTCCTTTCTCTCTTTCCCATATAGTAGATAAGAGTGTTTTTTTCCGATGTCGATGTCGTATCGTAGCGTATGGATTTCGTCTCGTAAGTATCTATAAGTTCACTCTGCGTAGGCCAGCATGTATTATCCTACACCATGAAATCACCGAACTTAGTAGTTTTTCGCCAATATCTGACTCTTTTGGAATGGTCTGATTTTGAAAATAGGTCTATCCATTAAGCTTATACAATAAAGTGCACAATGCCAGCTTAAGATGAGCCGTACATTCAAAGGCTCCTGTAAATTCCGGGTTTTAAGTAATTTGGACTTAACGTGGGTTAAATGTCTGAACTACAAAACTGATGACCTTGAAATATGTACGGGACAATTTTTAAAATACCTCCTTTCTAACAAAAAAGAATGAATGAAATCGGACTGCACATTAACGCATTACACCTAAGTAAACATTTTAACTTTTATCCCTTCTCCCGAGAGAACCCTGCTGAATTTCGGGATGAAAGGTATCCTATGTGTTACCTCGTAATATGAACTCAAATCATGACAAATTTTATTTGAATCTACTCGGTAGTTTCGGCGTGATGCTCAGCCCGATACAGGCAGACAGACAGACAAAAATGAAAAAAAATGTCAGGTTTGAGTTTGGCATCAATTATAGAGCGCCCAACAAATTTTATTTCAAAATATCTTCAATGTACAGAGTTGGACCTGCTACAGTTTTATTATAAGTATAAATGGATCGACATGACGCATTGATTCATTTTACAAAATCAAAACATTGCAAAAAGTTAGTGCTCGCGAGTTAGATATAGTATAGTTCTGCGAACAGTATAGGTGATCATCATCTTCATCATCATCAGCCGGAAGACATCCACTGCTGAACATAGGCCTCCCCATAAAACGCCACTTTGGACGCTTATCATACTTGCCATAATCATCACGCTTGGCAGGCGGCTTGGTGATCGCATAAGATTTTTATGTACCGAGGAAAATGCTGCTGCCCATTCCCTGGATATTCACCTTGCTGGCTCTTACGGAACCCACGGGAAGAGATGGGGTGGTCCTATTCGCAAACCGGGACCTCACGGCCAGTACAGTACAGCAAGTAGGTACAGTATTAGTAGGTAGGTATATAATACTATTCGCAAAATATACTAGTTTTACATTTCGTTAGCTATTCGTATATTTCCCGTCTTGTTCGTCTTACGTGTGTCTAATAATTTATACCGTGTGCTAGAATAACCGAATTGTTCCTGCATTCGTAATTAGTCACAGTTTGATCAAACACGGCGGGCGTCTCTACAGTGCGAGTTGAACATTGAACTACCTAGGATGTAAATATGTTTGGCTACAATAACAGATAACCGTAGAGCCAAATGGAATATAAATATTATGTACCTACATATAAATAGGTACCATTTATCTTTTAATGAATACCATTGAGGTAAAAGAGCTATTGATAGTCTGAAGCCTGAGAGACCCAGCCTCTTCATGGCAGTTAATTTCACTTTACCGGTAACTTCATGCTTTTATTTGCCAAATCAATGTCTTTAGTTTAAGTATGTCTTAGATATCAGTTGTATAATAGTAATAGGTACAGGTACTATGTGTGAGTATATTATTCGCTTAATCTAATTTTATGTGGCCAATGGCTATACATAATAATAAATAAACGCCTGTAAATTGAAACCTTACTTAGTTGAATTAAATAGGTAACCTACATTTCTTGTTCATTAAACCAGGACCGTTCCGTACGCATGTTGTGGATGAATCCACATCGATTGGCATCATTTCGATAATCCCCCTATAACCGAGTCAATCTGCTGCTGAAACTCGAAGCCCGAAGTTTGGACTCTGAGCTTGAACATTATAAGTAGCAAATAAGAGGTTTGTATTATGCATATATATATATATATACTAGCTTTTGCCCGCGGCTTCGCACGCTTGTGTTGTGTTATTTCTACGTTTAGGTAGTCTAATAATAGCTTAGTTCATGCATTTCCTATATACCAAACAACAAAATCTACTAAATCTTTTCGGAGCTCAGCACGTATTAGCAGATTAGGTAGCACACGTGTACAAATGTTGTTTGGGTAGAAGGTAAGTAAGGCTTTTCACGTGTCATCAGATCACCTACACATTGATAAAATAGTGGGTTAGAAACTGCAAATCATAGGTACAATATTTAATTAATTATGTACCTACTTAGACCTACCTTATACTCAGTTTTTTTAAATATACGATAGGTCTAGACATCTAACTAATAAAAGTTCTTTATGATGGTATACCTACATACCAGTGATACGGTCGATCTTTTCCTTGTCATTTTCACTTCAACAGATGTTCTTGTGTTTTCACCATAAAAACCGTTCAAGTCTTCATAACAGGTTACAGTAAATTTTTATTAGGTAGTAAGTATACCTACGGAGTTTTGGCGGGAACGCGGAAAAGTTCACGTCGTTGCATTGTATTATTTTTCAAAACTCGTGCTTTTTCCAGTGTTAATGTTTAAAATCGGTGGCGTTTTACGCATTAAGTGCTGAATTACGAGCATGAGTGTGGGCAAGTGATATAGAATAGAATAGAATAGAATAATACTTTATTGCACACCAAAATAACTATACACAAAAGATACTACACAAGTAAGTACCTAACAAACAAAAATATTACCGTAAGGTAGTACAATGGGCGGTCTTATCGCTTAAAGCGATCTCTTCCAGACAACCTTTGAATGGACAGAAATGCAGATAAACTAGAGAGGCCAGAGGTGCACAGTAAATATCTAACACTTACGGAGTATGACACTAAATACTTACTTACTATCTATATAATCATAAATTACGAATACACATACATACTATAAATAGCATATACTTACATAAACTTACCTCAACTTTTATGATACATAGCATAAACTTACTTACTATTAAATAAATAAATAAATATACTAACATAAATATTATCATAATACTAGCTGTGGTTGGAGAGGTAATGTGTCTTCAACATAGTTTTAAATATTGTCAATGATTTTGCTTGCCTGATTGGCACCGGGAGCTCATTCCACAGCATAACAGCCTGTACGGAAAAGGATTTGTGATAGAATTGTGACGTGTGGATGGGAGGTTTAAGTAACAGGTTATCAGAACTACGTAAGGAGCGAGAGTGGGATTGGTGAAAAAATTTGAAACGTTCTTTTAAGTAAACTGGGGTGGAAGGGAGAAATAGGATATTGTACAGAAGGGAGAGTATGTGAGTATTCCGGCGAAGACGGATTGGCAACCAATTGAGCTTGTTCCGGAATTCAGTGATGTGGTCATACTTTCGTAAACCAAATATGAAACGAATGCAAAAGTTTTGCAGACGTTCAAGTTTGTTGAGTTGCTCTTCGATTAAGTCCAAGTAGCAGGCATCGGCATAATCTAATATCGGAAGGAGAAGAGATTGAGCGAGAGCAGTCTTGGTGGTCATAGGAAGGAAATTACGCAATCGGCGCAGCGAACCAGCAGATGCAAAAATTCTACGGCTGACTTCTGTCAACTGAGGTTGCCAGGAAAGCTGCCTATCCACGAGTATGCCTAAGTTTTTGACCGATTTACTAATGTCTATGGGTATACCGTCGAACATCACTTGTGGAAGGCGGAACCAGTCAATCTTGGATATCATCCGTGAACTTCCAATAACAATGGTTTGTGTTTTCAACGGATTGACTGAGAGACCATAGGATCTACTCCACTCCAGAATTTGTTGTAGATCACAATTAGTTGTTTCAATAGCTGAATCTAATCGTTCCAACGGAGCTTGCGTATAAATTTGTAAGTCGTCTGCATAGAGATGGTAGGAAGAAGTAAGATGGCAGGAAATAGAATTTATAAAAAATTTATAATGTGGTGAAACGTGGTTTTTCGTGTTGCTTCCAAAATTCCATAGAAGCTTCTAGTAAAGTTGCCACCACTTTACTAGGGCATGACTTAGACTGGACTGAGACTACCTGACTAGACTGGACTATGACTACGCAGACTGTGAATAAAACTTGACTTTACGTGAAATATTCTATCACTATGAAAAATTACAATACTTGACACTGGCTAAATACACTATCTGTGGAGCCAAAATATAAGAGAAAAAAAAAGTATACCTACCTAAATAATAGGTAGGTAACCTATTATTTAGGCAGTTTAGAAAAATCCAAAACAATCACTGATTTTTTTCTCTCTTATATTTTGGCTCCACACATAGTGTATTTAGCCAGTGTCGAGTATTGTAATTTTTCATAATGATAGAATATTTCACGTAAAGTCAAGTCTTAGTCACAGTCTGCGTAGTCAAAGTCTAGTCTAAGCCAGGCAACTTACCGTTAGTAGCCAAAAAAAAACTTAAATCGGCCATGTTGTTTAAAACTCCGATTCGTTTCGTAATGAAATCTCAATAATTGTCATCAAATTTTTTTAACGATATATCAATTTTAATATATCCTATTTTAAGCACCGGTTATTTCTAAGCATATTAGTGAAAACCGCATGAAAATCCATTCAGTATTTTAGGAGTTCAGTCATAACAAACAAACAAACAAACAAACAAACAGACAAAGTATTTAAAAAGTGGCTTAACGTGATCAGCGGCTAATTTTAAGCCAACCTGTGTCATTTTTTTCTTGATATCTTGCAATTACAGACTTTTTTATCTCTACAGTTTTATTATATGTATAGAATAGATGTATAGATGTATAGAAGATATATAGACCAGTCCATTACAACAATCGGTTTCAGTACATGAAACATGAAAGTAACAGGTAATAGAGATATCAGGGGAAACTTTAAACCAGGATCGCCTTTCCGCCGAAGTTCTCAGTCCATTTTAGAGTTGAAAGTTTAATGGTGAGCCATGTCCGTTGCACATTGTTTATGAACAAAGCGGAAGAGATCTCGTACTGTTCAGTAGCCGGAGCGAGTCCACCATTCGAGTCCAACTTGTTCGTCTTTGTTCCACCAACTATTGATGCCAGGCTGATCAAACTTTCTACGCCACTACCTACATCTATTTCAACATCAGTCCATCCATTATACCTACATCTTTATTATAAACTGATGAATTCTTTCATTCATAACATCTGTATGGTATACTTACCTATATGTATACTTTTTTTAAATGTAAACGAATGACGTGACGAGCCAGTCGTTCGCCTGGTATTAAGCGACACGGCCGTCCATAACAGATTGCAGTGTCACTCGGATCTTTAAAACAATAAAGTTTTGCGTGACACTGCACTGCGCACGTCATCCTGAGACATCACACAGTCTAGTATTCAGATTACTAGACTGAGTGATCAGATAATAAAGTCTCATTTGCCCAGTAATTTCACTAGCTACAGTGCCCTTCAAACCGGAACACAGTAGTGCTTGCACACCACTGCTTGGCGGCAGAATAACTGGCAAAGCGATGGTACCTACCTAGACGAACTTTGCAGAAAAGTCCTACCACTTAGTAATATTATAATTATATACATGTTTAAACTGGTATACCAAAACAATAGGTGAAACGAGGGACGCTTCCAGTACTAGGTAGGTACCTAATTAGATGATCGCGATTACAGATGTAGGTAGGTACATCATACAAATTTGTACCTATAGGTATTTCAAGCACTGCAATGCCGGGATCGCTTGCCTTCAGATACCTATGACATATTATTAAGCTGCATGTAGGTATATTGAACAACACGTATTACCTTATTTTACATAGAATTTGTGTCGAATAATTTAGTTTTATATGGAGCGACACAACTCCAGTGCGGAAGACACCCACGCGGGCAGATGAGAGACGTGATTCAATTTGCATCGTACGATGGTCGGATTAGGTACATACCTACTACTGTTTGAGTTTTGTTTCTGTTAACTTATTTACAAATATGTAGACAGGAGGATGATCAGAGGTTTGTTATTACAAAATTTTGCACGTGTTAATAATTATTATCTTCTGTGTACGCTGTATGATCCATTATAGTCCTTAAAATGACGGTTTTCTAGGGCGGAAGACACTTTCACGGGAGCAGATGAGAGACGTGATTCAATTTGCATCGCGCGATGGACGGATTACTGTGCGCCGAGCTTTTACCCTTCGCACTCTTACAGACAAATGGTGAGGGGAAATAAAGAGATGCGTTATAAGTATTTGTCTCGTTTATTCTTTTAGGTAGGGATAAATACGTTGAGACAGTTTTTGCGTTTGTTTTTCAATATGAGTTTTTTTTTCTGAGAAAATGTTTTAGGTTGTCATCTTGGTTGTCATAATTTATTTAGTTGGCGGAGACCGGAATGAGCGAAAGCCTCTAATTTAATGACACAATTATTTACGTTGGAAGTGATATAAATTCGGTCCGAAATGTAGACATGGCTACATTGATTGTTTAATATTATAGTCAAGTTAATTACAAACATAAAGATTCCTGGCGAAAATGTCACTCAAAATTATAGTCCACTCCTCACAAAAATATTCACGACAACGTTTAATTTAGGTGTACGGAAATTTCTTTTGGCTAAGGACAAAGATGTGGTATATAGTTGAGTGGGCCCCCCTCCCCGGTTCTCTAATGAAGGAGCTACTCTTTATGATCGGAGTTGGTTCACATGCTGCTAGTTGCTACGGTTCAAAGTTACCGTAATACATAGAATGACAAGTGAAGAAAAAAGTATAAGTATTTGATATTCGATCTGTAGTCCTACCTACCACCTATCTACCTTTAATAAATACCTCAAAAAGAAAACGCGTCATAAGATCCCCTTATTGTGGTTTGTTTGTGTGTCCTGTTTGTCCTACTACTTACTGCTATATTTTTCACAAAAAACGATATGTCGACTTGTTGAGTACCTATTAACCAATTAAAATTGATGAATAGGAAGTTATACAGTACATTTTTAGCCTCCAAAAAATCATTGCCGTGGCTTATCTGCGTGTGGTAGAGCTTTTCATAATGCTTCTTAATTTTAAAGCCCATCAGTATTATACTATAAAATAATATCAGAAAAAAATTTGAAGAGTCCAACAAGGTTTACTATGTAGAAATTTCCATCTAATAAATAGCCTCATAGCAAATGAAAAGGAAAGTCCAAAGTTTTCTATAATAATAAATGAAAAAACAAATTTTTAAGGGGTTGAAATGATTTTTTTGCCATTTTCGTTAGATTATCACGGGTATTTAAACATATGTTTCGTGTAAGTTATACATAAAATATTGAAGAAAATGACCAGAGATATAAATAAATAAAAACTAATTTCATCCCTGCCTCTTACAATGCCAGCATGAGAGGTCTCTACACGATGCTACTTTAAAAGATTAAAAAGGATTAAATAAGAAACCTCTTTATTTATAACGCTTTTTACACCGATCCCAAAATAGGCGGGTTAAGATAATTTTATCCACAAAAAGTAAGCGGATCCTGAGGCATAGTCCACGCGGGCGAAGCCGTGCCGAAGCTAGTATTAATATAAGATATTAAACTTTTATTTCATGGCACTGGTGCGACGCGTAATAAACGTGTGCGAAGGAGGGTAGACCGCTACGTTTGCCCATAACTTATCATCATCTACCCGCAAGATCTTCAGTTAGTCCGTGATCATGATGCTTGCAAGAGCATCGGAATATCAGCAACTCGAAACAAATAAATTAGAATTACATGGTAAATATTCCGTCAATAAACAATATTTTAGAAATATTAACTATTAGAAAACTTAATCCTAGAAGAAGCTTCAATTCCATTCAATTTATGATAATGAAATAAAACTATTTAAGCATAACAACAAAATATTTAAAGCCTGTTAGCTTCCTATTGTATTAATCGATTCCACATTTTATATAGGAGCGCTCAAAATGTGTTACCTATACGTACAGATGTACATTTGAAGCTCGAGGATTTGTAAATAGTTTTTACTTTTTATCGTCATTTTAAATCATTGTCTAATCTGTTAAGTCATCATCATCACCATCAATAACCTGAAGACATCCACTGCTGAGCATAGGCCTCCCCCACAGAGCGTCACCTTGAGCGGCTGCTTGCCTCTTGCATTCATCGGCTCCTCGCGGTTTTCACCAGGTCGTCGGTCCACCGAGTGGGGGGCCACCTACGCTGCGTCTTCCGGTTCGTGTGCGCCACTCGAGATCTTTTCTTTCCCATCGGTTGTCAGTTCTGCGAGCGATGTGGCCTGCCCATTACCATTTCAACTTGCCAATTCTAAGAGCTATATCGATCACTTTAGTTTTCCTGCGGATCTGTTAAGTATATTTATTTTTATTTATTTATTTAGTAAGTAGAGTCATATGTAGCCAGTGCTAAACTTACAGATACCACCATCTAAAATAAGTGGGGTGGAGTAAGGCTCGTTAAAAAAACAAACGTAAAATGGCGCTATGTGAGCCGGGGGACGAAGAGGCGCTAATGAACCACGCGAAGAGCATCGTACTAAAGACTTTCGAGTGATCTTGGGGCGGATTTTTTGAGCGCACCTTCCCTTGTTCATTAGTGTAATTAACTTATGCCTTAGGTACCCATTCTTTTACGATTCGCTGCGGGTCTCTCTTATTAAGTTACTATCAGACTGCCCCAGAGATATCAAAATTCACAATCTAATATTTTAACAAAAGCTTGAAAATCAGAAGTCTTTTTGTTGAAGAAAAAAATCGAAACTGTTTTAGGCACACCCATAGTTTATCATTTAAAAAAATAAGGTACCTATTAAATTAGGACTAGCTGTCAATCCTGGACATATTCAAACTTCATTGATCAAAGTGATTCTATCTAAACGAATATCTATTTACTAAGTAAACAGATGTTTTTATACGACTGACATAAATTTATAACAATAACGATCTAAACGTAGATTTGTAGTAAAAGCCATTTAAACTAAATCTAATGTAATTTACCGTGATGCCACTTACAGACTCTGCTTCTCTTGGGCAAACTTAGCTAACTACAACTAAGCGGTTCGTTTATTAATTACGATGAATCTATCGGCGCTCGGGAGAGTTCTGAAGCGATTTCCATATTTTGTAGTTTAGAGACAGCTGAGTTTTGTTTGAGTGGTTTGGTATATAGCATACCTAAAACAAACAAACCAAAAGTAGTTGGTGAATGTAGAGGCAGACCGAACTAAGGCTACTAAAACTAATCTAATTAAAATAGTTTTAATTTGACGTTTGGTTTCACCTCAATTATCGGTAAAATTAAGCAACGTTCGCTGCGGTCACTACGTTGATGGGTGACCGCTACAGCAAAAGGTGGTACTTAAAACTGAGCACTACCGTGCTTCGGAGGGCACGTTAAGCCGTCGGTCCCGGTTATTGTCTTAAGACAATAGTCGTTAAGCCAAGTCAGAAGCCTTTGGGTGGCCCAAAAGTTCTGACACCAGGGCTGACCACTTACCTACACGAGAAGAAGAAGAAGACCTCAATTATAATCTATTACCGTAGGCCGGCCCACCACTACGTGGACCACAGAGCATTAAAAAATATGACGCTTCCCGACGAAGCGTATATTTCTTTTCTGTGAGGTGGACGCGGGGAGCCGATGGATGCAGGAGGCAAGCAGCTGCTCAAAATGGCGCTCTGTGGGGGAGGCCTATGTTCAGCAGTGGACGTCTTCAGGTTGTAGATGATGATTATGATAATATATTACGGGGTGTTCAAACAGTACCCTGGGTCTTCTGGCCAGGGTACTGATTGAAGACCTTAGACTTAACATCGATGTTGTCATAATAGGCAGGAAGTTTTTGTTCGTTTTGCATTGCTCGGGCTTATATACCTAGTAATTCGCATCCAAGTAAGCGGTTCGCATGTCATCATATCATGTCCGTAGAACTTGAATTAGTTTTGTAGAATAGGATTCTTGTTCAACGTGATGCAGTAAACGAGAGACTTTTTGTCATAGACTAGGTTTTGACTACGATCTCACCTGATGGGAAGCCGTTGCTTCCAATAACACAAGCACAAAACAAGCGTGCTACAACTTCAACCACATCGTTATGTAAATGTGGACTATTTCACCTTATTCTGATTTAGAAAGAGTCAGGGCAAAACACGACTTCAAATCAAGGTTTTCGTAGAGGCACGTAGAAGCACGTAGAAGTACGTAGAGGCACGTAGAGGTACCTACAAAGAGGTACGTAGGGGCATAATCATGGTGTATCGGTAGAGACAAAAAGTAAGTTGTGTAACACTGAAATCGCAGAAATGGATCCTACGCAAATAGAACCTAAATAATTTATTGACAATTAACTAACGATAAAGGATTTTCAATCGTAACCTCACCCAATGAGTGCTTACCTGTAAGTACTTACCTATACATCCTTATAGAGTACTCAATGCTATAATTACCCCAAAAATGTAGACAAATGAAATGCTGAATACTACTCCATCTACTTATGTAATAATATAGCCTAATCATCACACTATCACATCTAATATCGTTCATACTAGGTACCTACACCACGTCTTATTCCTTGAAAGAAATGGTATACCTATATTTTGCTTGTATTTTTGATGCAAAATAATATGATAATTCATACTTTACTTCCCAACAAAAGATTACACGTACAAAACCTGGCTCGCCTAAAAATTTCTAAGTACAGCACTTGAGAGAATGTTGATGCTAGGTCACGCATGGCATGTCGTGGCACGCTTCCGGCGCCACCGACCGTGTGATGACCTGAACGTGCTTTTAATGCTTAGGAGTTCCCAGCAACTTGAGATCGTTGGAAGAGAAATTTTGAAATCTTGCTGTCAAAAAATACAAAAATCTATGTCGTGTATAATGTTACAGATCTTGTATATTTGGTGCAAATTAACAAATTGTTCTCAAAACAGAATAACAACAAGAAAACTCAAATTATAAAATCCCCGACATACAACATAACCCATTAGCTAAGAACGCTCTAGATTAAGCCAGCTCTCAAACAAAATAAAATCAAATCGGTTTCTCCGCTTGGCACCTACGATGCACCAAACATACACAGACACACACTATAAACTTTGCTTATCTGTGCGTCGTAAGTTTAAAAGTCAGATGTGTTCGTATGTCCCACCTTTATAAATCCAATAGTAGTGGATTAATTTGGACTGATTAAATAGAAGGGAGTATAAAGATTTCCGAAGCTACGTTAGCTTCTTTTGGCAACGTCATTTTCCTCATCACTAATCAAGTTTACATAAAGGCTTTGGAACGAGCCGAGTGGGGCTCGGAAACGCGGGTAGTTGTAAATAAAAGCACGTACACGACGACGCCACGACGCTATCTTCGGTCACCACTGTCCGCCGCGACGTTTTTACGCCGGAACGTTGTATGAGTTAGTGGGTCGCTGTGTCCGGTAGCGCCTGGCCTTTATTATATAATGTGACAACCACCCTGATATGGAGATGCCAAGTAAAATCGCGAATGTTTACATGCACGTTTACACGGTTACCTAAATAGCGGACAATGATGGCGAAACATCTCTGACAGCGCGTTATGTCCCTTGTTAACATTTTTACGAAATCATAGTAAAATAATAATACTTAATTATATAAAAAATATATAAAAAACAAGAATAAATGAAAAAATGAAGAATATAAATGAAAAAAAGTATGAATGAATATATTATTATACTTACCTACTATAATTACAATTTTTTAAAAAATATTTTTATTATGTATGTTTGTATATTGTGTGTGTTAATTGTGTATTATGTTGTGTTTTGTGTGTTTGTGCATTATTGATAGATCTCTTTATAATTCCTACGCTAGTACCTAATACATACTTATTTATTCAGTGTTCCTACTCATACGAGTAGTAGCAGATCATCATCAACAGCCTGAAGACGTCTACTGCTGAACATAGGCCTCCCCCACAGAGCGCCACTTTGAGCGGCTGCTTGCCTCCTGCATCCATCGGTTCCCTGCAGTTTTAACTAGATCATCGGTCCACCTAGTGGAAGCCAGCCTACGCTACGTTTCCGGCTCGTGGTCGCCACTCTAGAACCTTTCTTCCCCATCGGCAAAAGACTATCTACGTCTCTGAATGAGTCTGTTTATGACATTGAACATTTTATATCAGAGTGGAAAACTAACTTTAGTAATTGCAATTTTGCTTTCAGACTTTAGCTTAAGCTCCGTGCCTGTCTACCAGCAAAAGCTCGATTAGTTGGTTAGTAGATTCCAACACTACCTGTCTGCCCATTATGAGCTAACAGAAAAACTTTCTAACTGCGGGTAAAATAAAACTGATTAACCGGTGGTGTTCGAGTTTCAAAGAATTTGATGAAGCGTCAGTTTGACACCAATTAAATAATGGGTAAACGTAAGTTTTAATTCAAAATTTACCTTTTTGTACCTACTACATATTTAACTATCTACCTATGGGTATATAAGTCATGTAGATAAAAATATGTACAAGACTTATGTTTTTGTGTAAACAAATAACTATATTGATGCAGGGTATCTTAGGTATTCATGTGGTAAAGTATAATCAAATTGATTTTGCGGGAAAACATGTGCCCTAAAATGTAAAAGTGGGAAATATACCTAATAAATTAATTAATAACTTTGGGTATTTCTCCCAGAACGTTATAATTTAATAGAAGATAAGTTGCTAGTTCCTTTTGAAAAAATATAAGACTACCTACGTATAATAGCTTGCGAAGAATTCTTACTGCTGAGTATAAAAAAAATCACCAAGCGTTCAACAACAAGTAAGAAACTAAATAAAATATATATTTTACCTAAAGTCCTTTATAAAAGGCAGCTTAACTCATTGGAGCGGCGTTTCCCGAAATTCTTTGGATTCTCGAGAATTGGGACAAGCGCCGCTCAACCTATTAAGATAGTGCTGCCATGTTGCCACAAATAATATTTCCGTTGTAACAGTATGCCTACAAGCAAGATAACCTCTATCTACATCTAAAAGTACTATTTATAATTATGTATTTTGTGCTATAGGTTATCGGTCACACAAAAACTATTTTACTCTCCACTATTCGACGAAATATATACGTCAGTGCTGTACTTACGCTGTTTAAAAATAATCTCTTGCAGCAAACACGCTTCAGGATTTTAAAATACTTTTATTTGTACCGTAGATGGCTCAAGCAAGTCGTGAGTGTTAGGGCCATAAAATTATTAGCATAAATGGGCCATTGTTCTGCTGAGATCGTTACGCTGGCAGCCATTTGTATAAATATCTGTGGCGGAAAAAGTCGCGGCCGGATTAAGTTGCGCGTCGTACATTATGAGAACATCCGCATTATATTTCACTGAGCGGCATGAATTATGTTCCGTCGGACCGTACAGTGTAAAGTTACTTTGAATCAGGCGATGGAAAATTCCTTTTCGGCCGCTTTAATTTTTCACAGTATTTTCGCTCAATTTGTGGAAGCTACAGTCTACATCTGATAGTGCTTTTTGGTTATTACATTTTTTGATATTGTTGTTTCCTTGTGATAAAACCTCAGAGTAGTCATTTGTTTTGCTTTTCATTTTATTAGATCATAAATAGGTTAGCTTTGACAAAAATTTACCGAGATAATATTATGACCTGACAACATGGCCCAAGGTTACGCTTGGGGCCCTAATTCTTGTGGTGTAAAGATATCTCATACTCACTATATCACGAGAGCTGTTACAGTATTTATAGAACATCGACATAATAAGTAGGTAGTTACTAATTCGTCGTACAGCTGGACTGAAATTTTCTTGAAACAAACCTCAGATTAAGAAGACATTTGTACGAAAAATTAGCGCTTATGTTATCGATGATGTTCCATAGATTCTTTGACAGTTCTCGTGATATGTATCGAGTATGATGTAATTAATTATCTGTACCGCAAAAATACTCATGGTGTGTTCGAAGGATCTCATGCTTATAGAGTATATACCTTTTCTTAAATGTCAAGTGTGTGGCTTTATGTATTATTCTTCTTGCTAAAATAAATAGAATAAAGCCTCCGCTAGAAGCTGATTTAAAATTAAACATTCTCGGCTTTTGGCACCAACTTCAACAAAGTTTTGCCGCACATCAGCAAACTTTCTCAAACTAGATTACCTCTAAGAAATCAATACTCGATACAAACACTTTAGCACATTTGTATATTTTAGCCAGCCGAAACTAATTTATATAGGGTATTACATGATTGTGGTGTAAAGAAATAATGCCCAAAAAGGAAACCACGCAATGAAGGAAACCATGGAGTTAAGATTACCTACCCATGAAGTTAATCCACGAGGAAGTCGGATATTCATTTATTTATTTCTGTAACAAAATTCACCGCTCTTAAAAACGAATACATATAATAATTTGTGTTATATTACTAAAGAACATTGATACTTATTGTTGATGTTGATGTACTAGGCCCTAATGACTAGGGCGACCAGGTAGGTACTGTAATAAAGCTCGGTAGAGACCAACATGCTGGTTGACGATGCAGCTAAGAAGAGATTGTCTCAGATTTGTTTTGTAACCTAATTGTGGTGATTTAGGAAGCACGGGCGCTAAAGTAGCCTGCACAAAGGGGCTAAGCTCTGATATAATCTTAACAAGGACATTAAGTTTGAATATAACAGACACTATTTCTCTCCGAGATAACACCTACAGAATTGTTTAAATTAAGTTATTAGAATCGTGAGACTTAAATAGAATGTGTTAAGCGAGGTAGCTGAACAATAGATTTTAGGAGTACCTACCAATCTTTGTAAAGCTAATTGAAATATCAAGAGACTAGAACGAGCTTTGATATTATACAATAGTTATACCTATTATACTACGGTTTTAACTTTGGTGCAATCATTACACTAACGAAACGCTAGGTGTAACTAACAAAATGATTTTATAAATGAAGTGCAATGGCAATGGGAAGGTCACATCGCTCCGCGGAAAATTCTAGTTTTAAGACAATGTTAGCTTTTTAGCAGTGAAAGGATAATCATTAATCATAATATACAATCGATATTTCCAGAGATTACTTCAATATAATGAATATAAATCAATATAATATAGGCAAAATTCTTGATAATTAAGCTTTTATGGGTGGAAAAATTGTTAAAATCGGTTCTGTAGTTTTGGAGCCTATTCAGTAGGTACAAACAAACACACAAACAAAAAAAACAACAAAAAAATCTTTCTTCTTTATAATAGTATAGATAGGGATTAGTTATAGGGAAATAGAGATGACCTCACATCATGGGTTTCTCAGAGACAGCAGCTTGCAAAAAGCTTGCTTGCTTGAAGTTTCTCTTACTGAGACGTAAGCAAAGCCAAGATAAGGCGAGTGCGCGAGTCGTACTCCAAAAGACCATAAACTATACTAGTATAGGTATAGCGATTACATATCGCTCCGTTGGATTACAATACTTTTTTTTCTTCTTGTATTTTGGCTCCACACATAGTGTATTTAGCCAGTATCAAGTATTGTAATATTCATCGTGCTATAGAATATTTCACGTAATGTCAAGTCTTAGTCACAGTCATAGTCGAGTCTAGTCTGGTAATCATAGTCCAGTCTAAGTCATGCCCCAGTAAAGTGGTGGGAACTTTACTAGAAGCTTCTATGGAATTTTGGAAGCAACACGAAAAACCACGTTTCACCACATTATATCACTTGCCCACACTCATGCTCGTAATTCAGCACTTAATGCGTAAAACGCCACCAATTTTAAACATTAACACTAGAAAAAACACAAGTTTTGAAAAATAATACAATGCAACGACGTGAACTTTTCCGCGCTCCCGCCAAAAGTCATTACAATACTTGGGTTTATAAAAGATTTGTATTTCGAACAAGTCACTTAGGGTGGGTTTTTGATCCGTAGTTAAGGTAACCAATGGTTAAACAAACAAATTCTAGCCATAATACCATACGTCTTCATAAAAATGTTGCAATCTTCATTGTGTGTAACCTTCTTGGTTAATACTCAGGACAAAGCCTTGATAGAAAAGATAGATTTTAGCCACTACATTATACCTCCAAAAATGTACGTTTTACTATAAACACTGGCAAATATGTCGCTAAAATAAATTTTTTTTTTGCTGTGCCCACCGCGAATAGCCTCACTGTTTTACATAGAACCTATACATTTTATATTATACCTACCTACACCTGTAGGTACAATACTATCTGAGTTTGAATTGGTATATTATCCCGCAAGGGGATAAATGTACTCCCCAAGGTAGACAATGTTTCTTCTACAACTTTTCGAAATTAATAGTTTTTTATTGAAGAAATGCCTAGTAAAGTTTACGTTCGAAGATAGCTCTAGCGCAGCTGGGTTAATGAACTTCGTCCTTGACCGAATGCACTTAGATGAGTTTAACGACCTGTGTTTAGAAATGAATTTATAGCATCTTGTTAACTCTCGTAGCGATCGCACGTACAATTTTGTGAGTATATTATTTTTTTTAGTATGGAGGTTTGGAAACACGCAGTTTCAAGTAAGGCTCTCACAAATTGTGTTGTGGGTATCATGGTCCCAGTCCTCTGTCAGTCTGGTCAGTCCTTTTCGGGATAACATACCAATTCAAGCTCACCTTGTATAGGTAAACATACAGACACGTTTATACGAATGTTGTATGTTATTACAAAGAAAAAAATGTATTCTTTAGACCAAAGAGAACAATATCGACAGTAAGTAGTCCAAAATCTCGGCTCCGGCAGCTCCGACTTATTCTGTGAGCATTTATAGCCTGTTTGCACGACAAAACCCTCGCAATTGCAACGAAGATTTTAGGGTTTCACAGAATGGATTCTTCTTATCCGACCAATGTTACGTCGCTACGTACAAGCAGAGAGAATAGATAATGTTATTGCTATGTAAACAATGCTGTAAAATTTAGATAAATCTCACAATGTTGCGGGACAGAGTTTGGTTTGAATGTTACTACTTTGGCGAACAAAGAGAAGGCGTTGCGAGATTCATCCATCATGCGCCCTTAAAGTTCGGATGCCTAGTTCCAAAGTTTAAAATGTTGTTAGTAAATAAAAATAAAGAGTAGTCGAGTTTGTATTTCTAAGTAACCGTGTTGGGAATTCCGGGTCAGCCGCATGCCCTTTAATTGGGATCGTGGGAGGGTAAAAATAATTGAATGTGACATTTTGCATCGTTCCCGTTGAGTCCCTGAGGGCCTCGGAAGTTCCACGAGATAATTAGCGGAGCGCTAAACACGACGTTAATAGATCTGTAAGATTGATGGCGCGGCACAAAGAAAAACACAAGCTCATGCATCAATCTGACACGTACGACGTACCTACTCACCGAGTTTTGTTCCGTATTTCTATTTAATTTGCCTGAATTTATCATTGAGATTTATGGCCATAGAATAATGGACCTCGTTTCGTATTTCATGAAAAATAATTTCGTTGTGAGATTCTCAATTTGGAAAACCAAACAGATAAGAAAATGTAAAACAAAAGGAGATGGCTGAGCGCTTACAATGTAGTTAAGTTAATATATTATCTATATTACACTATACTTATAGTATATTCAGTTAAGTTAGATACATAAATAGTAAGCTTCTTTATAGTAAACACTGTACTTACTGCACACACACAATAACCAAAGAAAATTAAAGATAATAATATGTTCTGTATTATCTACACCATCTACATCTACACCACTATTATAAAGAGGAAAGATTTGTATTTTTGTGTGTATGTTTGTAATGAATAAACTCAAAAACTACGGTGCCGATTCCAAAAATTCTTTCACCCTGAGTAACATAGGCTGCACCACTACACGTAAGAAGCCGGGGCGAGCCGCTAGTATGTTATATTATGCAATAATACTTACTTAGAGGCAAGACGGGAAGGGAAAGAAAGGAAATACACGATGAGATGATTGTGATGAGGATCAGACGGGGATGAAAGTTTCTCGAGTGGTGACCACGAACCGGAAGGCGCAGCGTAGGCCAGCCCCCCATTAGGTGGACCGACTATCTGGTGAAAACCGCGGGGAGCCGATGGATGCAGGAGGCGAGCAGCCTCTCAAAGTGGTGCTCTGTATGGGGGAGGCATACATTGTGGACGTCTTCAGGCTGTTAGAGCCAGCCTACGGTTTCAGCCGCGTTATACATCATACGATCTTTAACACCCCGTTTGACCTCATTACGATAGAAAAAAGGAAGTCACGCTCCAAATATCTGCGGGGTGATCATGTAACTTTGATAGCAATGCAACAAAAGAAATTTCAATCCAAATTTGAAAATTTTCATTGTAACTCTGTACATAAGCTGCGTACTGCAACTGTCAGATCCATACATTTTTGTGTTTCTGTCGGTTGCCAACAAGTTACACGATCGCCTAGCTGGTCTCTACATACAGTGGTTTCAGCTGTATACATTTCACGTTTCTTCTATTCGTCCGGTTCACAGATAACCCCCAATAGATACCGCATTACGGGATTTTTGTTCGGATCCTAGCTCACCAAAACTGGAGGAAGGCGCGGGTTGCGGGGACTGGAGCCAATGCGCTATTATTGGCTGTTTCGAGTGACGCCCTAATAATGAACTCTAATAATTGGTCGAAACTAAGGCCGTGCTGCGAAGCGGCGATTTATATAGAACCATTTACGCCAATGCGTGGTGTGCGGTCGTCGTCTTTCATGCGGTATCTATTGGGGGTTATCTGTGGTCCGGTTACAACAGACTGCCCGTATTACAGGATACTTATAGTACTACGCGTAGGGATATGGTAGAGCCGCAGAACCGCCTATCAGTATATTGAAATTACTATGAAATAAAAGTATTAATGAGTATAGATGGATAGTAGAAAATCAAAAGCCTATTTACAAACTTCTTCTCTCCTCCATTTTACTTTATTAAACTCACAAACAAAATACTTGTTAAAAATCTAAAGCCCATATTAATTATGTATTTCAACTCCGTATCGTAGCAGAAAAGCTGTCAAAGCCGATGTCTGCACATAAATAAATTGAAGTTCATCCGTGCGGCGCCCATTTAAAGACTTGTCTTATTCGAACTGTAAATAGGACCCTAATTAATAGAATGACAACATAAACAAAATACGTGCCCGTTTTCATTAAGGGACCGACTACCGCAATCAGTCTCTACCTACCTACTTAACAGATGAACGAGTTTTCGTGTCCAGATTTTAACCTACTATATAGGCGCACAGTTTATTAAATCATTTTTGTAGGGATTTGCGCCAATTTTCGTTGTCAGTATTTGTAAGTTTAGTATAGGACCGATTCAATAGTCATTTTTGCTAATAGTCATTTTTTTAATGTGCACTCTTTTACAATGTGACGTATAATTCGTACAGAATTATCAATCAAAACTTTATCTGTTTAATGTCAAATTTTTGTAGTCCCTATACCTATAATTAAAACATATAATTATTTAAAACCTACAACAGCAAAGTTTTAAATTAAATAAGATTTATAAACATGATGAAAATTGTTAGGCTTTATTTTGTGGATATTTTTCTTCTGTAGAGTTTTATTGATCATAACCATTTCTCCGTTTGTTTGATCCGAGTAGAACTGTTGGCGTTCTTTATGAGCTCTAGTTGGCACTCTCATAGTTACGAGTGAAAATGATGTGGGGCTTAGTAAAAAACTAACCTGTACCTACTGGAATAACATAAAACCTCTAGATTTTTATAGGCGGGTTTTACTTTATTTACTGGAGACATAGTTCCTAAAAGGTCTTTCAGATTTTTTGGGGAGGTACTTCTATTTTACATTGTAAGTTGATTTATTCGTTTCAGAAAATAGAAATGGATTCTTTCTTATAGAATAAAAAATCAGGAACTGCGTGTCTAGAGCTTTCATTTGGGCAGCCAGCGTGCTTGCTCGCGCCGAGTCTACTAAGCCATTTCTTTCATAACTAAGCTTAGTGATGTTAGGTCAATGGTTAGTGAGTTCGGCTTGTGATCCGTGAGTGGTGGACAGGTTCGAATCCTACAATGAGTTTGAGCTTTCGGTGATAGAAAACTTCGCGATTAAACCATAGCATGGTGGACTGCTACTAGACTGGCTAGCAGTTTTCAGCATCCTCAGATGGGGAACCAGTTCCAGTAAGCGTATCGTGTCGCTAACTATCAGCCGGGAGTTTTGGCGGGAACGTGAAAAAGTTCACGTCGTTGCATTGTATTATTTAACACAACTTATGCTTTTTCTAGTGTTAATGTTTAAAATTAGTGGCATTTTACGCATTAAGTGCTGAATTATGAGTATAAGTGTGGGCAAGTGATATAATGTAGTAAAAACGTGGTTTTTCGTGTTGCTTCCAAAATTCCATAGAAGCCTCTAGTAAAGTTGCCACTACTTTACTAGGGCATGACTTAGACTGGATTATGACTACCTGACTTAGACTGGACTATGACTACCCTGACTGACTGTGACTAAGTCTTGACTTTACATGAAATATTTCATAATACGACGAAAAACTACAATACTTGACACTGGCTAAATACACTATGTGTGGAGCCAAACTATAAGAAAAAAAAAAAAAAAAAACTATCAGCCATATTGTCACTTGAAAAATGAAAAATTTCACCCAAACCAGCTTGCAGTTTAGGTGAAAAAAATCACACAAACAAATGGATAACATTTCACTTTTATATGTTAATTCATATATTATTGATTAGGGAAGAGGCTTATGGCGATTGATTTGAAATGAAACCTATATATATATGTAATTTAGTAAGTAGTTAAACATTTATTCACAAAAACTTAAAAAACATAATACAACTAAACTAAGCCTAAAAACAAAACTATAATTAAAAACTTAAAATAACGATTTAAAACTAAAAAAGAAAAATTTAAAATAGCCCGTTCGTGGAGGAAAAAGTGCCCAGAATGCTGGCAGCATTACCACGTTGAATGGCGATGCTTATTTTTTGTGCAAAATAAAAACTCAGCATTCTGGTCACCTGATGCCTCCACCAAACGTTTGGCCAAGTCCCTGTAAGTGTCAGTAGTAGTAGTTAAGTAAACTGCAAGCGATTGTTGTCTTAAAAAGCTACGTGGCAATGCAAATATAAATCAACATCCTAGTGATAAGTTCTCGCTAAGTAAAATAAAGTTGTGCCACTTGAGGGAGTTTGCTGAAAACATCGAGTTTCCATTACAAACAGGATGGCCAGCCGCCGGTCGCCGTTTTGTTTATGTGCCCACCCGTATAATTGGATTAAGATTAATAAGGTACGAAGTGGATAGATACAGCTGGGTTTTGTGATAAGGTTGTAAAGATATCTCCATGGTATTAGGTAAAAGCCCCTCTTTTCAGTATGGTGACCCTTTCGGAAAGGTGCTTCAGTCAGTTTCAAATATAAACACAAGCCGGCTCGCGGCGTTAGAAATTTTAAAATGTTTAGATAGTAGAGTACATAGCTAGTTTCTGTTACTCAAATATAAGGTGAAAAGGAAATAATGTAAAGGTAAATAACGGACTTTATTCAATATTCCTGTATAAATCACGAAATAGTTACTAAGAAATACTTTCGCCCGTGAAATATATCCAGGATACTGATAAACGCACGTTTCCGAAGGTAGCGATCGTCGATGATCGAATATTTTTCTTAGTCAATGGGCCAAGGGAAGGATTTGTCAAAATTTGTCTGCGTAATAAATTACGTCCCTCTCCGATTATTTAGTTCGTAGCAGGCAACAGAGATCTGCCTCCGGAGTGCGTTTTAATTTATGTAACGCTTCGGTGGCTGGGGATTGTTCTTTTTGATTTTTAGAAAGAGGTAAGTACTCTAGTGAAATGAACTCCTGTGATTTCACAGTAGGTATTGTGTGATTGCAATTCTGCCAAAGAAGCTAACTGATGTTTAAAACGTTGCAACATAAATAAACTGTTTTATGAACTATAAAAATGTAATTGGTATAAAAAATGGAATTAACCACGATTTCTTCAAACTTCCCCTAACCTTTATATCCAACCTATATCATCGTGATGCTAATTGCATTGTAATCTACGCGTCACCTCAAGAGCTTTTTATTTTCTTCTAGTAATTATAGAAATCCATCGTTTTCCTCATATTACGTGGAGCATCGTACACAGAAATATTCCCTCCTAATCGCACAACTATAGCAACGAAACATTCTGCGTAATGGGCTTTTTTGTTTTCTTTCACTTCGGATCTCAGGTGGGTGTTTTTGCCATTGTTACGCAAAGAAAAAATGCTGGTGTTTGCGGCGGATGGGTAATCGTAACAGTGAATCACCAGGCTCACCACTGCAAGGGCGCGCCCGTGCCCATGCGGTACTTCATCGTGAAATTATGACTTTGGTACGTGCCCGATATTTCGGATGAGATAAGAATACCGTTTTATGTGTATTCGCGTCGCAGAAGACAAAATTACTGTGAATGATAAAGTTTATAGCGACCGAGTGAATGTCCAATCTTCCGGGCTCGCTTACTTTACTATCTCTCCTTCGTTTACATTTTACATTTCCATTAGGGTTGCTGTTTCTTTGAGAGATTTTTTTGAGCTTGTTTACGTATTGATTGCTTAGTTAACTTGATGGGGTGCAGTTTATTATTTATGATGAGATACGGCTTTGCATAAAGAAATGCAATCGTTATGCCTGAAACAGTTCTAATATCCCAGTCTAAAACCTTTATGGTGCTTTGCGTGCCACTAATACCATATACTGTATATATACAGACTGTTCACCATAATAATGTACTTATATATTATATATTATTTAAAAATATGCAAGTAAAACAAGGTTGAGCATTGCCATTCAACGTGGCAATGCTGCCAGCATTTTGGGCACTTTGCCCACTGGTAGTGGTTTGTTAGATTAGTTTTGTATTATATTGTTAATTTTTTAGTTTTATTTTAGTTTTATAGAATACTTAGTTTTATTGTTGTAGTTTTGTTATTATATTGTGTTTAAGATAGACATAGATTATAAAAAGGGCGTAGTAGGTGTAGTATAGTAAAACATATTAATCTGTGGTGGGTACATACAAGTTTAGATAATGCTTACATATAACTTTACATTTACGATAATACTTGCATATTTTTATGTAATATAAGTAGATCAGGGGACATCTTATGGTGAACGGTCTGTAGGTAGTTATCTAAGTTTTTCTAATACGATGACTATACCCCCTATATCATGGAATGAATTTCAAAATGTAAACCATGCTAAACTTTTATATTAGGAACTATAATGCTATCTTTGTACGATATGATGACTATCACTCTTGGAATCGTAACAGTAGTACGTGTACAATACCTACCTACCCACTTGGTAGCACAACATACGCGGTAGTTCCTACCCAGAGCGACGTTCGCAGAAGAGTAGTCAGAATCAGACATAATACGATGTTGATATACCTACCCACGTGCACAATAAACACGAGGTCACTCTTATTTTATTTAGTCAATGGTTAGGGACGCTGTAGAAGGACAATACAGTACTAGGTATCTCCTCAGAGAACGACTCAAAATGAGTTTGTCTCTGTTTACTATTTAGTTTGTTCTGCGAATAAGTTAGATAAGTGAGAGGGGCAGCACCTTTAAACCAACGAAGAGTAGTAAACAAGAAGATTTAATGGTTATGGAGCAGTCCGTGGCGCTAAGTGAAAACGAAAGTGATTCCCGGGGGCCCGTTAGCTTCGGAATTATGACGAAAATTTTAGCGTTCATGCGTCTTCCACCGCTTGTGACCTCGCTACGCCGCTTTTACGATATTGTTACGTTCATTACCCATACCCACATTACGGGAATGGAGTCTGTCGGTCTCCTGGCCTCTGGACCTGATGGCTCTGCCTACACAACTTGCAGTGATAGCTACCTAACTATTACCACAGAATAGATAATAGTCGTCTTGCATCACTATTGCGTCACACATTAAATTATATGTAGACGATCAACGTATGCGCGTTTACAACTCTACAAGGGTGTCTTTAAATTACGATAAATTGGCTATAAATAAATATTAACAGAAATATACAATATCATTGTACTTACATGATAAAAGCAAAAACCTACGTTTGCAATTCTCTTTGCGTTGCCTCTATAGAACCGGTAAGAAACCGTTTCTAGAGGATATTAGGCAACCACTGACAGGGGAACGTTAATAAAAGGAAACGAGGATTGGGGTTCTATTGCAGGGTTCCGTAGCCAAAATAACTGAAAAGGAATCTGCTTGATTTCTCATTAAACACTTTTCCGAATTCATTGCATAATCAGAACACCTACGTCCTAGTCAGCACCTACGTCTTAGGCTATCTATTAAAAATTAACAGGTACCTAAATATTTTTTTCATAAAGTAGGTTCAAAATTAATGCAATACTTGAAAAAATTAGTAAAATTGGTAAATAAATCACGTATAGTAATAGTAATAATAATATTCTTTTAAAGTTTTAAAGTTTTAGACATAGCCTGTCCTGCGAGAAAACCCCCACAGTTACAATGAAAACCATGAAGTTATTCTATGGGTAGTAACTTCATGATGAAAACACATATCGTGACGTCACATGCCAAAGAGATTATAAATGTAAAGCTACCACAGCTTAGTAATGAGATACTATGAAGGACCTAGAACCGACACTGCATAACAGATTGCAGCACCATTCGGAACTCTAAATTAATACAGTTCTGCGTGACACTACACTGCGCACGTCATCCTGAGACTACACACAATCTAGTAATAAGATTACTACACTGAGTGATCGGTTCATAAAGTCTCATTTGCCCAGTAATTTCACTAGCTACAATTCCCTTCAAACTGGAACACAGTAGTGCTTGCATACTACTGCTTGGCGGTAGAACAACTGGCAAAGCGGTGGTACCTACCTAGACGAACTTTGCAGAACAGCCCTACCGCCTAGTAAAAGTACAAGTACTTACAAGTAGTGAAGTGACCTGTTGGTCTACGGAAAGTAGGTATATATTATCTATCTAGGTACGTACGCTATTAAATGATTCAAGCCCGTAATGGACCAGTCCGTGCGATCCCGTAGCGGTAGACTATGGTAATGATGTGAATGACCGGCCTTCTTCAATATTTAAGAGCCTCAAGGACGCCCCCGCGGAGCTTTAATTGCACGTTTATGTAAATTTGGCTTCCCTTTACTATCCGGTTTTAATATTGCATTCTTGACGTTTCAATGGGGTGACTGCCATTGAATAATTGAGATTTTATTGACACTGACATGAATTCAGAATAGCGCACCCAGTGATTGGTTCGGTTCGTAAACCGTATCCTTTCAGGATGTGTTTAAACAGGACTTGCACTATCTTAAGCGTAACATAAGTAACGTAGTATTGAGGTATGCAAAATTTTATGAAAATTTGATAATTTCCCCGTTTTTGACCTTAAATTATTGATTTCTGTAAGTACGGGTATTACCTAATACGGGTAAGTTTTTGATTTTAATTACATAAAAAACCTTAATGACTCGACTGTATGTGTCAGTACACTTAAATTTAATCATAATTAGAAATAAGTTTTTGCCTGAAAATTATGACCTTGGCAAAAAATTGATTTATCTCAAAAAGTTGGCTGATTTTTTTTCTGTAAATTATTATATAAACGTAATTTTCAACGGCTTTCTAATGAGATACAATTTATCAAAAAATATTCATGGGTTCCTAAGATCACACGCAAAGATGTCTACCCCCCTCATTGACACACGAAATCATCCACGCAAATACTTGGTATCATGAACACGATCATTGTAAAGCCGTAAAGCGAGAGTTAGAGCAACCAAGTAGTGATAAGCTTACTTTTATGTATGAATGGACTTTCATTGACGCACGGAGTGTACCGTGCGAGTTAAAATTGGTCAAAATGACGGGTAAATAACACTAGATATTGTTGATGACAATAAAAAAAGAAAATTTGCTTATTTTCTTGTTTTATTGAGTAAAATGGCTGTAATATTATTAAATCCAGTTAATTGAAATTTTCATGCGCGTTTTTAAGGTTCCGTGCTTGAGCTTTAACCGGAAGTGCACGTTTTACGGCGGGAGTCTTGGTCAGGGTAATCATTTTTTTTCGAAAATGATTTTTTTTTGTGCTTATGCACTGCTAATAACTAACTAATAGCTAACTATGGCTAATAATGATTAAAGTGAAGTGTCTGAAGAGTCATTAAGGTTTTTTGTAGTTAACATCAAAAACTTATTAGATAATAGCCGTACTTTCAGAAATCAGTGATTTAAGGTCGAAAACGGGGAAATTATTTCCAGCATTCATTTAATGTTAAATAACTCAAATATAAAAATAAAACCGGTGAAATAAGTTTAAAAGATAGCCCAAGACCTGTTTAAACACACCCTGAAAGGATACGGTCTAAGAACCAATTACCCTGTACTTATACATAATCGGCTTCTATCATTGAAATTTTGCGGCTAGTAATACCTAGGTCCTTATTCGCTATGACCATCTAGACACGAAACGCGACGCGTTACGATATCTTCGTGGAATGGTTTTGGGTTTTAAAATGCTATTCTGTATGCCGTTGTCAAAGACAAATGCAACTAGGCTCGTTATACGCACGTCGAAACGTAGAAAACACTGTGCGTTCTTTATTGCCGTACACCTGCAAAATATGGACTGAGCTTCCGCCAGTGGTATTTCCGCAGAGTATGGGGCGCCCCCCACTCGGTGGACCGACGATTTGGTGAAAGCCGCGGGGAGCCGATGGATGCAGGAGGCGAGCAGCCACTCAAGGTGGCGTGCTCTGGAGGAGGCCTATGTTCAGCAGTGGACGTGTTCAGGCTGTTGATGATGATGGGGCGCTTTAAAAGGAGGGTTAAAAGCTTCTTCGGTGTTACAGATGTCCATAAGCTACGGTGACCGCTTCCCATGAGGCCGAAAGGTCAAAGAGCCGTATCCTTTATTGCACCCTTTAATTTAAAAAAAACCTACTTCACATACATAATCAATATAACCTGTGTTTTTATATCTACATCAAGCTTGACGCTTATTCTCGCGCTGTGTTAACTTAATTCCCTCTTCTTTTAACGTAATCTACCAAATCTCTATCTAGAACTGTGCTTAAAATACAATAAAGATATGGCACTTTTTACAATATCCTCCCAAAGTTAGAGCAACTGTGAAGCAGTCTTTATCCAGCAATGCTTTTGAAATATGTAGCATTTTTAAGCAAGCGCATATTTGAATTTAAGTCGTGTTACAGAGAGTGGTGTAATCCCAGTTTGTAAGAGTTAGTGTTATTGCCGTCTGTAGAGACGGCAACGCTTACACTTCGTAGAGGTTTTTAAAGTATTAAAAGCAACCAAACCGCACCGACTTAATTGCAGTGGGAATAAAAACTTCATATCATATAGATAGGTAAATATTTGCATGACAACTACAGAGTCACAACTTAGCCATTACTACGCTAAAACATTAGGTATATTTAGTAGGTTGTCTTCATTTAGCCATATAGTAATAGTATATACTCATTAGTTCATATAAAAAATACACGGTACGTCAGAAATAAACAACTTAGGTAGTCAGGTACATATCATCATGATATTTATTCGGCAATGCTCTTTTATTGTAGTTTTCCTACGATTATAGTAAGGAAAGGAACTCGATTACTCGAATCTATACGAACCGACAAGAGATAAGACCCCGTCTATAAAGTATAACGATAACGTCTTCAATAAAACATACGCTTAAAGTTTCGTGTACGTGCCTTAATATTAACATGCCGAATTCGGTAAGGTAACCAACCAGTCAAACTTTGTTAAAATAAATAGTTCCCGCGGGAAGGCGGTTGTCTTTATCCGGCATCCGATCAATTCTTGCAAAAGTTTCCATTTATTAAGGGCTGAAAAACGTTCAGGGGAAACGGAAGGGCATAATATAATTGGGGCGAAACGTAGGACGTATTGAGTCACGTCGCGTTGGTAAATAAAATTCACGTATTTCTAAATAGAGCGCCCCAGGGTAGATTTACTGCTCCAAGCAACTCCTGGAATTAGAAGCAAGAATCGCGACGAAGCGCTTTTTAAATGTTTTATTTACGCCCTAATTTAATGTGTTATGTCTGTGTTAATACTTCTGAATGTTCCCTTTCCATTTTGCGATAAAGTTAATTGCCGTGTAACCTTTCCTCACTTTTTCAAATTCTTTTGTGCTATGATTTTTGTTTTGGGGGGAATTGACAAGGTGTAATAATCTGTACGTAATGGTTCCTTAAGGTGTTTTACAATAACGTTGTCTGTTCCATAATTCGTAAAATGTTAAATCATCATCATCATCATCATCATTAACAGCCTGAAGACGTCCACTGCTGAACATAGGCCTCCCCCAGAGCACGCCACCTTGAGCGGCTGCTCGCCTCCTGCATCCATCGGCTTCCCGCGGCTTTCACCAGGTCGTCGGTCCACCGAGTGGGGGGTCGGCCCACGCCGCAAAACTTAAAAACTTAAAACAAAACAACATGTATAAACTAAACTAAACTAGATTTTAATTAAGTGATTTACTCCGACACCATAAATAACTGGAAGTATTAAAAATAACTTTTACCCAAGTAGGCCTACTAGACCTTTTTTTTTACAAAAGTGGCTAATGCTCGATAAGAGTTGATATTTTTAGTCGCTTGATAGCACTCTGAAACTTTTTACGAACAATGTTTATATAGGTACTATACAATAGTAGATAGTCGTTACATTAATTATGTATGTCGGGGGTTTCCACCCTAAAAGCATTAGGTTGCTTTTAGGGCTATATTTTAGACTAAAAAGAGCTATTCCATTATAATATACAGCCCTCTAATATTTCAATCAAACTCCATTACCTCGTCGCTATCCCTCGCTGTTTATATTCAACTGCCCTTTTTGCTAAGTTGCGAACAAAAAATATTCATTAAAGTTGTACAGTACGCCACTTGTTTGTCGATGGGCGGGACCGTGCTGATATTGCAAACCCCTCGGCACCCTACACTCTGTCAATATTGCATATTGTAAAACTCGTCAAAGACTTTACTGGAATGAAATTATCACACAGAATTACTCAGAGCTTAAACGTTGAAGCAATGAAACATTTTGCATTGTTAAAAAGGATGGGCAATGTAGGCACAAAATATTATAAGTAGTATGCAACTTACTGTAAGGGTTGACGCTGACGTATGACGTAATAAGTTAGTATATACTATAGGTAGTTTAAAACTTCCTTGAGTAAAATAAGAGTATATATTTGGTAACATGATTGATCACGCCAATATGTTACCGAATATCTTCGATGGAGAAACTAAAGTGGACTGTATTAAAATTTATGGTACGCACAATCAAATAGGGCAAGGAGAATGAGAAGAAAGGACATGCAGCACATACCTCTGAGAGCACAGGGAAAGCTCCAGATCCTCCTGGGAACGGCGACCGCGGCGGGCCCGCCACACACGAGGTCCTGGTGTCCAAAATCCTCAAACACCATCAACAACACCGTATCCGATTGCACTAGCGTAAGCGTGATTGTTTGTGGGGAAATTACAAAAGCACAATGCTTGACTGCGGGACAATATAGTATCGAATTATAAGCACAATTCGCGCGGTTGCGTCTGCGGCCATTGCGGCGAGACGTTCAAGACTATCTGTTTTCTTCAGTAGCCGCTAGAGGGCTACTCGGCGGTGCGGTAGTACTTGCATGTATGGGTAGGAAAATGGAATAAAGGATTGTACCATAATATAAATTATTTATCATTAATTTAAGTTAAATAACTTGGCGTTACCATTTCCACCCGCCCTTAATGGGTCACCTTTAAAAACAACCATAAGGCGACAAAATAATAAGTCTATGACTCTAGGATAGAGCGCTCAATGCGCGCGGGCGAAATAAGAAGTCCGAAGAGTCACGGCGAAGCGGGAGTATAACAATATAAATTATAGATAAGCGATGCGGTATAAAATAATTAAGTAATAATAATATAGTGGTAAATATATAAACTAATAACTAAATTGCGGGGCGAATATATTACTGTTTTGGAAGAGGGCATAAGCGAACGACTGGACGGAGGTAAGTTCCCTTGGCGGTTCTCACAGTCGTAACGCGCTCGATTCCATCCTTGGAGGGATGAACCTTCTTTACAATCGCTAACGGCCAGGCTAGGGGCGGTACGTTGTCATGCATCACTACCACGATCGTTCCCGGTGTGATAGGTGCGGAAGGAGCGTTCCATTTCTGCCTAACCTGCAGACCGTGCAGATACTCCAGCCTCCATCGGTTCCAAAACGACTGAACTAACTTGTCCAGTAGCGAGTGCCTATGAAGCAAACTGACAGGGTTAGACTTGACATCAGGCGCGGGTAATGATTTTAGCGGAGCGGTATGCAAAAATTAGAATATTCCTCTGCAAAGCACTGGCTTCGCAGGGCGCGGGGTATATTATTCTCAGCGAACTGAAAATCATCGGCAGTAACTGCAGTAGTGCTGCGGCGGGGTAATAACTTAGCGAACTTACAAACGTACACAATTATACGCAGAAGCTTACTCCATGAGGAGATGCGGAGAGCGAGCTCATATAAAGCGCAATGCTTTACAGGCGTGCACACAGGGTGCGCGAGTACCCTTTGTTCAGGTATGTCTGCAATAGACTGTCCGTCGAAGCTCTTAAGAGGCCACTCAGACGGATTTGATGAAGCCCACTGGGGCCCGTGGAGCCACAGGGGGTGCGAGAAAAGTTTATGGGGCGTAATGCCACGCGAAAGTATGTCAGCGGGGTTTTCAGTACCCGCGACATGATGAAAGTTGTCAGCTGGAATATTATCCGTGACCTGAACAACGTGGTTTGCAACGAACATTTGCCACCGGTGTGGCGAACTCTTAATCCAATATAGTGCG
Organism: Ennomos quercinarius; assembly: GCA_910589525.2. NCBI lineage: Eukaryota > Metazoa > Arthropoda > Insecta > Lepidoptera > Geometridae > Ennomos > Ennomos quercinarius. The sequence continues at coordinate 11,033,459 of OU342493.1, forward strand.
ACCTTAGAGTCGATAAACGCGTAAGTGTTGATTGGGATGCGACGAGAATAATTATCGTGAACAGTGCGAAGCAGCTTAGACAATAAGACAGCTCCGCAGAGCTCGAGACGAGCGATCGAAAGCGGTTTGGTAGGTGCGACCTTAGTCTTCGCGCACACCAGCTGGACCGTATTGCCAGTAGGGGCGCTCACGTGTAGGTACACTACGGCACCGTATGCGTGGAGACTGGCGTCAGAAAACCCCAATAGGGTGACGTCACAGTCCGCGGACACGCCTACGTGACGCGGGATGAGTAAGTTATTAAGAGCCGGTAATTCGACGCAGAACTGATGCCACATCTTAATGATGTGCAACGGCGGTGTATCGTCCCAATCGAGATTAAGCTGCCAAAGCTGTTTTATTAACATCTTGGCATATACAACTGTGGGGGCAACGAAACCCATTATATCCCACAGACGGGCGACGGTAGACAAAATGGAGCGCTTAGTGCACTTCACTTCGCCGGGAGAAGAAATTTTAAAATAAAATACGTCATTATCTGTGGACCAGTGCAAGCCTAATATTTTATGTTGCACGGCTTTATCAAACTCCACCTCAGTGGGGAGTCTGTGCGAAGCGGGTAGATTATTCAAGACGGATCGACTGTTGCTATTCCATTTGACAAGTTCCCACTGTGCACCTTTAAATAGGTCAATCAGCTGCTGAGACGCTTGGACCGCTTCTCGTTCGCTAGGAAGCGAGAAAGCAAGGTCGTCCATAAACAACGAAGTAGGCACAATGCTACTCGCGATCGGAAAATTAGCGCCGTCATCGTCAACGAGCTGTCGAACCGTGCGCAGTGCATGGTATGGGCTCGACGATAAACCAAAGCACACACGATTGAAGTGGTACAACACGAGCTTGCGGACGGAACCGGTACAAGAAGCACTGGTAACGACGGTCAGATTCGCGAACAACGATTTGTAGGAACTGCTGGCGACAGTCAGCGGTCATTGCGACTGCGTGTAAGCGGAAGTTCAAAATAATTTGAAATAAATCGCCCTGCAAGTTCGGTCCTGAATACAAGATGTCGTTCAGCGAAAGTCGGGAGCGGCTGCTAGTCTTACTGCTAGCATCCAGAACCATGCGAAGTCGAGTGGATGTCTTGTCCTCGCGGACGACTCCATGATGCGGTATTACGTATATAGGAACGGGGTCATGAGGATCGTACGGAGGCGCGGGGGAAATATAATCCTTTGCGAGGTATTCATTAATGACGTCATCATATGCCGACCTAAGTTTAGGTGAAGCTTCTAGCTTTCTTTCGAGGCACATGAATCTCTTACGAGCGGTTTCGAAAGAATCTCCGAGAGAATAAACATCATCGTTAAATGGTAGGCCAACAATGTATCTACCAGTAACGGGATCGCGGGTTGTAGTCGACTTATAAAATTCTTCACATTCAACATCGGCGGGATGATGAATGGGCGGTGCGGAGGGAAGCTCTTCGAGCTCCCAAAATCGCCTGACTAGTGAGTCAATAGCGGCAGGCTCTTGAGCGAGGCAACATGTCAAGGCCTGGTGGTTATGATGTGTGGGTATCGTGGGTACGGAACCCATAATAACATACCCTAACACCGTGCGTAAAGCAGGGGGCGCCGACGAGTCGCGGGGAGCACGAACTACGTCGGGGAGAAGAAGATGCGGGAAGAGAGCGGCTCCGATAAGCGCATCAATTTTATTAGGCATACCGAAGCTCTCATCCGCGAGCGGTATTCCTGATAAATGTGATAAGACAGAGGTGTCTACCACAGCGGTGGGTAATAAATCAGTAACATGATCAACAACTAGCGGCGAGATATTAAAATTAATATTGTTGTCAAAGCGTGAATAAAATTTGAAATCGATCGAGTTAGTTTTAATTATTTTCTCAGCTCCACCGAACCCCTTAACAATAGTACGTTCGGCATCCTGGAGCTGGATACCTAACTGATCACAACACTCCTTTGTTATAAAGTGGCTTTGTGAAGCGGAATCTAATAGCACGTGAATAATATGTCGATCGCCCTTAGTATCATACGCGACGACTTGTGCGGTTGATAATAAAATAGTTGATTGTTTACTACGCGCGGGCGCATCAGGTGAGCGGTTATCTATAGATGCATACGTAGCACATAACGCAACGTCCTAGCGCGCGCTCGGGACGAGGGGAGGCTGCAGCGGCTGCGCGAGAGGTGCGCGGCCGGCGGCGGTGGTATCGCTCTGCGCTGGCGCAGCGGTTGGCGGCGCGGGTCGCGACGCGGCCAGCGGAGGTTCGCGCCCGGTCTCCATACGCTTAAAGTGTAACATTGTGTGATGTTTTTGTTTACAAACGCGGCAATTAGAATTAGATGAGCAATTAGAAACTCTGTGTTTTAAACTGAGACAATTCACACACGCATTGTTATCCTTCACGCATTTAAAACGTTCGATAGGAGTCATTTTATTAAAATCAGGACATTTAAATAAATGTTGATGCGTTATATTAGTGCAAAGACATTTGCACTGCGGGTCAACCGTGGTACTCAAGTAGGCTTGGTACTTCGGCGGCGGAGCGGTATTAGTACGACGATTATTATTTTGACGAGCATTCAATGTGCTCGAGGCACACTGAGCGTGAGCTGGCTGAGTACGTTCGAACACCTTGGCGCGGGCGGTAATAAAGTCGACGAAGTTGTCGAAAGTAGGTATTTTGGAACCACAACTCAACTCGAAAGCGCGAACAGTATCTGAGTCTATCTTCTTGAGCGCGATATGAAGTATTATTAAATCGGTTAGATTATCTAACTTTAGATTCTTTAAAGCGCGCACTGCACTAGTAAAGTTATCTGTAAATAAATCAAAGTTCGTCGCGGAGGCAGATTGTAAAGGTTTGAATTCAAACATTTGATTTAAATACGCGGATGCGAGCATTCGCTGATCTTCATATTTATCAATCAGCGTCTGCAATAGAAGTTCATAATTCTCAGCGCAGGGAGATATACCTGCGCATGCAGACTGAGCCTTGCCTGTCAGCTTGCCTAATAGGTAGTACAACTTTTCGGCGTCCGTGAGCGATGGATTATCATGAACGGTAGACTTAAAACTGGCATAAAATAACGGCCATGAGCGAATGTCACCCGAAAAGTCCATCAGCTGGATTGGCGGCAGTGTAGGCCTAGCCTTATGCGGTGCGATACCATCTCGTGAATCCTGTATATTATTACTCGGTTGCGAATATTGTAATTGGAGTCGTTTAATCCTGCTATACAAAGTCTCGAAAGCTACGAGGCTCTTATAGTTAGGCTTCGCGGAAGGATTTAATGATAAGGTGCGAGAATTATGGTTATCTAAATTCTTTTCGAACCTAAGACGTAAGGAATCGATTTGCGAGGAAGCGTCAAGGAAACTTTCCCTATCTGCGGCGTTCGAATTAATATTTAAAGATAGATCATAGATACTTTGTACTACTTCAAAGATGGCTTCACATTTTGCTTGCATGATGGCTAGTTGCGCATCCTGCTGTTCCTCATTAGAACTTTCGCTATGTGAAGTAACCTTTTTAGGCGGCATTATGTAATACAAATAAGTAGAACTCGGTCAAATAAATTAGATCAATATAATGCGGATAAATAAAGTAGGTAAGATAATAGTATTGAGAAGGCGCAAGCGCAAGACGCTGCGCGTGACTTCGTTACGCGGTAGGGTTATATCGAACGGTAAGGTCGAACGAGTCACCGGTGAATAAAGTAAAATGTGGGTAGAAAAATATTACAATGAATATTGCGATTTTAATATCAATTATATGATTAATTAGCGGGAAAAATATATAATATAATTTATGTAGTACGTAGATAAATATTATATCTAGGCAAGAATTCACGTAACTCAATGTTACGGGCGGTTTCTTAAGAAATAAGTGGGTGACGCAATGTCTACCCTATGCGGGTTATTAAAGTAATATTCGCAATGAATACACTAAAAATCTCTTACTAGGGCCTATAAAAGTATCCTAATAAGGGCGGCTGGGTGAGTCTCGGTCGGAAAGAACCGAAACTTTTATCCGGTCGGAAGGACCACACACAAATGATCACGCCAATATGTTACCGAATATCTTCGATGGAGAAACTTAGTGGACTGTATCAAATTTATGGTACGCACAATCAAATAGGGCAAGGAGAATGAGAAGAAAGGACATGCAGCACATACCTCTGAGAGCACAGGGAAAGCTCCAGATCCTCCTGGGAACGGCGACCGCGGCGGGCCCGCCACACACGAGGTCCTGGTGTCCAGAATCCTCAAACACCATCAACAACACCGTATCCGATTGCACTCGCGTAAGCGTGATTGTTTGTGGGGAAATTACAAAAGCACAATGCTTGACTGCGGGACAATATAGTATCGAATTATAAGCACAATTCGCGCGGTTGCGTCTGCGGCCATTGCGGCGAGACGTTCAAGACTATCTGTTTTCTTCAGTAGTCGCTAGAGGGCTACTCGGCGGTGCGGTAGTACTTGCATGTATGGGTAGGAAAATGGAATAAAGGATTGTACCATAATATAAATTATTTATCATTAATTTAAGTTAAATAACTTGGCGTTACCAATGATCATGAATATTTATTATTCAAGGTCATGCATGACCTAGCTAGTCCATTACACAATACATTTATAAGTAACGTTTTAAAGCATATAACTAAAAACAATGTAATCATATGCCAAACCTGCAAATTCTGGTTTCGTGTCCAGCATGCACCTATGTAAGATAGATAATTTGAAACAGTTAGGTATCCATAAAACCATGTGCTCCAATGCTTCGTTAATATAATTACATAGACATGATAACTGATGAATTATTAAATGACAGTTGATGTTTGGGTTAACTCTTGTGTCACAGAGCTGTAATATATTTTCACATCATAAAAAATATTGACCAATAAAGTTCTCTACAAAATAAAGTGAGTGGAAGCATTGAATCGGTCGTGGAAAGCCGCTTTTACTGTGATTAATATTTTCATTCGATTTGCGAACCGTTTCAAATCACGGAGATTCGTTTAATCGGTTCCCGGATAATCGATACTTTGGATTGCGTTCGTCCAAATTATCAACCTATACTATAGCTACTTACTCTGTGCGTGCATTCGTGGCAATGATTACATTTTCCATGGTAGTTATTTAGTTACAGTTTTTCAGTAATATCAGTAATCACAAAAATAATTACTTATACAGTTTACTAAATATTTTCCTAATTATCCAATAAAATTCTCGTAGTTACCTATCACATGACCTTCGCAATCAGGCTGCAAGTTAAAACGAGGAGAATTGCGAATAGAACTCACTATATATATAGAATAGATTCACCGGAAGGCGACCGGAACCGCACGCCGCAATCGAGAGGAAAAGTAGCTCGCCTTTGGTGGCTTTGACCAGCCGTAGCCGTACGGATATCTACTCTACCTAGCCTATTACCAACTTCGTTGAATAATTTATTTTTAAAAATAAAGTGGTGCTCTACTTATCATCATTATCATCATTAACAGCCTGAAGACGTCCACTGCTGAACATAGGCCTCCCCCAGAGCACGCCACCTTGAGCGGCTGCTCGCCTCCTGCATCCATCGGCTCCCCGCGGCTTTCACCAGGTCGTCGGTCCACCGAGTGGGGGGCCGGCCTACGCTGCGTCTTCCGGTTCGTGGTCGCCACTCGAGAACCTTTCTTCCCCATCGGTTGTCAGTTCTACGAGCGATGTGGCCTGCCCATTGCCACTTCAACTTACTAACTCTAAGAGCTATATCGGTATGCCGTGTGGTCCCGGTTACGAATAGGACCACCCCATCTCTTCCCGTGGGTGCCGTAGAAGGCGGCTAAGGGAATATCCAGGGAATGGGTCGCAGCGTTCCCCTCGGTCTTGGTGATAATCAATCTTCACCTACTGCGATCACCAAGCCGCCTGCCAAGCGTGGTGATTATGGCAAGCACAAATAAAAACGGCCCCCAGTCCCCGGCAGCTCTGCTATCCCGTGGCTACGGTAGCGGCCACGGTAACGGCAGGGCAAGGGGTGCGAAGAATCCCCGGCAGACGCCCGGCTACCAACCCCAACGACGACCCCTGGCCCTGGCAACACATAACGTGCGCACACTGAAGGCTGACGAAAGGATGGTCGAGCTAGAGGCGGAGATGGGTAAGTTACGCTGGGATGTAATGGGATTGTCAGAAGTCCGAAGACAGGGACAGGACACGATAATCCTAAATTCCGGTAACTTATTCTTCTACCGGGAGGGAGACCAACTCTCCCAAGGGGGTGTCGGGTTTCTCGTCCGCAAGTCTCTCGTCAACAACGTGGTCAAAGTCGACAGTGTGTCGGCCAGGGTAGCGTACCTGGTACTCCGAATAACCAAACGGTATTCGTTGAAGGTTATACAGGTATACGCGCCGACGTCGGCACACTCAGACGATGAAGTAGAAGCTATGTATGAGGACATATCCGAAGCCATGCATACTTCCGAAACATACTTCACCGTTGTGATGGGAGACTTCAATGCGAAGTTGGGCACAAGGAATAGCGATGAGCTGAGAGTGGGGCCATTTGGATACGGGCAGCGGAACCCTCGAGGACAGAGGCTGGCTGACTTCATGGAGAAGGAGGAACTCTTTATGATGAACTCCTTCTACGAGAAGCGGCCATCCAGGAAGTGGACGTGGATAAGTCCCGACGGTTCCACTAAAAATGAGATAGACTTTATCATGACGACCAAGAAGCACATATTCGATGATGTCTCTGTGATCAGCAAGGTGAAAACCGGTAGCGATCACCGTATTGTTAGAGGCACATTGAATATCAATGTTAAGCTCGAAAGGTCATGTCTGGTGAAGTCTACGCTCCGTCCAAATCCTGTCCAAATCCAAAACCCCGAAGGCTTTCAGCTGGAACTCCAAAATCGCTTCCAGTGCCTAGCCGACTGTAACACAGTGGACGAGCTAAACGACGGGTTGGTGGAAACTGTCCAAGCTGTTGGATCGAAATTCTTTAAGACCCAACGCCGAAAGAAGACTCAAAAGCTCTCAGAAAAAACTCTTGAGCTAATGGCCGATCGGAGCGAAATGAAGCTGCAGTCTTCAGTTGATATGTCAGCCTACGGTGAACTCAATAGACGAATCTGGAGTTCCTTGCGACACGACTTGCGTGCTCTTAGTACTTCACGTATTGAGGCCGCAATTGAGCGGAACCAAGGCTCTAAAGTGTTCGCAAAGGATTCGTCTATTGGGCAACACCAAATGACAAAACTGAAGACCGAAAATGGTAGCGTCATTTCATCCAAGCCTGAGATTCTGAGAGAGATCGAGAACTTCTATGGACAGTTATACACCTCGACACGTAAGCCCGCTACTAACACAGCTCAGGACATCAGAGCCAAGTTAGTCCGACACTATACCGAAGATATCCCGGACGTCAGCCTGTACGAGATTAGAATGGCCCTCAAACAGCTTAAAAACCACCAGGCACCAGGTGAAGATGGAATTACGACCGAACTTCTGAGAGCGGGTGGTAGACCGGTACTTTTAGTCCTCCAGAAGTTATTTAATTCTGTCATCATTGAAGGTACAACGCCAGAGGCATGGCACAAGAGCGTGGTGGTGCTCTTCTTCAAAAAAGGCGATAACACCTTATTGAAGAACTATAGGCCCATCTCGCTCTTGAGTCATGTGTATAAGCTGTTTTCGAGAGTCATTACGAATCGTCTCGCACGCAGGTTTGATGAATTCCAGCCTCCCGAACAAGCCGGTTTCCGAAAAGGCTTTAGCACCATAGACCACATTCATACGCTGCGCCAGATTATACAGAAGACCGAAGAGTATAATCGGCCGTTATGCCTAGCGTTTGTGGACTATGAGAAAGCCTTCGATTCAATCGAGACTTGGGCGGTGCTGCAGTCCTTGCAGCGATGCCAAATTGACTATAGGTATATCGAAGTTTTGAAGTGTTTGTACAGTAAGGCCACTATGTCAGTCCGACTACAGGACCAGAGTACGGAACAAATTCCATTGCAAAGAGGCGTGAGACAGGGAGACGTTATTTCTCCGAAACTGTTCACAAACGCATTGGAGGATGTTTTCAAGCTCTTGGAGTGGAAAAGATCTGGCATCAACATAAATGGCGAGTACATCACTAACCTTCGTTTTGCCGATGATATAGTCATAATGGCGGAATCGCTCGAGGACCTTAGCACCATGCTCAACGACCTCAGTAGAGTCTCCCAGCAGGTTGGTCTTAAGATGAATATGGACAAGACAAAGATCATGTCTAATGCTCATGTTCCACCTATACCGGTAATTGTTGGGAACGATACTCTCGAAGTTGTCGACAAGTATGTCTACCTAGGACAGATTGTCCAATTAGGTAGGTCCAACTTCGACAAAGAGGTGGCGCGAAGAATCCAACTCGGCTGGGCAGCGTTCGGGAAGCTTCGTCCTATCTTTTCGTCCAAAATACCGCAGAGCCTGAAAACGAAAGTTTTCAATCAGTGTGTGTTGCCAGTGATGACTTATGGAACTGAGACATGGTCTCTTACTGTTGGCCTCATTAGTAAGCTCAAAGTCGCGCAGCGAGCTATGGAGCGAGCTATGCTCGGTGTTTCCCTGCGAGATAAGCTCCGGAACGAGGAGATCCGCAGGAGAACTAAAGTGACCGATATAGCTCTACTTATGGGAGGGCAATATTCAGTATAGTTAGTCTTCAGGCTGATGATGATGATGATAATGACTTTTTAGACGCTCCAGTTGTTTTTGGAACGAGACAAATCAAGTATAAGTAAATCACAGACATCTAATCCTATACAGAGTATTAGATGTCTGTGAAGTAAATACACGAAAAAAATATTTGCACAGCGCTGCATTGACAATGAAACATAATTATATTGTACTACTTTTAGGGGTTAGTTACCCTCTATTCCAAGAACTAAAATACCTACACCCTAAGTTGCAGTGCAGAGTGGTAGGTATACCTACCCAGATGGGTAGGTTCTGAGGGTAGATTACCCACAGACACAAAGTTTAATTTTAATTATAATACCGTAACAGACAACAAAGCTGCATGGCATATTTTCTAGACTTCTATCTGTGATCCATATTCGTTTCATCTAATTTCAGGATCTATGAATGATAATTATTCCATTGAATTAGTTGCATAGCTATGTTTGCAAGGTATAACTTGTTTGCAAGGTCGATATAACTGAAACAATAGCTGTGGCTATTGGTTTTCCCATGGATGGTAACGGCCACGAGCTGAATGTCATTGATCCAGCTGATTTTCGTAATTTCAGAGAAATTCATTATATTTTATTGCTGTCATATAGTTAGCCTAATTATTTTATCAGGGCCAAAATTAGTACGTTTAGCTGTTGTAACTTTTATGTTTTTATAAGTATAGACACTATGATTATGAAATTTTCACAGCATTATCTTTATTTCGCGGGGAGCCGATGGATGCAGGAGGCGAGCAGCCGCTCAAGGTGGCGCGCTCTGGGGGAGGCCTATGTTCAGCAGTGGACGTCTTCAGGCTGTTGATGATGATCTTTATTTCTGTCATGTGGTATCACATCTTAATACGTATCTTACGTAATCGTAAGATACGTATTAAGATGTGATACCACATGACAGTCCATATTTCCATGTGTCATGTATTTAATAATAGAAGATAACTCAATAAAAATATGGATATTTTAACAGCTCGTGATTCCGGTATTCGGTATAAAGACGTTGACGGGTTTGATGGCACGAAGGCGAGGCGATGGCTCGTCTCGTGCGGATTCCAATTTACAGTGGAACAAGACGGAGGCAAGCGACCGTCCGAAGCGACTGTGTGCTGCTTTGGCACGCCATCCACGCCGAGGTCTCTCCCTGACTCCTCCGAGCCACGCGTTCCAACGCACATTGGGTGGAAAAAATATTTAGGGGCCATATAGTAACATTTTTCAGATCACGCGTTTTATGTTTGTCTGTCAATATTAGATTCTGCGTCGATTTTATGCAGACAGTACTCATGTTTGTTTTAACTATTTGTAGACAGTATTATTTATTACTTGAAGTTCCAAATAATTATGTAGTTCTAAACTCGTTGACGAAAAATGTAAGAGTTCTATCGATTAGCATTATAATCGCACATTATCGGATAATAAGAGGTATAGTAAAAAAAACTATTTGAAAGTATTCTATCGACTGTCGTTACAAAAAAAATATCGGATAAAAAGATGTAGGTAAGTACTTAAGGTGGAACGTTACACTCGCGCGGGAAATTCAAATTTTCTTGCGTTCGTTTGCCAATAATAGCTTAATTACTCAACGTGATTATATGAAAACTAATTTTGCGCAAATAAATATAATGTATCAATAAATTACAATTAAAAGTATCACCTACTTATCATTGGTTTTGCGGCAAATGGCAATAGACTGAAAAACTAAGAAGAAAAATGTTTATTGCTATTTGTCGCTAAACCCATGGTATCTAGGAGATACTTTTAATCGTAATTTGTTGATACATTCTATTTATTTCCGCAAAATTAGTTTTCATGTAATCACGTTGAGTAATTAAGCTATTATTGGCAAAAGAACGCAAGAAAATTTGAATTTGCCGCGCTAGTGTAACGTTCCACCTGAATGTAACATTTTTCTCATTTTCAACAGTTTCCCGACTGTGTGCGGGGGTTTATTATGCAGCCGCCCACGCCGCGCGCCAATCACATAGCTTCGCAGCAATATTGCCGTCTCGGTAGGGATTCCAACGTGTTTGTCGATTACTTACCGAGCTAGCTTGCTTAAATTTTGAAGCGTGAACAACCAGCTGTGTTAAGCTAGGTACATTTGATTTGCAAAGCGCTGGCAGACTATTAGATGGCATTTCTATTTATAATATAGGTCAGTATTATCAATACCAGCAAGTCAATGAACTATGTGCAGGTATAGTAGACTACCTATTTAGATGGTAGTGTAATATTACACTTTTTAAACTTTCGCGACTTGAACTCATGTTATAAAGTTAAAACGGGTCTCTTCGAGCACAAAAACTTTATCAAAAAATTTTTTTGACTTACCTCGACATAATAATATTAGATACAACCTAACCGTTCGAGAGTGGTGAGTAAAACTTTTCACATTATCAGCCGGAGGGCGCCCACTGTTGAGCATAGGCCTCCCCCATTATAGGGGGAGGAAGAGAGTTTCCATAATCACCATGCTTGGCAGGTGTCTTAGTAATCGCAGTAGATCATACTGCAGACCTGCAGACCGAGGAGAATGCTGCTGCCCATTCCCTGGGTGTTTATTCCCTTAGCCGATTCTTATGACACCACGGTAAGATGAAGCGCCCCGGGTCCCAGCAAACTTTCTAAAACTTGAATGAATTCGGAATGATTCCGAAAAGCCACTCTACAACTCTAGCATACATATACCACAGATAATATAATACTATACAAGTTCCTATGCTTAGTTTACATCTTTATTTGCTGCGTGAACTAGTTTCAGCTTCATATATTTAATTTTTCTTTTGAGCTATACAGTTGTTTATTATTTATTAACTTGGGTAGGTACTTATGATTCAGCCAAATTAGATAAGGCTTATGATTTATAGCAGAAATAATCAACAGATTAATTTTTAATGTAAAGAAAAGAACGGGAACTAGATCCCGTTCATGATTCTTTTTTCTTTACATTAAAAATTTATCTGTGAACATAAGCTTGACGAGGAAGTTCATCAAAAGTTTTTATGGGTATTATAATGTAAATTAAACAGATGCAGCATTCACCCTAGTAATATTTATCGATAATAATATAATGGTTATAATAATAACGGTACTGTACCTACATATCGCAGGGGCGGCTTTGTGGCGAGCCGTCGGGGAGTGGCGACACCGCGTACCCTGATTCCAAGGGGCTAAATGAGACCCCTGACCCCTGGCTTGTCTTAACTGGCTGTCCGGGGGTGGAAGTCGCAAGAGCTAAAACCTAAGCTCCAGAGTGGAAGTGTTAAAGGGCATAACGCACCTATATGCGGTACCACTATGCGGTAGCCACTACAGGGGGCCCATTTAGTGGGTGGCGGGTCATCACCTGCCTCAAACATTTTGATATGAGACAAAATTGGCAGGTGCCATTATCTCATTTCATAACCCAATGTACCTACATCATCCATCAAAGGTTCACCACAATAGCCAGATTTATTTTTTACCTTTACCTACTTATACATAATAGTTTATCATATGCCATACCATGCCTTGTCAGTTATAATTAATTTTGTACTCAACAGGGCCTCTTAATGTTGGCTTCAATGCCTCCTAAATATCCGGGCTAGACCCTCGGGTCTAGCCCGGACATTTGGGATTAAAATAAATAATAATAACGATACCGTACATACCTTGGTAGGTACAACACTATCAATATTACCTGTTCTTGACATAAAGAATAATCCGGGTCGGTCGTCATTGTACGGTGCATGGGCGACGGAATGCCTCATGGCTTGTGTAACGTCGTCTGAGGTAACCGCCTTCTTCGTCGGGATATGACTACGTTCCTATTTTTAGCCCGGAAATTGTTTTCTGAAGGCTTTATTCACTAGCTATCTAATGGATTTCAATGTTATTAAATTACTTATATTTGAACTTCCTACTTGATACATCATAAAATGGCCCTTATAAACTATCGCAATGTATTTTCAAGTCTGCTTTTCGAAACACTTATTTTATAGAATGTAGTACTTAAGTTTATCTTAAAAATGTAGTTTAAGTATTATATTATTTATATTTAATTTATTTACCTACATTACATTTCAGCAAAGTCACTGTAGGTATCCAGCCCGCAAGCAAGCATGCAAATTATGTATTGGTATCTGTGTATATAGGTACTTACAATTTGATTTATTTTAAAGGTCCGCTGTTTTAATTGTTAGGAGCCATTATTACAATTATTATATTATGTCATAAATAAATGAGTTTTTGTACAACCGACTGTATCAGTAGTCACGGGATTTATTCTCACCCGTGCGTGGTAAGAAAAAAATTTATACCCGTATTTATATTCACTCATTTATTCATTTTTCTTTAGTTTTTCTTACGACATTGTTATAATAATATTGTTATTAATTTATTACCTTATTGTTTTAAGAGTCGTCTTATACATGATGCGCTCAATGACTCGAAAACGCACTATGTCATACCACAGACAAGTTATAGTACGTATTTTTATTGCTCTATCCGGCCAGCGATGAATGTAAAGCGGCCCCGAGACGACCAAACGGTTTGATTCAAACACGTTTTAGGTTTGACTCAAACCATTTTGATCGTTTACGAAGCTAGTTTGAACGGTTTGTCAAACATTAACGGGTTTGAAGCTCGTTTGATGAAATTTCATATTTTTGTTGTGTTTGACGCGCCGTTTGATCGTGTTCCGATGCGTTTGAACAAACTCAAGAAATTAAAAGCACGGTGTCGTCGGAACGTCAATGTGATCGTGAATTTACTTCGTTGCTATTATCATTATATCAAGAAGCACCAACCGAAACAAACTGCGGAGTTCCGTTTGACAGCCGTTCAAACCGATATCAAAGGTTTCATCAAACACGTAAAGTTTGAATCAAACCATTTGATCGTCTCGGGGCCCCTTAAAGTTGCCGTGGGTGAGAGGAGTACACAGAGACAAGGCAAGCGTAGCTGATAAGACATTTCCGTTACTTTGAGACTATGTAGATACCGATTGACGAAGCATGGTTTTTTTTAATTTGTCATCCACGTTTCCTGTCTGTGGTATGGTATGGGTATGGGATCATGTAGGTACTTTACTATAGGTAACATTGCAAGAGAGTGCGGTATAGGAGTATAATGTTATAGGTATCTAAACTTTGAAAGTTAATTGGAGTACATAACGTAATTTAACCCTTTTATATGGTAGTAAACGCAGGAAGCTAATTTTCTAGACAAACTGTGTGAGATGAGAAGTGAGTTTAAATATAGAAATTTCATAATTTGTTTCTTTGATATTTATTTCTATATTTATTATTATACGTGAAATAGTTGTTTGTTAGTTTGGTGTTCATGCCTAAACGGGTGAGCCGATTTGGATGAATAACAAGCCATAACCGACAGAGTTAGTAGGTTTATATTATAACCTTGCAGAATTTAGCCATTGTTTTAGTAGAATATAATAATATAGAAACCACACGAAAATTAAAAAAAAAACGACATCTCAAAATAACGATGCCATCTCCGGCCACGATTTATACACACCTAAAAGCACACCTCAAATGTATGTGTTGTTTATAGGTACAATAGGATAATTTGCATAATTTAGCCCGACGACGTTGGAGACGGGGCGGCACGATGACAGTTAGGTGGAAGTGGGACTGTCACATTTTGGTGCACTGCGGCTAGGGTTGACACTATTTGTAATAACATTATTTCCACACGCAAAAATAATAAACCATAGGATTTGTATATCTTTATAATATATTTATAATATCTTTAACCTACTTATTTAATCAATCACCCGCTGATCTACATATGGGCTGTTCCCACAGATCCTAAGTGTTATTACTGCCAGTTCCACGGCCTTTATTAAGGGAAGTAGGTATACAATTTTATTCTATGACACGATGTAAGATCCGAAATAAGGAAATCCGCATGAGAATTAAAGTCACCGACCTCGGTCCCGGCTGTTGTCGTAAGACAACAAGGCTTAACAATTCTGTCAACAGAACTGGCTACTTGCCTACACTAGAAATAGAAAAATAAACGATATACTTAGATCTTAGAATTAGCAAGTTGAAATGGTAATCAAATGGGCAGGCCACGTCGCTCACAGAACCGACAACCGGTGGGGAAGAAAGATTTTCTAGTGACAACCAAGAACCAAAAGACGCAGCGTAGGCAGGCCCACTACTATGGACTAACGACCGGGGAGAGCCGTTGGATGCAAGAAGCAAGCAGCCGTTCAAGGTGGCGTTCTATGGGGTGGGGGAGTCTGCTTTAGTAGTGAGTGTCCATAAAAGTTCATCGAAAACCTTCCTTAGATAATTTCGATATTTTTCACTTAACATAATTAATCATTTAAGTAATGCTTAGCCAAATTATTTATTTTTGTCAATATTATGGATTGATTTTTAAGTGTAAACCGCACTTCAGGTATATCTATAAAGATATTATAGTTCTTAAAATTTTAGCAACCAGCGGGATTTGAACCCGCGCCTTCTAACTCACCGGATTAGACGCCCTACCAATTAGGCTATGACCGCTAGCTGCGAAAATCTTAAGGACTATGTGTTCACCGACTAAGCAGTCGTGGCGACATCTATAGAACCTGTTTAAGACAGGTAATCTATTCATTAGTAGTAATTTCGATACTACCTAATGCCAAGAGATGGCGCGCTAGCCAAATCTATCATGGATTGATTTTTAAGTGTAAACCACACTTCAGGTATATCTATAAAGATATTATAGTTCTTAAAAAAACGACCACCACGCCACGACTGCTTAGTCGGTGAACACATAGTCCTTAAGGTTTGTCAATATTTATTTATTTATTTATTTATTTATTTATTTATGCACAAAACAAATTACAATCGAAAAAATATTAAGGTACAAAACATTTCGTTTAGGTCTGGATTATAATTCAAAATTATGTGCAAACAGCAATATTCTTTATGATCCCTCTTAAAATTACACGGAATAATAATATAGGTACATACTTAACTTAGCTGATTCATTAATATGTTTTCACACGAATATCTTTGTTTATTTTTATCAAGAAAATATTTTATAAAGTTTCGTCAGTTTTTTATTTAATTTTTGTTCATGCATTTAGAAATATTAGAAGAAAAACTATTATTCCATCGGGCGTGTATCAACTATCAAGACAACACGTGCGCATCATTTTCTTTTCCAGCGAACACGATAAGCATTACCCCGTGTACGTCAACCCTTGCGTACAACATTGTTAGCGAAGTCGTGATGTGGGTCGTAATTTTAGTTTGTGCAGACATTAAGCCCCCAAACGATACTAAGAATCATAATTTCGCAATAAAAGAAACTTCGAGCGCTCGTTACACGTTTTTTAAAGTGACATGACATTTAGAGGTCCCTGACTGGAGAGGGTGACAGCCCTAACCGCAAAGACATTTCGACACAATTTCCCTTTTAACTCGGACTCGTCCTGTATTTATCGATGCCATGATCTCGGGGCTTGGACCCAAGGAGTTTATTTACACGAAAATATTTTTATTGGAGCGCTATACGCCTTTTAATTTACGGGGGGTACCCATTTGTTATCTCCGTGATTACCTTTGGAATTGAATTGTGACATTTTTAGGAGCTTAGCAGGTAACTCTGCTTTTTAAACACGGTGTTGTTATTAACGGCAATGAAATGCCAAGTACGATACTCTGTTGAATTTAGTAGAGTAGATAGAGCCGGTTGAGTTATGTCTCATATAATTTTCCTTTTGTTCCAAGTTTCCAATGAAAAGCCACGACCATGATGAACTTCAACGGCCGTGTTACTATGACACACACGCCACAGCATAGATCTCGACAAGATGTTATGAATTTATGACGCAACAAATTCAATTTGATTCTTTTTACTGATATATTTTATAGAGCCCGTTTTTCTTGTTTCGTATTCGTGGGAACGTGATCTTTTTACATATCAATGATAACCTTACCTAATAGATAAATGTCATAATTATACTTATCGGTTTATGAGTACCTACACCTACTTACCAGAGTCCAATGTAGAAGGAGATAATCAAGTAGTTTATCCCGTGCTCTCAACGAGTTCTAGGTAAAGGTGGGTGCAATGCATACGATAATATTATTGGCTGTATGTGTATGTGACTCATTGTATAGGGGACATCCTGTCCCGACTTGTCGGGGTGTGGTACCAAGCTTTGTTAACACCACTGTGCTACAGTATCAAAGCTTCTACAAAATATACATGAAAAGCTATGCTTGAGAACTAAACCTACTCAAATGACTGAACTGACTGTATTTGATTAGAAAATATCAGCGGTTACGTCTGCTTTATATGTAAAGCTGTTTGATGTAATAATAATAATAATAACACCCAACGATCACATACATGGATCCTGGACCCTAACTAGGATTCCCTGTATCTAGGGACCCAGGAACTACGAGTACCATGGTCCCACAACACCCTGACACAGAACAAGTATTTGCGCTTTTTTTTCTGTACACAAATACTTGTCCTGTCGCGGGAATCGAACCCGCCGCCTCCAGGTTATGAGCCGACCTGCTGAACCACTACACCACAGAGGCTGTCTAGTATAAAGGTGGTGGATCGCAAACCCGATTATAAGGGAACAGTTATTCTTATGTTTTTATTATTGTTGATTCACGCAGTTTTAACTACTGACCGATATACCCGGACCTATACTATATACCACACAGTAAGATAAGAACCAACCTCTTTACGCCAAAAACGAAGCTTCAGCGCTGCTTCGTATACTGTGTCGTCGCACAGATGTTATTACTCACACAAGCATAATCTGGAGACACGTATTAACCTGTCGATCCAACCTTGTTCCTTTGTCGCAGCCGGTATGTAGCCATCGCTATGCAAACGAGCTTTGTGGCGATATCGCTGAATCATATAGCAAAGCCTTATCGTAAATGCCCCGTGTCTAATTCAAACGTCTTGTGTTAGGCGTATAATAGAACATCTACACGGTTTACGTTCGTAGTGAACGCTATGATGGTTTTACAAAGTCAATTCACCGTTACTTAGCTTGAAAGATTCCCTGGAAAACGTTATGTCATTTATTAAATACGGTGAAATAAAGCTCTTGCCGTTTTGTGTTCCGGTAACGTTGACCAACGACGTAGTTGGAGTTATTTTCTTATATTTTGGCTCCACACAGTGTATTTAACCAGTGTCAAGTATTACAATTTTTCATCGTGCTAAAGAATATTTCACGTAATGTCAAGTCTTAGTCACAGTCATAGTCCAGTCTAAGTCATGCCTCAGTATAGTGGTGGCAACTGTACTAGAAGCTTCTATGGAATTTTGGAATTTGGGAAGCAACACGAAAATCCACGTTTCACCACATTATATTACTTGCCCACACTCATGCTCGTGATTCAGCACTTAATGCGTAAAACGCCACCAATTTTAAACATTAACACTGGAAAAAGCACAACTTTTGAAAAAGAATACAATAATAATGTATAATAATACAACGACGACGTGAACTTTTCCGCGTTCCCACAAAAAAAAACTCTTTTGGTTGGGGTTATAGACTTGTAGATAGAGTAAGGCCTGGGGGGGCGTACCGTGAGCTCTTAGCGCGATTCAAAACCGAGCCTATATTGGATCGCTTTGTTTTTTTTGTATGGGGATTTTGACAAGCGATCCAGTATAGGCTTTGTTTTGAATCGCGCTAAGAGCTCACAGTACGCCGCCCCCTGTACTACGGAACTACAGCGTTGACCATCAAATTGTTGGTCCTCAAGTTATCATTTTGTAAATGAAATCTTAACTTGAGCACCGATTTGTTCTGTACAACCCTAATGCCCATCTGCAGTAAAGTTTGACATCTCTTAAGGTCACACTTTGCTCTCTAGGACGTACAAAAATGCGATGCAGTAGGTATTAACATCATAGAAGTACCTATAAGTGCGAACTTAGAGGAGGTGTTCAAGCTTTAGTGCAGATGGTCATAAGTAGCTATATGGTTGTTGTTTTCACCACAGAGAGGTGGATTAGAATTTTTATTTAATTAATAGCTATATTAATATGCCCTACGTTTTCATTTACATACCTATCAGTTTTCCCCCGGGAACTCTCAGTTTTCTGGGATAAAAAGTACTTGTTTTATTCTAGTGCAATATTAAAGTGTTTTTATCTATCTTTTTTAATTGGTTAACCTTCAAGGTTTACTGTAACATTACAGAGTATACGGGACATGTGATGTAAGAGTAGGTAAGCCAGCATATATCGTTGCCTTTTTAGGTTTTCTTATCATGAACTAAGCATAGGTACCTAGGTAGATATATAAGATACAGGTAAGCATACGAGCCAAGGTTGTCTGCTAACATGTTGAGACTTGTATTTGACCTATAAACGGACAAACGTCTACGGTTTTGCACAAAATATAGCTACTACCTACCCAGATATTATTCAGTATGTAAGTAGGTATGTATTACGAATTTTAAGGAAAGTTGGTACTTTATTTGTATGCAGAGGCGCCCCACGTGTTTCCCCTAGGATCTCTTAATTTTCCGGAGTAAAAAGTAATTATAGGTATATCAAGCTTGGTTGTCCTTGTGAAAAATGTTAGCCGTTTTACTATGTAGTTAGATAAAGTATCTAAGTAAATACAGTAGGTATCTACCTAAGCACTTACGTGACGCAATGTAGGTAAATACTATATTGTAGAAGCCTATTCTACCCTAACCCTACCCTGTAAACTTATCATTATTGAGGATGATCAACAGTTTTGCTAGAATGGAAATAAATTTATAAATAAATATGTGTGGACATTTCACACAGCGCCATCTAGCCCCAAACTAAGCATAGCTTCTACTATAGGAACCAGATAACTGATAGAATACTTGGATACTTTTTGTTTGTAAATACATACATAGAATTACAATTCTAACACCTAGACACAGAACAAACACCTATGTTCATCACACAAATGTTTTTCGTGAGTGGGTACCGAACCCACAACCTATGGTTCAGAAGGCAGAGCTACTTACCAACTGAGCTAACAGGCCAGTCGTCAAATGTATGAGTATTATACCACATAATTTAACATTTAAATGTGTTCGTATATTCTACTTCTCTACGCAAATATCCTTAAATGTAGCCTTAAATATTTACACACTAGTTGCAAGTTACTACACCCCACACCCACATTTCACTCGCGTTCAGGAAAAAATCCTTGATTCAAAATGTCATACTAAAATGTAGATATTAATGCAGGACCTACACCTATTAATGTCTTTCACAGTTTCGACGCTGATTGTATATATAAATGAAATACATTGCATAAAATACAATGTTAGTCGATTCACTATGACAAAAGCTTCTTCTGTGGGTATAATGGTTAAACGACAGGCACAAAATATTTAACCCAACTTTATATTGTAATAAACATTTATTTTTCTGGTTTGGTGGGACACGAGGGCCGAGTGTCATTACGAATCCTACATAAAATCTCAAGCTTAATGTGTAGAGACGACGTCTCTTCATAAACAGTTTCATGACCTAGTAGTTGTACGTAATATTCCTTCGTATGTATGCTAGTTTACTTTAACGAACCAGCTAAAGTGTCGCTGAGGTGAGTTAATTGTCCTGTGGCCCCTGGGATCACGTTTTCATTTAGATCTATAAACTAGCACTGCACGCCAATTTACTAAAGAGCAAACCTCTCAGCTACCAAGTAACTCGCTGACTTGCTACGGAAACAAATTATGAATTCAATTTGATTGGTCTCTCAGCCTCAAACTCGAATTGGTTTATGGCGGAATTGGCTGCGAAGCTCTCTAACGATGTAGACTCTACATCACACATAGCTCTTCTTTACAACATTCTAAAATAACTTCAAACAACAATTTAGGTTAACAAAGTCTTTGCTCTACTACCTATGTAGAGTCTTGAAGAATACGATTGCTAGGAGCACTGCTCTACATTACAGCATTTTCAAATAACTTCAAACTATAAAATGTTAACACAGATTTGCTCTATAATCTAAGTAGAGTCTTGAAGAATGCGATTGCTAGGAGCACTGTATATTATAATTGCAACGGCTTAATTGCCATTGCCCATATGCCATTGCACGTATAGAGCAATCAACATATTGCTCTATATGTGCAATAGCGTTGAATGCGTATTAGGTAAAAATTTAAACGCAAGAGAATAAGCGGTAATAAAGAGGAACTTTGCTTTTTCATAAAGTGTGCACATACGTAGCTGGGATACGAAAGAGTTAATTTTTCCGTGACACTCTTGTTTGTAACTGGCAACAGAAATCGTACTAAGGAATAAAATACAAATATAGTGGAACAAAAGAATGCGTATTATTCGCGCGGGTAGCTTTAGCGGGCTGGCAGTGGCGGCCACGTAACATTGTTTGTTCACGGAGAGTGTGGAAGTGCGGCGATTGCGGGTAGTTGGAAGTTCACTTACACAGAATTTGCGAAGTATCCAGTGCTGACCGTTGCTGAACTATTTGTTAAATATGCACATTGTCTTCACTGGCATGCGCTTAATGGGACGCTAAGAGCACTATGCACGCGGTCATGTGCCACTTACCTACTCGCTTTACAAGCAGAAAGAGCTTTTTCGTACTTTCGTTCGGCGTGGGTGTGGGCACGTCTCCCACGCTCTAAGTGACACTTCATTAGCTTCCTTTATACGTAGATATCTTATTTTGTTTTGCTTAGAAATTGTCTCTAAAGGAACAGTTTCGTGGGAAATCGTTTTCATAAGTAGTATAAATATCATCAGCTATTTTCAGCAACTCATCAGGATTGGGTAGTCGAAATAATAATGTGCTTGATTCAATTCAGGCTCAAGGCTGTTAAAAAATACATCATATTGACACAATAGGAGGAATCTCACGATCCAAACCATTTATTTTGTAATACGTTCCCCGCAAAATAATTGGGAACAATGGAGATTACCTGCGAGAGCAAGCAATTCGTCATTAAATTATCCGAGGCCTGCGAACGATTCCTTTGCAAACTCAGAATTCCTTTTACGAAATTCTACAAAAAGCAGGAAGCGAATGTGGGATTATAAATACGTGACGTGAAGTGAAGGATGCTGGTTTTGTGCCCCTCGTCGGCTCTGCTTTTGTTCGCAATGAGAATAGCAAACAATCGCGACGTATTCCGTGCTTGGTAAAGCTGTATAGAAAATGCCTTCCTAGAGATCGGGCGGCGAGGACACGCGGTAGCATATAACATCTATTCTGTGGCGGTAGCGGGCGCGCCGCGCGGAGCTGCTATGACACGTCCGCGTCCTTTTCAAACTAGAAGTGCTCGATTTAGCTGCGATTACGCCCAGCTTTTTGGAAACATTTGTTTGGTTTTTGTACCTGCACCTAAATAAAGCTTTGCGTTTACAAAGAGGTCCCTGACTGACCAGGGTTTTCGAATATGCATTAATATAATTTTGTATATAGTAGGCACGACATGCATGAACGTTATGTCTAGTTTAGATACGTAAATCCTGCTTGACTGCTTACTTAAAAGGTCTATGGAAATGCATTCCCATTTCAAAGTGTAAACCACACTTCAATTGTTTTATATAGTAATAGTACAGACCTACATTATGGCTATACATATATAGGCTTTTTTGTGGCAATAAAGGTATAATGTACTAACTGATATATCACTATACTGAGAGATATAAAAAAAATGCGATGCCATTCTTTTTAAATGAAAGTATCAGAATTAGCATATATACTGGCATCATGCCTCCCAAATTCGGTATATAAGCTCACACGAAGTCCCCAAAGTCAATTTGGTAAATGTAAACTACTCAGACTCACGTAACCACCGCAATGTACTAAAATACTGAAGCAGCAAATTAAAAATACCTCTGATAAGTACCAACACACGCACGACCCGAAAAAGGTCTGCATGTACGTTTCTGGTGAGACTCGACTACATGCCTACATACTTAGTGTAATGAAAAGGTTTCTGAAGGGAACCTTCCATCGGTACAATTGTTAGCGAGCCTTGTAGTAAAGAGTATAAACTTGACACGCTATTCAGGCCTTTAAAATTCGATATATTCACCCTATTGGCGTTAATCTAAACATCCAACTGCAATACACTGATGTTATTTTGTACAAGCGATTTATTCAATATATTTTGTAATCACGTGCCATTCCTAGAAATAGAAAGAAATGTTCAATGGGCTAAGAAAATCATAATTACGAGGAAACCAAAAAATGTAGCTATACAGTATTACCTGTAAAATTTTTTTTTAGTACATAGAACAGTATTCTTTTAACAGAGAGTGCACGGTGAATTTTATTATACCTACCGACTAAAGAGCAGGTGAAAGCTGTGATTTTCGAGAAAATGTTACTATCATCAGTACCACTTGGAAAAGAAGCAACTTCCAGTTGGTAAAGTGAGGACTTAAAATCTATACATAAAATATAATAAAACTGTAACTGGACTAAATCTGTACTTACATTGGATATTTTTTGAAAATTCAAGACACTTCTTTAACGATATAGAAGTAGAAACAGTTTTATTTTATTTTTGTGTGTAGCGTCGGTCTGTCTGTCCCTTTGAACACGTACTACGCTGAAATTACATTAAACGGATTTTGGTGAAATTTGGTACCTATTTTACATTTATCCTTTTCCCTTATCTTTTTCCCTTTCACTTCCCTATTCCCATGAACAGGGTTTGGGCATAAAACTAATTAACCCGTGCGAAGCCGGGGCGGGTCAGCTAGTATAAAAACTAAAAAACTTATTACGCCATGTAAGGTGACATGCAGAGGAGGGTTCACAGCTCCACATCTATTTAACTGTGGAAATTAGCAGGCGCTAGCGATAGAATAGGCGGGTACACCGCACAATAGTGGGTAAATTAAGGCTGGCATTATCCACAGTGGCGCTAATTTTGGCACAAAGTCCATCCCCGCCGTTTACTTTTTGCGATGACGTGAAGAGCGGCAATTTCCATAATGGGAAAAGAGCAGTGTCTCGTAAAATCGTTAATATTGAGTATGTGGGTGGCACCTAACGTTTAATATGTACCTACTCTCACACAGGAAAATGCAAATGCCCGGCACAATTCCACGCGTCGGGCGAGGTCGAACTCGGACGGGCTATGCTTTTTAATTTACCGAGTGCCGCCATTACCCGGCCTTATCGTGGCAGTTGCCCCTCAGATCTGAAATAGGGTGCTCTAAAATTGCCTCCTTATTCAGATTATCCTTTGCATGCGCCGATGTTGAAATTTAGAACGGTGTGAGTCGAACGGCAGTTATTAAGACTTAATGGATCCGGGAGGGTCTAGCGTGATATTCTCCCGCTCGCTTGCTGTCGTTTAAAACAATGAAATGGATTTTTAGAGAATACTTCTTACTTGGCTGAATCCTGGTTCAAGTTGACCTACTTTTCAACTAATTGCCTAATTTTGAGGGGTATAAAAACGAGGAAACCAAGGGGTAAATAGGTCCAACAAATACTCAGCCACTCAATTTATTTGCGCAGCTACTAATTTCGCTACTAAAACAGGTGTTTGGTTTAGTATGCTTAACTCAATTTTTTTCTTTTTGTCTCTATAAAAGACTACTCTAGTACCTATACTGCAGATACTTTTACTAACGGTGGGGTCTTTGATCCTTGGTTAAGGTAACCAATAGTCAAATTTTTTTCCATTTCTTTAATGACATTTAAAGAAATTACATTTAAGGAATACATGTTACAAGTGCCAATACCTTGGGTAAGCTACCCTTATGAATCATTGAAAACTTTGATACTGAATATTTATAATATACGTAATGATACCTACTGGAGTATAATGAAAATATGTGGGTTGAATGTGAGAACTTTGAGTCGTAACATCTGCGTATCAGGGGTATCATCTGTATGTGGTATCATCTGTGTGTGGAACATCGCACTGTGTAATTATTTCGTCCTTCGTTCGAAGCGCAGAAATGTCTAAATTGAAGGTTTTGTGAATGGGACGTCGTCGCCGGCGGCTCCGAGTGGCTCTGACCACCGGAACTAGCTCATAATCATTAAATTGGGACGCTCGTTTAACTGTTAATTATTGCCGACCGACGAAGCTGCGGTCATTAAGAAGCTCAGTAAAAAAATAAAACGTACAGATGTGAAATCGAGCGATATTTTAAACGCAATTAGCTATTTAGCTAAGCGGTTAATACCCAACAAATTTCAAACGAGTTTAATGGTCTCATTAGGAATTTTCATTTTGGTACATAGACTGCTCTCAATTGCCTCTTTTGATGTTGTTCGGTTCGGTTGTTCCGGCAAAATCTTTGTTGGTTGGTTCTCCAGTAACAATATTTGATTTAGTCGGTATTGATTATTTAGCCTGCACTTCTATATCAATAGAGTATTATTATTAGTAATAGTAATCTTAAATTAATGTGAAAACATTACACCAACGTTCTTTAGTACCTATGTGTTTGGGCAAATCGTACAGCAATAAAACTATTCATTTCAGTAAGATTTCAGTAGCTGCCGTTGTTACAAATAAAGCGATTGAGTCTCACGTTTGCTCCTTATAAAATACTAGTGGCTCGCCCCGGCTTCGCACGTGTAATGATGTAGCCTATGTTACTCAGGGTGAGTGTAGCTTTCCAATGGTGAAAGAATTTTTGAAATTGGCATAGTAGTTTTTGAGTTTATTCATTACAAATATACAAAAATACAAACCTTTCCTCTTTATAATAGTGGTGTAGATAATCATACTGTGACAAAACCTGGTATTTTCCAACTCCATTTTGCAGCGTACCTACGTAGACCGTAAATGTTTTTTTTTAATGTACAAGTAGGCCAATGTTTAACTGAAATTTAGCGACGATGCAGTCGAAGATGTAGCACGTTGACCTATGAATGAAGAGCATTTACTTTTAAAAAAGTGTGCGTAAATCTTGCAGTCCTTAGATATTCCAATAAGTAACTTCAAATGAGCATAATTGAGCCTGTCTTAAAGTTCACTAACTGCTTTCGCTATCAAGATCCGATTTCTAACTTCATGTTCATCATTAAGCCCACAATTGAATTTAACGATACAGAATCACATCTACGCATATACATATATACATAACATACAATAATCAAACTGTTCGTGATGAGCAAATCAGAATAAGTTTGGTTATGCCTCAATATTATACTAATCTGTGCTGTGATTACACGAGCCTTTGATGTAAGTAACATTTATACATAAAACTATGTTCAAAGCATCTTAACATTTCGTGTGAAACTATTTTAATATATACGTAACTTATTCTTTTGTTTCTGTATTCTGTACCTCATTACTTATTAATAGTCATTCATCATTTATCATGTATATTTGACACAAATAATGATCCCAAACATGAATGTTATATCATACGATATTTCAGTTTACTTATAATGTGAACGCCTTCATTCATAATAAATAGCTTGTCAATTATCATGAATTTTATTACGGAAATGTGGCTTTCTACTACAAGGGTCATTAGGTGTGGGAAGCCAAATTATCAGGGAACTCGGTTTGTATTGTGTTTCATATCAAACCATAGATATGTATCACCAACTATTACTATGATAAAGCAATTATCTTCCAATAACTCCTTGTGTACCGATTTATACAGAGTAATTATTTATACATCATGTAACTTTGATAGCAATGCAACAGAAGAAATTTCATTCCGAATTTGAAAATTTTCACAGTAACTATGCACATAAACTGTGTATTAAAACTGTCAAATCCATACATTTTTGTGTTTCTATTGGTTGCAATCAAGTTACATGACCGCCTAGCAGGTCTACATCAGACGATATGAAACGCTAACATTGATGAAAAAAACCATCTAGTAAAGGTGTAGAAAATATACATCTAATATATATATTTGTTATACTTACCTAATATTAAATATATGATCCTAAATCTTCTGAATGTGTATTTTCACTAGTAGCACCCCATGGTTTCACCCGCGGATAAAAAGTCCTATGTTTTAATCCAGCGTATAAGCTACTTGCATTCCAAATTTCATCATAATTGGTTCAGTAGTTACGGAGATTAGCGGTAACAAACATTCACATACACGCTCTCCCCCAACACAACCCGTCATACACAGACTTTCGCGTTTATAATATTAGTAGGATACACAGATAACCCCCAATAGATACCGCATTACGGGATTTTTGTTCGGATCCTAGCTCACCAAAACTGGCGGAAGGCGCGGGTTGCGGGGACTGGAGCCAATGCGCTATTATTGGCTGTTTCGAGTGACGCCCTAATAATGAACTCTAATACTTGGTCGAAACTAAGGCCGTGCTGCAAAGCGGTGATTTATATAGAACCATTTACGCCAATGCGTGGTGCGCGGTCGTCGTCTTTCATGCGGTATCTATTGGGGGCTATCTGTGGTAGGATAGGACTGACAATAATTATACATCCCTCTGATTTCAACTTTCATGGTTAACTGTAACTATAGCTTCCCTTTTTTCAATCTACACATATAAATTCCTTCGCTTGCTCAGGTTTCAATACAAGTACTCGCGTTAAAAACCAACTTTGCAGCCTTGCATAACGAATAACTATTTTTTACTTCAACCCTCTGACGAAAGTATGGCGGCATCAAAATCCATCCAGTTTCTGCGTGATGAATTTTTATATAGAACGACAAACAGAAAGACCGACAAACAAAAATTTTAAAAAGCAGTATGGTTATTTAATCTTTTTCGCGGGTCAGCAGCTAGCTTAGCATAATTTATAAATGCGAAAGATACTGTTCAGCGCTGATAAATATGTAAAGATTTTGATGAAATTTTGTGTGAAGTAGATAGTTATAGTCCTAAAGTAATTTTTAGCACGAAAAGTTGTGAATTTCCTGTGATTATTACCAACGCGGGTAACTGCAGTATATCTAATCTAGTACATACACCTAATTGTATAATTCATGATTGCTCTTAACCCGTCATTGGAGGGAGATGCGTCATTCGCCGTCAATTAAAAGGCCTAACAAATGTGACACAAAATGTTTATTACTTAATTAATACGAGCTATAAGCTCATCAACTGCACCACTGAATAATCGCTAGCGAGTGTGAACCATGAATCGCACTAGCTCTTGCTACGAGCACTGCAATATTGAAGTCGGTACACTATTTTCATCCACAATGTCGGAGATATATTACGAAGTATCCTAGGAAATGGAAGACGTGCAGTGGTAACAAATGTTGTATTATTAAATATGTACGTTTATGTAGCGTAGTCTTCACCGCGCTATACAGTTTTTAAACCTGAAATAATCCCTGAAGATTGAAAGCTGTGTGCGAGTAAAAAATCTCAGTAGTTCAATTAACAGTTCAATTGATTGATAGACGGTTGTTTTAAACACATCACTTGCGCTAAAGAAAGTAAAGTTTTATTAAAAGCTGAATATTGCAATGGTTTTATTAGATCTAGGTCCAACTACGCTTTCGTCACTGATGCTTTGAGATAATTATTATGTTTCAGCTCACTTCAGATACTTACGTAACGTATACCTACCTTCATTGCTGCTAATTATAACTTCCGTTTGCTTTCCCTATCTCATGTGTTATTATGATTATACTTTCGAATCTGTTTTGAGAACATCCAAATGTTAATTGAAGATGTATTTAAGATTTTTTCTTTCATGAGCGATTATTTTTAAATGAATTGGAGATGCATACGTTTCTGGTTTATGTTTTGAAAACACTAACGAACGGCTTTCTTGAATGTAGGTACTTCCCAAGTAGAGTTTTTCAGCTCTGTGTACTTTGTTTGTCCGTTACATTCTCACAACACAACCGCTGAACCAATCTTGAAGAAATATGTAGCGATAGTTGGAACTTTTCAGAAGGACACAAGATACCTACTCTTTATTAAGATCATATAAGTTGCAGTCCATACATGCAAAGTCGCAAGCTTGTTCCAAATAACTAAGGTGTTTAATGTTTTTTACTTTGGTAACATTAAAACCATAATGTACCTATATCGTAAGACCACAGTTCTTCATTTTTGATTCATTTTTCGATTAGTGTAGTGGTTTTTAAACGTTGTTTAAGACCACACTTATAAAGCATTTCTTTAAAATTAATAGAAACATTGCGTCGTTTTTTATACCTATGTATGTATACGCTTTGACTAATAAGTATACTAAAGCTAAATATATAATATACTTATCGATATTAATTTTTGATAGGCTGCTGAAGGGTCAGCGACTAAAAAAACTAAATAGCAGCTTTCTTATTACCTAACTATAAGGAGCATTTCTTTCTGTATAAGTAGAGTAGTTTTTTTTATGTATGTATACCAATTATGTAATGTAGAGCTCCTTAAACTCGTTCACCTACTGTAAAACAAACTGTTGTTTGAAATAATTTATTCAGTCAATCTTCTATTAATAGGCACCTACTTTTCATATTTATAAAAAACTTTGAGTTTTCACAAACACGCGAACAATATGGCCTGAGAATAATAAAATCCTTAATAATACCTATCAAAATAATCACGGTTACCGTAACTTGCACGAAGAATATTAAACGTTTGACAAAAAATATCGATATCCCCAAGGGCCGATAAAAAGGTACAAAAGGGTTGTAAGCTTAATGGTAGGTATTAGTTGATTTATTGTATTAGGCATTATGAGCATAATCAGCTTATATAACATTTTGCGCCTGGCTGTGGGGTGTATGGCGGCGTTCGCTGGCGCTAAGTGGTTCACATAATTTTATTAGAAAGCTCGAAGCCTTAGTACTGGGGACCATGCGAACGACAGACGGGCGCGATACGATACGAGGCTGTTTAAGTAGCACTCTGCACCCTGCAGCCGCCAGGCGTCGCCGCCAGGTGTCCGCCAGCTGACTGCCACTGCCACACACTCAAGCGCATTCCGGGAGCGTGCCGCCACGTGCCACTTCCCTAACTAATTTAACATTTTAAGTCTTCATCGTTATTATGATTATGATGACATCTGCTGTGTGGGCATACCTCATTTTTTTCTGGTACTTAATCATTTCCAATGGCTGACATCCAAAACTTATCATTACCAACCAGTTTTATCCTTGAATGAGAGGTACTTACTTAGTATTTCTAGATACTTGTGTGTACATTAACATAATGTGTTCACGCTGCATGCCTTTAAATAAAGATGTGCCATCCGTCTGACGATGTCCTTGAATGTTCGGTGAGAAAGTCAAATACGTACCTATGACTTCATGACTTGTAAACGTGACGCTACGTTTCGTAAAGATGAATGAATATCTTAAAAACATTCATAATTAAAGCCAAACCGTAAAACGAAAACTATGAATGAAATTGTCGTGCGTTTTTGTTGATGCATCCTGTTTATTGTAAACCTTAATGCCACCATCGCTTTAAACAACAAGTTTATTTACAAAGAAATTAGCCGTCTACCTGACACCCTAGCTAGCCCAACGAACGTGATCTTAACAAAAGGTATATGTATTGTATAAGAATCGGAGCGGTGCGTTTGCGAGGTGCTCTGCTATTGTCGTGAGACTCTGGCATTGTGCGTGTCGCCCTCCGTCCGCCGGCGGCCAGGTATTTATGAATGAACGTGCCGGGCTGGTAAGCGAGATGATCGGCTGCGGTCGCAGCCAGGTAGAAAATTGTACTTTTGGAATTCTTTGGACGATCCGCTTCGAGTGGGGCTCCTCGACTTGGCCAAGGAGCGCCGCAGAGCGGGGTGCGGGGCGGCATCAGAACGCATGCGCTCGGTCCCCCCGCCGAGGCGAGCAGACGATCCTTCCCTCTCAGTTGATTCATAGCCGTCGCGGGTGTGCGCTGTGCCGTCATGTACCGTTTTCCAACTTTCTCGAGTAGTGATGTGATTCGATACCGACATATAAAATCGACGTGTTAATAAAATTGTTTGCAACTATATGAGTGTTCTGTTTCGAAGCACGAGTGGAACGATTAGTGAAAGAAATGATACAGTGACTTGGGATTGGATTGAATTTAAATCAAAATGAGGTGGTTTATAGTGACGATGAGTGTTATGGTGTGGGAACCGATTTTCGCTGGCATCGCTCCCCCTGGATCTTGCCCGGTGGTGTGCGCGTGTAAGTGGAAAGGTGGCAAGCAGACGGTGGAGTGTGTGGACCGGGCTCTCATCACGGTGCCTCAGCCCGTGGACCCCGCCACGCAAGTACTCGACCTTTCAGGAAACAACCTCCAGATCCTCCCGCAGGAAGCCTTCGCGAAAACAGGACTTGTCAACCTCCAGAGAGTATATCTGCGTAGCTGCAATATTGGCCAAATAAATGACCGAGCTTTTAAGGGATTGACTAATTTAGTAGAGTTAGATCTTTCACATAATCTGTTAACTCAAATACCTTCTAACAGTTTCAAGGATGCTCCATTTCTTAGAGATCTCACTTTGGCTCAGAATCCAATATCAAAAGTCCATTCGGACGCTTTGAGCAATCTCGACAGCGTCGTTAAACTAGATTTGTCCAAATGTGACATCAGAGAGATTGCCGCTGACGCGTTTAGATATTTGCGCTCTTTGGAATCCTTGAAGCTCAACCACAACAAGCTTCGCGATCTACCTTTGAGTTCGTTGGAAAAATTAGAGAAATTAAGAGCAATAGATTTATCCGATAATCCGTGGACGTGCGATTGTCGACTTCGAGAACTTAAATCGTGGTTGGCGAAACATAAATTGCTTTCAACTCCAAGTTGTTCGGCTCCGATTCGTCTGGCAAACAGACAGTTTTCTGAGTTGCCTATAGAGGAATTCGCTTGCAAGCCAGAAATTTTGCCAATAAACCGTCACGTTGAGGCCATGGTCGGTGACAACGCTACTATCATTTGCAGAACGGAAGCGATGCCAAGCGCTACTATCAACTGGTACTGGAACGGCAGGTTATTGCAAAACGGAAGCAACTTTAACTCCCATCAGAGGATTTATGTTTATGAAGATGGAGAAGCAAAAAAGAAATCTACTTTGATAATAACAAACACACAAGAGTCAGACACTAACGAATTTTATTGTGTGGCCGATAACAAGGGTGGCAATGCAGAAGCTAATTTTACGGTGCACGTAACACAGATGGCAGCCGGGATGGCCTCGTTAGGCAACGCGCAAATAGCGAGCCTGGGAGCCGCATTGTTCCTAGTGATTGTTGTTATTTGCTTAGCATTACTTATTACTTTCGTCAGATTTCGACCTACTCCCGCTTGTGAAAGTAAAACACCCAATACTCTGGATAGAGTCGTTTCAGGTAACGAAGTGCATCCGACGGCAACAGATCGACCGCACGTTGCCGTTCTCGCTAATAGGCAGGAATCGCCTAACTATCACGACTCGAAATGTAACCCGGTATCAAAACCGCCAAGAGTCAATGACATTCCGTACACCACTAACCATTATGAAGGGAGAGGAAGCGTTGTAACCACTGGTGGACCCGTCGTCGTATCTCCCACGGTATCCGCTTCCATAGACCCGGACCTGATCAATGACACCCGGCCGGACAGCGTAGCGAGACCGGGGAGCGGTGAATACGCGCGCGAGGCTTCCGACTCGCTGTATCCTTCCGGCTTGTGGGAACAAATGAAAATGAGCCAAAATAGCAACCTGTCTCGAGCCGTGAGCAGCGCTATTCCCGCTTTCTACAACGATCGGACGCCAATCATTGAAAACAGCAGCGTGAATGGGTCGCAAGAGGAGCTGGGCTACTCGAGCCGCACGTTCCCGCGGTCGCACGCGGTGGCAGCAGCAGCGGCCCCGGCGGCAGCTGGCGGCGCCGCACCGTACCCTTCCGACTACGGGCTGCCTGTGGGCGGGGCGCGCACGCTCCGCGTGTGGCAGCGAGCGCCGCCGGTGTTGCCGCCGGTCTCGGCGCTGAAGCGCGTCCTTACCATCACAAGGCCCTCAAATGAGGATAGTTTCCAGGACGGCTGTGCAACCGACGTATAAACTGTTGTGCGCCAGTGTTGTTACATATCTAGAGATGACATGTCAGAATTTATTGTACATTTGTATGTATATTTTAAGCTAGAATCATCCTATACGTAAGGTACGTGTATGTATTCCTAAGCAGGTTGTTAGTGTAATATTTTTTGTATTATATAATTTATTTAGAGTATAAAAGGAACGTTAGGTACATTGGATCCGACCGACGATGGATCCGCGACTGACTAGTTGAAGAATGTAAGTGTAATTTTCGTGATATGGAACGGTATTGACTATAATCGCCAAATAATTAATACTGATTATATATTATGTATAATCTTCATTGTTAACACTTGTGTGAGATGTTACATAAATAATATTAATAGTAATAATAACGTGTACCTAAGGAATACACAATTTATCCAAAGATATACAATCCCCAGAGAAAATACTATGTTACGAAAGTTATTATTATACCTGTAATGCACGATCAGTGTTATTTGATGTACAATAAATAAATGTGTAAAATTTTATGTTGAAAAAATAAGAGTTTTAGCAGTAAAATAAACGAGGCGATTGTATAATGTAAACTTTGTTTGAATTTTCCGAGCCTCTTCTTATACTTATTAGCTGAACTTAGAAACATGGCGTAAGAAACGATACTCACCGTAGCTTGTGTGGGTGCCTACTGCCTACTGCCTACACACCGTGGCCTATGGCATTCTATAGCTATTATTGTTTACGCCTACGACCATTTATATTAACATAATGTCAATTAATGAACTTTCGTAATCACATTTTAAAAAGCCATATCCTGCTAAATATCAACGAACTGTTCATTCGTTATCATAGCATTTAATTACAGTTTGATCAAAGGAGACAAGAACATCCGGCTCTTTATCTCTGTTTTTAAAGTTATTTAATGAGGCTGCTTCCTTCGGTCAGGTAAAAATAAAAACAAATCCCATGTATTGTAAGGAGAGGCGCTGTGAAGGCGACAAAAAATAAATAAAATCTCAAGCTCACCTCCGACGCACCGAAGAAAAACCGGTTAACGTTATTTCATTTCCGTTCAATTCAATTTTTTTTTATTAGAACCGAACCTTAAACGGGTTCAATGGAGTCGAGAATTTCAAGCCGACGGTATTGTTGGACCGATGACGCTTTTTTGTAGGTAAGTTTGAAGTTAAATGCAGTAAACTTATTTTATGTAGAGTCACTACTACCTGAACTAAACGATTTTCTGTGTAGGTGTTTGAAAATTGTATTCGTTTATAGCATTGTTTTGTGCTACATATTAAGAAAAATTTGGTCGAGGTACAATGGATTTGGGTTTAAGTATTCGGTCAATGTACCTATGACTAGTCATTCACCCCTATACTTATGTATAGTTTTCAGTCTACGTTTCTCTATGTTTTCGCTATTTACTTACTTAATGCACTCCATTCAAGACTTTCTCGCTTTTAGTTGACAACGACATTAATATGGAGTTAGTCAATTTAGAATTTATGGGAGTTTATATTATTAATCAAAAAGGTTTGACTGACTGACTGACAGACAACGCCCAAACTGATGGACATAGATAATTGATACCAGGGGTATCTTTTCTTTTACGGCATGGTTTTTGAAAGTTCATGGGATCGGATTTTCCAATTTCTAATGGGGTGGTCAACAGATCGTTTTAAAAATTGTATGAAGTAATGCGGGCAATACCGCTGGCTGTCTCAATTCTTCATAATATTAAGTATATCATGATTCCTTCGAAATAAACTTCAAGGGACCAATAATAGAAGAATAAAATATAAGAATAAGAAGAGGGGAGAATAGAAGTATTTATACTCGAGCATTATAATATATTCATTCGCAGATTGATAGTATTTAAGTGTGGCTTTCATACCCGCAAAGTTTCAGTAAAATAGTTCAAGCGAACTCGTAAGTTTCGGCCCAAACATACAAACATACCTACTTGTGAGTTGTAAAGTTAAATAGAAGCTGTGAATCTTTCCCATGGGATGTCGCCAAACAGGATGTCCTTTGCGCTGGTTGAACACACAATCATATCTATTATTGGTTTATCGACCTGTGTTTTGAACACGCTTGACTTGGACCTTTCACTGTAACTAATTCAAGTTTGGATTTTGTGAATTGCACCAACTTCCGTAACTTTTAGACTTTATTGTAGCCACGTATAAAAAAATAATAGGCTGTAATAGTATAAAGTTTCGCTGCAAATTCTTGTGCTGCAATCATAATTTTCAAAACACTCTAACTCGAAGTTTCTGCGTGATTCTTTGAGGTTCTGTGTGATTCTGTACGTTAGTACACTGATTAGGCATTTTAGGGTTTTCTTTATATCAGAATCCATGTTTCGTACCAGCGCAGGACTCTCGAATATATACTTATACAATCATTAGGTACCAGCATTAGCTATCAGTCCAACATGAGTAGTTTATTTATAGCGGCTAATAATTCTATATCATTTTTGTATTTTCTGTGTTATTTTGTTTTCATTTTTTTTTGTGTTATTTTTTTTGTTATTAAAATGAACTTCCGCGAAGTCACGTCTGAGTCTATTGAGTTTCTAGCTCGATTATTATTTATTTTGAATCAATAGGTTATGGGTCAATTCCCACCCGGGACAAACATTTGTGTGATGAACATCGATGTTTGTTCTGTGTCTGGGTGTTAATTTGCATTCTATGTATGCATTTACGAACAAAAAAGTACCTAAGTATTCTATCAGTTATGGTATTTATCTGGTTCTCATAGTACAAGCTATGCTTAGTTTGGGGCTAGACGGCGATGTGTGAAATGTCCACACCACGTCCACACACATTTGATTTTTATTTAATAATTATTGCAGTATGATACCTAGTGAATTCTTCATTTATAAGCAATTAATTTAGAACAACTTACAATATAACAGAACACCAAGTATCTACCTGTAAAATTAAGAATTTGGACTAATGGATTGCGTATTACCACAGATGATAATATAATAATATACTAGTAATATTACTAAGAAATCGGAAAATATAGAATGTGGAAAATTCTGAATATTAAACTTATCGCTGACACTCTAAAACTATTGTTGTTTTATACAAATTACTAAAGCATTATTTGTAAGACGAGTCGAGATGTCGATAGTATTTGAACGTATAAACACATATGACTAAAGTAAGTCGCTCGTATGACTAAAGGTCCTATCTCATTTTTGTCCATTGTTCAGAAAACGCGTTTTAAGGTTTTCACATTTCTAACTTTCAGATAGTTTCGTTCCTCGCAAGTCCAGCATATATATTTTTATATGCTTTTGTAGATAATTTCAAGTACTTTAATACGTTGAAACTTTTAACCTGTTTGCATTCTAAATACCTGTTTCGATTAATCAAAACAGATAGGTCACTTAGTGAAAACTTTGTTTTATTTAAAATAAGCTGTGTGTTTTTAGTTACGACTTTTTTTAGGCTAAGTTTGGAAATAAATATACAAAATTTATGTTGCTAATGGCCTATTAGTGTGTTTGTGTTTTTTTTAGTAAGTTTTAGTAAGTTTAATGCTACAATACTGTATTTAATTCAACACAACACCATAACTTTACCAAGTACCTAACAATAAAAAAACTACTTGATCAGCCTCATTTTGAGGTTGCAATAGTTAATTGAATATTATGAAGTCTTAATTATAATAACAATTAATTAATTAATAGTTAATTATCTTGTGATCCAAAATGTTAAGAGGTACAACGATTAGTCAGATGGATAGAGAATTTTGCGTTGACTAATATAGCGGTCCTAACTCAAAACAGCCAAAAAGTGAGATTAGGACCTTTAGTCATACGAGCGACGATATACATAATGAACTGTGACTGCAATGTTTGTTTGTAAGTAAGTACCTTTTATAAATATGAGTTCTTTGGTCGTAATCATTATCACGATTCCACAGTGTGAAACTGTCGATCTACTAATAACGATTATAAAGCGTTTCTTTCAGCTGTGAAAAATCTTACGTCACTATGTTACATAACAAAAGCGCACGATAATGTATGCAAAGCTTTTCACTACTTATCCAGTTAAAAGCAACCTCGTTTTAATGAATAACTAGCTACGCTGCGCTCGCTGTAGTAACTGGCACGGTTGCACATGGGAGCTGTAAAAAGCTCGAATTCTCGTTTCTACAAAGACTTTATTTGGCACTGTTTCGCTCGTCTGTCTGCCATACTATTAGCATAGTGTTAATAAAATAATTATACAGTTGAGCTCATTGGAACCATAATAATTGAGCTGCAGGTATATTCGTGAAAACCTTTTGGGATATGACATGTAGGTATTATCGTCTACAATATTTGCTAGGTGTATTTTGTTTTCACTAGGATTTTGGAGAGGTTTGGACAGACACAAACATACAAACATACGTTAAACTTATATCACTTAAAACTAGTAACAAAAGTTTTTTTTAACGGGCAATATGTTTACGTTACTCAAACTAATTACTACAAAGATAAACTAATTAATTAAACCTGTGAATCACTTAGTCGGAATTATAACTGCATTTTCCATATAAATTTTGTTCACTTTATAGTCTCGATTAGTTTTCTGTTTTTAGCTTATGTTATTAAAGTTTAGCCCAGTAATTTAAGCAACCCGTATGAAAAATTTCATACAAATCGACTCACCTGGTTTGGCGTGAAAGCCAAAAAGAACAAACAAAAAAACAACGTCTCACACACAGATCCTATAATGTGGTCTTACATTTTACATTTGGAGATAGAAATGTCAAAGTTTTACTGGCTACTATTCGTTATTTTTCTCACCAGTCACAGTTATGGTAACCAATCAGCGCTGAAATTACTGTGTAGATTTTGGTGATATAAATGGAGATACTTTAGGCACCTACTTGTACCTACTATACCAAAATAATACATATACCAACGTGAAATCATCGAAAATTGCCCGCACGAGTGAAAAAGTCGAATGCAGCATAATTTTTTTCAATTAATACGTATTGGTGTGGACAACAAACATTCTGAGGTTGATTTCTTCTCTAACTGAACTGTGTAAGCAGTCAAGAGATAGACCGCACTCAAACAAACTGGGAGTGAAGCACAAGGTACCTACTTTTACTCACCTCAACTCTAAATTGAAACGTCATAACTGTGCTCAAGCATAACTGATAACCAGCCTTGCTTGCTCATTCAAGTTTGATTTACAGAGACAATGAAAACGCCTGAGAGGCGCTATTTGAAAGCTTCATATCTATAAATTAATTGAGAGAGCCTGGAGCCAACCGCAACTTTGCTGACAATGAAAATCTTAGACGCAAGGTGCTTCTGAAACTAGCTCGGATAAGGGAAACAATGAGTACTGAAATAAACATGATTTTGTAGAACAGACGTTATTTACTTTAGCATCAATGGCTTTGCGCTTTCTTCGCGTAAAAGCGGAGACTTTCGCTGATAATAATGATGTTTTGGTGTAGGCAACAATGGGAACTCAGGCAGAGCGAACTCGATTGTTTGCCTGAACATTTCAATTGTGTACAGTTTTCGAGGTTCGCTCTTTGTATATTCATTGCAATCATATTTTGTAGCGTTTAACTTTACAATTTGTTAGCTGTCGCTGTTCACACTTTACATGCCTTTGCGTTCAGGATGTTCGAATTCGATTAGATTCATTTAAATGTTTATTTATGAGCTTCTTGGTAAGAAATTATGTTGTATGCATTTATCATATCTTGTTGGCAATGCAGTACCACTGCAGACTAACTTATAGCCAAAAGTTATAGGAATAGCTTTCAAGGAAATGATTGCATAAAGCTTATGGGCTACTCTTGGACGTAGGATATTGAAACAGCCGCGATTTGCTATTAATATTATATGCCTCTATATATCTTCTATTATATAAAAGGCTTTGTCCTGACTGACTGACAGACAACGCACAGCCCAACTGCTGGACGTATAGACTTGAAATTTGGAATGGAGCTACCTTTTATGACGTAAGCGCGTGCTAAGAAAGGATTTTTGAAAATTCAACCCTTAAGTGGGCGAAAAGGGTAAAAAACGTTTGTATGAAAAATCTACATTTCGTGACGT
This sequence comes from Ennomos quercinarius, assembly GCA_910589525.2. Taxonomy (NCBI): domain Eukaryota; kingdom Metazoa; phylum Arthropoda; class Insecta; order Lepidoptera; family Geometridae; genus Ennomos; species Ennomos quercinarius. The sequence goes on from OU342493.1 coordinate 11,072,200, forward strand.
ATTATTTTGAAAATTAACACACACAAACAAGTATAAAAATAAAAGGAATGGTAGTTTTTAGTTTTTCGAAATTCAAGATTTAAAGGGGTTAATAAAATTGTTGAAGTTTGTATGAAAATTTAAAAAAAAATTACCGTATCATACTGAAATTTGGGATTTGTAAACAACATACAAAATAAATAGATACGGGTCTCGGGAATTTTTGAATTTCATCTCTTAAGAGGGTAAAAATACAGAAAAAGGTCCCGTCGTAAGACGTTCGCACAGGCAAAACCGCTAATGCTATAATCTTCAAATTCGAAGATACATTGATTCTATGACGTAGGGTTGTATTACGAAAGAGTTTTTGAAAATACAACCCCAAATGGGATGAACGGGTAAAAAGTATTTGTATGATAAACTTACGTTTCGTACGCTTTGAAACTTGGCACATACAAACAAGTATAAAATAAATGAAATGCTTCTTTATAGTTTTTTTAAAATTAAAGTTTTAAAGGGGTTAAATAAGTAGTTAAAGTTTGTGTGTCAAATAAATAAAAAATATGATAGTAAGTATTCCATCTGATAGTTCATTCAAAGTAAAAAATGGCATTAACAATATTTTTTGCCATATCACAAATCAGCCGGAAGACGTCCACTACTGAACACAGGAATCCATAAAACGTCACGTTGGACGCTTATCATAGGGGGAGATTTGCCATAATTACCACGCTTAGCAGGCGACTTGGTGAGAATCGCAGAAGGTTTTCATGTACCGAGGAGAATGCTGCTGCCCATTCCCTGGATATTCCTTTTGCCGGTTTTTACGGCAGCCACGGGAAGAGAGTGGTGGTCCTATTAGAAAAGCGGGACCACACGGCCAAGGATGACATAGGAAGGGTTGACACTTTCTGCATAAACGCAGGAGTAGTAGTATGCATATACTTAGTTCTTTGTTTTTGAATTTGTAATTATGAAAATTGGTATTTGTATATCAGTCAATCACATCCAAAAATGGCAAAATAAAATTTTTGCCAAAGTTGATTTGAATGGGTGAAAATGGGGAGGAAGGTTTTAGCTCAGTTCTTTATTTTCAGTCACGTTTGTTAAACCAGTTATTATTAGGCAACATGCATGATTTAAAATAAAAATAACAGTTAGAAATTATTAAGGGGTTCAAAAAGTTTTTTTTTTGGGAAATGTTATTGACCGAAAGATGTCCTCTGATGTACTTATATTATATAAAAATATGCAAGTAAAACATATTAATCTGTTGTGGGTTCATACAAGTATAGATAATGATTATATTACTTTACATTTACGATAATACTTGGAAGAAAATAGAAAATAGGAAGCTTAAGTTAATTTTATCCTTAAAAATAAACGGTTTCTGAGGGATAGTCCACGCGAGCGAAGCCGCAGGCAGAAGCTAGTATGACATAAAACATTAAATGCAATGTTAAAATCGTTTCAATCTCAGTCATTACGATGGTCACTTATGCCCTTATACTTTTAGGAAATTGATTGATTGAAATCCCAGTTTTTCGTCACTGTCTTTCACTTTCATTCATTGTATTCATTACTTACGACGGATACAATAAACATCATTCCTTTCGTAATTATCTACACTAGTTACCCTTTCGACCCATTCATCGTAGTAGGTATGAGTTTTTTGATATATATGTATAGCCTAAAACCTTAATAACCCAAGTTGAGATTTACCTGTTATCAAACACTGATTTACGACTGAGAGTCGTTCTAATGGAAAACAGACTTAAAGCCTATAAGTAAAGCAAGACCCTGCTTCTGTGCACCTACACGAGACTACATTTACAACTAACATGTAGAACAATCAAAATGGCGATGAAAATTTAAAACCTTTAAGTACCTAATACCTACCAAGAATAATCCTTAGATAATCCCACCCTGTGGCGCTCAGTGGCGCAGGCAGGAGGATATTCAGCAGTGGACGTCTTCAGGCTATTGATGATGATGATGATGATGATTAAGGACATACTGAACCTATCTTTTCGTCCAAAATACCGCAGAGCCTGAAAACGAAAGTTTTCAATCAGTGTGTGTTGCCAGTGATGACTTATGGAACTGAGACATGGCCTCTTACTGTTGGCCTCATTAGTAAGCTCAAAGTCGCGCAGCGAGCTATGGAGCGAGCTATGCTCGGTGTTTCCCTGCGAGATAAGCTCCGGAACAAGGAGATCCGCAGGAGAACTAAAGTGACCGATATAGCTCTTAGAGTAAGTAAGTTGAAGTGGCAATGGGCAGGCCACATCGCTCGTAGAACTGACAACCGATGGGGAAGAAAGGTTCTCGAGTGGCGACCACGAACCGGAAGACGCAGCGTAGGCCGGCCCCCCACTCGGTGGACCGACGAGCTGGTGAAAGCCGCGGGGAGCCGATGGATGCAGGAGGCGAGCAGCCGCTCAAGGTGGCGTGCTCTGGGGGAGGTCTATGTTCAGCAGTGGACGAATTATGTATTATGGACCTACTCATATGAGTAGGTCCATAATACATAATTATATCGATCTAGATATTTATCAGATTAGCCTACCTATGTATAGGTTTCGGAATAATTACGGATACAGAAAGCTCATGAAAAATAATAAAGCTTTTCATAATACTTGATTATAGCAGGGAGCGAACGGTTATCTTTTTACCTAATGTCAGGAAATTTCTAATTTCAGGATAAACATTTTTACTTTTTATATTTTGTAATATTTTCCCAAGCCGGCATCACTGAACAAAATTGTTCACCTCGTGCAACACATAGCTTGAATATTGAAGCATCTATACATATAATAAAACTGTAGAGATAAAAAAGTCTGTAATTGCAAGATATCAAGAAAAAAATGACACAGGTTGGCTTAAAATTAGCCGCTGATCACGTTAAGCCACTTTTTGAATACTTTGTCTGTTTGTTTGTTTGTTTGTTTGTTTGTTTGTTTGTTTGTTTGTTATGACTGAACTCCTAAAATACTGAATGGATTTTCATGCGGTTTTCACTAATATGCTTAGAAATAACCGGCGCTTAACATAGGATATATTAAAATTGATATATCGTTAAAAAAAATTGATGACAATTACTGAGATTTCATTAGGAAACGAATCGGAGTTTTAAACAACATGGCCGATTGGTGTTATTTTTGGCTACTTACGGTATATAAGTTACGACATGTCACAGACTAGAAAAAAAAAAACACGACTACTTTTTTTTTATTTTGGCTACTGTTTCCGCTAAATGCGGCACAACTTTGCCACTAACCATGAAGGTATAGTCACTCATAAAAAGGGGGGAGATTACTAATGTTTTGGATAACTTACACTCTGTGCCACATGTTTATCTGGAGGCACAGATTAAAGAAAAAAGTCTCTGTGAGAATGTATACGACCAAAGAGTATTATTAGTAGATACCGGTACTCTAACGCGTGATTTTTCAATCATCACATAAATGTTGTTCATTAGGTAAAACAAAACACTGTAAAAATAAAAAGCGAATTTTTTAAGCGGAATACTGAAAATTTAAATGTTTTTGTTTATCTGGCTTATAATTTATTAGTCCCGAATAACCGTTATCCAGCCATTGAAAAATCACCAATAAGAGAATCAAAACTATTTCTTGGTTTCCTATTTATGTTTTACAGGTTGTTTAGCATTTTAGAAGTTAGACAAAAAGCAACAAATAGATAAAAAAATTAAAATAAAATAAAAGCAACAAGTAGATGTTTTTTATTGTAGCATTAGACAACATTTGTATTTAGCCAATGATAAGAACCATTGATGATTCACCGTATGGTCCCGGTTTGCGAGTAGGACCACCCCATCTCATCCCGTGGGTGCGGCTGAAGGAATATTCAGAGAATGGGCAGCAGCATTCTCCTTGGTACATTAGAACATTCTGCGATCACCAAGCTGCCCGCCAAGCGTGGTGGTTATGGAAAATTCCCCCCTATGATAAACGTCTAAACTGTCGTTTTACGGGGAGGCCTGTGTTCAGCAGTGGACGTTTCCGGTTGTTGATGATGAATGATACGAAATATTTTATGAAAAATAATTTAAAAGGGTACTTAGAAATAGGTAAGTATATACATTATGGTAAGATACTCCAAAACAACATGGCCGCGTTGATTTCTTCTTCTTTCATGTAAATGAGTTTTTTAAGGTAAAATATTTAAGGTCTGTGGGCTTTTCAATGAACAAACTAAGTGGTGATATTCTCTTTGGAAGAACCACAGGTTAGAGCAAAAATGATGCAATGAGGATTATTATACTTCCACGGAGTAGGTACATGTGAGGTACATATAGTCTGTACATCCGTGCTTAAATCTTCTTAACCTGCGTTCGGATAGCCCACTGGTGGCAAAATTAACAGTTAAAAACGATCACATGCACCGTTTGTTTTGGGTATGTGTGAGCAATAGTTGCGTTTTAACTGTTTTCGTTCACCGTTCGGATAGCTCAAAAACAGTCAAAAATGCCATCGTGAACTGCCATTTTTGGCCCATATGTGGAGGTGGGTTAAAAGCTGTGGTTAAAAGTGATCGTTTTCTGACATTAGAGATTGACGTAGAATTATTGTCGCGGTTATATAAAATTACTGATTTTCATTGTGAAAATTGTAGTTATCGTAATGATATAGCACGGAGAAGTGAGAAGAAAGACGACAGACGTAAGTTTACGTGTGTTATGTAAAACTCCGCCAATTTGTTTTTGACATTTGAGATAACAAACCGCATTTGGTTATTTTGTGTTCGTTTTGGGTAGCGAGTAAAAATGGTAAAGTGGCATTATTGGCGAAATTCTCAAACCGAACGGTTTACAACAACGCTAATTTTGCAAATGCCAAAAACGATACCGATCCCATTGCTTGGCTTATTTCAAAACTTTTACGGAACCCTAAAAATGAAACATTCTTTGCATAAGCGATTCTGATTTGAGCTTTGTACACATGTTATTTCCTCACTCCCACCACTATGTTGAAAGCGCAGTGAAATGAGACAACGTGGAAAATAGTGGACATATAAATGTCGACTCCTTTTACAGTAGCGCACTTAAGTAAGTATTTATAATTTCTAATTAGTATTAACAAAATTAATTATGTACGCATCGTATAGGTAAATGCAATTTACACGTGTGCTAATACGTGCTCAGCTCCGAAAAGATTTTGTGGATTTGTTGTTTGTTATATAGAAAATGCATGAAAATGTATGAGCTATTATTAGAGTACCTAAACGTAGAAATAACACAATACAAGCGTGCGAAGCCGCGGGCAAAAGCTAGTTTGTTATAAAAATAACTTTGACAAACAGAAAGCGAGCGTCAAATTGAGTTTCGAACGAATTGAGGCCGATTAATGCTAGTGCGAACATTGTACAACGAAAAAAATTATATTTGGTCTGAACCGCTCGCGGCAACACCAGCACGTGATGGCTGTGCAATGAAAATTGATTTTGTTTTCACGATACTTTGACAGGTCTGCGCGCAATTATGTTTAACCGTTTGTGCGCTCGATTCACGTCACGGTAGATGTTTGAAGCTCAAGCTGTATCCTAAGCCCGTTCAATCTCAGTAGATCCAGGGGCTAGATCCACAATGGATCTAGTGAGATTTTATTTTCTTATTGGATTTCTTTCATCCTTGGCACTTATTCTAAGGTTTCAGCCTTACTAAGTGTACAATTTTCTCAATAATAACACAGAAGACTCCGCTCCGCACTGGATTCAGAGAAACACTCGCCAGCCTCGACTTTAAAATACTTACTCCTTAGATAAACATTCTACTATTTTTAGATAACGCAAGGAATAATCTCCGCTTTCGCGAATTAAGTTATCTTAAATTACTTATCTTATTTAAACTATTGCTCCCTTACTAATAAACATTGCATAACAGTGATAGCTAATTAGTGATTTCTCTAGTTTTATCTGTGCCAATACCAAGTTCGAAGCCTTTGGACGGCCTCAAAATATTGACACTGATACACTAGAAGAAGGAGAATACAATAGTTGAAAGCAATTGGTGTAAGTAAGGCTTCTATATGATTGAAATGATACAAGTAAGAATATGTAAAATTGATCCGATACATTGACATTATTATTTTACCTGATTTGTCACTTCCATAAGGAAATAGAATAGGTACCTAGGTGAAAAAGGTTTTTTTCCCGTTTATTTATTTATGCTTACATAACTAGAGCCAGAGTTACACTTGTAATATTTCGTATTTCCAGGAAAAAGACCAATTATAAACCCGGATCCGGAGTTTTGATCAGGGTAATGTAAGCTGAGCTTACACTGCAAAACTGAGCAAAATTATACCAATCGTTTCGACGCGAACTCAAACGTACTATACAGACAACATTTAATTACAGTTTATAGTATGTACCTAATAATACAGGCTCCCATTACCCTAATGCAAATACTAGAAAATTACTAAAATATCAAAATATTTTTTAAAACAATCTTATTATTAAAATAATTAGTATTTTTACTATATACAGGGTTACAGGAAAAATCGTGCTAGATCCGTTAAGGGCGTGGAGTACCCATCATTTCTGACTTATTTCACTATGAATATGAATAATATTTTTTTTTAAATATCCCTTAGAGAAAAATACAGTTTCTAATTTTTTTTTATTTCTTAACTTTCACTTGTCTACTACGGTCTTTTCAATTAACTATGTACTATTTTAATGATTGACGTCCTAAAGCATCTTATTACACCTGTAAAAATGCAATAATAATAATAATAATAAGACACAAATAAAAAAATTAAAAGTCGAATATCTCGAAAAGGGTTAAGTTTAGGCTAGGGTGTTTCATAGTAAAATAAGTCAGAAATGATGGGTAGGTACTCCACGCCCTTAACAGATCTAGCACGATTTTTCCTGTAACCCTGTATATACTTACCTTTGATTTTATATGAGTATGATCGAAGATTAGCACAACATAAATAATAGGTAAGTACTACATTTAATATTAAAGAGAGAATTTTATCTCAAAATTGAAATGTTTTGATAGAAAATAAGATGAAAAGTACAAAGAAGGTACATTTACGCAGAATTAATTGCGATGTTTGTAATTTCGGAAAAGGTTCAAGACACAGCTCGAGTGCTCCTAGCTATATACAATTTTAATAACGTTACACGTCCTTGCTATGTCTGGGAATCATCTAACACGCGTGTACATCAGCTAATTGAAGCCACCCTGACACCTTTGTAACCTTTATAACTTCTTATTTAACTAGTTAGTAACAATGTAGTTTATTCTACCCTGAAAATGATGTAACACTGCATTAAAAAACCTGTAAGATTATAATAAATTAGAATAAAAGGTACCGAGGTTTTAGAAAAAGAATAAAATCGTCTTCAATGAATTAGGTATGTACTCGTCAATATACATAAAATATTTTCGCGTGTCTAACATGAATGTATTTAACTAAGAGTTCCCGCGGGAAAACCAGTTGCGGTTGAGACCGCGTGGCGCTTCTGTAGTGTCTTATATTTTCATTCCTGTTGTAAATAAATGTAAAGCGATTTAATGACCTAAGAAAACACGGTTCACCGCAAACTAATGGAATTTTTCTGCAACGGAACGGGTAAGTCTTTTGAATCTTTCGGCTATGTTGTGTTTACCGCTAAGTCCAGGCTTAACCACCTTAAGGCTAATACCGGGATTTCCTTATCCTCGGGCTGCGGTCAGCTAGCGCGTCGTCTCAGCATCAATTAGCACAGTGTCAGTCTTCATTACAATCGGGTTGTTGCTGACCGGGATAGTGAAAGGTTTCTTACTTCTGACAGTGATTTTCTCCAGGGACAAACCGAGCTGTAGCACATTTCCCACTGATGTTAACTGCTAAGTCTAACTTTAAACATAGTGTTTGCTATATATATATTTATAAGCTATATTTTATGTTACGTATCTAGTCTAGCTATATTATAGGAACAACTTAACAGTGTAGGTACGTGTTCAGTCTAAAATAAATAGAAAGAAATGTTTTTGTTAGTAGATAAAGCACATTCTCCGTATAAGATGTATGGCAAGATTTCCATATTCACTGGGTGCAGAAAAATGGTGCCGTCTTACCACTATTTAGCATATATGACAGCCTATAGTATAGGTAGAATAGTTTTTCATGTTAATGTTTCAAATATATTTATTCTTGTCAAAACTCATGGAATAATCACTCAGGTTATAGCTCTTGTGGCGCTTATAGCGGAGCTTGACTGGCCGTTCTAACCTGTGCGGTCGATGAAGTTAACCAACGTATGCTGCGGTCACTACTTTTGAATGGGTGACCGCTACGAAAATTGGTAAGTAATAATTATTATAGATATGTAAATCCGAGCACTACTGTGTCTCAGAGAGTACATCAATCTGTCGGTCTGTTATCCCGGCTGTTGTCGTAAGAAAAAGTCAGAAACCTTTAGGGCAGCCTAAAAGTTTGACACCAGGGCTGACCACCTTGCTAACATGACAAGAAAAAAAAACTCAGGCTATTTAAAAAAAGAGTAAATTTTAATTATGCGTGCCAAATCTTTGCAATTGAAGTAAATTTAACGGTAGGTTTAATAAAGGCGTACTGACTGAACAGGTGAGAACAAACGATTTTGCACCTACATTAAAGATTATCTTTATTTACCCCTTTATTAAGGGTAATTTATACACATGTAACATGACGCGGGCGCGAATATTTCACCGGCGCAATAATGTCGTCCATTGACACGACAGTAAGGAATCTGGTACATTTTCCAGAGAAGTTCTGACTGGGTCCAATTCTGGGACTTTGTTATGTCAGACAGGGTCAGGGGACAGGGTGGCGTTTGACCACATTTCTATGATATTGAGTGACAGTATGGGACATGTTGGCGCCACGCCACGCCTAAATTAGAAACAGCAGTGACACTGCTTAAACAAGTCATTTTTGTTTCCTTGGAGACATAATTTTTTGCTTGAGTGTGGTAGGATATAGTTACCATAATAATTGTTCTATCAATAGAAGAAGTAAGTAGCCAGACGAGCATAACAAATCCAGTCCGATTGACCTTAAGACTTTAATTTCATACCGGTTCGATCGGTGGGACTAAAGACTTTCGTCTCTATTTTTGGTGAAAGCTCAAGCACATTACAGGGTTCAAACCCACATCCCATGGATCGCAATTCGACCTTTCTACCAACTGTATATCAGTGCTTCTAATATTTTTTTTATTAATGATGAATTGACGAATTTCAATCGTATCTGAACGTATACGTTCGATTATCCTCCTTCCTCTCTCCAAACTCCAACCACTACACTACAATACATAACCTATATTACTTATACCTCTGCACGTAGGTACGTATATTCCATACTGGAGCTATTGCGTCATTGATGGGAAAATTAAAATGCTGCCGACACGACGCCCGTGGCCGCGCTTATAACACGACCCAACAATATGAAACATCGATCTCACGCGTTCGTTTGTGAAAAACGTTATGAATGTATGACAACCTGTCAGATTTAATGATTACGCACTATTTTTATGTAGTTCGATTCTTTTCATCCCGTATTTCAGACTTTATAGATATAGAGAGATTGTAAAGTAAAGCGTATGAGTATGATGTATCTACGTAGCCACAGGCAAAAGTTGCCATTAATAGATATTAACCAGTCAATAATAAACAATATATTGTAGCATTCTTTCAGTAGTGAAAGAAATATCAGAATTGGTTTAGTTGTTCCGGATAATATGATTATACTCTACAACCTACAAACATTTGAAAGTAGTGGGTGCGCACACAGCTAGTGAAATTACTGGGCAAATGAGACTTTATGATCTGATCACTCAGTCTAGTAATCTGATTACTAGACTGGGTGGTCTCAGGATGACGTGCGCAGTGCAGTGTCACGCGAAGCTTTATTTTTTTAAAGTTCCGGGTGACACTGCAACTGTTATGGGCGGCCGTGTCACTTAACATCAGGTGAACGACTTGCTCGTCACGTCATTCAATCACATTAAAAAAAAAATCAAACTACGTACAATGGCCAAATCCGTAAGTATGGTAAATACTAATTACCTAACTGTTGCAGTTAAGTTTATTTAAGGTTCCCATACTCAAGAATCTTCTATCTCGCTCGCGCATTGCGACATTTTTGAAGATATTAAATAACTGAAATAACTTATGAAAAATCATTCTAAAAACAGTTATCATGAATAACATTACAAATGTTTAACAAAAATATCATATAATATATTATGATAGTTTTGTTGAACATTTGTAATGTTATTCACGAGAACACAGTTTAGCCAGATTTTTAGTAAGTAAGTTCAGTTATTTAATATCTTCAAAAATGTCGCAATGCGCGAGCGAGATGGTGGATGCACGTATATAGCAGCCTTAAGCAATAGACATTCAAATTTCATCGTACTTTACGGCCTATAAGGTACCAACCTCTCCTTCTCTGCCTCCCATCATCAACAGCCTGAAGACGTCTACTGCCGAACATAAAGCTCCCTTAGAGAGCGCCACTTTGAGCGCCTGCTCGCCTCCTGCATCCATCGGCTCCCCGCGGTTTTCACCAGATCGTCGGTCCACCTTAGGAGCCTCTACATAATAATAAATAGCACATACATAAATGTATATATACCTTCCTATCTATACTTAGTAGGCACCAATTATCCGCAGTCGATAATATAACGACGACGCGCCAATTGTGAAGCTTTACTAAAACCTTTTTATTGTATCTACTGATGATGAATAAATAACGTAGCTTCATGCAACACTTGTTTAAAACAGCATTATTGAATTTTGATGAAAGCTTGTTTAATGAATGAAATCGGGGTTCACAACACACCGCTGACGGCTGGCACTCAGCAATGCAGGCGTGCAGGTGTAGCAAAGAGATTTAATATGGATTACATAAAGTTCACTTTTTGCTGGGAGAAACGATGGTAAGCTAAATGAGGCCTGTACAACAAAACTTAAGCTACCTTAATTAAAACAACAAAGGCTATAAATTAACGGATTTCGCTAACTCTGTGTTTTATACACACAGACCATATAAAGTTATACAAGTGTGGTACTCTAGGCTCCGATGTAACGTTTACTTCACTTTCGAGTTCCAGTAAATAAGTGTACTTAGGTAAAGAGATTTTTACCATAATGCCTGCATTTCACCACTGTCTCACCTGATGGTTTGTGACAACGCGGTCGACGATGGAACTATGCTTGCCTAGAAGATACGGGGATTTTACGTGGAGAATGTGTCTATGAAAATATTCTAGATCTGTTGTCTATCTACCTTTTTAATATGGTCTGACTTCTGGAATTACTGTTACTGAAACCTGTTTGGAAAAATAAAGAGAAAAGTTAAAAGAATTTCGTTTTTACAATGCTGTAGATGTACAGCACACCCAAGGTAGGTACACACGTTCATATTTCTTTTTAAAGTTTATTATTACTCAATAGTTAACTAGGTTTCAGAAAAAAAAACACAGAATTAACTATAACTATTCAGGTAGGTACAATTTATTGAAATTGTACCTGAGTATATAATTATTATACTGAAAGATTTATTTTAATAAGCAAACGTTATTTTTGCATCGAAAATTGGCTTCAAAAAGTATGAGGCAAGAGTACTAAGCAAAATATTTCGTAACAAGCTAACATAAAGATTGAGAGCACCCAAGCAATAAGCGTAGCCTACCTAAATAAGTATAGTGCATACATAAGGCCTGATTTAGACTCCAGCATGTGTGCCTACTTGTTTAAAAAGCGTAAAGAATGTATGCTTATTACCTGGCTTTCTGTAGAGATTTCCATTTCTTGGCCGTTTTCTGTCGGACTAGGTATAAGAGTATTAATATTGTAAAAGGTGCGTTGCTTTGAGTTGACACAAGGTAGTAATCTAAAATGCAAGTACTTTTTAACCTTTTCTATTGTGTTTTGCGAAAACAAGAAGTTGAACAATTTCAAACGTATTATCTCAACAAAATGATTCTATTATTTGGTAGCATAAGATACAATTTATACCAAATTAAAAATGGTAATAGCGCTTCGAGCGCTTACGATACCGGAGCTTCGTATATCAGTTGCGATCGAATACTTTTTTAGGTATTCCAGACTTGCATGGTTATCGATAATAATGAAGAGAGGAAAAGTCTTATCTTTTAGAAAAAAAAAAATCAAATTGAAACTATACGAGTACAAATAAATATCAATTTAAATCTAGAAAATAATTCTGCCGTAGCAATGTTGCCAATATGAAGAGCGTTTTTTAAAGATTTTAATCTGATCCTCATAAAACTGGTCTATTATACTATCTGAGTTTGAATTGGTGAATTATCCCGAGGGGGGTAGAACTACTCCCCAAGGTTGACAATGTTTGAAGGTAGTGTGATGTTTTTTGTACAACTTACCTAAATTAATAGTTTTTCATTGAAGAAATGCCATGTAAAGTTTACGTTCGAAGATAGCCCTAGCGCAGCTGAGTGGTTGAACTTCGCCCTTGACCAAATGCACTCAAATGAGTTCGACGACCTGTGTTTAGAAACTCTCGTAGCGATCACACGTGCAATTTAGTGAGTGGAATTATTTTTTAGTACGGAGGTTTGGAAACACGCAGTTTTAAGTAAGGCTCTCACAACTTGTGGGCTATCATGGTCCCAGTCCCCCCTTTCGGGATAACCAGACCAATTCAAACTCACCTTGTATAGGTACCTACTTATGTATTGATTTGCCGTAGAAACCGCTAGAGTGTGCCTACTTGATTACACGACTAACAGTCCCGAAAACCTTATAAAATATTAATGTCGTAGTAGTGAAGGCATTATGTAACGCTTTCTAATACGGGATCTTGGGGTTAGTCGATAACGATGGTCGGTGTTTAACCTTTGCAGGCTTTTTGGTTGGCGTGCGGAAGGCCGTTAGCATGTATAATCGCCCTTGTACGTTTTAAATACGCCTTCCTTGCTCATTATTTAGCTCGTTTATTATTATTACTAGCTATACGTACTGACCCACTAATGTAAATCATGTTAGCACTCGCACCCCATTGACGGAGTTATCTTTTACGAGTCACTTGACACGATACTGTCAATTATGTTTTACATTACTTTTGAACTAACTAACTGGTATATAAAACGTTTTATGGTAATATGTTCTGATTTTAGCGTGTTTATTGAGTTATTATTGTGTGTTTAAATCTTCAATCACCAAGCCGCCTGCCAAGCGTGTTGATTATGGCAAACCCTCGTAAGTTGATGATGATGTCGTGATCTTGATGAAGTTTTGTTGATAGATGGAGTAAAAGATTTATATCAAAATAACATGTGGAATAATAAACTATTTGTGAGTCATTTTTGTCACGGATGAGTCGTGTGAGTGTGAGTCAATACAGACCTCTACCAGTTTCGTAGGAGGTATCGGTATAATATTGTACATGATTGTACTCACGTTGCACCATACTGTGTAGGAGTAGGTAATAAATGTCTGAATCATACAAGTCACACATACATACAACTCCGACAAGGTGAGCGCATTCCAAGTCCCGGCCGATGGCAGCTACACGCCCATTGTTTCGAGAGATTCCATTAAACTAGTTTCGTAGGTATTTCCATTGATACAGAGACTAATGCAGCCAGAATTTTCCCTAGAGCCAGACACCTTGTAACAAAAAAAATGTACAGTCAAAGGTTTTATACATGCAGGTATTGTAGGTAGGTATTTAATCTGGGTTAATACCTTTTTTATGAGATGAGTGGCAAACAAGCATGCGGCCCACCTGATGGTAAGTGGTCACCGCCCCCAATGGACATCTGCAACACCGAAGGCATTGCCGGTGCGTTGCCTACACTTAGAGAGGACTCTTTCCACCTACTTCTTTTGACCTATCCTAATTTTGTCAAACATCAAAGCAATTTCATTCTAATTACGTTCTAATTATTGATCAGCTGCAAATAAACGGGACAATGCTGCCAGCATGTTTGGTACGTACGCTACTCGTAGGTAGTGGGCTGGAGCATTTGGACTGTCTATACCTAGCTCAGCGCGGCGGTAGTATACATACAATCAAAGTGTCTTTTGTAGTAGGTAGTGTAGCTAGTAGTATTAAGTATTTAGTAGTAACTAGATTAATAAGAACGACGAAGTTTAAATAATTAGAATGTGTTCAAAACTTAAAGCTACGTTTGTCGAAATTAAAATGTTACAGTATCGATACTAAATCGAATTAAAATTAACAGCTAAAGAATGGAGCTATTTGAGCACGAGATGATTTTTATACTTACATATTCTAATTAATTATATATATCGCATTTTTTAAATAATGAAGTACCTTAAATGAAAAGCTATTAATCATTAAATGATGTAACTTGTTTACCCACCAATTTTGAATTAAACATAAAGCTAGTAAAAGTAACTCAGTAATCTTTGATCGTTAGTATTATTCTAAGAAATATTAGATAACCAGAAACGCTTGCGGCGTCTAGTGGACAAAATAAGACCTGAATCCAAGAGATACCTATTCATCTAATTATCTTTTCATCGGAAACCTGTTTTGAAGCCTTATCCCACCAGTATAATTCAAATATATGCGCAAATGTGTAGATTAGCGTCGTCAGCGGTGCATGACGCGGTTTTAGCATGAAAATGTAGGTAAAAATTAAGTCCACACTTCAATATAAGATTCTAAACTCGAAACAAAAAGTGGAACGTTTCACTAGCACGGCAAATTCAAATTTTCTTGCGTTCTTTTGCAAATAATAGCTTAATTACTCAACGTGATTACATGATAATTTTGCGGAAATACATAGAATGTATCAATAAATTACGATTAAAAGTATCTCCTAGATATCATTGGTTTAGCGACAAATGGCAATTAACAATTTTCTTCTTCGTTTTTTTTTTGGTTTTCAGTGTTTTTGAAGTAATCACGTTGAGTTGAGTTCGCCGCGCGAGTGTAACGTTCCACCGCACGTCAAATACATATTTGATCTAAATTTACTGCTGTCGCTTTTTCAAACTTTAACGCTAACTCCTTTCTATTTCTTGTGGTCAAAGAAGGTTAGACAGGCTTATGGGAATGATGAACAACCTATGAGAGATTGCTATGGAATATTTTTATAATTATATTGAATAATTATCAGTTTAAATATTGAATTGCTACAAAATATGTTTAAATTAAATGGTAGACGATATCATTGAGAAGTAGAAATGTTTATTGCACAAAACAAAACAAGTAGGTACTCGAAGGCGAACAACGAAATGGTTTACTTGTGTACTTATTCATCTAGATCTAACCTTTTGATATATTAGAAAATTTAATTCGTCACATTATAAATTCCATAAAGAAATCAGAAAGATAAGAAAGATAAAATAAGAAGTAGAAATTAAATAGAAATTTTGAAATGGCCTTCGATACTAAGGAGTAATAGATGACAACTACTGAGTAAAACGAACCAGCATAGTGTGCTGACTCCAACTTTAGTCTTGTACTTCAGCTTTGTGTGTTTTGGTCACAGACTGTGCGCTTCTTTTACAACACTGAGGGTGGATTTGACCAAACTTAGAGTTATGCGCGAGTAACTATACCAGAATAAATCTATTCCACGATCTTAAACTAGAATAACTCATTAGTCGTTTTACCATGCAATACAAAGTATAGAATACTTATACGCGAATAGCGGAGTGAACGATGAACGAAACTATTACCCAGGTAACAATTATTGTTCTACAACGCCAAGGTATTCAAGTTTATGTCATAGCAACTCAATTTTGTCGTATTATAGTGCAGGAAAGTAAATGTTGGAATTATATGGCGCGCTGCCGCCATTAAAATATTCTCGGAATAGTTTATTATTCCACCAAAAACGGTAGTATAAGTTGTTATTCTCGAATAGGCTTGAGTGTAGATGGTAAAATGTGAAATTGGTTTACTCTCGGATAACTGGCGATTTATTTTAAGTATAACCCTTACTCTCGTTTGGTCGAATCCACCCTGAATAACGTAGCTTCAGATGCAACACGGCTAATATAAAACTTGATATCATATTTACTGCTAAGTAGCTGTAAGTACCCTTAGGTTTAACCTGTGTTCGTTAAAACATGATTTGCATATTTTTTCTTCTTTCTGCTACTAGTTTCTAAATAAGCTTAAATCTTCTTCGACAGATCCTGTGGTGTAGTGGTTGAGCAGTTTGGCTCATAACTCGGAGGCGGCGGGTCCGATTTCCGCGACAGCAGTGCACAGAAAAAAGCACAAATACTTGTTCTGTGTCTGGATTGACCATGGTCCTTGTATAGCTCCGGGGTCCCTAGATACCTACAGGGAATCCTAGTTAGGGTCCAGTTTCTATGTATGTGATCGATACGCGTTATTTATATGTTTATTTACTTAGTAAAAGAATATATCAATAATAAAAATAGCCATTGGAACTGGGACATGTGTATTGTCACAGGACATTATTTATTGTACAGTGCTCTTATCATAACCGTAATAGCACTTACCTCAAAAGGAAAAACAGAAACCTTCTAGGGTCACTTCGTCGTCCGCTTGTCCGTCCTTCTGCTTAAGTAAGTACTACATTTTTCACAGAAATGATTAGGTGTAGATGTCTAAATAATTCAACTTCATTATACTAGTTATTCTATTTTTTCTTTTTATTTTTTTCGGTTTGAGTAATGTCATTATACTAAAAATCAATAACCGCATATCATTATTATTATTATTAATTAAAAATAATATGCTATACTTATATTCATAATTATAGACTTTGTGGTACTTAAATAGTTACCTAATTTTATATTAAATCTTACCACTTCTTCCTTACTTATCTGTAAAATAGTCTTATTGCATTTTTTTGACTTCGACTCTCATATATTATGTAGTACTAAGGGTGGATTTGACCAAACTTAGAGTTATGCGCGAGTAACTATACCAGAATAAATCTATTCCACGATCTTAAACTAGAATAACTCATTAGTCGTTTTACCACGCAATACAAAGTATAGAATACTTATACGCGAATAGCGGAGTGAACGATGAACGAAACTATTACCCAGGTAACAATTATTGTTCTACAACGCCAAGGTATTCAAGCTTATGTCATAGCAACTCAATTTTGTCGTATTATAGTGCAGGAAAGTAAATGTTGGAATTATATGGCGCGCTGCCGCCATTAAAATATTCTCGGAATAGTTTATTATTCCACCAAAAACGGTAGTATAAGTTGTTATTCTCGAATAGGCTTGAGTGTAGATGGTAAAATGTGAAATTGGTTTACTCTCGGATAACTGGCGATTTATTCTAAGTATAACCCTTACTCTCGTTTGGTCGAATCCACCCTTACTCGAAAAAGGTAGAATAGAATAGAATAGAAATCATTTATTCAACACCGGTTAATCACATTGTTTTACTAATATATAATGTCCTTGATAGTCAGTGTTGAATGGGCGTTCGGCTCATCATGTTGCTGAATGTCTAGAACATCCAGCCCTGGTTTTTAGTCTAGACCCAGAGGGTGGCAGAGCGAGTGTACTATTCTACGTAGAAATGTTACATTATGAATTATATTGTACACTACAACTATTATAATAATGAATATTCAGATATAAAAAATACATAAGAAAATAAAATACGGTAAGGTACGATTCTATAACTTCAAAAAGTTGTATTGTGTGCTAAACTTGACAACAAAATACAAGAGATCCGTAGGTGAATTCCAAACATTAATTAATTGAGCTTAAAAATATTCTAATTTAATGAAAAATAATATAATCAATACGGGCTCAGTCAATTTGGGCTACATTAGCACATCTCCACTCAGACGAGTATAATATTTTTCCAAACGTGAAGTGGTAAAAAGCGTTGTTAGCGTTCCTGGTAGTTCTAACTAGTCAGACTGCGCTCTGTTTACGACAGTGACATGGAGTGGGCTGAACCAGTGTGAAATCCATGCACTAGATTTAATGGTGGTAACTAAACTACGTAGCTAAGTATCTATACATATAATATCTTAGCAAGCCTAGTCTAAGAGCTGTTATAGAATGGGCAAATAGTCTTTCTTGGCAACAATTATACTAAACTCATTTTTAGGGTTAGGCTTTATCGCAGTATATTTTATATATGTATGGCCTGCTTCACTTTTAGGTTACTTCAAACGCTACTGTAGCCTTTTCTACTTCAGTGATTGCAGGAAGTAAAATTGTTTAATCATATCGGATTTTCTCGCTTCACATAAAATATATTTTATTCTTTTTCAAACCACATTCTCAGCACACAACTAAAAAGGAATAATAATTCTGATTATACCACCAGCTTAGAGTTTAGATATTAGAGAAGCAACATGTCTTAAATAGGTTATGAAAAAGAGCAAGCACCAGGAGTAACGCTAAAAAGGCAATTTCACTGAAAGAAAAGCGGCAATGGTTAAAAAAACTGAAAGCAGGTATGAAATGGAGTAATTTAAAAAAACCTAATTTGCTCCTGAAACAAGTAAACAAAGTAGCTCGTTTGAACACAAATCGCTAAGGTAGGTAACGTAAAACCCTAATCAAAATGACTGATAGCTCGTTTCACAAACCTGGCGCAACTTGCTCTAGACGTTCCTCATCCTTTGAGAAATGTAGCGTCTGATCGGAAACCGACGCTGACTCACGGAGGGGCTGATTTAATTTTAAAGGTATTTAGTGAAGGGAGCCGTTCGTTAGTCACACGTCTAGCATAATTCGAAAGCTACCGAAATAGACATTTTTTTTTTTAAAATTAGTTCTTGACCTGGATACAAAGTCCTTCAGTCGCAATATTAAAAAGTCTACAAAGTCTGCATTATAATATATTATATTTTACTTAGTCATAGTCACAGTCATAGTCCAGTCCAAGTCAGGCAGTCATAGTCCAGTCAAAGTCATGCCCCAGTAAAGTGGTGGCAACTTTACTAGTAGGCTTCTATGGAGTTTTGGAAGCAACACGAAAAACCACGTTTCGCCACATTATATCACTTGCCAACACTCATGCTCGTAATTCAGCACTTAATGCGTAAAACACCACCAATTTTAAACATTAACACTGGAAAAAAACACAAGTTTTGAAAAATAATACAATGCAACGACGTGAACTTTTTCGCGTTCCCGCCAAAAATCCAAATAGACATTCTTATGACGCAATGTTGCCCACATATTTTTTTATCTAAATTGAGCGTTCCTGGTACCATACCGAGTGACAGTCTACGGTGAAGAAGGAAATGTACACAGTACGTGAGCGATAACTTTAACTCCATCAATGTTTTATTTGGTGGGATGGATTTTACACGTTTTCAGGTTAAATGTCAGGTCGAGTCCACTGAATTTGTTTTTATGTCGTAGAACTTTACTGGGACCCTCGTAAATCACAGCTGATTACAAAGATTGATAGATAAAAGTTTACGTTTCAACACGTGTTTTAATGGTAACTTTTTTTTGACTGGCCTGATAGCTCAGTTGGTAGTAGCTATGCCTTCTGAACTGTAGGTTGTGGGTTCGATTCCTACCCAGGACAAACATTTGTGTGACGAACATCGATGTTTGTCCTGTGTCTGGGTGTTATATTGTATTCTATGTATGTCTTTACAAACAAAAAAGTATATCTATGTATTCTATCAGTTATCTGGTTCCCATAGTGCAAGCTTTGCTTAGTTTGGTTTGGGGCTAGATGGCGCTATGTGAAATGTCTACAAATATTTATATATTTTATATTTATAATATTTGAAAACGTATGAATATCTATCTATACATATAATAAAACTGTAGAGATAAGAAAGTCTGTAATTGCAAGATATCAAAAAAATAATCACACAGGTTGGCTTAAAATTAGCCGCTGATCACGTTAAGCCACTTTTTATACACTTTGTCTGTTTGTTTGTTTGTTTGTTTGTTTGTTATGACTGAACTCCTAAAATACTGAATGGATTTTCATGCGGTTTTCACTAATGTGCTTAGAAATAACCAGCGCTTAAAATAGGATATATTAAAATTGAAATACCGTTAAAAAAATTTGATGACAATTATAAAGATTTCATTACGAAACGGATCGGAGTTTTACATGGCCGATTGATGCTTTTTTTGGCTATTAACGGTAAGATTTTTTTTCTTGTATTTTGGCTCCATGTATAGTGTATTTAGCCAGTGTCAAGTATTGTAATTTTCATCGTGCTATTTTGGAATATTTCACTCATACTTGTAATTCAGCACTTAATGCGTTAAAAGCCACCAATTTTAAACATTAACACTAGAAAAAGTTTTGAAAAATAATACAATGCAACGACGTGAACTTTTCCCCGTTCCCGCCAAAAAAAACCTAACGGTAAGTTGTAATTTACCATATATTGTCACAGATTAGAAAAAAAATCTCTGTGAATGGATATGACCAATATTAGTACGGCTACTCTAAGAGAATCAAAACAATTTATAAGTTTCCTATTTATATTTTTACAGGTTGTTTAGCATTTTAGAAGTTAAATAGATACATATACCAACAAATATTAAATAGTGTGAAAGTAGATGTTTTTTTTATTATTCTGGCATTAGATGACATTTGTATTTAGCCAGTGATACGAAATATTTTATAAAAAAAATGTTTTAAAAGGGTACTTAGATATAGGTAAGTATAATTAATTATACATTATGGTAAGATCTTCGAATTAGCAACATGGCCGTGTAACGTTCGGTTTTGATTTCTTCTTCTTCTTTCACGTAGGTAAATGAGTTTTTATTTTTAATAGTTAAAATATTTTAGGTCTGTATAGGATTTTCAATGAACAATCTAAGCGGTCATATTCTCTTTGGGACAAACAACAGGTTAGAGCAAAAAATGATTGATTACTCGGCTGCTCAAAGAAAGTTAATTATATCTTTGGGTGTATTTATGCAATGAGAATTTAAACTTCTTAAGGATATTTGCTTGGCTCTGCGGACAAGTTGTAAAGTTTATTAGAATTTGGAAAAAACACAAAAAGTCTTTGAAAGTGGACGTCTGCAGGATGTTGTTGTTGATTATGATGATGATGATGATGATAGCCGTACTTGAATTAATTGATCATAGATATCTAATCAGAATGGATTCGGAAAGCAAGGAACAGGACAAAATGGAAATTCTTAGAGGAGGCCTTTGTCGAAGGACAAGCTGTTACAAAGAGAGGTTGAACCAGTGCCGATATTTTGAAGGAAAATAAAGCAATAAAGGCTTATTTATTTATTATCACTTTCAGCTTAATTTATTCCGTTATTCTTAAAATAAGTAATAGTCTCGACAGATACATAGAAAGAATCAGGCGGACAATGAAGTGACCTTACCTATAAGGGTTCCTTTATTTCAAAACTGTTATGGAACCCTAAAAATGAATCATTCTTTGCGAAAGCGAATCTGATTAGAGCTTTGTACACATGTTATTTTCTCACTCCCACCACTATGTTGAAAGTGCAGTAAGAATGAGACAACGTGGAAAATAGCGGACATAATATAAATGTTAACTCTTTTTATAGTGGCGTACGTAATTACTTGTGATTTCTAATTATTATTATATAAATATAATTATGGACGCATCGTATAGGTAAATGCGATACTCCAGCTGTAAAGTATGTATTTTATAAACTTATTATTGACACTGGCTAAATACTCAATTAGTATGGAGCCAAATTTAAGGTAAAAAAAAATTTGGTGAATGCAAATAAATATACTCTTTGCGAACGAAAAGCGCGCGGATATGAAAAACTGTCCAAAACAGCGTGTGTGTGATTGTTTTGTATTTTTCTAAACTGCCTAAATAATAGGTAGGTATACCTACTACCTAGAAAAAAATTACTGGAACCTCTTATAAAGACTTGAACGGTTTTTATGGTGAAAACACAAGAACATCTGTTGAAGTGAAAATGACAAGGAAAAGAACGTATCACTGGTATGTAGGTATACCATATAGAACTTTTATTAGTTAGATGCCTGGGCCTACCTTATATTTAAAAAAAACTAACGTCTAAGTCTATGTTAGGTCTAAGTAGGTACATACTCAATTAAATATTGTACCTATGATTTGCAGTTTCTAACCCGCTATTTTATCAATGTGTAGGTGATCTGATGACACGTGAAGAGCCATACCTACCTAATACCTAAACAACATTTTTACACGTGTGCTTCCTAATCTGCTAATACGTGCTGAGCTCCGAAAAGATTTAGTGGATTTTGTTGTTTGGTATATAGGAAATGCATGAACTAAGCTATTATTAGACTACCTAAACGTAGAAATAACACAATACATGCGTGCGAAGCCGCGGGCAAAAGCTAGTCCATGAATATAGGTAAGTGTATTAGGTGTCAAATTAACCCAGCAGTACCTAAACGTTGCTTACAAATGTGGAACAAAGCTTTCATTGAGTGGGTAAGTAGTTTAATTTTGTTAAAGTCCGTGTTTATTTGGCAAGTGGAAATTGGGAAATGATTTTATCATTACCTATTGAATAAAACAATGATGAATTATTTCCCAATTACGGCACAAAATTAATGTGACGTTTCTAACTGGATAAGGATTATTTCCAAAGCTTCTACACCATGCGTTGTTGGCAGTGGGAAGCCCTGCTCCAAATATATTGATTTTATAACAAAAACGAGGGGTTGGTTGCACGCGGGGTGAATGCCCCTGTCACTGCAGATTCACCTCGGCTATATTGGTTGGGGTGCCCGCGTCACTAATGGAGTAGCACCGGCTAAAATATGGGTCCATTCTCCTCTTCATACGTTGAAAAACCTTCGGGGTTTGAGGAATCATCCCCGAAGTTAAATGTGCCGTACATCCTCCAAGATAAATGATGTACTGCCGACCGCTTTCTTCCCTAACCCTGGGCGAATGTAACGCAACGCAAGCATATAGGTACCTACATATATGAATGAATATGTAAGTATGTTAAAATATTTCCATTATATAAGCAATCTCTAAAATGGATCATGAAAAAGCAATACAGAATTTATGTTATAGGTACCTATAACCTTCATCCACGTCGTTAAAAACTCCATCAAACTTTTCGATAACAAAAATAAAATATTAATTAAAGTATCTATCTTGGCTGTTCGTTTCAAAATTTGAATTTTTGGGCTTTGATTGCTGCGAACAGGATCGGTTGAAACCTTTTTAATTTTAAATAATTACGGACCTTTCGATTTAAATTGAATTTCGTACAAATGAACTTTGCGATTCGAAAAACTCCATTTCAATCTTAAACATTTATTTAGCTGGTTAAAAAAATATTTTGACGTATAATTAAAATAAAGAGATACTTAGTTAAATAAGTAATTCATCGCGGTGTAAGTGCCTACATTGTATGCCTTATTAGAGCATGAATATGCACTATATTCATCTTTATCTAAGTCACACACAATTTTATTATCACTAGTACTTATGTAGGGGTTGTAGAAAAATATAATAGAATTAAAAGTATTAAAATACAAAGTACAATTACAAAAACTAAATTAAATCTAAACTAAGTATTTATCTAAAACTAAAACTAAACTTATAAATAAAAAACCGCGTTTAAGTCGCTGTCTGCGGGTAAGGTGCCCAAAAAGCTGGCGACATTACCTCGTTGAATGGCCATACTTAGTCTTTGGCCGAGGTAAGAGCCAGCTCTTTGGTCACCTGTAGTTTCTATTAGGCGTCTGGACAGCTCTTTCACGAATCCGCGGGCGGATGGACCCCACGGTCCCATGGTTTCTACCCCAAACGGAAGAAATATGTATCTCTCACCGAGAGATTCATATTTCGTCCGCTTGAGGTTTTCCGCCACTTCCGCCGCTGCACCAGCCGCTCTTGAAGTGCCCTGGAGGTAGGACGTTGCCAGAGTATCGACGCATGTGGCATCCCAGACCAAAGGCCGTCCACGACTCCATGGAACTAACGTCAAGCCATCGGGCCTCTTGCCATCGTCACGTGATATACCGTTCGGCTCTAGGCAAGCCGGCACGTTAACGGTGGCAAGAGTCCGACGTAAGACGTCGTTCAAGGAGGCATGACGTGAGAGACGACCAGCACTGCGGCGGCATGATAGGCCATGGTAGCCTAATCGGTCTACTTCGCCTCCGCAGCGACAAAGGTGAGGTTCTGTTCTAGAGATGCCCAGACGCAGACCTATAGCAACAGAAAAACTGTTGTTATCCATTAGTGTCCCTATGTTGGGAGAAGGTATCGCCTGCAACCAATAGCCTGACTCGCTTTCGGCCGTAGCAAGGAGACGAGCCCGATCCGAAGCATTAGAGCAATCTTGTAATAGATTTTGTTTGACTCTTTTGCATAAGGGCTCGTCCCAGAGCCTCTGTAAATGTGGACTTATAGGGAAACTATCACCTGGACAGGCCATACTCCAGGCATTTCTGGCTTCTTCCATACACATCACCGGCACATTGCCTAGAGATGGATTAACAATATCGAAAAAGTTAATATTATATATATAAAAAGTTAATATAATAATTATCTAAGTTAATTGTATGATTCATTATACGTCTATCTAATATAAACAATTTTTCTTCTTTAAATTATTTAGTCCACAATCTACTGTGAGTATATCTAAGTAGTAAAGTTACCTTCAATAGTAAAATGCCCATTTCACGTAAATTCACTGTTATGTAACGAGAAATAAAAAGCCTTAACACACTAAAAAGAAATAAAGTGCTAAACTATCACAATAAAGTGCGCTGTTCGTATTACGAATTGTCTTTTAAATATCTACATTCATTTTACATAGAGAAGAATTTAGCAGGGTATGGGCGAGCGCTCACAAAAGTACAAGTTGAGTGCAAGCGCTCAGTGAAACGTTCCATATGGAAATGGTTCCGTAATCTGTAGGAGGTTCAGCGAACAAGCACCTATCGGCGATGGATCGGAGATTTCACTCGAAAACTTTTCGTCCGTGGGTAATACGTATTTTCCAGTAAACAGGAGACGAAACTTTGTGACACATTTTTATGGAAGGACAAACTATCGACTGCGACAACACTTTGTCTAGCGTTTGTGCCTCTGAATCTTTGAAGTTGTATGTCTTATTCATGAGTGTATGTGGATGAAAGGAGGCCACCGAGCTACCTACTCTATTTATTTGATAATAGAAAACGCTAGAATGTTTCAATGACAAATGTGGAAAATGTTAGAGTAGCTAAGTATTCAGTTCAAGCACGTTACTATACTTCACTACTACTAGCACAGGTTTTAGTTATTGCTACAGAAAAACACATTATCTTGCGCTATTTAAGGAAAAACAAAGAATTTAGGGGAGAAGGTGAATAAATAGTGCAAATGAAAGATCAAAGCGAAGCCGACTGATTTTATTCACGTTTGATTCATCTCGACACTCCACTCGGGATGACAAAGGTGTCTTGAGACTGTTTGTAATTCTGTGAATCTTTGTAGTTAATAATAAAGTTTGGTAGCTTAAAGGCATTTTTATATATGTAGGCTTATATGGTAAGCGTATTATTTTTATACTAGTTGTTACCCGCAGATAAAAAGTATCCTATGTGTTAATCCACCGTAAAAGCTATCTGCATTCGTAATTTCATCATAATCGGTTCAGCAGCTACGGAGATATAAGGTAACAAACAATCACACACACCCCCACAAACACATAAACTTTCGCATTTATAATATTAGTAGGAAGGATTAGTAGAATAGTAGGGTACACCTGACAATTTCTTATAATTTGCTGTCAAGAATGACAATCATTTATTTTTTAAATTCACGTTGATAAATACGGTTGAAATTAAATTCTCACCAGGCTGACTTACGGCTTCAGCGGAACACATTTTAGTAAGCACAAAGTCACGCAACGAGTGATGTAAACCGGAATAAGAAAATCCGCAGGAGAACTAGTCTCACAATTAGGAAGTTGAAATGACAACGGGAAGACTATATTGCTCGCATGAACTGATAACCGATGGGGAATAACGGTTTGCCGCGACCACGAACCAAAAGGTGCAGCGTAGAACTGCCCCCAAGGTGGTCTGATGACTTGGGTATTGTAGAGTTTGTCACTGTCAAGTGTCAACTTGGTGCAACTGTCGTTAACTACTAGTTGTCACTTAAATGCGCGGTTAGATCCGATGAACATGTTATTAATTATAATTGATTATTGATATAGAAAATACAAGTTTGCTAAGATCCCGACAACGTGTTTTATGAAACAACCCTACAGTTTATGGCGACGACGGAAAATCTCACTGAGTTTACGGGTGTGAGAGTCTACACGACCTAAAAAAAAAACGATGGCACAGTTGGAATACGCGGGAAGTGGCGTAGGCCCTCCTTTCGACCCATTTGGAGACCCAGCAACGGCAGCAACTCGCTGGAAGGCCTGGATGCGCAATTTCCAATATTATGTTGAAGGACAAGTGGGGCTCGGAGACAAGCAAAAGATTTCGAGGTTACTCCACCAAGCAGGCCCAGAGGTACAAGAAATTTACGAAACTTTAAAGGATGAAGCGGTGGAAGGCAGTCATCATCATCATCATTAACAGCCTGAAGACGTCCACTGCTGAACATAGGCCTCCCCCAGAGCACGCCACCTTGAGCGGCTGCTCGCCTCCTGCATCCATCGGCTCCCCGCGGCTTTCACCAGGTCGTCGGTCCACCGAGTGGGGGGCCGGCCCACGCTGCGTCTTCCGGTTCGTGGTCGCCACTCGAGAACCTTTCTTCCCCATCGGTTGTCAGTTCTACGAGCGATGTGGCCTGCCCATTGCCACTTCAACTTACTAACTCTAAGAGCTATATCGGTCACTTTAGTTCTCCTGCGGATCTCCTCGTTCCGGAGCTTATCTCGCAGGGAAACACCGAGCATAGCTCGCTCCATAGCTCGCTGCGCGACTTTGAGCTTACTAATGAGGCCAACAGTAAGAGACCATGTCTCAGTTCCATAAGTCATCACTGGCAACACACACTGATTGAAAACTTTCGTTTTCAGGCTCTGCGGTATTTTGGACGAAAAGAAGGCAGTAACGACTACGAAAAGTGTGTTACCCGATTAAATGAGTACTTCAAACCGATACTTAATACTGCATACGAGCGGCAGAAGTTTCGCAACATGAGCATGAGAACAGATGAAACATGTGCACAGTATGTATTGCGACTACGAATTCAGGCTCGATATTGCGAATTTGCAAGCTCAGAAGAAGCTATCAGAGACCAAATAGTGGAGAAATGTTCAGATATGGAGCTAAAAAGAAAACTAATAAAAAAAGGCACAGACCTGAATGTAAAGAAGGCATTAGAAATTGCAAAACTATATGAGATGGACAAATCTATTTTCACAGAGAAAGCTACCAATTTAAAACATGAAGAAAATATGGAATCTATAAACAAAGTTGCACAGGAAGCTTCCTGCTACAGATGTGGACGGCGGGGCCAAATTGCTAAAAACAGAGAATGTCCGGCACTCAATGTGAAGTGTGATGAATGTGGGATTAAAGGTCACTTTGCAAAGTGTTGCAAAACAAAAAATCCTAAAAGAACCGACAATAACCAGAAGAAGAAGAAGAAGAAGAGATATGTGAAGTATGTAATTGAAGAAGACTCGGACTCAAGCGAGGAGGAAGTCAGCGATTCAGACGATGATCAGGTTGGACAAAACCCAAAACAGGTAAACTCTGTGTTCGAGGTGAGTGGACATTACAATGACAACAAGTGTGATATTCTTATTGACAGTAAAGTGATGTGTAAACTGATCATAGATTCTGGTGCCTCTATTAATATAGTTGATAAAGGCTTATTCAAAAAGTTGTTAAAATGTGGGGTATCTTTTAAGAAAATTTGCCAGTCAGAAAAACATAAATTTTTCTCATATGGAGGGAGGGAAATTCCCCAATTAGGAATATTCGAAGTAAAGTTATATTCACCGGCAACTGGTGTACAAATTAATACAAATGTGTTAGTTTATGATGGACAAGGTCCAGCCCTACTGAGCAAATCTTCATCAATTCAGCTTGGTTTGCTTAGGCTAGGCCCTAATGTACCTAATGTCAATTTAGCTGATGGGTGTATTATGAACAAGAATACTGTAGTAGCAGAATTTCCAATGTTGTTTGAAGGTGTAGGTAAACTGAAAGATTTTAAACTAAAAATTCCTATTGATCCTAATGTAAAACTAATAGCTCAACCCGTTAGGAGGCAACCATATAGTGTAAGGGGCATAGAAGAAAAATTAATCAAAGAACTGATTGACTGTGACATTATTGAACCTGTTACTGGCCCCACCCCCTGTGTTTCTCCATCTCAAATTGTACAGAAGAAGGAGAAAGGTCAATATCGACTAGTCGTGGATATGAGGAAGGCTAATGAAGCAGTACTAAGAGAGCGAGTTCCCCTACCAACATTTGAAGAACTCTTAGCTGATCTGAATGGATGTAAGTACTTCTCATCACTTGATATTAAATGGGGTTACCACCAACTTGAATTGGATGAAGGTTCACGGATGATCACAGTATTCAGCTCCAGTCTTGGCCTATTTAGATACAAAAGATTATTTTTCGGAATAAGATGTGCATCCGAAATATTTCAAAGAATAGTAGCCCATCTACTTCAAGGCATTGAAGGTGTTGCCAACAGCCAGGACGATATAAGAATTGGAGGCCGTACCAGAGAGGAGCATGACCATAGACTCAGACAAGTTTTAACCAGACTAAACCTAGTGCGGCGGGCGCGCGCCTGCTGCGCTCGCCCTCTGTTGGCGACTCGGCCGGTGCGCACGCAGACTGCTCAGTTCGCGCCCACAGCCCAAGCCGCTACTCTACTCAACGCCTTGATTGCTTGGGATCGGGATGTCGATATTTTTTTCACTAATTTTAATTATTTTTTAAATCTGTGTGTGGAATTTTTAGGTTAATAGTTATAAGTTAAAGAATGTTATGTTTAAGTGGCTTTTTGTGTGTGTTGGCATCGCTGTAAGCACAATTAGCATTTTAAATAAAATAAATAAAAATAAATAAATAAAGGAGAGTGGCATCACCTTGAACAAAAATAAATGTATGTTTGGTGAGACCGAAATAAACTTTTTGGGACACCACCTTTCCGAACAAGGTATTACACCAACCTGTACATCCCAGCAAGTGGTACAAGAATGTAGAGCACCACAGAATAAGGCAGAAGTAAGAAGCTTCCTGGGACTAGTGAATTTCTCTGCCAGATTCATACCTAACTTCAGCACACTTACAGAACCACTGCGACGGCTAACTACAAAAGATTCTGAATTCATATGGACCAAAGATCATGAACAAGCATTTAACAAATTAAAAACTTTGATTGCAAAAGCTCCAGCCTTAGGCTATTATGATAAAAATGCAGAGACTACAGTGGTAACTGATGCAAGTCCAGTTGGAATTGCTGCAGTGCTTATTCAACACCAAACAATAAATGGGCAGATCCAGCCAACTGCAATTAAATACATCAGCAAAGCACTGTCATCAACAGAACAGCGTTATTCGCAAACAGAAAAGGAGGCACTTGCCATTGTATGGGCATGTGAGAACTTATACATGTACCTCATCGGAAAAGACTTTAACATTATATCTGACCATAAACCTCTTGAGGTAATCTACTCACCCAATTCCAAACCAAGTGCAAGGATCCAACGATGGGTGCTTAGACTGCAACCTTATACTTTCAAAGTAATATACAAACCTGGTAAGAACAACATAGCTGATCCAATATCAAGACTACTAAGTACTAGTAATACACCCCAGGAAACAGAAGATAATGAAGATAACCTGCTGATAGCATCAATTGGGACAACTGTTGAAGCAGTCACATTAGAAGAAATAAAGGAAGCTACCTCAAATGACCATGAATTGAAAGATCTATCACAAGCAATAGAAAAAGATGTATGGAACAAAGACTTGAGAAAATATGAGCTTATAAAAATAGAATTGTGTGTCATCAACAACATCATACTTAGAGGTACAAGAATTATAATACCACGAAAGTTAGTACCTAAGATTTTAGAATTGGGACATGAAGGACATTTATCAGTAAACTCTATGAAAGCTAAACTACGTTCAAAAGTATGGTGGAAATCAATGGATAAAGATATAGAATACTGGGTAGATACCTGTGAAGGATGCCGATTGGTCCGACAAAACACTTACCCGGAGCCCATAGTGATCACAAAACTACCTAGTAAGGTATGGGAATTAGTGGCTATTGACTATTTAGGACCTTTGCCTTCAGGCCACTACTTGTTATTTGTGGTGGATTACTACAGCCGATATTATGAAGTAGAAATATTGCGAAACCAAACAGCAGATAGTACTGGGTGGCGCAAAAGTAAAGACCCTATTTGGTTCAGCTATAACATTTTTTCTAAATTAGAAAACTAGATTTAGGTTTTTTTAAATGTATATTTGTGCCATTAAATTTCGTACCATTAGGATTTAAAGATGATGTCTTTTAAATGGTGACCTCCAGAGTTGATACACATTTGAGCCCTATTTATGACATTTTGCATAACTTGCCGTAACACTTCCTGCGATATGTTCGTTATTTCTTGACGAATGTTTTCTTTTAGAGCTGCGAGAGTCTGTGGCTTGTTCACATACACCCGAGATTTCAAAAAACCCCAAAGAAAGAAGTCTGGACTGGTCAGATCGGGTGATCTTGCAGGCCAAGGCAAATCGCCAAAACGAGAGATAACTCGGCTTGGAAAAGCGTCCCTCACTAAGTCCATAGTGTCGCGCGCTGTGTGTGCCGTAGCGCCGTCTTGTTGAAACCAGATGTGCTCCAGCCCCAATTCGTCCAAACTGGGTATCAAAAACTCACGTAACATGGTTCTGTAGCGTTCTCCAGTGACAGTTATCGCATTGCCTCCAGCGTCTTCGAAAAAATAGGGTCCGATCACTCTGTCAACACAGATGCCACACCATACAGTAACTTTTAGTGGGTGTAGAGGTGTTTCTTGAATAATGCGCGGATTATCAGTGCCCCAGAACCGAGTATTCTGCTTATTGACATGCCCTGAGAGATGGAAATGCGCTTCGTCACTCATAACCAATTTTGAAGGAAAATCATCTTGCAAAATGTCATAAATAGGGCTCAAATGTGTATCAACTCTGGAGGTCACCATTTAAAAGACATCATCTTTAAATCCTAATGGTACGAAATTTAATGGCACAAATATACATTTAAAAAAACCTAAATCTAGTTTTCTAATTTAGAAAAAATGTTATAGCTGAACCAAATAGGGTCTTTACTTTTGCGCCACCCAGTACAATAAAAACGTTAGAGAAAATAATAGCAAGAGAAGGATTAATGGACGAGATTGTTTGTGACAATGGACCAGCATTTAGAGATGAGGGATTTAAAGAGTTTTTGAAGTCTCAAGGCATACAACTAAGGCACACTACACCTTTATGGCCACAGGCCAACGGAGAAGTTGAGAGACAAAATAGAAATGTGCTGAGAAGGTTGAGAATAGCTCAAGGTATGAAACTGGACTGGAAGAAGGAATTATTGACATACTTATCAGCATATCGTTCTACACCACACTCAAGCACAGGAGTACCACCAGGGAATATTTTCAGAGGAAGAGTGATTAAGACAAAGATACCAGAGATGAATATGGATTTACATGTAGATGATGAAGAGATTCGAGATATGGATAGGTATAAGAAAGATTGTTACAAGCAGTATGCAGATCATAAAAGACATGCCAAGGTATCAGATATTGCTCCTGGGGATAAAGTCCTGGTGAAGCAAAGAAAAGAAAATAAACTGAGCACACCATTTTCTCCAGTAGAGCATACCGTTGTCTGGAAATCTGGTAATGCCATTGCCGCACAGGCACCAGATGGCAAACTGGTGAAGAGAAACTCATCATACTTTCAACCTATAAAGGAAAGGAATAGCAGAAAATTCATCGGAGAAGAAGAACAGAAAGAAAAAGATAAAAAGGACAATCAAGAAGAAAAACGAAATACAGACTTGATGGACACAAACGACTGTCAGGATAGACCAACAAGAAAAGAACCACATACTACAGACACAACTAACATAAACAACTCCCAGACTAGACCAACGAGAAAGAGACAGATGCCTGGTAGGTATAATGACTTTCTTCTCAGCCTCATCATGGATGCCATACATTCTTAAGTGTATATTCTTTTATTATGATTCTCAATGCCATATAATCTTATGCTCATAGATATATTAGATGTATGCTTATGGTTTCTTTTATTAATTATAATTCTCAATTTTATTTTATTAAGAAAAGAAGAGATTGTAGAGTTTGTCACTGTCAAGTGTCAACTTGGTGCAACTGTCGTTAACTACTAGTTGTCACTTAAATGCGCGGTTAGATCCGATGAACATGTTATTAATTATAATTGATTATTGATATAGAAAATACAAGTTTGCTAAGATCCCGACAACGTGTTTTATGAAACAACCCTACAGGTATTAACTGTTAGGAACCAATTGGATGTAATAAGCAAGTAGTCGTTCAAAGTGGCGTTATACATATAAGGAAAAGGCCTAAGTAGACGTTTTCCGGCTGATGTTGATGACTGCAGTTGAAGAAGGCACACTATACAGTGAGCGTAATATGTGAGCACAGTCTAGGTATAGACGTAGTTTTCCTTCAGCCTTATTAATGAATCAGGAGAAGTATAAGGCTATACGATTAGTTGTCTTCGAGTCTTCATTCTCCCTGTAACAGCCACGACTTAAATTAGTGGGTATGTTTGAGCTACTTAGCTAATTTATTTATTTATTTTATTAATGTTTAAGAGAAACAAACAGTACTATAAATGTTTAACTGAATTAACTAATCATACTTACACATAAACCAATAAAGTTTCTAAGTTTTTGTCCTAATGCTAAACCTACTAACAACAGTGAGGCTGCAAAGGTAGGTATATAGAAACGACTTTGACGCGTGACCAAAATGCTGGCACTTATTTGGCTCAACGAATCAGCATTGCAATTCAACGAGGCAATGCTACCAGCATGTTGGGTACGCTACCTAGCAGTGGGCTGGAGCATTTGGACTGTCTACAGGCCATCGCGACTAGTATACAGTCTAAATGTTCTTTGTAGTAGATAGTGTAGCTAGTTTACTAGTTTTACTAGTATAGCAGTTAGTTTAAAGAATAAAGGAACATTGTCCGTTAAAAAAAAGTAATTTTGGTATATAGAAATCAACATATTAAAAGTAACAAGAAGGTGTTCTACGTGCATTTATACCTGCCAATAACTGCACTCGTGTTCTGTATGTAGCTGTGGAAAATAAAGCGAGAAATGATATTAAGGTTGTTGAAAACTTTTACAGACTGCAGACAGCTTTCACGACACGTCTTGTCCCTTGAAGCGTTGACCCATAACATTTGAGCCTATAACATTATGGCGTCTGCCGACCGTCATTTTGGCTTTTTCAATATAGATTAGGACAATATATTGGGACACTTTTTGGTAAAATGCGTAGGTGAAATTTCAGCAAAATTTTTGTAGAAATCAATAGAATTGTGATTACATTTCACTTTCGATTAGATTGCAGTCTGCTTTTGACTTGATGTATGGATGTAGGTACTTTTTACGTACCTACAGTGAGCGTGTCTGACTTTTTTGTAATCGACACGTAACTTGACTGCCCCTCACAGTTGCGTTATGTCACATGGTACTGTGCGCACCTTCCTGCATGAGACCTGATCCTGATCTATATACAGTCTAGTCTAGTCAGTCTACAGAAGATAATGATTGAGATATGGTAACATCTCATATAGGCAATTCCTATAATTTCAATAGCTAGTTATAAAGGAGCTTTGCGTATTAGGTAATTCTTGAATATTACCGGGTTCGTGCCGGAAAATTCCACACTCAATTTTTTTTTAAATACATCACACAAGGCTTAGCGGGATTCAAACTAAGGTGCGTCAGTTTAAGAGTGGCACGAGCTACCGCTGATCCACACACATACCTACTACTAAAATACACTCGGCGTGAATGCTTAAAAGCCGAGACACGGAAAAGTCGACCTCACCCTCAGCCACGTTCATGGCAATCACAAAAGCACACAAAACACCCACCACTATAAGGATAAGGTCGCCTTTTTGTATTTCGTAGCTTCTCAGGCGTCTGCATAAGGGTCCTCGAAGTCAATCGCTATGCCTTTCTATTTCACACCATTCCCGTACACCGCGCGTGCCTTTTACCCTGATTTTGACGACTAAAAGGAAACGGGTAACTTCGAAAAAGTAATCCTTGCCTTTGATTTGGAAATATGATTCGAAATGAGATCGAGTGGAACAAATAAGGCAAAAGGTAAAATAATAAAGGCATTGCGGGCAAATATAAGGCTACCCTACCTACTAATGGAGAGATCAAAAGCTGCACTCGCACATTTTTTAGGCAAGCATGCACCACCGTAGGCCGCGTCACCACTAACCATCAGGCGAGACAATGATCAAATGCTATGCCTATAAATTATATTAAAACAAAAACATGTAACTTAGTACCTTCTTATGTAGATATATAATATGTAGGTATATTTTATTTAGAAATGTAGGTATATTGCTAAAGCTATTTAGTATGTTTATAAGGTATTTTTATCTATGTTAGTTATGCTTGTGCACCCCGTCTTTTACCACTTCTATAAATCCTCTCCATCCAAAGGTTGCCCATTGTAACACGTTTTTGTAAATGTCTGTATGCCTTGTAAAATTGTATTATTTGGTGTGTACAATAAAGTGTTTACTTATCTGTCTATCTACCTTCACAATATTACATATACCAATAAAAGCTGCGGTCCTCAGTTCACCCGCGTAGACAATTTTCTGATCAAAAGCGTACGTCACTCGTCACTGAAGACTTACAAAAACTTTTATGAAAAAATTAGTTAATCTCATCTTCTTTATCATCATACTTAGATAACAGAATAAGATGATTTTATAAAATCTACATAAAATAGGTATAAGATAATCATACATCTAACAATGCAGTATACATAGTCTAATATAGTCTATAGTCTAATTATAATAATGCAGGTAAAAGTGCCCACGGGAACCGATAAAAGAAATAGATCCAGTATTTGCGGCACTCCGAGCTCGAAGCCACAGTGTCAATGGACACAGAGCGGCAGGTGCTGTTTTATCAGCGGCGACGGAACATTGGCCCCACTTCCGGTCTTATCTGAGTTTACTTACCTTTCCTCCGCCTGGGAATGAGAGCGCCAAGCCGCCAAGTCAGCTGTGTACTGTGGCGTAATATAAGCAATAGTGTGCACGATTCATGAGCTTAAGACACGTAGAGCTACGCGGCTTCAATATTGGGATACCAAATCAAGTCTACGACTGAAAGACAGACTTTATATATACAGAAGTTATTTTAGCATAACCTAGGAGAATGTAGCTTATAGAAATATCTTTGTAGAAACATTTGGTTTGCTCATGCTATCGAAATGTTTTATTGTTTTAGTACCTATTCATATGGAAGTTACTTACTTAAATATGCAGGTATAATTAATTATTAATAACCGATTATAAGAAACCAGCTGGAAAATAAAAATTACTGACGCAATTTATACAGCTACACAAAAATGTAGATAAACACAACATCATTTGAAATAAGGTGGTGTGAGCCTGTGAGGCATCGAATAATGCTCTTGAGTACCGGAAAACCATCTGAACGAGCCTATACGCGTATTTGCATACCTATCTACAAACCATTTTCGTTATACACACATACCTTTGGGTAGGCGAGGGCACGGATCCGTATAGAAATGTTTCCTTCAACACCCTTCACTGCCTATTCTGAGATGTATTCTGAGATAATAGGGTGTTTAGAGACACTGTAGACAATCTCAGTATTTGATAAGAATAAGCCTGTATTTTTAATTTTTATACTTGTCTATTAGTAGTGTCCAACTAGTTTGGATTCTCTGACACACTATCGCAATACCATATAGGCATTAAACACAGTTGGGTTGAGTATATACACGTCCTTAGAACCATATGTGTCATCATAATGAACAGTATTTTTGCTCAGGCCATACCAAAGTTACAAATAATGATCACGATGATTTTCAGAATAATGACAGAGTGTGGTTCTACGGCATCTACAGTTCTAGATTAGATTTTTTAATTCTTAGAACTGACAATACCGTAAACCGTCCAGCAACCCGTGTTCAGCGTATTGTGAAAATTCCCTATAGTGTAATTATCCTCGTGAAACTCCTCTAAGTGTACTTCCTGCACTCTGCTCTGCTTATATCAGTAGGTAATTACGTTGTATGAAGACTCAGTTTACAATCGCCCAGTAATCTGACAGGTGACTCACAATGTGCACTTTAACGGTCTTATTAATAAACGTGTATTAGTTTTAAATGATTAGTTACTTCAGCTTTTGTCCTTTTTTGAAATTTGAATTTTGAAAGCGATCGAAAAAACAAAAAATGGTGTAACTAATAAAATGCTACAACATGTTTAATAAGGATGCAAAAATTTAGCTATTAGGAATAAAGGCAAACTCAATCGCCTGAATTTCATACTGAGAAATAATTGGATGACAAATTATCATCTAAGTAAATATATTAATCCAGTTATTTTGATTATAAAACAAAATATTGAATGATTTTGAAAACATTTATATGGGACCAAAATGAAAATACTCAGCGAGCTATGGAGAGAGCTATGCTCTGTGTTTCCCTGCGAGATAAGCTCCGGAACGTGGAGATCCGCAGGAGAACTAAAATGACCGATAGAATAAAAAAAATAAAAAATAAATAAAAAAAATCTCTTAGAATTAGCAAGTTGAAATGGCAATGGGCGGGCAGGCCACATCGCTCGTAGAACTGACAACCGATGGGGAAGAAAGGTTCTTGAGTGGCGACCACGAACCGGAAGACTCAGCGTAGGCCGACCCCCACTCGGTGGACCGACGATCTGGTGAAGGCCGCGGGGAGCCGATGGATGCAGGAGGCGAGCAGCCGCTCAAGGTGGCGCGCTCTGCCCCCAGAGCGCGCCACCTTGAGCGGCCGCTCGCCTCTCGGCCTATGTTCAGCAGTGGACGTCTTCAGGCTGTTGATGATGATGATGATGAAAATGAAAATACGTATTATATCAAATCAAACAGTCTTTGGTTGGATTATACATTTTAGATTCATTTGCGGACTTGGAAAGTCAGAAGTTTGTTTATCATATCGGGATGCTCACGCGGACACTAAGCTTGCTTGTGTAAGCTTTAAACGTTAATTTAAAAAAAAAAATTCTAAATTTCTATAAACGACGGAGGTATGAGTGTAAAGTTCCTACAGGAGGCGAATTAAATAAAGACGCACTTAGAATTCGGGACACAGATGTATTTCGAACGGCGATCCAAAAACCTCAATAACTACTCTAATCTTAATTACTAACTATCTACTTTTTTTCCTTGTATTTTGGCTCCACACATAGTGTATTTAGGTGGTGTCATGTATTGTAATTTTTCATCGTGTTATGGAATACTTCACGTAAAGTCAAGTCTTAGTCACAGTCAAGGTAGTCATAGCCCAGTCTAAGTCAGGTACTCATAATCCAGTCTAAGTCATGCCCTAGTAAAGTGGTGACAACTTTACTAGAGGCTTTTATGGAATTTCGGAAGCAACACGAAAACCCACGTTTCATTACATTATATCACTTGCCTACACTCATGCTCGTAGTTCAGCACTTAATGCGTAAAACGCCACCAATTTAAAACATTAACACAAGAAAAAAGCACAAGTTTTGAAAAATAATGCTCACCTACATATACTACAATGAGTAAAGAAACAAACGGTAACCGCTTGGCATCAGGCGGACTGTCAGCTTGTTTGTATATCCATGTTATAAAAAAAACAACATGAAAAACATCCTCTTTCAATTCGGTTGAAAAATAAAACATATCGATTTTTAAAATTTCTATGGCGTGCGTAAGCTGAAAACTAAAAAGTCCGTAATATCCCAATTTACAAATATAAAAAATATGGTAAAATAATGATACTAAAGCTCTCCATTCTTTGTCGTAGCCAATTTTACTTGCAAAACTCTTAGCTTCGTTTAAAGGCAACTATGCGATGTTCTCCGCAATATAAAGCTATAAAAATCTTTTACATTTTATAGCGACTTTTATGTTCGCCTGTAACCGACCACAATCAACTACATCCAATAAAGTGCCGCTAATGTCGGATAAATTTATTTCTACCACAATTAGCTACTTGGATATAAATATGCGTTTGAACTAATTAAATATAAACCATATGATATAAATTATGATGAAAAAAATCATACAAGCAACATTGAAATACTTCATGATAGTAGTTTTTTTTGAAGTTCTTCGATGAGTTGGTGGTACCTATACTTCATAGTTATACGTATTACGTACACTGAGAAAAAAAATAGGTTACGGTTACGTTTTGTCGGACAACGTAACATATTAAGTAAACACAACCGAGTGCACTTGTTAATACAGATTTTGTGATTTTACTAACTCATTAGGTTATTTTAACCTTTTACCCAGTTAGGTTAACCAGTTAGTTAATCACCTAACTGGGTAAAAGGTTAAAATAACCTAATGAGTTAGTAAAATCACAAAATCTGTATTAACAAGTGCACTCGGTTGTGTTTACCTAATATGTTACGTTGTCCGACAAAACGTAACCGTAACCTATTTTTTTTCTCAGTGTACCTGCCCTATTATCACTGTTTTAATAATATGAAAAATATACCCATTTTAGTTGATTTCGTGCAAAAATAAATATATTAAGCCGTAGAATATTTACACTTAAATTATCTCTCCAAGTTTTGAAATCTTGTTAAGAGTAAAGAAGAAGATACGCGAGCTATATTACGAGTAAAAAGATTTGGCCCATAATTACACGACGAAAACCGGCCTTTGAACGGAAAATACGATGCCTGGCGACTCAACAAAAAGAAAACTTTCCCGGCCCTGATGTGAGGAAGGATTTCTGAATTATCGCGCAACAAAAGTAATTTTGCACCAGTTATACACAGACTAGCAGGAATACGAGTTTTCAAATAGATTCTTATCTGGAGTCGACTTAGCTATATGATTAACCTAGTTTTCATCTTGCTTTCTAATACGAACTGAAAATAAGTAATGTTACTGCTTTTCCAAGTTTGTTACCTCTACGTAGCATAATTTTAATATAGTCGTGTTAAAATGAGGTATACTTTTGCCCTCCCCTAAAATATAATACTATTTCAGAGGGAATTTGGAGGAGGTCTTAAAGCATGATATCTTCATAGGCATTAGTCCCTTAACTATGATGTCCGCTGAACCAAGTTCCGCCCCCTAATTACCTAATTTGCGACAGGCGTAAATCTCGCGGTGATTGCTGTCATACATCATTAGTGGTGTAGCGTAGCATACATGCTCGACACCACTAATGATGTATGACAGCAATCACCGCGAGATTTACGCCTGTCGCAAAGTAGGTAATTAGGGGGCCGATCGACAGATTGTTGCTCTACAGAATACTGCGGGCAGAAATTACCTTGTATCTATACTTATAATAAAACTGTAGAGATAAAAAAGTCTGTAATTGCAAGATATCAACAAAAAAAATACACAGGTCGGCTTAAAATTAACCGCTGATCATACAAGCAACAAGCCACTTTTTAAACACTTTGTCTGTTTGTATCAATCCATGATACTTTGTCTGTTTATTTGTTTGTTCGTTTGTTTGTTATGACTGAACTCCTAAAATACTGAATGGATTTTCATGCGGTTTTCACTAATATGCTTAGAAATAACCGGCGCTTAAAATAGGATATATTAAAATTGAAATATCGTTAAAAAAAATTGATGACAATTATTAAGATTTTATTACGAAATGAATCGAAGTTTTAAACAACATGGCCGATTGATGCTTTTTTTTGGTTACTAACGGTAACTTTTTTTTTTAAGTTGGCTACTGTTACCGCCATAACGGTAAGTTGTAAGCTGTGGTAGTAAGTTACCACATATTGTCACAAATTAGAAAAAAAAAACCAATCGACTACACTCTGTGCCCCACATGTTTATCTGGAGGCACAGATTAAAGAAAAAAAGCTCTGTTAATGGATATGACCAAAGAGTAATATTAGTACCGCTACTCTAAGAGAATCAAATCATTTTATAGGTTTCCTATTTATATTTTTACAAGTTGTTTAGCATTTTAGAAGTTAAATAGATACATATACCAACAAATATTAAATAGTGTGAAAGTAGATGTTTTTTTTTATTTTGGCATTAGACGACATTTGTACTTAGCCAATGATACGAATTTATAAAAATTGTTTTAAAAGGGTACTTACTTACAGTAGGTATAGACTAAAAGCATAGAGAGATCCATCAAAACCATATTATATTTGTATTGCTCACACGTATCGCTACGTCAGTGGCGAAGGAAAGAAACAAACATAAAGTAATTAGCCACGCTTGCGAAAAGTCACCGTACCATTTTTTCGACTCGAGTCAACTGTTTTTTCTATACAAATCTGTCAGACTCATTCACATCAAAGTGCCCACTTCTAATTAAAAGTGTCCAAAAAAGTGGTACGCTTGACAGATAATGAAGTTCTCTCTATGCTTTTAGTCTATACTCTAAGGGTACTTAGATATAGGTAAGTATAATTATACGTTATGGTAAGATACTCGAATTAGCAACATGGTCGTGTAACGTTCGGTTTTGATTTCTTCTTAAGTAAATGAGTTTTAATCTTTGAATATCTACGAGTAGAACCGTAGTATATGACGTCATTCATGGACAACAAGGAGAGCGCTATACATTCGGTACTAAGCAAAAAAAAGACGAATGTAATATCATTTTAAATAAATATGTATCCGACTGTTACTCACGAAATTGACACACTATTCGTGAGTAACAGTCGGATACATATTTATTTAAAATGAATCACACTCATGAGAATTTTAATACTAGAATGTAATATCTTTGGTCCTTGTCACCGTTACCGGGTTTTTTTATTTGGCTTCGTTTGATCTAAGCCAAACAGGTTAACAATTTTTTGAAATTGTTGTTTTTTGTGAAATAATCCTATTTAAATGGTGATCTAGGCAATAAATATTTGAGAAATAATGTGTGTGCAGTGGGTGGTTGCAGCATTTTAAGCAGCAGAAGTCACACTGAGGCGTTAATATGAAGGAATAACATTTCACAAGTAAGTAGCCATTGTTTTGTCTATTTTCCCTTTATAGAAGTGTTTATTGTGAAAAATATAAATACAGCATTACATTTCATGTAATAAGAAGTCCTCAGCTAAACAGAAAAACAGCTAAATGATTAATTAATGGATAAAAATAACCATACCTAACCAAAAAATTTCATTGTCAAGGTACTGCCAGTTTATGATTTTTAATTTCCCATAAAACCAGCTAGGTACCATGTTGATTTGCAAATGTTTATGAGTCGGAAAAAATCCTTTTGTAGGTATATTAGCTAATTATTTGCTTCCTTTAACTTAGTAAAATATATCATTTTATATTTAAGGTCAGGTGGGGTAAGTGAAACATAGTTGCACATCTATTCACTTTGTGAATTCTGCCAAGGCGCTAATTTTTTTTACACATAGAAAGCCTAAATCTGAAATGGCAAATGACGGTAATAACAACTTTTCAAGAAAATAATTTTTGAAAATTCAATATGCGTGAATAAAACATCACTTCAAAAATGGTTCACGGTTTTGACAAAAACGTTCCGACTCAATATTCTGACGGTATGTTGACATTGGCGTTTGACTATTTTGCAGTTGACTATATTGACAGTTGTGTTTTTATTATCTGTTACCCGCAGTCATTATATTAGGTACCTACTTACATAATAATAGCTGTCAGGTATCACTTTATTAGCGCAGAATCTCCATCTCTTTCTTTGGGTGCCGTATAAGAGCAGACTAAGGGACTATCCAGAGAATGGGTAGTAGCATTCTCCTTGGTACATTATAATCTTCTGCGATGACAAGCTACTTGCTAAGCGAGGTGATTATGGCAAACCTCCCTATAATCAGCGTCTAAAATGGCGTTTTATGGGCATGGGCAGGTATCAAGGTAAATTACTCTATAGATAGACCTAACGAAATCGCCCATTTTCTACCCAAAATTTTTGGAGACGTTCTTATTCAGGCAGCACCTCGTGTGGGAGCAAGAAACAAATAGGCGGCCACGCGAAATAGATTTCTACTAGTGGGAATTCTGTGGTTTTAATATTTAAAATATTTTAGGTCTGTGGGCTTTTCAATGAACAAACTAAGCGGTTATATTTTATTTAGGACAAACCACAGGTTAGAGTAAAAAATTATTGGTTACTCGGTTGTTCCAAGAAGGTTAATAATATCTTTAGGTGTATTTATGCAATCAGAATTTAAACTTCTTTTTTCTTTTTTGGTGGTAATTGCTTGGCTCTGCGGACAAGTTGTAAAGTTTATTAGAGTTTGGCAAGCATTTCAAAGTGAACGTCTTCAGGATGTTGTTGTTGATGATGATGATGATGATTATGATGATGATGATGATGATGATGATGATAGCCGTATTTGAATTAATTGATCA
The DNA here is from genome assembly GCA_910589525.2 of Ennomos quercinarius. Lineage (NCBI taxonomy): Eukaryota > Metazoa > Arthropoda > Insecta > Lepidoptera > Geometridae > Ennomos > Ennomos quercinarius. Next base: position 11,114,731 of record OU342493.1, read on the forward strand.
TAGATATCAATTTTAGCTTAATTCTTTCCGTTATTCCTAAAATAAGTAATGGTCTCGACAGATACTTAGAAAGACAAACAGACGGACAGCAAAGTGATCTTACCTATAAGGGTTCCTATATTTCAAAACTGTTACGGAACCCTAAAAATGGATCATTCTTTGCAAAAGCGAATCTTTAGACACACTCTTTGTACACATGTTATTTTCTCACTCCCACCACTATGTTGAAAGTGCAGTGGGAATGAGACAACGTGGAAAATACCCGACATAATATAAATGTCAACTCTTTTTACAGTGGCGTACGTAAATATTTGTGATTTCTAATTAGTATTAACAAAACTAATTATGTACGCATCGTATTGGTTAGTGCAATACTCCAACTGTAAAGTATGTACATTTTATAAACTTATTATTGACACTGGCTAAATACTCAATTCGTTTGGAGTCAAACTTAAGAAAGTAAAAAAATAATATGTGGTGAATGCAACAAAGATACTCTTTGGGAACGAAAAGCGCGCGGATATGAAAAATTGACCAAAACAGCAAATAATAGGTAGGTACTGAGGTTATACCTACTACCTAAACAAAATTTACTGGAACCTCTTATAAAGACTTGAACGGTTTTTATGGTGAAAACACAAGAATAATCTGTTGAAGTGAAAATGACAAGGAAAAGATCGAACGTATCACTGGTATGTAAGTACCTATACCGTATAGAACTTTTATTAGTTAGATGCCTAGATCTACCGTATATTTAAAAAAAACGAACGTCTAAGTATAAGGTAGGTCTAAGTAGGTACATATTTAATTAAATATTGTACCTATGATTTGCAGTTTCTAACCTCCTATTTTATCAATGTGTAGGTGATCTGATAACACGTGAAAAACCATACCTACCTACAACCTAAACAACATTTTTACACGGTCGTGTACTAGGTACCTAATCTGCTAATACGTGCTGAGCTTCGAAAAAATTTAGTTTGATTTTGTGGTTTGGTGTAGAGGAAATGCATGAACTAAGCTATTATTAGACTACCTAAACGTAGAAATAACACAATACATGCGTGCAAAGCCGCGGGCAAAAGATAGTAACTTAATAATTTTGTTTGGCTTATTGCACTTTTGCGTACTATAGGTATATTGTTCCATTACCTTGATACATATTAGCTTATAAAGGATTCTGTGTACTTTATACTCCATTAAAATCTTTGCTCGCGGTTCTGCTCGTGCGTTTTAATAATTAGTGCTGTTGTAGTGTATACTGGAACAATTTACTGTAATTTTTTTTTGTGATAGATGTGTTAGTCCAAAATACACTCTGCACTCATCAGAACAATGTTCGAAGCCACACCAGTACTTGTGTGCGCACTGTAATGTTCGTTCAATATTAGTCGCTGAAGGAAAGTAATTCTTGAGTTCAAGCTGTAACATTACAGGCGAATATTCCCACCACCAGTGGTAGGTACCACCTCTATTATTTTTCCTCTCTTTTCTTTGTGTTCGTCAAGGAGTTTATCATTATTAGTTCTATAACAATTTTAGGTAGGTACATCACTAGCTTATGCTTATGCACAGTATTGTACGGCCGAAATGGATAAACTGTTGTTACCTAATTTTAACTTAAGACCATTTTTGTATACAGTTTTCACACAATAAATTTTATTCTTATTCTTATTCTTATAACCAAATAGTGGTTAGGTGGCGTAGGTATTAAACATACATTCCTTTTGACAATTTATAGAAGGTAGAAGTAGAAGGTATAATATTGTCTTCTGGCGTAACTGTGAATGTTTAAATTGCATTAATAGTACTTAACGTATTCATATTAGATTAGCATCAAAATTGATTAGCATTAAAGACCATTAGGATCACACGCAAGCAATCAATCTGGCTGTAATGTAGGCGGACACAGATTGGGTAACAGATAACCGCTGGCTCCGATCATCAGTTCTAGAAGATGGATGCACGCTGGGACTGGTTTGGGACTGCATAATCATAATATAATTATTCTGCTATCTCTCTGATAAACATTTAAATATTCTGCACGTAAATTAAAGACACAAATAAACCATGAAATCAATAAACCGGTTTTTGGTATACAGAAGGTTGGTGGACATACCAAATGATAATGACCTGTTGTTTTTGTCTATAGTTAGCACGATAAGAAAAGAAGAATAATATTTCTTGGAAACTCCAATATTATAGATTCATGTCTAATTTTATTGGCATCATCTGTCCGCAATCATTTAACAAAGATAACAGTACCAAACCAAGCTATTATTAATATGCTGTCTTACGACATTACCTTTCATGTCCTCTTAACTCAGTGAGCGGACGTTATTCTGTAGATTTCCAAAAATTCATTAGTGTTATTGGCTACAATACTCGATAGTGCTACAGAAATGTACATTCGAATAAATATAGGGATGATGTTTTTCTCATGGAAGAAACAGGAAACTCGTGGGAGGAAACATAGAAAAAGTAAGTAATAACGAGAGTCGAAGAAAAATATCTCTCGTTGAAGTGAAATTAATTGTATGATAAAAGAACATAAGCAAATCGTGTAAGTAGAGCTTGTACACACATCCACGTTTTATACGTCGTTGGAGTAAAGTATAGAGCAGATGCTATCACAAAGAGTAGGTACGTACAAAGTATTAGGGATAGACGCAGATCGCTCAATATTGTGAAATCGCAAAGGAAACGTAGTCAAATCGACACCGGTACGTAGAGCGCTTGCCGGGATTCTCACGATTTATGAGGCAATATGTTTAACGTCTACTACGGGAACCCTCTCCGAACATAACGGGGCTGTTACGTAAACAGATTGCTCGCGAGTGGTGGCCCGACGCTCCAGATATCGGCCTACGAACGAGTCCTACACCTACTACTTTTGTACAAAATCGACGGCGACATTTTGCTCTTTGTAAACCCCTCTGCATGCGAATAGCTGCGGCGCTATTTGAAAATGATTCCTCGAATAGCATGACTTCTGTGTCGAGATTTCCATAGGATATCCATGTTATCTGTATATATCTACCGGGAGATGACTAGAAATCTTGTTTAGACGGCACATTGAGGATATTTTATCTTCCATTCAAAACACGGTATACTAAAGGCAAATATTAACTCAAGATTAATAATACAATTTTCAGGATTCCCTAGACTACTATAACAAATCTGTCCAGGGCCGTAGCCAGGTATTCTCTTCGGGGGAGTTTAGCTTGATTACTGTAATTATATACTCTTTAAGAAATCTTTCACAGCACTTGTGCGGTAAGATAGATTTTATACCTACTAATTTTGTCACCTCTCCATACATCTAAGTACCTAAGTGTATTTCATAATTATATAAAAAGCCTAGTGAAGCGAGCGCAAAATTTTTTATATTTGCCGTATTGTATTTCAGAATACGCGTACATACGGCAGTTTAAACATGAATTATAAAATGTCAGTCAGTACAAACGCGGTTATAAAACAAAATACAGTAGAAATATTAAAGGCGCAAGCAAAGCGAGCACAACTTTTTTTTGCCTATTATTGTTTCAAAAAATACGTATGGCAATTCAAACATGAAGTACATGACTGTCAGTCGGTACAAACGCATTTGTTATAAAACAAAATACAGTAGAAATATTAATGGCGCGAGCAAAACGAGCGCGAAAACTTTTATACTTACTTGCCGTGTAAAAACGTATGGCAATTCAAACATTCTTGCTCTTGGACCGTTACATAAACACACAACTAAACTAAACTAACTTCACTAACTGAAAGACATCTTCTTAAGCGATTAGAGAAGCTCACATCAACAGCGGGAAAACTTCCACTGCTGAACATAGACGAGGCGAGGTGGTCCTCTTCTCACAGCGCCGGGACCACATGCACGGTTCCTGGAACCACATGGCTTCGATATATAATAAAATATTCATTTATTTATTTCTGTTTCTGTATCTTGATCTTTTCTTTCTTCTTGAACTTATACGTAAGTGGTTATAACCATGGTATCAGAATTTTAAAACTGCCGGAGGCTTTTGAGATAGCATTTCTGATGATTGTGCATTAGGTAGAATTTCGTTAGTAATGTCATTGTGACTATGTGTGTTATATAGTAATAATGTTTATTTTATTTAAATAATTAAATGAACTCAGCTTTAAATAAATTATAATAATAAATACTCAGAGGCAATCGGCTTGGTAGAGCGTCGTCTCTATATCGCATATACAAGGGGGGCTTTTGCGGTAGCCCGCTAGACAAAAATTATCAGGAATGAAAAAAAACGTTTTTGTTATTTCATTGAGTTTATAGTAAACCCGTTTTTATGCGAGTTTTACGGCGCTATTTCCTCTTAGTTTTTAACAAAAAATTGCTATAATCATAGTAAGTTTCATCAAAATCCGCCCAACAATTTCAGCGTGACGCGTGTTCAAAGGAACATACAAACAAACAAAAATTAAGGAAAAAAAATTGTTTTTGTTTCTGTAGCTAGCCGTGAAGCTTAATATCAGGTATAGGATGGGGAAGAAAGGTTATCGAGTGGCGACCACGAACCGGAAGACACAGCGTAGGCCGGCCCACCACTAGGTGGACCGACAATCTGGTGAAAACCGCGGGGAGCCGATGGATGCAGGAGGCGACCAGCCGCTCAAAGTAGCGCTCTTTGGGGGAGGCTTATGTTCAGCAGTGGACGTCTTCAGGCTGCTGTTGATGATGATGATGGTGCGGTAATATAGTCGGCTTTGTACACAGATTAGAGAGAGAAAAAATCGAGTAAGCGTTGCCGTTGTTAGATTTTTGTAAAAATAAACGTCCAATCAAATGTTTTTGTTATGATTTATTGAGCAAATAAATCGTTCGGATATTGAAAATGTGGCAAAAAATGAAAATCGTAAAAGCAAGCCCAATATTCAGCCAATTGGTTCAATAATAAAATAGCTAAAGCAGGAAAAATGCCACATGTTGGTAAACATGTTTCGCTCTTGATACAAAATTGATTTGTATTTTTTTTTTTTGTAATGAAGTACTTTAATTAGTGCTTCATTAAGATTACAATCTAGCCATTACTACGGCTAATAAGTAATTTAAGTTTGACTTAATCTGCTACAGTAAAGTAAATAAGAAGAATGTGTTCATTAACACTTTTCTTAACGTCTCTATTAAGGGGAAGGCACTTCGATCATGTGACCTTTTTGAGCAAACTACACTACGGTTGGTATGCCGTGTGGTCCCGGTTACGAATAGGACCACCCCATCTCTTCCCGTGGGTGCCGTAGAAGGCGGCTAAGGGAATATCCAGGGAATGGGTCGCAGCGTTCCCCTCGGTCTTGGTGGCAATCAATCTTCACCTACTGCGATCACCAAGCCGCCTGCCAAGCGTGGTGATTATGGCAAACCCCCCCCCCCTAATGACAAGCACAAATAAAAACGGCCCCCAGTCCCCGGCAGCTCTGCTATTCCGTGGCTACGGTAGCGGCCACGGTAACGGCAGGGCAAGGGGTGCGAAGAATCCCCGGCAGACGCCCGGCTACCAACCCCAACGACGACCCCTGGCCCTGGCAACACATAACGTACGCACACTGAAGGCTGACGAAAGGATGGTCGAGCTAGAGGCGGAGATGGGTAAGTTACGCTGGGATGTAATGGGATTGTCTGAAGTCCGAAGACAGGGACAGGACACGATAATCCTAAATTCCGGTAACTTATTCTTCTACCGGGAGGGAGACCAACTCTCCCAAGGAGGTGTCGGGTTTCTCGTCCGCAAGTCTCTCGTCAACAACGTGGTCAAAGTCGACAGTGTGTCGGCCAGGGTAGCGTACCTGGTACTCCGAATAATCAAACGGTATTCGTTGAAGGTTATACAGGTATACGCGCCGACGTCGGCACACTCAGACGATGAAGTAGAAGCTATGTATGAGGACATATCCGAAGCCATGCATACTTCCGAAACATACTTCACCGTTGTGATGGGAGACTTCAATGCGAAGTTGGGCACAAGGAATAGCGATGAGCTGAGAGTGGGGCCATTTAGATACGGGCAGCGGAACCCTCGAGGACAGAGGCTGGCTGACTTCATGGAGAAGGAGGAACTCTTTATGATGAACTCCTTCTACGAGAAGCGGCCATCCAGGAAGTGGACGTGGATAAGTCCCGACGGTTCCACTAAAAATGAGATAGACTTTATCATGACGACCAAGAAGCACATATTCGATGATGTCTCTGTGATCAGCAAGGTGAAAACCGGTAGCGATCACCGTATTGTTAGAGGCACATTGAATATCAATGTTAAGCTCGAAAGGTCACGTCTGGTGAAGTCTACGCTCCGTCCAAATCCTGTCCAAATCCAAAACCCCGAAGGCTTTCAGCTGGAACTCCAAAATCGCTTCCAGTGCCTAGCCGACTGTAACACAGTGGACGAGCTAAACGACGGGTTGGTGGAAACTGTCCAAGCTGTTGGATCGAAATTCTTTAAGACCCAACGCCGAAAGAAGACTCAAAAGCTCTCAGAAAAAACTCTTGAGCTAATGGCCGACCGGAGCGAAATGAAGCTGCAGTCTTCAGTTGATATGTCAGCCTACGGTGAACTCAATAGACGAATCTGGAGTTCCTTGCGACACGACTTGCGTGCTCTTAGTACTTCACGTATTGAGGCCGCAATTGAGCGGAACCAAGGCTCTAAAGTGTTCGCAAAGGATTCGTCTATTGGGCAACACCAAATGACAAAACTGAAGACCGAAAATGGTAGCATCATTTCATCCAAGCCTGAGATTCTGAGAGAGATCGAGAACTTCTATGGACAGTTATACACCTCGACACGTAAGCCCGCTACTAACACAGCTCAGGACATCAGAGCCAAGTTAGTCCGACACTATACCGAAGATATCCCGGACGTCAGCCTGTACGAGATTAGAATGGCCCTCAAACAGCTTAAAAACAACAAGGCACCAGGTGAAGATGGAATTACGACTGAACTTCTGAGAGCGGGTGGTAGACCGGTACTTTTAGTCCTCCAGAAGTTATTTAATTCTGTCATCCTTGAAGGTACAACGCCAGAGGCATGGCACAAGAGCGTGGTGGTGCTCTTCTTCAAAAAAGGCGATAACACCTTATTGAAGAACTATAGGCCCATCTCGCTCTTGAGTCATGTGTATAAGCTGTTTTCGAGAGTCATTACGAATCGTCTCGCACGCAGGTTTGATGAATTCCAGCCTCCCGAACAAGCCGGTTTCCGAAAAGGCTTTAGCACCATAGACCACATCCATACGCTGCGCCAGATTATACAGAAGACCGAAGAGTATAATCGGCCGTTATGCCTAGCGTTTGTGGACTATGAGAAAGCCTTCGATTCAATCGAGACTTGGGCGGTGCTGCAGTCCTTGCAGCGATGCCAAATTGACTATAGGTATATCGAAGTTTTGAAGTGTTTGTACAGTAAGGCCACTATGTCAGTCCGACTATAGGACCAGAGTACGGAACAAATTCCATTGCAAAGAGGCGTGAGACAGGGAGACGTTATTTCTCCGAAACTGTTCACAAACGCATTGGAGGATGTTTTCAAGCTCTTGGAGTGGAAAAGATCTGGCATCAACATAAATGGCGAGTACATCACTAACCTTCGTTTTGCCGATGATATAGTCATAATGGCGGAATCGCTCGAGGACCCTAGCACCATGCTCAACGACCTCAGTAGAGTCTCCCAGCAGGTTGGTCTTAAGATGAATATGGACAAGACAAAGATCATGTCTAATGCTCATGTTCCACCTATACCGGTAATTGTTGGGAACGATACTCTCGAAGTTGTCGACAAGTATGTCTACCTAGGACAGATTGTCCAATTAGGTAGGTCCAACTTCGACAAAGAGGTGGCGCGAAGAATCCAACTCGGCTGGGCAGCGTTCGGGAAGCTTCGTCCTATCTTTTCGTCCAAAATACCGCAGAGCCTGAAAACGAAAGTTTTCAATCAGTGTGTGTTGCCAGTGATGACTTATGGAACTGAGACATGGTCTCTTACTGTTGGCCTCATTAGTAAGCTCAAAGTCGCGCAGCGAGCTATGGAGCGAGCTATGCTCGGTGTTTCCCTGCGAGATAAGCTCCGGAACGAGGAGATCCGCAGGAGAACTAAAGTGACCGATATAGCTCTTAGAGTTAGTAAGTTGAAGTGGCAATGGGCAGGCCACATCGCTCGTAGAACTGACAACCGATGGGGAAGAAAGGTTCTCGAGTGGCGACCACGAACCGGAAGACGCAGCGTGGGCCGGCCCCCCACTCGGTGGACCGACGACCTGGTGAAAGCCGCGGGGAGCCGATGGATGCAGGAGCCGAGCAGCCGCTCAAGGTGGCGTGCTCTGGGGGAGGCCTATGTTCAGCAGTGGACGTCTTCAGGCTGTTAATGATGATGATGATGACACTACGGTTCAATGTCACTATCACTAAACTAACTCGAAAGGTTTTACCCTTTTTAGTCTTCTCACTATATCCGTGTTATCGAGGAGCTGGATAGCCTCGATATTCACATGGTGGTGAAGCCTTCGTTCATGAGCTTCGACAAACTTTTTTATTATGTTAATGACGAGGTCGACCTTTAAGTCCCGATGTAGGTCCTCATTTCTAATATACCACGGTGCATTTACAGCGCACCGAAGTACTTTGTTTTGGAAACGTTGTATGATCTGGATATTGTTTTGTGTGGTACAGCCCCATAGCTGAATGCCGTAAGTCCATATTGGCATGAGGACTTGTTTATATAAGAGTATTTTATTGTGCACTGACAACGAAGAATGCTTCCTAAGCAACCAGTGCATCTTCCTGTAGATTTGTATTTAGGAATGGTAAATATGTAACCCTACCTACTTTATGTTAAGTTTTTATTTTTATAAAATTGCTTTCGGTTTGCTGGTACAGCAACAGTTATGCCCAGAAAAGTATTCATTTATTCAGCTATGAAAAGTTTTGTATAGGCTCTTTATGTCCATATTATGTATTTAAACAGCTGAACTGCCCTCAATCTTCAACTCTTCATACATTGTACACCTTTTGAAGTAGAAGCTGTGGTATCGAGGAAAACACATTCTATTTTTGTATCCAAGCTTTGAAGATCGTTATTTTTCTATTGTTGAAATGGCAAGAGAATACACAACATGTATATAAATAAAAAACCTACACACGTAAATGCTAAGGCAACTAAAGAGGCAAGTATTGCTTTTTTTTATAATCGAATACGTGAAGAGCTAGTCGTTTGCCTGGTGTTAATTGTCACTGCCGCCCATAATAGATGCAATATCAATTAAAGTTTCATGTGACACCGCGCACTGCGCACGCCATCCTGAGACATCCCACAGTCAAAAAAAATTCTAGACTGTGAGATCAGTTCATAAGTCTCATGTGCATTTAACATTTAACATTATGCATTTGGTACGAGATATAATTATTTTTCATTTAAAATAGGCAGACGATGAAGCACTTCTGAAAGTATTAGTAACTACATAGACAATAAAAAAATATTAAAGTTATTGTTTAATTTTAATAGGGACCTATTAGAACGCAGCCGATGTGGATCAGATAAGTAAACCGTTATCATTAGTCAATAGTCATCTCTAATTAATTACACGTTTCTTGACTATTTGAGAAACGCCGTAACCGTTTGATTTATAAAGTAAACAAGCAGCCCATAAGTATAAGGAGTAGAAGATCCCCCATCAAATCAAATAGTAAGTAATGCCACATGTATAGCCTGGCCGAAAAATTTCTTAACCTGGCGGCTACATAAAGTACATAAAACGGTAACAATTTCAATCCATCACTGCATGTGGCATTGAGCCCGACCGGGTATGCATAAGTAAATTTTTATCGATCTGGAAACTTATAGTGGACTTGTTATGTGTAGGCTAGACGGCCGACGCGCCACCACTCGGCTTCGTTCATACTGCAGAACCTTTAAAAGGTAGCTTTTGCGTGACTACAGTACGAAGATTCCAATTTTGATTATAGCGCGTTGCGTGGGCACTAACCTGCGATGCCGTTCATCAAATGATTTACCCGTTGTTGATGTTTATTTTACAGTTTTATTGGCTCATTAACTTGCGGCTGTAACATGCATTATTTAAAATCTTATTTTTGAGAAAATTAATAATAAATAAATAAATAAATATGTGTGGACATTTCACACAGCGCCATCTAGCCCCAAACTAAGCATAGCTTGTACTATGGGAACCAGATAACTGATACAATACTTAGATACTTTTTGTTTGTAAATACATACATAGAATACAATATAACACCCAGACACAGAACAAACACCTATGTTCATCACAAATGTTTGTCCTGGGTAGGAATCGAACCCACAGCCTACAGTTCAGAAGGCAGAGCTACTACCAACTGAGCTATCGGGCCAGTCATGGACGATTCCTTTTCTCTCTAACATATAGGTAGGTTAAATTTTAGTTGCAGCCTTTAATGTAGTCTGTGATTAATAACTGTTCTGAATCAAAATGAAATTTTTGCGATGTACGCTTTGTGTGAAAGAATCTATTCAAACTATTATTTGAATATAACCCATGTTAGATATATACGGAAACATGCTGGTGTTCGATTTCTTACGTGTTGTACATACATAGTACCTACAGTACAATATGTACCTATGCCGACGTTGTGTGTAGATTCTCGTTAAATTTCAAGTCTGCCAAAGGTTTTGTAAATTTTTTTAACTCGTGTTTTCATCATAAATCGAAAATTGTGCAGCAAGTGAGATACGCTTCAGATATGAAACGTGGAGTTCTAAAGCGGATCGGTTAGTTGCAGCAATAAATTCTTGAACTAGGCAAACCTCTCCGTAGTATTTACTCTTTTAAAGTTTTACTTAGTATTTGCGACACGAGCTTTATCTCCTAAAAATAAACTGGAGCGGCAGACTTTTGCACCGTGCTCATGGTACGATACGATATTTCCCTAAGGACCATGTAAAAGAAACATCATTTTGCACATTTTTACTTCCATTTTATTGTTGTTACTTCACAGTTTTGCTGGTGCTACTAGTTTTGTTTATTTGCTGTTGTTCGGCACCTACAGGTGGGTAATAGACAACTACGGACATTAAACGTTTCTGCTCTAAAACATTTTCGTGCCTTTTTCCTTTCACAAAAATATGCTTTCATACCTCGGCGGTTGCTTATGTATTCAGTACCGAGGTGCATCGCTGTAAGTCTTCGGCTAGCTTTCATTTTCTGAATTTTTACACGGATCATCATCATCATCATCAACAGCCTGATGTCGTCCACTGCTGAACATAGGCCTCCCCCAGAGCGCGCCACCTTGAGCGGCTGCTCGCCTCCTGCATCCATCGGCTCTCCACGGCTTTCACCAGATCATCGGTCCACCGAGTGGGGAGCCGGCCTACACTGCATCTTCCGGTTCGTGGTCGCCACTCGAGAACCTTTCTTCCCCATCGGTTATCAGTTCTTCGAGCGATTTGGCCTGCCCATTGCCATTTCAACTTGCTAACTCTAAGAGCTATATCGGTCAGTTTAGTTCTCCTGCGGATCTCCTCATTCCGGAGCTTATCACGCAAAGAAACGCCGAGCATAGCTCGCTCCATAGTTCGAACTATGGAGCGAGCGTTATTATTATTATCGTTGCGTGACTTTGAGCTTACTGATGAAGCCAACAGTATGAGACCATGTCTCAGTTCCATAAGTCATCACTGGCAACACAAATTGATTGAAAACCTTCGTTTTCAGGCTCTGCGGTATTTTGGACGAAAAGATAGGTCGAAGCTTCCCGAAAGTTGCCCAGCCGAGTTGGCTCGAGTCGTGCGACCTACACGGATTGGTGCATTTAAGTAATTATACCAACATTATAGTCATTTTGGTATCAATAGGAAATGGTTTAGCCGTTGTGAAAGCCACACAAACCTACGAACAGACAACGTTTCATCACTTTCATTCAAATCAAATCAAATATTTTAATTTATTACAACCATATTACAAACAGCCGTATTTCACTATATTAGTATTATAGGGATTTGTTTATCACTATCTAGATACCTTTACTTTATGATTCGTTTGCAAAGTCAGATATTTTTTCTTTGATCACAAGTTTAATATCATGATTCAAAACTATGTCATATTATTACTAAAACACATATACGAATTTAAAAACGTGATTATCTGAAAGTCAACCTCTAACTTTTTGTGTCTAGCTAAGTTGGTCCTCATTAGCATTCAGATATCACCTCTCGGAGCACGGCTGTCTATAAAATAAAGCAAATGTTGTTCGTGTTATTATAATTAATTTGAAACTTTATCCAGTAATAACCACGCCACCACTAATCCATATTTAATAGAGTCTTTGGTATAATTATTTTCCTAGCTATAACATTTCCATTTAATGAAGAGCCCTATTTACATTATTAAATGTATATTAGGTATAATTGATTTTCTGAATCCACTCCACTATCATTAGCTTTCACAGCTTGGTAGATTCTCATTACGACCGATTTTTCTTACGGCAGATTCGTGATACGGCAGAAGTAATATGAACAAGAAAAACACCTGTATATTATGTACTTATGATTAATGCTTTTTCACTCATGGATAAACCTCTTCTAAATCACCGCATTGAGCCTCGACATTAGCTCTAAATGACTGTTATACTACTTCTGGTATATATTGATGTCACTCGTGCCTACCATGGGACTACTGGGATAGATAGACGTTTCCTGCTGCCTTAGCGTATAAGTCATTGCTTTTTCTGGCCACACTTCGTTACTCTATAGTCACTACACTACAGAACAGTACCTCTGCCGCATTGGTTAGGCTTTCTATGGCATTATTATCAGCTTGTTCATTGCCACAGCTCACTTCAACTTGTCAAGCCTTCTTTCTTTGTTTCAGAATCGACTCTGATAGATCATAATACCTACCTAGCATTAACATTCAAAAGTGTTTACTCTTCAATCTTTAACACTGCTCCAACACCTCCTCTACAGAAGCATGGCGTGTACCTACCTACTTTACGGATATTCAGCAATAATTATGTATAGCTCTGTCTTCAAACAAAATTGCTTATTTTGGATCCGACAGTCATATTTATTTAGTAAAGAAGTTTTAAAGTATTATAATTTTCTCTTCACGTACACCATTCAGGTGTTCTAGTGTGCGTGTAGCGCATGCCAATTTCAGATAAAATCATGTATGTAAAGTCAGCGTCAAAATATTGCTGAACAAACCCTTTAAGGTGTGCGTGTAAACTGAAGCAGCATTTCAGCAGATTTTTCCGCTGACTGTACTGTATTGAGCCAAAGCATCTATGTACCGTTTGTCTTCTCTACACGTTGTCTCCCAGGAGGGCACCGGTAGTGAGAGGTAAGCGAAGTTATGTCGTGGTGAAAGCTTGATGAAGCGGATCCTCGAAACAAAAGGAGTACCTACTCGAACATATTCCTCAGGCAATACCGGACGGCAATATTCGAAATACCTAAAATAAAGGTAGCTCAGAGAACATATTCTCTCGGATTTGAGATTGAACTTGGTAACTCGTTTGTCATCGACGTCATTGGATTGTAATAATTGCCCGAGCGAACGAATTCTTTGGAATAACTGGCAAAATATGCTTTTTTCTCTGGATTTTTTTGTACAACTAAATAGGCCCGCATTGGATTTGTCAGTATTATCCATACATGTATTGTATTTTTACATGACTACTGCAAAAAGAAGGGTGATGAATTGATGATTTCGACAGTTAGGTAAAGTATAAATGTATGTATGTAAGCATATTGCATAATAATGTCTGTGAGAATGTTTTTATGTTCCCTCGTTCCCTCGATTCTTCTAAACTGTACTTATCAACTTATCATATATTGACGAAGAAGGTATCAATTGATCACAAACCTAAATTACTTTTGCTATCCAATCGATAGTTTTTAACACTGGAAATCTAATAAAAATGCAATATTTAGGTATGTTTTAGCATAGATTTGGCGAATTCTGTGGTTTCGAGATGTTATTCATCGTTACCATTACTTGGTCTGTGTCTGGGTTTTGTGGGACCATGGTCCTCGTAGCTGCTGGGTCCCTAGATTACAGGGAATCCTAGTTATGATCCAGGATTTATGCATGTGATCGTTGGGCGTAATTTATTACTTCTCGTAATAATCGGACTTTATAAGTAGGTAACCAAATAGTAAGGAAAACTATGCGTTATCTGTATATCCAATTGTTTTTGTCTAATCTGTGGTTTTTAGTTTTCTAACTCTACTGTGGTTTTTAATTTGCTAACTCTACTGTGGTTTTAGTTTTCTAAATCTATCTTGTCCAATTAATCTTGAAGAAACTTGCTATACCTACTTATAGGTTTTATAATTTTGTAGAATGTTTGCGGTAATTTTTGATTAGAGGGGCATTTCCCCGATGAACGGGGGAAGTTTGCTACGGCACTATTTACCGGCCGATTTTGTAATTTTTGGCAGAGCTTTTCAGAGTTAGATCAGCCCATACCTACTACTGTTCGTGATGACCATGATACCGTTATCTCAAAAGCGACACGATTGTGAAGATCCTTCTTTTATGTACTTTCAGAGTAAGGTGATAATAGTAGGTTTAGTTTTCTGATGAGGCATACAACACTAAATACGGCAACTGGTTTAATACAAGGACGTAACAGTCTTGGATCGCAACTAGTTACTATTTACGAAGCTCCGGTTTTGTAGACGGCCGAAGCAAATATACCTCATGACGCTCTGGCTCTAAAAAAATCAATAAAATGCACCACGCACAGTCATACTATTGTAGTTCGTAACTTATTTGGCTGCTACCCGTGAGTGGCACGAAGCGTAACATTCGCTTTTAGCCTTGAACTGCGTATGGTACCGGTCATAAAGTTACAGAATATACCAGAAGTAGAGAAATGGTCCAAAAATGAAGCGTCCAAAGCTAGCTTAAAATATAAGGCTCAATTCAGACAGAGCAGCAAAATGCTCGAGCAGTTTTTAAGTGCTATATGAATATCAACCTTAATCTATTTAGACAAAGCTGAAAATAGTATGCAACATTAAAATAGGTAAGTTTTTAATGTTGCATACTATTTTCAGCTTTGTCTAAATGAAATAAGGTTGATATTCCGATAGCACTTAAAAACTGCTCGAGCATTTTGCTGCTCTGTCTGAATTGACCCTTAGTAGTCGACTTTTGCATTATGTAGTCTTGAATGTGTATTATGCCTTAGAGTATACATACGCATAGCTTACTTATAAATACTCTAAGGTATGCAGTTAGTTTGATTAGTTCAACCGTTGAACTAATCGGCTGTAGTGGGAATGAGCTTAAAATACGGCTCAACGAGACACTAACGTTTGCCTATAATATTTTTATTTATTGCAAAATCTTATCGAGCAAATCCTAAAATGCACCTGTGCAGAGTCAGGGTTGGCTGTGACGGTTAAAAGACTAAGGCGGGAGCGAAGCGAAGCAAGCCACCTTTTGTCTTCGTGGTTATTTTTTTTTATACATACACTCAAAAACTACACGATTGGAAAACATCCATAAATACAGTGAAAACTAAAATATTGATAGTACTTGTTTTACTTATTTTTGTGATCATTTAGGACTATTTATCTGGTGGAACAAGAAATTGTTGTGGAATATTTGTCATTGTTGAGTGGGGACGGAGCAGGGGATCACATGCATAATGGATGACCCCTAAAAAAGGTGGTTTCATTGAGCCAAATGCAAATATTATCGTACATTCCATCTACTTTTCTCTAACATCGATGGTGCCAGCAACTAACGTCATGAGGGGTTGTTTAGCCATTGATCACGGAAATAGATTATGAGTTCGTGGAACCGGCTAAAAATGGCCAGTTATAAATGAAATCAACGTGTTCTGATGTCTATGGTTTAGGTGTTTTTTGTGCTATAGGTCTGTAGCTGTGGTCTGTAGCAAACAAGCATAGGTACGGAGTTTTGGCGGGAACTCGAAAAAGTTCACGTCGTTTCATTGTATTATTTTTCTAAACTTGTGCTTTTTCCAGTGTTAATGGTTAAAATTGGTGGTGTTTTACGCATTAAGTGCTGAATTACGAGCATGAGTGTGGGAGTAAGTGATATAATGTAGTGAAACGTGGTTTTTCGTGTTGCTCCCAAAATTCCATAAAAGCTTCTAGTAAAGTCGCCACCACTTTACTAGGGTATGACTTAGGGTATGACTGGACTATGATTACCTGACTTATACTGGACTGTAACTAAGACTTGAAGACTTGACTTTACACGTGAAATATTCCATAACTCGATGATTAATTACAATACTTGACACTGGCTAAATACACTATGTGTGGAGCCAAAATATAAGAAAAAAAAAGCATAGGTACGGCCCTCCTGATGGGAAGAAGTTACCGTAGCCTACGGACATCTGTAAAACTAGATAAACACTAATCCACTAAGCACACACACAAAATGATATTTTTATATAAGCAAAAGCTATATATAGCTATAAACTATCTATAGACCTTTGCCGGTCTATAGATAGTTCAAGATTCCTTTAGATTATTATTTTTAGCATTATATCTTAGTTTTAAAGTTTTTAGGTGTAGTTTAGTTTTTAGGTCTAGTTTAGTTTAGTATACTTATTATTATTATATGTTATCTAAGTTTTTAAATAAATTTACAATTAGCAAAAGCATAGAAATGTACCTAATTTCTCCTAAGAGCGCAATTGGTTTCTGTCGCTATAGCAACCTAACGCGAGGAGCATAATTGCCCTAACTAGACTATTTCTCAGTATCTTTAGAGTGACACGCACCTAAAATTATTATTATAAATATGATCATTATAAAAAGTTTGGTATGTGAAATAAAAATATAAAAATCAAATTTATTAGAAACAAAGTATCCTGCTCCTTATAATGTAAGCTAAGATTTGTTTAATTTATAGTAAGTGCGCAAACATTAATCCAGATTAGACTTTTGAATGCTATTTTGTTTTCACGAGTTAAGTCTCATGGGTGCCCTCTCGCTTATCGCTCACGTCTAGGCATTTCTGAGATATAAAGAATACGACCGCGAACATTACCCACTGCTCGGGAAAACCATAAAGAGGGTAGTTACATAAATAGATTGCTAGACACAAGGCAGGCGTACGCCTCCAAACTACCGTTTAATAGAGAGAAATGTTCACAGAAATCAACAGTTACTTTTATAGTTCCAATCGTGACCAGGTTACAAAATAGAAAAGTTATCGCCCTCGCTAACACGTGGTTTTTATCGGAACTCAAAAACTTTACGTTGTTAAAAGTTAAAAATGTTATGCTGATTTTAATGAGAGTTTTGGCGTGTATACGCGTAAGTTAATATAATCCGAGCACTCGAGCACCTGTCCCAAAGCCCAAACAATCTAATTGAGGACACAAAATTAAAATGTATACTAAATAAAGGAAAAAAATGCTCTATAACTTGAGACTTAGATATTTTAGTAATCCGTAAACAAAATTTTATAAATTCATAATTAAATATAGACCCTGATATGAGATGGAGGTGGTAGAAAAACCTATAACCTCATCGAGAAATAGAACAAAAATATTCTGTGGTGATATAAGACGAGCAATACAAAGTTAGTCGAGTGAGAAAAGAACGGAACGGAGCATATCAAAACAGAGAGCAGCTGGGTTAGCATGGACGGTAGTCAAAATTGTCTTTCCCCGCTTTATGTCATTTTCTTCATACTTGCTTGGAGTAAAACAGGGGAAAGACAGTTTTGTGTACCAGCCGTGCTAACCCTGCAGGGCAATAAAGGGCAGAGCTGGGTAGAGCGTAGTAGAATAGAATAATTTATTTGTTAAAATAAGTATAAGTAAGGGGTAGCTTTGGATACCTATTGGTTTTTTGTTGTTTTTGTTGTGTGTGTTTCTGTCTGTTGTGTGTCTTCTTCCATATGGTCCCATATACATTTTGGCAGGATCTGATGATGGAGTAGGTACGGGATAAAAACTAGAAACTCTACAATTGATGACATAAAATATCACATCAGCAATTGGTTTTTTTTATTGGGAATTACTAGGATAGCTATTAATGGATCAGCCAGTGGTTATCAACCGACATGACTATGTGCCACAGAGCAAGAAAAAAATACGTTTCGCAACCCATAAGGAACCAATAACAGGGATGGTTAGATCGGCTCGAAAAGGGCTACCGCCCGGGGCAACGTAGTGAATGCTAGCGCGACCCTATCTCGCCCCATCCCGGCGGCGGACGGTTCACGGGGGGGTTTTAGTGGGTTCGAGTCCCACGTGCCCTCTGCCATCACCCCCGTGGTGGCAGGGCAGAACAAGGGCATTTCTCCCCTCAAAAAAAAAGGCGTCAGATTCTATCAGGCGTCTGACTACCCGTAAAGATTGCCATAGATGTTCTTATGACAACTGGGACCGACGCCGCAGGCTTAACGTGTGCGAAGATATTTTTTAATGCTCTGTGCGCTTTTCTCGAACTAGACAACAATAATTCTATGTGTGCTTTTCAAATAATTTAAGGACATTAAGATGATAGAAAACACGTTAAAACCTCTTTAAAAATATAACTTTATAATAAGTGAACCAACCTAAATTACATCTTAACCTGAAACATTGATTGAAGCTTTACAGATTTACCACAAAAGGTAAAAGATTATGAAATATTAAGGGCGATATTAGGGTGCGGGTACACTGTAAGCCGCCCTGTAAATACCGCAGAGCCTGAAAACGAAAGTTTTCAATCAGTGTGTGTTGCCAGTGATGACTTATGGAACTGAGACATGGTCTCTTACTGTTGGCCTCATTAGTAAGCTCAAAGTCGCGCAGCGAGCTATGGAGCGAGCTATGCTCGGTGTTTCCCTGCGAGATAAGCTCCGGAACGAGGAGATCCGCAGGAGAACTAAAGTGACCGATATAGCTCTTAGAGTTAGTAAGTTGAAGTGGCAATGGGCAGGCCACATCGCTCGTAGAACTGACAACCGATGGGGAAGAAAGGTTCTCGAGTGGCGACCACGAACCGGAAGACGCAGCGTGGGCCGGCCCCCCACTCGGTGGACCGACGACCTGGTGAAAGCCGCGGGGAGCCGATGGATGCAGGAGGCGAGCAGCCGCTCAAGGTGGCGTGCTCTGGGGGAGGCCTATGTTCAGCAGTGGACGTCTTCAGGCTGTTAATGATGATGATGATGACACTGTAAGCCGAAGTCTGCCTTTTGATATTCTTAACATAAGCTCCCGTCTCGCCACACGATGAAATCCTTCAGATTCGCTTCTTGATGAAAGTTATAATAAAAGTCAATAAAATCTTTGCTCGTTTCGGATGCTCCTTAATCTCTCTTGCGGATTCTTTGTGAAGAACTTTGTACTCACAGCTTCTATCGGCTCTGTAAGGTTCAATAATAAAATACAGTGAACTAAAAAACGTTACAACAAGCGCGGCCAGTAATAATCCATGCATCAGTCCAAATGTTTTTTTGTATTAGTATGTAGTGTATTAGATAGTAGTAATTAGTAGTAGGTAGGTATAGTTGACAACGGCTACAACAAAGCGTATGTTGGGTGAGCTTCCTATCAACCAAAATATGATGTCGAACAGCACAAAAAATTGATTGGTCGATAGTCTCTTATTTATATACTGAAAAGGCCTCTTTTTACCAAAACCCTCATTACTCGTCATGTTACAAGTATTATTAGAGACTCATCAGTTCACAAACTGTCCAGTTTCTTTTTTTCAGTAAACAAAACTAAAACGTCCTTATGTAACAAAGATTTTCGTATTTTATTACATTTTATTAATATATAAAGAAAATCTTAGCAGCGTAGGCCGGCCCCTCACTCGGTGGACCGACGACCTGGTGAAAGCCGCGGGGAGCCGATGGATGCAGGAGGCGAGCAGCCGCTCAAGGTGGCGTGCTCTGGGGGAGGCCTATGTTCAGCAGTGGACGTCTTCAGGCTGTTAATGATGATGATGATGAAAGAAAATCTTGTAAGATACGTATAAATATGTACAATTACTTTTGGATACACATTACACAACTACCACACCTTGGAAAAACACGAGGAAGTGGCATGAATAAATATCAATAAAACATATTACATATTTACTTCGTATTTATTTGGAAAAGAAGCCCGCCGGAGCGGAACGATTAGGAATGAATTATGGGAAGTACCTATCTTGTAAACTTTTTTGTAGGTACTTTGTTTGTACATTTTTACTTATCTCTAGGTAGACCTACAACCTTCAGTAAATTAGTTCTTACAAGATTATATTAGAGTTTGAGTGAGAATTCTCGACTAACAAGTAGAAGCTCAAAGTAATTGTAAATGACACCGAGACCGAACTCATCATCCGAATCAGTGAAATAAATTTCGAAACGGCTTTCGACTTTGTTGCCGTATTTTTTCGCCCACAATCTGTCTTTAGCTTCACGCTTCACTTCACAGTTGTCACGGTATCAAATTTGACATCTCCATGCCTCTTGAGTCCGAACTTCTTGAGAGTTTACAAACTTTGAATACGAATGTGTGCTTCAACTGGGACTTGACTATACTATTTATGTTTCAATCGATATTTGGCAGTTCGCTTATGTTTAGTTACATGGACAGCAGGAAGTATAAACACATGATTTTGAATATTACTGAAAATATAATAGTTTCCATGTGCCCATTTATATTATAGATGATAAATAAAACAGTGTGCCGCAAGATAACTATTACGCAAACTACCTTGCCATCCATCGCGGTGAAATCTTATGTATAGGTATGCTCTATTTAGGAGGTCGTAGCACGGCACTACGGCGTGATATATCGAGGCTAGCTGTCGCAGCGAGCGGTAAAGCTTACGCAGGTATTATAACAAATCTTATGAAATTTGTTCACATATTTTTTACCGGCTGCTCGGCGTGTTATTTTGGAGGCAGCGTGTCGCTGTATCCACGCTCATTACTAGCGGCGGGCGCGCTGAACCGTGCCTCCATTACAATCGAATTCTCCTTGACGACTCGTGATTCACGATCGAAATCCCATGGCGTATGATTCGATAACTCCCTATATTTGAATCGACTAAAATTTGGCTGCAGCAACCCGAATAATGCTGCGGCATGATGTCTGTAGAGCTTCCATTTTCACGCTCGCCGTGAGGTTAGCCTCTGTGGAATCAATATTATCAGAACCAAATCTGTTCGTACTAAAAAGCGATTTCCCAAATATAAACCACTTGAAAGATTTTGTGATTGCTCCGCGTACAGGGAGGAAAAGGTAAATCGTCAATTTGCGTAACGGTGGCGTGTAGCAGTACTTCACGGCTGAAAGCGCTGTTATTACAGGTCGCTCGGTTCTGAGCCAGAAGAGGCATTAATCGTCTAGCGTAGCAGGCATACATCACCTCACCTGGCAAATGTGACACACCATACTCCAGTTAACGTAAATCACTCATTAGAAGCGTAGTTAATGAGACATCCACTGGATGCCTCACTAATGACAATTTAATGTCGTAGATCGGTTAATTTTGCCTAGTAATCAAACTTTCAAGCGACGTAGCTTAGGTAAGATGCGGATAATAGACAGCACCTTTGAGGCTCTGAATACATTACCCCACCGAGCGTTGTTTAGTGATTTATTATGGTAGACTCTGATGCTTACGCTCATTATTGCCTCGAGTTTTGCGCATACCACCGAATGTTTTACGTACATACTTATATACATTTCTATATCGTACCTACCTACCTAATTATTCATTAGCAACGTTTGTAGGTCTAAGCATAAGATAAACATTTGTAAAACGTTCTTCTATACGCTTATGTATTTATATCTTTAGGACCGCATATATCTTCTGTAAGGCTGACGAAAGGATGGTCGAGCTAGAGGCGGAGATGGGTAAGTTACGCTGGGATGTAATGGGATTGTCTGAAGTCCGAAGACAGGGACAGGACACGATAATCCTAAATTCCGGTAACTTATTCTTCTACCGGGAGGGAGACCAACTCTCCCAAGGAGGTGTCGGGTTTCTCGTCCGCAAGTCTCTCGTCAACAACGTGGTCAAAGTCGACAGTGTGTCGGCCAGGGTAGCGTACCTGGTACTCCGAATAACCAAACGGTATTCGTTGAAGGTTATACAGGTATACGCGCCGACGTCGGCACACTCAGACGATGAAGTAGAAGCTATGTATGAGGACATATCCGAAGCCATGCATACTTCCGAAACATACTTCACCGTTGTGATGGGAGACTTCAATGCGAAGTTGGGCACAAGGAATAGCGATGAGCTGAGAGTGGGGCCATTTGGATACGGGCAGCGGAACCCTCGAGGACAGAGGCTGGCTGACTTCATGGAGAAGGAGGAACTCTTTATGATGAACTCCTTCTACGAGAAGCGGCCATCCAGGAAGTGGACGTGGATAAGTCCCGACGGTTCCACTAAAAATGAGATAGACTTTATCATGACGACCAAGAAGCACATATTCGATGATGTCTCTGTGATCAGCAAGGTGAAAACCGGTAGCGATCACCGTATTGTTAGAGGCACATTGAATATAAATGTTAAGCTCGAAAGGTCACGTCTGGTGAAGTCTACGCTCCGTCCAAATCCTGTCCAAATCCAAAACCCCGAAGGCTTTCAGCTGGAACTCCAAAATCGCTTCCAGTGCCTAGCCGACTGTAACACAGTGGACGAGCTAAACGACGGGTTGGTGGAAACTGTCCAAGCTGTTGGATCGAAATTCTTTAAGACCCAACGCCGAAAGAAGACTCAAAAGCTCTCAGAAAAAACTCTTGAGCTAATGGCCGACCGGAGCGAAATGAAGCTGCAGTCTTCAGTTGATATGTCAGCCTACGGTGAACTCAATAGACGAATCTGGAGTTCCTTGCGACACGACTTGCGTGCTCTTAGTACTTCACGTATTGAGGCCGCAATTGAGCGGAACCAAGGCTCTAAAGTGTTCGCAATGGATTCGTCTATTGGGCAACACCAAATGACAAAACTGAAGACCGAAAATGGTAGCATCATTTCATCCAAGCCTGAGATTCTGAGAGAGATCGAGAACTTCTATGGACAGTTATACACCTCGACACGTAAGCCCGCTACTAACACAGCTCAGGACATCAGAGCCAAGTTAGTCCGACACTATACCGAAGATATCCCGGACGTCAGCCTGTACGAGATTAGAATGGCCCTCAAACAGCTTAAAAACAACAAGGCACCAGGTGAAGATGGAATTACGACTGAACTTCTGAGAGCGGGTGGTAGACCGGTACTTTTAGTCCTCCAGAAGTTATTTAATTCTGTCATCCTTGAAGGTACAACGCCAGAGGCATGGCACAAGAGCGTGGTGGTGCTCTTCTTCAAAAAAGGCGATAACACCTTATTGAAGAACTATAGGCCCATCTCGCTCTTGAGTCATGTGTATAAGCTGTTTTCGAGAGTCATTACGAATCGTCTCGCACGCAGGTTTGATGAATTCCAGCCTCCCGAACAAGCCGGTTTCCGAAAAGGCTTTAGCACCATAGACCACATCCATACGCTGCGCCAGATTATACAGAAGACCGAAGAGTATAATCGGCCGTTATGCCTAGCGTTTGTGGACTATGAGAAAGCCTTCGATTCAATCGAGACTTGGGCGGTGCTGCAGTCCTTGCAGCGATGCCAAATTGACTATAGGTATATCGAAGTTTTGAAGTGTTTGTACAGTAAGGCCACTATGTCAGTCCGACTACAGGACCAGAGTACGGAACAAATTCCATTGCAAAGAGGCGTGAGACAGGGAGACGTTATTTCTCCGAAACTGTTCACAAACGCATTGGAGGATGTTTTCAAGCTCTTGGAGTGGAAAAGATCTGGCATCAACATAAATGGCGAGTACATCACTAACCTTCGTTTTGCCGATGATATAGTCATAATGGCGGAATCGCTCGAGGACCTTAGCACCATGCTCAACGACCTCAGTAGAGTCTCCCAGCAGGTTGGTCTTAAGATGAATATGGACAAGACAAAGATCATGTCTAATGCTCATGTTCCACCTATACCGGTAATTGTTGGGAACGATACTCTCGAAGTTGTCGACAAGTATGTCTACCTAGGACAGATTGTCCAATTAGGTAGGTCCAACTTCGACAAAGAGGT
Organism: Ennomos quercinarius; assembly: GCA_910589525.2. NCBI lineage: Eukaryota > Metazoa > Arthropoda > Insecta > Lepidoptera > Geometridae > Ennomos > Ennomos quercinarius. The sequence continues at coordinate 11,138,829 of OU342493.1, forward strand.
GGCGCGAAGAATCCAACTCGGCTGGGCAGCGTTCGGGAAGCTTCGTCCTATCTTTTCGTCCAAAATACCGCAGAGCCTGAAAACGAAAGTTTTCAATCAGTGTGTGTTGCCAGTGATGACTTATGGAACTGAGACATGGTCTCTTACTGTTGGCCTCATTAGTAAGCTCAAAGTCGCGCAGCGAGCTATGGAGCGAGCTATGCTCGGTGTTTCCCTGCGAGATAAGCTCCGGAACGAGGAGATCCGCAGGAGAACTAAAGTGACCGATATAGCTCTTAGAGTTAGTAAGTTGAAGTGGCAATGGGCAGGCCACATCGCTCGTAGAACTGACAACCGATGGGGAAGAAAGGTTCTCGAGTGGCGACCACGAACCGGAAGACGCAGCGTGGGCCGGCCCCCCACTCGGTGGACCGACGACCTGGTGAAAGCCGCGGGGAGCCGATGGATGCAGGAGGCGAGCAGCCGCTCAAGGTGGCGTGCTCTGGGGGAGGCCTATGTTCAGCAGTGGACGTCTTCAGGCTGTTAATGGTGATGGTGGTGGTGATATCTTCTGTAAATATATAAATACGTTTGAGTACATATTTACTCTGAAGCTTGAGTGAGTTTGAGCTGTAAGGCTTTTTGAATTAGTTTTCCATTTGCTATGCGTGCATGGGGTTTCTGAGTGAGCGGCGTTCAAAATTCAATTTAAAAAATACTTGTAGGTAGCCTTATTTTGAAGTATTGCTCAACTAGCGCTTCGTGTCAAAGTTTTAGCACTGAAAGTACCTAACCTACTGAGGGTAGCATGGTTTTTAGGCCTTTTGTTGATTTATTTAATAACCATAAAAGTAAATTCAATTAGAAACATGTAGTTGTCGTGCTCGAAATATAAGCAGAGTTCAGTAGACGATAGAAATAATTAAGTTTAATTGTTTCTTAGAAGTCAGAATTTCTTTCTTATACTGGGTGTAATTGAGTTCATTAGCATCCTTTGAAACTAGGTACCTACTCATGACACCGGTCACGTGTGGACCAACATTTTTGAAATCCGTCGCGTCGACTTTGTATCACACTATCACTTCACTCTAATATATATATATATATTATACCTAAAGGTGAAAGTTTGTGTGTATGTGTGTATGTTTGTTACTCCTTGACGCTTAAGCGGCTGGACGGATTTGGCTGAAATTTGGAATATAGATAGCTTATGTACTGGATTAACACATAGGCTACCTTTTATCTGCGGGCGAAGCCGCGGGGCGCAACTAATTATAATATAAAGGCTAATGTTTGTATGTGCTCATGTGTGTATGTTTGTTACGCCTTCACGCTCAAACAGCTGGACAGATCTGAATGAAATTTGGAACAGAGATAGCTAATACACTGAATCAACACATTAGCTTAGTTGATAATAATTCCAAAGATTAACTTACTTAACAAACTGCTACACTACAAAACTAAATTAAAATAATTAAGAACAGTTTTTAATAGTTGCATACAAGTGAAAAAAGCTTTTAACAGTATCAAAACCATTCGTGTCAGCTATGGTAGGCGCCGCGGCAATATTCATATTTTTCAATAAAAAATATTTTTGTATTTGCACTCTTTACCCTTTAATAATCATCAATAAATGATGTACTATCGTGCACTCAATTTATGCTAATTCATTAAACTGCATACTGTATTTTGGCTCCACACAGTGTATTTAGCCAGTGTCAAGTATTGTAATTTTTCATCGCGTTATAGAATATTTCACGTAAAGTCAAGTCTCAGTCACAGTCTGGGTAGTCATAGTCTGTCTAAGTCAGGTAGTCATAGAAAAACTCATCTGTACAGATATATGCTTATAGGCATGCTCTTAACAAGTTATTTAATTTGAAGTATAATGCATTAGGTGAGAGGTTACAAAAAGTCTAAAATAAAAGCCTCTAAAAGGCTTTATTAAATATGGATAGGCAGGTATTGTTTTCAGTTCTACCAACGCCAATCATCATTTACAAATTATATTTTATTTTTGTAGCAAACTAGCATACGGCACTCTTGATTGGAAGAGGTAAAATAATGTACTTATGAGTAGCTAAGTGTATATATGCTACCTATATGTAGCTATATGTCTTCTGCTTCCACAACTATAATTAATTAACAACATTCCGTCTCTAAACATTGCTTCCACGCCCTAGCGAATAAACTGCCAAGTATCGATGTGAAACTGTGCCAGCGCCCAAGAGTGTGGGTGGAATTTTGCTTACTTGCTCGCTTCTCGACGTCGTCGTCGTCGCGTCGGCTGCGGTAACCGCAGTCCAAAAGTAATTAATTAAATTTACACTTAGCTTAGACAATGACACGCCAGCCGCCCTAAATGCTCCTTCTCAACCTATCGGGCTCTTTGTTTCACACAACAGAATTAGGTAACTCAATTTCATTAAATAGAACTTAATAACATCTTTTGTTCCTATTCGCAATAATATAAACTTTCTCTGACTGATTCGTGTTATTCAAATTTATAAGACATTTTGACAAAATAATGAACGCGGCGTAGACAGAGTACTCTGCTTGCGTACCTATAAGCCAAATAAATAAAGTATTTACAGAGCGGTATGGCGCAATCGTAAAGTCTGCCTTTAAAGGAAACGTTTCGTTTTCTTCACTAAAAAGCTTTGTCATGGAAATCTAAAGATGTTTTTATTGACAGCATCTGCTGAGGTGGAAAACTTTTTTATCGACAGTCATTGTTTCTTGAAATACAAATTACGGAAAAAAGATCGCTGTGATTACGCGGCAAATATATATAAAATTAAATAAAGGAAACTTCTTAAAATAAATCTAGTTATATACATAATTAACAAAATTAATTAGCTTCTAATTTTTGTATACGTGAAACCTGTAAGTACTGTGATTATTAAGGAAACAACATCGTCAATTAATAACCTAAGCCTATGATTGATACCGTGTATTAAAATTAAGAAAAATCTCTTGCTTTTCATATGACGGACTACACAAAAGGCTATAATGAGTCAGCAATGTTATGAAAACATTTTCAGGGAGTATAGGCATTGGAAGGCGCACGATTGGATTCTCTGCGTGATTAATCCAAAACAATAGGAAGTTAGTGTGCCTTTGACGAGACAGCGAGAAGGGAGGGCAGTGCTCCGGTGCCATTGTCGCTGGCCAGCGGTGTGTGGCGACCAGCCGACCACGAAATCGGTTCCACCCGCGCGCCGCTCTACGCCTCCTGACTCCCAACGACACACAAAAATCATTCACGAAAAATCACCGTCTATGAAATACTGCCAAATGCACCCATTCATATACTATAACGCATATTATATATATATATATATATATATATATATATATATATAGGTATGCGTAGATAGACACTGCTAGTAGGATTTTCTGCTGAAATATGCATCTAGCATCGGTTTTCTAAGGTTTTCCAAGCATTAGCGTGCAAGCACTATATTATGTTCCGGTTTGAAGGGTTAGTGAAAATGAAACTTCCTGACCTGATGTCACCGACTATGTTACTGATGCCGCATTCAGGATGACGTGCGTGCACTTTAGTGATGCAGTATCGCGCAAGTTTGCTAAAATATTAGGTAAAGTTCTGATGAGTGAAGCTGGAACCTGTAAATTCGCTCGTCACGGCATTTGTTTTCATAAATAATAGCACGCATCGACAATTCTTTTCTAAAGCGGCAGCACTCAATTTGACAGCCTTTGTGGTGTGGTGGTTGAGCAGTGCGGTTTATAACCCAGCGGGTTCGATTCCCGCGTCAGGACAAGTATTTTTGCACAGGCAAAAAAAGCACAAATATTTGTTCTGTGTCTGGGTGTTGTGGGACCATGGTCCTCGTAGTTCCTGGGTCTCTAGATACAGGGAACTCTAGTTAGGGTCCAGGATCTATGTACTGATCGTAGGGCGTTATTATTATTACCATTATTTAAAAAGCACATTTTCTTCTTTTAACCGCACTATACAATACCGAATGGCGTACATAAATAAGAAACATGAATTTCTCTAATGAATTCATCTTCAGTCGCAGCTCCGGTGTCCATATAAAAAGATAACGGCAGGATTTTTCTGTTGAAAATGTTTAACACCCTACTTTCTTGCTTGTTTAGGAGGCTCTAAAAATTCTGTTCTTACAGTGCGCGTTGGGAAAAGGCGAATTATTTTTTAAGCTAAGTCCAAAAAGGACGACTTATTGGAAACATTTATTCTCAGATCATCCTATTATTACTCACCGTGGAGAGGTTCCTGTAAAAGGGATCATAACAGAATTTATTTTATATAGAAGTTATTTTATCGGCAGTAACTTGCGTCGACGCGATCGGTGACGCTGGAGGAGGGCTTACAAAATTATTTTCGAGGGTGACCATCAAACAACTTACCGTTCGCTAGAGAAACTTCGTGTAGCATAAAAGAAGTTTTATGGACCGATAAAGACCTTTTCAAAGGGCCTCGGTATAAGGAAAGCGTGCCCACACTTTCAGAACGATTCGAGTTTTGTGAGTGACGCTAAAATCAAATACGAACTTGTTTCGCACACGTTGGTCTAATACCGATGGGAAAACAGCTTTCTCACAATCAATGGCGTTGTTGTATATACTAAAGAAATAAATTCTGAACTAAACTAATTTAGTTTGTTTCTAGTTCTTTATAGTACTTATTATACTTTCAAGTGTGACAGAAGTACCTATACTTCGCCGTTTAATTTTAAGGTTGAAGCATGTGTAATATTCACTGTTACTAAATATTTGACATATTTGAAACTTATATTCAAAAAGCTCCTTTTCAATAACGCCTAGCTAAATCTTTAAACTTGGTGAACAAAAAAGGATAAAAATTCAGGCGTCAAGCCATCACGGGTTATTGAAGAAACTTTGCGAACTTCGCTGTCGATTGTGTGTGATTTCGCTTGTATCACAACTGCTCAGCAGTTATCGATTTTCATTTAACTCTTCTTAAATAGGTCATTACGGCCGGCAGTGTGTTTATGAGTATCAGTGGCGGCTTCGAGGGCAATATTGCGCTTTGTGCTTCCAACCACAATAATACGGTGATTAATGGATCACCCGATACGCGATCCAAGTTCTTTGTTGTTCAGCAAATATTTGATCGGACGTCACAATCCACGGCTTTCATATCACTTGTAACGGTGATTTTGTGCCTTATATCGGCTATTTTACTAAAGCTTGTTCGGATTTTCAATACGGAGTTAATGGTGCTCGGGATTTAAGTATTACACACAGACTACTGTTGCTGTTCCCACTAGTTTGCTCGTTACGGTAAATATCCCGTATGCATCTGATTTCATGAAAATTCAATACTACAAACTACGTTAGATTATGTTCTGCACTGTTTGGTAAACAAAATTGAATAATTTAGGTTCCCATGTTTAATTAACAATAGCTTAATCTAAATCAAGTGTTTATTTTAAATACATGCAGTATTAAGAAGCTCTGTGTGGTGTGGTGGTTGAGCAGGTCGGCTCATAACCCGGAGGCGGCAGCTTCGATTCCCGTGACAGGACAAGTATTTGTGCACAGGAACAAAAGCGCAAATACTTATTCTGCATCTGAGTGTTGTGAGACCATTGGTCCTCGTAGTTCCTATGGGTCCCTAGAATAGAATAGAATAGAAGAATGCTTTATTGTACACCAAAACATACACAAAGATACATGACAATATGAATTATTTGACAAAAGGTAGTACAATGGGCGGTCTTATCGCTTAAAGCGATCTCTTCCAGACAACCTTTGGATGGACAGAAACAGATTATGAATTAGGGAGGTTGGCGATGTACAGTAAATACAAAATTAGATATGAATACTAAATCCTAAAACTTCTAAAATACATATAATACGACATACATACATAAACATACACACTACATTAATAATATAATATTATAATTATTATATTAGATACAGGGAATCCTAGTTAGGGGTCAGATTCTATGTATACGTGATCGTTGGGCGTTATTTTTATTTAAATAAATAAAGTCAGAAAGTACTAAGATAAAACCAGAATACAATATTTATTCTGTGGTAAAACACCACGAGGTTACTGCACCGAATACCTATCAGACGGTAGGTAAATAAATTATCAACCACTAAATACAAGTCCATCAACAGTATTCACATTTACAAAAGTTGTTCAAAACACGCTAAATAATTGATACGGCATTCATAGATAAGTGAGGTTTCATTCGGGGACAACACGATGTAATATATATATTATTGTAATGTCTATTATCGAACAGGTGGTGTATTATTGTTAACAAGCCGTTATAATAAAATGTGAGTGTTTATTTTATGTTCTTTTACTGTAACGCTTCTAGCTGTTGAGTCTACCTAGTTCCTATAAACTAGAGGTGAACTAAAGCCGCAGTGACACGATCAGAGTCTCCTCGGACCGAGTGGACTCGTAGGAGTAAGCTATACGAGTATAGTATACTAGGATATCGGTTGACAAGCGACATTATCATAGTTGACTCGGATCAATTTCTTCATACTTTTTCTTGTTGCTCATAGTCAACGTCGTTTTTTTTTTGGATTTTGTATTTTTGTATTGAACTTTCACTACTCGTATACTAGCTAGCTCGGACAAGTAGAGCGCGCTTCGAGTCTACTATGCTCGCTCGGATACAATCGTCCGAGTGCGCTCGGATTATCAACGTCAACGATACGAGTTGCGTCTGAGTAGCTATCCGAGCTCACTCGGTCTGACGAGATTCTGATCGTGTCACTGCGGCTTAAGGCTTGTAGAAAATAGATGCAGCTAAAAGGTTAATAATAGGGTAGAAGTCTCAGAGTATAGGTTCCACTCGCAGTCTGAACGGTGTTACGAAACTAAGTATATGTCAATAACCACTGGTTTTAGCAGACGGGAGTTTCCAGAGTTGAGAACAGATAGGAACACTATCATGCTTTTCATAATTTCGGCACAATGAATACCTAAGGCAATGAAGAAAAAGGTAGGGTGCACGTACAAAATACATGTAACTGTAAGGATCTTTTATACATGTAACTGTAAGGATTTTTTTACTAGGTGGTAGGACTTTTCTGCAAAGTTCGTCTAGGTAGGTACCACCGCTTTGCCAGTTATTCTGCCGCCAAGCAGTAGTGTGCAAGCACTACTGTGTTCCGGTTTGAAGGACATTGTAGCTAGTGAAATTACTGGGCAAATGAGACTTTATGATCTGATCACTCAGTCTAGTAATCTGATTACTTGACTGCGTGATGTCTCAGGATGACGTGCGCAGTGTAGTGTCGCGCGAAACTATTGTTTTAAAGTTCCGGGTGTCACTGCAACTGTTATGGGCGGCCGTGTCACTTAACATCAGGTGAACGACTAGCTCGTCACGTCATTCAATCACATAAAAAAAAAAAAAAAACACGGGTATGTATTATCATTATAATTAATAGCTCAACTTTATTGTTTGAGATATCATTTCACAATTCCTTGAGAACGGAGTATTATAAATATTGCTCACCCTCATCGCAGATACTCTGACCATCAATCACATTTTGCCCTTATTTTCAACAGTCTTGTCATCGTCTTCTAAAAAAGGGTATGCATTTTTTGTGCATCTCCACTAATTCGCTAACCGATTTTGAAAATGATTTTAATAATGATCATCATCATCATAATCAACAGCCTGAAGACGTCCACTGCTGAACAAAAGCCTCCCCCAGAGAGCGCCAGTTTGAGCGGCTGCTCGCCTCCTGCATCCATCGGCTCGCCGCGGCTTTCACCAGATCGTCGGTCCACCGAGTGGGGGGCCGGCCTACGCTGCGTCTTCCGGTTCATGGTCGCCGCTTGAGAACCTTTCTAACAACATGATGATTATATGGGGAACATAATCTTTTCTAACGCTCCATATCGATGAACAGCTCCTATATCAGACCATGGGCAATAAAGACGGGTACTTTCCGATAAAGCAGTTGAAATCAAAGCTTCCACGAGCAGACCCTTTTGGAAAATATAGATCCCTTATTCTGACTCATTAGTTTCACTAATAAACGTAGGTAGGGTACATTTCAGACCGTTAGGCCCTTTTGGTAATACAGGTACCTAAATTGGAAAAGGCAAACAGATTTCTAGTCGAGCCAGGCTGATTTATTCGCAGTGAAAGTCAATGATCAACTATTAGACCAAGCCTAGGTTACCTATGTAATGGCCTGAAAGCTGTGACTCGCTACTTCTGTTTACCTATCATTGTGATCGGTAATAAACCTAAATGGAGATACACAAATATAATTGAATGGCATTGGGGATTGTTGCTTAGACGAAACGTGTAGTTCAAAATGCGTTCAGCATTGAGCTATAAGTACCTAACCACGGTTTACCTAATTTACGGTCACGGTAAAAGAAACCACAACGTTCAACAACATTATTGAATGTTTCGTGTACCTATACTTACTAACATTTATTCTGTAGTTTGACTGTAGTAGGCAGGTATTACCTATATAAAGCGCAAAGACTAAACCATCTACAATCTTACCTACTCTCTGCTTCAAAGTTACCTATCTCTCTATATAATGAAAGTAACGACTGTCCCATAAAATATGTATGTTGTATTTCTGTAGTTCTAAATTCAATTAATTTAAAAGAAAGGCCTGAAACGTGATAGAAACTTTTTAAGTGTGAGATAGCTGTTTCGCAGCTATAAGTAAAACCAACAACGATTGTTACCAAACACATTTCTCATCCTCCCACGCTCAAGTTTTGTGTTGAAAACCAACGTTAGCACTTAACAATTTTGTAGAAACTCAAACAAAGGTAAATACTCTAATTGGTTAGCTATCGTGAAAAAGTTGCGTCGATTATTTCTTTGTAGAAAGCTCAAAGAGTGATTTGTAAAGTTTTACGATCGCAAAAATAGGCACATTTATCTTTTTTAAAGTTTTACTACAGGGTCTTGTATATCTGAGGCTGAAATAAGAAACTCATGAAAATATAATATTACGGTTACGGTGACCCTATTTTTCCTCTGATCCGCTGGTATTCTGGGGCACTTGTTGCTTTAAATTAATTAGGAAACAACTTCACAAAAAGTGCAATAAACTTCGTTTAAGGAAGCTTAATTTCCGCCTTGGTTCCAAGGAGGCTGGCATTAATCAAGTAGAATCACCCTCCACTGCCTCGAATTTCATTACTGATTCAGAACTGTCAAGGATTATCATAACAATGAAACAATAGATGGGGAACAAATGTTCCATCTTTTCATATAAAATGTTGTCAATCGTAATTCACTGCTTTCAAATGTTTGATGAACATAAATTCAACGATGTTTTTCGACCTACATTTAACATGACAACAACATTTTTTTTTGTATTGTTGTACTGAACAATAGTTCACAGTTTTTTAACAGTTAACAGTTTTTTCTTTTCTTAGTTAGGTAGGTACCTATATACTGGGTGGCGCAAAAGTAAAGACCCTATTTGGTTCAGCTATAACATTTTTTCTAAATTAGAAAACTAGATTTAGGTTTTTTTAAATGTATATTTGTGCCATTAAATTTCGTACCATTAGGATTTAAAGATGATGTCTTTTAAATGGTGACCTCCAGAGTTGATACACATTTGAGCCCTATTTATGACATTTTGCAAGATGATTTTCCTTCAAAATTGGTTATGAGTGACGAAGCGCATTTCCATCTCTCAGGGCATGTCAATAAGCAGAATACTCGGTTCTGGGGCACTGATAATCCGCGCATTATTCAAGAAACACCTCTACACCCACTAAAAGTTACTGTATGGTGTGGCATCTGTGTTGACAGAGTGATCGGACCCTATTTTTTCGAAGACGCTGGAGGCAATGCGATAACTGTCACTGGAGAACGCTACAGAACCATGTTACGTGAGTTTTTGATACCCAGTTTGGACGAATTGGGGCTGGAGCACATCTGGTTTCAACAAGACGGCGCTACGGCACACACAGCGCGCGACACTATGGACTTAGTGAGGGACGCTTTTCCAAGCCGAGTTATCTCTCGTTTTGGCGATTTGCCTTGGCCTGCAAGATCACCCGATCTGACCAGTCCAGACTTCTTTCTTTGGGGTTTTTTGAAATCTCGGGTGTATGTGAACAAGCCACAGACTCTCGCAGCTCTAAAAGAAAACATTCGTCAAGAAATAACGAACATATCGCAGGAAGTGTTACGGCAAGTTATGCAAAATGTCATAAATAGGGCTCAAATGTGTATCAACTCTGGAGGTCACCATTTAAAAGACATCATCTTTAAATCCTAATGGTACGAAATTTAATGGCACAAATATACATTTAAAAAAACCTAAATCTAGTTTTCTAATTTAGAAAAAATGTTATAGCTGAACCAAATAGGGTCTTTACTTTTGCGCCACCCAGTATATTAAAAAATTATCTATTATGAACTCTCAGTTCAATTTTCTATGTAAATACTTGTACCTATTATATTCACGCCATAGATTAGTAATATATAAACTGATTCACGCTAAGCTGCGGCTCTGACGCGTGGACGACAATTTTTTATCGTGATAAAAGTTTCTATGTGCTTCCCCAGGATTCTAACTATCCCCATACAAAAAAAATTAAAGCCAGTTTTGTTGTCGTGACAAACAGACAAAGCTACTTTTGAATTTATAATGTTTGCGTGGATGAAGTGATATATAAAGAGGTTAGTCTAAATTCCAGTAGTTAGCACCAAAGCCAAAGAGACTCATAGACATGTGTGCTGTGAATTCCACAGATCAGTAATATTTAGCTAAGCGCATTCTCCCCATCCTCAACTACAGTAGCGCAGACTTTGTCACTGACAATACACAAATTACTAATGTTTTATAAAGCCAAGTTCTTGCTATACCCAGGGAGTTTTCAAGTCAAGAGTGAACCAGTAATTGGTATCTTCTAGGCAAGTATGCAACATCATAGACTGCGTCATCAATTTTCATCAAGTGAGATAGTTAGTCAAACGCTTTGCCTATAAATAATTTAAAAACGTATGACCGCAGTGGAATGGATATTATTTTCACTTGTGGAATAGTTCACCAAAGTATTTGCCCTACAGCAAAAAGAGACAAGATCCCAATCTTTCCAGCAAATTAGAACCTCTCAGCCTTCAAAGAGAGTTCACTCTGTGTGTTTTCCTGTGGATTGCTCCCAAGAGCTTTTTCTCCTGATACTTGCTTCCCAATTGTTCCATCTCCATCGTTAAAAACCTTCGAAGTTGCTGGAAGACCCAGCATACCCACCTTATGCGTTCTTTTTTGCCTCGGAACTGCTATCTTTGGTCGTATTTCCTTAAATCATGATTATCATCATCATCATCAACAGCCTGAAGACATCTACTGCTAAACATAGGTCTCCCCCATAGAGCGCTACTTTGAGGGGCTCTTGCCTCTTGTCCATCGGCTCCCCGTGGTTTTGACCAGCTAGGCGATCATGTAACTTGATTGCAACCGATTGAAACACTTTTTATGGATTTGACAGATTCTATACGCAGTTTATGTGCATAGTTAATACGGATATATTCAAATTCGGAATGAAATGTCTCCTGTTGCATTGCAATCAAAGTTACATGATCACCCCGCAGATCTTCCGGTCGGTCCGGGGTGCCACAGATAACATTAAAATATTCTAGTAGCAATCCCATTCTACATAGGTATATAATTATAACATTAATTTTAGTGTCATTGTTAGTTAATAATTTAAAAAGCCAAGCGACATACGGTGGTGCAGTAAATTGACTTTCGACTTTGAAGTGTCGATCAAAGTTAGGGGATGAACTCGGAGCCGTTTGCGTTCCGAAGTTTCCTCGTTTGCATCACTTAGGGCGTGGAAAGGCTTAAAGTGCCTTCGTGATTAGCTCTCGTCCAGAATAGTTACCTATACCCTCACGATCCTTGATTATAATGAAACCTTTTATTACATAGTTTCTTATCTTACCTTATTGTCTCCCAAGATAGCGGTCTTTGTTTACGTATAAACTTATATAAGATAGGATACTTTTTTCCTATAAAAACCTTTCTAATTAGTATACGGACCCGTTTTGTACGTTAATTATTTTAATATTTATTAAGCTAATTAATATAAAACCTAATCGATGCCAATGTAGGTGTGAGCCACGCGGAGGTCGGAGTATAGCCTCTATTTATTTTAGGTTTCATTTTAGTTGTCTTTCAGGCAGACTTTAACACAAAGAAAAATATGTCGCTGTAATTGTTATGTAAAATTTTTCATTTTTTAATTATTTTCGCCGCAATACAAGCATCTTTTTTGCAATTCAACGTGGCAATGCTGCCAGCATGTTGGGTACGCTACCTACCGGTAGTGGGCTGGAGCACTTGGACTGTCTATAGGCCATCGCAGCTATTATACAGTCCATAAGTGTTCTTTGTAGTAGGTAGTGTAGCTAGTTTAGTTTAGTTTTTATTATTGTAGTAGTTAGCTTGAGTAATAATAGCTTCTTTTTATATCGCACTTTATTTACTTTTTTACGGAACAAAGATTCAACAGTAGGTGTACCTACGAGAATGATAGTGTATATAATTTCCTATGCTATACCAACAGCTATGTACGTGTCGATAGATACATGCTGCCTACTCTTGCCCAACCATAGTTGGTGCCAACCTCGAACTCCTCGAAGTAGGGTCGGTATTACGTATTTTTTCTCCTCTAACAATATAGTTTCAAAATCGCAATTAATCATACCAAAATGTTTTAGGCAAAATTATCAATTCCCACAAAAAATATTATAAGTAGGTACTTGCGTAAAGCGCTACTTCTGCGTGCGTAGGTGTGTAGGTATAAATACTATAAATTGTCTGTACCATATTTGTGGGAACTAATACGGTTAAAATAAATAATGGGGAATTGAATTCTAATCACTGTAATTTGCTTTACCCTAATATTATAAATGCATTTGAGTGTTTGTTTCCTCTTCACGCCACAACAGCTGAACGGATTTCAATTAAATTTGGAATGGAGGTAGCTTTAGCTTATACACTGGATTAACACAGAACTTTTTTCGGTGGGTGAAACCGCGGAAAATTGTCTAAAATATTTTTGTATGTATTCATTATTATAATTGTTTTAAATCGAGAAATTATTATCAATAATTTGTATACCTATTACTGTTGCATATCTAAGTACCATAAATTAAATAAAGTAAAATGTGAGAACGTAAGTGATATAATAATAATAACCATCCAGGCCGATTTCGGCCACGGCGACCTTTTTCTGTTATTTTAGGAGCCTTGGTGTTTAGCTCTAATATGACTGATATAACCTATTTTAAGTGATATACCGAAGTACTAATATAATATAAATAATAAAACAATATAATATGAAGATAATATAATAGAAAAATACATAATTGTTTAATTTTTTTTAATTGGCATTAATGCCATGGTTTTACTATATAGCTACTTAGTCACATCCACGTATTACAAATTTAATATAGGCAAACCTTAGGGAAGTCTTCATGGAAATTGCTTAAACTTGTTAAGTAAAATTAATACTCAAGTTGATAATGATAATTTGATTGAGAAAGTAAGTTTAAAACAAGATTACACAGGATGCAATTGAATTCATTAGCATAAGTTGAGTTTATGGTTACATCGTTTATTGATGATTATTAATGAGTGAAAATGAAAATATTTTTATTGAAAATTATGAAGATTGCCGCGGCACCTAACGTCGTCAAAGAGTATAATTCATATGAACGTATTTGGCACGGTTGATTTTGATGAATACTTTAAAAGTTTTTTTTTACCTGGTATGTCATAAAAGTAGCACTTAGTTATTTTAATTTAACTGAATTGATTAAGTAAATTATTCAATTTTTTGGAGTTATTATCAATATTAATCAGTGCGTCAAATTTTATAAATGTTGGTCCACACGTGGCCGGTGTCAGGAGTAGGTACCTAGTTTCAAAGGATGCTAATGAATTTAATTACACCCATTATGTAGGTATAGATACTTTAATATTGGACGGAAGGTTCAATCACAATAAGTTAAATAATATTATTAAAAAAGGGCTAAAGTGACTTCATCGCAAACTAATGAACAGATTTCCACAAAATTTCTATGGGGCTAATCCGAAATTATATTGAATCGTATAAAAATAATTTTCTAAATCGGTCGGTAAATAACGGATTCTGAGGTAACAAACATTTAAAAAACATAGGTACAACCGAATTGTAAACCTGTTTCTTTTTTAAGTCGGTTGAAAAAAGAGAGATGTTAGTGTGGTATAGTAGCTAGATACTAAAAGTACAAGCCGAATATACCTACTTACATAAAAAGCAATAGTACACCTTTTACAAAATAATTCACCTGAGTGATATAAAGCTTTTCGAGCCATATAAAAACGAATAACATTGAAGATAGATTATTTTCTGGCTTAGGGTAAAAATAATAAGCATTTCGGGCTCACGTTTAATTTTCTTTCATTTAGACTCGGTTATTTATGGTGACAAGTATTCCCGATAAAATAATAAACTTATTCCTCACAAATGTCCAATTAGGGGATAAATTGTAGTTAGGGGCAAAGAATACTTAAATAATTTTACGTAACAGAGGATTCACTTCGAAAAAAGATTTGTGTAAATGTCGACTTGCTACCAATAAAGTGCAATTTAGCTCACAAAGAGCTGCAGCAGTAATCACATACCGCCAAGCAGTAGTGTGCAAGCACTACTGTGTTCCGGTTTGAAGGGCATTGTAGCTAGTGAAATTACTGGGCAAATGAGACTTTACAAACTGATCTCACAGTCTAGAAAACCTTTTAGACTGTGTGATGTCTCAGCATGACGTGCGCAGTGCGCAGTGTCACGCGAAACTTTAATTTAGTATTCCGAGTGACACTGCAATCTGTTATGGGCGGCCGTGTCGCTTAACACCAGGCGAACGACTAGCTCGTCACGTCATTCATTTACATTAAAAAAAATCGAAATTTTTAATACTTTGGGCTTTAGAACGAAGTTTCTAAACAGTGGCTAAAAGATCAGGGCCTGATAGTTAAGGGTCTGACCAGCCAGTCGAATTGCAGATGATTATAATAACAGATACCTACTGTTGAGATTTGTCTATTGTCGTGTGCCAATCGACTGCGCCAAATGACAGAAAATCAGCCCGATACTGACCTAATTGAGATACAAGAGCTGTTCGGATTGACTATTCGTATTTTATTGAGCTGTTGTTAAGGAAGTTCCTTAGGGTATCTTCAAAGTGTGTTGCGTGCGTGCAAAGGTTAAGTTGAGTGTTGTGAGTGAAAATCGCAGGCTATTTATAAGCTAGTATGACTGCATTATTAGTCGCTAACCGTTACTGTAGTACTATTCAATATCAACTGTGACCTTTTGTGTCGATTAAGTTCTAATTTAAAGATAGGTACCTACATTTTCACGCCATACTGGCGCTGCGCTGACTGGCCGGCGTAATCAAGAGTTCTTTTTGTTCCAAGCCAGCTGTCTTTTACAGTTTCCTCATTGCATCATCTCAACAGCCAGCTAATCCCTCGACGTTTCAATGAAAACGCAAGATCCATCTGTTACTTTGTTAAAAACGCCGTCTTTAAAAGCAATCTACTTTTCTCTTGAGAGTTAAATGAGTAAAAAGAGAGAATTATCTCTGTATGAAATATTAATTTTACAGAACAATGAACATAATAAATAAGGTTAACTGATGAACTGGATACCCGCAGTTTGTGAACAGTTTGTGTATTGATAAACAATGTATGGAACCAATCTGAAAGTATATCCTTTCAAATTATATATGACAAACACATAAAAAACTGTTGGTTGAGAACCTCCTGCTTTTTGAAGTCGGTTGAAAATTGAAAACATAAAAAAATAAGTGCTTTTAATATTCATTTCATCCTTTTTTTTTGGGAGGAAATGCCCACGCATTCCCCTGCCAACACGGGGGTGGAGGCAGAGGATATGTGGGACTCGAAACCACTAAATACCTCACCATGAGCAGTCTACCACCGTGGTGGGGCGAGGTGGGGTCGCGTTCGTTATCGAAACATCCCGCCCCGGATTCTTTTCATACCTAGGCTATCAATAATGTTAATCAAAAACAATTTTGTTTAGTAAATAATATTTTAACTATTTTATTATACTCTTTCTTCTTCTTAAAAACATCTACAGGTCTACGTGCCTCTGCTTTATTATATTAAGTAAGGATGTTGCAGTGCAGTGTGCGTCAATGCACGTTATTTGAATAAAAATAGTTTCATACTCCGATGTTGGTACTGTATGTTATACAATCATCATACACAGCATGTACCTAAATGTAAATTGAATCGGTATAAACAAGAAGCATAGCCAAATGTACCTATATTTATAGGTGTAACAAGAAATATTAACTTGAAAAGCACGTTTAGGACGATAACAAATGAATGCATCTTGTACCTATACTTGATATACATGAGACTATAAAAGTAACAAATAAGTACTATGACAATATGGTAAGTACTATATATGTTATGCGAGCTACGAAGAGAGCTATGGAGAGAGCTATGCTCGGTGTTTCCCTGCGAGATAAGCTCCGGAACGAGGAGATCTGATGATGATAATGATGACTTGTAACTTTTATAGTATGGGTTTGAGTAAAGCCATATTGACATTTCTATAGGAAAATTGTATATTATAAACAAACTTGAAGAAAATCGGAATGAACTCGTTTCGCTACAGGTATCAGGGCTGGGCACAATCATAATATTTATTATCAAGACTAGCAGTGAAAATATCGTGAGTGAAACGATCAGAAGAAAACTAAAGTGATTCGAAGCAGTGAGTCTCATTCAAAATGAGAATAGATGGACATTATCGTGATATCTAAGTGTGGACGCCAGAGCAAACGTATCTTGTAAACGAAAGATGACAAAGGCGAGAGGAAAATCGAGACAGAGATGATACCGGCGATATCGTATATATGTATAAATAGATGAGATAAAAGAGTTGGATGACATAGAACATGAAAGATCTGATCACGGCGCGCTTGGGATACCTACAGCGTTTAGGTAAATAGTAGTCACGAATAATGACTCCAGTAGAATAATCAAGTCTGGTTAACAAAAATAAAGTTATTATTTATCATCAAATATCCCAAGAGTTATGAAACACGTTCAAGAATAAATTGAAATTCTCAAGGATGCAAAGTCAAATTGCATATACGCATGAGTTTTATCCCACGCCATCCATATTCAGGTAAGGGTGCATGAAAATTGATACTTATTTTATAATTTTATGATGTGGTTCAATAACCATTTTGAGATAACTTATTATGAAAAAAAAGAAGTTTCCTCTTCTCTATGCTCATCAACATCATCGTAGTCAAATCCTATAGATAAGTTGGAATATTTCCCTCAAGATTGAAAGAAGAACATACAATTTCTAAACAGTGGTTCAAATTATACGAGTTAAATTCGTAACAGAACGCGTGTTTCCCAGATATCCAATTTCCATAATTTGCAAAAGCTTTCCAAAAAACAGCTGTAATAAACCTTTACCATTATAGAACGTACGTAATCAACGGATTGAATTAAATACTGTGACAATAATAGGTACAAAAAATATACCTACTAGAGAAATGTATAGGAATGAAATATTCATCGGTCGGTTCGTATTCCCAGAGGTATTTTATAGGGTAAAAAAATAGCAGTCAGCTTGGGAACGTGGTGAGCAGTATATAGCGAGAAATAGAAAATTTAAATATTGGAAAAGTCAATCGTTAGTGTTTATTTTCTTTGGGTACGTGTTAATTGGGGACGCTGAGCACGTCGGCTTGTTGACTTGCGACAAGGCCATTAGGCCTGAGCGACCTCCCGCCCTCCTCCCGACCCACGCTCGCCTTACCCTCCCCTCCCATTCTTTGCGGGTTATCTGCATTAAACTCGTACGTATAAAGCAATAACACTTTTCCGTGCTTTGAATCGAGGAAATACAAAATGGCTGTGGTCAGTTATAGAGTTGATCTATCTATAATATAATATCTACAGTTTTTGGTCCTATAACCGTGACTAAAATCGTTATTTAACATGTTGTATTCTATAAACATATAATTATGCAAAAAATAATAGTAGCATTGACATTCGTAAAAAGTTGTTTTATTTTGATGTATGTATTTGTTATTTTGGTTTTTTCTTCTAATCAACATTGAAATCTATATACCGAATTGATCATTAATTTGCCATATTATTGAAATGCATTCTTTAAACTAACTACTACAATAATATGAACTAGGTACTACTAGATGCCACTAGTTCACTATCTATTAAAAAAACACTGTATAAAAATGAACTGGGCAGTACAGACCTCTGTCCGCCCTAATGTTATCTGGGAGAGATCGCCTTAAGTTCATTTAATGTGGCAGTTTCATAATACATGTACATTTTACTTATCTATATTTTATAAAAGCAAATGTGTAATTATAATATGCCGTATGCAGATTATTTGCTTGCTGTAAACTTATTTCATTTTATTCTAAGCAATGCTCAGTCATTATTTAGCTTTAATTGCATTAAATGCTTTCTGGGCCATATGAATTGCAAATGAACACGCGCCGGTTGCAAGCAGTTACATAGGTAGGTACATACTCCGGAAAAATAGTAACTGTAAGTCAAAGACACATGTTTTATTTCACTTTGCAAGCCGTACCTACCTATCTAAACTGAGTCAAAGATAGATTGAAACGTTACGGTTAACTTTTAGATTTACTTTAATGTATTGAAGGTCGTAACAGTCAGTGACACGATTAAAGTGAACCAAAAGAAAGAGATTTCGTTCTATCAAGCAGTGGTAGAGCTCTGCCACATTTTAAATAATAGTATTACAAATGGGCTATGTGATGTGTACTTTAATTCTATATTGGTGTTGCTATAGGTAAGTATGCTTTACAACATCTATACCATCTCTTCATTTTGTATTTTTATAGTTACTTATTTTTTAAAAAGAATGAACAATTAAGTAGTGCTTAAGTTATACCTTACTTAAAATGGTTATCTACGTATTCATAACATTTATAGAAACTTGTGTGAATTTAGCTATCATCATCATCGTCGTCATCAACAGCCTGAAGACGTCCACTGCTGAACATAGGCCTCCCCCCAGAGAGCGCCATCTTGAGCGGCTGCTCGCATCCTACATCCATCGGCTCCTCACAGTTTTCACCAGATCGTCGGTCCACCTAGTGGGGGGTCGGCCTACGCTGTGTCTTCCGGTTCGTAGCAATTTAGCAGACCATGGCATATATTTTTTTTTCATAATTATACTAGATTGGGTTTGATGTGACATTTCCACATGCTATGAAGATGGCGTAATGTAGCGTCACCTGCGACCATGGTCATGGTGTCACGACATCAACTATCTTATGTAAAAAATATCAAATAAGTAACTAAAATCATGTAGAAACGGTTTTCATTATAAAAGTAGCATAAAATAGTCTAAATTTTAAAACGTGTCTGTACAGAGACAAATCAAAAACATTTAATGAACATGGCTTACATCGTAACGAGTTAATTGAACAGCTGAGCTTAACTTCTAAATACGGTGGATAGGTATACAAAATTAATCCGGATCTCGCTGTGTCCCGCTCACGTTCCATCGCACGGGCACAGATAATATAATACTAGCACGGGGTCGGTTGATATGTGGACGCTGTCGATAAATTAGCTCTGAAAGCCTACTATACTACTGGATTTACGTGCTCCATTTTCGGCCACAAGCCGCTTACTCTCAGGCGAGTCAAAAAAAAGTCAAGTAGCCAAACACAAATATACAATCTGAGTTTCAATTGGTATATTATCCCGAAAGGGGGTAAATCTACTCCCCAAGGTAGACTATGTTTCTTCTACGACTTTTCTAAATTAATAGTTTTTAATTGAAGAAATGCCATGTAAAGTTTACGTTATAATTTCACCCAAACGCTTCGTAAACAGCCTTAGCGCAGCTGGGTGTATTTGAGCTTCGTCCTTGACTGAATGCACTTAAATGAGTTCGACGACCTGTGTTTAGAAACTTATGTAGCGATCGCACGTGCAATTTTGTGAGTAGATTTATTTTTTAGTATAGAGGTTTGGAAACACGTAGTTTCAAGTAAGGCTCTCACAACTTGTGGGCTACATGATAGCCCACAAGTTGTGAGACCATGAAGTGATGTGAAGTTGTGGACCATGGTCCCAGTCCCCTCTTTTCGGGATAACATACCAATTCAAACTCAGCTTGTATAACAGCTAAAAAAAGATTTTTCGTATCATACCACGTTAGGCGTAAGATCATAACCTTATAACACTACCTATCTCTCTTATTAATAAATATCGATGGAAGCGAAGAAATAGTTATTTAGTATATTATTTGGTTTCTCTCTATCGAGTTTAAAAATGAGCAAAGACAAAACATGAGAAAACACCGAGTGGCTATTCCGCTGCAGCTATGCAGTACCTATATTTATTAAAAAGGCGATAACCCCCAAGCCCCCTACTAATACATAGACTATACCCGGCAAGTAGTAAATGTTAAAAGTGAAATAAATGAACCGGGGCCCAGCGGTTTCCAATCTGTGAGAACAACAAGGTCACAGGCAGCTTTACTTCTAACAAAGTAACTAGGTACATGAACGCTCAAAATAAATGTATTAATTATTCGTCGTCACAAGTATAGTTACAAGCTGTCATGAACGTACGTATGAAATGATACATATTTATACCTACTCGTAGGTATATTATACGAACGTACCAACTCTGTTGTAACTACTGTCAGGCCTCTATAAAGGTCTCGAGAACACACAAGAATAACAACCCTCTAAAGTAAGTCATTCATGCGTATTGATAGATTAGGGATAGAAACTGTGGTATTTTGTTGATAGCATACAAGTACTATGTATGTAGGTGCAAACTGCCAGATCTACGTCATGGAGTCCACATTTCAAATAACTGTCATATACATAGTAAGATCCTGGACCCTAACTAGGATTCCCGGTATCTAGGGACTCACGAACTACGAGGACCATGGTCCCACAACACCCAGACACAGAACAAGTACTTGCGCTTTTTTCCTGTGCACAAATACTTGTCCTGCGGCAGGAATCGGAGCTGCCATCTCCAAGTTATGAGCCGACGTGCTCAACCACCACACCACGGAGGCTGTCTGTGCTGTGTGGATTATTATTCATTAACCGTTAAGTGTTTATGAACGTGCTGTAACGGTACGGGGTCCCGTTTACATTTATAAAATAGGTTTCTTTAACAGTAAATAATATTAAAAATAACTTACGTACTGTAGCTAATCGTTACTGAAGAAAACTATTCAAATAGTATGATTAATACACCACTATTCTTTAATTATTAGGAAAAATGTGAAAATAGTTATAGAAACATCATTATTTCTAATAAAGCTAAGTAACAGTCTATTAGCAGGATTAGAGGAATGGTTTAAACAAACTGATCGTCAATTGTTTATTCTAAGATCATATTTTCAGCTGAAGTCGAGTCCACGTGGAGTGGTCCACGTGGAGTGTGATCTCAGTACTTAGTAGTAAGAACTAGTTCGACCAATTAGAGAGCAGTATAGTAAATCTAGATGGTCAAGAGATGTATGAGAAATGTAGGTCCACGTGGACTACGTAGGTTCTTGACCAATCAGGAAGGAGAATGACAATGTTGAGATGTGACGAAGAGCTGTGATTGGTTGCTGGGAGCTGATGAAGGAAAGTTCCAGAGTTTAAGAAGAAGATGCAGGAGGGAAATCGTGATAGTCTCGGTCGCGCTTTCTTGGAGTAATTAACCAGGAATTTCTTTTAATTGTTTTAAGTAATGAACAAAAGAAATTGTCTTTAGTGGTTCGGTTTGGAATAGTAGTTCCTTTACGGTTTCGGTAGTGCCATTGGATTGCAGTGTTGATTGGATTGCAGTGTATTGGATTGCAGTGATTAAGGATTTGGATATTATTTGTGAGTAAAGTAGACATTTTAGTAATTAATGAGATTTTAGCCAGGAAAGCTGCATTTACTAAATATTTTCAAAGGTTTTGCTCATATTAAGAAAGTTCATATATTTCTTTGATTGAAATTTTATCAAAACGGTTTGAATTGAATAGAGCAATTAGATTCTAGTGTTTTAACTGAATAATCACTTACTAATAGAGATTCAAGAATCTGTAATGTACGTTGTTGTATTCAGGAAATATAAAGATGTCTGAATAATACTAACAGTGGTAGCTATTGATATATTGTTAAATTGTTATGCAATTATATAAGATTAACTTAGAGTAATCATCTATTTTTAATAGAGCTACTTATTGGTTTGGATAACCTAAGACTGATCATTTGTAATGAATTAAACTTATTCCATGGTTGGAATATCTAACTGGGACAACAGTGATTGTTTGGCTAGTAGCTTTCAGTTGATATTTGGAGCGGGAGTCTCCGAAAGTATACCTAAATTCCAAGGGGAATGCGGGATCTTTCAAATGCGGCTTGAGAGTTAATGGCTGGATCGACGGTTAATATTAGGAGCGAGAGACTCCGAAAGTATACTTAAATTCCAGAGGGAATGCGAGATCTTTCTTATACAGCGTAAGGGTTAATAGTTGTTTTCTTCTTCATCTGATAGAAATCAGTGATCAGTCTGGGATAGACAGATTAATGAAGTAGCGAGAGTCTACATTTTACATCATTATAACTATGTGTTGAACTAAATCAACTTATATGTGAATAATCTAGTTTGGAAAGTATTCCAAGCAGTCAAAAGAGGGAGTGTTCCCTGACTGCTATTTATTGAGTTATATACTTGTATAAATTATGAGATTTAATATGAACCGTGTTCGCTCACTCTATTTTAGAAAAGTTCATGTTTATTTATCTGTATTGAATTGTAGAGATATTGTGATTCTGGATTAATAGAGTCTAGGCACCCAGCCTTCAAACTTGGGACAGTGGAGGTACCCACCCTTCTAATATGGGACAGTTGAGGAATCCAGCCTTCTAACATGGAAGTTGAAGGGTGGTACGGAATGGTTATGAGGGGAGGTTTGGAGACCATTGGGGGAAACCCCTAAAACCTTTTGTGTAATCCAGCAATGTATTTTTACAATGAATACAGGAAATAAGGATGCTACATTGTTTATTATACATTATCTACTTATGTTTTCCAGAATAAATTACGATATTTTCTATTTGGTAGAAAATGTAGGCCTTTAGGTCATCTTCAGTCTAGGTATTAGGTTAAGAACTAACTTATTTCGATGTTCAACTTATAGGTCGGTTATATCGCAATTTTACGTATAGTGATTGTGTAAAGGGAATGTTTTTAATAGTGTGTAGCTAGGGTTACGAAACTCGTAGACAATTCGTAGCTCTTGGATTTATTTCCTTACTGAATTATTTTAGGCATAATTTTATTTGTACTAGTCTCAAGGTAGAACTTTAATACATATTTATATCTAACTTCAAAGTGAAATATCGTTAAAGGTTGTACTATAATTGTTTACATGAAATTCATACTATTAATTATTTAATCGAAAAAACATAATTTAATTACCATTTAAAAATACAAGTGAAAATAGCTTGAATTACGACATTAAAATATAGGTATTGATAATTAGTCTTTTATTCAACCTATCACGTAGGGAATAGATTTATAGGTTCTTTATTATGCTTATACTTATTCGCTACTTGGGTATAATACGATCACAGCGGAAGGTTTACCCACTAGACGATCATTTGGCCAAAACAAAACAAAAGCACATCGTTGCTAATTAGGTAAATTAGGATTAGTAGGTAATTATAGGTATAGATAGGGGTAGGTAGTAGTTAGTCGTATCATGCATTTAATTAAAGACAATTTATTTATATGTATATTTATAGATAGGAGGGAGGGGGGGGTTACAATTTGGTATGCCGTTACCAGGATATGTTGGGGTACTACAGACTAAAACATAACATTTAAAAATTAAAAAGGGAAAGGTGTTTTAATTAGAGCAAGTTTTATAAAGTAGGTTAACATTTAAGAAGGTGCCTAGACTTTGTCTAGACACCAATTTGTTGTTCGTGAAAATGGACGAGAGTAAGTATAAGCATATCATTAGATTAAATTAAAATAACTACGAAACAATAGTACAAACGTAGGTAAAATAGATAGCTTTAAATTTACTTTTATTTAGTTTAATACTTTTATAGGAAAATCGTACGTCAATCTTTAGTTTAACCTGGGCGGATAAAACTATCATCAACTATGTCTGTCACTTTAGTTGTGGTTGGGTAATAGGATAATTATTTTAGAAAATTATAGAAAGTCATCAATAAATTTCCATTCAGCTATATCACTTTGAATCAGTTTCGGTGATAGGAAAATTAGTTTGGCTATTTACCTATTCCAATCTATCTCTATTGTTGGAAAAGGGGAAAGAGGTAAAAATTTTAATTTAGCTCAATATCTAAGAGGTTTAAAGACTATTTATATTTTAAACCAGGTTGGGCAACATCTTAGTAACTTAAAAACATCCTTAAGGGGCTAAAAACATATTTAAAGTGTAGATACTAAAATAAATTACCTTACATTACTCCAATATTATAAATGCAAAGGTGCAGGTGTATGTGTGCGGGTGTGTGTGTGAGTATGGTAGTTTGTATGAATTCATCTCTAACAGCTGAACGGATTTCGATGATTAGAAAGTATGTAGCTACTTATTTATAATTTTATTTTGGAAAAAGAATGAATATTTAGAACAGCAAGTGAAACCTCATGATGAAGCCAGTTAATTTATGTAAATTGTACATCTTTAGTATAGAAGGGTTTTAATAGGCATACTAAGTAGAAACAAATACGAATCTATAAGTAACTAAGCTTAGTAGTAAGTTAGGTCTAGGATTTCAGAATGATGCTAGGTTATTTAGGAATGCATAATTCATTATTCAGACTGGAAATTATGAATATTTTATTATGACAATAATCTAATTAAACTTGGTTCTATAGGATGTACTTACCAATGGTTAAAATTGGAAACTACCGATTAGAAAACGATTTAAATAATAAGGTTAGACAATTTTCAATAGCTGTGCTTTTAAAATGGAGTGAGTTGACACTTGACATACTTTATAAAAGGGAACTTAGTTTATTAAGTGCGATCAGCTATCATGTCGGTTCTTATTACCTATAGTGGTTTTAGGTTAATTATGTTTGTTTGTTTGTTAATATTTTAATCTAGCCATGATAAATAACATTTGTGTCTATTTTTTATAAGATTTCTAAATAAGCAATGTATATTTACGGGTTGCGAAAATAATAGTGTCAGGGAACAATATTGGATTCATTTTTATAACATGCCTTCGAATTATTCGAGACAGTTTCTTAGATGTTCAGGACGGTTTCATCTATCTAGGCAAGCGAACTCCATCTTAGGCTGCATCAATTACTTGATATCAGTCGGAATACCTAGCTTATAATAACATAAAAAGTAGATACTTATACAAATATTTAATTACTAAAATATAATATTTACATATTTACTAGTAAATTAACTAAGTTTTGTCACTATAGGTTCAATTGCAACAAAGTGGGTTACTCGTTACTAGAAAATAGTTTCGCCTGTTAGGTAAAATAGAAGTAATCGTGAATACATGGTAAAAGAAGTCACTATATTCAATGGTATCAGTTACATATTTTATGACAATAATAAGTATGCTAATCTTTTACCCACGTGAGACTAAACCTAACTGTAATTAAAATCTAATAAAATACAAAAAAAAAACTAAACGTATATCTTTCCTACGTATAGTATTACGTTGGGAATTGTAGTGCAGTTTAGGGAAAGATCACTTAGGACAGATACAAGTAGGTAGCACAGGGATGATGACGAACACTTTATTTATAATCACCTCTCGTAAGGGAGATACTACTAGAGTAACACAGGGATGATGATGATGAATATTTTATTTATAATCAACTCACATAAGAGAAGTACAAGTAGGTAGAGTAGCACGGGGATGATGATGAACATTCTATTTATAATCATCTCACACAAGGGATGTACAAGTAGGTAGAGTCACTTTGGGTTTTGTTAGTCCTAGTTAATCGGTTTAAAAAAATAAATAATGAGTAAGAAAGAATGTAACTAAGGAGCATTTTCAAAATTTTAGTTTACCTAGTGATATTAATTATCATGTTTGTTTTATGTAAAAATTTGTATTAAATACAGATAGGTATTAGTCGTAAACAAAAATGAACGTAGATTCAACGTATTAACTACAGAATTGACGAATCATTTTAATACATGTAGCATGTAATAACATGAAACAGTTATTAGTAAACAAATGACAAAAAGCAAAAAACGTGAATTTTCTATTTTACTTGATTCTATGTATTTCATGAAATTTATGCGAATTAGGCTTATTTAGGAATTGTTCTTTTAAATATAGGTGTATTTTAAGGTCTGGGGTCGAATACAAATCAACTAGGTTATGTTCTTTATAGATATTTCATTTTAGTTATACTGTAAACAATTATTAGCTAAGCTAAATGTAGGTATATAGGTGTTCAAACGAAACAAGCTTTACTGAGTTTTACATAGTAATCTTAAATGACTAAAATATGACGATGATAAATTAATGGTTGATGAATTTTATAGTTCAAAACAGATATAAGGCTATTAATTACGTAATCCGAGTAGTTGGACAAATTCATAGTTATACGAAATACAGGTATCACTAATTCTATCTCATAAACATTCAACCAAAGATACAAATTAATTCTTTTGTTCTCTAATCCCACAGAAAATTAAATAAAACGAGTTGAAAACTAAGATAAAATACAAGATCAATTGGGAATTGCTAAATTGCCAATCCTACTAATATTATAATTATAATGTGAAAGTTTGTGTGTGTACGAATGTTTGTTATCTTTTATCTCTGTAAGTTTCTACTGAATCGATTTTGATGAAATTTTAGCCTAACTGCGGAGGATTATCATATAGGACAAAGTTATATACAGGTGAAACTGTGGGGCGCTACCAGCCTATAATAAATGATAATAACAGAGTATTGGGGACAGTTGGTGATGATTAATAGGGTCGTTATCTATAGGGTTATTTGAGGCATTAATTTTGTAGTAATCACTTGTACACAAAAATGTTTATGATTTAATAGATCACAAACATTACAAAAATATAAGTATAAGGGGAAAATTTAATGTAATACATTCACACGTTTGTGGAAAGGGAAACGGACTAAACTGATTTGGGAAATGATAGTTAACTTAGGCTACTTGTAAGCTAAAGAAATTGTCTTAACCAATCTAATTATTACTGAAAGGAGTCGTAGGTATCTAAATAGGTATTTTATATTGGTTTGGAAGTAGAGGAAAACAATTTAAAATCTAAAAATCAACTTTTATTCATAAAGTAGTATTTTAAGTATGTATTTTAATAATAATAAAATATCTTGAATAAAAAAATAGAGTTTTAGTTATATTTATTTGAAATTAAATTTTTCCGTGCAAAAATCTGAAAAAGAGAATTAGATATTAAAAGATTTATAGGTAATTGTAATAAATATATTTTATGCAAAATTTCAGTTTAAAGTACTATAGAAAATTCAAGAAATTTAAAATCCAAGATCAGTCTAATAAATCAAATGAGAAACGAACATTGATGTGTTTATACTGGGTGGCGCAAAAGTAAAGACCCTATTTGGTTCAGCTATAACATTTTTTCTAAATTAGAACACTAGATTTAGGTTTTTTTAAATGTATATTTGTGCCATTAAATTTCGTACCATTAGGATTTAAAGATGATGTCTTTTAAATGGTGACCTCCAGAGTTGATACACATTTGAGCCCTATTTATGACATTTTGCATAACTTGCCGTAACACTTCCTGCGATATGTTCGTTATTTCTTGACGAATGTTTTCTTTTAGAGCTGCGAGAGTCTGTGGCTTGTTCACATACACCCGAGATTTCAAAAAACCCCAAAGAAAGAAGTCTGGACTGGTCAGATCGGGTGATCTTGCAGGCCAAGGCAAATCGCCAAAACGAGAGATAACTCGGCTTGGAAAAGCGTCCCTCACTAAGTCCATAGTGTCGCGCGCTGTGTGTGCCGTAGCGCCGTCTTGTTGAAACCAGATGTGCTCCAGCCCCAATTCGTCCAAACTGGGTATCAAAAACTCACGTAACATGGTTCTGTAGCGTTCTCCAGTGACAGTTATCGCATTGCCTCCAGCGTCTTCGAAAAAATAGGGTCCGATCACTCTGTCAACACAGATGCCACACCATACAGTAACTTTTAGTGGGTGTAGAGGTGTTTCTTGAATAATGCGCGGATTATCAGTGCCCCAGAACCGAGTATTCTGCTTATTGACATGCCCTGAGAGATGGAAATGCGCTTCGTCACTCATAACCAATTTTGAAGGAAAATCATCTTGCAAAATGTCATAAATAGGGCTCAAATGTGTATCAACTCTGGAGGTCACCATTTAAAAGACATCATCTTTAAATCCTAATGGTACGAAATTTAATGGCACAAATATACATTTAAAAAAACCTAAATCTAGTTTTCTAATTTAGAAAAAATGTTATAGCTGAACCAAATAGGGTCTTTACTTTTGCGCCACCCAGTATATGACATAATAGAAAAAAACTTACTAATTTTGTAGGTCATCTAGGACATCTTCCAAGATAGAGTTAAGATCTGTTAGGTCCTAAAAATAAACAAAGTATTAAATAAAATAAGGAACAAACTAACGTATTAAATTGAAAAAAGTATAAAAGACATTATTTACCTCCGACAAAGTAAAGGTTGTAGATCTCGATACTGGAGTTGAAGGTGGGGGGCTAATAGGGCTCTGAAAATTTATAATTTAATAAATATTTGCAAAAATAAATAAATAATAATAATAATAATAAAACCACTTAAGGAAGGACTTACGTAGGAGGAAGTTGGAGGAGGTGAATGAGCTAATACATCAGATTCAGAAGATTGTGTCTGGCGGCTGGCATTTTCAGCATTTAATAGTAAATTTTCTATTTGATTTAACAAAGTGAGTTTAAGTTCTTTTGAAGTTGAAATTTGGTATAGGAATTGGATTTGCGCTTGTTGTAGGTGGGATCTATAAAAAAAGGGGTGAAAATTAATTTATGGAATGTTCAGATACGTTGGCACATGTACTACACTAAGAGATTATCTAGATAAAAAACGAACAAAATGTTTATAGCTACTTAGTAATGTTGACCTAGATAACATAAAGTGAGTAGAAAGGATTTAGGTGCCCAGATTGAATACCTACTTATATTAACTTTATATCGACCAACAAGTTTATAAACTATTTTTCATAAATAGTCTGAAGACTTCCACTGTTTAACATAGGCCTTTCAAACAGAGCACCACTTTGAGCGGCTGCTTACGACTTTCATCCATCGATTTCCCGCGATTTTCATCAGATCGTCGGTACAACTATTATGGGAGGATGGTCTGGTCTGATTCTTTTGGTTCATGATTAACTAATACAAATAAAACGTTTGGCCATATTGATGATAAACCGAGTTCCTTATCGACCAAATAATAAAAAGATACAATTAAAAGAAAGAAATATGTAAATTCAAATAGGTATTTAGGTATAGGGTACTAACCATAGGGGGCAGGAGAAAAGAGCGGTATTTGGTCACTTTTCTTTTAATATCGTTAATGCTTATGGTAAATTGAACTAGACCTTCGTACCGGGCCTTTAATCTATGTAGACACATACTAATAACTGTACATCATGAAATGGATGTTTGTCATCCTACAGTTGTGGATAATCTTTTAAAAGTTGTACGAATATGCTAGACATAATTATTATTTGTTTTGTTTTTTGTAAAGATGTTTTTCACTAATTTTACTTGAAAATTGCAAATCAACAGGACGGTATTGCCGCCAAAATTAAAAAAAAAGTAAATAATGGCCCAAGCAATTTGGTGTATTTAGCCACTATCAAATTTAGAATGTTCGTGTCAAATGAGTATATTACTAAGGAAAAGGTTTTAATCATAAATTAAGTAAATAAAATTGGAAAAGGGGTTTTCTTTGCAAGGATAGATAATGTATAATAGAAAACGTAGTTCTGGGAAAAATAAATTGAGTATTTAAGGATTAATGTTTATATTATTGAGAAAACTAATTTCATATTTTATGTTCCAGTAAAAGGGAAAATCACAACGCACAATGGAGCATGGAGTCGAAGAAAAGCACCGCGACAAATATTTTATTGTTTGTGATTAATATTTTCTTCTGTTTTCAGATTGATCGAGAGGTTATGGAAACAAGTAATATAAATAATAATTTAGAAAATCTTAGTTGTAGGTGTAATACAAGGAGGTTTTAAACTATCCATAACTAGTAATCAAAGAAGTTAAGGTTTCATGTTAACTAGTGTTTAAAAAGGTTCTAATGCTATATAAAAAAAAAACATATGTGATACCCCTATCACATATGTTTTGTCACATATGTCACAGGCCGTGCAGGTTTAATAGGACTTTTATTAGACTTACAATTTAAAATCTGGGGGTCGAATAAAAGCGGACTTATTAAATATTGCACTTGATTAGCTAATTACGATAAAGTCATATAAGTAGGAAATTGAATTCTTAAAGTTCATGTAGGTAACTAAATGTGATGAATTTGATTTGTGATAAAACTTGGACAATATTAGGTATAGACGTAAACGGGGTCTTCGTACTAAGTGAGTAGATGAGTGGGTTTCATTTTAATAGCATACTCGTTCGCTATCATGAGCCGGTGGTTTTGATGTTTCCTGAGGTAGTAATGTATGACAATGAAAGAATGTTCTGTGAGTTACACGTTTAATATCTTTGTATGAATTGTGTGTGTATGTTTTATGTTCATTTGCTGGTTTACATGTGAAAGTTTCAAATAAACTCAAGGGCTGAGGGTAACAATAAAATCGAGACATGAAAGCGAGTTGTCAATTGCTGGGTTTTAACAACTACTCCACAAATGATTCAATATAAATAGGGATAAGGAGTTAGGTTAAGTCAGATGACATAATAGTCCCGTCAATAGTAAATATTGGGTTATATTGAATCTATACTTACACGCAACCTTCAGCGAATACGCAATTTTCCCCACACTTACATGCTCCAATCAAGACTTAGACTGACTTTAAAGTTGGCTTTAGTTGCTCAGACCCTGAGGAGTCATACGAGATTCTCAAAATTTGCTGAAAAGGGTTCAGGGTTAAGACTGACGCATGGATTAACGACCAGTCCTATTGATTTGCATGGAAGCTCATAGGTGGGAACGGTAGTTAATTGCTCTTCTAGCTGTTCGACTCACAACCGGATCCTGGATGTTCAGTCAGATACCTTGTGAATGTTGATTTCTTTTATGACGCACGGGCTTACTCTTCGTTGATTTTCTAAGATGTTTATTTTCTTGATTGGTTTAAATACACAGCACATATAGTAATGAGAGATTTAGGGCAAACACACAGAGTGTAGTACACATAATTTATTTGTTGAAACTTGAATATTGACAACAGAGAATTAATTGCATTTTAGAGTAGCAAAGGGGATTAATTCAAAAAATACTTCATGTACAACGAAATGGTTGTGTTGATTATTAAATGTTTTGGTTAAATTTACTCCGATGCTGTCAACTAACAGCATCTTGTAAATTTAAGGGGTCGTCTGTAACGGTACGGGGTCCCGTTTACATTTATAAAATAGGTTTCTTTAACAGTAAATAATATTAAAAATAACTTACGTACTGTAGCTAATCGTTACTGAAGAAAACTATTCAAATAGTATGATTAATACACCACTATTCTTTAATTATTAGGAAAAATGTGAAAATAGTTATAGAAACATCATTATTTCTAATAAAGCTAAGTAACAGTCTATTAGCAGGATTAGAGGAATGGTTTAAACAAACTGATCGTCAATTGTTTATTCTAAGATCATATTTTCAGCTGAAGTCGAGTCCACGTGGAGTGGTCCACGTGGAGTGTGATCTCAGTACTTAGTAGTAAGAACTAGTTCGACCAATTAGAGAGCAGTATAGTAAATCTAGATGGTCAAGAGATGTATGAGAAATGTAGGTCCACGTGGACTACGTAGGTTCTTGACCAATCAGGAAGGAGAATGACAATGTTGAGATGTGACGAAGAGCTGTGATTGGTTGCTGGGAGCTGATGAAGGAAAGTTCCAGAGTTTAAGAAGAAGATGCAGGAGGGAAATCGTGATAGTCTCGGTCGCGCTTTCTTGGAGTAATTAACCAGGAATTTCTTTTAATTGTTTTAAGTAATGAACAAAAGAAATTGTCTTTAGTGGTTCGGTTTGGAATAGTAGTTCCTTTACGGTTTCGGTAGTGCCATTGGATTGCAGTGTTGATTGGATTGCAGTGTATTGGATTGCAGTGATTAAGGATTTGGATATTATTTGTGAGTAAAGTAGACATTTTAGTAATTAATGAGATTTTAGCCAGGAAAGCTGCATTTACTAAATATTTTCAAAGGTTTTGCTCATATTAAGAAAGTTCATATATTTCTTTGATTGAAATTTTATCAAAACGGTTTGAATTGAATAGAGCAATTAGATTCTAGTGTTTTAACTGAATAATCACTTACTAATAGAGATTCAAGAATCTGTAATGTACGTTGTTGTATTCAGGAAATATAAAGATGTCTGAATAATACTAACAGTGGTAGCTATTGATATATTGTTAAATTGTTATGCAATTATATAAGATTAACTTAGAGTAATCATCTATTTTTAATAGAGCTACTTATTGGTTTGGATAACCTAAGACTGATCATTTGTAATGAATTAAACTTATTCCATGGTTGGAATATCTAACTGGGACAACAGTGATTGTTTGGCTAGTAGCTTTCAGTTGATATTTGGAGCGGGAGTCTCCGAAAGTATACCTAAATTCCAAGGGGAATGCGGGATCTTTCAAATGCGGCTTGAGAGTTAATGGCTGGATCGACGGTTAATATTAGGAGCGAGAGACTCCGAAAGTATACTTAAATTCCAGAGGGAATGCGAGATCTTTCTTATACAGCGTAAGGGTTAATAGTTGTTTTCTTCTTCATCTGATAGAAATCAGTGATCAGTCTGGGATAGACAGATTAATGAAGTAGCGAGAGTCTACATTTTACATCATTATAACTATGTGTTGAACTAAATCAACTTATATGTGAATAATCTAGTTTGGAAAGTATTCCAAGCAGTCAAAAGAGGGAGTGTTCCCTGACTGCTATTTATTGAGTTATATACTTGTATAAATTATGAGATTTAATATGAACCGTGTTCGCTCACTCTATTTTAGAAAAGTTCATGTTTATTTATCTGTATTGAATTGTAGAGATATTGTGATTCTGGATTAATAGAGTCTAGGCACCCAGCCTTCAAACTTGGGACAGTGGAGGTACCCACCCTTCTAATATGGGACAGTTGAGGAATCCAGCCTTCTAACATGGAAGTTGAAGGGTGGTACGGAATGGTTATGAGG
Source organism: Ennomos quercinarius (assembly GCA_910589525.2). Lineage (NCBI taxonomy): Eukaryota > Metazoa > Arthropoda > Insecta > Lepidoptera > Geometridae > Ennomos > Ennomos quercinarius. The sequence continues at coordinate 11,172,303 of OU342493.1, forward strand.
GGAGGTTTGGAGACCATTGGGGGAAACCCCTAAAACCTTTTGTGTAATCCAGCAATGTATTTTTACAATGAATACAGGAAATAAGGATGCTACATTGTTTATTATACATTATCTACTTATGTTTTCCAGAATAAATTACGATATTTTCTATTTGGTAGAAAATGTAGGCCTTTAGGTCATCTTCAGTCTAGGTATTAGGTTAAGAACTAACTTATTTCGATGTTCAACTTATAGGTCGGTTATATCGCAATTTTACGTATAGTGATTGTGTAAAGGGAATGTTTTTAATAGTGTGTAGCTAGGGTTACGAAACTCGTAGACAATTCGTAGCTCTTGGATTTATTTCCTTACTGAATTATTTTAGGCATAATTTTATTTGTACTAGTCTCAAGGTAGAACTTTAATACATATTTATATCTAACTTCAAAGTGAAATATCGTTAAAGGTTGTACTATAATTGTTTACATGAAATTCATACTATTAATTATTTAATCGAAAAAACATAATTTAATTACCATTTAAAAATACAAGTGAAAATAGCTTGAATTACGACATTAAAATATAGGTATTGATAATTAGTCTTTTATTCAACCTATCACGTAGGGAATAGATTTATAGGTTCTTTATTATGCTTATACTTATTCGCTACTTGGGTATAATACGATCACAGCGGAAGGTTTACCCACTAGACGATCATTTGGCCAAAACAAAACAAAAGCACATCGTTGCTAATTAGGTAAATTAGGATTAGTAGGTAATTATAGGTATAGATAGGGGTAGGTAGTAGTTAGTCGTATCATGCATTTAATTAAAGACAATTTATATATTTATTTATTTATATTTATATGTAATAGATAAGGGAGGGGGGGTTACAGTGCATGAGCACGAGTGTAGGCAAATGGTTCCAAGTTCCAAAACCCTACATTTGCGTTTTCTCTTCAAGGCTTCCACAGCTTTCAGTAAAATATCCACCATTTTACTGATGGCATTTTGACTGACAAAATGGGGGTTTTGACATGAGATAACCATACAAATTTTGACTTACCTATATTGGCAGAATTGTCGCTAAAAAGCTATAGAAATCCATTAAACGAAAAAGATGAAGAGAAATGAAGTGGTTGGTGACACTTTACCCTTGACAAGGGACACAGCAGAGGGAGTTGCTCGAGTCGAGTTGCTGCATCATGTAATTGTCAACCTGAGATTTTGGTTACCCACGCTTACATGATTTTGATTGTGATACGATTCGATGGTGGTGGATTTATTGTATTCCAAAATTTTATAGACTCGCCTTGCAGTTTCATCTGCAATTTATTCGTAAAGCTTCAGAAACTCCGATACAAGTTATAAAACCCGATCCAAGTATCATAATATGTTGATCTCCAGTAAGCATTGCAAAGTACATTCAAATCGGTTCAACGATTTTAACGTAAAAGCCACACAAGTAGACCAAATTATACTTTTATTTAATAGATGGATTGTAAAAATAAAATAAACCAAGATCGACTTGGTGCACAATAAATTTCCAAGCAGTATTTTGGTTATGTTCCAATCAAGCACAGAATGAAGAGTTTGCTACGTGTTTATCGCGGGGAAGAGAAAATCATGGATAACTCTGTGTACAATAAATTTAGCCGCCACCGTAGTGTGTCACTACGGTGGCGGACTGTTTACTCTCACGGGATTTTTGCGGAATGGTGGATGGACAGTGATGTAAAAGTTCTATTATACACTGGAAACCAAGAGTTACTCAGTTTTACAGTTATTTCCGCTATAAGTACGTTAACACTTATGGTTTTAGCACCATCTAATTTTCTTTGTGTAAAAACGTTGAGCTTGAGATGAATGCGAGTTATTGTATACCTGGGAGTACACTGTAGGTGGTAAAACTTCCTATAGATGCGAGCGTGGTCAAATGCTAGATGAGTTTGAGGTAAAAAAATCCCTGTCAAAAAATACTTCCTTACATAGATACTACTAACTAATATATAAAAGTGAAACGTTGTTTTTTTGAATGTATGGTTGTTTGTTTGGTTTGCTAATTTGGAAGAAACCATGCAAACAATGATTGCTGATTGCTTACACGACAACAAAATTTTTGTCCCAAAATTTAGGTAAATTGCGGAAGAAACCGTGGGGAGCGTCTATTACTAGATTTTTATGTAAACTATAACGCGACGAGCCAGTCGTTCACCTGATGTAAAGCGTAGCGTCTGTCTACAACGCAGCCGTGCACGGCATTCTGAGACATCAGCACAGTTTAGTAATAAGATTATCTACTTTATAGAGGTATTTATTATAAAGGCTGAAATATACCGCGCGATCGCATACGGTTGGCCGCGTGGCCTACCGCGTCCGTCTGTTCCAACCTTAATATAATAAAGATTACAATAGACTTTTGCCCAGTAATTTAACTTAGGTATAATATACTCTACAATGGCTACAATTATGCCTATGTGTTTAAGGAGGAGTAAGAACCTATTTATATACTTATTTATCGTAGGTTTTTTTATCATTTAACAAAAATGCAAATAATTTAGAGCTATTGTTGTATACTTCCCCTCGTAAATTTTTCAATAAAAACTTAATTTAACATAGTCTAAATGCAATTTTTATTCACAAATCGTCCGCCTTAAACTTTCCAGAGAGAGCCGTTTCTTGCGAGTTATGAGAGCAACGAGGGGAATATTGGAATTTATTTTTATGAAGCTGGATCCCCAACCGAGTTAATCTGTTAATATTGAACATTTCTCCCAGAAGGACGAGTAAACCATCCCGCCGCCGCTGCCTAGAGACAGGAATAAAAGCAAACAATATATCAACAAACACCCTTTCGAATATGGGAACTGAGTTTATGTGATTACTTCTGGCCAATTAGGTACAACGTACCTATATAATACTAGGTGAATATTAGTATTAGCACAGAGTACCTATATAATGTATATTAGTTATCTATAAGTACCAATATTAATGAGAGGTATATAAAGTTTCCGAGTTTGTGAATTGATATGAAGGCGTTAATCTCTGTAGGTACTAACCCGATTAAAATATTCTTTCAGTTACAGAAAGCTACGTTATTCTTGAGTAACGTAGGCTATGTTTTATTGTGATATATATATGCTTTCATTTGCGGCTACGTTCGTTAAAATCAACGAACCCACGCGAAGGTGGGGCGGGTTAGCTATATGTGTTACATTGAATAATTTTATTTATAGTACGATGTATTTATATCTATTTTGTTATTTTAATTTGTAAAAGGCTCGCTTTTCTAGTATCTAAATTCATAAGAGTAAAACGGCTGTAATGTTTGTGTGTCATTCGCAGCAAAACGGCTGAACCAATTTAAAAGAACGTTTGTACACAGATGGCTTACACTACCAAAATCGACATAACATACATTTTATCCTGTAAAATTTAGAGTTCCCACGGAAAAACGGTACACTGCGGGACGTCTTTACTATGTTACATACCCAATAATTATGGTATTGGTCAGTTCCTGGTAAAAATAACAGTCGATGGTAAACATGACAGTTCCATCGATATGGATATATGAGTGTAGTCGATACTATCGATAGATATACTTCAATGCTTCAATGCAATACAATTCTGACATTATTGATGACAGCAAATATTAAATTTTAATTCTGTTACGGATTAAAACATGCATGTTGGCTGTCATTAATACCAATACTACTACCACAGAATAGTACTATACCTCTATTAACTCACAGACGCCATGCTGTTCCACCCAAAACTTACCTGTTTTTACGAAAGTTTTCTAAATTTTCTGGAATAAAAAGTATTCTAGGTATATTAACCACAGTAACATAAAAAACTAGTGTGTAAAATTTCATCCACATCGCTCAGCCGTTTCTATGTGAAAGCCACAAACATCAAGCTGGTGATAAAAATAATCCCTATAACTATAGACCGATTTCACTTCTTTCAACCATATCTAAAGTGTTGGAAAAACTAGTTAAGAAAAGAGTAACGGGGGTACCTTGAAAAAAACGGTCTTTTGAGTGAAAACCAATATGGTTTTAGAGAAAAGAGGTCAACTGAAGATGCTGTCCTGGCTTTCACTTCTCTAATAACGTCTTACATGGATAGTGGTAACAAGTGTATGGGAGTCTTTCTGGATTTCCAGAAAGCTTTCGACACCGTTTCTATTCCAATACTATTAATAAGACTAGAAAACATGGGAATCAGGGGTTTGCCACTTGATTGGTTCACGGACTACCTCAGTGGAAGATTGAGATCTTCCGTGTCCGGGTCGAAGGGCACGAAAGTGAAAGTGCAGAGTGCACGTATGGGGTCCCGCAAGGTAGTACATTAGGGCCAACACTGTTTCTCATTTATATTAATGACCTCTGTTGTACTACGTTGCCTGGATTAGATTTATTTATGTTTGCAGACGATACGGTGCTGCTATTGCATGAAAAGACTTGGCAAAAGGTTAAAGATCGGGCAGAAGACTGTCTTTCAACTGTAGCAAAATGGTTGGAGAACAGTCTGCAGTCCCTAAACGCATGTAAAACCAAATATATGTGTTACAGTATAACAGCTTCAGGAAGGCCAAGATCCAACATAAGTTTAAAAATCCATACTTATCCATGTAATCGCAATAAGACTCGTCCTACCCTGTGTAGTTGTTCAGCTCTTTCTCAAGTTCAGTCTATTAAATATCTTGGAGTATTAATAGATGACAAGCTTAACTGGAACTTACACATAAATTCATTGGCTTCTAGAGTAAGAAGGCTTATATACGTATTTAAAACGCTAAGAACAGTTGCGAATCAGAATCTTTTAATCCAGACATAAAAAGCGCTCGGTGAGTGCCTCCTCAGGTATTGCATATGTGCATGGGGAAGTGCAGCCAAAACTCACATCATCACTGTAGAACGAGCCCAACGCGCTGTTTTAAAGGTTCTCTTCTACCTTCCTTTTCGGCATCCCACAACGGCAGTATATGAGAAAGCTAAGGTCCTTACGGTACGTAAAGTATTTATTTACGAAAGTGTGAGACGATTTCACAAACAGGTTGTGCCAAATTTACCTGTTTCTACTAAAAGAATAGATCGAGTGCCAGAACCTAACTTTATTTGGCATGTCTACTATGAACTCTATGTAAAAGGATAAAAGTGCGATAACTTTTTGGAGGCAAACTGTAAGTTCATATGCTCGAAAACACGAATAGCCGTTAGTTCAATAGGTACATTCGTTAATTTCTAAAACAATAATTGGTTGCCGTTACTTGCAATGAAATAGAAGAACTCATCAATAGGAGCTTTTACCTGTAAACAAGTGGTTTAGGTACCTACCTATTAAGTTTTCTGTGACTGCAGAAGCAACGGGAAATTACTTTGTTTAGGTAGCATAAACCTTCTATTACAAAACTATAATCAATAGGTTACACCTACGTGGTCTTACATTCCTTAAAATCATTGAATGATGTGCAAAATCAGTGTTACTGTGTTATTCTTTGGTCACGCGATAAACGAAAGTATTTAGGCTCACATCAATTTATCACTTATCAATTTATCATTTACACTCGAATCACTGATCATGTTTCGCGGCTATCAAAATTTACAAATTGGCCGAAATAATTTTCTAGTAGGTATACCTACAGTTATTTGTGATTCCTGCTAGGACTTGGTGGTAAACTACAAAAATAAAGTGCTTCATCACGATTTACTGTATCTGTATATATTCATTCACAAATTATTAATCTGTAGATTACGCTAAACAGGCGATACTGCTATAAAAATCATAGCTATACCTATATATTAGTTTTCTGGATGTGGATTCATTAACAAAACTACTCCTCTCGGGTGCCAGTGGCCTACAGCCCTGGGTGAGATTTTTTTAAACTGCTCGCGTATAGGCTTCCGTCTTGGCCTAACTGACTGTGTGTTAAGACAACAACAGGGATCGTCGTCCTAACGCACTGAAGTACAGTTAGAGCTCTCATGTAAATATTTTTTTGTAACGATCTCCCATCCAAAAAGTTCCGCATACAACGTTGCTTAACATTACCGAGAGATTATATATTTCATTGTCAAACAAATGGCTGCCTCCTCCCTCAGCATGCATAGAAGAAAACAAATGAACGTGTGATTTTTGTATTTCTTTTTTTTTGTACTCAAGTGTTATATTTATAACCTTATGACGAGTTGTTCGTAACCTAAGTTTGTAAATGAGCGCCTACCAAAAATATTAAAGTTGGGATAATGGAAATTGCAAACCCAATTTTAACAATTATTAATTTATATTCATCACACTTCCCACTAATTGACCGAGCGAGCGAAGTGAGCGAAAGTCTCTGCTTCAACTCGAGATTTTTGCTTTGCAATAATAATTATTGAAAAAATAGGGAAATAAATCACGGAGTAATACGCTTTTAAAGCTTCTGGAGGGGGCATCGCCTGTCCCTTTCTCGCAAAACAGAGATCTTGTGGAGCTTCCCCCACACAATTACTATAAAAGTACACGTTATGACGTCACATGCTAAAGAGATTGTATCTATATAAAGCTACCACAGCTTAGTAATAAGGTACTGTGAAGGAGCAAGAACTGACGTCACTGCATGTTTGAGCTGTGTCTTTCTATTCCTGTATTTTAAAATGCTTATAGCTTCGTCATTTATTGAGATATTTAATTATTGTTTTCATGACTGTTTATTTTTTGAGGAATATTATGAATTTATTTATGCAATAAAAATAGCAGGCAACTGGCATATTAACCTGCAGACGGTGCGATTACAGAATAACTGTAAAAACGTTTATTTTCGGTTACAATATTTAACCATTTATGTAAAAGCCTTTTTCAGACAAAGCGCATGGCATGGAACTGAAGTATTTTCCTTTGTGGATTGTGTGGTCGTTACACCATGCACAGTGTAACGCAAGACCGTGATCGAGGTCTATACTTTATTAAACTCCGTTTGATTTGATCCGTAGTTAGGTAACCAATGGTTACTGCAATCTGTTATGGGTGGCCGTGTCGCTTAACACCAGGCGAACGACTGGCTCGTCACGTCATTCGTTTACATAAAAAAAAAATGCTAACCATTTTCGTTTTTAACCATTGGTTACCTACCCACCCACCCTTAGTGACTCAAATTCAGATCTCAACACCTTATATCTTGACAACTTCTAGACCAATTATTGTGCTCATATCAGGCATACCTACTTGTTTGGAATTAGGTACCGAATGTTCCTTCCAAATATTATCAAAATCGGCTGGTAAATGGCGTGGCAGCAAACTTCCCCCCTTTTTGGGGGAAATAGTACCCCACCAATCTAAAATCGCTGACGCCAAAAAACCCCCGGTCCTTCCCAAGTTTCGTCAAAATTCGTTGAAAAATGCGACACGTACACGAGTTACATACGTACATCCGGACAGATGAAAGCAAAAATCGCGAGTTAAAGCAGAGACTTACGCTCACATCGTTCGCTCGGTCAATTACTGTATAACCTCAAAAATGTATTTAAAAAAATGCTTAAAAGTACCATTTAATACAGTGGACCATGCAGTACCTAAAACATTTTTACTGAACTTGATAAGAGACTATATTAACTGTTTGATAGTTCCACAGTGGTTTGTGTAGCGTTGGCAGCGCAGGCGGATGTTGGCGAGCGCCGCGTTCGTCGGCGGGCGGACAGTGGCTAAGTGCTCTGTCGGGGCCCGCTTACGCGTGATGGATTGCACAACCGTTTCTATAACGCTGTCCCATTTTAGTCTTAACCTTAATGATGTACCACTACACCCGCACAGAAACTCTTGGGCATATTAATGACCGCGTTTGTCTTACCCTACTTGTTTTCCGTGTACAAACATTGCAATGCTACAAGGAAATCCCGCAACTTACGGGGATGTGCGACGATAAGACGTAGAGCATCATAGTGAGATTTAATTTTTTTGCAACACATTGATCAGTGCATTAAATTTTTACCGTGTCTACGTTTTCTGATATAGAATAGAACAGAACAAAATAGAATAGAAAACGTTTATTTATAGCCAACATTGATGAGGTACAGTTTTAACAGTTAAAATATAAAAAGGCTATAAAAAGGTCACAGCTCAGCATAATGCACCACTGATGCAGCACGCTGATTTTTGGCTCCAGTAGCCATTTCCGTGGCGAGTACAATAGTACCTATAATATTGTAATTGATTGTAATTGACTTACAGTATTTATAGGACTGAATAACTTTGAAATCGTTTTGCTGATCGTACTGATTGCAAAAACAAAGCGGATATTTAAAGTGAGTAGATAGTGGTTTAACAGATTCGTAATGCAAAAAAGGGAAATAATAAGCAGGGATAATAAAATAATAATTTAAAAAAAACATTTTTTGAACTAGCTTGTTCGTATTCTTCTCAGCAAACCCTTTCGTTCGATATCCGTATTGAGGGGAGCTGGTGAAAAATACAGGGTGTTGCTTTGCATTCTCTTCATTGTAATGCATAATACTGAATAACCTAATAATTGGCCTCAATATTAAGCTCAAAGCCGCGCAACTAGCTATGAAGAGAGCTATGCTCGGTGTTTCCCTGCGAGATAAGATCCGAAACGAGGAGATCCGCAGAAGAACTAAAGTGACCGATACAGCTCTTAGAATTAGCAAGTTGAAATGGCAATTGGCAGGCCGCATCGCCCGTAGAACTGACAACCGATGGGGAAGAAAGGTTCTCGAGTGGCGACCATGAAACGGAAGACGCAGCGTACGCCGGCCCCCCAGTCAGTAGAACGAAGATCAGGTGAATGTCACGGTGAGCCGATGGATGCAGGAGGCGAGCAGCCACTCAAAGTGGCGCTCTATGTTCAGCAGTGGACATCTTTAGGCTGTTGATGATGATGATAATGATGAATAATAAATATTTGTAAGTATTAATGGAATCCTATTTCAAAAAGTGGTCGTATTGTGAACTATTATCTGCACTGATAAGCGTGTAATAAAACCCCTTCGTCGGAGTGAGTCGTTGTTCATTTAATATCAAAACGGGATACAGTGACAAGTGGTATAATAACTGTGTAAAGTGGAAATTGATATTATTTTTGTATACCTTAGACCTACACTTATTTACAATGATCCCCCATAAGTGGAAAATATGTACGTAATATTCATAATCTATATACATAATAATAAAACAGTAACTGGGCTAAATCTGAACAGTGAATATTTTTTGTAAATTTTGATTGCATTACACTTATTAATTAATCTATATAGAAATAGTTTTTTTAATTAACTTTTTGTCTGTCTGTCCGTCTGTCCCTTTGAACACTCATCACGCTGGAACTATTGAACGGATTTCGCTGAAGTTTGGTATGGTTATACTTAGCTAATTTTTCAGAATAACATTTAAGATACTTTTTGTTTTCTAAAACGGCAAAGTAAGGGTTGCACGGAGAAACAAGGATGTAATTTTTATGCAAGAATTTATTTATTTACCTATTTATTTATAATAATCCTGTCGCAGGGAAGAGAGAAAGGAAAAGGAAAAGATAGGGGGAAAAACGAAGAAAGGCAGGCAAAGGCTGCCTTTCTTAAAAAAAGAGAGTGAACCGACTTCAATCGCCTTTTAATGTCATCCTGAAAGTTACTTGAATGATACTATAATGCATATACTGGGTGGCGCAAAAGTAAAGACCCTATTTGGTTCAGCTATAACATTTTTTCTAAATTAGAAAACTAGATTTAGGTTTTTTTAAATGTATATTTGTGCCATTAAATTTCGTACCATTAGGATTTAAAGATGATGTCTTTTAAATGGTGACCTCCAGAGTTGATACACATTTGAGCCCTATTTATGACATTTTGCAAGATGATTTTCCTTCAAAATTGGTTATGAGTGACGAAGCGCATTTCCATCTCTCAGGGCATGTCAATAAGCAGAATACTCGGTTCTGGGGCACTGATAATCCGCGCATTATTCAAGAAACACCTCTACACCCACTAAAAGTTACTGTATGGTGTGGCATCTGTGTTGACAGAGTGATCGGACCCTATTTTTTCGAAGACGCTGGAGGCAATGCGATAACTGTCACTGGAGAACGCTACAGAACCATGTTACGTGAGTTTTTGATACCCAGTTTGGACGAATTGGGGCTGGAGCACATCTGGTTTCAACAAGACGGCGCTACGGCACACACAGCGCGCGACACTATGGACTTAGTGAGGGACGCTTTTCCAAGCCGAGTTATCTCTCGTTTTGGCGATTTGCCTTGGCCTGCAAGATCACCCGATCTGACCAGTCCAGACTTCTTTCTTTGGGGTTTTTTGAAATCTCGGGTGTATGTGAACAAGCCACAGACTCTCGCAGCTCTAAAAGAAAACATTCGTCAAGAAATAACGAACATATCGCAGGAAGTGTTACGGCAAGTTATGCAAAATGTCATAAATAGGGCTCAAATGTGTATCAACTCTGGAGGTCACCATTTAAAAGACATCATCTTTAAATCCTAATGGTACGAAATTTAATGGCACAAATATACATTTAAAAAAACCTAAATCTAGTTTTCTAATTTAGAAAAAATTTTATAGCTGAACCAAATAGGGTCTTTACTTTTGCGCCACCCAGTACTTTTCTAGGTATTTTGATTTAAAATCCAATCTACTAATACAATTTTGTTGAAATTTATATGGGACCAATCTGAAAATATCGCCCTATGGCCCTTTCAAATAAAAAAATAAATTACCAAATCGATTTGTAAATGACGGAGATATGACGTAACAGACATAAAAAATGAAAAGAAAAAACATACAACTCAATAAAGACCCTTCTCCGTTTTGAAGTTGGTTGAAAAATAACCTATTATAACTTATTTATTGACATAATTAACAGTTCGAAATATTATAATTAACATTATATTCCTCATATCATAGTTTAATGATTTATGCCACAATAGAACCTATGTTCCCTGATTGAATAAAGCCCAAGCCTGAAAACAATTAAACATAGATACGGGCACTAGCACAAAATGCAAGACGTGTCTTTTTTATTTATGGCTTAAATGTTTATATCCGTAGCCAAGTTTTCGTGTAAAAAACTGTGTTTGAAACCACCACCTCAGAATCACATTTAGGATATTTTGTCTTTTCAAAAACGGCCAAGTGTGGGTTGCGCGAAGCAATGAGGATGTAATTTTAAGCAAGAATGTTTTATTTTTATACGATTTAGGTATATAAAACAGTAAAAACAATTAACAGTGGTAAAAGAGTTATACTTATGTTATGTAGTTTAATTCACGCGGTGATTTCATGGTTTAAGATAATACGGCCGGCTTCCATGCAGATATTAGAACATTGTGATACGAGTGTGCGAAGTTGATCACTTCCTTTTTCCCTTGAACAGAGTTAGGGCTTAAGGCGAAGTTAGGGCGAGGTGCGTCAGCTAGTGAGAAATAAATTCTTTCACCGTAACCGTTATTACATAGTTCAAGTACAACAGTGTACTTATTGACTACTTGTTGTACTTGTTGTGTTGTTATTTACTTAGCGGCTGTGGTTGTGGTGTGGTGTGTGGTGGTGTGGTTGTGTGTTTTATCCGTTATTCCGTGGACATTCTTAATTTTCAGGAATAAGCACCATGTTATTTTCTGTAGTTTAAGAAATCTGTGGATTTTCATCCCAATTCGCTTAGCCGTTTCGACGTGAAAGCTATGCAAATAAACAACAGGCAAACTTTTTTATTTTGCATTTTGAGGAAGGAATAGGGACTTTTATATACCACATTTCAACCGATGTTAACTAAAAATATATGATTTTCCTATTTAATTGGATTTTTATCTCTTATGTATTAAGATGAACTATATAAATATTTTTTTTACCTTTTATTTGTTGCAGTTGTGCTACTAACTATAATATTCATCAACGTACCTGTTAAAAGTGACACCTGTACGTTATCTACCCTAACCAAAATGAGAGGATATTGTACGGCCCAACTTGATTGCCAAAATAAAGTTGACTTCGACATTACAACGTGGGGATGTATACGACACACACGGCACCGGAGTTATGATTATGACTACTATGAACACGACAGAGAAGAGATATACTATGATGATTACTATGACTTAGTAATCAACATAAATGATCCACGTGAAATAGATTTATTTGGTTACATCGCATTTAGTCATTTTTATAAACTCAGTTTAGAAGATGGAGAGATATTGATTATACCAGAAGATATATACAAAATGAGACAACTAACCACTCTTATTATATCAGGAAACCAAATAAGCACTGTAAACTTTGCTAACTTTATGATCATGACAAGTTTAAGTGATATCAATTTATCGAATAATATGATAAGCATTGTAGAACTAAATGAAAAGAATGAGGCATCGATTGAATCAAAACAAACTAACCTTAAAATAATAAATATGAGCTATAATTTAATTGAAATTCTACCAAACAACTTTGTATCAAGTTTTACACAACTACAACATTTGAACTTATCTCATAATTTAATAAGCAGCATTGACATCAATACTTTTGAAGGTATTGTTCAGTTGCAAACATTAGACTTATCATACAACAGGCTGCTAGCAATCGGGAATGCGTTTGCAAGGTTTGTTTCTTTAAAAGAGCTATCGTTATCTTATAACAATTTGACACAATTGGTTGATTACAATTTCGTTACGTTAGCAAATTTAGAAAATTTAAATATTAGTTTTAACATAATAGCTGGTATTGAGGATAATACATTTCGAGCTCTTTCAAAGCTACAATTTTTAGATTTAGGATATAATAAATTAAAAAAAATAACAAAACAGCTGTTTGAATATAATTCTATTCTACATTGGCTCTCTCTCTCACATAATCGAATCTGTTTAATAGAAGCACATAGTTTCAAAGACAAAAACATCACTAACTTTTTTATTCAAAATAACCCTCTTACAGGAGCTATTGAAAAAGATACTTTTAATGGTATTAATGTTAATGAACTAAATTTAAGTGGTGGGAACATTACTAGTATAAAAAATGAGGCTTTTGCGAGCATGCCAGATTTAATGAGCCTTAACCTGAGTACAAACGCGATATCCAATATATCTGACTTGGCATGTGCTTCTCTGATGTCATTAGATAGTTTAGATTTGTCACATAACAAACTAAAAGAGCTAAGCTTTCAAGGTGATAGCCTGAAAAACCTGACTAAACTGTATGCACATCACAATGAAATAAAAAAGATAACAAGTAATTTTTTCGAAAATTTTAGTTCTTTGAAAGAGCTTGATTTGTCTTTTAATGAACTAAAAGTAATGGAGCCTCAGTCGTTTCTAAAACTGAATAATCTCGAATGGATAACAATAAAAAACAGTAATTTTGTAAATACCTTAGAAAGCAATGCGCTACAGGGATTGACATCTTTAACTAAAATTGACATATCTGGAACTAGAACATCGCAATTTCAAAATAAATCGTTTTCAGGGTTGTTTTCTCTTAGTTCTATCAACTCTTCATTTGGGCAGTTGGCCGAAATAGAATATAATGCTTTCGTAGAAACTGGATCATTAACTATTCTTATTTTATCGAATAATCAGCTTCAAGATTTTCACGTTAACGTTTCAACATTATCTCACATTCAAGAAATTTATTTAAATAATAACAATATAAGAAACGTTTCTACAGAAACATTTTCCCACTTTATGTTATTACGAAACTTAAATGTGGATCACAATAACATAATACAATTAAGTTCAGATGCATTTCAATATTCAAGTTCAATAACACATTTAGACCTATCTTGGAACAAAAAAATGAAAATCATTGGCAATCCATTCGTTAACTTAAGTAATTTAGAAAAACTTTCATTACAGAATGTTAAGACAGATATAACATTCGAAAACTCCAGTGCCTCAATTGAAGTTTTAGTATTACAGTCTTGTGGCATAATAGACATAAATAAAGTTTCCGTTTACAATGTCCAAGATATCAATTACTTATACTTAAGTATGAATGACATAACTACCATAGATAAAGATTCTTTTAAAAATATGCCTACACTTGTAAGCGTCGATTTAAGTTTGAATAAGATTATGTACATACAACCTGGTTCATTTTTGCACGTTAAAAAGCTCATGACATTAAATTTGTTTGGAAACAATTTGCCATCTCTCCAATTCGGTGTTTTTGATGGAGTTGAAGTGTTAAGAGATTTGAATCTTTCAAGCAATGTACTTTCTAATTTTGATGTAAAGTTACTCCCAGTTATTACAAAGTTATCTTTAGATGATAATATTATAACCAGTTTACATTTCAAAGATTTTTTTTACACCAAAATATCAGAATTGAGTATAGGGAGTAATCAAATATCCTGTAAAGTTCTAGCAGAATTAAAAACTTCACCATTTTCTGAAAAGTTTAAGCAAATTGTAACAGCAAAGACACTAGACTATCATTCAGAAAACATAAATGGAATAACTTGCCAGGCTAGTTCGAGTGACTTGCCTAATGTTGGCCTTGTACCAAATTATCCCAGCATTAACATCGATCCACTAATTTCATCGCTTAGAAATGCTTTAGAAAAATTTGGTGAATCATTGCAAGTTATTGGTGAAAATATTAACAAAACTGCTGAATTGAAAGTTGAAGCAAATAACGTTATTACATCAATTGAAAGACTTATAGAGTCAAGTAATAAAAATCAAATTATGACTAGTGATTATAATGTTAAGTTAACTGATATTAATAAAAACTCTAATATACAACTAGCAGAAATTAAAAACTGGCATATGGAATTTCAAAAAATGTTAAAGGAGAATGACGCTTTAAAAGAAGAATTCAAAAGTGTGTTAGTAACTATTTCTAAAACTCTACCTCTTCAAGAATCTCTTGTTGCACGTGAGCACGACAAAAAATCCGGTGACACAAATTCTGTATTTTATTTCATAGCAGTTTGCTTAGCTGTGATGGTGACAGCGTATTTAGGAAATATTATATTTCTAAATGTCACAAGATTAAGGCATTCTCGTGTTTCTCAATCTCGCAGTATGGTCTCACAATTTTCCAATAGTATAGTAATGGAATAATATTTATTGCCTGTTATTTTTAATAATTTAGAATCATAATTATTATGATACCGTTCACAACCAATTTATTCCTGTAATTTTAATTTTGTATTAGTAAAAGTAAAACCTTTAATGTGCATTGTTTTTTATTAAGTTTCAATTATAAAATAAGATTAAGTAACTACAACATGAGAATATTACATGTACCTACGTGTGATGTGCTCCTGTAAAAACTGTAATAAACTGAACTGAATAAAGTATACTATAATAAAATAACCCGTTATTTTATTAACCTGTTATATATTATTGGTCTGGGCTATTAACGACTGGCGGTACGGAATATTATTGGATAGAAAGATTCGAATTTCAAAAAACTCTTTCCACGCTAGCAGATTAAACGCGCTTTTGCACGCAGATTTCGATTGACAAAGAGAATCTTTCCGAGCTTGTAATTTGAAAAGTATATTAACTGGTTGATATAGTTCCACAGCGGCTCATACAGCGTCGGCAGCGCAGGCGGATGTTGGCGAGCGCCGCGTTCGTCGGCGGGCGGACAGTGGCTAAGTGCTCTGTCGGGCCCCGCTTACGCGTGATGGATTGCATAACCTTTTTTAAAACGCTGTCCCATTTAGTCTTAACCTTAATGATGTACCACTACATCCGCACAGAAACTCTTGGCACATTAGTATCCGCGTTTGTCTTACCCTACATGTTTTCCGTGCACACACATAGCCATGCTTTTACAAGGAAATCCCGTAACTTTACGGAGATGCTATAAATGTAGTACGACGATAGGATGTAGAGCAGAAGAAAATCATAGTCAGATGTAGATGCAAATCAACTTGTTCGCGGCACTCGTCGACGAAATTGTTCGGTGCATTCAATTTTACCCGTGTCTACGTCCCCTGAGTTATGATATCGAGTTACATTATAACAGCATATAGGATTGAATAACTTTGAAACCGTTTTGCTGATCATACTGTTCGCAAAAACCAAGCGAATATTTAAAGTGAGTAGATTAGTTTGGCAGATTCGTAATGCATGAAAAACAATACTATAATAAAAGCGAAAAGTATCTGTTCCGTACGTAACTATTAACCACCCTTAACTTAACTATATTCATAATATTCATAAGTATTAGTAATACAGAGGTCGATTTTAAGATTGCATTTATAACAAATTAAATAGTTATATAGTAATGTATAATTTGTGTAATACACTCTATAATAGAATAGAACAAAAGTGGCATGCGACTTTAAAGATAGTGATAGTTTAAGTATAATTATAAAAACTAAACACAAATGTTATGAGAATAATTAATAAGATAATTATCTCAAAATTAAAAATTATAGAATGATGATTCTTTTAAACCAAAACATACCAAAGACCCTCAATTGTTAGTTATATGTATTTGACCATCATGTTTTATGCAATGATTTACATAAAAACACTGATGAAACGCTTTTATTTGATTTGAGTTATAATATTTTTATGAATATTTCAGATTTAACAGGTACGTATTATGTAAATTTTACAATAGCAGTAGAAAAGCAACAGCATTTTGAGAAATTCACTGAAAATCGTAGGTAAGTCGATCGATGATACTAGCACAACTAGTGTCGCGGCGTCCGACCTCTTTGACGATGACCATGGACAACGACTGACAAAACGAGACGAAACATTTAATTGACATAAAAGACTTGAGACGACAAGAGGAAGAAAAAAGACGACGCACAGACTTTCTCCGTTTTTATACATATTTTTATAGTTTTATTTTCCACCCTTGTTCCTGACGACGACGACCAGCACCGCCGACCCTTGATCGACTTTTCAAGGTGGTCCTTCGATCTATTTTACGAATCAGTCTTAGGGAGAAACATCTACTGCAATCCGACTGCAATCGACAAGATGTTCGTCCATAGCCCTGTGATGACTCGGGCTCGTGCCAAGAAGGAACGAGGTGATGTACTGACTGACAGCTGCGTAAAAAATAGCGTGCCGGCCGACAGCCGTGCGCAGGATGATATGCCAGCCGACAGCCAAGCTTGTCAGGATAGCGTGCCGGCCGACAGCCGCGCGCCCTCCCCAGCTCCGTCCAGAGCTTCGGTGGCGAGTACGACATCTTCCATGCGTCGGGAGAGGATCATCGCGCTGAAAACCGAGGCTGCAGAACGTAGAGCCGAAGTGAGAATAGCGGAGATAAAAGATGAGCTTGTCAACGCCAAAATAAAGATAGAGCAAGATGCTCTTGACGATTTCGAAAGTGGCGCGGCTTTAAATACCACCGTGTCGAGGAAAGCGCCGGAGGACAGAAGCCGGAGTCCAGCCACCGCCGCCGCCAACTGTAATATAAATGTAAATAAAATAGAAAAAGCAACTAGACATAGTGACGCAGACGACTTATCCACATTTTTGGCTCGACAAGCATCGGAAAAAGACCTGCCTTTGTTCTTTGGAGACCCAGAGGATTGGCCTTTGTTTTATTCGACTTTTGTAAATACGACACGACTATGTAAATACACAGAGGGCGAGAATATCGCGCGACTTGTCAAGTGTTTGAGAGGGAAAGCACGAGACTCTGTTTCTGCATTATTGGTGAGTGCGACAAACCTCGATAAAATAATCGACACGCTCAAACTTCGCTTTGGACGACCAGATTTAATAATCGAAGTGATGCTGAATAAGATAAGAGCAATAAAGGAGGTGAGACACGACGACATCAACCATTTCATTGAGTTTGCTACCAGCGTACAAAATGTAGTGGCCACCATGACATCTACCGACGAAACCGGGCATCTGTCAAACCCCATGCTCATAAGAGAAGTGATCGGTAAGCTGCCTTCATTTTTAAAGTACCAATGGAGTTCCCACGTGTACGAGGCTAACATAAGACCCGTCACACTCGCGCATGTATCCGAATGGATGATGAAGGCGGCAAATGCCATGACTCATGTTGCCCCGCTGACTACGACTACAAAGCCTATTGCACAGACTAGCAATGTGACGACTAACAGACAGCAACCTTTGATTAGAGCGTGGCAACATAAGAAAGTTTTGACGACTGAGAATAAAATTGAGAATGAATGCTTCGTCTGCAGATCCCATGACCACAGGCTTCAGGATTGCTCTGAGTTTCGACGCATGACGACTGACGAAAGATGGCAGAGTGTGACTGAGCAAAAGCTTTGCTTTAGCTGTCTTTCTAAAAACCACCAACTGAAAGAGTGCCGGCAGAAACAGAAATGTTGCTATTGCCAGAGAGGGCATAATTCATTGTTGCATGCGGAACCACGATCAAATATCAGTCAAGACATAACGAATGTCAATTCTACTCAAGACGCAGCAAATGTCAACCACCACATGACAGATGACACACACGTCTTGTTGAAAGTGGCACGTGTTGTCATCAGTGGGCCGACCGGAAGTGCCGAGGTTTTAGCTTTATTCGACGAAGGCGCGGAAATCAGCCTAATGGACCCGACACTGGCAGCAGAGATCGGCGCGACAGGACCTGCCACCAATCTGTGCATTCACGGCGCAACACCCGACATGAAGGCGCTCACTATGAAGTCTGAGCGCGTATCCTTTTACATTCGTGGGAAAGAATGCACAAACGTATATAAAATGGACAATGTTAGGGTTGTAAATAATTTGAAATTGCCTGTATATAAATTTAGTTTTAAGAAACTTTGTAAATATGTACATTTATTGGAATATATAAATGACGACATGACGACAAATGAAAGACCAAGACTATTAATTGGACATGACAATATTGACCTCATAGTGACGAGACACGTAATTGACGGACCGAGATGCGCCCCTATGGTATCGATTACCCGACTCGGTAACGTTATACACGGAAAGATGTCAACCCTTTTGCCGACAGACTCGACCATTTTGCACGTTTGTGCGTGTCAAGAATTGAATGACGCCGTAAAAAAGACGTTTTCGACGGAAGCTTTTGGAACGAAGCCGTATCTCGATTCTCCGCGCTCTCGAGACGACATAAGGGCATTAGAAATTATGGAGAGGACAACTAAAATGGTAGGTGACAGGTGGGAGACTGGCCTTCTGTGGCGCCAGGACTGTCCGATGCTTCCTGACAGTTATGGGGTGGCACGTCAAGGATTTGACAGTCTGGCACGAAAAATGAAGCGTATGCCCGAATTCGCTAGTTGTTATTCGGATAAAATGACTGAAAACGAACAGAAGGGTTACATAAGCCGGTTAACTACAGCTGGCAAAGACGCCAAGACAGGTAAGACATGGTATCTCCCGCACTTTGCAGTTTTTAATCCAAATAAACCAAATAAGTTACGTATCGTATTGGATTGTGCTGCGAAATCGATGGGAAAGTCAATTAATGATTTTTTGATGAGTGGCCCCGATTTTCTCACGTCCCTGCCAGGTGTACTTATTGGTTTTCGCTTTGGTAAAATAGCAGTTATAGGTGATATTCAAGAGATGTTTCACAGGGTTCTGATTAGAGAGGAAGATAGACAGGCTCAGAGGCTCTTGTGGGACGGTGACGAATATGTTATGAATGTTATGACCTTTGGCGCTATTTGCTCGCCATCATCAGCCCAGTATGTCAAAAATGTTAATGCCAAAAGATTTCAGATTACGCATCCGCAAGCTGTCCAAGCTATAGTTGAACATCATTATGTAGATGATTTTATCTACTCTGTAGACTCCGTTGATGAAGCTAAGACAGTTGTTGATGACGTCATTTCAATTCATTCATCAGGTGGCTTCAATATGAGGAATTTTATGTCAAATTCTAAGGATCTTCTGCAACACTTACCAAATGACAAGGTGGCTCCGGCAGGTCTGAGGATGCTGACTGACACGAAATGTGAACTCACTGCAGTACCTGAGCGTGTGCTTGGAGTAAACTGGAACCCGGAAACTGACAGTTTCAGCTACCTTATGAAATTTGACAAAGTAAGTGATACGATCAAGTTAGGTATGAAAAGACCCACTAAACGAGAGGTTTTAAAAGTGATAATGACAGTTTTTGATCCCTTGGGATTTCTTCTATTCATTATAGTTAAAGCTAGAATTTTGTTCCAAGACATTTGGAAATCCAGAATCGGCTGGGATGATGAAATTGAGTCGAGTCATTTTGAAAGGTGGCAGTCATGGCTACAGGAATTATTTAAAGCGCGAGATATTCAAATTCCTCGTTGGATACTTTCCGACGCTTTCGATATAGCAGGTGACGTAGAATTGCACATTTTTTGTGACGCGAGTTCAAGAGCCTTTGCAAGTGTTGCATATCTGAGATGGCAGATAGCTGATGGCTCATGGCGGGTATCACTGGTCATGGCGAGAGCTAGGGTGGCCCCGTTGAAGTCGTTAAGCATACCACGCCTAGAGCTTCAGGCAGCTCTCCTAGGAGCAAGATTAGGACATTTTCTCAAAGGGTATATGGCTGTCCCTCTGACGCGTCTCTGTTACTGGTCTGACTCAAAAACTGTACTGGCTTGGATAAGATCTGAGAGCGTTCAAGCCTTTTGTGGCTCACCGTGTAAGTGAGATTGCAGAACTAACAGAAGTCTGCAACTGGAGGTGGGTCCCAACAGGTTTTAACGCAGCTGATGACGCCACACGGGACACATCGTCCGGAGATAATAACAGATGGTTGAGTGGGCCTGGCTTTCTTTACGAATCAAAGACTCGATGGCAATTTGAGGACGAAGGCGAGCTATTCCTGGATCCAGATGATGTGGAAGTAAAAACTGTCTGTTTCGTTTTGCTAGAAAATTTAGACAATGCTTTGCCAGACGACGCTAGATTCTCTAATTATTGGCGTTTAATTAGGGCAACAGCTTGGTCTCAACGGTTTCTGAACAATGCCCGGCTCGACAGAGACAAGCAGTCCGGTGAATTGACAGCACAAGAGCTAACCAAAGCAGAACTTCTATGGTTGAAATTGAGTCAAGAAAGGAGATTTCCCAGCGACATTAAAGAGTTAATTAAAAGTAAGTGCGTTCAAAAAGACAGTGCAATACGCCAGTTGACGCCATTTTTGGATGCTGATGGAGTAATGCGAGTAGGTGGAAGAATAGAGTTGGCTGACGTCCACGACGATACTAAGCATCCTATTATTTTACACCCAAAAGATAATTTTACACGGCTGCTTATAAATCGCTACCATAGGGATGCTGCTCACAATGGAAGGGAGTTGGTACTCAATAACTTGAGAAAAAGATACTGGGTATTAAATGGTCGCAACGCTGTCAAATCTGTTTGGAATGACTGCCAAGCATGTAAAAATCGGCGCGCACAACCTGTACCACCGCTCATGGGACAGCTACCAGAAGTAAGGCTTACAGACAGAAATCGAGCGTTCACTTTTACTGGACTGGACTACTTTGGTCCGATGACAGTTAAGGTAGGCCGCCGAGTCGAAAAGAGATACGGAGCTCTCTTTACATGTTTGACAGTGAGAGCTATACACATCGATTTAGTAAACGACCTGTCTACTAGTAGCGCCATTATGGCTCTACGGCGATTCGTAGCAAGACGGGGATGCCCACGCGAAATTTGGAGTGATAACGCAACCACGTTTAGGGGAGCTGACAACGAGCTGAGGCTGTGTGTGTCGCAAATAGATAGACAAGAATTGCTAAAGTTTGGTTCCATAAGACAGCTAAAATGGAATTTTATCGCTCCGACTGCAGCGCATATGGGAGGTTGTTGGGAACGCCTCATTCGTTCGGTCAAAACCACTTTAAAAGTGATTTTAAAGGACAGGACTCCAACCGATCAAACTTTACTGACTGTGATGGCTGAGACAGAGTTTATGGTCAATAGTCGACCCTTGACCTATGTACCTCTTGATCATGCTGATGACTTACCACTGACGCCAATGGATTTTTTACTGACAGCGACTGAATTTAAAGACTATCCGTTTGACCTCTACACCGACCATGATCTACTCCGCCGCAACTGGCGTGAGTCACAGCGCCTGGTAGACTTGTTGTGGCGGAGGTGGGTTCACGAATACTTACCGACTTTGACGCGACGTGACAAATGGTTTAAACAGACACGACCACTCACGACAGGAGACTTGGTGATCATTGCCGACAGCCAAATGCCTCGGAACCTGTGGTTACGAGGGATGGTCATCCAAGTGTACCCGGGAAGAGACGGACACGTCAGAGTGGCGGACGTGAGGACTGGACCAGGACAGACCGGAGCGACATACAGACGACCCGTGACGAAGCTGTGTAGACTGGACGTCCGCTCCCAAACCTGAGCATTAGGCCAGGGGCCTAATACTGGAGGTGGGGATGTCGCGGCGTCCGACCTCTTTGACGATGACCATGGACAACGACTGACAAAACGAGACGAAACATTTAATTGACATAAAAGACTTGAGACGACAAGAGGAAGAAAAAAGACGACGCACAGACTTTCTCCGTTTTTATACATATTTTTATAGTTTTATTTTCCACCCTTGTTCCTGACGACGACGACCAGCACCGCCGACCCTTGATCGACTTTTCAACTAGCAATAGAACCGCAATAGATGGAAACAAAATAATGCACTGTTTAGTTCATTGATTGTCCGACAGTCAGTAATCTAGCGCTCGATCGCTTTCTGCTCTGCCAAAGTGATGTTTGACAGCTATGATTGCGAAATTTACGGGTGTTGCAAATTTGTTGCGAATTACGTAGTTATCCAGCGGTTATCGCGCGTTCCTTCCCTCTCACTACGTCATTTTATATAAAAATATTTTCATAACCATCTTGTGGTAGAGTGAATTGTGGGCACCTATATGCGCTCACGACCTTGTGCTCCAAAATATCACCAAACACTTTCTTTGAAAATGTTTTGCTCGATAACTTTGTCAGATTTTCCTCAACTTCAAAGACCCTTTGCTCTAAATTACAATTACAAATTACGGCTCTTGAAAATGCTTAAAAAACGTTCCAAAATTATCAGCGTAGTTCCATTTGGAGCTTCTTTTTGTGGCAATATTTTACACCCAAGTATTTTTTATGCAATGTCATTTTCTTTGATTATCTAATATCAAAGTTTAACATAATATTTAAGATGAATTCTTTTCGCTATACTCGAGAGCTGAAAGTCAAAAGGCTCCTAATTACGCCGGCCGTTTGATATATTTATTTAAAGTTAAGTGATCTATATAAACTGATCAAGCAGTGATATAGATTTAATAAAAATGTAAAGAAAGATTCTGCTCTCTTATTTTTGCGAGGTAAATGTATTTTATCTTGATCTCAATATAATATAGGCAAAATTTCATCCAAATCGGCTTAGCTGTTCTACAGTGAAAGATAGTATGGTGCTGATGTAGGTAACAGGCTGGGAATTATATTGTTTACCTATACCTATTTTGTGGAGCTAAACAAGAATTCTATCATAGAAACGTGACCTATCTCACTTTTTCGTTTCTTTTCATTATCGAAAAAAATAGAATTGTGTTCGTAATAAAGTTGACAGTGAGTAAAGTTAAACGACAAATGAACACAGTAATTATAAATAGATCATAGTACCTACTTAAATTACCAGCGAGCATAACGCGTGCTTGAGCAAATATATTTTTTATCTATGTAAATGAATGAGGTGACGAGCTAGTCGTTCGCCTGGTGTTAAGCGTCAGGGCCGCCCAAGGTAAGGTTAAGGTTTTATAACAATAATACCTTATAAAATTAAATAAGTTTAACAAGTCCGATTATTATCGCCTACAAACAATCAACTTTGTACTTACGTCACCATTAAAACGAGGTAGTCGGATGTACTTACGACTATTCAAATCTAAGAAGAAATAGGTAAGTAATCACACTTCACACTAATCACACTAATATTATAAAGGCCAAAGTTTGTATGTGTGTATGTGTGTATGTTTGTTACTCCTTCACGCTCAAACGGCTGGATGGATTTGGATGAAATTTGGAATATAGATAGCTTATGTACTCATAATTCATAATAATTCATAATTTATTTATTCAATAACAATTTTTACATTGTGTTTGAAATTCACCTAAAACTCTAATCACCTATAATTAAATATAAATCAATAGTATAATTCAATATTTAAAGAATGATTTCCTAATTCCAGTTAATATGTACCTACAAATAACAGAAAACGATAATCAAACATAGCCGTTCTTGTCAATAAAATCCTGTACGGAGTAAAAACACTCTTCCAGCAAAAGTCTTTTTAGTCTTACTCGAAAAATAGAGAGACTATCGATCGATTTCATCTCCATGGGCAAACAATTAAATAACTTGACAGCCTGGTACCTGGAACAGTGTTTAGCAATATTCAATTTTGGCAAAAGAGCACATTTTAGGCCTTTTCTTCGTGTTTCTAATCTAATGTTTTTCTGTTCCGCTGTCTCATATTTATGTCTAAACTTAATCACATCTGTGAGCGAGACCATAACATACAAACTAGGGACCGTCAGGATTTGCAGTTCTCTAAACTTATCTCTGCAGGACTCCCACGGTGGTATGTCCACCATAGTACGAATGGCACGCTTCTGTAAAATAAACGCCCTTTTGATATTATAGTCGTAGCTACTACCCCAACATCGGATGCTATATCTCAACTTGGACTCTACAAGAACAAAGTAGACTGTTTTAAGTTGTTTGATGCTTACTGCATCGCGTAGGCTTCTGAGAGCGTAACATGCTGAGCTAATATAACTATCAATAGACCCCAGTTCACCCTTCCAGTTCAAAAATTGGTCAATGTGAACTCCAAGGAATTTGACACACTCCACAGTACTAATATTATCTCCTTGGAGTGCTATATCCATCGTCTGATTATTGTGTACTGTTGATTTAAAGAGAATAACTTGTGTCTTCTTTATGTTCAATTTTAAGTTGTTGGCAAGGAACCAATCATGAAAGGATGTAAGAGCAAAGTTAACTTTTGTTTCTAATTGCTGGATATTATTTGCAATTGATATTATTGCAATCGTGTCATCCGCATAGACAATTACTTGTAAATCAGATACAATGTCACTTACATATTTAATTAGGTCATTCACGAATATCACAAAAAGTATTGGTCCCAAAATAGAGCCTTGTGGAACTCCTCGTTTCATGTGCACTAAGTGAGATTTCGTTGCTAGCTCGCATCTGTTGACGATACTGTTAATTTCCACATAGTACTTCCTGTTTTTCAAATATGAATCAAACATCTGTAGTGCATTATACCCCATAGTGCTCCAGCTTAGATATTAAAATGTCGTGATCCACGGAGTCGAAAGCAGAGCTCAAGTCAAGAAACACACCTGCGACTTTCAACTTGCTGTTCAGTTTGTCTACCACTTCATTGACCAGTAGGTCAATGGCATCCACCGTCCCAATACATTTTTGGTAGCCAAACTGACGCCCATCCAATATATTATTTTGATTGAGGTGTGACACCAACCTGTCCTTTAGGATATTTTCAAATATTTTTGAAACTGATGACAGCAAAGATATGGGCCGATAGTTTTTCGGATCAGTTTTACTACCTTTCTTGAAAATTGGCAGAACTCTCGCGATTTTAAGCTGCTCTGGAAATAAGCCAGACGTGATACACTTATTGAAGAACATCGACAAGGGTCAAGCCCAAGACATCCGCATTATCTTTAATAACTGTGATTGGTATTTTATCGAAACCACAAGATTTCTTTGACTTCATTCTACCTATAATTTTAACTATTTCATTTTTATCTGTATATCTAAGGTCCATTCCAGAATTGCATCCCGTTACATGATCTTGCATAAGGAATAATGCATCACTTTTATTTTCGGTGGTCCCCGCTACGCTGTTGTCATGATCAAATTGTTTAGCAAAAGTATCGACTATTTTTTGAGTATTGTCAGTAATAACATCATCAATCTTTAACATTACGCTGTCATTCCTTCCATACTTGCATTTATTTCTATAATTATTTACGACCTTCCATATTTCTTTAGTACTATTATTTGCATTATCAATCCTTTTTGGACTTCTTCTTTTTTTAACCCCTTAACGACTCGTTTAAATAGTTTCAAATATTTTTTCCTGTAAGTGATTATACTGTCATCAGCACCGCTCTTTGGAGCAGAATTTAAGAACCTTTTCATTTTGTTTGCTACCTTAGCTCCTTTAGAGATCCAATTTATAGTACCTTTTTATAACACTAACCTTTTTTGTTCTTTTATGAAAACACCTTTTAAATACGTTTGAAAAGTTTTTCAAAAAATTGTTAATATTACAGTCTATGAGATCGCTCTTCATTAACTCATCTCGATAATTATTTTTAGCCTTCATAGAGTATATTCCCTTTCTAATAGTTACAGATTGTTCAGC
Source organism: Ennomos quercinarius (assembly GCA_910589525.2). Classification (NCBI taxonomy): domain Eukaryota; kingdom Metazoa; phylum Arthropoda; class Insecta; order Lepidoptera; family Geometridae; genus Ennomos; species Ennomos quercinarius. The sequence goes on from OU342493.1 coordinate 11,198,649, forward strand.
CCTCAAGTGGCCAGTAGAGTCCTCCAAAGTCAGTTGGCAGAAAATACCCGACATACTGGATTAACACATAGTCTACTCTTCATAGATAGATAGATACAACTCTTTATTGAAACACCACATTACAGGAACAATATTGACAATCACACAAGCTTAAAACTAAGTGTCACAACCACTTTATCCACGGTTGAAACCGAGCGGCGCAGCTAGTCTTTAATAAATAGGACTGCAAGGCGCGGGGAGTCGTTTCAGCCCTATGTACCTATACCTATATATCCTAGTGCAGGTACCTATCATTGTAAGATTTCTATAATATTTATAAGGCCCATATACCTACCTGTTGCATTCCAGTTACTGTCATTCTTAAATATTTTTTTTAATAGTAGATTTGCCTACTTGCCGCACCAAGCGTTTCGCTCTTTTATCATGCGAAAGAGAAATGGAACACACTCCCGGCTTCCTTATTTCCTGACATATAACTTGGGTCTCATAAGCTCCACATAGCTAACGTGCTGTACACCTTCGACAGCATTGCGGTCAAACGTGGCCTATACATGAAAATAACTAAAAAGTTTTGTGTCCAGGTTTTGTTATTTCACTACATTTAAAAAGATCAGTCTTTTCGTAACCATCAAACAAAATAAAGCGGTTTCGACCAACAAGAGGAAAACCAATTTCAAAGTATCTCCTCGGTTATAGGAGTAGGTACGCGAAACTTAGTTTAAAAGCTGCTTATTATTCTGAAATTATACCGACATAACAACCGAAAGCAATCCGAGTTTTAATGTTTTATTTCCTTTTCTCTAAGTTCATAGTTAAGCTCGCTTGTTATAGCAAGTATTAGGTACTCTCGTTATGTAGAATCTGATAACATAAAGGCTGGGACTTTGTTGCCTATCGCAACTTCTGATACGTATTGCTTTCAAGACAGTATTTTATGTAAACCAAGCTAGTTCTTACGCCTAATCTTAAACTTCACGCTTGCCTGTAATAGCACATCACTGCACACGACATTTCATCAACAGCCTGAAGACGTCTACTGCTGAATATAAGCGCCACATTGAGCGGCTGCTCGTTTCCTGCATCCATCAGCTCCCCACGGCAATAATATTACATGAATATTCTCATTTATAGAAAACAGGCATAGTGTGTCATTTCTATTTTAGGGGTAGGCCAGATTTTCCGTTTTTCTTTAAAGATCCCGTTATGTGATTGTAGTGCTAACGTTTTTAAACTATCATGGTCACTAACACAACTAAAATATTGTTTATTAACGGGATATTTACCATGTAAATTATTTGCAAGCACCATGATCATGGACGGATTATGCCCGTGCGAAGCCGGGGCGGACCGCTAGTAAACAATATTTCAGTAGTGCTAAGTTGCTAACATTGTCCAGATTGTTTCTGTTAAAGAATTTTAGGATAGATGGCTCAGTTATTTATCTACATTTTGCATCAGATATTCCCAGCTAATATACACTACGGTGTAGAAGTTTATGATTTGTATGTACCCACGTCTTCGCTTTTTCGGGGAATAGAATATAATATGAACTGTGAACTTTTCCGAGTCTTCCTTTTCATAAGACATAAAATTACTAGTACCGATAGATAAAAATAATTAGAGAACAAAAATTTCAAATTGTATGTCTCCATAATTTCTATCTAAGGTATAGGAAATTGGAGGTGCGCGTTGCTTGAGATTCTGAGCGGCGCACAATTCCAGCGGTCGTTGGCGGGACCTCTCGTTGCCGAGTGTGCACACTCGGCAATGGCATGGCGCATGGCGCATGGCGTACCATGGTACGCCGGCAGCGAGAGAGTGGTAGGCTATGGTGTCCTTCTGCGGGGCGGTGATGACGCAGAAGGAGGCTGCGGAGCGAGTCAGGTAGGATGATCCCAACTCTGACTCGCTCCGGCGCAGACGGACCGGGAGGCGTTTCGTGCGTCTTTTCTATCCTTCGTAGTGGAGTTGGCGGTGGAGAGTCGCAGAACTCTTCGCCGTGCTCACACGGCCTCACACGTCTCTGATGGGTAACCGAGGTGTAAGGTTACCTACCCAACAGCGCAGAGGTTTGAAAGGCCCTACCGCGAGGGTAAGATAGTGAATGCTACTGCGACCCTATCTCTCCCCACACCGGCGGCGGACGGGTCACGAGGGGGTTTTAGTGGGTTCAAGTCCCACATACTCCTGTCACCCTCGGTGTGGCAGAGAAGTGCGAGAGCATTTCCCACCCTCATAAAAGTTTGTGGTTCTCGTACATCATCGTAGCAGAGTACAGCAGAGCATCCCGTCTATTGTACAAGACATTCTTCACCTTTCTCTATAGGTTTCTATATTTTTTTAATATTCTATCTTTTTAATATCCACAAAATTTTTGACACTCATCCTTCAATCAGCATTATATGCAATGTGGTCAAACGCTACCTTGTCTCATATAAAAAAACAAAGCTTAATGTTTTTGTGAAGTGAAAAAAGACGCAATTTATACAACGTGTTGTTGTTTAGAATTGTTTTCGTCGTTTCCAAGAGCGAATAATACCTGAGATTTATTTGTCATTATCCACGTAAACAACCGCTGATGGATAATGCGAAACAGAAAAACATTAATGGCTACGCGGACCGAATAAATCAAAATACTTTGACCTACTTAAAAAGAAAGGTACAATTTAGCTAGTAAGTTCACAAATAATGATTCTATTGCTAGAGCCATGAAACGTCAAAAACAAGTAGAGGAGTATACAGGGGCGAGCCCCTGGGAGCCGACTGCTACGTGATCCGGATACACTGGACATCATAACCAAACCAGTGAACGTTTACTCAGAGCTCTATTCAGAATCGCAATTAGCCAAACCTCGAGTCATGAAAACGTCACTAAAAGCAACACTTTCAGTTAGTCGCAAATTAAAGCTCAGAAGTTTAATATGAATATCAATTTATGATTTAATAGACGCAAAAATAAATCCCAGGCAGCGTTCGTCGAGAATGTTTAATAACAAATTCACGTCAGTAAAATTGGCTCTTGTTAATTTATTAACTGATGAACGGCTCAGGTCCAGTATTAAATTTCAAGCTTTATGTGTTTTAATAGTAATGACTATGAAAGGCTGTCAAAATAATCAATGTGACATTGTTTTTTTCGAGGTAGAGAAAATTCAAATATTTTGGTAACTATTGCACGGGTAGCATCTTAGAGTATAGACTAAAAGCATAGAGAGAACTTGATTATCTGTCACGTGGACACACAGTGGTTTGGACACTTTTATATGAAGTGGACACTTTGATGTGAATGAGTCTGACAGATTTGTATAGAAAAAACAATGACTCGAGTCGAAAAAAATGGTACGTTGCTTATCGCAAGCGTAGCTAATTACTATAATATGTTTGTTTCTTTCCTTCGCCACTGACGTAGCAATACGCGTGAGCAGTACAAATATAATATCATTTTGATGATCTCTCTATGCTTTAGTCTATACTCTAAGAGTAGCATCTTCTATCTTATTATGTGATTCTCATTTCTATGTTATTATTACTTTGGTGTCAATAAAGAGTTATTGTATTGTATTGTATTGTATTGTATTGTATTGTATTGTATTGTAATGCGTTTGACCAATGAAAACGCAACAAAAGGTTATGACGTCATACGCGTAATCGTTCAATGGTCAAGCGCTTTCTCGGAGAGAGAAGAAATTTGTCGATTACAACAGCTCAAGCTATATAATACCCGTGCTAAGATCTCGAAACGCACTAAAAGTGTACTAAGCTTTGCTTATGTATACTCTTAACGTCCTAAGTAACTATTTGTTGTTACCAATTCATTTCAAACGTTCTTGATAACAAGTCAGCAAGTCAGTGATGAGCATTTTTGTTTATCTATGTTAACACAGTATTCCTTGTTTTAGTTATAAATAATGTTATCTGAGCGGATGCAAACATGCTGTATCGCTTTACTGTGTATACAAGTATACAGATAGTACCTTTTCCCTTGCGTTGACAACGGGGTATTACCCGAGAATAGATTGCCATTCATCGACGTATAGAATTAGTAATATTGCCATTTAACAAAAATACTGCAGCTATTTTTTTTTTATGTAAATGGATGACGTGACGAGCTAGTCGTTCGCCTGATGTTAAGCGTCACGGCTGCCCATAACAGAATGCAGTATCATTCGGAACTCTAAATTAATATAGTTTTTCGTGACACTGCACTGCGCACGTCATCCTGAGACTTCACACAGTAAAGTATTAAGATTACTAGACTGTGTGATCAGATCATAAAGTCTCATTTGCCCAGTAATTTCACTAGCTACAATGCCCTTCAAACCAGAACACAGTAGTGCTTGCACACTACTGCTTGGCGGCAGAATAACTGGCAAAGCGGTGGTACCTACCTAGACGGGCTTTGCAGAAAAAGTCCTAAGTACCACCTAGTAAAGTAAGTTATTAACTATGAGACCAGCGCAAGCATGGTGTTCTTATTAGCCAGCACTGTTTCCGTTATTATTTTTGTTACGAGACAAACAACAGGATGGTAAGCGCTGTAAGACCTAAACCGTAGTGTTAAATAACAAAATTTATATGTAGCTGCAAAGTCACACGGGCATTTTAAGCAATCAACTTATCTACGCAGCGAATAAAGAATTTCACGATCACCCGCTAAATGGAAACAAAAACAAGGGAACAAGAAAAAAGACCTTGACTCACAGACAAACATAAACGTTCCTTTTTTTAAATAGGTAGGGAACTCTGAAAATGGCAATCGGATCGACGAGTACCTATCACACTAATCACACTAATATTATAAAGGCGAAAGTTTGTGTGTATGTGTGTATGTGTGTATGTGTGTATGTTTGTTACTCTTTCACGCTGTAACAACAAAAACTAAAAAACTACACTACTACTACTATTTAATGCTACTTAGCATTAAGTTCGCCTATGTACTTGATTATCTTGTGCAATAAAGCATTTTCTATCTATCTATCTATCTAACAACTGGACGGATTCGGATGAAATTTGGTATGGAGGTAGCTTATTAGACCCTGGATTAAAACATAGGTTACTTTTATCCCGAAAAAAAGAACGGTTCCTGCAGAAACGCGGGTCGAACCCCGGGGCCCTGCTAGTGCCAAAATATTTGAGCGTCTTTGTTTTTCGTTAATGAAAGAATTGTATTAAAAATGGACAATCGAAAAGGTTATACAAGAATCATTTGTCAGAATGTTGTCGTACGAAGAATTGCGCATATCTAATACAGACTATATACTGATAAAGCGTGTAATAAAACCACTATGTAGGAGTGTGTCGTTACTCATTTAGGATCCAAGTTGTGTGCAGTGACAAGTGATATAATAACTGTGCAAAGTGAAAATAAATATTGTTAACTTGGGTACAACATAACAATAGACACTTATTAACAATGATCCCTCATAAGTGGAACATATGTAAGTGTAACATACTTGTAATTCCAAACAATACCAATACATACCTATATAAACATTATAGAAATATGTGTTTAAAACATGTCTACCTTGTTAAATTGTGTTTAGAAATGGTCTTTAATAATTGGTGGAGAATGCATGTAATAAAGTTATTTTCAATACCGACCTCCTAAACAAGAGCTAGGATTCCCTGTATCTAGGGACCCAGGAACTACGAGGACCATAGTCCCACAACACCCAGACCCAGAACAAGTATTTGCACGTTTTTTTCTGTGCACAAATACTTGTCCTGTCGCAACAAAATAAAATCACACATTCAAATTCATTACCAAAACAATTATAATCCGAGCAGCGAAGGAATGGAATACTTTACCATCGTCTTTGTTTCCCGATAAGTACAATCTGGAGCTCTTCAAGTCGTGAGTGAATAGGTATCTTCTAGGCAAGCGTGTACCATCGTAGATCGCATCGTCACTTCCCATCAGGACTCTAATTCTGTATGACCAATTTACGATTCCTTGCTTCGAAACCACGCGAATTCCTTGTCTTACATAAGAAATCTGCAAAAATCTATTCTGTATGAAATAAGAACGAAACCGCGCGAAATGAATGTGGAATTGACGCGATTAGAACTGTCAAAAATCATATGTTCCACTGAGGCGCGTTCCGAAACATCAACCCGTCAATAGTTACCACCACTTATGTCGATATTAACTACTACTTTGCTCCGACATTTACAGTAAAATACCTACATTATTTTTCAAAATTAAAATAAACACTAATGCAAATGAATTATAATTGAATGAAGTATATTTTTTTCAGATTAAGCAATATAACATTGCTAAATGAAAAATGGTCAGTACATTACAACACAGAACTATAATTATTATTTGCAAACATGAAAACTTTGGCTTAAGTAATAACCTACAATATTGGATTTTATGACTAAGGACTATTGAGATTATTCTGAAAGAACTATCCATAAAACACCTATATCTATACATATAATAAAACTGTAACTGGGCTTAGGGGTAATCTGTACATTAAATGTTTTTTGAAAATTTTATATGTACATCAAATGATTTAAAAAAAAATTTTGATTGCATTAAACTTCTTTATCGAAATAAAAATAGAAACAATTTTTTGAATTTTATGCGTCTGTCTGTCTGTCTGTCCCTTTGAACATGCATCACGCTGGAAATACAGCACGGATTTTGCTGAAATTTGGTATGGTAATTTTTCAATATAACATTTAGGATACTTTATGTTTTCTAAAACGGCCAAGTGTGGGTTGCACGAAGAAACAAGGATGTAATTTTTATGCAAGATTTTTTTTGTTTGTATATTATTTTTTATTTACCTATTTATTTATACTCATCCTGCCGAAAAACATAAACATAAACATAACATAAACATAATTTTTATTCACAATAATATACAATAACAATTACATGTCACAGGTCACAAAACCAAGCTATAGCTTGTAAATAGTGCGCTATTTTAATGACTTGCTTAACCTACACTAAGAAATAAATCTTGTGACGTAGGTTTAGGCATACCCTTCGTTATGGCATTTAGCTGTAGCTAAAAAACTGAAGGGAAAGGGAAAACATATCTTTTTCCCTTTCGCTTCCCTCTTCCCATGGACAGGGCTACAAGTTAAACTATTGACTAACTACCCGTGCGAAGCTGGGGCGGGTCAACTAGTTAATAATAAAAATAATACATGGTTCCAGTGCGCCTGCGTGTTATTTTCCAACGTGTTGTCTAGAAAACTGTGATTGTATTCACTTGTTGTACTTATTTACTACGAGCCTCCAGTTGTTTTACCAGAATTTTACTCATTCCTTTTCATTAGACATTTCCAGTTTTCCGTAATACAGTACCATATTATGTTGATCTTTGTAGTTTATGAATTTTGTGGGAATTTCATCCCAATTAGCTTAGCCATTTCGACGTGAAAGCTATACAAATAAACAATTAACAATAAATAAATAATACTAATGAAGGGATAGGCATTTTCATGTACCACATTTCAAGTGGTGCTAAGGAAAATCATGACATTATAAAAGTTCCCGAAAGAAAGTGATATACACCCATTCAACACCCGCAACATAAACAAATTAGTATTTCCACTATTTAGACTTCATAAAAGCAATAAGACCTTTCTCGGAAATTCAGTTAGATTCTACAATAAAATTGCCAGGGAAATCATCAATCTAAATGAAACTAGATTTAAAAATGTAATTAAAACAAATTTAACTAAATAAGCCTACTACAGTGTTTAAAGATTACATTGAGGATAAAAATGCGTGGACAGATCTAGCTCTGTGCAATAGTATCAGCTAATTTTAAGATTGACAAAGCCCCTTTACCTTTAGCAGCTTCCGCATATTATGTTATACAAAATGACAAGGCACTATACAGCCGCCTAAAATAATTTATTTTATTGTAACGCAATCTTTTATGTTCCTACCTAGTATACAATTTAACAAGGCCATATATAGCTGCAAAAGCTATGAGCATTTATGTAACATTGATTTTATCCAAGTGTCCCTTGTGTTCCTATGGAAATAAACAACTAAATATGAATGTGATTTTAGATAAAAATATTAATGTATTTTTATTTACCTTTTATTGCAGTTGTGCTACTAGCGATAACATTCATCAACGTACCAGTTAAAAGTGAAACCTGTACGTTATCTACCCTAACCCAAATGAGAGGATACTGCACGGCCCAACTGGATTGCCAAAATAACGTTGACTTCGACATTACAACATGGAGCTGTATAAGACACACACGGCGCCGGAATTATGATTATTACTATAACAGAGAGCGAGAAGAGACATACTATGATGATAACTATGGTTTGATAATCAACATTAATGTTCCACGTGAAATAGACTTATTTGGCAACATTGCTTTTAAACATTTTTATAAACTCAGTTTAAAAGATGGAGAGATATTGATTATACCAGAAGATATATACAAAATGACACAACTAACTACTCTTATTATGTCAGGAAACCAAATAAGTACTGTAAACTTTGCTAACTTTATAACGATGCCAGGACTAAGTGATATCAATTTATCAAATAATATGATAAGCATTATAGAAGCAAATGAAAATAACGGACCATCGCCTGAGGCTAAGCAAAGTAACGTTAAAATAATAGATATAAGCTTTAATTTTATTAAAGTTCTACCAAACAACTTTTTATCAAGTTTCACGCAACTACAACGTTTGGACTTATCTCATAATTTAATAAGCAGCATTGACATCCATACATTTGAAGGTATTGTTCAGTTGAAAACATTAGACTTATCATACAATAAACTGCTAGCAATCGGGAATGCATTTGCAAGGTTTGTTTCTTTAAGAGAGCTATCGTTATCTAACAACAATTTGACAAAATTGATTGATTACAATTTCGTCACATTAACAAATTTGGAACATTTAAATATCAGTTTTAACTTAATAGCTGGTATTGAAGATAACGCATTTCAAAGTCTTTCAAAGCTGGAATTTTTAGATTTAGGGCACAATAAAATAGAAACAATAACAAAACAGCTTTTTGAAAATAATGCTATCGTACAGTCACTCTCACTCTCTCATAATAAAATCTGTTCTATAGAAGCAAATAGTTTCAAAGACAAAAACATTACTAACTTTTCTATTCAAAATAACCCTCTTACAGGAACTATTGAAAAAGATACTTTTAATGGTATTAATGTTAATGAACTAAATTTAAGTGGTGGGAACATTACTAGCATAAAAAATGAGGCTTTTGCGAGCATGCCAGATTTAACGAGCCTTAACCTTAGTTCAAACGCAATATCCAATATATCTGATTTGGCATTCTCTTCTTTGATGTCGTTAGATAGTTTAGATTTATCACATAACAAACTAAAGGAGCTAAGCTTTCAGAGCGAAAATCTGAAAAATATTACTAAACTGTATGCACACCACAATGAAATCAAAAAAGTCACGACTAAATTTTTTGGAAATTTTGTATCTTTGAAAGAGCTTGATTTGTCGTTTAATGAATTAAAAGAAATGGAGCCTCAGACGTTTCTGAAATTGAATAATGTTGAATCGATAACATTAAAAAACAGTATTTTTGTAAATACCTTAGAAAACAATGCGTTCCAAGGATTGACATCTTTAAATAAAATTGACATATCCGGAACTAGAACATCGAAATTTAAAAATGAATCGTTTTCGGGATTGTTTGCTCTTACATTTATCAACTCTTCATTTGGGCAGTTGGCCGAAATAGAATATAACGCTTTCGTAGACACTGGATCATTAACTCTTCTTATTTTATCGAATAACCAGCTACAAAATTTTCACGTTAACGTCTCAACATTATCTCAAATTCAAGAAATTCATTTAAACAATAATAATATAAGAAACGTTTCTAGAGAAACATTTTCTCACTTTATGTTATTACGAAACTTAAATGTGGCTCACAATAACATAATACAATTAAGTTCAGATTCATTTCAATATTCAAGTTCAATAACACATTTAGACCTATCTTGGAATAAAAAAATGACAATCATTGGCAATCCATTCGTTAACCTAAATAATTTAAAAAAACTTTCATTACAGAATGTTAGGACAGATATAACCTTCGCAAACTCCAGTGCCTCAATTGAAGTTTTAGTTTTACAGTCTTGCGGCATAAGAAACATCAATAAAGTTTTCATTTACAATGTCCAAGATATCAATTACTTACACTTGAGTATGAATGAAATAACTAATATAGATAAAGATTCTTTTAAAAATATGCCTACACTTGTAAGCGTCGATTTAAGTTTAAACAAGATTATGTTTATACAACCAGGTTCATTATTGCACGTTAATAAGCTCAATACGATAAATTTATTTGGAAACTATTTGCCTTCTCTCCAATTTGGAGTGTTTGACGGGGTTGAAATGTTAAGAGATTTGAATCTTTCAAGCAACGTGCTTTCTAATTTTGATGTGAAGTTACTCCCAGCTATTACAAAATTATCTTTAGATGACAATATTATTACCAGTTTACATTTCGAAGATTTTTTTGACACCAAGATATCACAATTAAGTATAGGTGGCAATCAGATTTCATGTAAAGTTCTAGCAGAATTAAAAACTTCACCATTTTCTGAAAAGTTTAAGCAAATTGTGACAGCAAAGACACTAGACTATCATTCAGAAAACATAAATGGAATTACTTGTCAGGCTAGTTCGAGTGACTCACCTAATGTTGTCTCTGTACCAAATAATCCCAGTATTAACATCGGTCCACTAATTTCATCACTTAGAAATGCCATCGAAAAATTTGGTGAATCATTGCAAGTTATTGGTGAAAATAGTAACAAAACTGCTGAATTGAAAGATGAAACAAAGAACGTTATTAAATCAATTGAAAGTTTTATAGAGTCAAGTCATAAAAATCAAATTATTAACAGCGATTACATTGCTAAGTTAACTGATATTAATAACAACTCTAATACACAACTAGTGGAAATAAAAAAATACTTAGAGCTTCTGAGTGAAAACAAAAAAGAATTAGCATCAACAGCTGCACCTAACGAGAAAATAAATATAGATGATCAATATATGCGTGTGGAATTTCAAAAAATGTTAAAACAAGAAAATGACGCTCTAAGAGAAGAATTCAAAAGTGCGTTAGCAGCCATTTCTAAAACCCTACCTCTTCAAGAATCTCTTGTTGCATTACGTGAGCACGACAATAATCCTGGTGAAACAAACTCTGTATTTTATTTCATAGCAGTTTGCTTAGCTGTGATGGTGGCAGCGTATTTAGGAAATATTATATTTCGAAATGTCACAAGATTAAGACATTCTCGCGTTTCTCAAACTCGTAGTATCGTCTCACCAATTTCCAATAGCATAGAATTGGAATAATATTTATTGTCTGTTTTTTTTAATAATTTGGAATAACAGTGAACGATTTTATCCTCTAAAAACTTAAATAACATGTATAAACTAAACTAGACCTAAAAACTTAACTATACCTAAGAACTTTAAAACTAAAATATAAAACTTAAAATAAACCGTTGGTGGAGGGAAAAGGGCCCAGAATGCTGGCAGCATTACCACGCTGAATGGCAATGCCTATATTTAGTGCAAAATAAAAGCCAGCATTCTGGTCACCTGATGCCTCCACCAAACGTTTGGCCAATAACAATTAATTGTATTATAATAACCCGTTTAACAACTAATTTAGTCATGTAACTATAATTTTAATTTTTTTCTCTTGTTAAAGTAATAGTAAAATGTGTAAAAAATGTACATTGTGTATAATTAATTACGCTTGAATTATTCAATATTATTTATTTAAGGTAATATTATTCCTTATATCAACGAATGATGTGGTCCTGTATCTAAAAACTGTAAAAATGTGAACAGAATAATAATTGTTGCACAAAATATTATTATAGATACTTACCTGTTTCTTGTGCAGTTATATCTGCTGAAATTATATTTTTATATACATTTTTTATTGTTTTAGTTGTTAAAATAAATATTTATATTTTTTCTTTGTTTTTCTTTCTAAACCTGCTAAAGATTACTTTACTAAAATATATTAGATCTGCACGCACTATATAGTTCAAGTTAATTATTATAATAGCAGTGCTGTTCGCGCAAAACTTATATTTTTAATAATATTGATGTTTTCTAAACTATACAATACTAACAATATAATATTTGTCTATTAGTTTTAATGAACATTGAAATGGCAGCGCATAAGGAGCATTTACGCACGTAATCGTTTAAAGCCCCTTTATAGCCGTTTTGAACGGTGGTGAACTAGAGCCTGGATTACCGAATGATGGATGCACTAAGGATTACTAGCGTCCAGCGCTGCGGACGGCGCGTCGCGTCGACCCACCATCCCGCACGACACACTAAGTATAAACAAACGTTTGATAAACAATTAAATGATTAGCTGAGCTGTTTCAACTTATTCTCAGTTTCATTACTCAAAGCGGAGTTTTATTATCGGGGATTTCGTGCTGTGGTTTAACGAGCTTTTTATTACATACTGTAATGTAATTAAACTGAGGTCTCGCTTTTGAACAAGTTGTCACCTTTCCATTTCAGAGTTTATATAACTTTTATACTTAGAATATACACACATAAAAGCTAAAATAAAAAAAAAAAAAGCTAAAAAACTAAAGCTAAAATTTTTATTACATTTGTATATCATGTAGTACTGTTGAAGGTCCATAAATAAATAAATAAATAAATAAATAACGTCATAAGCATGCTTATGTATACTCTAAGCTTTTATATTTATTTAAAACTACGTTTCATTTGTTATAGTACCTACCTACCTAAGTGATGACAGTACGTATATAAGTACACGTAATAATCTTAGACTTAATAATTTTCTCTTCAATTTCTTTATCTGGACACTGTCCGTTGGAAGCTTAGCCTGAAAGATTAATAATATGCTTCTAATGTTGCAATTACCTAACGGAAACGACAAAAACTACTATTTACACAGATTATTCAGAGCTATACGAAGATACCAATGTAATGCTACACTCATCACTGTGTACTAACACTCATTGGATTTGTCTGTTTATTTTCTTAGCATTTAATGTGCCAATCAGCTTGAAATAACTAAGGATCTATCAGCTAACGACTTTAAGGAAAATAATAGCTACAAAAAGCGTCCCAGCGCTGTTAACATTGAATAATGCTTCTCATTTTAAAATCTATTGAATGATTTCGTTATTAACTTATTACTGATGGAATAGATTGTACCATATTATGATCCTGCGGCGCAAGATCAGGACCACCCTATCTCTTCTCGTAGGTGCCGTAAGAGCCGGCAAAAGAATATCCAGGAAGTACGCAGCAACATATGACTTATGGAACTGAGAAGCCTCATTAGTACGCTCAAAGTCGCGCAGCGAGCTATGGAGCGAGCTATGCTCAGTGTTTCCCTGCGAGATAAGCTACAAAACGAGGAGATTCACAGGAGAACTAAAGTGACCGATATACCTCTTAAAATGCAAGTTGAAATGGCAATGGGCAGGTTACATTGCTCGTAGAATTGACAACCGATGGGGAGAAACAAAGATTATAAAGCCCGTTGATAGCTCGTGAACATAATTTCTCGTACAAACACGACTCACCTGCGCGGGCAGGGGACGAGGTAACAAAACGAGACAAAGCTATACTAAATTACAAAGGACAGAGCAGGATGGAACAAAAGACATCAACGGGTTCTCGTGATTTGTATGAAAATAGTAGTGGAAATCAACTACTACTTTTCGCACGAGAGGAAGTTGTATCATTGGTCACCTGGATTTATAGTCAATGGGGAAGGTTCTCGAGTGGCGACCACGAACCGGAAGATGCAGCGTAGGCCAGCGCCCCACTCGGTGGACCGACGATCTGGTGAAAGCCGCGGAGAGCCGATGGATGCAGGAGGCGAGCCGCCGCTCAAGGTGGCGCGCTCTGGGGGAGGCCTATGTTCAGCAGTGGACGTCTTCAGGCTGTTGTTGATGATGATGATGATGATGATGACGCAGCAGCATTCTCCATGGTCTTGTAACGCACTTTATGTGTACATAACGTTTGTTTCAGTACATAGAGGTATGGGCACATACTTAGGTACCATGAACCATAAAATAAGTGATTTATTTAGAATTATGGTGAGATCTTCTTGTTTCATACAGACGTAGCGGAAATTTATTTGAACTCTTGAATTGAGATAACTTAGTTTTTAATATTTTGTAGAGTACGTTTAGCTAATCATTTCTGAAATTAAATAAATTATATCACTAAAAATTAAAATAAAGGATCGTTTGTCTGCACATACCTATGAAGGAAATCTAGTCACATAAATTTTATGAAATACTACCTTAATATAAACAATAGTAATGGCTTGTGAGAAATCATAATTGATTTAATATAAACAAACCAACTAAAAAATTAAAACAGAGGATCATTTGTCTGCATATGCCTATGAAAGAAATCCAGTCACATAAATTTTATGAAATATTACCTTAATATAAACAATATTTTTGACTTATGAGAAATCATAATAAATGTAATATAAACAGACCAATTAAAAAATTAAAACAGAGGATCGTTTGTTTGCCCATACCTATGAAAGAAATGTAGCCTCATAAATATTATAAAATATTACCATAACATAAACACTATTTATGGTTTATGAGAAATCATAATAACTTAATATAAACAGGCTCGAATTCTCTAGAGTAAAAGGGAAAGAACGATTGGCTAGGATGAAGGGTAGACAGGGACACTTTTTACACGTATCAAACTGGAAGAACAAAGGCTGGGCACTGTGCGCAGGAGCCAGGTGGGAACGCTACATGATTTGAAGCTGAAACGAAAAATGATAGGGCAGTCGGGATCTACGAGTCAAATCGAGAAGACGAATATCTTTGACTCTATTAACGCGAGCTTAAATTTCCAAAGTACGAATTAAGTACTAGATTTAAAGAGACAAAGTGGTCAGTCAATATTTAAATTGAGTGCTATCTCGTAATCGTGTACTAGTCAGTGTCAATAAAATTAAATGTAACGCCAGTGTAACAATTATCTGTGCAATATTTATTTTATATTTACTTATACAATGTTGGTTATAATTTTAAGTTTTCAGGTACCTAAGCTGTGCACCTGTAAACGTCGCGCACCATTAGACTCCGTTGTTGTGTTCCTTTAATATTATGCTAGGTAAATACTTAATAGGGGTAGATTTCTTCACATTAATTTTCAGGGTAGCGGCGTTTTTCTTCGTTTTATACGGGTCAGTTGGGGGTAGATTTATTACACATTTTAACTTTGTAGGGAGTTCGTAGGAAAGTGTGATATGCGTGTGTACTTATTGTGGAAGAGATAACATTGTACATCATAAAAACTTATTGCCCTAGTTGTAGGTGTCTCCCCTTTTTCTAAATACATGTTTGAATAAAATAATTGTAGCCATTTATATGCTGAGGACTTGTTCGACAACTGGAACCAGTATTAATACTTCGATCAAATTGTGCGATCACGCCTACATTTATCGTGGAAAATCATTATAATTACAAAACTATACGTTTACCTGTACGAGAATATACACACAGATGATATCTAAGAAACATCTGTTCTACACTTCAGTATGTATTACGACTGCCTCCAGGAGTTGAGTACACGAGTTTCCGGTATCAACAGATCTTAATCGATTTACTGAAATTTATATAAAAAGGATATTGATAAAGTATTTTCCTCCTATGCAAATTTTACAAAGTCGTTACACACATATACACTAATTACTCATGAAGGACGAGCAATATGACCGCTAGATCTATGGGATTAGGCATATTGGACTACTCTTTCACTCAGCAGGGAAAGTCGCGTGCCAAAGGGAACCGGGGATGATTACACAGAATGTCAGGTCAGGATTAGACTTTGACGGACGGGCAACATAGGTCGCTAGATCGGTAGGGATTAGGCCAGTTGAACCACTCTGTCGATAAACTCGGTACCGAGGGGTTTATATCGTGGTGTGACATTCGATCAAGCACTAGGTACACATGTCATCACACAAGGACCGATCTATTCCAGTAGGGAAATTTGCGAATCTTATCGGAATTTATTGGTCATAAAGTAGAGTAGGAAATTTCGACACTAAACAAAATTATAAGACCCATCTGGTCCTAAACAAAATAACTGAATGATAGCGAGATGTATGTGTCTAAAATGTGGGATGTATGGATCAAGATCGGGAAAAGATGAAGGTTTGCAAGTTAGTGTCTTTCGTGGTGTATGTTAGGTTGAACCCCGACGGCTTTGTTGGCTATATTAAATGGTGCAAGGTGCTAGGTTGGAAGGGAGCCTTGCTTTAATCCTTTCGGTTAAGAATCCTATTTAAAGGCCTTACAAAGCCTAACCTCCATTTCCCGTCTCTATTCCTTTTAGCTTGCTGTCGCTAGCGGTACATCTAAGCGTGCAGATTTCCGTGGAGTTCACCCATGAAATAAGTCGAATATTTTATTGTCTTTTAATATATTATTTATATATTTACGTATATTTTATGTGATATTAACTAAAGTGAAAATGTGAAGTGTTTGTGCGTTGTGGCCACGAAGAGAGAAGAAAATTCCCGACCTGGACCAGAGACCAGCTGAGGCAGAGAAGCAGACGGCAGAGGGGCAGAGGGGCCGGCCCCTGGAATTTCAGCTAAGTTGCATGTTTTACTTTAAACTGAACTTCTTACTGCCTTTATATCGATGTGTTTACTTTGAAACTTCCACTTTTATTGTGAGCTGTGCAAATTGTTATGTAGATGTGATCTTATTATTTTAATATCATGTTTACTTGTTGTAGTTACGATATTATTACACGAGTGACTTATACGTCTTATAAATATATGACTATTCAATAATTCTTTAAATTTTACCTTTTACCTTATAAAACGCAACGTAAATTATACACAACGTAATTGGGTCCTAAGATATAAAAACCTAGACGAACACACTTGGCCACAAATGTAGAGAAATATGAAAATTCATTCAGAGATTACTCAATTAGATAGAGTTAGATTTAACCGCGTTTGAATTTAAACAAATATAATGAGTAAAGATTAGGGATTAGGTAGACTCTTGTTACAGTGGTGCCGTTGACCGAAGATGTGCGTCATTAAAAATTTAATCAATTTGGTTAAATTACGCATATAAAGATACCTGAGTTACTATGGTATGTAGGTAACTAGAAAAAAAAAAAACTTTTTAGATTTCTAAAAAAAAGAACTTTTTCATTTTCTATTAACGAGCGGAACTTCTTAGTGTTATTGTAGGGTGAATAGTTTTATTTATATTTAATCAATTTAACGTAATCTATTTTTTTAAGTAGACAGATAACTAGTCTGTTAAGTTTCATTTTAACACGAAGATTAACACATCTGTTTAGTATTTATGGTAGATACATGACAGATGGACATTCATAGTTTTAGGTTTATTCATTGTTCGTAAATATTTTGTTAAACTGTAGTAGACTGCCACAATGCAATACAATAACACTATAAAAAGGGGGAGATACCGGGAAGAATGCTTTGATATAGAACATAGCGGTCTTTATCAGTAAAAACGTTATCTTCTGGAAAACCGTCACTAGGTTGTGAGTTTTTCTTTGTTTTACCTGTAATTTTTTGTCTAAACAAAAACTCTAAATTATCTACGTCTATTTCAATTTTTGTAATTTCTATTTCCAATTAACTCATTCTTTCTTTTATGTAGTTTCCTTTTACGATATTTTTTCTCTCAATTGACTATTGATTCTATAATAGTACGTGAAAGTGACTAGTGATTATTAGTTCATTGTTAAAAAAAAAAAAAAACTCTTATAAATCCAGAGTTATGAATTTATTGCATAATTTTCTTAAAAATAGAGAGTAAAGTTTCTAGGTAATTTTGATAAAGATTACAAATAAGTAATACTACGTTACGCAAATAGTTAAATTTAACAAGTGACATGGTTTTGATCTTATAAGAATTACGTACAACGTTAAATTGGTTTTAATTATACGGGCTTTAACGGTTCATTTACAGGTTAGGTAACATTTTATATTTTATTTATTTTGAATACAACTGATCGGAACAAGAAAATCGTACACCTGATGTTAGGCGCAACACTTACAAATAAATACGGTCGGTTGTGATGCAAAAAGTCAACATCTGGTTTAGGCTAGCAAAAAATAATGCATCTGTTGAGTAACGGGACGAAAGACAATGTTATGGTACTTATCATGGATTGATTTTTAAGATGGTACTTGACGGTAGGGCATTGACCTAACACTTCAACTTTACAAAAAAAAGGTAGGGTTTGGAAGTATTGTGTAGTCGTTCGTAGTTTGCTTTTGTTGACGTAAATAAAGCAGTTGCTTATTTTTTTTCTCTCGGTAATAACTTTTGTGTATGAAAACATTGAATGTACGTTTAATCATTTGAGCGCCATGTCGATGCACTAAAGATACCCTAGACATTATGCTCCTAAACCTTAAATTGATAAAAATACGTAATTAAATCATTGCTTAGAAAATATTTCGAAGCATGATCGTTGTGATAGCGTCAGTGTAAAGGGCCCATTATAGCTTGTTAAAGATGAACGTGGTGATCGAACAGGTTAAACGTAGTAGACTCATACCTTTTTTGTTTTAGGAATGAGTATTAATGAAAAGATTTCGTAAATAAAATAATAAGTGTACTTTTGTGAAGTGTGGTCTTTTGTATATTAGGAAGTATGTGGATTGTATGCTGTGAGTAAAGTGTAAAGTGTAAACTTTAGTAAAATATAACATTAAGTGAAAAAAAAAACACATAAGTAATGGCAAGTAATAATAAAGGCCATTCGTCAAACCGTAAGCGCAAGGTAACTGAAGAAGGCGAGGTTGAGATTTTAAGTAAAATTACAGAAACGATATCAAGCACTATGACTCCTACAATAGAACGATTAGATGAGTTGGAGAGCACAGAACTCAGACATCTTCGAGTGATGTAAGTTTAAATACAGTGATACCTTCAACACAAGTACCACAGAAAAATCGTGTTTTGATGGTACAAACGCCAACAAAACCAAATTGCAGCGGACATAATGTAAATCCAATAACATTTTTGGATGATTTACAGAAATACAGTAAAAGGCTAGGGCTTCAGGCAAATGAATTAGACATGGCTTTGGAGTGCTTGTCAGGAAATGCAAAAAGTTTGTCTAAAATTTTTTCAAATACATGGAAAATGTAAGAAAACTTCAAGGACGATTTTCTGGTACAATACTGGGACACAGATGCTAAAAATCAAGTAAAACGGAAATTAGGAAGCGGAAAGTGAACATTACAATCAAACAAGAAAAGCATGACGGATTGTTTCACAGATTTGTACTCGGAGGCCAAAATGCTTCAATTTTATGCAAATGAAAAATGCTATCGCGGACGAGATTATGCAACACTATCCGCAAGAGATTAAGCGATTATGGTTTACTAAAAATACTAGTGGGGCAGTTGCAGCAATTCAATTTCTCAGAAATGTAGAGTCAGTTTCGGATGACTCTTCTAGACTTCAACAACAACGACAACAACAACAAACCTCAAAGAATTACCGTGCTTATGGAGTGGAAAGACTCAGAATTGCCAGACCAGCGGCATTTGTAAATATTCAAAAACTCTTGCTAAAGATTGGCAAAGGGCTGAACAACCAGATCGTGTAGAGACTGTAACTATTGATGAAGAGCCAAGTACGCCAACACTGAATAAGGAAACATAGAGCCCGTTGAATTTATTGCTCGAGATTCGGGAGTAGCATATCGAGCTGATAAAATTAATCCTAGGTTACAACAAATGTAAATACTTCAAAAAAATAATACCTAGCATTTACTTTTACCACTTTTGACTGCAATTAGTATTATTTCAGATATTTTTAATATTATCAAATATACTCTCTTATTATTATAAAAGCTAAACTGTAATTTGCTAATGTTTATTTTAAATTAGAAAGTAAGAAGATCAATCCCCATCCAGGACGAACTCGTAGGGGACTTAAAAAAAAAAATTATATATGTTTGTTTCAATAAGCAGTTTGTTAACATTTTTTTTTAAATATAATTATGTGACAAGGGTTTTATTTTGTTTTAATTTTCCAAATCTAGTAAAAGCTTTAAAAGGCTAAGGGGTGAAGAAAGGATGGCAGTTTGTGTGGTTAGAGCAATTGAATTTATTATATTAATTAGTGCGTAGTGTAAGTATAACATTATGTGATGTTCACAGAACTTTCCTTTTAGGAATAAGTAAAACCCGGCAAAACTCAAAGGGGTGATTTTGTAACAGATTTTATGTTTACTTGACTATTGTATTGGTTTTTGTAGTATGTTTATGATGTGAATTTCTCCGGATTCTTCTTTGAAAAATTCAAATCCGTCAAAACTCAAAGGGGTGATCTGTAACGCACTTTATGTGTACATAACGTTTGTTTCAGTACATAGAGGTATGGGCACATACTTAGGTACCATGAACCATAAAATAAGTGATTTATTTAGAATTATGGTGAGATCTTCTTGTTTCATACAGACGTAGCGGAAATTTATTTGAACTCTTGAATTGAGATAACTTAGTTTTTAATATTTTGTAGAGTACGTTTAGCTAATCATTTCTGAAATTAAATAAATTATATCACTAAAAATTAAAATAAAGGATCGTTTGTCTGCACATACCTATGAAGGAAATCTAGTCACATAAATTTTATGAAATACTACCTTAATATAAACAATAGTAATGGCTTGTGAGAAATCATAATTGATTTAATATAAACAAACCAACTAAAAAATTAAAACAGAGGATCATTTGTCTGCATATGCCTATGAAAGAAATCCAGTCACATAAATTTTATGAAATATTACCTTAATATAAACAATATTTTTGACTTATGAGAAATCATAATAAATGTAATATAAACAGACCAATTAAAAAATTAAAACAGAGGATCGTTTGTTTGCCCATACCTATGAAAGAAATGTAGCCTCATAAATATTATAAAATATTACCATAACATAAACACTATTTATGGTTTATGAGAAATCATAATAACTTAATATAAACAGGCTCGAATTCTCTAGAGCAAAAGGGAAAGAACGATTGGCTAGGATGAAGGGTAGACAGGGACACTTTTTACACGTATCAAACTGGAAGAACAAAGGCTGGGCACTGTGCGCAGGAGCCAGGTGGGAACGCTACATGATTTGAAGCTGAAACGAAAAATGATAGGGCAGTCGGGATCTACGAGTCAAATCGAGAAGACGAATATCTTTGACTCTATTAACGCGAGCTTAAATTTCCAAAGTACGAATTAAGTACTAGATTTAAAGAGACAAAGTGGTCAGTCAATATTTAAATTGAGTGCTATCTCGAAATCGTGTACTAGTCAGTGTCAATAAAATTAAATGTAACGCCAGTGTAACAATTATCTGTGCAATATTTATTTTATATTTACTTATACAATGTTGGTTATAATTTTAAGTTTTCAGGTACCTAAGCTGTGCACCTGTAAACGTCGCGCACCATTAGACTCCGTTGTTGTGTTCCTTTAATATTATGCTAGGTAAATACTTAATAGGGGTAGATTTCTTCACATTAATTTTCAGGGTAGCGGCGTTTTTCTTCGTTTTATACGGGTCAGTTGGGGGTAGATTTATTACACATTTTAACTTTGTAGGGAGTTCGTAGGAAAGTGTGATATGCGTGTGTACTTATTGTGGAAGAGATAACATTGTACATCATAAAAACTTATTGCCCTAGTTGTAGGTGTCTCCCCTTTTTCTAAATACATGTTTGAATAAAATAATTGTAGCCATTTATATGCTGAGGACTTGTTCGACAACTGGAACCAGTATTAATACTTCGATCAAATTGTGCGATCACGCCTACATTTATCGTGGAAAATCATTATAATTACAAAACTATACGTTTACCTGTACGAGAATATACACACAGATGATATCTAAGAAACATCTGTTCTACACTTCAGTATGTATTACGACTGCCTCCAGGAGTTGAGTACACGAGTTTCCGGTATCAACAGATCTTAATCGATTTACTGAAATTTATATAAAAAGGATATTGATAAAGTATTTTCCTCCTATGCAAATTTTACAAAGTCGTTACACACATATACACTAATTACTCATGAAGGACGAGCAATATGACCGCTAGATCTATGGGATTAGGCATATTGGACTACTCTTTCACTCAGCAGGGAAAGTCGCGTGCCAAAGGGAACCGGGGATGATTACACAGAATGTCAGGTCAGGATTAGACTTTGACGGACGGGCAACATAGGTCGCTAGATCGGTAGGGATTAGGCCAGTTGAACCACTCTGTCGATAAACTCGGTACCGAGGGGTTTATATCGTGGTGTGACATTCGATCAAGCACTAGGTACACATGTCATCACACAAGGACCGATCTATTCCAGTAGGGAAATTTGCGAATCTTATCGGAATTTATTGGTCATAAAGTAGAGTAGGAAATTTCGACACTAAACAAAATTATAAGACCCATCTGGTCCTAAACAAAATAACTGAATGATAGCGAGATGTATGTGTCTAAAATGTGGGATGTATGGATCAAGATCGGGAAAAGATGAAGGTTTGCAAGTTAGTGTCTTTCGTGGTGTATGTTAGGTTGAACCCCGACGGCTTTGTTGGCTATATTAAATGGTGCAAGGTGCTAGGTTGGAAGGGAGCCTTGCTTTAATCCTTTCGGTTAAGAATCCTATTTAAAGGCCTTACAAAGCCTAACCTCCATTTCCCGTCTCTATTCCTTTTAGCTTGCTGTCGCTAGCGGTACATCTAAGCGTGCAGATTTCCGTGGAGTTCACCCATGAAATAAGTCGAATATTTTATTGTCTTTTAATATATTATTTATATATTTACGTATATTTTATGTGATATTAACTAAAGTGAAAATGTGAAGTGTTTGTGCGTTGTGGCCACGAAGAGAGAAGAAAATTCCCGACCTGGACCAGAGACCAGCTGAGGCAGAGAAGCAGACGGCAGAGGGGCAGAGGGGCCGGCCCCTGGAATTTCAGCTAAGTTGCATGTTTTACTTTAAACTGAACTTCTTACTGCCTTTATATCGATGTGTTTACTTTGAAACTTCCACTTTTATTGTGGGCTGTGCAAATTGTTATGTAGATGTGATCTTATTATTTTAATATCATGTTTACTTGTTGTAGTTACGATATTATTACACGAGTGACTTATACGTCTTATAAATATATGACTATTCAATAATTCTTTAAATTTTACCTTTTACCTTATAAAACGCAACGTAAATTATACACAACGTAATTGGGTCCTAAGATATAAAAACCTAGACGAACACACTTGGCCACAAATGTAGAGAAATATGAAAATTCATTCAGAGATTACTCAATTAGATAGAGTTAGATTTAACCGCGTTTGAATTTAAACAAATATAATGAGTAAAGATTAGGGATTAGGTAGACTCTTGTTACAGTCTGTATTATAATCTACCTGTGATCAAGAAGACGCCTGCCAAGCGTTTTAATTAAGGGAATCCAAACATAGGCCTCCCTTATTCAGCAGTGGACGTTTTCCGGCTGATGATATTATTACTGAATATGCAAAAATGTTAATTATACTTATATTTTCAAAGCAGTTTTGTTACTATACTAGCGAAGTGCGGGTTAGTGGATCAAATTTATTTATATGGTTTCATCAATTTTTTCTACAATGTACAATGTGGTAATGTACAATCATCATCATTATCATGATCAGCCTGAAATACGTCCAGTGCTGAACATAGGCCTCCCACATAAAAAACGCCACTTTGAACGCTTATCATAGGGAGGATTTGCCACAATCACCACGTTTGGCAGGCGGCTTGGTGATCGTTGATTTTGGTGTACAGAAGAAAATAATGCTGCTCATTCCCTGGATATTCCCTTAGTCGGCTCTTACGGCACCCACGGGAAGAGATGGGGTGGTCCTATTCGCAAACCGGGACCACACGGCCAAATGTACAATGGTTATTTCTATTACCTACTCAGAATAGGAATCTATATAACCTTTATATTGACAACACAGTGGATATCGAAGGGTATATAATATCGACTACGAATTCAATTGATGTAACGGTGATAGCACTTTTACGTGATATCGAGTCATTAATATAATGATCCTAGTAGCGGGAAGACAATATTGCGGGACCTATCAACTTTTTACGTGCACGTGATATGTTTCCAACTAAATCATATCTGGAGATATTACACGTGTAACTAAGCTAATACTCGAGGACATAATGTTACTAATGGCTCAGGATAACCGAGGGAGCGATCATAATTTTGGCGAACAATACGTCGACGTGAACGAGGTATTTCGAGTTTCTTGGGAACAATGAGTTAATGATTCGTGAGCTCGTAAAGCCTGCACTTGTGACTACGGAGTTGTCAAAGTTTCAGACTGGATAAGCGAGGGTTTGATAAGGGCCCGGTCTTAGTCCGTTGTTAGACCGCGCCGGGTTGGGTTAGCTACTAGTGTTTCAGCAAAAACAATGAAACGCAAGTTTTTGGATGTATGGATCTTCTTACACATCAGCTTTACTCATTGTTCTTACGCTGTTTAATGGTTGTAGCTAATCAAAGTATAATGACGATGTACACAATAGCTTATTCAATATTTAGGTCCAGATTTAGTACAAAGTAACTATTAAAATAAAATAATAAAAAATCTTGACAAATATACGCTAGTAACACAATATTGGTCTAGTTCGGTTCCCAATTAATAAAGAAGCTTGGACACGGGCAACTGAATGAAAACAATTCGCGCATAGGCGTGGCGGCCATAAATCAAAGAGGCGACCGCTAGTCACGGTATGCCGCGACAAATTGTCAGGGACATAAATTTGCGGATATCAAGCAAAGCTTTGAAAGAAAGAGCGTGGCAGCTGCACAAACGGTTGGCGGGTCGCACCATCGCGCACCATCTCGCGCCTTCTCGCGTCGCCGCGCCATCTGTTGCCGTCATCGCTGACAAACGAGCCCAGTTCAGTCGCTCGATGTGAAATATGTTTTTACCGAAACGCGTCTGTCTCCCCGAGGCGTACTTGGTCATCGCTAGTTGTAGCTATTTTGATTCAGTGTTTAACATAAACTACGAACTCGCTTTGGTGCGTTTGTTGTCTATTAATCCTCCGAGAATTGGTGGTATTATATTTATTGTTTCATGTTTATTACCAGCCAAAAGTCTATTATTATTAGTGATAGAAATTGGAATATGCATTTTAGGAAATCGTAGATCGTCTACATCATAGCGGTTGTTCAAAAACAAATGGCTTTTCTAATAGATTAGCTGCGCCATCACCTGCGTGCTTTCTTCATTCAATCTGTTATTACCATCCCAGTGCCAAGTGTTTTTTGTGATAAATGGCAATGGATTCTTAAATTATTATTATCATTTTGTGAAAGTTTATAATCTGTAATGTTTCTTATTTTACTGTTATGATGACTTTTTATTTATTTTTATATTTACACAATTGACTATTTTCTATTGAATTCTTTTATAATGTATTATTGATTGGTTGATTATTTATTAATTTGTTAGACTAGTGGTATAATTTCATTTTAAATTATTTATTTATTATTTAACGTTTTTTTTATCATGCATGCGTGACTAAAATTAATTTAATAATAAGTGTAATTGGCGTATTGCCGTTCTTATTATAATAAATAAATACAAATACAAATACAAATGATCTGATAAACGTAGAACAAATTCCTATAAAAGATCATTTTGCATATAAGTATTTAACGATGATTAAAGTTATAAATTTTTATCATTATTATGCACTTCAACCGAATTTTCAGCCGAATATCAAACGTGAACTAATTATGCCAAATATGCCGAATACGAATAATTACCGAATATTCATGCATCTAGATAATATACAATCAAAACTGGATATTGTTAAACTGAAGAAATCGTAGAGCGTCTACGCCGTAGCACTAATTGGTTGTAGCGCTATCGCAAACTTTCGAGACAATACAATAAACCAACCGTGAGAGACCCGAGACAATAAAGTGAGAACTCGATGTTGACATTTTAACAATTACTTTTGTATTCCATATAAAAGGTTTTGAAGGTAAAGAAGGTCGTGCGGCATTTTTCCGTCTCGAGGCACGCGCGGCCCGCGTCAGCTGGTGGCGATCGCTAAACCTTAATATTAAATAACTGTACCGTTACTGGAACCTTATATTGGAGAATAGCATTTCCGTTTCCGTCGATTTCCTGCCAGTTTTTCCGTACTTTTATACCTCATTTCCTGTAAAGTGGCGCCACCTGGCGGATGCGCAGCATTTTAGTTTACTTGGAAAAGTGCAGCGCCATATTGGATCATTGGCGTTTGAGTTCCCGTCGTAGCAACTTGTGCGCAGCAGCTCTGGCTCTGCGCGAGTTGCAAAGTTATTAAGTGTATTTTCTATATGCTTTACTTCACATTATTATTTAATTATATTATAGTGAAAGTGAATATGTGAGTAAATTGTAAAAGTAAGTGGTACCCACACTTGGTAAGTAAACCAATTACATTATGCTTAAACGGCTTTTGCCGTTCGACACTTACAGTTTAAATTTTAAATAGCCAGTGTATATATCTTTCGTAGTGCTTACAGTAGTTTTAACATGGACTTGAAGTTACAGAGCACACGGATAACGAAAGCAGGCTGCCATTCAAGCCCTGCGAAAGAGCGGCAACGAAGCAGATCTAGCTGCAGCAGCAGCGACAGCAGCTCTTCAGGTTTGTCGTCCTCAGGCAACAAACAGAGGCGAAGGTTCCAGCCACAGAATTACAAGCGTTCCAGCCATACGAAGCAGGGGTGAGCTTTATAACAATTTTCTTATTTTCTTACTACAAGTACCTCGGTAGGTTTTATAGATAATGCATGTCATGTCATCTCAAGTTATACTAGAGGATATCGATTTTGAAGATAATTTCGTAATCCTAAGAGTGACAGTCATAGTCATTATGAATTATTTATAATGTTGAATTGTCCCTATGCAAAACGTCAGCATTTGACTACGTAAAAATATTAACCGATCTCAGTGACTGGGTAGTGTTCTTGTTCAAACATCAGTCGAGGAGATATATAACCAAGATACCATTAAGTCTCTCTGACACTGATCACCATAATAATGGATTGTATAGATGTTTTGGCAGACTGCGTGTTACACTACGGTAGACAGAATTCCACCTTTAGCGACTTGCAATCAAAAGCCTGTCGTTCCATCGCATGGAACTGGATATTTGTTCCTGCTATGAACAAAATTTGTCATTTACAAATTTACCAATTACGATGAGCCATCCTCGCGGGATGCAATCACATGATATGAGCAAAGTATGCCGTTTTCAATCCTACAATGATCCATCCTCGCGGAATGTTATTACATGCTATGAACAAAGTTTATCCTTTAAAATCCTACAAGGGGCCATCCTCGCAGGATGTTATACATACATGCTATGAACAAAGTTTGTCTTTTAAAACTTACAATGAGCCATCCTCGCAGGATGCTATCACATACTGTGAATTAAAGTTTGTCTTTTAAAACTTACAATGAGTCATCCTCGCAGGATGCTATCACATACTATGAACAAAGTTTATCTTTCCAAACTTACACTGAGCCATCCTCGCAGGATGCTATCACATACTATGAATTAAAGTTTGTCTTTTAAAACTTACAATGAGCCATCCTCGCAGGATGCTATCACATACTGTGAATTAAAGTTTGTCTTTTAAAACTTACAATGAGTCATCCTCGCAGGATGCTATCACATACTATGAATTAAAGTTGTCTTTTAAAACTTAGAATGAGTCATCCTCGCAGGATGCTATCACATACTATGATTTAAAGTTTGTCTTTTAAAACTTACAGTGAGCCATCCTCGCAGGATGCTATCACATACTGTGAATTAAAGTAAAGTTTGTCTTAAATTGAATAGCCATCCTCACGGGATGTTATCACATGCAATGAGCTAAAATTTGTCATAACAAACTTACAATGATCTATCCTCGCAGGATTGTATCACAGGAACTGCCCTCCCTGAGGTCAATCCTCAAATAGCCATTGTAACTGGCACTGAGCTAGGCTCACAACCGGGGCTCGCAGCCCGCTCGTAAAAGTAGCAAAGAGCGTACAAATGCTCAGACACTCCTTCAGAGAGAAGTAATAGCTCAAACATTTCCAAATCAGCCAAGGTATGAAATGAGCAGAGAATTGTGCAGAAATGAGCACACCTATGAGGTGATCATGGAACTTTGATTGCAATGCAACAAGAGTATTTTAATTCCTAATTTGGAAAACTTCCTTAGTAATTATACACGTAAACCATTTATTGAAACTGTCAAATCCAAACAAATTGGGGTTTCTATAGATTGTAATAGAAGTTTCGTGATCACCTACCAGGAATGATTTTGAAGTTAAAATTAAAAAGCATCAAATACAATTCTTTGATACACGTACATATGCATTTAATCCATACATAAATTTATTTTCTCAGAATAACTGTCTGTAATTGTTCATAAAATCTATAAAAATAAAGGGCATTCTAAAAGTAGCAGATAACCTTCTTTAGTTGCCTCTCCTCTCTTTTTCAAATATCAAAGTTGGATAGATCAGTCCGTCCGCTATAATTACCTACAACCTTAAAGCGTTAATATAATGGCCGCACCATTTCACCTGATATACATGAATTGTATTTCATACTTCTTGCAACCAAATCAGGACTGGGTGTGAAAGTAAGTTTATGTTGAGCATCCCTTTGAAAATATACAGTTTTATACAGACAGGCCTTTTGCACCTTGTGAACTGTAAGAGGTGACCTTCTTGCCATTGTGTCTGAGCACAGCACCAAAAGAACTTTGATTCTTACAATTGGGTTGCTCAATTATTGCAAGAAAAATGGGACATAGTAGTTTTGCTATTTCTCTCGACTATATATATTTTTTCTGAAATGAATACATGAACACTGCGGATCGTCAGAATAGTAAAAAATTTTGCGCTGATCCTTGTCAGCAAAGAAATATTGGTATAAATAAATAGTAATAAATAGTCGGGTACTTTGAAAAATAAATATTGCTTGTTGTGGTAGGTACCTCGTGTTTTGTTTAACCGTAAATAAACGTTGAGGAACCTTTAACTACCGAAAGATATTCTTAACGATTTGAGTGGTCTATGAACTGCAAGCGAGCAACGCCCTTGCCCCAGTGAGTTGGAAATATAGAGACGTTACAGTCGAATCACACTGCTTTAAAAACTAACTAGAAGCCACCTATACATACCTACGTATGTTTATTATGAAGTTTGTGGAGTATGGAGAGTATATACGCCACTGTTGTTAAAAAGAGACAAGAATGCAATTTTCGTTACGACGTTTATCAGCATATTTTTATCAAATTGGCGGCGATGTGTTGTCGGACACTCGGAGTGCAAGACTGGTAGTGATGACGGCACGGCAGGGCAAAATAGCCTGAACTCTTCTTGTTAGTTTTGGCGGGCGTACAACATACCTACAGGTAAGATATTATTGCCTTGCCCCGGCCCAGTAAATTCGAGCCAGTTCAGTCTCCAATAAATGCGACAAACGACAACAAAACTGCCAGGTCGCCCAATAATGGAACTATATAGATGCTAAATAAACTTTTGCAAGTATTAGATCAGCATCAAATACACTCATGTCATGATACGTCCATGAATATACTTCATGCTGAATGCAAGTCATGCCGATCATCTATCGCTGCATCGCCATCCTCCAGAGTGGCACCTGCTAATAATACTGGCCAGTGTAGAAATAATGAAATTAAAAACAACGGGTTTGTTTAATTCAGACTAGGTACTGGTAAGTATAGTGCGTCCTAGTATTGTATTATCTATGGTTGGGAGTTCGGAACGGCCCGTCTTGTGTTAAACTTTCTGACATGAAATTTGAGAACCGGTAATCCCTATTTTTGCGTCTCATATCAGTATACGTAGTATCCACTACCTGGTCTGTGAGTATATAATACGTTAGTATCGCTATCTAGTTTGTGTCTTTATCAGTGTTAAACAGAACTATCTACTCACATGGGCACTTCCATGACCATTTTTCGAGTCCTGACCTGACTCACCAACATCGGCCAAATGACGTGATTGTGATGTTTAAGCCCACAGAGATGTGAAAACTTGGAAATCTCAATGCCCGAGCACTTGAAGCATGGTTGATCTTGAACGACTTATGAATCATGAACAGTTGGAGCATTCAGCTCACGAAATTTGAAAATACGGGGTGACCCAAGGTGACGGAACCGTAGATTCCTAACTTAAACTAAAAAATTATGGTTTCCTTAAGTTTGTGACGTAAAACCGCATGTCATAGCTCGGAAATTTACATACCAACTCACTCTTCGCCAGCGTGGTGGATCGTGACCTGCACCCTCTCCTTGACAGGGAAGGCCAGCTTTGGAAGAGTATTAACCGTAATTACGCTAGAACTATTTTTTATTCTGTCGTAGGCATTTCGTTTTCACCTTGCATTGTATCTCGAAAGATCCAGTCAGTAAGCTCTCACGCTCTTTTTTAGGCTTATCCAAAAGCCTTCAGGTACTATGATGATGGAATGCCAGCTGATTTATATGGTTGTACCTATTAGACAAAAGCAATTGATTTCAGGCATCGCATCATACTGCAATTACTACTTTGTTCTGAAAATATCAGACAAGGCATTGTTGAGAGAAGATTTTAATCATTGTGTAAGGTTGAAGTCTGTCGAATATATAATATTTATATTTTTAATTTAGATAGCCATGTAAACAGTAAAAATCTTAATGCTTGATTCTGGATAGAAAGCACGAAATATAAAACGTCAGGTTTTATTTCATCAGAGGAAGGTATTGCAAAACCACCTCGCGCACAGCAGTATCTGGCTGAGATAAAACTCTGTTTGAAGAGGCTGGCATCAAACCACATCTTCAAAGCATCAGCAGTAGTATTAAAATGTTTAGACAAAGTCTCTCTCAATCAAGTTTTGGCGCAGGGCAATTAGCAAGCAGCTAAATACATTTCATCAGGTCTACCGGCATGAAGTGGTAATAACATATACGATGATTTACAATCTATAACACAATTCATAATGCTGAATTGACAATCTAAATTGCCTTAGTGTGAATATTATTCACTGCACTTCTTGTTATGTAATATATAATTATATTTGAATGTTCATAATAGAAAACCACACTTATCTACTGTGTTTCACATAAAAGCCACATCACATCACATTGGCGTTATTTTAATAAGGATCTAAATACTTAATTATTTTAAAAGTGGCGTCACCAGGCGATAACAAACACGTCTCAATATAAGGTTCCAGTAACGGTACAGTTATTTAATAGCAGCGTTTTACCTGAAATAAAACGCATATTAAAATACTTACCTTACTGGAACCTTTTACTTAACTTCTGCCTGGTGAAAATTGAGCCAATGATCCAATATGGCGCTGCACTTTTCCAAGTAAACTAAAATGCTGCGCATCCGCCAGGTGGCGCCACTTTACAGGAAATGAGGTATAAAAGTACGGAAAAACTGGCAGGAAATCGACGGAAACGGAAATGCTATTCTCCAATATAAGGTTCCAGTAAGGTAAGTATTTTAATATGCGTTTTATTTCAGGTAAAACGCTGCTATTTCTCATATGAGCTACCCCCGCTCCCTGTAAAAATGTCAAGGTTGAGCGCTGCTCATGTGCCGAACGTTCCGTACAAATAACTGTAACATGGAAACTGAACATTAAAGATTCAGCACCTCCTTGGAGAGACGGGCGGAGTTGATGGCCGGAACAAATGTCGCTTTGGTTAAAACGTTATCACCTAATACCGCTGTGTAATCGCTGTTTTTCGCTTAAAGTTTATAATAACTTACATTCATTAGATCTATGTTTGATTTCGCGATGACTTACTCCAAATAGGTTATTGAACAAAAAATTTTAAATACAAAATGAAAGATATCTAGTGTAATTCCGCTAAAAATAACTATAAGATTATCTATATTGGGGAAGTTGTAAAGGATTGATGTATGACAAAAATGATAAGAAATGTATAAGGTATAATATTTTCATTGAAATAAACTGGGACGCCTAAATTGGTGCAACATTCGTTGCCCAGAATTACAAAAAAAAAAGAATAAAAAGAAGAAATTTTGTTCAAATTCAAATGGCTAAACGGTTTTTCTTGAATAATAGCTAAGAATACTTCCAACCAAATTACCTTTCAACAAAAAAAAATATTTCAACCGTTTGGGAGCTACAATGCCACAACAGACACAGAGACACACACGAAGATACACAGCTTAAACTGACAACACCCAGGGGTGTTACAAGTTTAACAACCACAGACGTCAGAAGTTACCAAGCCAAAAATAAAATCAATTCAATATTGACTTTAAAAAAGCTTTGCTGACGTTTCGTATTTGCCGTTATCAACCCTAAACAGGCACCAAAGGTTGTTAAATCAATACAAAGCATGTTGATAATAAATACCCATATTTTTATTCTACAGCACCCCGTTGATTCTGATTACTTTCGTGTTTTATTTTTATTTTCTTTTCATTTCCCTTTTAACCACATTGACCAGTCGGAAGCGAACAAAAGCATTCGTACAACATAACTTTTAGATAATCAACTGGCAAGCGAGGTGTTATTTTTGGAACACAAAAACAAAAATACGGAACTCCACCGTTTGGTCTACCTACGTACCGTACTCGGTACCTTTATATTGAATGGCATTCTCAAGAGTACCTATAGTACTCGAGTTTGCTTTGAAATATTCCTTGTGACTCTACTTTAGGTAAAATGTATTTTTGTAGCCTCAGTGGTATTATTTATTCTGTAGTGGTATGTGTCGAGCGTGTGTGTTATGTCGCATATGTGTCTTTAATGCGTATGTGTATCATTTTGCGTAACTATATTGTGTTCTTATGCGTAATGTGTCATTATTATGCATGCATGTTATACTTACTTAGAATATTAATTATCGTCACCCTGAACATAATGTTACTTTATTACTACTGCATGGGATGGGACCCATACCTACAGACACTCACCGACTCATAAAAGAAAATATTCTAGAACTGTGCACCGACTTAGGGTCAATTCAGACAGAGCAGCAAAAATGCTCGAGCAAAGCTGAAAATAGTATGCAACATTAAAATAGGTAAGATTTTAATGTGGCATACTATTTTCAGCTTTGTCTAAATGAAATAAGGTTGGTATTCCAATAGCACTTAAAAAGTGCTCGAGCATTTTGCTGCTCTGTCTAAATTGTTGACCCTTTATAGTGCTTGTGATACAAGTGTGCAAAGTTGATCATTACACTCTCGGCTCCCTTATCACGCTCGCCTGCGGCTCGCACACATGATACCACCTCACACTGCACACGCGTTTCACATGACGTTGTTCAGAAAACCACTGCGAAGAAAAACACAAACACGTTGTAACGGGGCGTCCTTAGGGCTAGCTCGCCTGGACGTCTCGTTATGGTGGAATAAGGCCCCTTTGCGGCAGTAGTCGCCGAGGAGGGGTTGATTTCCTAAAATCGGTAACCTATGAGGGGGTTTGTCCAGAGAAACACACGGTATGGGTTTAACAATAAACGGGTTTATTCGGATCTTTATGCTACGTTGGTTTATGTTACGGTGCTTAGGGCATCTATACGGATTACAATCATATTCCTTACGGTACGACAAGGAGAGACGGACCCCGGAGCGAGACGGTAAGAGTGTGGTACGTACGGGGGACGACGGCGCGGGTCGGGGGGACGGTTTCGACGTCGCCACGCGGTTGTGGCGCGCGACGAGGTGAGACAGTAAAACAGGGGGTTCAATCGGTCGGTACGGGCGTTTCCGCCTCCTGAGGCCCTGCTGCCTACAGCCCTTGGGCGCGGCGCAGGGTTACCCCCAAGATTAGGAACGCGAGGGTCACGGAAACGGGGCGCGCGGGGGAGACAAGGCCCGCGGCTTGGTCAGAGGGAGTACGGGCGTTTCCGCCTCCTGAGGCCCTGCTGCCTACAGCCCTTGGGCGCGGCGCAGGGTTACCCCCAAGATTGGGAAAGCTTCGAGTACGCGCAGTGCGTTCTGCCTCCTGAGGCCCTGCTGCCTACAGCCTTCGGGCGCGGCGCAGGGTTACCCCCAGGATTGGGAAAGCTACAAATGCGCGGAGCGCGTTCGGCCTCCTGAGGCCCCGCTGCCTACAGCCCCGGGGCGCGGCGCAGGGTTACCCACAGGATTGGGAACGCGTGGTTTCGCGAAAGCGAGGCGCGCGGGGGAGACAAGGCCCGCGGCTCGGTCGGGGGGTACGGTACGGGCGTTCCGCCTCCTGAGGCCCTGCTGCCTACAGCCCTTGGGCGCGGCGCAGGGTTACCCCCAAGATTGGGAAGGCGTCAGGTCGGTCGCGACGTGACACGCGGCGGGTGTTAGTGCATGCGGGGAGGGGGGAAGGCAAGGCCCTGCTGCCAACAGCCCGGGGGCGCGGCGCAGGGTTACCCTTGAGGGTCGGGAGGGGGGCCGGGTCGGTGAGGCCCTGCTGCCAACAGCCCGGGGGCGCGGCGCAGGGTTACCCTCGGTTAGCGGGGAACGGGGGGATAGGCGCTTCGCTAGAGGCTCTGCGAGCGGTAAGACCGGTTGGTGTTCCGGAACACGTCCGTCTACCGCGGGAGCTCCGAGCGAATGCCCCCTTGAGCGTGGTTCGGGTCGGCTTTTATACCATTCGGTGTGCTTGTGGTGTATGCGTGCGGCGGGTGAAAGGTGTCGGTGTTATCGGGCGTATGCATGTGTGCGCGGTCGCGGCGGGAAGGCGAGCGCGGGCGGTGTGCTGGCGTGCGGGGGCCGGGGTTCGTCGTAGGTATGCTCCTGGGTCCGTCACACCCTCCTCCCCTTTTTGGAGATTTTTACCTGGGGGGAAAAATCAGTGATACATATTCTGGCATGTACAAATTATTGAGTTTTTATATCTAACTATTTAACAAAATCAGCATTACTAAAGCTTTTTTGTATAGACTGCGCGGCGGTTAGGTATATTGTATACCTACATATTATTGTAATAGGTTTGGTACCTTCAACATGTATTTATACAATAAAACTTTTTACCTATCAATTTTGTTTTTTTTCCTTTTATGTTATCGTAACACCTTTGTTCTGCTGAGCTGGGATCATTACATAAAATAACTTTTCTGATGTCGATAATCGACTGCATAAATTAAAAAAAAAACTTAACTGAGTTATAAACCTACTCTTTTTCTGAGCCGGTCAAAATAGAATTTTATCAATCGGTTCACAAAATGATGGCGTTACTAAGTAATTATCATAAAAAGTAATGAAAAATACGGCCGAATTTAGAACCTTTTCCTTTCGACGTGGGTTTATTTTCTGATGGATTTTACCTAACCTAAATCCTAATTGTACGAGAATGAAAGCGTTAACTCTTATTGCTTTCCGGGGTCCTAACCATATATATAACTATTTCTGTTTACTTATGTATATTACTTATACTTAATGCGGGGATAGTTATGTATAAATAAAATAGCCTCAGGCTCGGGATGCGAGAGTATTTTTTTTTTTGGCTTTGGCCATCGCGGTATCGATTATTTTCTTGAAATCGATTTTTGAATAAGTGGTCCGGTTTTATGGTCTCATTCGATTGTAAATAATTATAGCATACCATGCCATTATTTTATTTAGTTACTGTGGTATGGTTTCATATCCTTTACGTGTGCTCTTATTGATTTATTTTTATTCATGGTGTCTTGTATTTTATATATTACGGGTGACTCCTGTGAGTTGACCGTGTATGGTCCGGTATACTTTGGCGCTAGCTTCGCGCAAAAATGTTTACTGGCGTCGGACAATGTGAAGTTTTTCCTTAGTACTTCTTGTCCGATTTTTGGTTCCCATTGTTTTTTGTTCCTGTCGTAATGTTTTTTTTGTTGTTTTGATGCTGCATATTGGTGTTTTCTTACGATTTCGTATATTTCTTCTAATTTTTTTTTTTTTTTTTAAGTACGGTGTGGGACACTGGTTCATGTCCCCCGGTGATTTGAGCTCCTTTCCGAACAGCAGAAATGCTGGTGTGAACTTTGTTGATTCGTGTGTCGACGTGTTCATTGCGAAAGTGAGTTCTGGTATATGTTGGTCCCATTTCTTATGGTTTCCTTCTATATATGTTGCTATCATTGTTTCTAAGGTCTTGTTTACTCGTTCGGTCGGGTTTGCTTGTGGCGAGTATGGCGCCGTCAGCCTATGTTTTATTCCGTATTTCTGGAGTTCGTCCGTGAACTGCTTGCTGGTGAACTGCCTTCCATTGTCGCTGATTATCGTTTCCGGGCATCCGTATCTCATGATGACGCATTCTCTGAGTGCCTTTGTCACATTTCCTGCGGTTGCTGTTCTCAGTGGTCTTACTTCATTCCACTTTGTGAACTTGTCGTGGAAAATGATAATCCAGTTGTACCCATTTGATGATCTCGGTAGGGGGCCTATGAGGTCCGTTGATACTATACTCCACGGTGTTTCGGCGTTTTTTATATGCATTAGTCCTGCTTGTTTTTGTTGCGGTTTTTTATGTGCTTGACAGGTCGTACATCTTCTTACGTATGCCCGTATGTCCCTGAACATTCCTGGCCAGTAGTATCTCTGCGCCACTCTGTTCAGCGTTTTTGATGTTCCCAAATGGCCTGCTGTTGGTTCGTCATGGTTGTTTTTTAATATTTCTTCCATGTCGTCTTTCGCCACACAGAGCTTCCATTCTGATGATGGTGCTAGTCTTGGTCCGTATGCATGGTGTTCTATTTTTTTATATAGCTTATTGTTCTCTATTTTGTAGTCTGGATTTCCTTTTTGTTGTATCTCGTCTATTTTCTTTTGGTGCCAATCTTTTTTAGTTTCTTCTATGGCAAATACTGGGTTGCGTGGGTAGTATTTCTGTTTAACTGGCTGCTGGTGGGTTAGTCTGATTTTATGTTTGACCCACGTGTTTCCTTTCGGGTTGTCATCGCATTTGCTATATTCTTCTGTTAGTACTCTTTGTAACTGTTGTTTTTCGTGCGTTGTTAATGTCGGGTCCCTTTCGTACGACTCTGGTTGATCGTCTTTGGTCTTTGTTATTTTGGTGGTTGCTATTTCTTCTGGCTTTTTGTCTTTATCGCCATTGTCTTGGTTCGGCGTCCACTGTATTGTTGCACCCATTCTTTTCGTTATATCCATGCCTATTAATATCCTGGTTATCTCTGGGTGGTGCAGCATTTGGTGGTATATTTTCTTCTCTCCTATGGTTACTTCTAATGGTAGTGCTTCTTTTATCTCAATTTTT
Source organism: Ennomos quercinarius (assembly GCA_910589525.2). Taxonomy (NCBI): domain Eukaryota; kingdom Metazoa; phylum Arthropoda; class Insecta; order Lepidoptera; family Geometridae; genus Ennomos; species Ennomos quercinarius. The sequence goes on from OU342493.1 coordinate 11,236,013, forward strand.
GCTCCATTTGCCAATACTGCGGTCTCTGATATTTCTCTTGGTTTCTTTTGTTTCTCTATAAATTTTTTGTATATTTCTTTATTTACGTAGGATCTTGTTGAACCCGTATCGACTAACGCGTCGTACTCATTTTCTAGTATTTTTATCTTTACGAATGGTCGTATGTCTGCTTTTTGTTGTTGGTTGTGCGTATTTATTGTTAAAGATTCTACTTGGTTCGGTATTCTTCTACAGCATTTGATACTTTGTACGCCCCGCTTGCCACATACGCTGCAGAACAGTATTTTTTTTCCTCGGCAATCTTTCGTTAAATGGCCTGGCTTACCACAACTCCAGCAACATTCTTGTTGTTTGTAGTTGTGGACATATTTTGTTGTTCCTTCGGGCCAAGTGTGTTCTCTGGGTGTCCACTTGCTGTTTGTTTCTGTGGTTACCTGGTTCCGGTTTGGTGCTTCACGTACATATTGGGGTCTTTGGCTTGGTCCTTCAAATTCTCTGCGTCTTTCTTCTGTTATATTTTCATAATCGCTGGCTAACTGTATCAATTCATGTACGGTGCTAAATTCTGAGTATTTTATGTAGTATTTGTATCTTGTTGACATGTTTTCGTATATTATTTTAAGCTCTTCGTTCTTGGACATCCTGCCGTATCGGCGCATCAACGTTTGAATTTCGATTAGATAATCGGTGAATTTCTGTTGGTAATGCTGCTTCTTTGTTATTATCTTTCTTAGTAGTTCACTCTCGTGATCGCGGGTGAGGAACGTGAGTTTGAAGCATGTAATGAAGTCATTAAAGGTTTTGAATGATTCCTTACTGTTTCGGTACCATAACACGGCCTTGCCTCTCAGGAATCTGGGTAATACTTTGAGCACTTTTTCTTTATCTGTACCGCTGGATTCAATTAAGTCATCTAGTCTTTCCAGAAATTCAACGGGATCATCGTTTGTATTGAAGTGGAGGTTCCATCTTTCTATGCCTCGATCGTATTAATCTTGGTAAATCGGCATATCAGGTTTGTCATTGATGTTTTCGTCTGAACGGGACATGGTGTCTTTATATTCCAGTTCAGGTTCACTGGTGTAATCGCTTTCTATTTGTGACTGGGCGGGTGTAGGGTGGGTCGGATCTAGTCCTGCTTTTATGGTTTCGGCCAAGGTTTGGCGTAGATCCTTAACCGTTTGGTTCTCCGTTATGAGGTTCCTCTTCCTGCACTCTTCTTCCAGCTCTGGTTTCTTCAGGTTATAAATCCACGTCGTTTTATCGGACATTTGATTCGAGATTTATTGTTTATTTAATTTGCGAATAAATTTTTCCGTCTGGACAAACTTACTTATCCCCTGGGTTTAGTTCGCGGGTTTTTGGGTTGGGCGCCAATGTAACGGGGCGTCCTTAGGGCTAGCTCGCCTGGACGTCTCGTTATGGTGGAATAAGGCCCCTTTGCGGCAGTAGTCGCCGAGGAGGGGTTGATTTCCTAAAATCGGTAACCTATGAGGGGGTTTGTCCAGAGAAACACACGGTATGGGTTTAACAATAAACGGGTTTATTCGGATCTTTATGCTACGTTGGTTTATGTTACGGTGCTTAGGGCATCTATACGGATTACAATCATATTCCTTACGGTACGACAAGGAGAGACGGACCCCGGAGCGAGACGGTAAGAGTGTGGTACGTACGGGGGACGACGGCGCGGGTCGGGGGGACGGTTTCGACGTCGCCACGCGGTTGTGGCGCGCGACGAGGTGAGACAGTAAAACAGGGGGTTCAATCGGTCGGTACGGGCGTTTCCGCCTCCTGAGGCCCTGCTGCCTACAGCCCTTGGGCGCGGCGCAGGGTTACCCCCAAGATTAGGAACGCGAGGGTCACGGAAACGGGGCGCGCGGGGGAGACAAGGCCCGCGGCTTGGTCAGAGGGAGTACGGGCGTTTCCGCCTCCTGAGGCCCTGCTGCCTACAGCCCTTGGGCGCGGCGCAGGGTTACCCCCAAGATTGGGAAAGCTTCGAGTACGCGCAGTGCGTTCTGCCTCCTGAGGCCCTGCTGCCTACAGCCTTCGGGCGCGGCGCAGGGTTACCCCCAGGATTGGGAAAGCTACAAATGCGCGGAGCGCGTTCGGCCTCCTGAGGCCCCGCTGCCTACAGCCCCGGGGCGCGGCGCAGGGTTACCCACAGGATTGGGAACGCGTGGTTTCGCGAAAGCGAGGCGCGCGGGGGAGACAAGGCCCGCGGCTCGGTCGGGGGGTACGGTACGGGCGTTCCGCCTCCTGAGGCCCTGCTGCCTACAGCCCTTGGGCGCGGCGCAGGGTTACCCCCAAGATTGGGAAGGCGTCAGGTCGGTCGCGACGTGACACGCGGCGGGTGTTAGTGCATGCGGGGAGGGGGGAAGGCAAGGCCCTGCTGCCAACAGCCCGGGGGCGCGGCGCAGGGTTACCCTTGAGGGTCGGGAGGGGGGCCGGGTCGGTGAGGCCCTGCTGCCAACAGCCCGGGGGCGCGGCGCAGGGTTACCCTCGGTTAGCGGGGAACGGGGGGATAGGCGCTTCGCTAGAGGCTCTGCGAGCGGTAAGACCGGTTGGTGTTCCGGAACACGTCCGTCTACCGCGGGAGCTCCGAGCGAATGCCCCCTTGAGCGTGGTTCGGGTCGGCTTTTATACCATTCGGTGTGCTTGTGGTGTATGCGTGCGGCGGGTGAAAGGTGTCGGTGTTATCGGGCGTATGCATGTGTGCGCGGTCGCGGCGGGAAGGCGAGCGCGGGCGGTGTGCTGGCGTGCGGGGGCCGGGGTTCGTCGTAGGTATGCTCCTGGGTCCGTCACACCGTATTGCTCTTAACTTTTTTGAAAATGGCGTCCAAGTTCCTGTTTTTATCTTTTACATATAAACTCATTATTAGTAAAATACTGAGTCTGTATTACCCGGGTAAATTAAGAATACTTCTTCTATATGCGTATAACGTGCAGTGAGATACAAACAAAACTGAATCGGGATATCGCAATGTAAAGTAAAAAGCACGCGTGCATAACATCTCGGATTATGAGTCTAAAAGCGGTGTAATCATAACCACTTACTAGCAGCGGTGCTGAAAAATATGTGTCTTTATGACTGGGCCACGGTTATAGCTATTTAAGGATTATTAATGAGAAATCACATCAAAAACCTTTAACTTTGTATGGTTATTATGTATACCTATCCTGTCAATTGAGGTTTTGTTTGTTAACTTATAATATTATTCACGTAGATATATTAAATCGCAACAGATATCGAGTTTCTAAGTATATCAATCCCAGCGAATGTTGAAAGAATTTTCACTTGAATGAACGTACAAAAGGAAATGAGTGAATTTCACAGTCCCCTACAAGCGTCGTCGTTTGGCAACTAAGCTGTCAAAGAAAAATGTTCAACGTTATAATATAAAAGATAGCTACAAAAGTGAGAAGAGCACAAATGCAAAACCCGACTGTACTTTACGGCCTTCCCAATTAGAGAAAACCGCATTAATAAACCAGTAATCCTCCGCGGTTTATTAGCGTTAGGTAAAGTAATTGTACAGCGTACAAATTAAGAGGATTTTTAGTAGACAATTAAGCACACGAAGCAATGAAACTAATTTACGTGACACGTGACTGTTGAAATAAAAGGCATGAAGGAGGGGGTGGTAGCGCTATCTCTAGCCGGAACTAACATTATACGAGAACCTGTAGTGGGCAGCGGGCAGGTATTGTGAAAAAACGGGCGATATCACAACAAACCTCTGGGCGCTCGGCTCGTTCCCGTTGTTACCCGAACGTGACCCGAATACCCGCCCAAATGTTCAGGGATACTTCAGAAATGTTTCCGTTACGATACGCGATCTTTTCCTCTACGCCGACCATATTATACACGTAAACAGCTATACTATCGCCTAACTTCGCCCTAAAATGTATTTATAGAGCCGACAATCTTATATAACTATCCGCTTCATTTTATGGGGTGGTTTGATTACGTTGTAACTATGCGATACGAGTGCTATTTCAAATCGTAATAAAATTATTCAAATGTGTGTTAGTATAAATTACATAACACTAATCTTTAAAAAGCAGTCGCTGGTCATCGCTATCAATCTGTACTTATTCAATACTAGCTGCGCCCCGCGGCTTCGCCTGCGGGTAAATAGTAGCCTATGTGTTAATCCAGTATACCAGCTATATCTATTCGAAATTTCATCCATATGTGTCTAGCCATTTGAGTGTGAAAGAGTAACAAACATACACACATAAACTTTCACCTTTATAGTATTATATATTATATAGTGTGTACTAAAAGTAAGTAAAACGTTGCCTGTGTGTGGCTTTCACTTCAAAACAACTAACTTGGATGACATTTTGAAAACAGTATAGGTTAGGTAGTATGTCTGTTTTCTGTACCTACTAGTAAAAAAAATAAGTTTCAATAGCATAATATAGAGATTATAAAAAACCAAAATTTGATGTTAGAAAGAATTCGTGATTTAGTCTAAAAAGTTTAATATTAAAGTTAAAAACATTACCAACAGGTTTTCATCTCTCGTCCTGATTGTGCAGAAAGAGTTGTTAGTAAACTTCAACTCCAGTAATAGCGTAGAATACTGACTAATAGCATAGAACAAGGAGAGGAATGCCAATGCACTAAGAAAACAGCCAAAAAAATATGCCTAAAACTGGATGGTGTTGCAAAATGAGTAGGTTATAAGTTAAGCGCAGATCAGAAATATGCCAAAAACCGTTTTATACCTAGCCCGCCGTAGCTACCCGTATAGCCCACTCATTTTGCAATACCATCCAAGTTTAAAACGGTTTTTGGCATATTTATGATCTGCGCTCAACTTATAACTCGCTTATTTTGAAACGCCATCTAGTTTTAGGCATATTTTTGATCTACGCTGTTTTCTTGATGTATTGGCATTCCTCTCCTCCTTGTTCCATGCTAATAGCCATAAAGTTGAGTACCTAGTTAGTGGAATATTCCCAACTTGCGTCGTTTGTTAAATAATTTATCATATCCTTTTATTCTTCCGCCACGAAAAGCAAAAATAAACTGTTATGATTTCTTTGTTGAAAAACATGATCGAACTTTGTGAATATTAGAAAATATAAATTCGTACTTCATAGTGCACACTTAAACCGATGTATAATCATGATAGTATAAATATGATAGTGCCTATCGCGTATTTGGATAGGTATTGTACGTAAATGCCACGCATATAGTTGATATAGTATCTGTTACCTACACCAAATAGCCAAAACGTATGCGTTGTGGCAGTAACTCAAATTCTGGCTCGGTTCTCAAGAGGTCTTTTCAAATTAGGAAAGTAGTATTGTGAATATCAACGACCCGAAAGCTCTTGATATCAAGAGACTGATGTTAACGGCTAAACGTACCTTCTTATAGAAGCCTTTGATAGTAGAGCTATATAGAGCTCCTATGCTCCAACTACAATATAAGGAGCTTCAAGAAAAGTGTTAAAAGAGTCCTCTCTAAGGGTAGGCAACGCACCGGCAATGCCTTCAGTGTTGCAGATGTCCATAGGCAGCGGTAACCACTTACAATCAGGTGGGCCACCTGTTTCTTTGCCACTCATCTGATAAAAAGTTGTTTCCAATTCGAGCATTTTTTGTGTATCTAACTTCTATCTGATATCTTCCCCATTTTGAACGGTTGAAGATCCATATAAAAAATTCGTAAGGATCTGACGATGCAGTAGGTGCTATGGGTAAAAATATAACTACTGGTAGCACAATGTGGCTTGGAATAGTGCCATAGATAATGAAAGAAAGAAGAAAATGTTACGACAAATTCCCCACATTTCACACATGTGTTTGCATTAATATATTATGTGGTGGTATACGTGAAACCAAATCAGACCATTTGTTTGAAGCTAAGGTTGTGACTTTATTGTGAAATCGGCTTATGGGAAAGGTCACGCAACGGAAGAAGGAAACGGTCCAATAAAATTACCTTGGTCTTAAGTTTTGTTAAGCAAAGTGGGATAAGGCTCAAGACAATGCGAAACTTCAGTGAAAATATCAACGTTAGTTAGGCAGAAGTTTATATCTGGCTGCTCGGGATTTACTTTCACGTTGGTAAGTTTAATGCTATTAAGTATCAACGTTTGAAGAAGGTTTTTAGTTCATGATCTTACATGTTAATTTGCAATATGATAAGTATTATTGTCACAAGAAAATTAATGTTGCCGCCTAAGTCGTTGCTATGTCAGAATCTATATAACGGCTTAAAAATTCTGACATTAACAAGAAAGAAAAAGATAGATATCCTATATTTTTTCATCATCATCTGGCCACCCCTATCTTAGAGAGGAACGGTACAGCAAATCTTTTCTTCTTCCTGCCTTATGATATATACCAATTCCATGCATATTACATAAAAATCAAACTTTAATTTATTTTCAATATTAATTGGTTTGTTTAACATACAAAGCTACTCCTAAAGAGAATGTGAAATGACTAGTTCTGCACAGTTCTTTGAAAGTATCATTATTTTTACACCACAACCGATATTGGTCTGTCGGGGCAAAGATATTGGCTGTAGCTGTCACCGGCAGTGGTTCCCAACTCGGCGCTCCGACTACCTTATACACTTGTGTCGTCTCCTGCATTGTACTCTTACGGACTGAGAGTTGAGTGTAGGTATTGTGCCAACGTTATTGTTTTGTACTCGTTTTCATATAGGTACTCACAATAACTGTACTGTTTAAAAAACTTATATAAATACAAACTTTTATAGCTGAAGAATAAAAACCTTTAATGACATCAAAATCTCTTGCCAGCTGAAGATTTGTGATTTATAGCAGTATAAGTAGCGTTGTCACGGTAAAGCAAGTCCCAGCTTTATAAATTAATCTCTTGCCATCTGTCTACCTATAGAAACATAAAAAAGAAATACACTTTACCTTTTTGCAGTGGTTTAAAGCTAACCAGGTAATTCTTTTCATAGTCCGTACCATAGCCATACCATACCTACTATATCCCAACTGAATGATCTTACTTTATGATATGAGATTATAGATTGACTAATTCAATTGGCTTTTAGGCTCCAGCAACGCTGCAGACACTCTGTATAACGAGGATGGCCCGATGGGTAATATTAAGTATATTATATAATTACTATTATAATTACGTAAATAACCAAAGTAAAAAACAGACATTACAAACTGCTTAAACCCTATATAAGTCATCAACTAAACTAAATTAGCTGCAGTAGGAGTATTCCTACATAGTCACAGCTAATTTCGTTTAGTTAGTTACTTATAATTATGGGGTTAAGTAGTTTGTAATGTCTGTGTTTAAGAATTTTGATACATAAGTGTGTATGTATCAAAATTCTTCAGATACCTTTTATTAGTACCTATAGCCCCTTGCCACTAGTGTCAAGCGATATTTAAGAAGTATCGAGGGACAAAAGACACGTTTATTACTAGCGATTAACAAAATGTACGTTATAGAGCATGCAGAATCAGAAATAGGTGAGAGTTATTTTCACAAATTCCGGGTAGGTACCAGTGATAGGCCGCTACGCGACGTGTCCAGTGAATCAACGAGTAGCGCTTCGGTCGGTCGGGTAAAAACGGGAAACCATTTTACGGTCCATTGTGAAAGAGGATTGGCAATTTCGTTCGGAGCTTACTCGACCATCGGCCGGGCAAGTTTTACAACGTCTCTGATGTAACGCGAATGCCTCTGAGCCCTCTAATACATGCGCGCACGCTCATTTGCTGAATCATCATCCCTCGAATTTTATCTTCAACCAACTTCCGAGCACGTTGAGTGTCCACAAATAGATTTGAAAGAGGTCCTGATTACGCCATTTGTATAGGAACCTGCATTCGATAGCAGTTCTGATAAAATAAGATCTGTTTGCGGATTTCTACCGATAAAACCGTTTTGTGAATAGGTTTCCGTTTCTCGCTCAAGTGAGAGATATTACTTATCAAAAACGTTCAGTGCACAGGACGGACCAAAATAACGTACAAAGAGTAAAGACGTTTATATATAGTTCCAAATCATCAATTATATACATTTTTTAATAAAAAAGTGATATTTTATTATTAGTAAAATAGTGATCAACTATCATATAATACTTAGGTAACAATGATTCTGATTAAGATGAACTGTCTGGATGATGAGTGCAATAAATAAATTACTAATTAAAATATTAACAGGTAGGAGTGCATATAAGTAAATAAGGCCAAGATGCCGTGATTCTAGTTTAATAAAAACCTATCCTATAGATATGTGCTATATAGGATCTGTGATATTACTATATATATTTAGGTATCTTTAAGCATTTAACAAATCATGTTTAGGTATAATATTTGCTAAAGAGTTGACATCCAAATTGAGAGATTTCATATCGTTAATGACCCTTGAAAAACATCAGCCAACTCAAAGCTGCTATTAAATAATGCACTAAAAATTCATCATACGTTGTGAACGTGTAAACCCACGTACACTTCATTCATTTAATAAACGCGCTCTGACAGTCACAATACGTTCATTAGCAAGTAAATCTCCGGCACCCTTTACAAATATTGCTATACATTGTGAATTTATTTAGCACTGTCAGTATTATATTATCTGTGGTACTGTATTAGGTAGTGACTCGGCGACGTTAATTCAACAAAAGCCGTATCAATTACCTAATCCAAGGAGTATTATAATGCGAGCCAGCACGGCGGCGTCGAACCGCGAACAGTTCTCGTCTGGATAAACGGAGGCCTATTTGAAATTCCAATTAGAAAGTTTTCTCATTTACTTGATTCAGGACGTAGAGTGGCGGAAGGGCAACAATCCGCGCTGATTAGTCCTGTGCTCTCCGCCCTGCAGCAGATTTAAAGGGTATGGGCTCACCGCATAAACTAATCCTTCATTGGGGACCACCCGATTTGAATTATTTTTAGGTCGCCTCTAACGGCGCTCCCTGACGTTTCGAACGTACCGCTTTGATTTGCGTATTTGAATAATTGCTTCGTTGGAATTTAAAGTTAGTTTCAAACTTTATTTGAAAAGGTTTCCAGGGCATCAAAGTAGATAATATATCAAGGGAGTAACAGTGTTTGATCGCTTTCAGCGCCAAAATACCAGGGATAGTTAATAAATAGATATTTTTAGTAATAGGTATATGTAATGTGTATAAAATGTAAGTGCACAATTAGATAATGGATGGATGAATGGATCTGACGCATCAAAAACTCCTGTCGCCCACGACATACGCCTACGTGCAATATTCTGCTCCAATAAACCAATACCTAGACTAGAAAGACATTAATAATAGTAGGTAACCCTAAAGTTTATATAAGTGCATAATTTTATAAATAAAAATGACTTGGTAACCCAAGTTCCAGTAACATTAAACTTACTACTTCTATTTTCAGCTGGTTATCCCAGAATCCTGGGATGGCTTGTAAAATTATACCTACGTTTCTACCTCGTTACTCAGTAATCGAGTTTAGTTGATACTGCATGTTTGATTACTTTGTTTACGACACTACTAGCTAGCGTGGAAATAATTTGGATTCTTTATAATCTTTACAACGGAAAGTATAGCCTGCCACTGCGCTACTAAGATTAAACTTTTATTTACTAGTAGTTTAGCGAACGGTAGACTTTACGAGCACAAACGTTTTGCAACAATAATTGTGTTCAGTCTGTGCATAATCAGTATAATCATATCAATAGTCGGAAGACGTCCACTACTGAACACAGGCCAACCCCATGATACGCTACTTTGGATGCTTATCATAGGGGGTTTGCCATAATCAACACCATGCTAGGCAGGCAGCTCGGTGATCGCAGAAGATTTTAATGTACTGAGGAGAATGCTGCTGCCATTCTCTGGATATACCTTTTAGCCGGCTTTTATGGTATCCATTGAAAGAGATGGGGTGATCCTATTCTCACACCGCCGGGAACACACGGTATGATGTTGTTTACCTATTAGTTTATCTAGTACAATAAATGTCCCTTACGGCCTTATATCTCGACAACCTCTTGACCGATTTTTCTCATATTTAAAACACTTGTTAAGAATCAAGTACCTAATGCTTTTGCCAAATATTATTAAAATTGGCAGACACGCCACAGTAATGTTCTCCCCTTTTTAAGGAAATACACATCCAATCAAAAATTGAAGACGTCAAAAAAAATCACTGAATCTTTAGACCCTGTATACCAAATTTCGTCAAAGTTCGTTGAAAAACGCGACCTGTACGCGATTACACACATCCGGACAGACGAAAGCCAAAATCGCGAGTTGAAGCAGAGACTTTCGCTCACCTGGTTCGCTCGATCAATTAGTTAAACATTTATAATTTGGTAGATTTAAAGCGTAAAATATAACATACCTAAAACTAGATACGCCTCGCGATTTCACCCGCGTAGACAAGGTCACCTAATACCGCAGGAATAGTTTTCAGGAATTAAAAGTGTATCTGTAAAGTGTATAAATAATATGTGCAATTCCAAGGAGCTAAACTTTCTACATACTAATTATCATCAAAATAACTACAGCCGTTTCAGCGCTGAGTGGTAACAAACATACACAAACATACACACTCATGTTTGCATTCCACAATGTTGTTCAAAGATGTGTGATGTGATGTTACATTTATATTTACAAAGTTATCCCTTCTCCAAAAGCTCGTGTCGATGGAAGAGTTTCCCATCTTCATTACAAAATGTATCATCTAAATAAAGCCTTCTATGATTTATGCAAGATTCTATGTTGAAAGTTATTAAATAGAATGAAGTAGATTTTATATTTTAAACCCGCGCTTAAACCACAAGAGACTTTCTCAAGTTTACTTCTTAAAAGGTCAAAGTATGTTTTAGCAAACTCTAGAAAAAGGTTTTAATACTCTTTCAGGAATAATGCAACTTGTGCTTCATTATATTGCAAACATATTAGATCCTGGCCCTTAACTAAGGAGTTTCTATAAAGATATTATAGTCGTTAAAATTTAAGCGACCAGCGGGATTTGAACCCGCGTGGTGAGTTGGAAGGCGTGGTTTCAAATCCCGCTGGTCGCTAAAATTTTAACGACTATAATATCTTTATAGATATACCTGAAGTGTGAAGTACACTTAAAGATCAATCCATGATAAGGAGTTTCTGTAGGTAGGTATCTAAAGGACCATGGAATTACGAGAACCGTGGTCCCACAGCGTCTAGACACTGAAACAACTCTTGTGTGTTGCTCTTTTCTATGTATCAGTAACGGTTCTATCTGGGAATCAAACCCGCAGCTTCCAGGTTAAGAGCCGACTTGCTCAACCACCACACCAAGGAGACCTATATTTTATAATAAATATTTCAATTCTTTTATCTTACGGTTGAGGTATTAAGTAAACAACTAACATAGAGTTCAATACCTTACACTGTATTAGTGTTGTTCGTTCCATACATTAACTTAGGTACTTAACATATAAGTTAGTTTGAGTTTTGCTACAATCTTGTATGGTTCTAAAATCACCACCACTACTTTAAAACAGATTTCCTTTAGTTCTGTAGATGTCATTTGGCATCTATATCGTTTTCCTAAAGTTAAAAATTCATTTAAAAATCATCTTTATTGGTGCAACATTAGATCGTCATATATTTTTAACTCATAAATATGTATAACCCAAGAAATAAATCATAAAATATTATTATAATACATGTAAGCAGCCAACGAATAATGTTATACAATAGGAACATTCATCTTCAAGAACGGAGACAAAGCCTTTCAGAACAACGGTTAAAGGATTTTATTCAACGGAAACAAGTTGGGGATATGTTCTTTACCCCGATAGATTTCAATATGTGGGTAAAAAAGTTTCATCAAGTTTATGTTGGCAGATCCAAGTCTAACTATCGATTCGGCGGCATGCCAATTTATTCAAAAAGTATCAGCGTGAATCGGCCAGACACGGAAGTTACCCAGTTGAAAATTGAATTTATCAAAGTTTTCCGGGACAAACAGTACTTTATAGACTGTGAAATGCAATTTACTTTCAATTGCCATCAATGGAACGAACTAAAGCTTTCATGGATGAAATACCTATTTGTGGCGGACAGCGTGTTCGAAACACAAATGCGTAGCTTTAATTAATATTGAGTTTGAAGAACATCGGCGGTGTTTTATAAATTTACCGTAAGCCGATGAGTATACTCCACGTCGGCCTTCTATTAAAATGTGTTTCCATAATGATACAGATAGGTAATAGTAATAGTAGGACTTGATATGAAGATAAAATATTAATGTCGGTAACGGTATAACATTAGGATCAGTTGCATTCTTACCTCTTGCCACAATGAAAACTAAAATGTATACAGACCTATCTATTAATTTATCCCGCTACAAAATTTGAACAAAATCATATTTGAGAAAACTGTCTGTTTAAACTATAAAATACTTGAAATTAGCTGAACCAAATTGACTTCTGATACAGTAAGGGATTACTTATAAAAATCTGTTAATCCCTCTCTGGTCTGGTATTGGTGAAATGTGTAGGTACTTAGTAAAATTAGGTTCATGATGCTCTATATCAACAACTTTACCGCCTAGCATCGCTTAAGGGTTTTTCTAAGCTCTATTTAGCACTCATTGATTTTGGGTCTTTATTTATCCTTTTACCTACCTATGAACTGAAGTCAATGATCAAAGGTTGAGAGGCACCAAAATAAACAAGAGCGTATTTTCAGCAACTCCAATATTCATAATGGACGCAAATTAACATATTTTATTAAAGCTGCGCTCCATCGCACCTAACAATCTCGCGGTAAATATATAAAGAGTTTTATTTTAGAAATGGTCGAGAGGCGGGTCAGGGTCCGGTCACTCGCGAATTCGGGCTAACCACTAGACGTCACTATATAAAGTCCTGGGTGGTGGCTGGCCATGATGTCGGTAATTACTGCATCTCGTCGCGTATGTCAAATTGTCCGGGCGAGTCGAATTGCGTCCGTTTCAATTAAATGTCGACATGAGTGCGGCCGCCTGACCGGAGCTCGGACGCCTCGCTCTGCTGAGAGCACTTATTCATTGGACGCAGACAGGATGGATCCAATAGCGTTAATGAAATCTGATCCTGATTTGCGAACCCGGCGCAAAAATTGTTTTTACCTATCGAAATATAGATTGGTGCAAACATCGAATACAGTATTGAATTTAATTTCAATATGTCGATTTGCTATTGAATATTGCCAATTGTACAAAGCTAAAACATAAGCTGATGTTGTTGTGGCTGAAATTACCGCTTTCGTAGAATTTATGGCTGTACCAATTGCAGGGGTCGTCTATGCGGCTAGCTTTAACTATCCATTACGTGAGAGTTTCGAGACAATTTGCCTATTTACTCTACAATCCTTAGTTAGCATATTTAGCTATTCCTAATTATTCAATTAAATCTGCATTGTTGATGTTTATAAAAATCACTTTGCAAAACAATTTCACAATAAAACTAAAAGAATAAGAATAGGTACAAAGGCTTTTAAGTAGGTACCTATACTAAAACAGTATTGCACTGTAGTAGCGAAGCTTGACTAAATCATTCTTAACCGATCGATAAAATTAAGCAGCGTTTGCTGGATGGGTGACCAACACAAAAAGTGGTACTTATTTACAATTTGAGCGCTACCATACTTCGGTATATACCATGAGGTGTTGTCGAAAGACAACAACCGTTATGGAAGGTTTCAGGCGGGTCAAAAATTTGGACACCAGGCTCACTTGTCTATACGAGAATGTAGGACTAAAATAAAAATAAACTGTACTTTACTAGCTAGTTCTTTTATTATTCGCACGGCTGAGGAGTGGAATGCGCTTCCTGCTCCTTTGTTTCCTACAAATTATAATCTGGGTCTCTTTAAATCAAGAGTGAATAGGCATCTCATGGGCAAACGTGCTCCAACATAGACCGCATCATCGCTTTCCATCAGGTGAGATGTTGTCAAACGTGAGCCCATTCAAGCATAAAAAAAAAAAAACTTAACAATAATAATTCTTCTTTAGAAATAGTACATTACTGCAGCGGCCAGCAACAGAGGCATTGACGGACGAACGTGTAAATGTGGGCCGAGGCGAAGCCGAGGCACACATACGTAAGTCCATCAATGCCTAGTTGTGGCCAAGGCTTGTATAGATGTATAGTACTTTTCTCAAATAATGCGCGGAAATTAAAACAAAGAATTTTTTAGTTGAAAATAATTTTTCCCACCATAAAGTGTTACTCTTTTCCAATAAACAGCTTTCTCTTTGCAAGCCAGTTCGAATTTTAAATAAAACCTTTGATAAGATACCTCCTTGGTTGCCATGTTTCGGAGTAAAAGATCGTTCCTTTTTTAAATTACACGACAGATATGACTTTTGTATGAAATTTATTTGGCCGCTAAACCACGACAGATATGGATTTCGATAGAACTTTTGCCGGCCACTGCTCGCCAGATTTATCTCGAAGAAGGTTGTCAAAATAATGCTCACATTTCCAAGCATGTTTGAGATAACGTGTATCACTAATAATACACTACACTACACACAACTAACTACTAATTATTACTATGTGATCAGTAAAGTTATTTTCTGAATTGGAAACAATTTTATGGATGGCTTGAGGAGCATATCGACTGAGACCGTAACATTATAGAAATCGTAGTCCCAATAGAATTTTTTAATCAGTCGTCTGGTGATCATTTTTACAGTTGCTATTATTTTTTCTTCCGCAAAATCATTTATTCATCACATTACATCGCACATATTTTATTACATCGGCTGTTAATGTGTAAGTTAGGTAGGTATGGATTTAACCGAATCCAAGTTCCCGTGACACCGCAGCGTTGTACCTACTCTAAGGGTGCCTTAGGTATACGTATATCATCAATGATATGATGATTCATCATCAACGGCCTGAAGGCGTCCACTGCTGAACATAGGCCTTCTCCCAGAGAGCACCACCTAGAGCGGCTGCTCGCCTCCTGCATTCATCGGCTCCCCGCGGCCTTCACCAGATCGTTGGTCCACCGAGTGGGGGCCGGCTTACGCTGCGTCTTCCGGTTCCCGTAACCACTCGAGAACCTTTCTTTCCCATCGGTTGTAAGTTCTACGAGCGATGTGTCCTGCCCATCGCTTTATTTATATTATTGTGATAATCTTAACTATTTTTAGTTATAAACAGATATTATGTGTGTTAAAAAAACGCTGCAATCCTGGCAGGTGTATGTTTTATGTGTGTTAATGGCCTGTTAAACTTCTGAAATTAGTTTTTAATATAAAACGCCGATGACACCGATGTTAAACTCATTATACCGTGGTAATTACTTTGCTGAAATTATTATTTAACGCTGATATTGGCCATTTACTGTTTAAATATTATAATGTCGTTAATGCTTTGAAATATTTAATTAAAATACTTTAACGATAATTAAATTTGATGGTATTTATAGTGGTAGGTAGTATAGTGGTTCACCTTGGTCAACTTAATTAGCGATGTGGAACAGAATGAAGTAACATAAGTTAAAACTATAATCTATTATTATTATACTATAATTACTATTACTATAATTATTATTTATATTGTTAAAGTTTATAAAGATAAATCTGTAAGTAAAAGTTTGTACACCTTCACTCATAATAAAACTATATAACCAATAAAGACTGACTCGCCTGATAGCTCAGTTGGTAGTAGCTCTGCCTTCCGAACTGTACGTTGTGGGTTCGATTCCCATCCGGGACGAAGATTTGTGTGATGAACTTCGATGTTTGTTCTGTGTCTGGGTGTTATATAGTATTCTATGTATTTACAAAACAAAAAAGTTTCTAAGTATTGTGTCAGTTATCTGGTTCCCATAATACAAGCTAGGCTATGTTTTAGGACTAGATGGCGCTGTGTGAAAAAAAGAGAAAGTAATTTACCTCCCGCCGCAAGCTGAGGAGCGTTATAAGTTTAACATGTTAGTGTTAAAGTTTCGTTTGTGATGGAGGATTATTAAGTTTGGAGTAAGTATACCTTTTCCTTTGCCGTGTAGCCCCGATGGTGTTATGCCGTATGCGAATAGGACCACCCCATAGATGCTGTAAGAGCCGGCTAAGGGAATATAGCAGTAAATGGGCAGCAGCATTTTCATCGATACATTTACATCTTCTGTGATTAATGCGTTTGCACCAAGCCACCTGCCAAGCGTGGTGATTATGGCAACCCCCTATGATAAGCGTCCAAAATTGGGTTTTGTGAGGGAGCCCTGTGTTCAGCAGTGGACGTCTTCCGGCTGTTGATGTGTTGTGTGATGTGATATCTTTTCCTTATTACATAAAACATACCTAGGCAATTTTTAGCCCGGTGTCCAAACTTTTATTTATTTATTTATTAAAAGACCAACAGCAATTATGAAGATACAAATAAGTACAATGCAGAAAAGAAAATATAGCCAATAATAGGTCTCCATATTAAGTACATGAATATAATAATTATGAAAGAGACACAGCGATTGAATCTGCAGGTACAGTATTACATGAGGTACCTATGATGGGAGTGTAGGAGAGTGTATTGGGGTGTGTAATGTGTGTGGAGTTAGGTATGAGGATATAATGAGGGATAATAAATAATGTTTACAGTATTAGTGAATCGTATCTAAATAATATATTATTGTATATGCTTAATTTCTAATTTAATGAACGTAGATAAATAACATATTTATATAAATACATTTTTGAAGATGTTCTTGGAAGTACTAAAAATGTCGAGGTCCGAAAATTTCTTATTGTATGTTGAGCTAATACGTGAAATTGGGGCGTTGCTTGCATATTTTGTATTTTGAAATGTATGTATGTATTATGTTTAATAAATTTGGCTTGAATTCTTTCTATACGTTGTATATACGTTATATAATAAGGGGACCAGATACAGCTCGCATACTCCAGCACACTGCGGACATATGCGTAATAGACATTCTTAACACAACTCAGGTTAGAAAAAAGTTTACAGGTACGAAGTACAAACCCAAGGTTTTTGTAGGCCTTGTCCAAAATGGCAATTTTAGTTCGTCTGAGAACTTTTGACATGGCATACTTAAAGACTGTTGATTTTACGAAATCTATAAATATCATGTTTAGTTCTAAGGGAAGGTCATTTAAAATTTATTTTAATTTTTAGTACATGCTTAGTTCGCTGTAGAAATGATATAAATAATTACAAGTTTAAGAAACAAAAATGCTTTAGGCACGCAACAAAAAACGGACAGACATTACCTAAAAGGAATATTTTCTACCTTGTCCTTCCCAGGGGCAAATGGATAATAAAAAGACTAGTTCATAGGTGAAGCTGTCTTATACAGAGATGTAAATTGTGAGAACAATATCGAATGCCGCTGAGGGCGCGGCGTTTACATGGTCGTGCGGGTTCCAGCGTGAAAGTTCAACTTTCCAACATTTTCGCCGTTGCCGAGTCCGGTCACGCCTGAGAGTTACGAGATCCCAACCACGAGATTGCTAGAAGCATGTAACAAAGCTTAGTTTACATTGTTAGGGTAAAAATAACAAAAATATTAAGCTGGCCAAATATTACCTATATTTCTTTATATTTTAGACATTTACACATTTTGATTGGAGAGTTAAAGTCACCGACATTTAGCAAGTTGCAATGGCAGTGGGTAGGCCACATCGCTTGCAGAACCGATAATCGATAGGGAAGAAAGATTGTCGAGTGGCGACCATGAACCGGAAGACGCCGTTAGGCTGGTCCCTATTAGGTGGACCTACGACTCGGTCAGAACCGATGGATCGGCGGGGAGCCGATAGATGCTGGAGGCAAGCAGCTGCTCAAAGTAGCGCTCTATGGGGGAGGTCTATGTTCAACAGTGGACATTGTCAGGTAGATAATAGTGCCACATTGATTAATCAACCAATAAGATTTATAAAAAAATGCTTATAATTTTCAGTTGTAGAAGCTATGTTTGCATTAATAGAACAAAAGTAGCGAATATCACGAGTCTCACTAACTTTTTGTCATACGTTTAGTTGCAGCCACTGTGTACTTGGCTTAAGTAACATAACATCTCTTTGTTGGGAATCAAAATATTGTGAGATGTTGGAATAAGTAGGATACTTAGGTATTATAGATTACTGTATGGCTCTGCAGTAGTGTACTTTGAGAGTCTGAGTAGCTTTTCTTATTTTATTATTCTACCAATATTATAAATGCAAAGGTTTGAGATTGTGTGTGTGGATAAAATGTGTATGTGGTTTTGTGCTTTAAATGATATATGGGTAGGTTGTACATTTGTAATGGCTGAATAACAGACTTAAAAAATACTTTGTAAAGATAATTTTAGCTCTTGAATAGAAAAAAAAATATATTTATTGATGCAAGGGGATCCACAGAGCGCATCGGTTAGTAGTACATGTATCATTTAAAGTACATAGTCGTTTTGATGATACAGCAATGAATGAATGAAAAAGTGTATCCATCAGCCAAGCCATGAATCTAAAATCTCAATGAATCCCCCAGTTGATCTTACTTTAGATCCGACTGGATGAAGACATAAATCAGAAAGAAAGAAGAAAGCGTCGCGTTGTCAGCCAAGCCAAAATCGACTTAATAATCAACGATATCTATCTATGCTCTATTGCTGTATTCCAGTAGATATGCTTCTGTTTACAAACCATGTGCTTTACGTAACCTGTCGTTTCCACGTAGTTATTGCTTTTGAGAGTGTCATGGCACGGCGCGGTGACGATTCCATTTGTCTTTACCGATCTTGAACAAGTATATTCCCGGTAGAGTTTTCAGAGCAAGTTACGGCGCGAGCGATAAGATAGAATAAGCCCTATGCGCCCGTTCCTCATGATCATGAGTTCTTCGTGCAATCTTAGTACTTACACATTTACATAAAAATGTATTGAACGGCTTTGATATGCATGGTAAAATATTCATAGGATATTGTCGGATGTGCTCTTGTAATCTGTTATTTGTTGAATTGTGCCCGCTGTCTTTAGGGGATATTTTAAAGTAAATTGAAGTTAGACTCACTGATTTCAAAGATACGTAAACGTTTCAAAGCTTTTTTCCTATAGTAGGTTTTTATATAGCAATGAGCTCCATTAAGCAAGAAAGAAGCAGTGCAAAAAGAATTGCGTGCACGTATATAAAAAAGACTTGTTTAGGTACCTACAATGAGTTTGTTATGAATCAGAGGGTCCACTGCCAGAGTGCCACTCTCAGTCAAGGCCATAATTCTGTATGAAAACACAGATTCGACACGATACAGAAACCACGTCGTTATCGTGTCTTGTTCAAATCGTGTCACAGCATTATAAATACCTTCACTTTACATTATGTTATTTTTATTTTGAATAAATATTGATATATTAAGTGGTGGTAACTTTTGACGTGTTGATGTTTCGGAACGCATCTTAGTTCAACATATGATTTTTGACAGTTCCAATCGTGCCCATTCCAGTTAATTTCACATTCATTTCGAGCGGTTTCATTTTCATTTCATAGAGAATAGATTTTTGCAGATTTCTTATGTAAACAAGGAATTCGCGTGGTTTCAAAGCAAGGAATCGTAAAGTGGTCATACAGAATTATGACCCTGATACACAACAAAGAAATAAAAACTCTACGAACATGGACGTAGGTTAGGTATTATACCTATACGTCCACGTCTACGAACTGTGATTGGGTAGAAAACATGCACAGGACGTCTGCAATCCATGAAACAGACGGAAAAGTCACTGCCAGGCTTCATCCATCATAAAACTCATTAAGTTGGAACGAACAATTCTATTTCAAATACGAACATTTGCTAGAAGAATTTAGATGAGATGAATTTAAAGCATTAAACATCCTTTAAAAGAAGGGGTGAACGTGACACCGACTTCAACTGCATCAATATCACACTGAGAAAAACTTGAATGATATATTTTCAAGTGTTTTGATTTCCAATCAGTAAAGTCCAAGTTTTCAATCAGTGTGTGTTGCCAGTGATGACTTATGGAACTGAGACATGGTCTCTTACTGTTGGCCTCATTAGTAAGCTCAAAGTCGCGCAGCGAGCTATGGAGCGAGCTATGCTCGGTGTTTCCCTGCGAGATAAGCTCCGGAACGAGGAGATCCGCAGGAGAACTAAAGTGACCGATATAGCTCTTAGAGTTAGTAAGTTGAAGTGGCAATGGGCAGGCCACATCGCTCGTAGAACTGACAACCGATGGGGAAGAAAGGTTCTCGAGTGGCGACCACGAACCGGAAGACGCAGCGTAGGCCGGCCCCCCACTCGGTGGACCGACGACCTGGTGAAAGCCGCGGGGAGCCGATGGATGCAGGAGGCGAGCAGCCGCTCAAGGTGGCGTGCTCTGGGGGAGGCCTATGTTCAGCAGTGGACGTCTTCAGGCTGTTAATGATGATTAATGATGAAAGTCCAATCTGCAAATTTTCTGGGTCTGTCACTCGATGAGCATCTTAACTGGAAAATGCACATAGGGAAAGTTAATAACAAGATTGCCAGTGGGGTGCTATGCTCTTTCGGTACTAGTTGATGTTTCTACGGTGGAGATAACTCAGTGCTTGTCAACAGTACCTTTGTTCTTCAAAAACGTAGTTTAAGGATCATCTACCATATGAAAAGTGACGAGTCTTTAAGACCAGTATTCAAAGAAAAAAAATATCTGACCTTGACAGGAATTTATATATTAGAGTTGTGCTTATTCGTAAAAAATAACGCCCACCTATACCCTAAAATATCGGACATGCGTATTAGGAAAACACACATAAGAGGGCATGATGACCTATACCTTCCTATAGTCAAAACAAGAACTTTTGAAAAGAGCACTTATGTCAACAGTGTTAAGATTTTTAATCACCTGCCAAAATATATTCAGGAATTACCTATAAAAATATTTAAAACCGCCTTGAAAGGTTGGCTAATTGACAATGTATTTTATAATCTCAATGATTTTTTTAAGACTAAAACATGAATGTAATTGCTATCACATTTTATTTTCATTTAATAAGTACTCATCAATTAATTGCAAATGTATTATACTGACATTAACAAGGAACAAAAAATACAAAGTGCGAATGCTTGAATGTGATATAATAATATAAGTACCTCCCCATTTAATTGTATTCATTTAAAATCTGTATTCTCTGCACTCTGTCTTAAAATGTATATAAAATGTGTAATACTAACCAAATTTGAGAATTGCTAATTGTACTTCCTATAACACTAACCTAACCTAAGCCTGCGACACCCTTACCGGGTAAATGTACCCTAACTTTAAGACATTTTTATATAAAAGACCTGTCGACTGTACATTCCGCAGAATAAATGAATTATGAATTATGAATTTAAAAACCATAAGCTATTTAATACCAATCCAATTTTTATGAAATTACTATGAAATCTCTGAAAGTATGTCATCTTAAATAAAAATAAAATCTTCCAAATCGGCTTATAAATAACGTAGTTTTGAGGTGACAAACGTTTTAAAAAATTACTAATGAATCGATAACCTTATCCGTTTTTTAAAGTCTTTTTTTATGCTATAGGTATGTAGCAAACAAGCATACGGCCCTCCTGATGGTAAGAAGATCACCGTAAATAGTCTATGGGCATCTGTAACACAATATTAATCGACATCAGTGTGTAATGAAAAAATTAATTAATAATGGGACTTAAAACATGGAAGTAGAAATTATTGCGAGCATGTCATTCCATGTCTACAACCAAAAATACTGAGACAAACTTACATAAACATTAAACGGGCATGGCTGCCGCCGACACGTTTCAAAGTGGCTCATGACAAACCCAAGTTAGTAATTGTTGTCTCAATATCCCAAGCAATTATGATGTTATTATTAAGCACTTCATTTCGCAAGTAATAAAACAGTACCCGTGTTCAACAGGTAATAAGATACGATGACAAGGATCGCATTATCGCGCACGAGGCAAAATCCCGAAAGTGGCTTGATTTATTGCCTGAAATATCCTTGACGCAGCTTTGCTCCCAAGGAATTATGTTTTAGCCGGGTGCCTATGAGCCCTTCTCTAAATATTGCCTGGTGTGCTTTATTTTTCTTTATTTCCACACCCGCAGAAACATCCCAACAAATTATGATTCAGCCGAGGGCTTGACACAAAAAATAAGTTAAGATTTGTTTCGGTGAGAGAATACTTAAATTAATTTGTAATTCTATCTCTTGACAGCTTGCAGCTTAACTTAATACCTAACGCAGGCTTTTGTTTACATAAAAGTATTTTATGCGAAGTCCAAAATATATTTTGCTTGTACGTAATCTTAAAGTGCATTAGGTATATTGGTATAGTATTAAAAGCCTTAAAAACTGGAGGGTCCATAAAAGCGGTATGAAGGGTTGTGTATGGAGCTTGCAGTATAATTACTTTTCAAAATAGCCCTAAGTATGTTGAAT
The DNA here is from genome assembly GCA_910589525.2 of Ennomos quercinarius. Taxonomy (NCBI): domain Eukaryota; kingdom Metazoa; phylum Arthropoda; class Insecta; order Lepidoptera; family Geometridae; genus Ennomos; species Ennomos quercinarius. Next base: position 11,258,435 of record OU342493.1, read on the forward strand.
ATTTTTTGACTATTAACTATAGAATAGCAAGCACCGCGCATGCTACTCGCACCTCTTGCTTTTCTGCAGGCGCCCAACGATAGTGACAGTTTGGTAAGTTGCTATGCAATTTACCGAAATCATTTTAATATAATATTATAGGTAGGTACTTGTGGAAGTCGGGAAATGTTAAATATTATAATTATTTTAGACCTATACAGTTTTCGGAGTCAGCGGTGTATCGCCAGATTGCATTATTTTTCACCGGATATATTTCATCACTTTTCATGACATGGTGTTTATTATTTCAAAGCTTACCACTAATCACTAATGTTTTGGAACTGTTATATTCCAAAAACCTTCCAATATAAATGCCATCTATAAAACAGACAAAACTTTTTATAAAACCGACAAAAGCTCTTCTGCTTTCATCTACCTAATACCCAGTCCTTTGAAACATTGTATCAGATCATATATAGGTATATGCGTACAAAAATTTTTAACAAAATGTTTCAGAATGTCATAAATAACAATTTGTTTTCTCAAAAATATGGATCCAAGTTGCAAGAGAAAAATGTTTCGTACGAAGCGAAGTGACACTCGCACCTGTGCGCGCTGACAGCTTTAGATATCCAATTTTGAATTTAATAAATGATACGCCATGTAAAGTATTGTAAATAACATAGGTTATCAGTTATCATATCAGACATAAGTAAATTATGATTGTAAATAGTAAGTAGGTAATTCAAATATAATTATGTTATTAACAGAAACTCAACACTTTCAGTTGATTCATAACAAGCTGCTCATCTACAAGTCCGTACGAAGCCAGAATGGACAATTGGACATGTGGCATCGAATATGGGGCTCGGCTTGCACTACAAACATAAACAAAATTCAGTGATTCCAAAACAGTGTGCTATAAAACCATTACAATGCACCATGGTTCATACGCACAAGTGAACTACATATATGAAATATTAAAAATCAACACCGCGGCTGAGGAAATTAATGAGACAACAGATAAATATAAACAGAAGCTGGAGAGGCATCCCAATGCTCTAGCTTCACAGCTAACAACACAAAGCTATATACCTCGCCTCAAAATAAAGCAAATCTTGCCCCAGAAAAAGGGAAAAGTGACATAAAAAAATAAAAAGAAATGTGGTTTTTCACTGGCGGTTCGTTAAACTGAGACGTTGAATTGTACCATCTACACAGTTAAGTTTTAACTACAGTCACATATGAAGTTAAAACTCTAGTTAAGCGAAAGTGCGTTGCACCGTCTAACCAACAATTATTTTGTAAATGGTTGGCCGTATATAATCTTAAATGCGCAAGATTGGCCGGTTAAAGTTAAAAGTTATGGTTAAAAAGCTATTTGAACACTAAAAAGAATATTACTGCAGTCATGTAAATACGAATATGATGGCGCGACACATTTTAATTTATTTATTGTACATAATTTTTTTGTTATTTTGTCATCTGCGATCAGTTGCATCACTTTTCGCAGTTTGTTTTTATGTTACTGAATGACGCGACGAGCTAGTCGTTCGCCTGATGGTAAGCGTCACGGCTGCCCATAACAGATTAGAGGGATGTTGATTCTTCACTTAGGTATAACTAGTAGATGACAGTGACTAGCTCACTCCGGTTCACTTTACACTTCAAGTGAGCCGTGTAACAAGTCCACGCCCTGCCTTGCGCAGTCTTCAATCCTTCTGCTCGTATACACAACACATAAAAGAAAATTTATAGGCCGATTAAGACCCTTCGAAGGGCCCCCGCAAATGTTCTACGCCGTCATTTGCTAAGCCGCTAGTTTGCCAAAACTTCACATTTTGTACCTATTAGGTATCTACGATGTTGTCTGTTATCATTTAATGGCTCTATATCGAGTTGGAGGACGATTTATATTGACAAATTAAAAAGAAACACATTCTTTAACGATATTTTCTTATCGTTGGTGTGTCTGTGTGTTTCGGTGGAGAAAAGTAGCACAACTACAGTCAACTTTTTACGATAGGTAATATTGTTGTTCATCATCATCAGCCTGAAGACTGCTGAACATAGGCCTCCCCAGAGCACGCCACCTTGAGCGGCTGCTCGCCTCCTGCATCCATCGGCTCCCCGCGGCTTTCACCAGGTCGTCGGTCCACCGAGTGGGGGGCCGGCCTACGCTGCGTCTTCCGGTTCGTGGTCGCCACTCGAGAACCTTTCTTCCCCATCGGTTGTCAGTTCTACGAGCGATGTGGCCTGCCCATTGCCACTTCAAATTACTAACTCTAAGAGCTATATCGGTCACTTTAGTTCTCCTGCGGATCTCCTCGTTCCGGAGCTTATCTCGCAGGGAAACACCGAGCATAGCTCGCTCCATAGCTCGCTGCGCGACTTTGAGCTTACTAATGAGGCCAACAGTAAGAGACCATGTCTCAGTTCCATTCTAAGAGCTATATTGTTGTTAATCAACATTAATAATACCTATCGATTGAATCAGGATCATTATTTTTGCTTTGAGATAGCTAATAACTTATTATTTAATTGCTTGCATGTAAAACGTATCGTTGACGCCCATAAGGTAAAACTTTTTTTAATTATTAAAACATGTCAACGAGTTACCACTGCACAATGCACATTAATATTTTTTTAATCTCGTGATATTAGTTACATTTATCTACATAATTTTTTGGTAGCTGAAAATGTACGACCATATCCAAATAATCCGACTATTGGCAGAGGGCGGAGGCACGGCATCGCGGCAGCACGCGGCAGACGAGTGAAGCTGTGGGATTTTCTTAAAGATCCCGGTCTTTTCCAATAGAGACCGGTATTTGCTGAATCCTCGATTGCGAGCTTAGACATTCAATTTAACTTACTGCACGCTAACGGAGATTTGTGATTGCGTCCTAGATTTTCTCGCTGAAATGTATAATATCCAACCAAACAAATATTATGTTACTATTTATGCCATTATCTTGAATCGTGTGCACAAAGTAGAACGTTAACTGATCTTGAGAGAACAATAGTGTCATGAAAATCTATTATTGCCGGCGTCCTTGTTTCCAGCTAACTATGATCTGGGTGTCTTCAAGTTGAGAGTGAACAGGTATCTTCTAGGCAAGCATGCACCATGGTCGACTGCGTCATCACTTTTCACCAGGTGAGTCAGTGTTCAAATGTTTTGCCTATAAACAATAAGAAAAATATAATGTACTTTATAGTATGAATTTAGATACTATGGTTTTGGAGTACTTAAGTAGGTATATAGCCGCCAATCCCAGTAGGGTTAGCACGGCCGGTAGACAAAACTGTCTTTCCCCTGTTTTACTGCAAGCAAGTATGAAGAAAGTGACGTAAAACGGGGAAAGACAATTATGTCTACCATCTATACTAACCCAGCAGGTAATCCATCGTGAACAGTTTATGTTTTTGATCCACTCGATCAACTCTAATTTTACATCCTCATACCATCCTTCTAATATTATAGATTTTATAATAAAATAATCTTAAATAATGTTATTTTTCTTAGTATGTTTATGTATTTTGGACTGTGGGTTGAGCCGCGATGGCTTGTAGACAGTCCAAATGGTCCAGCCCACTACTGGTAGGTAGCCTACCCCATATTCTAGCAGCATTGCCTCGTTGAATTGCAATGCTGGTTCGTTGAGCCAAATAAGTACCAGCATTTTGGTCATGCGTCGCATCGACCAAGGACGCTCTGATAAACTTTGGAAAACGCGATGAGCTCCCGGTTCTGTATGTATATATATACGAGCTGTATTCATTTGGTTAATAATATTTAGTATTTACACATATATAATAATGCCATTTTTCTGCCCATATATTTACAGTACAACACCAATCCCCCTAATTTATAAAACTGTTTCTAATATGCAAAGGGTGAACCATTCCTAAAAATTGGGTCTATCATTTTACCAGTTGGTGGTGTTATCAATTTATTATCCTGTTTATTACTAAAATTAAGTGGAGTGAAAGTAATTGCAATGACTGTTTATAGGTCACGTCGAGTATAATAAAGGTCTCGCTTGGATTCGTTGCTTCTACAGGACAAAAGTAAATGAGAATTGCCCTTAATTGGAATTGTAAATGAGTCTTGCGGCGCTTTCTTGTCGGTTGAACGCTCGTGCCGCCATCACAGTAGAATAAACTGTGATGATTTCATTAAATTAATTCTCGGTGCGAGTAGACCGCGGCCGACAACTTCAATTTAGACGTCCCCCCAATTCGTACCATCTTCATGCTCATTTGAGTCTCCTCATGTCCTACAACGGTACAATTAGGCTCATTAGCGTTCTTTTCCTCAAAAAAAGTGTCCTTTTAAAAGGCAAATTACCCTTTTGTAAAAGGAAATCAAGTAGGGGAAAGAAATTAGTTGTCGGCGTTTGGTGATTTGTTCAGTGGAGTGCAATTAGTGTTTTTGTGCCTTCTTATTCGGAATCTAATTGCCTACACAAAATGGTTTAACTCTTGGCGTTGGTAGATAAATTTTGAACGTTAGTAACTAATGTTAACGTAACGCTTAGGTATATAGCTAAAAATGCATAGAATGGTGATGTATCCTGAAAAACCTGATGTCAATCAAATTGTCTACATTTTAGGACTAAGTAAGATTAACCAAATTCTAGTAAAATGTCAAACACTTTGCTATTACGTTTTGAAAAGCTCTCTTTCGGCTGAACTAATATTCCAATAAGTCGAACTAGAAATTTATATCGATGGGATTCGTTACACAAGCGCCAATACTGTTTATCCAGTAGGGTACACCTGGTGCCTCCACCTTCGTCAAGGGCTGACGGGGGTCAGGCACATTAGTCACAACTGTGTAAGACATGTACTATCAAAAAGGATCAAGAAAAAAGTTATAAACACTCTTGCCCTTCGAAACTTTTAGATTACATTTTGACGCTACCCCTTTACAGCTAGCTGATTATTTTATGTACAAAACTAAAAACTGGAAACTCAAACATGTGGCACAGTAACCGCGTGTGGCTTTGAGGATAAAAATAAGTTTAAAAACTAACCGAGACCTCGCTTACCAGTGCAAATAATAAATGTGTTCATTTCAGTCCGAAATAAATTTATGTGAAATACAGAATGTAATTATTTTAACCAACCATTTCACTTTCAGTTTATTAGTTTTAGTGAGCATACAAACATAAAATTGTAATATATAAATATATCAATGAATCACGTATATAATTATTAAACTACATAGTATAGGAATCTCAAACAGTGGTAACTGTAAAATCTATAGGCTTATTAAAGTAGAAAGCGCGAATCTTGTGCAACTTCCTCAAAAACAGGAGTTGTTACACTTCTTTTTTCATGAAGGCTACTAATGCCTGTTGACGGACCTTTTAGTTCCTAAACGCTATTAATTTTTTCTATCAGTAGGAAATACTATATGATAAATTCCCTTGATTTTTTACTGATGATAAGAATACAATACCCTGCAGCCTGAAATTAAAAAGCACGAGCGGTCTGAGCTCAAAAACATGTGCTGTTTTACAAATTTGGAAAAGCTGTACAATATCAAAAAGTTTCCCGACGGCATATAGGTATACCTACATATAAATAAATGCAGAAGTTTTCTAATCGCGTCACAGACGCCCCAGCGCGTGTGTGACACCTATACTACTTTACTATAAAGGGAAACTTATATTGCCAGTGTTTATTGATCTTGATCTATTTTAATTTGGTCTAGGTATAAAGACTGTTCACTTTTTAAAGACGAAACTGGGTCAATGTTTCTACTCTGTAGAACGTATTTTTTTATACAAACGACAGAACAAACTTATTTGTTTATAACGGTGGCCGTCGGATTGGGGCATAAAAATGTTACAGCTAAGGTAATTTCATATTCATCACCTAAGGGTTTCGTTAACTTTGTACTTTTATTCCTGCGAAAATTACGTTAAAGCTTTATCTGCTATAAAAAGTCGAAGCCAACGTCAGACGCCATTCTTCGAATCCACTTTGTATAAACAAACTTCATGAGCATTTTTTATTCATTATTCTGGAGTTTGTCATCAAAAGAATAAAAAATTCATAGCGAAATTCACCAAGCAGGATCCGTGACAACTTTAAATTACATTAAATTTATTTGTCCTCGTCTTTATTGGCTGACTGGTAAGAAGGGTGCATTAGGCATGACTGATATCTTCGTACCTATATTAGTCTGTGTTGATATTTAGTACTTAATTACTGATTATCTATGTGGTGTTAAAATTCTCTAATTATCTTAATAAGTCAAATATTATAACTAGGAATCCGTTCTGTCTGTTTTAAAAACCCTTGGCTTATAGTATCACTTTATTGTCCGTGTGTTTGTCTGTCAAGCAAGACTGTATTTCTCAGGAACGGCTGAAGGTCATAATTTGAAATTGATAAATTACCTAACTACTACAAGGGCATCATAATCCCGTTAAAAAAATTCAAGCTCCTCAATACAATGAAATTATATGACTAGTTGGATTCAATTGGACTCTTTTTATTTGAAAAATATTCCAAGCGTCACTTTTCATTCCCAAAAGCGTTTGGTAAAAATTCAAATGATGATGAGAATACAGGTGGACTATCGGCGCGCTGCATAACAATGGATTTTTTAAATGAAAACTCTGCAGCCGAAATGGAATAATAAAATTTTTAAAACTCTGTGGTAGATAAAATACGTATTTCAAATTCAATCTATTGTGTCCCTTTTGAAAATAAAGAAACCCTCCATTCGAGTCTTAATCCCCTTGTGCAAACGTTCCTTCGACTCCATCCATTTCTTGCAAGATCGATTCGGCTGAGGAAAATAAGATGTTTTCATCCTAATTAAAGTCAAGTCGGTGTCGGGTTTCTTCTCTGTGGTCAGCTAGTCCAATGGTTAAAGTGGCAGAAACGACCAGGCCAGTCACAGCTGAGCTTTGTATTCATAACTTTCAGACCTACGAGTACATATAGTAACACGTATTTTTATTATGTGGCATGCTTCAAGTTTTCGAATATACATAACACTCATTATACATTCGGTAATTCATTTATTGATTTTTAAATGGCTACTTGCACTAAAGTTGCTCTAATAGTTATAGATATTATATATTTGAGCACTTATAGGCTTACCCATCTCTAAAATATTGTTTATTAACGATATATAAAAAAACGTGGTAAATATCTCGTTAATAAACAATATTTTAGAAATGTTAGTAACCATGAAGATTTAAAACTTACCTACTCATTCCTAAATAACCATACGCAAAACTAGTTGAGCAGAAAAGCCACTGATGTTATAATAGGAGTAACAAAACAAAGTATTAGGTATAAATGCTTTACCTATAATAAAAAAAAAATAGATCAAAATAATCGATAGTCGATTTTTGTGGGATCATGGTCCTCGTAGTTCCTGGGTCCCTAGATACAGGGAATCCTAGTTAGGGTCCAGGATCTATGTATGTGATCGTTGGGCGTTATTTATTTATTTTTAATCATTATTGTGAAATGACACTTATCAAGCAAGACTCATAATTATTTGTTCCATTAACTACAGAAAAACTTGGGAAAACATCCAGGGAATATGCGGTAGTTATATGCGATGCGTGCGACAACATTTTACCGAGAATCACTTTGTCCCAACCCCAGTTAAGTGGCTTGTCAAAACTTCTTCTCGTACGGTATTCCCTTTTGATTTATGACTTCGATATGTCAATTTAACGTCACTCAGTGTGATTTATAAGGTCATATAAGTAACCTTACGTGCGAATGTAATGTATCATACAATTTATATACCTAAGCATACCTAATAATATAGGTACAGATATATAGGTACAGGATAATTAACAATTGTTTTTGTTTCGTATAATAATCATAATAATGTAGCTATAAGCAATTATCTTTTCAATTTGAAGGGTGGATTCGTATAACGCTGTCAGACCTTACAGGATTTGCGCACTCCGTTTGTAATAGTTTAGTTTATTTTAGACTAGTGGCTCGCCCCGGCTTCGCACGTGTAGTGGTGTAGCGTAGGGTGAATGTAGCCTTCCAATGGTGTAAGAATTTTTGAAATCAGCATAGTAGTTTTTGAGTTTATTCATTACAAACATACACACAAAAATACAAATCTTTCCTGTTTATAATAGTGGTGTAGATCTATAAATAAAACAGTAGATTATTTGCAAAATATAACATAAATAAAATAAAAGTGCGACTTTTAACAAAGTTACAATAAACAACGAAAATCCGAGTAAGTGCTATAAGGGTAGAGTGCGTTAAATAAATAAGTATGAAGCTAAACAGTATTTTCCATTAGTGTCATAAAAGGTAACATTTCGAAACAACCACGAGGCCGGGCCCATATCCACGTGTGATAATGCGCAGTAACATTTTATAAGGGATCTAAATGCGAGCAGATGGCACAATGCGAATCGCTGGTAGTACTTCCCGGTACGGCCGCAATCTGCCATTACATTTTATGCAAACAGTTTCGAAATCATTTTGTTTGTACAATTTCCAAAATAGGACCTATATATAGGACCATGGGGCCTTACTGTCACCTATTAGCGCAATTTTAATGAAGATCTAAATTGAATCAATACCGTTCAAATTGTATTGTAGTGATTCACTTTAGGTCTTCAGTTGAATCGCGCTAAGAGGCAACAGTAAGGCCCCAGCTCTCACAATAAAACTCTCTCGCCTCCCAACAGGCTCCTTCCAAAACGTCACTATGAAATACGAAAACCTAATTCACGACATTTTGAGCGAACGCATTCTCGATTACGTAGAAATGAAACTGTGGGATAGAGGTGATGCCGATGTCACTTCGTGATGTATGTCGTTCCGATAGTGAATCACCTTCCTTATTGAGCGCCTGGAAAATAGCTCACTTTCCGCCGAGTATATAGGTACGCGACCAAACAGACTTGCATTTATTTATTTATTTATTTATTTATTTATTGCCATTTAACATAAAACATAACATTACAGAATAGGTCTAATGCGTTACATTTTATCACTTATTAAATAACAAAACTAATCATTCTAAAATTATTATTTACACTTAAACTAGTTTAAAGAATTAATGCTAAAATATAGGTATCATATAATAATACGTTGCCATAACCCAGGCTCCGTTTTCAAATATTGTTTGTTTGTTTTCCACTCATATAAATTTACTTTTTTGCTTGCCCCCACATTATGAAAGTAGGTCGTATTTATTATTTAGAAATTTCAAGTCGAAACTCCGCGGAGAATACGAATAATTACCTAACTGCGCGCTTATTATTTAACGCGCCTTGCAATGCTTATAGAACAAATATTATAACGTGTGTTTGTCAAAATTAGGAAGAATAAAGCAACATTAATATGCACCTATAAAAATAAATGACTTGGGTTAAACAGACACATTATACTTATTTAAAACGACCGTCACCATCATGGTGTTGAAGAGAGCAAAAATAAATCAAAAGGGCTAGCAAAGGTAATTCGTCGTCAATAGTTCGTCGTATACAACCTTTTTCCGATTTACAATCGTTTTCCTAGAAATCAATGTGTCTGTGATCATGGTTAAATGAACATCTTCCAATTCTTGATATGTTACAATGAATTAGTGAAAGTGTGCGAGTTTCAGAATAATCATAACACAAATCATAAAAAAAACACGAATAAGTTTACTTACTGCGTCAATTCATTACTTTTTCCTTTTTTTCGAAATTAGGCTGAATTGTTTTATTTTCTGGTTGGCAACACTCATTGGCACGTGACTGGACGAAAATATCGTCGCTCGTATGACTGAAGGTCCTCTCACTTTTTGGCTGTTTTGAGTTAGGACCGCTATGTTAGTCTACGCAAAATTATCTATCCATCTGACTAATCGTTGTACCTCTTAACATTTTGGATCACAAGATAATTAATTATTAATTAATTAATTAATTGCTCGGGAGCACATCTTTGACGTCAGACGTCTGATAGTACTGCCGACGGCAATGGGTCGGGTCGAAAAAAAATAAAAATAAATAAATAAACTGAATATCTAATAACAAGAATAAATTTTGTATTAATTAATTTTTATTACAATTAAACTTCATAATATTCAATTACCTATTGCAACCTCAAAATGAGGCTGATTAAGTAGTTTTTTATTGTTAGGTACTTGGTAAAGTTATGGTGTTGTGTTGAATTAATGACCGGATTTTAATAATGTTTCTATTTCGTTAAGTATGATCCGTATTCCTACTAACGTATATTTGTTTGAATGCCGATCACGTCAAAAAGGCAGATCCAATTTTGATGGAAGGCACACATCAGGGCACAGAAACTGAGCGGCCCCTTGACGGCCACCCGCGCGTGGCCACGCCGCGGTTGCCCGTCTTGGAAACCGGATTTTGCAGTGTTTTATAATAGATCAATTTTAGTGGTATGATATTAAATTCTCAGAATTTAATATCATTGAATTAATGATAATGGGACCACCCCATCTCTTCCCGTGAGTGCCGTAAGAGCCGGCTAAGGGAATATCCAGCGAATGGACAGCAGCATTCTCCTCGGCAGATCAAAATCTTCTGCGATCACCAAGCCACCGGCCAGGCGTGGTGATTATGTCAAACTCAACCGTTTGACCTTTTCCTCTATCTTTTTCCACAAGAGAAAGAGAGAGAGAGAAGGCGTGCCCCGTCACGCGGACGCGGGGCGCGTGTCACCGCGACGACGGGCGCCCACGCGGATACACAGGACGGAGCACTTTTGCAAGGGACTGCACGGGCACCCGCGTAGCGCAGGTTCTGCGCCCAGATTGCTAATATCTATTGTGTATCGAGATCAACATGTTTAATACCTGCCTACTAGCTTACCCGCTCTGGCTTCGCACGGGTTAATTAGTTTTACGCACTAACCCGGACCATTTATTTTATTTATTTATTTTATAATTCACCATCTTATAACATAGCACGTTATATTTGGCATGTCCAAATTCAATACATTAATTTTTTATTAAATATATCAAGTAGGTAGGTAGGCATAAACTAATATAAGACTTCCAATTGTCATGATAACATGGTAAATATCCAACTATCAAAAATGTTTGAGAGATAAACCTACAGCAAATAATTATTATGTCATATAATTACCTAACAGACGCAGTTTCTTAAATGAACATTCCTGCTTTCCAGCTTTTCGTCATAAATTCGTTAAGGTTATAGAATGGGTTTACTTGAAAGAAAGACTTAATTTTAAATTTAAATTCCAAAAAAGGTAATTTAGTCACTTCCAAGGGTAGTTTGTTATACATGTCAATTTTCAAACTCATGCCCTGCTTATATGTCTTAACCAATCTGGTCGCAGGCACATGAAGCCTTTCCTTATTTCTAGTATTGTGTTTATGTATGTCCATCCTCGCAGGTAATTGAGCTTTGCGCGAATGTACTTCTAGGAGAGAATTATAAATGTACAAAGAAATAACCGTCATTACCTTATTCAATCTAAAGTAGTCTCTAGCTGATTGGCGTACATATAAACTATTTATGATTCTTATGGATTTCTTTTGACAAATTAATACACGTTCTATTTGAGAGGCATTTCCCCATACCGTTAGGGCGTAATTTATAATGGAATGACAATAAGCATAATAAACGGAAATTAAGGTTTTCTTATCAATAACTGGCCTTAGTTTAAACAAAGCATAGTTAGCACCATGAGGGAAGTGAAAGGGAAAAAGATAGGGGAAAAGGATGAATGGCTATGGTCTTGGTTTTCCGTAAAAAATCGGGTAAATAGCGGGTGCAACAGAATAAAATACCTCTATTTTTATTTAAATATAGTACCGATATCGACTTAGTTTAAAAAAGTAAGTTATAATTGCATGATAATAGTTTTTATTTTACATAATTATATAGAAACTGTAATGTTACACAATTTGCGTCTTTTTATTTTAACTATGATGTAAGAATAAAGCGAAGACGTAAAAAAAATTGAGTAAATAGCAAATGTCACCAAATGAACGCCGATCAATTTTCTTTTCATGCTTAATTTCCCGATCGCGACATGTAGAATTTTCCCGTGGGTGTCGCGGGGAAGCAAGGGGAGGGTGGAGAGGGTAATCGAATGTCATACGCGGTCGTACCCGACAGAACTATTCAGGAGCTGCCAGCTGGCGCACTCCACGCCCTGATTTATATCCCTCGAGCTGTCCAACTTTCTGCACCTCGTTCCTGCAACATTTGTACATGACGTCTTAAATGTACAGAGAAACAACGTGAAACTTACAGCGTTGTGTCGTAACAATACGTTAACCTTCCCACTTTCATCGACATTCTAATATATACCGCACGTATATATTACATATATATAGGTACTTATTACCCCTTTGTTGTTTCTAATGCATCATACCATACCCATCATCAGCTGGAAGACGTCTACTGCTAAACATAGGCCTCCCCCACTTTGGACGCTTATCATAGAAGGGATTGGCCATAACCACCACGCTTGACAGGCAGCTTGGTGATCGCAGAATATTGCTCATTCCCTGAATATTCCCTTAGCCAGCTCTTACGGCACCCATCCTATTTACCAACCGGGACCGCACGGAAAACAATCCATACCTACCATACAAAATATATAGTATACGTTTTCGGGTATATAAATGGGACGCATAGGTATAATCTATTTTCCCCGGGTATAGTGAAACTGTAATTGACACTAAATGCGAGGTTCGGGAATAACTTCGTCAGACAAACCGAAGCGTCGGTACACACAGGCTCCGAGCATCGCCAGGGGCACTCATAAACTCATTAAAAGTTGCCTCCATATACTAAAACGACTGACCTTATCCATATATACGGCAGTTTTAATCGAGACCGCTTTACGAACCATTAAATTCCACGGGCGGTTATTGTCGAGCTGGGATCGTTAAATGAAATTCTAGACATGGTTGCCTGCGACACTGCCGTATAATGGTACATGGATTTGCAGAATTAGCTTATAAATAAAGCACACAATCAACGGTAAACTTACTCGATCCCCTACAATGGAGCGAAATCAATACGGAAACTAGACTCGACGCGAGTAGAGCTCGAATACTTTTTATTTTTATGAGTCTGATTGTCGGCATCTTTCCGTCTTCTTACTGAAATAGGCTTCCCTTCTGCTAAGAAATTTTTTTGCTCAGTGTATTTACTTTATTTTTTATTCAAAACCTGTAATAACATTTTAATGATATTTCCCCTAATGACGCTATTTACCTAAATGTAGAGCAAGTTAAAAAATAGTTTAAACAGAAGACCTTATTAGCAGCGTTGAGCTTCGCTAACAATGTAGAGTTGCCGAAATGAGAAAAAAAACGCGCACAAAGAAGGCAGCTGCCACACCAAACGCCCTAACCATATGTACATAAATTGTAAATCGAAGTAAACGAATCGAAAGGATTGCTGAAAGTCAAACGAGCAGTAAGCTTATTCTTGACGCCAATTTATCGGTTCAAAGGTGCGCCGTCGACTAAATGGTACTGTATAAACTCATCACCTTCTCAGCACCGCCTCTTCCATGTAAGAGGGATTTCGCTCGTTCGTTCACCTTAAATCGGCGTCATTCCGAGAGGCAAAATAGAGCACTTCTGAAAAAGAGTTTCCGATAAAAAGCCCCCATCAAATTTTTTCAATATCCATTTACGGCGGAATAAGAAGGGATTATGCGCAAACCAAAACCCTTTAATCCGAGATATAGGTTATTGAAACATTGCGCGGGGTGTCGACGAATTACATAGGCCCGTTCACATATCTACGCGTATAATCTTTCTAATCTGCCTAGACCTTTTTCCGATAATTGAGAAAGGCTTCAGAAATCGTTTCGATTTCAATCTATTCGAGAAGTGATGTCGTTAATGAACGTTTGTGAAACATTCAATCTATATAAGTCTGTATTAAAGATTTTTGACTTAATACTGAACTTAACATTAATAACTAAACTAGTTACTTTGATGCAGTTATAACTTCCCATTGGTAATTATTATCGAATAAACAAAAGTCTAAACTACTACCACACTAGTAAAGACCTTTCCAAACGTCTGCTGGGTTAGCACGGACGGTAGACAAAATTGTCATTCCCCTGTTTTACTCCACTTGACAAGTAAGCAAGTATGAAGAAAGTGACATAAAACGGGGAAAGACAATTTTATCTACCATCCGTGCTAACCCAGCTGGTCGAGGCAACACGTGACCAAAATGCTGGCCTCTACTTCGGCCAAAGGTTGAGCATTGCCATTCAACGTGGCAATGCTGCCAGCATATTGGGCACGTTGCCTACTGGTAGTGGTTTGTTAGATTAGGTTTTTGTTTTATATTATTTAGCTTATTAGGTTAGTTTTGTATTATATTGTTAATTTTATAGTACTTAATAGGTTAATATACGCATTACTATATTACTTAGAAATAATTACTCTTTTACGTTTTTATGCTCAATGTAGGAGGAATTTGGGAACTAATGTATTTTGCATGTTTGAGGAAATCAATTAATTATAGAGCCATGAGACCCGACCGAAAACGTCACAATTCAGCAAAAACTGTCAGAATAGTGAACGGCCCCATAATCACATTTCTATAAATTATTATACGAAAACTAAATTTTATACTATAATTATATAATAATTATAGTAAATGTGAATAATTCTATTATTGCATAATGTAATTACGCGCTAAGTAAACGTAAAGAAAAACTGAATAAAAATTTTAGCTGTCCTAATATCGTGTTTCTATACATATCTCAAAGAAATAAAAAATAATCTGTAAATCACACTAATATTATAAAGGCAAAAGTTTGTGCGTATGTGTGTATGTGTGTATGTTTGTTACTCTTTCACGCTCTAACAGCTGAATGGATTTAGATGAAATTTGGTATGAAGGTAGCTTATACCCTGGATTAAAACATAGGCTACTTTTTATCCCGGAAACGGGAACGGTTCCTGTAGGAACGCGGGTGAAACCGCGGGGCACTGCTAGTATTCAATATTTAAAGAAGTTGTGCTAAATAAATATTTACTTATGAAGGGAAGTCTTACGAAGTTAAGAAAGGTGAATTTTTCAGTTTGAAAAAAAATTTTTTGAGCAAACAACACGACCCTTGAGCGCAGTTTTCATTTGTTCCACAAAAGCGGTTAATGTAAACGGAGCTCTTTAACATTTAGCACGATTACATCTACCGTCTTAATCCTGCTGTGTTTTGCTTAAGAAAATCAAGACAAACAAAGACATTTTTTTATTTCAGTACGCTGATGTCAATAGCACTCTATAGAGCCACTTCATCTGCCCTGTCTCATTACAAAACAAATATTTAAATTCTCACTCTGCCTTAATAAACTATTCTGTGTCATTTTTACAAAACTAAATGAAATCGTGAATTGACTGTAGCTTTACTCAATCTGTTTCAAACCATGCAACTTGCTCTGGAGGATTAGACTACAATTCTAATTCAATTTTCTGTTCATGTCAGGCGCTGTTTATGTAGCTGCATAATAATATGAAACAAAATAAAAGTTCCTTCCTATACGTTAAACCCCGTTTAGAATGTTTACCTACTTTAGAATTGGCTGTATTTATATTTTTTTTCCTTTTTTCCTCAACCCTAACACCTGTATTATAGAACATTCCAAACAGAAAATTGTCAAAGAATAATACGTAAAATATGAAGCAATCCAATTCAAAGTCAAAAGGCAAGGTTAGGGGAGAAAGGGAAAAAATCAAATTGTTTTCACGAGGATATCAAATCGTCGATGTTTAAGGAAGAATTTAGGTCACGTCTCATGGATTACGGCTTATTTCCTGCGTCTCTTTTTCTTCGTTTGACGCTAATCCCGACGGGGGCTTCGCAGAGATTTGACCTCCAGGCGAACTCGCGTTCCCCGCCCTCCTCTCCAGCACTCTTCAACCACTTCAAGGTCAAACACTCATATAACTTCACTTTAAATTTATTTCACAAAACATAATCTCAAATTACCATAATTGTTGAGAGTATAACACGATCCCTGAATTCATTATGCTGATGCTTATTATTATACGTAATATCCTAATACCTATTATTACAAAAGTCAGTTCATTTATTGAGTAGCAGTTTTAATTGTCTTATTAATTTGGTTAAAATTTATCTGTTACTATTTACTAGAACCATTTAAGAAACATTTTTACAGTGTTTTATTTTTCGTGTGTCTCTTGTTATTATGGTTTAGATCTTGACTGTAAAGGAAAGTTATTATTGGGTAATATAATTATTTTAGTCTTTTTACGAGGTAGTCCGAGCCCCCACCTACCCTATTTGTTCTATTTAACCGCTCGTATTTTAAATTAAATCAAATATAAATATTAATAAAATAAAAATCTATTAATGTGAGTTTTCGACTTGTGTAAAATAAAAATTGGTTGTGAATATCAAAGTAAACCAGAACAGTTGTTTTCTTGAAAATAAATTTAATGTGATCGAAATATAGTGTTGTTTCCGTAAAGTTGTTTATAATGTTGCTGTAAATGTCTATTAAGCTTACAACAATTGCAGTTGTAGTTTTCTCTATCTAATATTAAATCAGCATAGGGTACATACAGTCTAGCAACCGACGACGGCGACACGCGGCGACGTAGCGCAGCGTTTAGTCTTACTGTAGCTATAGTCGCCCCAAGCCGCGTACCAAATCTGATTATTCAGTGAGTGACGGCACTCCACCACCCGAATATTAATCGGGCCCTCTCACTCATACTAATCATTATAACTATCGTAGGCTCAGGGATCAACTGGGAATCGTTTTACTTGCAAAATTATACAAACTCGTCGAGTAAATAGCACTAAATGGAAGAAAATGTCGTCGTATATCATCGTGACCGGGTCCGGCGGACCGCTGTAAAAGGCGTTTAATTTGCATCAGCTTTAAAATAATGTAAACGGTCCTGAACAAAAACTGGGACCTTCACAATGGGTTTGACATACGCCGACACAAAGGAGTTCTGCGTTGTTTGCATCATTTATTTATTAAAACACAACCTTACCTGTTCTACGTAAGGACAGGAATATTTAGTATACCTTGCCTTGCCTATTCCAACTAACCCGTAGGCATGCGTACAGTTTATACCTATTGTATAGGCTATCCGTCATTTCACCTGCGTATTATGATTACATTTTTATGGAACAAGAAGCATTAATATTTGTGTTATTGCTAGACCAAAAGAAACACTTAATTTCATTTTTTGATGAGCCGATTTAGCGCCGAGCTTGAGCAAACGTACTTACGTTTGCTCCTACACACGAACCTACCCACAAAATAGATAGATATGATAGTTATTTAATCTTCATTTAAGCTCATAGCAATAACCATTATAATCTTTTAAATTGAAAAATGAATTAGTCTGTAAAAAGTTTAGCATCAGCTCTTAGAATATAATATCAGCTAAGACTTTGGACTTAATTCTTTAACTCAAACAAGTACCAGTCCCACAAATTGTATACAACGCAAATTCTTGCGACCTCATGTGAACTCACCTTATCAGCAATACTGGATAGGTATATAAAAATATATAAAACTCTGAGTCCATTATATATTTACTAATGTAATAAATTCAAAACGGTTACACAAATTAAAAATCAGTTTCCACTTGTGTGAACAATTAAACATAAATCCCCAAAATAATTATTGCTTCTCAGTTGAATATCCCGTGACCCAACAACCTACATAGATGTTTGGATGCTACCTATATAAGTTTGTATTACCGAACGTAATTCCCTCGTACCTAATTCGAATGATTATACGCACCATTAATCCAGAGCAATCCATTATATTTGGAGAACAATTACATGTGGAGGCGACCGATTATTGTTGGTTATATTTTGGTGCTAAAATGCAGCCACGCACATGCAAACCACAACATTGTGAAATTACCGAAATGCAATTTAAACTCACTAGCCACTGTTCCTGCTCTGTTGTGTGACAAGTTAAAGCATTATGCAAATTTGGGTTAAATCTGGGCTGGTACATATTTACCCTAACAGTGGATTGTATATAGAATTCTAAAAATATCCATAGACCTTTATACATTTTATAGGTACAGTTTTAACAGCAAACCGTTTATACTAGGTGGTAGGACTTTTCTGCAAATTTCGTCTAAGTAGGTACCACCGCTTTGCCAGTTATTCTGCCGCCAAGCAGTAGTGTGCAAGCACTACTGTGTTCCGGTTTGAAGGGCATTGTAGCTAGTGAAATTACTGGGCAAATGAGACTTTATGATTTGATCACTCAGTCTAGTAATCTGATGACTTGACTGTGTGATGTCTCAGGATGACGTGCACAGCGCGGTGCAGTGTCACACGAAACTTTATTGCTTTAAAGTTCCGAGTGACACTGCAACTGTTATGGGCGGCCGTGTCGCTTAACATCTGGTGAACGACTAGCTCGTCACGTCATTCAATCACATAAAAAGAAAACCGGTGACTGCGGCTGGCTGTGCTGTAATGTATCCCTTTACAGTGCTCCCTGGTGCTGAAGCTTCCTGGAACTCCTCACCATACATATATGATTGAATAAAATAATAATAAAATACCACATAGGTAGGTAGTAGGTACTTACCTATACCATAACTAATATTCTCTTTATAACTGAATCATATCATAATAACGAGAAGCCTAAGTCACAGAACAATATTATACTATTAGTTACAACCCCACAATATCTATTCCATCATCCGCCTCTACGTTCCCGTAGCTTGACACGGGCCGTCCCTCACAGTGAAAGAGTGTTCCTCATGATATTTTCCTTCGCCATTATAAGAGGTGACTACCTACTTACATATTCCGTACATAACTTGTAATGTCATTGGTGTAGTCCGAACGGGATTTGAACCAGGTGTGTCGGTTTGAAAGTCACCACCGCTGAGCCACACTTGCTCTAATTATTAACGTAATTAACTTAGTATAATATAGGTAATACCTACAATACAATAAGTTAATCAGGTACTTACCTATAACCTACTTCTGAAATAGGGAGTAGCATTATAGGTTTCGTAGAATTAGGGTAAAGACGGTTTAGCATAGAGTCCCCCAGCAGACTGGTCTCAAGATAAATATAAAAGACGAAAATCATGTCTAATGCTCATGTTCCACATATACCGGTAACTGTTGAGAACGATACTCTCGAAGTTGTCGACAAATATGTCTACCTAGGCCCGACTGTTCAATTAGATAGGTCCAACTTCGACAATGGTCGCACGAAGAATTTATCCAACTCGGCTGGGCAGCGTTCGGGAAGCTTCGACCTAATCTTTTCATCCAAAATACCGCAGAGCCTGAGAACGAATGATTGCAATCAATGTGTGTTGCCAGTGATGACTTATGGAATTGAGACATGGTCTCTTACTGTTGGCCTCATCAGTTAGCTCAAAGTCGCGCAACGAGCTATGGAGAGAGCTATGCTCGGTATTTCCCTGCGAAATAAGCTCCGGAATGAGGAGGTCCACAGCACCACACCGCTCGTAGAACTGTCAACCGATGAGGAAGAATGATTCTTGAGTGGCGACCACGAACCGGAAGACGCCGCGTAAGCCGGCCCTCCACTCAATGGACTGACGACCTTTCGAAGCCGCGGGGAGCCGATTGATGCCGGAGACGAGCAGCCGCTCAAAGTGGCGCTCTCTGGGGGAAGCCTAAGTTATCATGTCTCTTTTCATACAAAAAACAATACCTATTCATCCATTTAGGAGCTACTACTAATACGATGCCACAGATAGACACTAAAGATACCGTATAACACCCCTCTCTTTGCGCCAGAGTTAAAAAATACGCCTCGTATTATAAAACTGTAGGTAATATTTTTTTGCATACGCAACTCTTAAAATTTAAACATAACAATAGTAAATAATTGTAGCACGTTATATTTTATGTAGCAGTTTTTTCACTGACTACATTGATTATTTGCAAGGGCAAACCCCAGTCAAGTCACGGAGGCATGCGCAAAAAATGGCAGTTCTTAGTTAAAAGTTAAAATAGCTTTACCCGCGTCGGTAGACGGCGGGTAGGTACTATATTACGTAACGCTTACTCTGGTGCCTCTCCTAAGCGATTTTTCATGAGGTGTATACCACGTTAATGTGTACAAACGCTCTTGGCTTCAGAAGCATACCTACTTTGCTTCTTTGCAAGAAATAAATTATGCTCAGAACTGCTTTACTCTGGATCCAAAGAGATAAGATGCTCGGCGTTCTCGCATTTTTGTTTTTATTATCAAACGTTGAATGGATCATGTGCGTTTTTATTGTTTCACTTGAGACAAAATATAATAAACTTTTTTATGTTTATGCCTTTGTATTGTATAACTCGAAATTAATTTGCAATAACATTGAGTTAACAGTAATCAAAATATCAAAAGAAATCATTAAGATCCACCCAAAGGGTAAAACGGACCCTATTACTAAGGCTCCGCTGTCTGTCTGTCCGTCTGTCACCAGGCTGTATCTCATGAACCGTATTAGTGAGACAGTTGAAACTTTCACAGATAATGTATTTCTGTTGCCGCTATAACAACAAATATACTAAAAACAAAATAAAATAAATATTTAAGAGGGATCCCATACAACAAACGTGATTTTTTTGCTCGTTTACCAGGTTAGTCATAGATGGCGCTGCTTTAAATAGTACTGCTACTCAACAATAGATGGCAGGGATGGATAATGGTACGGAACCCTTCGTGCGCGAGTCCAACTCGCACTTGGCCGGTTAGGTTCCTTATACTTTTTACCACTTTACCTCTATTTAGCAAGTGTGCATTTGAAGCTAGCTACCTAGCTAGCTAGGTGTACCTAGAGGTGTCATTGATAAATAAAACATCTTTAATAATGCTAGTAAAGACAAACTAGCTAAAAGGCTAAATTCTCCAAGACTTCCATGAATATAACAACATGCAGCGCTTTATAAGGAGGGTCAAAAGAGTAATCACAGGGGAATTTAGTTATATTAGTGGCACGTCTGATGTCTATAGACTACGGTGACCTCATCCCATCGGGCCCCTATTTCATAAAGCGACAAATCATTATAAACCTACAAATGTCAGTCGAATGAATAGGCATCTTATGGGCAAACGTGCTCCACCTTAAACAACTTCGTCACTTACCATAAGGTGAGTTGTTGTCAAACGTATTCCCATTTTAGCATAAGAAAAAGAATGCGTTTCATAGAACAAAAATACTATGCGTAACTGATGATCGTCAGTCATTTTAAGTGACGATGAGGCGTTTTGTTAAAAAAAAAAAAAGATATTGTATTTCATGTATGACCCAATAGATGGCGCCAGTCGTGGTTTTACCAAAATCTGTCACTGTCACTGTCACTGTTTCAAGCATAGACCACAGGTTAGAGTAAATGTGTCACGATACTGACTGACAACTGTAAACTCTTTCGTTTTTTTATTTTCGTTGCGCGACAATTCGGCTTTATTTTGGATCATAATATTAACGTTTATCTATCTCGCAGTTCTAATGTACTTCAATTTACTTAAGAAGAATGCACCACAGACTACTTAGGAGATACTACAGACAATGTACGCGTGGTCCACTCAACTGAATTTGACATTTCTTTGTAGGCAGGCTAAGCATTTTCTTATGTTTAAACTACTCTGTGGTTTGAAAGGTTTAAGCTTGTACTTACTGCGCCATCTAGTAAAAGAAGCGGAACTAGTTTTTTTTTTTAATAAAACGCCTCATTGTAGGTTTATTATAATTTGTCGCTCTATGAAAGGACCGTATGCTTATGCGCTACCAAAAGAAAATAATTGTTAATTTTATAAACAAATAAAAAATAACAGATAGGATTATAGAACTGGCGATTATGACCTTTAACTTTGAGTTCGCATAAACTGATAGAAGTTATCTAAATTATTCTCGTAATTTATTATTAATCGGAGCTCTAGAAAAGGAAACCTATCAGCCTATATGTTATTTACTTATCATTTATCTTTGTTGTGTACCACTAATATGGAAGAAATAAAGAATCTGGTGAATAACTAACCTATAAGAACATAAATGAAATATGCACAGTTCGATAATGTATCTGACAATAAGGAATGTCCAAAATTTCTCGACCTCCATTTCTGTTTTAATTTTTAAAAATATCTATCAATCTAAAAAATCACTTTATTTATTTTTATTTTATGTTATGAATCTTAGTTATTTTATAATTTATTGAAATTTCATCAATTTCGCATCATATACATTTTTTACTAATTTTTTGTTCATATACTGGGTGTAATTGAATATTAGCATCTTTTGAAACTAGGTACCTACTTCTGACACCAAAGACGTGTGAATCAAAATTTTTTAAATCTATTGGTATTGATAATAACTGTAAAAATGGGATAACTTACTTAATCAACTGCTACAGTACAAAATTAAATTATAAATAAAGAAACAAATAATGGTTTATGGACATTTCTCACAGCGCCACCTAGCCTCAAACTAAGCAAAACTTGTAGGCTACGTAGGGCGTTCAATGTATTCTCGGTATCGGGGTAATATACTAATGATGAGGGTAATTAAATTATCTCATTACCTTATGACACTCATTGAGGGTATAAATACAAAACTTTATTTGATTGTCGTCATTAGTATTCAAAAAATCATTTCGGAAAGGCAACTACGATGACTGATATGACAATGTTGAAAAAAATCGAGCATCGCGCTGTGATAAAACTCCTCACAAAACAAGAAAAGGCTCAAAAAGTAATTCACGAAGAAATGATGGCTGTTTACCAAGATTCTGTCCCTTCATTATATAAAATCCAGAATTGGTCAAGTGAATTTAAACGGGGTAGAGAGAGTATTGAAGACGACCCTCGTGCCGGTGGGCCGGTTAGTGCTGCTACTGAAGAAAACGTAAAAATTGTTGAGAAACTTGTACTTGAAGATGCCCGTGTGAGAGTGAAAATATTAGCAGAAAGAACCAAGCTATCCGTAGGTACCACTCACACTATCCTTCATGACCATCTAAATTTATCAAAGGTCATTGCAAGATGGGTGCCGCGAATGCTCACAGCGCTTCAGAAACAAGTGCGAGTTGATTGTTGCAAGAAGTTTTTGGAACTCTGTGGTGAAAATCCGCAAAGTATTTATGATCAGATTGTTACTGGTAATGAAACGTGGGTTCATCACTATGATCCTGAGAGTAAGCAGGAGTGTAT
Organism: Ennomos quercinarius; assembly: GCA_910589525.2. Taxonomy (NCBI): domain Eukaryota; kingdom Metazoa; phylum Arthropoda; class Insecta; order Lepidoptera; family Geometridae; genus Ennomos; species Ennomos quercinarius. Next base: position 11,281,596 of record OU342493.1, read on the forward strand.
GCAGTGGCATAAAAAAGGAACAGCCCCACCGAAGAAGTTCAAAGTCAGCCCATCCGCCGGAAAGCTCATGGCCACAGTGTTTTGGGATTCCAAGGGAATCTTATTAATTGAGTACACAAAAAAAGATGAGAGTATTACTGGCGCAACTTACGCTAACGCCCTGCGCAATTTAAAGGAGGCGATAAAAAATACGGGGAAAATTGACCGCAGGTGCAGGTGATTGCTTCTGCACGACAACGCGCCTGTTCACAAGGCGCGCATTGCCAATGCTGCTGTGCGGGATTGCGGATTTGAAGAAATCAATCATCCACCCTACAGCCCGGACCTAGCCCCTAGTGATTACTTTCTGTTCCCAAATCTCAAAAAAGAAATTCGAGGTAAGCATTTTTCCGACGATGAAGAGTTAAAGGCAGCAATTTTCAGACCAGGAAGAAAAATATTTTTTGGAGGGAATTGAAAAGTTATTTTCACCTCACTAGCTCGGAATGGTTCTCTTTGTCATTCAAAATCTGGGCGCAAAAACGCATTTTGCTCGCTAGCGTGGAAAGTGTTTTTAAAATTCAAGCGTTTCTATTCAATTATTTTCTCATCAAGAATTGAGGATTTAATCACAGATCTGCCCGAATTTAACCTTCTTGATATCGCCAGTCCACTGAAAACTCATTAAGGGGGAACGTCACACTCGCGCGGCAAATTCAAATTTTCTTGCATTCTTTTGCCAATAATAGCTTAATTACTCAATGTGATTACATGAAAACTAATTATGCGCAAATAAATATAGTGTATCAATAAATTACAATTGAAAGTATCACTGGTTTAGCGACAAATGGCAATAGACTGAAAAACTAAGAAGAAAACTGTTTATTGCCATTTGTCGCTAAACCAATGATAAGTAAGTGATATTTTTAATTGTAATTTATTGATACACTATATTTTTTTGCGCAAAATTAGTTTTCATGTAATCACGTTGAGTAATTAAGCTATTATTGGCAAAAGAATGCAAGAAAATTTGAATTTGCCGCGCGAGTGTGACGTTCCCCCTTAATACCACAGACTACCTCCTAAGATACCAACTTTTTCTCGTTCACCAACCTCATTTTTAGAATAATCGCACTGTCCAGCACCAAAGAGTATATAACCAATACGCTATGCAGCACGGCGACTGCATGGAAAATGAATGAAAAACACTTTTTCTTTAATTTTCCATGAATCACGTGACGAGCTAGTCGTTTACCTGATTAATTTAGTTATGGGTGGCGGTAACGCTTGACGTTACCGCTACCCATAACTAAATTAATAAGCTAAAAACTAATCTTTTCTTAGCCTTTTAGCTGTTTTTCTTACATTTTCCTCGCTGTAGTGAGGTGAAAAGTTGTGTGTTGCACTCGGCAGCAAAGTTTTTCTGCGTCTCGTATCTTTGAAACCTTCGCTACGCTCAGGATTCTTCATTTGAACCACTCGCTACGCTCGTGGTTCAATCCTAAACTCCTTCGCTTGCTCAGGTTTCAATTCAAATACTCGCGCCAAAAACCAACTTTGGAGCCTAGTATAACAAATAACTATTTCCAGGACAAATAAGTGTGTAGGGGACTACATTGAAAAATAAATTTTATTCAGAATTTTCTGCTTATTCTTTCATGCCTATACCGAGAATACATGGAACTCCCCTCGTACTACGGAAATCAGATAACTGATAGAATATACTTTTTGCTTATAACTAAATACTTAGAATACAATATTACACACTCAGACACAGAACAAACATCAATGTTCATCACACAAATGTTTGACCTGAGTGGGAATCGAACCCACAACCTACTGATCAGAAGGCAGGGTTACTACCAACTGAGCTATCAGGCCAGTAATTAAAATAATTAAGTACTGTTTTTAATTATTGCATACAATTTAAAAAAAAACTTTTAACAGTACCTACCACAATCATTCGTGCCAACTACGTTAGGCGCCGCGGCAATCTTCACAATTTTAATTAAAAATATATTTTTTTTGCACTCTTTACCCTTTAATAATTATCTATAAATTATGTAATGTCGTGCACTCAATTTACACTAATTAATTAAATTTCATCCTGTATAGGCATTTCTTCCAATTAGCATCGAGTGCCGTCATCGAAGTCAAATGAAGTTCGTTCAATCAAAGCCTGACCTACTAACAATCCGTAATATATTCAATTTATTAGTTACATGTGATCAGTAATGGTTTTGTATTTACAACAAATGAAAAAAAAAATAACAATCCCCTTATTTTAAGTTGATTTATAAATTATTTTAAGGATCTTGCATAGACATTCTATGGGATCTGGTATATTTTAAACGCATAAACCTAATTACCATCGTAGTGCATGTTATACGTTATGCCAAAAAGTCGAGTCACAACACAAGCTAAATTTAAAGACTGTCGCTATCTTTTTTTTAAACTTTAACGTAAGATGAAACAAACACAAGGCAAACTAGACCTTGTTTAAAACTACAGTACCTACCTAATTATTGTGAGTGCAGTTGATGACTTATGATTGCCTATAGGTAAAATATTAATCATAGTTAATGACAATATTTTATCGCGGTCTTCACATATAACCTATTTTTTCCGGTCCTTTGTGGTTAAGGTAAACAAGTTTAGTGTCTACATCGCATAGCTGCCGGTCACTTGACCAGTCGATCGCCATCCATTGCCCAAGGCACATTACGTGAAGTCGTGAACATATAGAGTACCTATAGCTTCAACAAAATGAAGACCGCGCCTGTATTACTGATTGTGCTACTCTCCTGTGTTTGTGTCAGCTATTGTAAAGATCTTATCGTAGGCACCAGCTTCAACAATAAATTGATTTGGCAAGAGAAGGCCGAATACAGTGCGTTCCCCCTCAAGAAAAGGGTCAAGGAAGTATTCTATTCGGACCCGGGACAGCAAATTATAAAGGTAGGTAACCACCTACCTGACTTAGCTATTATAATAGACACAATACAGGGGTTTACCAAACCCCTATGTATAGTGACCATATAGTAACATTCTCGCTATTGATTTTTAGGATGAAAATATTGTAGGTCAGTGATTAAACCAGTTTTAGGAATATAAAAAAGGTCACTACAAAATCTCATCAAACCTTTTCATTTTTATAGTAGGTCCACTTCCGCTGAATCCCCTAGCCCAGTTCCCCAGGGAACTGTACACTGTACAGCATCTATTTATTTTTGAGTAATGTATATGGTATATAGGTGCGGAAAACATGTGTATACTGCTTATATTGTGCAACAATTTTTTTACCTTACTAAGTAAGTTATTTCTCTCAGACGATAAATTAAAAACAAATCTAAAAACAACTCTACAACAAATCTAGGTTCTCATTTTACATAAAGTCATATCAAACACGAAAACTTTTTATTAAAATCTGTCTATAAGTACATAAAATTCATACAATAATAATTAGGCGAACAATTGCACCAAACTCTGCCAAAATGAAGAAATCACAATGCCTATACTAACTATAAACTCACTTTAATAAACAAAAGAATGGGATGGGTAGGTAAAGGTAATGTAAATCTGATAAAGTAAGAATAAATATAAAATCCATGAACCTTTTGTTCGTATTCAGTGAAAGGATTACAAATAGAACCTTGAAAAGGATTTTAAGTGGTTTGCTTACATTTAGGTAGCATCCCTCTATATCTCCGCTATTCTCTACCACACTTTATGAAGGTTATACTAATATTAGGATCCACTACCTACCTATCTATTGCTATCGTTTTGCTTATTCACACACACGCTTTTATGTGATATTTGGTGGTAAAACCTGACAGAGTGTAGTTTTATTACTAAAATTTAATCACTATTTGCATGTGAATATGTTAATGATGAGGTATTTAAAAAAATAAAAAATTATGAGCCGTTTTTGAGAAAAACTTCTCGTATATTTGCATTCTCGATGTGTTTACCTGTAGTTATATTTGCTGCCTCTGTGCAAGTACCCCAGGACATGCACCATAGTCTCATTTTCCTTCAGGCACCTTCTGCAATGAGGTGGCTCCAGCCTTAAGCAGATGACACTTTTATTGCGCTTGCCAGTAATGAGACATCTATTGTTAGGGGTAAAGTTTGATTGCTAGTTTTGCAAGACATTGGTGGTTTTTCTGTTAAAGTTTGGAAAAGCGGCTTTGGCATGCATGTCTGCAAAGCGTTATTTTTAAATTCTCAGAGTAGCTTAGGTACCGACTCAATGACATTTCATTCTTAATTGCCTATAACGCAACTATTTTGTATATAATATATACCTACGAACAATCTATCAATTAAAACAACCAACGTTTACCGAAATCGCTATAAATAAAAGTTTTATTAATGTAATGCCGGGTGATAATGCAGATCGTGTAAAGTTTATTCTCCTTCGGGAGCGGTTCCTACTAGTACAAAGGACTTGTGTGCCGGGTCGGTCCCTACCGTTATCAACACTTATCGTATTGTTTTACTTTATATATTGCTACAATATAGGCGGATGCTATAACCATGTTGTTTTTTTTTAAGCTAAGAAGACATTAATAATTACTACCATGGAACAAGGGTTAATGCTACGCACACAGAGCAAGAAAAAAATACGCTTTGCCCCCCGAATTCTAGGTGCGAAGCGTCATATTTTTTAATGCTCTGTGGCTACGCACTATGCTACAAAAACATAATTGGGCTATATAGTGGCCGCACTGAACTGAACAACGTCTGAATGTTCTACCATAATATCATTAGGTAGCGTACCTATCCAACATGTTATCTTCTAGTGGACGTTGTTCTCGATCCTCTTATCCCGTAAACGGCGCAACCCAAGGTTCGCAACCGGGTGCCCTTGAGCTAGTTGCGTCACATTTTTGATGGCTAGGTACTTTATGCATGATTACGCTACCTGTAAAGGTCAGTAGAGACCAACAGCATTAGGCTGTTCAAAATAACCCCAGCACGCTATGCATTGATAAAATAATGTTAATTTGTTAGTGTTGGTTCATAGTTCTTTTAATAAATATTAGAAAAGTAGGTAATTAATTTAAGTGATAATTATATGCCTACCTAATACTGTATAAAGTTTATCGTTTCGGTTTTGTCTTAACGTTAAATTTGTTTTGATGTTTTTCCTCGTAGGCGGGGGAAAACATTATCCTCTTCACAATCAAAACATTGAATCTTGTAACTGATTCATCACATGCGTTGGTATTAAGGATCTACCCTAAAGTTCACTACGCTAAATGTTAAATGCGCTACGAAACAACAGATAAAATTATTTTACTACTGGTGGTAGGATTAGTTAAGTTAGTACACGGGCAAGAAACGCTAGTTCTTAACCTTCACATTTGCTTATAAGTATACAAATCAATTTGCATGCAATACGACGACGTTCCGCCATTGTGACGAACGTAATAAATTACGATAGCTAATATAGTCCTCATTGATAACCTTGAATAAATAGAAATAATAAACAATAATTTCAAAGTAAAATCTAGTTTTTTTTTTAATGGGCTAATTGCCTTTATTACTCAAGCTAACTACTACAATAATAAAAACTAAACTAAACTAAACTAACCTAAACTAAACTAAACTAGCTACACTACCTACTACAAAGAACATTTATGGACTGTATAATAGCCGCGATGGCCTATAGACAGTCCAAGTGCTCCAGCCCACTATCCACTCCAAATCTAGTTATATTTTGTTCACTATAGTATGTTTCAAATCCCCTGAGAAACTCCTGCATTGCTCCCCCAGTATTATGTTAGCCCCAAAAAAAGCGACACTATCGCTTTTCATAGACAATTATGCATCACTTCATTATAGTTTACGCGTATACCGCGTTTCGTGGTACAAGGAAGGGTGCGAGACAAAGTCAATGAGCGGTGCTAAACCTGTTTTGACATGTTTCAATGTAGGAGTTTTTCAAGTGATTTGAAAATATAAAGTGAACCACCCAAAAAATAATTTGACAGTCGCTGCAGTCCACTAAAAGGTTAATGTACTAGTTTTCAAGGGATTTGAAACACACTATACAAAGACAGGGTTTTGGAAGACGATAGACGTCGTCCATATTTAGATATAAACTCACATGCCCGGCGGGTTGTTAATACAGTCTCAACTACGTTTTTGGTAATTATAGTATTTTCTCATTTCCAGGGTATCATCGCCCGGGATTTGGACCATACAGACGCGATCGCCACCGTGACTGCTGGGGGTGTGGGGTTCTCATATGCCAACATGAGGCTGAAAAGTGATAGAGGGTCTGGTCTCAACTACCAGATTGAAATGTACGTGTAATTTTTATGCTATTGATATGCAGCGGGAAGTGGTACAAAAATGCTGTTACATGTAATAGGTAATGGGCAGCGAAGAAGAAATTATACTCTACAGTACCTACCTATTGTTGTCAACGCTCCATACATATTCAATGAATTTATGTGCTCACTAATTATATAATAAATTATATTACTTATTAATTGTATGTTTTTATTCAATCATCTGTCACTTCTATAAAGTTGAAAGAGTAAAAAACCCTATGATGGATAATTATACCTAATGTAATTTTTCCATGAACCTGCTTTTGGGTAACAGCCTAGCAGGTTATTATTCATGCTTTTTTTTCAAAGTTATAGATTATACCTATCGTAATATGAAAAAAACTGTTTACTCTTCTAATGCCGTAATGTTGATTCTAATATTCAATTATCAAATACTAGCGGCTCGCCCCGACTTCGCACGTGTAGTGGTGTAGCCTATGTTACCCAGGGTGAATGTAGCTTTCCAATGGTGAAAGAATTTTTGAAATCGGCACAGTAGTTTTTGAGTTTATTCATTACAAACATACAAAAATACAAATAAATAAATAAATGTGTGTGGACATTTCACACAGCGCCATCTAGCCCCAAACTAAGCATAGCTTGTACTATGGGAACCAGATAACTGATGCAATACTTAGATACTTTTTGTTTGTAAATAGATACATAGAATATAATATAACACCCAGACACAGAACAAACATGGGTGTTCATTACACAAATGTTTGTCCTGAGTGGGAATCGAACCCACAACCAATAGTCCAGAAGACAGAGCTACTACCAACTGAGCTATCAGGCCAGTCAAATCTTTCCTCTTTATAATAGTGGTGTAGATAAATTACATGAAAAATTACACAATACACATATTACATTCTTTGGGCAATAAGGAAACCTCTTCGATTAATTACTGCTGTTGTGGTTAAATATTTTCATAATTTTCCATTGTTCAATTTGTCATGGGAACAATGAGCATCAGAGGTTAAGGAAAATGGGAGGAAGTATGCTCCGTGATGTCATTTAGAGTGGCCAAGAGACCTTAAAACAACAGGAAACGTTCATTATCATGTCAAGCGGAGGTTGAGGACAATACACGATCATGAGTACCTATAGTTGAATACCTAGTCGCTGAATCACTGACATATTTGGTTCATTCCTATTCTAAGAATGAGAGGATTGTTTATGTTGCGTATGGCGGTAGAGACGGATGGAAGACTGTGGTTAAATTGATTAAACATTGTTTGTAGTGGCGCAAAATATATTATAATAGTAAACAGTGCAGGGTTGATTTGTCGGGTGGATGTAGGGCCGACGAACGAACGTCACAAACGAATATGGTAGATACCTATCTATATTTGCGCGACAGACATCCGCATCCAAACCAATATTACACTCACCGCGTACTAATAAACATTAGTAGTGGAGGAATAGTTGTTTTAAGTTCTTTTTTGTTTCTATGGGCAAAGATTTAAGAACAGGAGAAAGCACTGAGTTAGTGGAGAAAGCTATTCCACTGTTATGCATCAGTGTTTATTATTAAGTGGGTGTAGTAAGGGGTCGTACAAGTTGACCCATTCATTTCGTTTTTTTGGCATAGCCACACAAGAGAGAGGCAGTAATATATGTCAAATCCAACCTGATGAAAAAAACCAGAATAAAATTGTGGTGAAATTGCCGCAGAAGCCACTAAATAAGATTTAATTCAACTCAATTCAATGATTATGTGTCAGGCAAAAAAATCTTGTCTGAATGTCCCAAGTTCAATGTTATGAAATCTTAGGTACCTTGTCTAATGCATGTTGCTTTGCTGTATAAAATTTTATTTTCTATTTGTGTTTTTTTATTAAGATCATTCCATAATTTCTCTTACACTGGTGTAGGTACGTTGTAGCATGTTTCATTATGATGTCTCAGTTGTAATAAGTTATAAATATTGTAAACACATTTAAAAAAAAATGAAACATAGATATGTCACTGTAAAGTTTTTTGTAGCTTCTTCATTACAGATGTAATCGAAGCTATGGATTTAGAGTTTTCTATTCTACATTGTGCCGGATTGCGTGCCTGAAGTGGGAAAGAGAACTTGCTCATATTCTAATAGGCTTGCTATATAATATTTTGACATTAAGCACTATATTATGTTGCCTAACTATTAGTTAGTTGTACAATAATTTAATTTTAATATTTTTAAAATACCTAATCTAATATTGACTTTCAAAAGGGTTAAAAATAGCCTGTTTGCAATACTTAAAGTATTTGAGTTTTAATTTTTTACGTGGCGACCATAACCGGAAGACACAAGGTATATAGGCCCCCATACCACATAGGTGGACCAATGGCCTGGTCAAACCCGCGGAGAGTCGATGTGGAGGCAAGCAGCTGCTCAAAGTGTCGCTCTATGGGGGAGGCCTATGAGCAGTGGACGTCTTCAGGTGGTCAATGATGATAATGATGATAATAAAGTGGATAGCTATCGCTATAATACAATTTTTACTGTAGTTATTCACTTCAGGTTTTCACATGGAGTATACCTACCTAGTATTCGGTAAGAAATGATGGTAAAGCCCCTGTTTGTAATGCTATACATTATCATACATACATAAATAATAATATGATAGACATATTGTATAGTATAGAGTCTATACATAGATGCGCAGCTACTTCGTGGTTATGTATTAATATTGTCATTATTATGCCCACAGACCTAGGAAATTTTGGTATGCCAAATATTGAAGCGAATTCTGCGGTTGGATTACTGAGATCATAAGCTTGGGAGTATACACTGTACTAATATTGATTGTCTCCGCAGGGTGCCCCCGAATATCACAATTGTTACAGGATTCCTATATAGAAACAGGCTATTTATTCCTTAAGTAGTGTACATCATGTAATGGTGTAAACGCAGACGTAAAAAATAAAAATCATGGGAAATAAAAAAAGTTTATTTCCCATGTGAATGGGATCTAAAGAGATTTATTTTTATTTGACTCCATCAAGTGGTTAGCGTATTTAACCTCAAGTTAACAGTATAATCAGGTTATACATGTATTCAAGGTCACGTTCAAGCGGAGCCACGGTCAAAACCAGTAAAGTGGTCGAAGTATGAAGACTCATGAGTGATGGTGGATGGATACTTTACTGAATGTTTTTATGGAGTTTCAGGGAGAACCCAAAGTCACGTCTTTTCTTCTTTAAAATAATTGTTTAACTTTTTTTTTCTTTTTTTTTTAACGAGCAATGTGCCTTTATTGTTTAACTTGTACGCGCAAACTAACGATTTACCACTCGAAATTACACAAGTTTAGGCACACTAACAAGCCATCAACAGAAAATGTTTACGTTCCCTCCAATCCGAGCAGCAAACTCTTCATTCATCTGAAGTTCGTACACAAGGGCTTCCGAAAACGTTTTATTTTTCAGGTGACTTCAATTGGAGTTGGTCAAGCCCGTAATTATAGTAATAAATATAAATAAATACAAATAAATGAATAAAATATTGGTTTTTAAATCTAAATACTTAAATGAAAAATGTTTAGACGGTACAAGTATCTCTCAGCATGAAATTAAGGATTCATTTCAGTTTAACCCTTTTTTTAAAGAAAATTAATGTACTAGCGCCATCTCATAATAACATAGTTATTTAATAAAAAGGATACATAATCACACGACTGAGATAATATATTATGTATTTGTATACTGTGTGTACGTATATATCTTATGGCTAATTATCCTTAGCCCGCCGCTGTCATGGATACTTTCTCTAATAAATTAACCGAGGATCCTTTATATAAGGCGGCCAGTTTTCGGGATTTTGGCAAGAGGCGATAATGGGATACCCGTCATAACATAGCTGAAATTTATGCCTTATTACCTGTTGAATGTGCACACACATGGGATCCTAAACGCAGATCCCTGAAACAATGTTCCTAATAGCTTCGTGTATAGAGACATTAATAACACACAACATGAGCCTAATATCAACGCGTGCACCAATTTCACCTTTATTCATTTTGAAGTACTTACTTGATAACTTTACAGTTTTCAATCCTCAATTCTATCGAATCTTAAATAGGTAGTTTAGCTACTATTCGACTCGAATTATGCGTATGCATTCGTTTGATTTTTACCTCTGAGTTGGTTTCTGAGGTTGAGTATAATATTTATTATAGTATCAATTCGTTGTATAAAATTCTAAATATAAACTTAATTTGACAATTCGATTAAAGTGGTATTTGTCATTTGACTAACATTTGACCACGGTCTCACCTGATGGTAAGTGACGACGCGGTCGACGATGGAGCATGCATGCATTTTATGAAGGAGATGGCAAGCACTTTCAGAAAAATGTTGCCATCTACCTATTGTTACCCGTTTATAGTGTCAAATAATGATGTCGACCCACAGGAGAATTTTGGTTAAATAATAATTGTATAAAGCTTTTCTTATTACATTACTTACTTAGTAGTATTTAAATATAAACTTCTATCAAGAACTTTGTGGCTATATGTATAAATACAATGAATTATAACTGGAAGGCATCAAGGCGTTGTATAGTTACGGTACGAACAACTTCAGTTGCATTTGACGCTAGCACATGAGTTCAGCTTGCGTGTAATTTCCGCCGACTGGAAATTACAAATCTTGATGAATCCGGCAGACTACTTTTATGTTTACAGTTAGTTGGAATAATATTTCAGAAATGTGTTTTTCCGGTTTAGGCACGTAAATGCACTTCAATATTTATAGCTCCTTTTCTAATTATCTGCTGTTTGAGCTCACTTACCAATTCTATATCGAAACTAGAATAAATTAATCTTATTTTAAAAACTAGATGCGCCTTGGGGCTCACCTGCAATATCAGTGTTATACACCGTGGAATTGAACTCGATATTTTCCTGAAATGTATGTGCTCAGTCTATGCTATAGAACAATATTACAGCGTTAAATTAAAAAATAAAAATAAAATAAACGCTTCAAAAAATAATTCGCCGTTAGCCGAAATGTCTATCACACTAAATGCTGCGGGCAAATGTTTCGTAGATAGCTAAAGCACCTGCACCGCCCCCTTCCCGCTCCCCCGGAGTGAGAAATTATTACATGTCGTAGACCTTTTGTTAAGTACTTGAATGTGGACTAATTTTATAGGTACTTACCTAGTTTTACGTTTTATACTACCTATAGGTATTTTTGCATGGTCTGAGTACATACATTTCAGGAAAATATCGAATTACATTCCACGGTGTATACTTTTTATAACGAAAAATTAAGATGTCTGTAAATTAAAAGTATGCCGTTGTATCTCAATAGTATAAGCAATCTCTGTGTATAAAATTTAATTGAAAACAAACCACACAAACACATTTTACACTTTTACTTTTGAGTACAAGTAAATGTCAACTAAAATACTATTTCGTATAGTAGTTCTCAGCTTAGTGAAATAAATAATACTTATACTGGGCGTAATTGAATTCATTAGCATCCTTTGATACTAGGTATATACCTATTTCTGACACCGGTCACGAGAAGATCAATTTTTTTTTTAAATCTAACGCATCGATTTGGTATTGATTATAACTCCAAAATGGGATAGCTTACTTAATCAACTGCTACAGTACAAAATTAAATTATAATAATTAACTACTGTGTTTAGTTATTACACACAAGGTAAAGAAAATTTTTAAATGCCTGTATTAAAATCGTACGTTCCAACTACGTTAGGTGCGGTGGCAATCTTAATAATTTTCAATAAAAAATATTTTCATTTGCACTTTTTACACATTAATAATCATCAATAAATTATGTACTAACATACACACAAAACATGCTAATGAATTAAATTGCATCCTGTATAAAATTGTTAGGCTTGATTCATCCAAGTTTTTAGCCTTAAACAAAGAGAAATGTTGCGTCGTCAATTGTGGAATGGGAATCTTTCACAAGGCGCCAAATACTCCGAAGCACCGACACGGCACTTGCGTCTTGCACACGAAAGATGCCGTAAGCTATAATTTATGAGGCAATCCATCAGACTGTAAGAGCTTCTAAAACCTTATACTGTACCTGCTGAATAGGGGCCTGACATAATATCAGAGAATGTATCGACGAGCCGCTGACCTCAACGGTAAACACTTCTCAGCCTCTTCCCACGCCCCTTTTATGGGTGAGGTTGTAAACAAGACCAATATCCTTCGTAAAAATGTTAAAATACCTTTCCTCGACACAGCTTTTCATTACGCCGAAAGGTACAAAATATTTTGACCATATTGAATAAGTTTTCTTATTTCTGGGTGAAATAGTGCTATGGTAGAGAATGAAATTCTTTAGGGATAGTGCTAATAAATAACAAGTGACTTTCATAATGAATGAGAAGATCCGCAGGAGAACTAAAGTGACCGATGTAGCTGTTGGAATCGATGGGGAAGAAAAGTTCTCGAATAGCAACCACCAACCGGAAGACGCAGCGTAGGCCAGCTCCCCACTAGGTGGACCAACGATCTGGTGAAAACCGCGGGGAGCCGGTAGATGCAGGAGGTGAGCAGTCGTTCAAAGTGGCGCTCTCTGGGGGAGGCCTATGTTCAGCAGTGGATGTCTTCAGGCTGTTACATATAATAGTAAACTAATAGTAGTAGTATATAATTAATAACATGAGGTTATTCGCTTTGAAGAAGAATCTGAATTTGTACGCATAATTTTATTCGTGTGAAATGGCGGTATGCGAGTACCAAACTTCGAAGTATTCATTGTAGGTATAGTGCTGTTTGAATTTGTTTTTGCACCGCTACCAATTAACACCTGATGCAAAATGCATCCAAACTTCTCGTAAGGACAACCCTTTCCACCCACCTCAGCTTACCTTCCACTATGTATATAGACGCCTCAAATATACTTCAGTAGGTACTCTAGCACTCCACATCTCTCACGCATCATCACCAGAACCTGGACCACCTTCAGAGCTAACTTCTCTAGCACATTTCCTCATTAGACCCTTTTTTACCATCGTATAGACGCACGGAAACACGGCATCCGTATATGGTAGGAAATTCCTCGAATACGTACAAAGCGTTTTGACTCTTCGTTTATAATTTGGACAGCAAAGGAATGGAACACCTTACCAGCGTCATTGCTTCCTGACAAATATAATCTGGGAGTTTTTAAAGCTAGTGAACCGGTATCTTCTAGTCAAGCATGCTCCATCGTCGACCGGGTCGTCACTTACTTTCAGGTGAGACCATGATGAGACCATGGCCTATAGTTGATAAAAAAGACATTATAGAGCTCTGGCAGGTATAACATTTTGTTCAAACAAATGTCACACATATACACTGAGACCTTTGTAAATTCAAATCAAACTACCATAGAATTAATAACTATAATCGTGTGATCGATGTGTACTTACTTAAGGTACCTAATTGTTTATATCTAAGTAAAAAAAAGATATCTATTTGACATTGACAAAATCCTTGCACGCTACATTTATTGACAAAACATACTTTGTGTGTTATAAATGTTAAGTAGGTACCTATACCTACGCCACTCACTCGTGAAACGTTCAGAATCCGGAACTATAAAGCTCCCAAATGTGATATTTAGCACGTAGTTCCTTTGGCTTCTAAAGGTGGTATGATAGAGTTTTGTAGGTAAAAAATATAGTCACTAAGACCTTTTGCATTATCAAAGTTGCTTTAAATACTGATATGATATTATGTACCTACCAATAATTATTTTCAAACGTGATAAGTGAAGATTTTGGGTAGGTATATAGTCCATATAAAGGCCAGTGAAGCTCAAAACTTTGATTGACACAGGACAAAAGTTTAAAACAAGAAATAAATATAAGAGATGTGACACTTGCGAGTTTCATCTGAATCACTCTGAATATTTTACACGCTTGTACCTACTACCTTGATCTATTCATAATGGCTGTTGTGAATATATCCAATCTTAAAGTCGTTTGGAGTCTTACTTGCTTTCTAGCTTTTGTACACCTCTATTTATAGTCGCTTACAAGTGTATTAGAATATTATACAGTGTAACACATATAGTACGGTGATATAAAAGTCAAAAGTTTATTGCAAATAGGCTATTTTTAGCACTTTTACACGTCAAGATGACTTTAAGTACTTAAAGTATTAAAATTAAATTGTTGTAGATTCTAAGCATTAAACTATAGGTAACATTACAAGTGCTTAATGTCAAATACTATATAGCAAGCTTATTACAATGTGAGTTTGAAAAACAAAGTTCTCCTTCCCACTGTACCGGTACAAGCGAAAAACCCATCTTAAGAAAGTAAATAGCTATTGTTTTCCTCAAAACATTACTCAAGAGTTGAGGATTTAACCTTCTTGCTGATTTTCCTTCTACCAACAATATGTCAAAAGTGTAGGATGGATAGCAATCGAAATGTTTTCTCGTGTCAGATCTTTTCTTTACATAGTATACTTAGCATTAAAACTTGTATAGTATTTGAAGATACCTATTGCATCTGACTTTATTCACATTACATACAGGCGAAATTGAAGTTCAGGACACACAAATGCAGCAAATAATCTCTACAAAAAGCCACTTTATGATAACCTGCATCTAATCATATAGGATTTCATGATCATAAAATTTCTATAATATTGTTTATTAACGAGATATCTACCATGGAAACGGATTTTATTTTTCGTATTTTTCTTTTTTTTCTCTTTTTTTTATGTAAACGAATGATATGGGGCGGAGTAGTCGTTCACCTAGGCTGACATTCACAAACGAGTTCGAGTTCGATCTCAAACTTCGTTATGTCAGAATTTGAGTTTAGACTCAAACTCCGATCGTATCGGCATTCACAGTCGAGCTTAGCATAATGGAGTACGAGTATAAGCTCAGCTAAGAATGAGACGGGCTGAGCCGCGAAATCGGTGACTCGAGCCGTGCTCAGACACCGCCATCTTTGCTATCACGCCTGTTATTTAAAAACAAAGCTGATTAGAATTAATTTTTAAGATGGTTATTGTGAAGAAATGTATTTTGTATTAAAATAAAATGAATAAATTACGAAATAAAATTGAGTAGGTCAAAAAAGGTGTAGGTAAATTGGGTAGGTTGTTATAATCAAAATAACAATGAAGCACCCTAAAATAAATATACCAGTTACTCATTGTTGGCAGATAAGTTACTGTGTGTTTTCTTTGTTGTAGATATTCATTGACATAATTATATAAATTTACTTCATAGTTTTATTATATACGACTGCTGTATACACGTTAAATTTAACTCGTTTCTTTAATATTTAGGTAGGTACATAACATCGCAATTTAGAATAATTTTAACATTGAAAAACAAACAAAGAGAACGGCGCGCTTTCCTGAATAGGTACCTACAGAATAATAATCTGAAATGGCGCGCTTTTTAAAGTTTCCTGCAATGAGTATATCACTACTAAATTTGGTCTCCTGTTTCAGTTTTTCATACAATATTTGCTATTTTTTCTCTCGTTTTAGCATAATACTGCCAGATAAAAAAGAAAACGTGAATAAAGCATTGCTCACTAATGTCAAACTACGCTTGTCTATGGCTGGAGTCGAACTTCACGGAGTTATCGTTTGATCTCGTCTCTGAATTTAACGACGCGGAGTATACTCACCGAGTCCGGAGTTCGATCTCACGTGAGACCGGTGGGAGTAAACTCGATGCATTGACTCTGAATGTCAGCCCTAGTGTTAAGCGTCACGGCGGCCCATTACAGATTGCAGAGTTTTCTTGTAACTTGTTATAGATATAGGTAAGGAAATTAAAGAAAAGTACTTATATAATAACATATTATTTGCCCAGCAAAGGGAGCGACCCATAGCACCCGTTTCCCTATTGATTGACATAAAAATAGAAATTTTATAAAATAGCTCTGTGATCGTGAAAATATTAAATAGGCAGCCCAACTCGATAATAGAGCACTAACTATGTTGTGGGTGTTAAATATCTTTACAAAGGTGATTTCTTGCGAACCCAAAGGATTGCAGTTTATTGATGTCACCATTTAGCCTACTAGGTATATCACGCCGGAAAAGCTAATCAAACTTGAACACAAAGAAATGCTTATACTATAAGAGAATGTATAAAAAATACCTACCTACATTTAGCAAAACGCCGCAAATTCATTTCAAAGGTCTTTATTAGAGGCCCATTAATTTTCTTTAATTTTGTTTCAATAACGCACAGTGTGGCAAATTGTGTTAATGTTGTGATCGTTAAAATAAATAAACAAACTTATTAACAGTGCATTCGTGTCATTAACTTTAGTTGGATTCCTTACTTATAATTTTTTAAACTAAGTATTATTTTGTATATTTTTGCAATATGACAAATATATAAATTTCTTAATAAACCACATATAGCTAGCACGCATACCTTTCCCATTGTTAACATATATGACGAAGAAAAATATTGCTACAAATAACTATTTTTAATAAGACGTGTTACTTCTATAATATGTAGGAATGATATGAAAATTATGAATATTAGCGATAAAATAACAGGTATAACAGAATACGCATTTATACCTATTTATGCATGAAATTTTCAGCGCCTAATAATAAGTAGGTGTAAGTAGATAATATACACTTTTCCTCGTCATGTGTATACTATAGACTTAGGAGTAGCGAAAATAGTACAGGTCTGTGGGGTATACCTACAAAAACATATATAGTAAAATAAGTAACATAAATTTAATTTATTATATTATATTAGTAAAGACCCTTCAAATAAAAACGTAGATAGGTACGTTAAAACGTAGCTAACTACAATAATAACCTATAGGTTATTATTGTAGTTTTATGTTAGTTCTTACAATGGGTGTTGATGGCAAATAACCAAAGCAAACAATCAACTCTGTATCCACTAGAGCAGTCCCATGCCAGTTCGGTGGTGGGAAAGTTTATTTCTGTAAGTACATTAAGCTATACAAGCTTTCGACTTAACCCGCCGCGCCGGACCGTTACTTAAAATTGCATCGTTTTGTTACGGGCTAAGTAAAGTAAGTACAGTGCTTAGTGGTACTGGTATTTGGACTGAGCTGAGGAAGTTAAATGAAGTTCAGTGTAATTACTCTCGGAGAGGCGGTTAACTCGGCTTCCAGTTATGGTGACAGCCGTCGCCGCCGCGCCGACTCGCGCTCTAATTGAGACCAATATTAATAATGAAACAGGCTCTTTTACAGCCGGAACGGGAACACATATCTTGTGGAAAGTGATATTGGTAAGTGGGTGGGAGGGAATCTCAGCCTGTGGCTTTGAGCGTTTGTTATACACGCATAACTTATACCTAAAACGAATGCTGCATGTTAGAGTAGATAGGTATACAAGCGTTACATACTCTTTGAGGTATTAATCGAGTAGGTAATATAAGTCTAATATAGTTGGTTAGTAGAGTAGATGACTAGATAATAACTTTAAATAAACTAAATGGATTTACATTGGGATAATATTATAGTGAGTATTCTTTACTATTGTTAAGACTTAACAATCTTGTAGGAGGTACTTCTTGTATAGGTCTTAATTGCTCTCCGTTCACTTGGCTGCCTTCTTTACTACATATTCTGGTGACCACAGGTGTTGAATACATAAGTAAGACGAATCGCGGTGATCTCTTTATAAATTAAAATTCATAGATTTATTAAGTACTTACCTACTTTAAATATTCCATCAGAATTGCTGCGTCCTTGTTCATCGCTTATTTCATACAGAAAACCAGGTACCACATTTTTTTGTATAAAATTTCACCCCACCTTATAGATTATTTCAAACTAAGTAATACCTAAGTAATAGCCGAAGATAATCTTGAAATTCTCGAAACTTAGGTAAAACGCGTTTATCTGAGAATAATAAAGTGAAAACGTTTTGTAAGTTTAGTGTTTACAACTTCAACAGAAACCCTAAAAACTTAGATAGACCGACAAAAGGTACCTACAGGTATTTATTTTCATTGTTTGAGTTTACGCCTACGGCTACTTATTCAGCAAAACTGTCTAAATTAACCTTTTATTCGTTTTTGTTTGGTTTTTGCGATAGCAATATTACTTATCGAATAACAACGAAATCACCATGAAGTAAAGTTGATAGCTGCTATTTACCTCATCATTCATCATTAACAGCCTGAAGATGTCCACTGCTGAACATAGGCCTCCCCCAGAGGACGCCACCTTGAGCGGCTGCTCGCCTCCTGCATCCATCGGCTCCCCGCGGCTTTCACCAGGTCGTCGGTCCACCGAGTGGGGGGCCGGCCTACGCTGCGTCTTCCGGTTCGTGGTCGCCACTCGAGAACCTTTCTTCCCCATCGGTTGTCAGTTCTACGAGCAATGTGGCCTGCCCATTGCCACTTCAACTTACTAACTCTAAGAGCTATATCGGTCACTTTAGTTCTCCTGCGGATCTCCTCGTGCTCGCTATTTACATAGTGCAATACAAACTAGTAAATTATAATACTCTTTGCAATACATTTTACGACGAACACGTATTTTTTTTCTTTAATTGTTTATTGGTCTTATACAGCCAGAAAGTACGTCACTTTTCTTTTGATAATTTGATATTTAATTGCTATTTTAACGAGTATTAACGACATCGTCATGATGTTATCCATCAGAAATGTTTAAAATAACTAACTAAGCAACACATTAAAAAAATATTACAAAGATGAACTTCATTCTGATACCAAAATGATTAATAATGTTAATTAAGCATATACTTTCAAACCATCAAATAAAGAAAACTCTTATTGAAAATCTAAATCTTTTTCCTAGTAAGACAAAGACTAGGCACTTAGATAACTAGTCTTTCTCTTATCCTAAAAAAAAAAAAAAATCCTCTACTCTACAAAATATTCTGGGGCCTATTAAAATATATATATTAAAATATTTGACTCATATTATTTTGTGAAACAGGCCCCTGATTATAAATTTGTCTGATAATGTATTATTATACTTATAATATGTCCTGTATATCCATGTCATTTCATGATTTCACTTTGTTTATAATACTGACATCATTCAGAATTTCTATAATCCTTTTGCGGTGTCCATCGGCTTACTACGCCTGTTGAGCTACAATAGCATTGCACCCTTAGATGAATCAACTTTGTACTACAACAATAGTTTACAATTACATGCATAATCATGATTTTACGAACGACCACGTAGACATAGTGTTTCTATCTAACAACTTTTTTAATCGGACAATATGGCGTCCCTTTACGGGACGCCGACCTTTAGGTATAAGATGACGTAGCTTGCAGTTTCAATAATATTGTCTGCTGGGACGCAAATGGTACCTAAGCAAGATCTTTTCTCTGCCCTAGGCTGAGAACAGGCAGAAGGTGGTGCAAAACAGACCCAAGTTCTCTTTTACTATATCAGAGGCCATGACTCACTTTGGGTCGCTGCACCATCCTAGTAAAGAAAGAAAAGAAAGAAAATAAAGAAAATAAGAAAAAGAATTTTCCGAAATAATATCATCCTTAGTGTAAACGTAATCTGTAGACAAAATTTTATCAAAATCTGTTCAGGCGTGAAATCCACACAAACATTAAACAAACAGACATCGTTTCACTGGCATTATTAGTAATTGCGAGGAACCGCGGGGAGCCGATGGATGCAGGAGGCAAGCAGCCGCTCAAAGTGGTGCTCAATGGACGCCTTCAGGCTGTTGATGATGATGATGATGAGTAGGAATTGTGCTACTGTAAGTAGGTATAGTAAAGAAGCCTTATTAGAGGGCTTTATTTGCAAACGAAGACTTCTCGTTTTTAGTTCTGGACACCTAGCAACCCTATGGGTGACTTTAGCTTGTAACAATCTTACTGTTCAAGTGTTCAGCATAATGCAATCTATTTAAATGCAGAGAACCTAGCCCGAGCTGGGACTAAAAGGATCTAAAGTAAGTATCATAACTAAATTAATTCAGGACACACTTTTGTTTATAGGATTTATACGTAGATCTCAGTAATAACAATAATAAATTATATCGAAAGTCCTAGCTTTTCAGTGAACCATTTACCTCCTTATTAATAAAAATTGTGTAGCAAAGGAATAGTTATTTTGTGTTTTGTTTCTGTTTATCGAGTATGTTATTACATACTCGATAAACAACTCACCCGATAACTCTGTGGTTTCTCTTATTTTATCTTTGCCTATTGGCAAAGATAAAATAAGAGAAACCACAATTCTACCAGTACCAATACCAAAGTAAAGTACAAGTTCCACTGTAAGGTATGCAGTGTTTCCTAAGGGAAATACAATTCACACTCTTAGTACTTAATAGGAGTGTGTAATAAACTTTAATAAATACGCAAACAAAACTATTGAGACTTTAGTTAATGCATATATAGATATCCGTTTGTCAGACAACAAAACCTGTCTTTTAGATCAATCCATATATGTAATAAGAAAACCAATCAGTTTAATAAAATAACTAGGTATGTAGGATAAAATAATAATATTTCAAGTAAAAATAGTAATGATTTATTACAATTCATCAACAGCCTGAAGACGTCCGCTACTAAACCCATAAATCGCCACTTTATAGAGCGGTTACTTGCCTAAAAAGGGGAGGGAGGGGGGAGTTCTACACTCATCACGCTTGGCAGGTGTCCTAATCACTAACCAAACACACACACATTGAACCAAAGTGGAGAAATGGTAGGTATTGATTAAAATGTTTCGAGAGAAATAATAATTGATAAAGACAATAATAATTGAAAAAATCCATAATGTAGCATACTTTGCGCTCTAGATTTTGTAGGGTGAAACAAATCTAGTGATGGAAGTAAATCATAATGAGGACAGAGAATAATACTGCTGCCCACTCCTTGGATATTCCTATAGGCCAGTTCTTATGGCACCCACGGCAAGAGGAGTGGTCCTACATTCTTGCGCCGGGACACCATTGGCAAATTATACAATTAGATACGCAAACGTAGCTTAGGTCTAGTTTAGTAATGTAGTTTAAGTTTTTGTGTTTCGTAAACCAATAAAACTAACTACAGTAAAAGAATTACGATAGAATATAATGTGTATACTTAACATAAGTACAAAAATATGAAATTCTACGAATGATATTACTGGTGTTGTTGTGCATCTTCTCCATATTTAAAGGATTCATTGTACCTAATGCATACACTGAATCGTCTAATAATGTAATCCTAATTCCACACTTAGTTAGTAGCCGAATATTTATTAAATGATTTTTATGATGAACCACGAGTGGCCCGTAGGAGGCCTTTGTGTGGGTGTGTGTGGCGCGGAAAGGAATGCGTTAGGCAGGTTTTAGGTTAGGTGATTTCACAATTTTCACAAAAATTATATTTTGTTTTAAATGACACACACGCTCATCACGCACGTACGCTTTTATTTTTACAAAATATTTTTTAATGAAGTATATTTTTTAGGTATTTATTTTTTGATTGATTCTTGTTCTATAAGTGCAGGTAGATTAACCTCTGTAAATATTGTGGGATCGCATGTTAACACCCAGTATATTAAATTCGAATAATTTAATACAAAGCTATTTTTAGCACTTTTAGAAAACCAAACCAGCCAACTTAAGTAGAATGAGATTGAAAAAAAAACAATTGTCTACTTTTTTCAACTACTGGTACAAGCAATCCAGTACAACAGAGAACAGAAAAAAATAATTGTGATGGCAGTTATTAAATTATAATTATGCCGACCATTGAACAATGATTAATCAATCAGCAGATTATGATAAGGTTTTGAAAATCAAAACGAACCGTTACTTTTCTCTTGACTCTTCACAATCTATCGATAGAGTAAATTAATGAGCTGCTGCATTATAGTCTAATAATAGATAGATAGATTTTACAATCATCATCATCATCAGCCTGAAGACGTCCACTGCTGAACATAGGCCTCCCCAAAGAGCGCCACTTTGAGCGGCTGCTTGCCTCCTGCCTCCATCGGCTCCCCGCGGCTCTGACCAGGTCGTCGGTCCACCTAGTGGGGGGCCGGCCTACGCTGCGTCTTCTGGTTCGTGGTCGCCACTCGAGAACCTTTCTTTTTTTTCTTTCTTTTATTTTTCTTCATTTTACAACATGTTACGGTAACATCTATGCACAGGATATTATCTACAGCTTCAAATACTAGCTGAAACACAGACCTAGAATAATTTTCGTTACGACATCCTAGGTCTGTGAGCTCAAATAAGAAAAGAAAGAAAGAAAGAAAATACATTTATTCAGGACATCACACAACATTACATTCCTAACATACATCATGAAAGTAAAACAATAAAAAACAAAAATAAAAGGTATCGTACAAAATGTAATGTTGCGTGACGTCATGATATAGGTCCCGACTCAGCATGTAATCAAGGCCATAAGACCTCAATAACTGATTTTCAGTCGGAACCCATCATCATGACATCACGAACTTCAGGACAAACAATATATAAATAAGTTAATACATTACATACATAAAACATACAAGAAGAAATATTGTAAGAGAAAATCAATAACATTAGCCTCGACACATAGTAAACGTGGTAAAAAGGCTTCAAATATGATGTGTTTATTGTTCGTTTGGTTGTCATTCCATCGGCACAGGGTGCGGGAGGGCGGAGGCACGGACGCGCGCCGTGTTTGGTCGCCGAGCGTGCAAACTCCGCTCAGCCGCATTTGCAATTCGTTTGCGGACTACGAAATACTCTGCACCCAACCAAGTCTTTTGTGTAACCGGATTTCTCGGCTAACGACCTAGATTCTGCATATTTATGTAGTTTGGTCACACACTTTTTCGTGTCTGTAAATATCTGCTGCTGAATTTTTGATGTCCCTGAAAAAGCGAGTGCTTTATTAAACACAAGCGCAGGCTCATTATTCATATGAATGAATAAGTGGTTACTTACACTTCTACGTATATATCTGTATACTTACACTCACTAAGACCTTTAATTAGATGAACAGGAAAAATATAACAATAATTAACCTCACAAAGGGTTGAAGTAAGTAATTCACTTTTTGTTCTATCCTACTATGTACTATCCTACCTTGTTTAGTTTTAAGGATTTTCAATCCTTTACAATAGTACTTAATTAAATCGTTATTAATTTTATCCCTACATAGTGGATCCACCCGCGAAATTTTAATTTCTCTAATCATCTTGTTGGTAAAACATTCAAATTATATGGCATTCATTTAATACGAAAATGCATCTATGAAGCTGCCCCGTGATTTCACCTGCAATTTACCCGTTTTTCGAAAACTTTATTTTTCTTAAAAAAAAGTATTCTTTGTTTCCGTTTCGGTAGTCTAGCAGTGTGTAAAATTTCATCCAAACTGGTTTGGTGGTTTCATTGTAAAGAATTCTCAAATTCATTAAGTATTGTGTTAGAAGATAGTATTAAAGAGCAACGTGTAAGAAACGTATGGTACGTTTCTTACGCGTTGCTCTTTAATACTATTTTTGCTTTTTTAATTATGAGAAATATGATGACAGAAAATAAACCAAAGAAGATAGACATAATAGAGCGCTCTTGGGCCGGGATAATTGTTTGCAGTGAGGTTTGTTTGTATGTATATGTATGATAAAGGAAAATATAATAAAGCGCATGGGGTGAGCAGGGCCAAGGCACTCGGAATAATGATCGTAATTTTTACACCGAGGGCAACACGAGAGAATCCAAGATTAACAATTGCTCTAAGCCGGGGAACGAGAAAATTAACTTTTAAATGTAAATTTTACGAGGAAGTCATAACGTGAAAGCTGCCGCGGTTAGCTCTGATTTATTGCACTTGGAATTGAAAGTGTTAAAGGAGTTGCAATCTGAAAAAAAAGTTTTAATAGGTAACCTCTTTAAAGAAATATAAATCATGATTAAAGAGCGTATTTAACTTTCGCAAAGTTGTACAACATTTAGGCTCATCTCCTTAAGAGTCTGCTTAATGATGACGATTACTGTAAATCACAAAAGACTAAATGCGCTGCAAAGAGCCCATCAGACGTTGAGACTACTCCATCGCAATTGTGATGGTTTTTTTTAACGATTAATTTATTATAAACTTTGTAATTATTTAGGTACATACTTACCTACAGGTTTTACATAATAATGTTATTTTAAACTACACTCTAGGTGGGCCGACGGTCTAGTCAGAAACGCGGGAGCCGATGGATGCAGGAGGCAAGCAGCCGCTCAAAGTGGTGCTCTATGGGAGAGGCCTATGTACAGCAGTGGACGTGTTCAGGCTGATGATGATGATGATTATTTTTTAATGGGGTTAAACTGACTTCAACCACCTTCATTTCATACTTACTAAGAAATATGGATGGTATTATTATCATCTATACACATTTTTACCGTTATATTGATTTACCAAACTACTGTACGATTTTGATAAAATTTCTATGCGATTAATCCGAAAGTATATCCTTTCAATTAAAAAATGAATTTCTAAATTGGTTCATAAATCACAAAGATAACGAAAAAAACGAACAGAGAACCTTCTTCTGTATTGAAGTCGGTTGAAAATATTAACCGCGCCGCTCCAAATTTCTTTAGGATGATTAATTAAAAGACATTCCAAGTATCACCAAACAATATAATTATACATCTTTATTATCACGAAACGCAGCATGTAAAGGATAAACTCATAATCAGAGCCTAAACTTATTTCGGAAAGAAGCAATCGACAGCTTAACTCTTTAGATGGTAAAGTTAGATGGAATAAAACTTTTAAGCGTTGACGAATGATGGAAATGTAACGAATGTGTACAATCAAAACTTGGGTAAGATTCATTGCTACAAATTTAGCAAAAATATGATTCAACGCGAGTCAAAGAATTTGAGAACAGATATGGCTCGGAGCGGGTGCTGTAACTTCCTAAACTTTTACATTTCCTCTCTAAAATTATAAAACGAGGAAAGTTTACGCAATAAACTATCCACTTAAAACATATGGTATTTTTACCATAATCTTGCTTCTGCTGTAATATAAAATCCGTTAAACTAGCGTCTACAAAGTCAAGTTCTTTTTTCTTAGTGTTAAAAATGCGTATATTGTTTTAACAGTTCTTTCCCCAACAATTCCTGTTTTCTAATTTACCTAACAATTTTTTTAATACAAGTGTTTTAGTAATAAAATGCATATTATAAATAAAAAAAATTAAAATTGAAATGAAGTACATAATGCATAAGAAAAATAAATAAAATAAAGAAGCATAGGAAAACTCAATCTAAGAAGCAACCAGTAAGGCAACGTGCCCAATATTATTTTACTAGGTGGTAGGACTTTTCTGCAAAGTTCGTCTAGGTAGGTACCACCGCTATGCCAGTTATTCTGCCGCCAAGCAGTAGTGTGCAAGCACTACTGTGTTCCGGTTTGAAGGGCATTGTAGCTAGTGAAATTACTGGGCAAATGAGACTTTATCATCTGATCATTCAGTCTAGTAATCTGATTACTAGACTGTGTGATGTCTCAGGATGACGTGTGCAGTGCAGTGTCACGCGAAACTTTATTGTTTTAAAGTTCCGAGTGACACTGCAACTGTTATGGGCGGCCGTGTTGCTTAACACCAGGTGAACGACTAGCTCGTCACATCATTATATCGCATAAAAAAAAAAAAAAAAAGAAAAATAAATTCAATATCTATTGATCAATAGCTTTAAAAATTAGGTTATTGCGTGAATGCCGAAATGGACATCGCCATCACCTTTATTTAATGGAAGCTCCTTACATAACCGGAAGCACTTAATTACAGTATAATCAAGACGTCCGGTAAGAGACCGATGGGCGCACCTCGGCGAGCGCCGCCGGCCGCGGCCTCGTAAAATGTCACGGCTTTAATGCACGACCCATTCATTATTAAAATACGAATCCCTCTTCCAGCGACCCTCTCTATAATAATTTCTCAAGCAAAAAAAGCTCCAAGCGTAAAATAAAGAGAGAACACACAATAAGCTTATAGAACCCAACTTCATCCGATAAAATGTAAAGTATACCCTGGGTTTCAAAAATTAATTTGTTTTCCCTTATAAACACAGTCCGGCGAATATTATTTTATATTCAGCTTTTCTCTCGGTACAAAACGAAAAGACTGTGTACACTTAGCTCTACGAAGCGAGAGCTTGCGTCTGCAAGTGATTGTTTACTCACTTGTAGCTATAAGATTAAAAAAAACTATATTTACTTCTAGATAAGTGGCCGCCATGAAAACAAAAAAAATTATATACAAGCAATAAGCAAATAATTACAATGAATCCAAAACATGCCTAGATTTAAATAATAACCGGCCAAGTGTGAGTCGGACTAGCGCACGAAGGGTTCCTTACCATTATCTATCCCTGCCATCTAGTGTTAAGTAGCAGTACTATTTAAAGCAGCGCCATCTCTGACTCATCTGGTAAACGAGCAAAAAAATGACGTTTGTTGTATGGGATCCCCCTTAAATATTTATTTTATTCTGTTTTTTAATACTTATTGTCATAGCGGCAACAGAAATACATCGTGTGTGAAAATTTCAACTATCTAACTATCACGGTTCATGAGATACAGCCTGGTGACAGACGGACAGATAGACAAACAGACAGTGGAGCTTTAGTAATAGGGTCCATTTTGCCCTTTGGGTACGGAACCCAAAAAGATTATAACTTCCAAATAAAAAATGCCATTATTACTAGCCATCAGGCATGATTTATTAAAAGATAACAGTATAAGTACGTACATCAGCAGGAAAACTTTGTGTGTAACAGTTTACCAATAGTGCGTCAGTTTTAATCGTAGATACTTTCAGTTATTCTGTATTAATTATCGCTTCAGTTATGATATATCTTAAAACATAAATCGCTCCGCACTTCTCACTGGAGCGGTTATTACTTTACCCGTAATCAAACAGTCGCGAGGGCGGCCCTCGATTGAAGGACGTTAACCATAGCTATTTGTTTCATATTGTGTTGGTATTTCATTTATCACGGCGATTCAATTTTCGCATCGATTAATCATTTAACAATGCGGGCAGTGGACGGACGGCTGCCCGACTGGACGGGATGAGTAGGTACGCCGCGCAGAAGGAAATGATTTAGACACAATGAACATTGGACACGCCTACCTACATATACCCACACAATATTATGTATCTCTTGAATTATTGTACGCAAGCCGGAGTAATCTTAATTAGTTTTATTTACGTTATTACGCTTCATATTTAAATGTTTCGTTTATATCAATTCCTCAGCGAGAAAATTAACTTTATTAAATTTTAACCAAATTGAATTTTAATGTGCAAATTGGAACTGCCACAGAGGTAATAAGATAATTTTATTTAAAAGCAAGTGTCATGTAACTCATTTTTAATAACATACGATACCTACCTAACTTTTTTTTAACTTTATATATTTGCGGCGTTTTAGCTGCTCAGCAGAATTAGCCGCGGCGCCGGCCCTAACGTGTGTCTCGGGAAGGTGTGACGGCGCCATAGTATCGACGCAAGTAGCGTCCCACACTAAAGGCCGCCCCATCTTCCAGGGAACCAGAGTCATTCCGTCGGGTCTTTTACCATCGTCACGCATGAGACCATTCGGTTCGAGAATGGCTGCAGCATTGGCGGTGGTAAAAGCCCGGCGAATGATGTCATTAAGACTAGCGTGGCGCGAAATTCGACCAGCGCTTTTTGAACACGAGAGACCGTGATGACCGAGCTGGTCAACTGCGGTACCGCACTGGCAGCGATGGGCCACACAGCATCTTGCGCCCAAACGTAAGCTGATAGCTAAACGAAAAGTAGTCGGATCTAAAAGGTTACCAGTGGTGAAAGAAGGCATGGCCTGTAACCAAAGTCCTGACTCCCACACAGAGACTGCGAGAAGCCGAGCACGATCAGCGACGCTAGGACACGTATCTAAAAGATTTTTCCGTGCTAGTTCGCAGAGCGGTCGGTCCCACAGCCTCTGTGAGGAAAGTACCACCGGGAAATCAGAATTTGGACTAGCCAACCCCCAGGCATTCTTGGCCTCAGACAAATGGGCTACTTCGAAAGTACCTAAAGATGGAGCAAGAATTTTTTCTATTAATTTATGTGTACCATGTACAGAGGACAAAAATGCCGGTAATGCAACACTCGAAATTTTGCGTATCCCTAAACCTCCTAAGCGCACAGGTAGAGAGGCTTGCGACCACGTCCTGTCATCCATATCAACATTCAAGACCGAAACCAGAGTGTTTTTTACAATGCTGTCTAAGCCCATAAGGAGCTCACTGTGTTTCCACAGTTGACAACATCGTAAAATATAAGTAAATTTAGGGACAAATAGACAAAAACGAATAATTGTAAAAGCCATGTGGGCGTTAATTTTGAGTAACCTGTCTGATGCGTTATTGAACTTTTGAATTTTTTCTTCTACAAAAGGTGAGATAGACTCATCCAGAATCGGCGAACCCAAAAGGCGAAGAGAACGCTTGTCTACTAATTTGATATTCGGAGCAAGACTATTAAACTTTTCAAAAACCAAATCTTTATCAGGACAAGTATCGCAAACAAAAAGTTCGCATTTAGAAAAATTTAAATCCAAACCAATGTCGCGAAATTCGTTAATAATGATACCTAGATCATTAAAAACAGTGTTCACGTCGCCTCCTAGGGTTCCGTCATCCAAGTACCAAACATTAAGTTTGGACTGAAGACGTTGAATAATTGGATGGATGGCAAGGCTAAAAATGGCCGGACCTAGAGGGTCGCCCTGTTGACATCCGACTGAGGATAGGATCGTGTTATTTTGGTAATTTAATTTTGTTGGATTGCCATAACATTGATAAAGGAATTTATATAGTTCGGGAATTTTATCCTTGACTTGTGTCAAAAGAGCGCCTCTGTCGACAGAATTAAAAGCGTTTTTAACATCCACCTTTAGCAACACTTCACCACAATTTAGTTTGAGAAAGGTTCTAAGTGAATGAACAGCGGCCTCACAGCCACCCCGCGAACCAAAGCCCAGCTGTATTGGCTGAAAAAGGTTGCTTAAAAAAGCAACCTTTTTCCTACAGCCGACCTTGGCAGCGAGACGGCGGTATGTGGTGCCTACCGCAATAGGTCTGATACCACCGTCTTTTTTGATAAGGGCACACAAGTTTGCGCCATACAAAATTTCGATGACGTCACTGTTGACTTGCCCTGACAGCATCAGGTTTACTAAAGCCGTTAAGTCTCTCAAGAGGGCCTCGCCAATTTCGCCGGAAATGCCCGATAAAAGATCTTTTAGAATTTGAGGGGTAAGGCCATCAAGACCTCCGGCTGAACCACTCTGGAAAGAAGTAACGGCTGCAGCTACTTCCTGTGGGGTCACTTCAACAGTGACGTCATTTGGTAGGGGTGGTTCAGGAAGGTGGAGATTTGCTGCTGCAGGTGGATGTTTGTCCTGCAGTGATTGAATTGTTTCAGAACAATATGGGGCTATTGTGTCGCTAGAGAACAGGACGCGGGCGGCGCCCTTAATGTCGCCGTCACTAATTTTGCTCTCTACGATTTTAAAGGTGGCCGAATCGTTATTTTGTTTTGAATTTATAATATTGTTTCGCCTGTTAAGCGGAACAATAATTTCATGATCCAAACATTG